>CP141150.1:13830329-15300329 GCA_035235625.1 Saururus chinensis
GATAATCACCAAAAAGAACATGCTTTATTTAACCAACCATTAAATCACAAACACAAGCAAAACTCTCATAAATCCTTCTAAACCTTAAATCAGTGATCTGTTAGGTCCAAATCGAAGCTCTAATCGTCACAATTCCCTACCAAAAGTTACAGTTTAGTTGATACCTCATTAAATTCGAATATTAAGCTTAAGCCACTTTCAAAACATGTAGATCTAGGGTTGTCATTGCTCAAAAACAAAAATCCATAAATTAGGGTTTGAAATAGAGATTAAACATTGCATTTTAAATTGGGTAAAACAATAATCAACTTTGGGTGAAGATGAGATTAAGAGATGAGATTAAGAAAAATTAAGGGAAATCCAAAAAATTAGTGGGAATCAAGGCTCAAAACGTACCTAAATCGGTTTCCTCTTTTGGTCTAGGGATTAGGGCACTTCTCAGCCTCTAATCTCAGCCCTTTCCCAATCAAGAATAGCACTGGGACTTTCTTTTTAAAGTAATTTAATAGGCTATAAATTATAAATGTTGGGGTATGAATAAAATTTAGTGCCCCAAATAGCTTATTTTGCTCATTTCGAACTTAAAATTTTTAAAACTTTTTAATCATAAAATAAGTGAGGTTTAAGGTCTTATTGGACCCTCACCTCCAAACGCGAATGTGGGCCCACGATGGGACCCGTGCCCTAAATTTAAGAAAAAATCACACCAAATTCCAAAAATTTCCTAAAAATTGGATAAATTGAGTTTAGTATAGAAACTCATAAAATGAGTGAAACCCTTATTAAAACCATTATTATCAACCTTTAACCCCAAAAACAAGTTAAATTGGAAAATTAAAACAAAACCACACAATAACACGTAATTAAATCAAAATTAAACTGCTTTAAGGTTACAGATCTTACAGTTACACTTATGGAGTGAGCAACTCCTAGCCATGGAAGGCCGTATTGACCAAGATCGGTACGAGGGGTAGTACACCCCCCACATGAAATATTGATATGTATTGGTATCAGCTATATCGTAGCAATATGACTGATACATATTGATACTTAATTAATTAATTATTTTTTTATTTAAAAAAAATTAAAAAAATAAAAACATATTTCAAACCCAACTTCTTTGAAGGTTTAAAGATGACAATGTTTTTTATATTAAAAAAACATTTAAAATTTTATATGATATCAATAGGGGTGGGTCCATATAATTTATATAATTATTTTTTTTAAATATAATGCTCCACAATTATGCATTTACTTAAGCATCTAATTGTGACTTATATTAAGCATCATATTTAGTTCTAAAACGAACTAATTTCATAACACTTGATATGGGAAAGAGGGAGTAATAGTTTCTATAGGATGGAGGGAATAATAGTGTATAATTCTAATATGAAATAATTTTAGAACACTTGTATCAGCCACTATGACCTCCTATAGTTTTATTATGTTCTAAAAGAAGCATTATAATGATATATTAGTCATTATAATATTTTTCATGTATATAAAAGGGTTCACATCCGTTTCAATACATACCAAGAGTATCATCAGCTAGTACCCATACCCATGATCATCAATACTATCATCTGTGTTGATACGGCCTTCTATGCTTGTAAGTAAGATCATGTTGTAATGTTTGAAATCATGAGAAGACATCTGTAAATGTTATGTTAGATCTACTTATGTGTGGTGATAATGATGTTTGCTATTGGATATGGCGGTTGTTGATTACATAGTAGTTGTTTATATATTTGGCTGGGAATATTCGTACATTTAGCATCTGTGTGATGTTGGTTCATTATAAGATTAAGTTACTTTAAAACTTTGGATGTGTGACAAGAAAGATGTTCTTAGGCCACTTGACATATTTAATATTTTATTACTTTAAGGTAGATAACTTTAGGTAAGTGAATGTCAATCTGTTTGTATTTGTGTATATGGAGATGCTCAAACATATACTCGAGCAATGCCCAGTGTGATTTAAGACATGATTTAACATAGATTATTATTGTACTATGATTTAGTACATGTATATTCAAAAAATAATTGGCTCATGCCCCGAGATAAGTTATCGAATGTGTAAGAAAAAAATTTCAAAAATTTATTTTGTTGTTTATTTATAAAAATAATTTTAAAAATCTCAGGGCAGAACATTGCATGCTTTGATACCAATATTCTATCTTGATGGACACAACAATATGATGGTCGAGAAAGTGGAGAAGCTTAGGGGAGGAGAAGAGATATTAGATAGAAAATTATTCATTCACTAATTAAAATTAGGGCATATCCCCTACGATATATGGATAATCCTAAAGGGCCTCCTAACAATAAGCCTCAAGCCCATTATTAATCAACTAAAGACAATATAAATAATAAGCAAACAACTAATAATGGGCCTACAACTAATCCACTAAGTTGAACCATAGGTAGGGCATTACACCCTTATTTCGGGACATAACAATGAACTTGAACCCACAAAAAAAAAAGAGACGGGGGAGAGGAATAGAGAGAAGGTGAGCCCACTTTTTAAGGTAGTTCCTATCCCACTATATAAAGTGGGTTGTTAGAGGGAGACAGACTCTCTCTCTCTCATTCTATCTTCCTTGGATTACAACACAAAAGAATAATCTTTTTTGGATGAAAAAGAGAATGATCATCTTCAGAGGTAATTTTAAACTTTTAACTTTATTGTGATTGATTGGGTATAGAAGGGGCGTTTGGTTAGAGGAACGTATTCAACGTCCCGGGGTTTCGACCCAGACGACTAGTATGTAAAATTATAAGATTTATTTAATTTAATTTACATACTTTTGAATCAAGTTTATTGCTCATAATATATTATTGTTTGCTTGTAAGGGTTTGCTCGTATTTTGACACCACTAAGGGCTGTTCACTAACCTATTGGGTTCTCTACACCCCCTCCCTCCGCTTCCATTGTGCCCAACACATATGACTCTTTAAAATTATGTTATATAAGCATAAATAAATAAATATATAATAAACAAGGTGTTAGTGACAGTACCAAAACTTCGTTAGAAAACAGAGGTCCTAAGTTTGAATGCCCACTGTTGCACCCACTTACTCGGTATTATATCTCAATTCACCTTACATCATAGAGTAACCATCTTCTTATTTAGCACAATATATATAATACACTACGGACATATGGTTTCCATTTTCTTTATTTGGTAGCTACAAGATGGCATCCCACATGCATAATTTGCTACAGCAGAAGTCCCCTCAGACCTGACATTAAGAAGCCAAAGCCAGGCAATGGTCTACAACATGATATCATCAGGCCACATCGAGTGCAGGCACAGGTGGTTCCACCAGGTCCGCCATAGAAGAAATGCCAACCACTGCCGTGGGCGGCGTTGCCAAGATCTACTAAGGTGGTGTAGCAGGCTGGGCATTGCTTGATCGGCCCTGCCTAGTTGAGCCCCGTGCCCCAATTGGGCCCGATCGGCCCCTCCCAAAACTACTTTTAAGACTTATGGGCCTCTATAAGGCCTATGGGCTAAGAGACAATTTTATTAAAAGAAAATTGTAGGCCCATGGGGCAGCCTGGTACATCAGGCCCAACAGCCCAAGATCTATGTTGGGCCTAATGACTGAGGTGAGGGCTGGGCTCACACAGGTCCCTAATGGGGCCAGCACTTTGCCACCTCTATCTATAATACTATTTTTCTGTCCACAAAATTATATATAAAAATAATTAAAATGTGCTCGGCTTATCCCAATCCTATGGAGCACAAGCAGTGGCAGCCCCGTCTACCCTTTTTATTAACAAAGTATTTTTATGTTCCACAACCACCTTCTGGAAGTCCAAAACCGGTCACATTAGGTACACAGTCCTCACATTCAACCTGCAGGCAAGGAAGATAGATGGTCCTTAGCATATGAGGATTAGTGTATGATGTCACCCACTTATCAACGCGATAATTGTATTTCAAGAGTTCTAGATCAGAACATATGTATATATTCTCCTTATCTTATGTTAATAGTTATATTTAAAAAAATAATATTTTTTATTGAATAGTAAAACTCACATTTAAGAGAAGGAAAAATTAAAATACTCTTTTTTTAAGTACCCCACCACTTAAATTGAACAAAATGGACCTACTAATATAAAATAATTTATTTTTACTAAATGGAGCTATTATTTTAGAAGACAGGGAGTATATGTAACCTGGATAGTGTGATTTTGCAGCGAAGACTAGAGGGAGTATCAAACTATATGTAACCTAGATAGTGTGATTCTGTAGCGAAGGATGATCCAAAGCTGGCTGCTTGTATTTGTAAACAGTAAAAAATGTCCTCATCCTTGGTCTACATGAGAATTGTCGATATTTGAAATAAGTGACGCCCACGGTAATGCACGTTAGTGTCTAGCATGTGTGCTATCGATTTTATAGATAAACGGTTCTTATGTGTTCCTTACGCAGGGCACTTTGTCCATACGGATTATAAAAAATACTTCTTTTTATATGTATCATTATATGGGACAATTTTAAAATGAGACACCTACAATGAGCCAACTATTTTAGGTGGGAACATGTCAGTTAAAATTAAGTACACATGCCATCCTTTGGGCATAACTAGCTACAACTGATTTCTACTACCACGTGTCCAGCTACAATAGGAGGCCCATTTTGGGTTCATTAGAGGTAGGTGCATGTAAATATCTTCCAGTCATATGTAGTTCCTAGGGAATTTAAGTTCGTTATAAAATAGAATGTTGTTATTGCCCCCTTTATAGTCTCATTTTCCCCCCATTTAGAATCCTAAAATCTTTCACGCCCACCCAATTAGTCCTTCCCCATTTAGCAGATATATTATTCCTTCTTCCACATTGGCGTTGGAGTTGAAGTAGAAAATCAGCCCGTCACTCACCATCATAATTGCCACCTCAACCACCACCACATCCACCTCCTCCTTTCTTCACCTCCTCCATTTTTTTCTGCTTTTCGCCTTCCTCTAGCAAGTGAAGATGAGAGAGGGCTGATGAGAGAGAGCCGCTTTTGTTTGCAGCTTTCTTTTTGGCGGTGTTGGTCAAGGCCAACAGCCCCAATCTGGTTGTGGAAAAACATTGCTCCTCCTCCTTTCTTCTTATTCTCCTTCCTACTCCTCCTCCTCTTCTCTGGGGATGGGAGGGTGGAAGCATGGTTGGCAGCAATCTAAGTGCCAACATTGTCATCGGAGATGTGGCTAACCGGGTCTCCCATGGCCGGTTAGACCCTTAGGCTACCTGAGGTCTCGCCAATTATGAAGGCATATGTATAGTATGTATGTCTTGTATAATAGAGTAAGATATTCAAACCAAAAAAGACCCAGAAGAGAGAATAACAATAAAAAAACAGTACAAACTTTCTCATTTGGCCTAAAAAATAAAATTTTCTCTCATCATTAATTTTTAGGGATAGGCCTAACAAGTAATTATTAAATTTAGTTTTTCAACTTACTATGTGAGCATTTTTCTTAATATAAATTAGCAGCTTACTATATAGGTGCAAGTCATTAAAATTACCAAGTTGCAACCAAACCCAATCTATATCCTTTCTTCTTATTCTCCTTCCTTCTCCTCCTCCTTGTAGGTAGGGAATGTGAGGGTGGAAGCATGGTTGGCAGCAATCTAGGCACTGACACTTGTCATCATAGATGTGGCTAATTAGGCCGCCCATGGGCAGTTGCCTAAGGTCCTACCAATAATGAAGGTCTATGTGTAGTATGTATGTCTTGTATAATAGAGTAAGATATTCAAACCAAAAATGACCGAAGAGAGAGAATGACATTAAAGAAAATAGTACAAACTTTCTCACTTGGCCTAAAAAAATCAAAATTTCTCTCATCATTCCTTTTTAGGTATAGGTATAACAAGTAATCAGTAAATATGATTTTTCAACTTACTATGTGAACATTTTTCTTAGCATAAATTAGCACCTTACTATATGGGTATAATTCATTAAAATTACGAAATTACAACCAAACCCAATCTCTATCATAACTTTCTTCCTTATAAACAACATTAAGCCACTATCTCATCTCATTTCATCTCTCTTTCTCTCACATGAGTTTCCAAAAGAATTTCTCTCTCAATCAAAAACTAAGAGTATTAACTAAAAGAAGTTTTGCGAAGACAAATAAATACCTCACATGGAACTCTAAACAATATTAAAAATTATATTATTTTCGAAATGCATGTATTACTTTCAAGATATTATTGATACTACTTGTCGTTTATGCAAAAAGAAGCTTTTAAAAATTAAAACTCATAAAATTTTACCTACAACTAAAAATGTGATCACAAGAAGGATTAAGTTGAATCTCAAAATGCAAGAAGAATAAATTTAAAATAAACATAGTTAATTAATTAATTATATTATATTATAATAGTTATATTAGATACAAAGAGCTCCTTTTAATACTTTTTCCTTAGGCTTCAAAGTTGTGTTTAGCTAGCCACAGGTGCGGATGAAGAAGAGAAGAACAAAACAGCGGGGTACATAGGATAATAGAGAGAGAATAAAGAGGGAACACACAGGGAAGAGAGGAGTAAATAAACAAATAATAAAGAATATTAAGAGGTATTGAAACTTTAGAATGCCGCTATCCGTTAAACTCATGTTTACCTCATTTCTCCATTACCGCAGCCAACTTTAGTCAAATTTCTTATTATTACCCCATAGCAAAAGTTTTTTATCATTTGCAACAACTATCATATCATCAACATCATGGTATATTTATGTCAGACACATTAACAGGAACAAGATTTAAAGATGCAACCACCCATTGTATAAAGGAGGTATGTGCTTCACCCAGTTGGACATAAAGCAAATGATTAATCACTCCAACAATTTCTATTTTGCCATTGTCATTTAGACTCAATCACACCCTTAAAGCATGCCAATACTCTAAGTTTAGAGGAAGGTTCATGGAATCAAAAAATTATGTTGTCACCATACACATATTTTCCTTGCCTATAACAATTTTTATATAGGCAACAAATATAAAGTTTGAAGAAATGTCCATCGCAATCCATATGGCAATGGCACTTGCAATAGGAGGACCATCACAATTTCGATCCATCGCAATTTCGATGCCCTTTCTATTGTATTTCTATACATTCCAATGGCCATCGTACAACTATTGCAATGGTCATCGTAACAACCATCATGATGGCCATCGCAACAACCATCTCAACATAGCCCATTGAATGAAACTCCATGTCTTTCAGAAGTTTACTTGCATCGCATATCTTCCAGAAAAGATGGGTGGAGGCAACCTATGCTACCAAAAATGAGGGGTGAAGCTCGAGTAACCTGCTGCAACTGAGGGACAAAGACTTATTAGCCGTCAAAACTAAGGAGCAGCCGGCCAGACTGATAGGCTGAAATGAATCCCACGTCACCAGCTTTAGGATAGAAAGGGAGGAAGGAGGCATCTGATGGAGAAAGGGAAAGAGCTAACAGGTGTGGCCGAAAGGGAAGGGGCAGGGTGATGGCAATTGTAGGCAGAAAGGGATGGGGGAGGGCAATGGCACTTGCGGCTAGAAGGGAGTCGTAGAAGGGACTGAGATGTATGATCGAACGAATACATGATCGGATGTAGCAGACGGAAGCACAAAGCTGGTAGGCGGAAGAGAAGGTAGTGCTAGCGGAAATTAGGTACAACCAAAATGGAGAAATGGGCAGGATGGGATATTATAGCGGGAAGGGTAAATTCAGTTTTAAAATGGAAGCCCATCTTCCTTATTTATATATTGGATATGTAATATTTACAAACCAACTTTTCGGTTTGATGTGTATTTTAAAATTTGTTCATTTTTTTAAAAATATCTAGCTAAAGCTGCATCTCATTACCGCTCATTATCTTTAGCAGGTCAAATTATTGTGTTTCACCTTGATATGATGGCAAATGATAGTAGGCTGTAGTACACTATATGTAAGGACTCTCATCTTAAACCGGTCTTCATTTCATTTTATTTATCGGTTATCGTGCAGTTTAAGCGTTTTCTAATTAAATTTTGTGGTTTTCGAAAATAAATGGGGTTTCTAAAGGTTTAATCAAAACTAACTTCACATTCATAAGTTTTAAGTGATTTTGGGTCAAATCTGAATTTTTAGGATTTTTCTGATTTTTCACCGATTTTTCAAAAATTAGGGTTTGGCAGGACCCCCCTGTGGGCCCCACTGACGAAATTAGGGTTTTAAGTCCAAAATGCCCTAGACATCAGTGGAAGACACTATAAAAATTTTCATAATTTTTCTAGACCTAATTTTGGGTTAAATTTCCTAATTTTATTTTAGAACTCTATTTCTACCCCACATTTCAATTACGTATAGCCCAATTTCTCCTATAAAAGGAAAGGGGTTGTGCCATTTCCAAATTGGGAATAGGCTTAGCAAGGAGATTTGGAGCCTAATCCCCAATTAGGCCCTAAAAGGAAACAATTAGAGGTGAGTTTAGCTTAATCTTTAGGGTTTTCTTAAAATCCTCTTAATCTTGTCTTCATCCATTGTTTCAATCTATTTTGAAAGCATAAAATCACTGTTTTAATTCTCTTTTCCTAGCCCTAACCTTCAAAATCTCGTTTTTATGCTTCCAAAGCTCTAGATCTAGGGTCTACTTTTGATTTTCAAAGCTAAATCGAGTTTAGATGTGTATTAATATAAAATCGTGTTTTTGGAAGGTGTTGGAGGCAATTGAAGATTTAATCCGACCCAAATCAAGAAGGAGGGGTAATGGGTTTTCAAATCTCAGCATTGTTGTGGTAAAAATCATGATTTTTATTGTTTCATTTGAATGGGTTTGCTTAATTAGGGCTTTAATGGTAGGTTTATTAAATGTTAATTTCTTGCTTCGATTTCTTAGGGTTTTACTTTGGAATGGGTTAAATTAGTGTTCTAGAATGTTTGATTGAGTTTTGATGGTGTATGAGGCTTGGGACGAAGATTTTGAGGTTCTTCAATGGTGTTTCGGTTTTGAATTTTGAAAGGAAGAAGAAGGCTTGAAACTACTTTGTTGGTGATCGAAAGGCCTACCAGTCCGATCAATCAGCTACACTACATATTTGGCAGATTTTAAGGCCAGTCGATCGAATGGCCTGCCAGGCCGATCGAACGGCTACACAGTAGTTTTGCCCTTTTTGATTTTTATGCCTATTTCGGTGTATTCCTTCAAATTGATGATTCCAATGTTTATGGAGAGTGTTTTATGCTAGAATTAAGCTACTGGAATGGTGTGGAATTGATGATGGATGCTTATGAAGTATACTTAAGGATTTGTTATGTGGTAGTATATGTTGATAATGATAAATGTTAACATTGAGTTACCTTGAATGTTGAAATTCTTATTATTAGAGCATGTTTTCCAGTAGGGACATTACATGGTAAATGTTAAGATATGTTATCTTATAATGAGAATGGATTGTGCGTAATTAATGTTATCATGTTATGGCTTCATGTGTAGAATAATCATACTTGTAGGAGTTGAGCATTTGATTTCACATGGATGGATTTAAGTTTTATAGTAGATTTTACTTTAATTTCAGTTGGAAATCATTATTTTGAATGTGATTATATTCACTGCCTTGCTGGATCATGTTGACCATTTTTGGACCCACCTCAAGGTTGGCAATGCGGTGCTCGTGGTGGTACAGCGAGGATGGGACAATGGCGAGAAGATACAGCCTTATTAATTTGGTTTGGTTGTTTCTTACTCCAATTTAAAATGATTTTTGAGTGTAGTGCTCTACAAATTAACTTCGCTGGATTATTTTCTCGTGGAAAATAATGATTTTTGTTGGTTGTACTTGTTCAATTCCAGACTATAAGTGATTGTACTATTCATTCTTCTGCTTAATTTCTTTTGTAATTGTTTCAGTTTGTAATTTTACTTTTCAAAGTTGTGGTCCCGTGGATTTGTCGACAAATGGCTTTTCTCTGTGAATTTTATTTTTTGCTTTTATCCCTTCAGACGTTAAGGCAAAAGTAGTGAATGTTGGCATTTTGAGTGGTTAATGAGCTTACGTTTCACAAATTTTGTGGCTACGAATGTACTCAGTTTTTTTATTTTTTTTCTCGGCATCTAGTTTTTTGATTGTTGATTGTGTCACTGACATGATTTGTATCTCCTACTTTTTCATTTAAAATTTATAAGAAAATTGTTTTTCATTTAAGGATTGTAACCAAGACGAGGAAGCAGTTGGTGTATAAATTGAACTCAGCCCAGTCTTCCCCACCAAAAATCAGTGCTAGGATCTTGTCAAGAGACTGAAGCTCCAAACCCCAGAGGTCAAAATTTCTCTATCCCGATGCAAGAGTTTTATTTTTTACCTTTTTCAATTATTTTGGCATACTCTTTTTGCTTGATCGAATATCCTTTGCCTAAAAGTCCTTTAAATTTGCCATTTTCTGCATATTTTTAGATACTTTTTTCCTCTCAAAAGGGACAATATGTTTACTTATTGTGAGGATTTCCCATCAATCAATCCCCATTTCCTGTCTATATTCATTTGCAGTGGAGATGAGCTTAATACTCCCCCCTTCCCACTTTATTTATCCACATTAGAAATCCAAAATGAACAAGGGAGTAGATGGTTTCACCATTTATCAGTAATTCAAAGAACTGAAAAGCATAGGCAATGTTCTATGTATGCTTTACTAGGTGGTCTTTCATTCTAGAATGTTTTGCTTTGGGAGGAATTAGTTGTATGCATTGGTCCTTTTCTATGTCTCAATGGATTAGGCATTGGGAAGCTTGTCATATTCCTTTCATTAATAGTGAAATAAAAAAAGCTTAGTCATCCTCTATACAGGAGTCCAGATTTAACAATATTAATTCAGCTCACTTCGTGGAGATGATGTTCAACAATAGGTTATTGATGGCCATATTTTCTTAATTTCGTGGTCATATGATCATGATGTATGTTTGGCAAAGTCTATGAGTTGCAATTCAAAAAATTAGTGATCATACCGAATCCATGTTGGTCTTGTTAACACCAACACATCTAGCCATTGTCATGGAATATGCTGTAGGAGGGGAGTTATTTGAGAAATTTTGTAGTGTTGGCAGGTTTAGTGAGGACGAGGTATGAAATCTTCAACTTAAGCCATATATTATTCCTTCTTCTAATCCTTTTTCTTGACCTCATGCAATGTTTGGTTCGTTTTATCTACCATAGGCAAGGTTTTTCCTTCAGCAGGTAATATCTGGAGTTTGTTACTGCCATTCTATGGTATGTTGCCAACGTTGAATTATATGTTTGCTATTTTAGTGTCGTTGATTGATGAGCTGGTTTGATATATAGCAGACGTTGGTGCATGCCGATATGATGCCCTGTATTGAACTGCAGGAAATATGCCATAGGGACCTTAAACTAGAAAATACATTTCTAGATGGCAGCCCAACTCTGCGCCTTAAGATATGTGATTTTGGTTATTCAAAGGTTAGTTTGTTCTGGTTTTCTTTATTTGAGAACAAAGAAATCCCTTGTGCTCAACTCCTTTCTTTTTCATAATAAAGTCAGCTCTCTTACATTCCTAATCTTTCTCCAAGTGTAGAAGAGATAATTAGGATAATTGAAGTTGTATATAGCCCAGCTGAAACCTAAGCCGCAGGCAGGCAGTTTGTTGGCGAGATATAAACACGAGGGCTCTCAAGCTAAGTTCTGTTGGTTGTGTAATTTGTCTGTGATGTGTAGACATTAAAACTGGATGTAAATTAAATATCGGGAGTGTTCTTAGCCTTGTGGATATAGACACATTCTTTTACTAATTACATAGAAACAAGTGGATTTTTTTAAACAAAATATAACCTCAACCCTGCATATGTACATATGGAATGAAAATACTCTTTGTCCTATATTAATAGCTTGTTAATCAAATTTAAAGCCTAAACAAAAACTTGTTTGAAGATTGAATTCATAAAAATCATACATCAACTGCATGGCACAGGAGACATTGCAACTCATATGAATGAGAGGAAGGAATATCCCCTAGAATCAGTCCAGTGGTTGAAAGTATCAAACATTCAAAATTTACACATGAAAAAAAAAAATGAAAAGAGATAGATGATGACAAAAAAAAGAACCATTTATTGTCCGAAGTTGGGTGTATGCAAAACAACAAATGCATATTTCCCACATACATCCAGTTTATATCTTTGAATTAAAAAAGTAATCAAGATCCATATGAAAACATGAAAGAAATGTAAAGAATGATTTCATAACTCTGTATATGTAGTTAAAGCTAGTTGTAAAAACCCTAGAGAAACGTATATGTAGTCGCTCCTCCCAATCCAACTCTGTAACAAATGATTATGTAGTCACTCCTCTCAATTAAAAAACTGAGCCCCTTTATTTCATCAAAGTCTGCAATTTTTCCTTTACTACCTTCTCCATTTCATCTAAATTAAAGTTGTTTGTATCAAGATTATCATTGTTTGACTCAAAGTCTACAATTTTTCCTTTACTGCCTTCTCTTTTTTTCTATATATATACTGAAAAGTTTTCTTCATGAGAGTCAAATCAAATACAACATCATGATGACTAGAAGAGGAAGCATTCACACTCCTTTCGATTGCCTGAAATAAGAAGAACGTTAAATGTTGATACGAATAATTGAATATGGGTGAATGAACATAACATGCATCATTAGCATAGACACAAGAGACAAGAGAGAGAGAGAGAGAGGAGTTCAAACCTCACTGTCTTCTACGTCGATCGTTTGTGGCAAGTCATTCGCATATCCTAGTAACACCTAAAAATCAACCAAAACTAGCAACATGAGACTGAAGAATAAACACGAGACTTATAAGCAAGTGCAGTGTAAAATATCCAATAAGCTTGTGAAAAGTAACATTTGTGAATATAGCTTATCAATTAACATCACATCAAAACATGTAGAACTCGGGCAACAAAAACCTTTAAATCCTCAAAATAGACTTATCAACACTCAAGTTGAACTTTCCCGATCAAATATGCTATACACAGAAAGAACTTTTCAACCCACAGTATGTCTAGAGATTGATGCCAAATGCGGCTCACAGTATGTCTAGAGATTTGAGTATTTCTTCGCAGCAGCTTGAACTAAACCACGTTTGAGCTTGCCTTCATTGCTTTGATCAGGTAGATAGTGATACAATGCAAGACGTTCATCATTGGTCAATTCTGTTTTTTTCAATATCTTCATGACTTGTAGATATGAAGTAGAAGGCAACCCAAATTTTGTTGCATAAATTAGCTCACTAGAATCTGCAACATTCACAGTCCTGAGAGCCATATGCAACTCCTACACCAACATGAAGATGAATAAAAAATGTCAAAGACCAAATATTAGAAGTATATCATGTGACTAAATATATTTGATAATATAACGAGAAAATGGACAAAAGACAAACATTTTCACACCCTATCAGATAAGCATCTTCACTACCCAATCTAACATTTTTTTAACTTCTTTACTTTACAAATATGGATTTATAGATTCCTACACTAAAAAAAGCAATAACTTTCACACATAAAACGATATACACTTGCCATATTCATAAAAATCACTAGAACAATATTATTCAAACTGCAAACAGTATAATGTGTTTAGTGGCTATCCTCTCAAGAAAATAAAATTGGGACGGAAAGGTCAACCTATATCCTTTATAGCAAATCAACTTTTACTGACTGATTACCATGCTATTATATAAACTTTGAAATATACTCTTGGTTTCATGGCCAAAACACAAGCTGAAACAAAACTTCAAGGTCATTGTTAGTGCATATCAAGTTTTAACCCTTTATTCTGAGCACTATAAGAAAGATACAGCTTAAATTGTCATTTTGACAAAATATCACTTTGTCAAGCCGATCACAAATATGGTATTCCAGCAACATTTTGACATATCAGCAATTATTTCCATTTAGATGCATGCTGACAACAGCCATAAAACCATCTTGGCAGTCGCTACAGATATTGAACTTACCCAACCAATTGGCAACTTTGATATTTCCTCCTGTGGAGCACATTGATTTCCCAACTGCTGAAAAGAAAAGCACCAATAAATCTTTCATTGACATTTAATAATTATTAACTAGACCTAACATACTAAAAATGTAAAAATCCCTGTTTACAGAGAGCCCTTTAGGATTATAAAAATGTAAAGCCATCAACGAAACAAGCAAACATCCTTACCTTCATAATAGTCTAAAGCCATAAACGAAACAAGCAAATATCCTTACCTTCATAATCAATGAGTTATTTTCTTCTTTATTGACAACAAGCAAACTATCTTGATCCCCAGTCGTAATATGAGAATGACTGCCTGGTTATCAAACTTGGCCATGTCTCAGAACCTTACAGCTGCAAATGTCGCTCCCTCCAATCAAGTGTCAGGTGAAAATTACACCTCAGTTTCTGAACCTTGAAAACTATGAATCACTATGATTCCACTGTCAAGCAAATTAAGGCAAAATGAAATTTTAGAAAAGGTGCATTCCTTTAGATAGAAAAAAAAACAAAGCACAAATGTTAGCAGATCATGGAAAACAAGATACAATAGAAATTAATGCGCAACATGTTCAAAGAGAACTGCAAGTAACTAAAGGTCATTATGGATGAACTCAGCAACTTAACTACTTTACCCTTCCCAATAATTATCTGCAGGACATTGAATATCCAAGGGGAAGAGGACCCAGGTCTTCAACTACAGGTAAACAGAATTCTGTTAAAGGTAAACAGAATTGTCAAAATATCATAACTTTATCGAGCTGCCTTAGCTTCATTGGCAATTGCTAAAGAACAAGTCTGCAGTTCCAATCTCCAAACTTACAATTACTTTTGCTAGTTATCATTGTCATTCAAGTAAAGTAGCAAGTCTACCTAAACTCAGAACAGCAATTCACTTCCATTAATGAGTTAGAAAAAGGTAACTAATTGTGCAGTGTATATGCTCTTAACATTTGATACAGGTTTACTAGAGAAACCAACCAAAAATTCAGCAGTGCCCAGACTCTCGATCAACTCAACGCAATCACTTACAAGGAGCTTCAAAGATGGTAGGAAATTGGAGCAAGGCAAGGTCAATGTGGTAGAAAACTCAAATGATTCAAGCAGAAAGACAATAGACAGGGCTTTAAGCATAAGAAGAGCCATGTCACTGTCCATCAAGCAGCCTTCCACACCACCCCCTCTTTGCTCGATGTGCAAGCATAGTGCGCCCATCTTCGGAAAGCCGCCGAGGAAGTTCAGCTACTGGGAGGTGGAGATGGCTTTTGCTCAGCCAGTCACTGGCAGCCTTTTCACCCACTTCCATTCAAAATCTAAGAACCCCACAATCTACCGCAACTCAGAGCAGCAAAATAAACACCAAAAATTACACACACACTCGCGGAAAATATAGATGAACATTTCCCCCTGCAGAAATGCAATGTCCTATAGTCAAACCAAACAGCTGAAATTCCTTTAAAAATGCTTGAATGGAGGAAACCAGGCTGCAAATAGAGCACACAGACGAGGAATCTCTTCCTAATAGCTACGAAAAACAGACGGAACCCAAAATTTGAGGGACGAGACCAGACCCGACAAGAAGGGAGTGGCGCCTCCATCTCGAAATGCCGGCGAGGGAGATGAAGGCCGGTCCACTAGTGGAGGCAGGCTTTGCTCCGATATTAGGCTGCCAAAGTTGTGAAGGATCCACCGCCATTCTAGAGCGGCAAAAGGGAGGTCGCAGGGGCTGAAGAGAGGCTTCCCTCTTACTACGTATGCCTCCGTCGACCATCATCGGAGATGCAAAGGAAAAAACCCGTAGCGTCTCATGAACATCTTCCGACAGAGAGTTTTATTAAGTAAAATAAGGGTGTTCATATACGGAAATGGACACGTCCGTCCGTTATTTGAATAACTCTTTACTGTATCTGTTTATGTTCGCCTTAGTCCATATTATACTTTGTCTAAGTTTGAAAAAAAAAATAAAACTATTAAGATAGGACGAAAAGAGTATAAAAGATCAACAAGAATGTGGCCTGATAGCAATCGTACCTGTCTCTATCCAAGCAAAGACTAAAACTTCCATATTACAAGTCCACATAAATCTATTGAACAATCGTACAGACTTGTCTTTATCCATTAAAATGGGTCCCATTCATCAATGGTTTAAAAATGTTGAAGTAGGCTTTTGACGTATGAAAATTGACATTGCCATAGCATTACTCACCAGGAATATATTGAGCGTATGATTTAGGCCAAGAAAAATTTATAACATTTAATAGTTACAAAATATGAGTTCCCTTTGCAAATGGGTGTGAAATTGTCGGTCATAATTTTTTTTTGTAAGTGGGTCATGGTTTTTCATTTTATAAGAAAAGTTGTGTCGTCCCTAACTTCACCTGCGTAGGACCACACAACTTTTCTTATAAAATGCATGTATTACTTACAAGATATTATTGATACTACTTGTTGCTTCTACAAAAAGCTTGCAGAAAAAATTAAAACTCATAAAATTTTACCTACAATTAAAAATGTGATCACAAGAAGGATTAAGTTGAATCTCAAAATGCAAGAAGAATAAATTTAAAATAAATGTAGTTAATTAATTAATTATATTATATTATTGTAGATATATTAGATACAAATAGCCCCTTTTAATACTTTTTTCATAGGCTTCAAAGTTATGTTTAGCTAGCCACAGGTGCGAATGAAGAAGAGAAGAAAAAAAAGCAAGGTAAATAGGATAATAGAGAGAGAATAAAGATGAAACATACGGGGAAGAGAGGAATAAATAAACAAATAATAAAGAATATTAAGTGGTATTGAAACTTTAGAATGCGTTAAACTCATGTTTACCTCATTTCTCTATTAGCCCCCAACTTTTGTCAAATTTCTTATTAATATCCCAAGCAAGAGGTTTTTTTTTCTTTCACCGTTTAAAACTTTTTATCTTCTTCTTCTTGGTGCCAGTGACGACGGTGGCCAATCCCAGTCGACATTTACGATAATAACGATAGCTGCCACCAACGATGGATGTGGATGTTACGTGAAGCCCACTATGACACTTGAAAACTACGCCCAAAAATTTTAAACTTCCATCGTAGGAGACACGTCAGGCACACTTAGAGGATAAGATTTATCATTGGTGAGAAGCACCAATATCACAATTTTCAGTCAGGACAATGTCTTTGATCTTCAAAGACATCATTTCAATGTTGGCCCAGCTGGATCACCATCGTTGGCATTGGCGCTTACCATTTCATGCAAAGCTAGTGACTCTTGCTTGAGGTCTAGTAAACTTGTTACATGTAATTTCTCAGCCACTCTCCTTGAAACATCTATATATATTTCCATGTCAATGCGTTTATAAAAAGCATGAGAAAGGTCATTATACAGCTCAACATTGGGATGATCAATATGCCCTTTCGCCGTTTTGAATGCCGCAACCACCTTATGAAAGCTGCCAAAATAGTAGCTCTTTCTAGCGGGTCGCTATGGCAAGTTGTTCTAGCCGTGACTAGAATATTTGTTTGTGGAAAAATGCTTACGTGACGTTGAAAAACATACGTGAAAAGTCTACTTCATCTTCCCATTACAGGTCCCACTCATCAATGGTGATGGGAAAAGGAAGTAGACTTTTCACGTATGTTTTTCAATGTCACGTTAGCATTACTCTTGTTTGTGACTATTAGCCCCTCAAAGTCCACTCCTCGGACCATCTCAAAGTCTTCCATGGGGCTGCTGCTCATCACAGCCACTAAAGCCGAAAAGATGCCTTCTTTGTAGGGTTGGAAAAATCCAACCTGATCGTTTATAATTAAACCCTTTGCAAGTGTACAAGGTAATTATACTAGGATGAGTATTTAAGGGTTGTCGAACCTCAGGGACGAATGAATAATTACTAAATATAAAAAGGAATTTGCTGATTGAAAACTAAAACAACTTAAACTTAAATTAAGTAAAGGAAAAGAAAACAACTAGTTTAAAAACAAGAGATTAATGTGATAGATTTTACTTAGGAAATCGAATCCACTATAGAACCATAACAATTCCTTAACTTCTAATCTAAATCTAGTGTGAATATGAACAAGTATTCTCAGCTACAAGCTATAATTACTTTAGAAAGAATCATTAATTAATTTCCATGGCATGAACTATCTTCGACAATAACACGAATCATCTACACTAAATAGCTATAGGCATGACCCGTCTAATCTTAGTATAACTCATCCAAGTCCTTAATTATCTGAACATTAAAACTATTGCATGACCATCTCATCTAAATCACAGAAATTAGAATTGATGCAAATATCAAAACCACATCAATCTATCATCTACAAGAAAATAAATCAACATAGATTTGAATAAACATTAAAAAGCTCTTCCATTAAAAAGGAAATCCTTATCATACAATTGTCATAATTCACAACTGAGATCTAAATTAAAAAGAAAAGAAACTGAAACTTATCTATAGCTTCATCAACTCCTAAGTAAAAGAATAGTTTAGCCTTTCATGGTAGAAGAAAGTAATTGAATCTCCATTGAAAGCTTTGGCTTCTTCTCCATCTTCTTCTTCCTTCTTCTCTTCAGAAAATCTACTTGTTCTCTCTTAATTTCGTGCCAAATAAGTCTTTATATAGACATTAGATCCGTAAGAAAGAGTTGTATATGAAAAGGACTCAAAATTGGGTGAAATAAGGAATCTGCGCGTTATGCCGATCGATCGCCTGCAAGCCCGTTCGAACGCTTGAACTGAATTTTCTTCAAAATCACGTGTAACCGATCGATTGGTAAGTGAGGCCGTTCGATCGCCAATGAAGAATCTGCAAAATAAACCAATTTAATTCAAAACACCATGAAAGCTTTTTCTAACCTAATTAAATTTAATATCTAATAATTTAACCTATATTAATACTTAAATGAGACTAGATAGTAAAATAATTAAGGGTAAAATAACGCATAAATTATACTTATCAAATACCCCCAAACCTATATTTTGCTAGTCCTCAAGCAAAACAAAACAAAACAAAACAACTAATCTAGAAAAATAAAATAAATAAAAGCCACTTTCGTAGGGAATCACGATTGCATTTAGCATATGCAACAAGCCTTTAAACCCCTAGGTGTCCCTAGTTGGACGAGTTGTGTCTCGTGAGGGTTTGCAACAATGATACCCACAAACATCTAAACTTAAGAAAATAAATAAAACAAAACCAAAAAACAAAAATTCTAAAAACAATCTTCTCTTAAAAACATAACTATTTTTAAAAAGAACCAACCACAAATATTTGAAACAAATAAATAATATCAATCTGATCACTTTCAAGTAAGGAATCATCCATTCTATAACCTCATCTTAAAACTAATTGTGCAACTACATATATACATTTCAAAAACATAAAGTGTAGAAACTTTATAGTCATACAATTTCACTCTCTATTAACAAGCATATCTTATGTGACCCATTAACTAAGCTCATTAAAGTTCACCAACTTAAAAATATAGCAATGACAATATTTCATCTTTAACATCTCATAATAAACCCTCATGTAATAGCCATCAAATTTAAATTAAATTCAGGGAATAAGATCATAATATACCTAAAAATATGACTTGTGCAATACTTAGTTCTATTAAGCTTTCTAAATAGTCCATGTAACAAGCGTTAGGCCAGTGTCCCTAATCCAGTTGGCTCAAGGCACTAGGTGTTGAAACACCCCTCAGGCTTAATAACTCGAACTATAAAGGCTACAGAACCAAGTAAGTCATAAAAGAATTTATCTCAACTTTTCACCTTTTGATGCGATCCCTTATACTTGCCTAGGCACAAGGTCCGGTTACTCAGTAAAAAGAGAAACAAACCTTTACTCTTTTTTTTTTCTTTTTTTCATCATTTTTTTTCAATCAATCTATCTTTTTTTTTTTCAATTTTTTTTTTCATTCTCTTTTTTTCATAAACTTTTTTTTCATCACACACTTATCCCATTTTTTTTCAAATAATAGCCAAACATAAAGATCTATCATAAAACATTAAAAATTACTTAATTGCCAAGTTTTCAAAAATATGCTTAGTTAAAGATATCCCACTAAGATGACAAGTAATAAATTATAAAATTTTATTCCTACAAGTTTCAAGTGTGTGAATTGTGATTTAAAAATATAAGCACAATTATCCAAGATAAAGAATATAAAATAGAAATTACTCACTTAATTATTTTCATCACTTAATTAATTACTTGAACTTTCTTCATGAAATTGATCTCTTTAAAAACAGACATATGTTTTTAAAAGAAAATAAGCGATAAAAACCACATAAAAGAAAATAAAAACAAAAGAAAATCGAAAAAAAATACTCTAAAACATCCTAAAAGAAAAATAAGAAAGAAAAATATCTTTCTACACCCCCAAACCTAAACTGAACATTGTCCTCAATGTAAAAGAAAATATATACTATAATGATAAGAATAAGTAAGAGAGGAAAATAAAGATATCACCTGAAAGCATAACTAATCCACTAATCGGAAAATGAAGTACATAGGATTGAGAAAACATGAGAAACATACATATCAAGAGCAATTTCCCAAACCTAAAATACCAAGCTCCAAGAAAAGAGATAACAAAACAAAAATAAAAATAAAAATAAAAATAAACAAAGAAAAGAAAAGATAAGAAAAGAGAAAAGTAGCCCCTGCATAGCTAAATATCAGAATCATCTGCATCAGTAGAACTCTAGTCACTATCATCCGCATCTGCCGGAGCTGATTGGCTACGAATCAAATCAGCCAGTCCCTGTATAAGTCCTCTCATCTCAGTCATCTGAGCATCTATATGTGCAGTAAGCCTCATCTGAAGCTGTGCCTGAGAAGAATCAATATGTGCTCTAAGACGATGCTCCATCTCAAGGAAAGAGGCAGTAACATGTGCTGGAATGTGCTGCTCAGCTGCAACATCTGGTACACCCTCTGTGGCTGGCTCCTCCTCATTCTCCTCGTCAAATGCTGGTGGAGGAGGACAATGTGTAATCATATGGTTTAGGGTCGCCTGGGAAATGACCCCTAAACCTCGGCTTGTGGGTGCATATGAAGGAAAATCCAACTGAAAGTGAACAAAAATCCGCTCCAAAAAGAAAGGAAAAGCTAATCGAGCATCCACTGGTCCAGAGACTATATCTGCCATCCGTGCGAAGACAAAGGAGGGAAAATCGATGTGAATCCGCTCCGCACGACCCAGAACATAAAGAAGGCGAGCTAAAGTGTAGTCAACCTTCTCATGACGGCAGAACCATATGTCATACTCTAATATCAGATGTGCAAAACGATAGTCCCTAGTCATGAGAGAAGCTGGCAATCCATATGTGAGGGATGGACCTCGCTCCTGCCCATGATGTACGTGAGTGTCAAGGGCGGCAATCTCTGAGAAAAATAAACGCCAATCATCTCGCTCCATAAGCCATGACTGGGCAGCAGTAATAGTGGGGACAAACTCCACTTGTCGCTCATAACAAATAGCACGAAGAGATCGATCAACAGCAGCGGTCGTGGAAGATGAAGCACGCGAAGTAGAGGGGGCGCCCTTCCTCTTCTTCGGAACTTTAGAACGTGAACCGTGCGCCATAGGTCTGCAAAAAGCTCAAACAGAAGTGCTAACAGTGATAGTGAAGCGACTAAAAGTAAGTAAAAAATTCTGCACGGCCCAATAATGTCAAATTATGAAAATACCCCTATATATAAAAAAATGATCAGAAATGTCCCAAATTAAAATATGATATGCACAAGTAAAAATTAAGCATTTTTCGTAAAGCAAGTATATATAAATTGGTTCATTAAAGCATCAAAAATTGAAATTTTCGACAAAAACAGTGCGGACTGAAAAATTCGAAATCCACCATGATTTATGCAGTAATCAGTCAATAAAACTGAACCAACTCATCAACATAAGATATACAAGATGTTTCGAACAAATTTCCACAACAAATTGCACCTGATTTGGTCAAAAATCGAAAGAAAATTTCAAAAATTGAATCTCGGACTTACCGGTGAAACAGAGGAACTGCGTGAAATAGAGGGCGATTCGGCACAAATGGACTCCGGAAATGGATTCTACACGAAAAATCGGAGAAGAGGGATGATTTTCAGACAAAAATCTCGCCGGAAAAGGTACGGAAGATGGCGGAGGAAAAACTCGGCGCGCGGCGGAGGAAACACGGCGGAACCGAACTGGCCGGCGCGCGTTGAAAGAGACGACTCGACCATTCGAACGGACTACTTACCGATCGAACGGGCCGATCGATCGGGTATACGGCCGATCGAACGGGTAAACACATCATTTTTTTTTCGAATAAAAATAAAAATCTAGTTAATCAACTAAAACTACTGAATCTAAAAAAAATAACACTACATGAATTAAATAAAAGAAATGTAACTAAAACTAGAGAAAAAGGGAGAAAATAAACATAAAAAAAAATCGAATAAAACAAGGGTTGCCTCCCTAGAAGCGCTAAGTTTATTGTCTTCAGCCAGACAATGCCAACATTCTCAAATATGTCAAGGTGGGTGGAAGATATTAACATTGGCTCTTCTCTTAAGTCTCCATAATGATGGTTCAAAACAATTAGAAGGCACAACTTGATTATGAGCTGATGCTGCAAAAGATGGACCTGTATCATAAGCATCAAATCTAAAATTGTCTACCATAAAACATTCAGCATTAGAGATTGCAGGTAAATTGTTAGACACATCAAAAATATTTAGGTGCACTTTCATGTTCCCAAAAGTCATCTCCATTACCCCCGTCCTACAATTTATACATGCATTAGCTGTAGCAAGGAAAGGGCGACCTAAAATGACAGGAATCTGATGTGTGGAGTTGGCACCGGTTTCCATATCTAAAACAATAAAATCAACGGGGAAAAAGAACTGGTCAACTTTCACTAAAACATCCTCAATGACTCCTCGAGGTTTACGCACAGAATGGTCAGCTAGCTGCAATATAACTGATGTAGGCTGTAATTCACTTAACCCTAGTTTCTCATACACCGAGTAAGGGAGTAGATTGACACTCGCACCAAGGTCAAGGAAGGCTCTATGAATGGAGTGATCACCTATAACACAAGAAATAATAGGCACTCCAGGGTCCTTATACTTAGGTGGGGTGTCAAACTTCAAAAGGGAGCTAACTTGCTCGGTGAGGAAGACCTTCTTAGACACATGGGTCTTGGATTTATGCTTATGAGTGCATAGGTCTTTCAGAAACTTAGCATAAGCAGGGACTTGCTTAATGACATCTAAGAGGGAGAGATTAATTTTGACTTGTTTAAAAGTCTCAAGAATATCATCCATCTTAGATGTGTTCTTCCGAAATGTTGGGGCCATGTCAAGATACTAAGGAAAAGGTGCCCTAGGGATGTAAGATCCCTCTGAAGTGGTCTTAGGCTGTGGCTCTGAGGAAGAGGAAGGAGAGACTGACTCCTTGTCATGTGGTGCACTAACTTCTACTTGAGGCTCATTAGGGGCTGCCCTCTCTAACTCCTCACTTCTATCATTTGTCACTGGTGTCCCCCAAACACTCTTGTCAACAATCTTCCCACTCCTAAGGGTCATTATGGAATTAACTTGTTCATTAGAGGGAGGAGCTCCCTCTACCTGAAATTGACCTTTAGGGTTTTGTATAGGTTGACTTGGCAAACTCCCCATCTCTCTCTTATTGATAGCATTGGTTAGTTGTCCAATTTGGGCTTCTAACTTTGCTATAGATTGTGTGTGAGAGTGGAGGAGTTGGGATTGAGATTAAATGCCTTGGAGGGCACTCAAGACCTTTTCTTCAAAGCTTGGACTCCTATTAGGTTGGACATATGGATGTTGGACTTGAGGTTGGTGGATATGGGCTGGTGGGACTTGGAATGGTTGCCTAGGAACTTGGTTACCCATAACCCCTTGGTTTTGTACCCGCCAGGAAAAGTTAGGATGATTCCTCCACCCAGGGTTATATGTGTTTGAAAATGGATTATTCTCAGCCCTAGGGAAGGATTGGGTAGCATTCACATGGTCTTGGACAAACTCAGAAAATTGAGAGGCAGAGGGGCACTCTATAATAGTATGGGCTGGGCTAAGGCATATTGTGCATGCATCTTGAGTGAAGGGAGTGGGCTGATGTGTTGAAGTCATAAGGAGGTCAAGCTTCCTACTTAAAGTATCAACTTTAGAGGAGATGTCTAATGGATTTTTGACTTCATACAAGCCACCCCTAGAGGGGGCATTGTTTAAGGTAGATAGGTCACTCTCATTTCTATTCAACGCAGCATGTTGAAGAGAATTTTCACGCAAGTCCTCAAAAAGTTTCCATGCCTCATTTTCATTTTTTAGTAAAAAGGTACCCCCACAACTTGCATCAACAAGATGACGGTTTTGTTCAGTAAGACCCTCATAAAAACGTTGCACTAATTGCCACTTAGGGATAGCATGATGAGGACACCTCCTAAGAAGGTCCTTAAGTCTATCCCAACTCTCATGGAACTGTTCAGTGGGAAGTTAGGCAAAGGTGGTTATGGCCTTTCTCATTTGGTTGGTCTTACCTATGGGGAAGTACTTTTTAAGGAATTCTTGTTGCATTTGGGCCCAAGTTGTTATGGTATTTGGCTCTAAAGAGTGAAGTCATTCCTTAGCCTTATCTTTTAATGTGAAAGGGAAAAGGTGAAGCTTAACAGCTTCATCGGTTAAATTTGAGAGCTTAAAAGTTGTGCATATTTCCAAGAAGTCATCTAGGTGCCTATACGGGTTTTCATTATTAAGTCCATAAAAAGATGAAAGCATTTGAATAACATTGGGCTTAATTTCATAATTTTGAGCAGCAACCGCTGACAATCTAATGCATGAAGGGGAAGTGTACTTATTGGGAGTGTAATACTCCCTTAGAACTTTGAGTGGTGCATCTAACTGATGTTCAACCATGATGATGGTAGAGGTAGTATGGGTGGAGGAATTGGTGGGAGAGTTAGGGGGTGTAGGGATGTAGGTCGAGGGCAACTCAACTCTCCTAGATGTCCGCTCAGGCTCAGGGTCAAATGGCACTAATCGGGGGAGTAAGGAGCGACGACCACGCATACACAACAAACACACCACACAATTTAAAGTATAAAAAGAGAAAGATGAAGCAAAAATAACTAAGGAAAAAGAATAAAAAGTGAAAAAGGATCTTGCAAACCGAAGAGAAGTTTGTCAATGTCCACTTGTGGCCACAAGTGTAGAGAGCACCTTCAACTCAACCTACAAGATAAAATTAAAAGAAGGTAAGAAACTAAAAATTAACCAAAAAAATTAAGTAAACTGAATATAAAGTATCTAGAATTATCCTAAAGCTAATTTAGTAACAAATCAACACCGTCCCCGGCAATGGCGCCAAAAACTTGATCGTTTATAATTAAACCCTTTGCAAGTGTACAAGGTAATTATACTAGGATGAGTATTTAAGGGTTGTCGAACCTCAGGGACGGATGAATAATTACTAAATATAAAAAGGAATTTGCTGATTGAAAACTAAAACAACTTAAACTTAAATTAAGTAAAGGAAAAGAAAACAACTAGTTTAAAAACAAGAGATTAATGTGATAGATTTTACTTAGGAAATCGAATCCACTATAGAACCATAACAATTCCTTAACTTCTAATCTAAATCTAGTGTGAATATGAACAAGTATTCTCAGCTACAAGCTATAATTACTTTAGAAAGAATCATTAATTAATTTCCATGGCATGAACTATCTTCGACAATAGCACGAATCATCTACACTAAATAGCTATAGGCATGACCCGTCTAATCTTAGTATAACTCATCCAAGTCCTTAATTATCTGAACATTAAAACTATTGCATGACCATCTCATCTAAATCACAGAAATTAGAATTGATGAAAATATCAAAACCACATCAATCTATCATCTACAAGAAAATAAATCAACATAGATTTGAATAAACATTAAAAAGCTCTTCCATTAAAAAGGAAATCCTTATCATACAATTGTCATAATTCACAACTGAGATCTAAATTAAAAAGAAAAGAAACTGAAACTTATCTATAGCTTCATCAACTCCTAAGTAAAAGAATAGTTTAGCCTTCCATGGTAGAAGAAAGTAATTGAATCTCCATTGAAAGCTTTGGCTTCTTCTCCATCTTCTTCTTCCTTCTTCTCTTCAGAAAATCTACTTGTTCTCTCTTAATTTCGTGCCAAATAAGTCTTTATATAGACATTAGATCTGTAAGAAAGAGTTGTATATGAAAAGGACTCAAAATTGGGTGAAATAAGGAATCTGCGCGTTATGCCAATCGATCGCCTGCAAGCCCGTTCGAACGCTTGAACTGAATTTTCTTCAAAATCACGTGTAACCGATCGATCGGTAAGTGAGGCCATTCGATCGCCAATGAAGAATCTGCAAAATAAGCCAATTTAATTCAAAACACCATGAAAGCTTTTTGTAACCTAATTAAATTTAATATCTAATAATTTAACCTATATTAATACTTAAATGAGACTAGATAGTAAAATAATTAAGGGTAAAATAATGCATAAATTATACTTATCACAACCCGACCCGAACTTGACCCGCCTAACCTTGTACCCAACTATAGGTAGGGTCAGGGTTAGGGTTTAGGCTCTTGACCCATTTTGAATTTAGGGTCGGGTCAAACCCAACCCGCACAACCCGGTCAACCGACTTTTACCCGATTATATATAATAATAAAATTATTATTATGGTGTTGGTCTATTGTACTTATTTATACTATTATTATAATATTTATTTAGTGCATACTATGTTAAACAAGAGGTGATTAAACATAAATTTAGGCATGAATAAGATGTTTGGAGCATAGGTGTGATCACATATATTTTGTTTTGTAATAGACTATTTTAGGATAACAGAGGATGATATCTTCAAGGTGTGGTTAATTTTTATATAGTTTAATTTCTTTTCTATTACTCTTTTGGGTGTGGTAAATGGAATAAAAATATGTCATATTTTGTTGTATTTATTATTCATCCTCTCTCCTTTAGAAGGACACATCACACATTAGATTTAGCTCTATGTGAAAGGCCTGACAGTCATTATAGGGAGCAGGTTAGGAGCATGCAATCAGATAGGCAGATAATAAAACTCCCTTTGAAATTTTTTAGAGGCATACTAAGGCTAAAGAATAGTTATTTTATAAGTGATTTATAAGCATGTAACAAAAAGAAAACATGAAGAAGTAGGTGGTAATGTTGCCTAAGTGAGTTTTTATTTTTTGCATCTTTTTTAGTAATTATATGCACATAAAGAGAGGAAGATAGTAATGCTGTATTTTTTGAGCTTATGTAACTAAAACTCATTTGTCATAGTTTTCTTCTTTCCTAGTGAATATAGTCAGATGTTCAAGGTGTCATCATAATACTTGTTGAAATATATTTATTAATATTTAATATTAAAAGCATATTAGTATGTGTGAAACTTCATATACTTTAGATTATATATATATATTATTTTTTTTAGTTTTAACCCAGTTTGAGCCTTGACTCATGATTCACTTTGTAAGAAGAAAATTATAACCAAGTACCACTGGTTGCTGAGGAGGGTAGGGCTACAAGTAGCCATAGAGAAGTAGTTATTAGAATTTTGAAATTAAGACATATTGAATCGCATAATCATCTTTGGTCATCATAGAAATAATTAATGTTTAATATGTTTTGTGTTTGTATGTGAGTTATCGAAAGCCAAGTGGGCCGATCATAAGTAAATAAACGTTGAAGGTCCGTTTTGTTATCCTTCTCTCATAATGAAGAATAAAAGAAAGCCAAGTGACTACTATAAAAACATGTTAGTCACAAATTAGCTAAAGAACCAAATATTACAAATTAATGTTGTAATGTAATTAATTTCTTTTGTGTTTGGCCTTTGCAAAGAGAAGGTATATAATACGAGTTTAAAAAAAATTTAAGGAAATAAAGTAGGGTTACCCGCATACCCGACCCGACCCGACTCAAGTAGGGTTAGGGTTTGGATTTTCGACCCGATTTAAAAATAGGGTCAAGTCATAACCCAACCCGATTTCAGTAGGGGTCAAGTCCAACCCGACCCGATTCCCAGCCCTACTTCTTTGCATTATATCTTCTCCTGGCTCAACTGGGCATGCATGCCACACAAGAGTGTCGTGTCCAGATTCACAAGCCAGACATTTCAATAATGAAGACAATCGTGGCGCTGCCCTTGCAGCTGTTGCTCCTGATCATGATCTAGTTACTACTTTCGAGCTCGGCTTCGCCGGAGATGGCCAAGCAAGGCTGCAAAAGCAAATGCGGCAATGTCAGCGTCCCCTTCCCCTTTGGGATAGGACACGACTCCAACTGCTACCTAAATGAGAGTTTTCGCATATCCTGCGATCGATTTCACCACCCCCCGCGGCCCTTTAACAATGGCTTACACGTCTATAATCTGTTGCTCGAGGGCCATGTTCGGATCGATAGGCTGATCTCATCGGAGAGCGTCAACTACTCCTTGGTCGAAACCTTCAGTGACCATGAGGGTATCAATGTGACCGCACCCTTCACATTATCGGCTTCGCACAATAAGTTCACGGCCATTGGGTGCGATACGGTGGCCTTTGTCACCAACTCCCCAGGGGAAATGAACTTTGTTAGTGGGTGCTTGTTTGTGTGCAATGAAAATACCAGTGTGGTTAACTGCTACCTAGCCTTTGCTTCCTAGCCTCTCCTTCCCCCTTCTTCTCCTCCTCCTCCTCCTTCTCCTTATTCTTCTTTTTCTCCTCTTCCTCCTCCTTCTCACAAGCTAACGGTGTACAAGCTAGGGCTCGGCCAGCAGAATCGTGATGTGAGGTGGGGCTAAACTACATGCCTGAGAAAAAGAAAGAAGGGAGGAAGAAGTAGATTGGGGTAAAGTGAAGATGGGAAACTTAATATATTATAGGAGAAACATAAGAAATTCTTAAGACTTTATTTGGGATAAATGAGAAAAAGGGTACTCATGAGTTCATTGAGGCCCATATAACCACATTTTTAAAAAAAAATATTTTTCTTTTTGTCAAAAAATCGAATGAACCTTTTTTAGAAAACATGACCAAAATTATGTAACATGGCAACTATCTCAACGACCTTCTCAACTAATTCACTACAAAATTAGTACCCTTTAGTGGGGAACTTTTAGAGAGGGCCGAAAATACTACCCGCTAAAAGGGGTTTATAGCGGGGGTTTTCCTAAACTGGATATGTCCAACAAAACATTATTAGCCATAGAAAAATTGACCTTCTATTGTAATGTGAGAGCCACCCTTCTTTGTCCAATCAAAACTCAAGTATAGAGTATTGTTGGAAAGATTTGGTGTAGGGTAATCACCCGCAAAAAGAAAACATATATCTTTCTCAACTGCCTAGTAGTTTCTAGGTTTTGTTTATATAAAGAGCCGTTTCTTTTTTGGTAAGGAGGGGCACTGTCTGAATCCTTAGGACTTAAATAGAAGAGGGCACTGTCTGAATCCTTAGGACTTAAATAGAAGAGGCACTGTGTCCCACTGTCTTGAGTAAATCAGGATATAATCTTGAAGAGTTGGTCAATAGAATAGGTTCAAACTTTGACTTCAACTTCTTTAGGCGTGGTATGGCTATTCCACCAACATCTTATTGATTAGAGCACTTAGTTATAATGTATCGTGTTGTAGATTGTTGCCAAAAAAAAGTATCGTGTGGTAGATTATTTTACTTGTAAAGACTTGCACAGTGCATACTTGATAGGACAACCTTCTCAGCTAATGAGTTTCATGGTCTAATTGTGCTTAATGCAGATATTGACGAGTGTGATTAGAAGAGAAGCCCCTATAGCAAATCAGAAATATGTACCAATTTCCTCGGGAGTCATAGTTGCACATACCGGCCTGGCACACACCATATCAATGGATGGCACACACCATATCAATGGAAGAAAGGGGTGCATAAGAGATGGCAATCAGAAATTTCCCGCCCTCCAAGTGGCTTTAGGTATAAAGCATCACATCCTAATTCTCTTATCATCTCTTGCTCATGAAGGGTACCTAAATTTGATCATAAGTTATATAATTTGTCTACGTTATATTATCACTATTGTTACTTTAAAAAAATAAGAAAATTTATCAATAAGCCAAAAAAATTATCAAAGGAGTAATAAATTGACAATATAATTTCATTCGTACAAAATTAATATTTCATATATGAGAAAAGGTAATATTTAAGGATACCTCCTACTTTTAGACCCTATTAACCCCTTAGCTTCCCAAGAATACAAAACAAATTTTGTATTTTTTCACTTACTTCCCGTACCTATATCCCCCACTATATCTCTGACTAATTAACCTAACTGAAAAAACATCAAGTCCTTCTCTTCTACTTTTTTGACGACGATGACACCACCATTAGTGGTAGAAGAACCTGTGGCGGCCCCACTCCCTTTCCTCATCGCCTCCCTCCCTTTTCCCTCCTCTTTCTCTTTCTATTTCTCTTTCTCCTTCTACCTCTTCCTCCTCATCCTCCACAATAGAAAACAACGGCTGTGGTCATGTCGAGGCAAGGCGTGCACCTCCAGTTCAGCTCTCCACTCGTGCAATTGCTAAGAAGGAATAGAAGGGGGAGGCACGGTTGTAGGGAGCCAAATTTGGGGCCAAGCTGGCGGTGCCACGAGGAAGGGGTAGATTGAAGTAAAGTAAAGAAGGAAAAAATTGCATATATTATGGGGTATACATATAGAACTTTTAAAGCCATGATCTAAGAATATTCATAGACTCACAGTGCTTGGGGATTCTTACATCCATATTCCTTTACACACATTAGTTTCCTCCAACGATTATACATAGTTCTTACTTCTGTACCCCCCCCCCCCCCCCCCCTAATCCAGATCTAAAAGTGATTGGCAGGAAACTGACCTGAATTTCAACTTTATTCAGGTAGCTTCCTGTTCTTGCTTATATCGTCTTCATGGCTATATTGGGAATTCCAGAGAAGGTTCATCAGACTCAAGCAAAAGTTCTTTGAAGCTAATTGGGGTCTACTACTGCAGCGACAACTATTAACTCAATCAGGATCAACTTCTGAGGCCACTCAGATCTTCACAGAGGAGGAGATCAAACGGGCAACCGATAGCTATAGCGACAGTCAAATCATTGGCAGAGGAGGCTGTGGCATAGTCTACAAGGGTATCTTGCCAAACAATAGATTGGTGGCCATCAAGAAATCCAAACTAGATGAAGGAGTCAGACAGACTGCGCTGTTCATAAATGAGATTACAATTCTTCTACAAGTCAACCATAGAAATGTGGTGAAGCTTTTGGGCTGCTGCTTGGAGGTCCAGGTCCCGCTGTTGGTGTACGAGTTCGTCCCCAGTGGACCCTCTTCCAGCATATTCATGTGGAAAGTCAGGACTGTTCTCTTTCGTGGAACAATCGTTTGAAAATCGCAGGGGACATTGGGATATTTGGACCCTGAATACTTCCAGACAAGCCAGTTAACAGACAAGAGCGATGTTTATAGCTTCGGGGTGGTGCTGGTTGAGCTATTATCAGCACAAATGCCAATTTCCCTTGAGTGCTCCCACAAGGAGAGGAACTTGTCAATGCGTTTCATCTCCTCCATATGCGGTCACAATGCTACAATAGTTGAGAAAACAGACCACAAAACACAAAATGGTATCAGACTTAAGAGAACTTAAACTACGTGAAGAGTTAATTACGGAATAAGCCCACTTAAGAGAACCGACGCCAGTTTTTTCTAAAGAAAACTTTCTTTTTAGGTGACGGGGAAGCTTTCATGGGGTCCATATAGCCTCATTCGAAATTTTATTGGGAAAAAATAGCAGCGTGAATAAATAAAGCTATGTTGAGGTTTTTCTTGAAAGTGAATCCGAGCTAGATAGAATTATCCCTTGCAGCACTCTAGGTTACGTAAAGTTAGAAGTGAATTTTGTTTAGATTAAAATGATCAGTCGTCTAAAGGAAGTCCACTCCTGGGACATCTCAAAGTCTTCCATGGGCCCGCTGCTCACCACAGCCACTAATTAAAGCCGAAAAGATGCCTTCTTTGCACTATATCTTCTCTTGGCTCAACTGGGCAAGCATGCCGCACAAGAGTGTCGTGTCCAGATTCCAGCAAGCCGGACATTTCAATAATGAAGACAGCCGTGGCGCTGCCCTTGCCGCTGTTGCTCCTGATCACGATCTGGCCACTACCTTCAAGCTCGGCTTCGCCGGAGATGGCCAAGCCGGGCTGCCGAAGCACATGCGGTAACGTCAGCGTCCCCTTCCCCTTCGGGATGGGACCCAGCTCCAACTGCTACCTGAATGAGAGCTTTCACATATACTGCAATGAATCGCACACCCCCCCGCGGCCCTTTTCCGATGACTTACAAATCTATAGTCTGTCGCTTAACGGAAATGTTTGGATCGATAGGCCGATCTCGTTTGAGTTTTGCTCCAACCTCCCCACGGGCGATATCCTCTTCGAGATCTCGGAGCGCGAGAAGCCGCCTTTCACATTATCGGCCTCGCACAATAAGTTCACGATCATTGGGTGCAATATGGTGGCCGTCATGCTCTCCGAAAATTTCTCGGGCAGTTGCGTGACCATGTGCAACAACGGGGCCAGCGTGATTAACGGCTCCTGCAGTGGGAACGGGTGCTGCCAAATATCCATCCCCAAGGGACACAGAGGTTTTGATTACGGCTTCACCCCATGGCTTTCGGACTCCAGTTCTTGCATCTCCGGCTTCATCGTCGACCAGGACCGGTTCAACTTCTCCGACGCCTACCTTCAGCCCGGCTACTTCACTGACAAGACCACCATGCCGATGGTGCTGGACTGGGCACTTGGCGAGTCAACATGCGAGCAGGCTCATGCGGACGGAAGTTATATGTGTGGTGTAAACAGTACATGCTATGATTCCGACAATGGACCCGGATACCTTTGTCGTTGCCGCGATGGCTTTAGAGGGAACCCTTATCTCCGCAACGGATGCCAAGGTACGTCTTTTATTAAAAAAATTAAAAAAATGTTGCGGACCCATCCGTATCCACAAGAAACTAATCACTATATTTATAGTTCTATTTAAAATTTTAAAATTATTAATTTTAATTTATTTTAAAAAATTAAATAAAACTAATCTAGATAGAGTATTTTTTTTACTTATTATTAGTCCTAAAACTCATTATTATTTTTACTTATTACCCCAAATTAAAAGATTTTATTTATCTTTATCCAATTGCAAAGGCGGTGGTCTACCTCCCCTCCCCCATAGCCTTTGACTCCTAGCCTCCCCTTCCCCCTTCTTCTCCTCTTCTTTTTTCTTTTTTCTTATTTTTCTTTTTCTCCTCTTCCTCCTCACAAGCCACTAGTATGAGGGAGCTACTTCTTGGCCGCAAAGGATTGGGGGGCAGATGCAAGCTAGGGCTCGGCTAGTAGCTTCGTGACATGAGGTGGGGCTAAACTACATGCCCGAAAAGAAGAAAGAAGTAGATGGGGGTAAAATGAAGAAAGAAAAATTACATATATTACAAGGATAAATAAGAAATTCTTAAGATTTTATCTGGGATAAATGGTAAAAGGGTACTCATGAGTTTTTTGCAGTCCATACAGCCACATTTTAAAAAAATTTATTTTTCATTTTGTCAAAAAAATGAATGAACCTTATTTAGAAAACATGACCAAAATTATGCAACATGGCATCTATCTCAACAACCTTCTCAACTAACACTACAAAACTAGTACCCTTTAGCGAGAAACTTTTAGCAAGCCCGAAAAAACTACTCGCTAAAAAAGGTTTATAGTGGGGGTTTTCCTAAAGTGGATATGCCCAACAAAACATTATTGGACATAGAAAAATAGACCTTCTATTGTAATGTGAGAGCCACCCTTCTCTGTCCAATCAAAACATAGGTAAAGGGCATTGATGGATATATGTCGTGTATGGTGATCACCCGCCAAAACAAATATATATCTTTCTCAACTGCCTAGTGGTTTCAGGACTTAAATAAAAGGGGCAAGGCAACCAACCTCTTAGAGCATTGTATCCCGCTGTCTTGAGTAAATTGGGATATAATCTTGAGGAGTTGGTCAATAGAGTAGGTGTTCAAACTTAGACTTCAACTTCTTTAGGTTTGGTCTCACTATTCCACCAACATCTTATTGATTAGAGCACATAGTTATAACATATCATGTCATAGATTGTTGCAAAACAAAAAAAAATATTGTGTGGTAGATTATTTTTTCTTAATTATTTTATTTGTAAGGACTTGCACAAATCATACTTGATAGGATGACCTTCTCGACTAATGAGTTTCTTGGTCTAATTGTGCTTAATGCAGATATTGACGAGTGTAAGGAAAGAAACCCATGCAGCAAATTAGAAATATGTACCAATTTCCTTGGGAGCCATAGTTGCATATGCCGGCCTGGCACACACCATATCAATGGAAGCAAGAGGTGTGGCAATCCTAAATTTCCTGCCCTCCAAGTGGCTTTAGGTATAGAGCATCGCAACTTGATTCTCTTATAATTTCTTTCTCATGAAGGGTACTCAAATTTGATCATAATTTATATAATTTGTCTATGTTATATTATTACTGTTGTTACTTTAGAAAATTTATTGATAAGCCAAAAAGAGTAATAAATTGACAATATAATTTTATTTGTACAAAATTAATAGGTCATATATGAGAAAATGTAATATTTAAGGATACCTTCTAATAACTTTTTTCACTCCATTTAATAATTATTATGAGAAAGATAAAATGAAAAGTATTATAAATATGACATTTTTTGAAAAAATGAAACTATTAAAGTTGGATTGAGGGAGTATGCTTTAACAATGAGAAAAGTATACTATAATCGTCAGTCCTATATTAATATTTATATTTTGAAATAATAAATATAGTTATTAATTTGGGATAGAGGGAGCATAATCTTACTACTTAAAATGTGTTTTTTACTTGTTGACAAGTATTGGTAACTGCCCCAAAAGGAGAAATGCCGTAACTGCCGTGGTCATGTCGAGGACAAGAGGTGCACCTCCAATTCAGCTCTTCACTTGTGCAATTGTTAGGAAGGAGGAGGGGGAGGAACGGCGGTAGGGAGCTAAATGTGGGGTCAGGCTGGTGGTGCCATGAGGTGGGGCTGCAGTAAGTATCGCAGGTACGGGCGCAGAAGAAAGGAGGAAGGGGTAGATTGAAGTAAAGTAAAGAATAAAAAAATTGCGTGGGGTATGCATATAAAAATTCAAAAACCACAATCTAAGAATATTCATAGACTCACAGTGCTTGGGGATTCTTACATCCATACGCCTTTACACACATTAGCTTCCTCCAACGATTAATTATACATAGTTCTTACTTTTGTATTGGGTGTAGATTTCGGCTTCAACTTCATGTTCCCCCCTTAATCCAGCTCGAAAAGTGATTGGCAGGAAACTGACCTGAATTTCAACTTTATTCAGGTGTTCCCCTTTGCATCCTGTTCTTGCTTCTATTGTCTTCATGGCTATATTGGGGATTCCAGAAAAGAAGGTTCATCAAACTCAAGGAAAAGTTCTTTGAAGCTAATGGGGGTCTACTACTGCAGCGACAACTATTAACTCAATCAGGATCAACTTCTGAGGCCACTCAGATCTTCACAGAGGAGGAGATCAAACGGGCAACCGATAACTACAGCGACAGTCGAATCATTGGCAGAGGAGGCTGTGGCATAGTCTACAAGGGTATCTTGCCAAACAATAGATTGGTGGCCATAAAGAAATCCAAACTGGATGAAGGAGTCAGACAGACTGCGCAGTTCATAAATGAGATTACAATTCTTCTACAAGTCAACCATAGAAATGTGGTGAAGCTTTTGGGCTGCTGCTTGGAGGTCCAGGTCCCGCTGTTGGTGTACGAGTTCGTCCCCAACGGGACCCTCTTCCAGCATATTCATGTGGAAAGTCAGGCCTCCTCTCTTTCGTGGAACAATCGTTTGAGAATCGCAGCAGAAGCTGCCGGTGCACTTGCCTACTTGCACTCATCGGCATCAATACCCATATTGCATGGAGACGTCAAGTCCGCCAACATTCTCTTGGACAACAATTACACAGCCAAAGTGTCTGATTTTGGGACATCTAAATTAGTTCCCTTAGACTATAATCAGATAACAACATTGGTGCAGGGGACATTGGGATATTTGGACCCTGAATACTTCCAGACGAGCCACTTAACAGACAAAAGCGATGTTTATAGCTTCGGGGTAGTGCTGGTTGAGCTATTAACAGCACAAATGCCAATTTCCTTTGAGTGCTTCCACGAGGAGAGGAACTTGTCAATGCGTTTCATCTCCTCCATGAAGCAGAATCGTCTGGAAGAAATGTTGGAAGCTCATGTGTTTGACGAGGCAACGAAAGAGCAGGTCGAAATAGTAGCGCAACTTGCATGGAGATGCCTTGAAGTGAAGGGGGCAGAGCGGCCAAGTATGAAGGAAGTGGCGGCAGAGCTAGAGGGCTTACGGGGGTTTGGTGATCACCCCTGGGGGGAAGATACTCAGGAGGAACAATATTTGCTTGGGGACCTACCTTCGAGCTCCAACACGCAAATCGAAGGGAAAGAGAGCATCCAGAGGGATGTCATGTTGTCGCTTGAAATGGGGCGGTAGGGATAGGGAAATGGAACTCTTGACTCAGGGGTATGCGTGCTCACTCCTAAGTTTTCATCAAATAGCTGTGTGCTTTTACGTTGTAGCCGAAATTCTAAATAGATTTCTTATTTGTTATTCTTAGGTAATGGATGAGACTTGCTCAGTATTAAATGAATTTGAATAATTATTATTGATAATTGTGGTTCGATATTATTGATATGTTAGAAAATGACTATGGGTCCGTTTGTTTTAGCTGAATTTTAATATAAAAAGTTATCTTAATTAACTGAAAAGTTGATTACCTGATTTAACTCTATCTGAAGCTGAATTAACTGAATTTGAAACTGAATTAGCTGAAAATAACTGAAAATACAAAGTGAGTTATGAATATAAATAATGCTTTTGTGAAAATTCTGATTATATCGCCTGTCTCAAGCTATCAACACAAACACAAAATCATTAACCTGCATGTCCAGAGAGCCAAAACCGCCTTCAGAATCCAGGATTAAATTGACCCTCCAACCCACCCACCCATAATAGATTCAATAAGGGATTCAACATAAAAAATTGCATCTCTCCCTATTTTAGTTATCTGGAATCAAGTGGGAACATAAGCATTAGTACATAAAAAAAAGCATAAAAGAGAGCTTGTAAGCATACAGCTTATAATGGAGCAATTAGATATTTCATCAGAGTAATTATCCATTGTTTATTTATTAACCTGAAGAAACCACAAAAACACCAAAACAAAAAATTCCAAATGATGAACCTCTTTTGGAACAATTGCATAGGCACATTTTGGAAAATTATTGGCAACTCCAAGCCATACACAGCAATGTTGTGGACGTCCGTCTGGCCCAAAGTGTTCCTAAACACCTGGTCATGGCTATAGAACTGGTTGAATACAGCCTGACCTACGTCAAGTTTCATTCAGGGCTATTATGGCCTTCTAAAACATTTGTCTAACTAGAATATCAAAGAAAACAGATTGTTCCCAATCTTCTCCAGCTTTTGCATATCGTCCTTCTTGTGAAATAAAGGAAACTGCAATTTGACGCAGAAATGCGAGCATGTTTTCACCAAGATGCTGAAGAGAGCTGGACTTCAAAAGCTGTAATTTGTCATTCTGCGGGACAAACATTCAATTATAAGTCATTGAAAAGAAAGTCAAACCAATGCAAGCTCCATTATCCTCTGATATAACAAGCACCTCTGTCAAAATGTATAGACCCTCAGCATACACGTCTATTGACCCTTACAGCCTTCCATGCTCATAAGACATAATTGAACTGCCTGCTAAAAAATTATTCTTTAATTTCTTGTGATCAAACTTGAAGCTGATTTCTGGTCCATACTAAAACGACAGAGGTAAGGTTTGAGGAGGGGGTTATGAAGACAGAAACCATGACAGTGTTGATTCAAACTGGCTATGTTCTTGACTAATGAATTGCCATGAATTCTGATTGCATTTGAGAGTTATTAACTTTCGGCAGACTGCATGGGGAATGACTTAACTACAGCTTAAGATAGAACGATAGAGCAGTGAATGAAGCGAATGAAGGAAATCTGATGGAAGAGTCAAGCGTGTGAAGAGAAATATGTAATCATATATGCCTCAGGTTGCAGGACCAGTAACACAATGTCTAGCTCTTTGACAGAAGTTTTGTCCTAAGACGTCTCTAAACAACAGTTCTTTCATAGCAAGAGTTTCTGGCATCGAATATTAACTAGCTCAACATCTTGCATCCCATGTGGCATATAAATTCATCCAGTAATTGCTTGTGCAAATGAAATTTATCTGGCTGGCACCTCCAATGCCTCTGACGGTGACATTCCATATACCATTCTCATATCCCGGAAAAGAACCATCACCTCATATAGGGACCCCAAGCGTGCGTACCCAGCAAATAAGGCATTACACGAGACAACATCTTTTGCAGGCATTCCATCAAATACATGGCGGGCGGTTTGAAGGTCCCCAGCTTTACAGTACATGGAGATCAGGGGCGTCCCAACAAGGACATTGAATTCAACATCCCTCGCTAGCATGAGAATATTTTAGATCAGTGAATTTAAAAATCGCCCAAACTTCCAGACTAAAATAATCAAAATCCGGCAGCCAGAAAAAGCATCGGGATCAGGAAGTTCCATCGACATCAACGAATCTTAGTATAAACTTGTGTTTTTTTTTACCTTAACAAAGTAGAACAAATACAAAACGACGAGTTAGATCGTATTCAAGCAAGAAAAAAAGGTACAAAAGGATCGTAAAAAAATTACCAGTGACCAAATTTCGCAAAAGAAGAGAAACGACGAAAATCAAAAAGAGGGGGAAATGAAGAAAGAAGAAGCTAAAATTCAAGTTTTTTGGTTCACCTGGCAACACTGATGATCCAGGGGGTGATGGGCTGGGACGAGACCGCCGTCGGGGGAGGCGGTGAGGTTCATGGCGCCGATATCAGAGTTTGCGCGGCCGGTTATCAGGAGGAGGGTGGTGACGAGGCGGCCGGTCGATAGGAGGCGGCGGAGGTCGTCAGCTGCGTCAGACGGGGTGGATCCGGAGAAGAGAGGGATGGGGGAAGAGGGACGGAGAGGGACTGAGATGTGACGGGACCGCCGCCGGGGGAGGTGGTGAGGTTCACGACAACGAGGTCGGAGTTGGCGCGGCCAGTGGTCTGGAGGAGGGTGGTTACGAGGTGGCTTGTCGATGGGAAGGGAGGGATAAATACCGCACGGGCGAAATTTCGCCAGCGCGGCCGACTAAAATTATTCTGCGCGCGCAAAATTAACGCGCGCTTTGGACTTTTAGTGACGTTTCAATATAAGCGTCATTTTTTCGCTACAAACGTACCTTTTTTCGACGATTCTGTTAAACCGTCGTTAAAAATATTATGTTTTTTTTAAACGCCATTTGCGACACAATGAAATAAGCGTTGTAAATATATATTTACGATACTTATTAATAAGTGTCGTAAATTTTTTAAAAATAAAATATCCCTTCTTTTTACTGTCTTTTCTTCTCTTTCTTTTTCTCTTTCTCTCCTCTTAATCTTTTAGCTCTCTTTTTTCTCGTTTTTTTTTAATCTCTTTTTTACGTACATCAACATAAGCCCGTTCAAAGGACAAGAGGGGAGAAAATAAGAAAACTTAATATAATTTTTTTGAATTTTTTATTAAATATTATATTTTTAAAATAATAAAAAATTAATAAAAGAAAATATATTAGTAATATATCTATTAACGACGTATATGTCACTAATAGCTAGGGTATTAGCGGCACAAATCACTATCCGTCACTAATACAATTTCTTTTACTTCTTTTTTATTATTTTAAAAATATAATATTTAATAAAAAAATTTAAAAATCAAATTCTATCACCCCCTCTCTCCTCTCTCTCCTTTCTCTCTCCTCTCTCTATTTACACATACTCTCTCTCTCTTCTCTCTTTTACATGCATCAACGTGAGCCCCGGTTCCAAAGACAAGAGGGGAGAGAGTAGAGGAATTTAATTTTTTTATTTTTTATTAAATATTATTTTTTTTAAAATAAAAAATGTATTAACAATGCATAAAAATAGTGTCGATAATACCTTATGTATTAGCTATGCATACATATATACGTCGCTAATAGTTATGGTATTAGCGGCGCAAATTACTATCCTTCGCTAATATTTTTTTTTATTATTTTAAATATATAATATTTACTAAAAATAAAAAATCAAATTTAAATTCATCTCTCTCTTTATCCTCTCTCACTCTCCCCTCTCTCTCTTTACACACTCTCTCACTCCCCTCTCTCTTTTACGTGTGTCAAAGTGAGCCCCGGCTCCGAAGACGAGAGGGGAGAGAGTAGGGAAATTTAATTTAATTTTTTTAGAAATTTTTATTAAATATTATATTTTAAAAATAATAAAAAAGAAATAAAAAAAATATATTAGCGACACATAGAAATAAGCATTGCTAATACTCTATATATTAGCAATGCATATATGTATACATCACTAATAGCTAATGTATTAGCGACGCAAATTACTATGCTTCTCTAATACATTATTTATTTATTTTTATTATTTTAAAAATATAATATTTAATAAAACATGAACAAATTAAATTTAAATTTAAATTTAAATTCCCCCCATCTCTCTCTCCTCTCTATGCACTCTCTCTTCTCTCTCTTAATCACTCTCTCTTTTTTATTATAATTTATATTTTAAAATTAATAAATAAAATTAAATAAAATATATTAACAACGCAAGTTCACTAGCACTAATATTTTTTTATTATTTTTAAAATAAAATAATATAATAAAAAATCTTAAAAAAATATAAATTAATTTCTTCCCCTCTCTATCTCATCCTCTCTTCTCTCCTCTCTCTCTCTCTCTCTCATCCCTCTCTCCTCTCCCTCTCTCCTCTCTCCTCTTTCTTCTCTCTTTAGCTCCTCATCTCTCTCTCTTCACTACCTCTCACACACTTACGAGCATAAACGTGAGCCCTAGCTCTAAGGAGGAGTGGGATGAAGTAGGAGAATTTTATTTATTATTTTAATATTTTATTATTATATATATAAATAATAAATATTAAATAAAATATATTATATTTAAAAGGTTTGTTTTATTTTTTTAATATTTATTTATTATACATACAAATAGTAAATATTAAATAAAGTATATTATATTTATGAAGTTTATTTATAATTTTTTAATATTTATTTATTATAATTTATTTATTAAATAAAGTTATTAGCGACATGAATCAAAGAGTCGTTAATAGTTGTATTATTCGCGACACTTTTAACATAACATTGCTAATAAACTTAGTATTTTAGAAAAAATTATTTTATTAACGACGCTTAATAAAAAGTCACTAATATGACAACTATTAGCGATACTTTATCATAAACGTCGCTGATAGTTGTGTTATTAGCGATGCTTTATAAAAGTATAACTAAAACAAATGTCGCTAATAAATTTCTAACTTTTAAATAATAAAGAAAAAATTTCTAACTATTAATTATAAATTTTAAAAAAAGTGTCGCAAATAGCTATTAACGACGCTTAACAAAAAGTGTTATTAATAGTAGAGTTATTAGCAACGCTTTAAAAGAGCGTCGCTAATAGTAATAATTTTTTTTCTCTTTTATTTAAAACATATAAATTTTAGTGACGTTTTTATAAAGCGTCGCTAATAACACAACTATTAGCGACATTTATTATAAAATGTCACTAATAGTTGTTATATTAGCGACACTTTTTATTAAGTGTCACTAATATATGTACTATTAGCAACACTTGATAAAAAGCTTCCTAATAGTTAATTTTTTTAGATGCTTTTTTAAGTGTCGTAAGTAGAAGATTTTAGCGACGTTTTTCATTTCGTCGCTAATAAAAGTGTCGCTAATAGTACATTTTGTTGTAGTGTGCATTTGATACATGTAGACAACAATCATACTTTGATGACACTTTTGTGGTTGACATGATTGAGAGTCTAGTGGAAGATGTTTTTCCTTTCAATTATTTTGATAATCCACTGAATATTTATTTAACTTACTATGATTTGATAAGTAGATTTGACAAATATATGATAATTGCTTTAAAGGACCATGGATGAGTCTAGATGGGGGTGTGTCTTACTGAAGACAGTGAACTTAGCGCTCTTGGGAGGCAACCCAATTTTAGGTTTTGAGAGTTATTTTTGTTTAATTTAGTAGTTAGTGTTTTCATTTACTTCAGTTTGTTATCTTTGTTAACTGTTTTAATCATTATTTGGGTGTGCTTATATGATTTATTACTAATTTAACCATATTTTATTATGTTTGTGCTTTATTGACCATTTTTCTTTTGATAGCTATGTACATGAGCACGTCAACAAAGCTACTATTTTTTTCTTTTTCCTATTTTATTATCTTAAGCATTGTATTTATTTTCTTTTATACATTGAGGACAACATTTAGTTTAGGTTTGGGGGTGTAATAAGAGATTTTTTATTTTTGATTATAGAGTACATGTCTTAGTTTTAATGAAAAAATGAGAAATTTATTTTTGATTAGGTTTTTTCTTATTTACATTGAGGCTTCTTTTAGACATGTGATTGTGTTTAATGATATCAAACTATTTAGAACATGTTTATATGACTTGACGGATTTAATGATTTTGATTTCTGATTACATCATATTTCTTGTGCTCTTATTTTAAAAAAATAGAAAAATATTTGTCTAAGTGAGAATTCGAGCCCTTAATTATGGTCTTACATCTTGGTGGATATCATTGAATCTATATAATTATTTTATTTAGAGTAAAACTTTGGTGTGATCTAGTAGTATTCAGGTTATCATAATAGAGTTTTGTGTTTGACTTTTCTTTGTTGTTAATTAGATCAGTTTAGGGCTTTCTGTCATCACAATTAAGGTTGATTGTATAATGTGCTCAAGAAAAAAATTTGAATGAAAAAAATGAAGAAAAATTTGTAAAGAGCTAAAAATATTAAAGTGTCTCTATTGAGTAGACTGAGCCTCGGCATGCCTCGCTGAGCATAGGGTGTTCGAGTCCAAAAGGTAGAGTTGACTAATTTATGACATGTATAACCATGTAGCCTATTTGGTTTAAGTTATTAAGCCTGAATGGTGCTTTAATACCTAGTGCCTTGAGCTAATTGGATTAAGAGTCACTGGTCTAACACTTGTTACATTAATCTTATAAAAGTTTAAGAAGGCTAAGCCTTATATATGTCATGTGAGATGAGCATAAAAGTCTAGTAACACGTTATGTAGTTATATCTTAAATGAGTTGTCAAGTGATTTAGGTTGTTTTACTTTCAATGAAGGTTTTACATGATTTGCTATTATGATCTCTTGAAAATGAATGGATGCCAATGTCTATTATTTGAGTGTTAAATTGAAATTGTTGAGTGGACATGAGACACATTGAGTTGTTCGATGCATGAAATTGAGATTGTATAATTACTTGACAATGTCTGTTTTTTAAAACTATTATGTTATGTATGAGCAATTGCCACTAATATAAAGTTGTCAGAATGAATTATTGTTTCAGAAGACAAGTTGTATTATACATTACACTCACTTATAATTGATTTTATTAAATGAAGTCACATGTTTGGAGGAGTTTATTTGTAAATTTTTTGTGGTTTTAATTTTTTTTAATTTTTAATTTTGTGGGTATATTCACTGCAAACCCTCACAAGACTATAACTCATCCACTAGTGTAACCTAGGGGTTTAAAGGCTTGTAAATATGCTAAATGCAATCGCGATTTCATGTAGAAGTGGAGTAGTTAGTTTTGTTTTATGTTGTTTATATTTTTAGTTTTGCTCGAGGACTAGCAAAATATAGGTTTGAGGGTATTTGATATGTATAATTTTTATACAATTTATATGTCTTTTTACCTTATTTGCTAGTATATGATTAGGTTAATTTAGGGTTTATTTATGTTATGATAGAGATTAGTAGTTTGATTTAATTGTTAAATAATTTGGGTGATGTTACAAGTTTAGACATTTATTTGAATAAAGTAGGTATTCTATTTATGTCATACACGCTTTAAATACGACTGTTTATGTTTTATAGGTAATGCACGCTTCTTGAGATAGTTGGATGATGTTCAAAAAAATTCACAACACTCTTGACACGCTTACAAGTAATTTGGACAACTTTCTAGAGACGCGAGCATGTTGAAAATATATATAGACAACAATGAAAGAGCTTAATGAATAGAATAGAAAGCTAAACAATAATGTGGACTGTCCAGTAAACAACTTCTTCCCAAACGAGTTCTTGGACAAAAATGTCCCTATTGAAGGGGTGATGATTTTGGTTGAAATTAATTTCGAATTTGTCAAGATAAATTGGGCGTATCAAAACTCATTTCAATTAAATCAATGAAGAACATGTTTCAAATTTAAAATTAAAGAATGGTTATTGATTTGGATTGGAAAGATGAGATTTTCATGGTTGTCACTATTGAGTTCAAACCAAAGCTTATAAAAAGAAAGAAGACTTAAATGAGGAAATAATTGGGCAAAAAGAAAAGCTTATAAAGGGAAAGATTAAACATAGAAAGAAGCTCCTACTCTAGGTTAAAATTGGATGCTTAAACAAGGAAAGAGGTGTAACACCCCATTTTTCTAATCTCGTTTAGCCTACGAGGTTAGAGGTAATTAGATAACCATTTGAGGAGTTTTAGAGAGTTTCAGAAGTTGAAACCTTTGTACCTGAGTAGAGATCAAAGAAACGAGCATAACGATTCGAAGAACGTGCAAAACGGAGGTTGGGACCGGAAGTTATGATCTCGACAAACGTAGAAAATAGGCGGGACCCACTTGGAAATAGTGTGATTTGCTTCTTTAAGTGGGTTTTTATCGAAGGGCTCGTCGATACAAGTCCAACGGTACCTAGAACGCACGAATCCGAATCCGGGGTAGGGAGATACGCGCGTTTGAAGATTTAGATTTTTTAATAATAATAAAAGAATGGTAGCGCGCGGCTGGCGCATTGCAGCGCAGGCCGGCGCGCGACTGGCGCGCCATGGCGTAGATCGGCGCGCAGCCGCGAAACCGCGCGCGCCCGCGGTAACGCGGGCGTGACCCGCGCGTTACTGCGGGCACCGCCGCCCGAAACCAGCGGCGCCGCCGGTTTTGGCGACGCAGCGCGGCGGTTTCGGCAGCTTGGGGCCTATTTAAACCCCTTTTCCTTTTATTTTTTGACCCAGACTTTCTCTCCCCCCGTTTCTGACCGTTCTGAGGGCGATTGAGGCCATTCAAGACCCATTCCCTACTAAATCGAGCGTGCTCTACGCGATGGAGGGGTCCTTTCTTCGAGTCGGATCCGTATAAGGAGGAAACACCCCGAGACAAGGAGAGGTTCTGCCCATTGTCTTCGAGCGTCGACAAACTTCTTTCTCCCCGTTCTTAAGCATCCTAACTCCAATTTAGTCCATCCAAGAGGCGTTCTTGACTAAATCGAGTATGTTCTACGCGATGGAGAGGTCCATTCTTTGATTTGGCAACCGTATAAGGAGGAAATGCCCTAAGACAAGGAGAGGCTCCGCCCGTTATCCTCGAGCACCGAACAAGAAATAGGGGCCCAGAGCAAGACGGGGTTCTGTCCAAAGTTGTCGGGCTACATTAAGAGAAGTAATTCAGAGTATGAGATGTTCTGTCTGCCACTCACGGTGTGGAAAACGAGAAGAGTCTCCGGCAAGGAGAACATTATATGTAGTCTTTCGACACAAGACGATGAACGTGGAGGCTAGAGGAAGCTCCGCCTATATCTTTGGATCTGAAGGGGAGGATGCTCATATGAGCAACTCCGTATACCGCTACCATACCAGATATGAGGGCAGTAAGCTTTTCTGATCTCCCATTTTTATTATAGAACGGCGTGTGTGCTATGCTATGATCCATATGCTTGATGTGTGCTTATATACCATAATTTGTACTTATATGCCATGATGTGTATTGTCTCGCTCTAGGGTAGAGCAAGACGTGTGATGTGTATGTCCGGTCTCGACTCAGTGATAGAGCGAGTTGGTTGATGTGCTCAGTCTCGATTCAGTAATGGAGCGAGATATGTGTATGTTATTTTCGATCCCGCTCTGTGGTAGAGCGAGATGTACGATTTCGTTAACTTCCGCTTGACTCCAATTTATGACGAGTTTTTGTATACTCCGATTAAATATTCGGAGATACGTATGTTATACATATATGATTTTGTGATGCTTGTTGTATGTAGTAGCCATTAGGCAGAACTACGTTCAAATCCGATCGTACTGGAATAATATCCAATACGTACGTAGGCAGCCAACGGCAAGGCAACGTTGGCCCGATCCAAATCATTATAAATAATATGTTTTATTCTGTTTTACACGCGACGAACTATGAAGCTTCGTTGTGTGTAAATGGTCGTTATAACCTAAGTCTACGTATGAGGAAGCCTTAAGCTCCGTAGTGCATAGGCGAACGTTGTACCTCTCACACTCAAACGATGATTCCTGGCTTAAGGAAAATTTCAAATTCCTATTAGTGATTTTGTGGGCCTGGCTCGGGTCGGGTCGTTACAAGAGGTGATGTCCAAAAATTTATTTAAAAACTAGAACAGAGAATTACAAAAGAGGAGTGAGGAGAATAGAACGAACTAGAGACAAAATCCTTCAATCTCATCCTCCAAAATTGGTTAGAAAACACTTTGAAAGTGAGAAAATTTAAGTCTCAAGCCAGAGGAGATAAGAAGAAGCAAGAAAAAAGCAATCACAGTCTGTGGTTACTATAGTAATATTGTTCATCGGTACTGTAGCAAACAATACTTTTTGAAAAATTTTCCTCTTTTTCACGTCTTGTAGGTCTCTTTTCAATTCCTCTAATGAAGATTTTATTTCCTAGGTTAATAAGTGGCTAAAACTCTTTATTAAGGCTTGGATAAAGCTTCTTTAAATTATAGAATTTCATTATTACGATACTTGATTAATTTTTCTTAATGGTGGATCTAATGTTAATTGTTTTTACCTCTAGAATTGATGAGATTGATTTGGATATGAGTTTAGTCATACTTTTCTTATGATTTAAATTGATTTTCATTAGTTTCTTACTTGGCTTTGTCTTGTTTAATATTGAAATTGGGTATTAGTTGTGATTTACAAATTGTGGATACAATTAATGACTTGATTTTAATCCGTTGAAATGAGGAAGAACAATATTTTTTTTTATTGTGGATGAGAGCTTAATGATGATATTTTTCATAATAAAGAATATTGAATTCTAGATTATTATGAGATGAATATAAAAAAATGATTAATGATCATACTTATGAGTTTCTATGATTTAATAAATGTGGATTCATATGCCCTAGTGTTTTGTATTTGATATTTTAGTTATTTTGTATTGTTTTTTTATTTTTAGATTAAAGCTTTAGAATTTTAATATGGACAGTTTAATTGCCTTTAAATTTTTATTTACTTTTGTTAGTTACTTTAATCAAGTTATTCTCTTTATATTTATTAACTATATTAGGGTTTATTTAAGTTAGATTAAATTGGTTTTCCTATTTCAAGTCTCTATGGGATCGACATTCGATTTAGCCGCTTAACTACTATTGATTCATGCGCTTGGAAGTACATAATTAAAATTCAACAACAGTGTACAGAAGGTAAGACCTTATGTGATTTAAGATATGATTTGATTTAGATTATTATTATACTCTGATTTAGTACTCGTATAATCGAAAAACAGTTGGCTCATGCCGCGAGATAACTTGTTAAATATTTAACAAAAAGTTTTAAAAAATTTATTTCTGTCATTTTATTTATAAAAATGATTTTATAAATCTCGGGGTTTAACATTGCAGTGATGGATTCGATACCAATGTTTTGTCTCGGTGGACACAACGACATGATGGTTGGAAAATGGGAGAAGCTTAGAGGAGAAGAGATATTAGATAAAAAATTATTCATTTACTAATTGAAATTATGGCATAGCCCCTACAATATATAGATAATCCTAAAGTGCCTCTTAACAATAAGCCTAAAGCCCGTTGTTATTAATAATCAACTAAATGCAATCTAAATAACAAGTAAACAACTAATAATGGCCCTACAACTAATCCACTAAGTGGAGCCCATAGGTAGGGCATCACACCCTTATTTCGGGACATAACAATAAGCTTGTACCCATGTAAACGGGAGAGAGGAATAGAGAGAAGGTGGGCCCATTTTTTAAGGTAGTTAGGGTCAGTGCTATCCCACTATATAAAGTGGGCTGTTAGAGGGAGACAGACTCTCTCTCTCTCTCTCTCACTCTATCTTCCTTGGATTACAACACAAAAGAAAAATCTTTCTTCCATGGAAAAAAGAATGATCATCTTCAGAGTAGATCAAAATGCAAATTGATAGAGGTAATTTTAAACTTGTACTTTATTGTGATTGATCGGGTGCCCAACACATGACTCTTTAAAATTATGTTATACAAAAATAGACAAATAAATATATAACAAACAAGGTGTTACTGAGATTGCCAGAACGCTCGTCATAAAGCAGAGGCCATGTGTTTGAAAGCCAACTCTGTCAGCCACCTACTCGGGATTATATCTCGATTCACCTTTCATCATATAGTAACCATCTTCTTATTTAACACAATATATAATACACTACAGACATATGGTTTCCATCTTCTTTATTTAGTAGATATAAGATGGCATCCCACATGCATAATTTGCTACAGTAGAAGTGACATTAAGGGCCTGTTAGGGGTTATGGAAAAAAAAAATTTCCAAGAAAAGTAACTTCCTAGGAAAATTATATTTTCATAGAAATAAATTGTCATAAAAATTAAAATTTCTATGGTTAGGGGTTTATTTAAAAAAATTTCTGGAAAATATTTTTAATATGTATTTTAACAAAAAATACTTGATAAAAAAATATGTGTAACAGAGAATATTATATTTATGTCTTTTTACACATTTTTTTAATGAGGTAACCTTTTTATTTATATCCTTTTACACTTTTTTTTTAATGAGGTAGCCTTTTAGTGTGTAAAAAAAACACAATTTACTGCCAAAAAAATATCTTGGACATAAAAATTTTATTTCTTAAAATAAAATTAATAAAAAATTTATATTAACTCAAATACACATTAATTATTATGCACATGCATCTATATAAAACTATCATTTAGCAAGGATTTTATTCTATTAAATATTTTATGCAAAATAATCTATAAAATATTCTATAAAAAATAAAAAATCTAAGAACAATACAAATGGCTGCAAGTCCCATAATTCTTTCATTTATTTGAGAATACCAAACTTATTAAATAAACAAGAAATAAAAACAAGTATTCAACTCTATTACTTAATAACTTCTTAAATATTATTGTAATTCCACATATTTGTAGCAAGCTCATCACGAAAATGACCCATCCTCACTATTCCATTTGCCCATGACTGATAATCTTCTAAATTTGGTGCCTCCGATGGAAGTTCTTCATCATGTAATTCATCATCACTCCACTCATCATCTTTATCTTCTTTCCTAATAAAATTATGAAGAATAGCTGTAGCAACAACAATTTTAACTTGTGTCTCATAAGGAAATTTAGGTCATTCGTTTGATAATATTTCAAAACGGTTCTTCCATACTCCAAATGTGCGCTCAATAGTGGTCCTCAATGAAGAATGACGGAGGTTGAAGAGCTCTTCAGCATTTTGTGGTGGATTTGGGCCAAACTCATTCAAATGATATCGAGTTCTACGATATGGAGCTAAAAAACCCGGAAGATTTGCAAACCCCGCATCCACTAAAAGATATTTACCTGTACTCAAGATAATATTACAATAATAAGAAGACAAATTACTATCAAATAAAACAAATAAGAAATTATCAATTTAATTACCTCGAGGGACTTTTAATTTTCGACTTTTACTTTGTGTTGTAATAGCCGTCTTTAAGATAGTGGAATCATTTGCAGAACCCTCCCAACCAGCCAAGACATATGTAAACTCCATATCAAAATTACATGCCATCAACACATTTTGTGTAACTTTACCCTTCCTATTCCAAAATCTTATTTGATCTTTACCCATTATATGCACAGCGACATGTGTCCCATCCAATGCACCAACACAATCCTGCAATTATATAAAACTAGTTATCAACATTATAAAATTATATAAATTTTTTATATTAAATAAACAATTTACCTTAAAGTATGGAAAAAATCTATCATCATCTCCGATTTTAGAATGGAGGGAAGAGGTAGGCGCCTTCACATAATCTTTACTTAGTGTTAAAATTGCATTTAACACATTGTTGAAATGAGTACTCACTGTCCATGCTGAACGTGCAAAACGCTCCCTTGTCACATTATAATGTTGTCCTTGGCCAAGAGTAATTAATGTTATAGCCACTTATTCCTCCACAGTAATATATCTAGTCTCTTTTAAATGTCATTTTTCTTTCAAAATGTGACACAACTTCTTAAACGGCATTGGGTACATCCTATATACACCCCTAAATAATTTATCATCAAATACTAAGGCCCTTCTAATATAAGATGTACCCCCTTCCCCAAAACTGTAATTTCTTCGTGTAGGAGGTAGCCTCAAATGACAAAAATAATGACTTAATGCAGCCAATGCTACACTAAATGCCAACCGAAGCATTTTTTGCGTCAAAATCACGTATGTCCATCTTCCTGTAAATCAACATATAACTTAACTAACTACATAGTTCCATAAAATTGTATTACCAAAAAAATAAACAACCAATTATAAAAATATAAGCATACAACCAACAATATAAACTTTTAATCCAAAGTATTTAACATTGAGTGCACACAACCACCTTTCAATCAACCACATCACCAAAGTGTTCATGAATGAGTATACACAACCACATTCAACCATGATAGTATTTAACAAGTTTTTAACAAATATTATCATCCTACATAGAAAGTTAATCTAACTAATATTTGTCAACCCAAAAAAGATCAAACTATGGGTAGCCATCAAAGCACCAATGAAGCCACCTCCTTCTCCCTTCCACATCTAACAAAATAAAGTTTTCCTTTGCTTCAGGTGACTTGAGAAATTCTAATGCCCTAAATCTCTCTCTCTCATCCATATTAGGTATCTCATGCAAAGCCCGCATAGCCGCTCGTGTGGAATCACTTTCATGAAACATCTTCATAGTAGATGTCATCTCCCTCAATGCATCAACAATCATAAAATCTGTATCTTCTTGCATTGCTCCTTTACTCCTCTTACGACTACGTGAGGATGAGCCTTCTCCACGCCTTCGCAGAGTTGATTGAGCCTGATTATCCTATACATCCTCATCATTAGGAAATGACAATGTGTCCATAAATGGGGCAGAAGCAGAAACACCCAAGTCCATATCCCCAATACTATTACGGTGATCACTTTCATCACCATTACATCTAATGGTTGTGCTCCTAGTAGCTGTAGAATCACCAATTACAATAGAAATTTTTCCAAACAATGGACATCCTCTCTCTTGATATTTACGGAAAACTACATCTTCCCACATTCAAATAAAAAATTGACATCTTAGTAGCATAATTCCATGATTAATTATTTATATAAATATTCTATAGAAAACTAGCTTACCGTAATTAGTTCACTCCATTGATACTTCTCAAGAGTAACTCTCCTGGTAGTCGAGTCCCACCCAGCTCCACTCTTTGATAGCATTTTCATCCCATGTTTGTAAATTTTTTTCCAAGTTTTTAAACGATTGATAACATGGTCTTTTGTTTTCACAACCCCAATCCTCTCTGTAAACTTTTACAAAACACTGGGCCACATAGTAGATACCCATGCATTTCCAACTCTAAGCCCATTAATTTTTGCTTCTTCCAAAAGATCAAGCATTGTCTCATCCTCTTGAGTAGTCCATTTCTCATTGCTATTTTTTTTCACCATTGCTTATTCTACCAAAATAAATCACAACACAAAAAATTAAGTAATAATTAAATTAAATATCAATATAAATATAAATAAAATTAAAAAATAATAAAAACCAACAATTTGACAAGTGATGAAAAGAACAACTTCAACAGCGTAAGTATGGAGTAGATATTTCTTAGAATGAATAGTTTATAAGAATCTGCATATCTATTTTACACTTCAACATTTTCAAGAACTTACGAACTTACTGCATGATCAATGTATCAATTATCCAGTTACCTTACGAACTTACTGCATGTTACCCTTTTCTTGAAGAGTGAAGAACAACAACATAGTACAAGGTATGTAGCAAGCAAAACAAAAAGTAATGACATTGTGTTTCTAGCCATAGAGCAGAAAATCCCATATCATGGGGTGACTGGTGATCATATATAACGTAACTAAGTGCCACAATGGAATACTAAAACATGACACAAAAATCAAATCTTTTAAATAAGCCATTTTCTTATGTTTGCAACAAGCAAGGCACCAAATCTATCAATACCTGGCAGCAAAATATTGAAATATACCTTGTTGTACTGCTTTTGCAAAGAGCTGTGAGCACCTTCTGAACCTGAAACTATTGCTTTGGCACTACACTGCCAAAATGTACCTGATGGGTCTGTGTAGTATCTGCAAATCACAAGAATTTCTATCACAAAAATGTACACTAAATTAGACTTCCACTAGTAATTTATCTTTAGCAATGACACTTTTCATTAGGCCTCATCCTGCAGGTTCTCTGTCCAAAGTATGATCAACCAAGAAACTAATTGTTTTTTATCAAACAGATGATAGTTAAAGTACCAAAGAAAAAAGCATTCCCAGATACACTATTAAACCATTTCTCATATAGTATTGGCAGCCCTTGTTTTGGAGGATAAAATGCTTTTCTAATTTAAAAGCCTTTCTGAAATTAAGGTATATCCTAACTATCTTTCCCGCAGAAACAACTTGAAAGCAAAGCGCAAATAGCCTTGAAGTCCGCCATCATGACGAATAATATTTTCAACTGTTAACAGCTATCCAAACCTGTCAAAATAACTATGTAAAACTTGTGAACGCAACAAAAGAACTTACTTCTACTTAGTAATTTGGTAAAACTAGCAAAAAAGACTACAAGATGCAGGATAAAGTAAAAACTAGAAGTGCCACCGGTAAACGTAATGGAATGACAAAGTCCAGGATCCATACACTGCATAAAAGCTTGAAGTGGAGCATTGCTTACAACGTAATTATGTAACTTTTAACCCAAGAACTTGCCTACCTCATAAGAAAATCTAAATTGATTCTAACTGATCATGAGAAACAGGAAACAACTGAATAATCATTGCCCTGTATCTAAATTGAAACAGAGCTAGCCCCTTTTGATTCAAGTGTGATATGAGATAGGACAAAGTATGCCCTGTATCTACGATGTCCTCGACCTGTTCATTTAAATAATCATTGGAACACTAAACAAAAAGCAATTACACATGCAGCATATATGTGTTACAAAATATGCTATATCAAGTTAAGAATGAAATCTATACTATGTACAATTATGCAGAAATACACTAACTTGTGCGCACTAAATTGGAATTTGAAGAAAGTTTCTTATCCACAACAACATAATATCTCTGTTTGGCTTAGTTTAAGTGACCAACTACTTAAATACTTCTAAGAAGACATTTTTTCATTTTCTTAGCTATGGGTCCTATTATTTAATAAAAAATATTATGTTTCCAAATAGAGCTATTAATATAGGATAGGATGGAGGAATTATTATATAGCAATAGTAGTTGATTAGAAGAAGAAAAAAATTATCACAATAGTTTCTGTGATAGTAGCAGTAACACTGTGAGGTGTTTCCCTAAATTATCGGCTTTAAAAAGTTCTGAAGTCCAATAAAAAATAAGAAATTTCAAAAGCAGCAGTGGACCCCACAATATCTTTTCTCTATTTTTTTGTAAAAAAATGAAATGTCTTTGATATTAACCAAAACACTCTTATGTTGCACATAACAGACAGTACTGATCGAGCCAACCTCGGGCAATATGGGCATTGGGCTCTCGTTCATGGCAACCATGAAAGGGTACAAACTCATACTGACCATGCCTTCCTACACCAGCATAGAGAGAAGGGTCACCATGAAAGCCTTTGGGTCTGAGTTGATTCTAACTGATCCCACCAAGGGAATGGGAGGAACTGTTAAGAAGGCCTATGACCTCATGGAAACTACTCCCATCGCTTTTATGCTTCAGCAGTTTGAGAATCCTGCAAACTCTCAGGTGAACTCTCCTTCCCTAATTGGCTGTTGTATCAAATTTACTTATCAAAGAGCAGATTTTTGAGACCTAATATGAGAAGATATCATATTATTTCACTACATGATAAAAACTTACAAAGATATCACGTTATTTATCTCCATAATAAGCATTTCCAATTTAGTCACCACCAAAATGACATTAACAAATGACTTGCTCGCGTTTTTAAAAGGCTTTATACAGACATTAAGCAATGAACCATTATAACAATATCAATCAAAGACCCAGAATTTGTTTTGTCGTCTCTGTCATTAATGAATGGAATATCATTCATATCTATCACTCATGAATGAAAACAATTGAATGCGAGAACAATTTAATTCTTAAAGATGAAAAAACCCAGCAATTTGATTTTAGCTTGCCGACTTTAAACACACTGTTGACGGCAGCTCCTGAAAGAAAATATGAATTTTTAACCATAAAATCCCCTCCAAATTTACGTAATGCAAACACTTGTCTATGAATTTCATGCTAACACCAACTTATTAAAGCATGCATGAATCTTTAACCAATAATTCCCCATTAATTTGATGCCAAGTAAAAAAACCATAATCATTTTGACATCCTTGTCGCATTTAAGGAAATATCAGCACGCCAATCAAACATTCTAAAAAGAACAAACAAGACCTGAAAAAAATTCTCAGCTTTCTACTGCAAAAACTCTGCACAAGGATTCTCTGATGGAATTAAAAGATACCTATTAATCCAAAAGGACGGAAATGGTACCTGAAAGGCTGGTACCTTAGGAACGAAAATATACTAGACTTCAGTAAAAAAACAAAAAAGAACAGAAAAACAAATGAACCTTCATATCACTGGCTTCAAAAATCACAGATCAAGTTGACAGATAAGTGAATGGAAAGGAAAAACAAAAGGCATCCAGTTTCCCATAGAGAAAGAAATACACAACGATCAATGTAGTAGCAAATAAATCTCACTTTTCCACCCATATTTCCAAAGGGTCGGAAAATAAAATTTTTCCGTGTTTGATTTTTCTATAACCCCTAACCGCGTGTTATATCCTTTTCTAGAAAAATTTATTTTTTGACTATTTTTTCCGAAACCCCTAACGAGCCCTAAGAAGCCAAAGCCAGGCAAAGGTCTACAACATGAAATCATCAGGCCACATCGAGTGAGGCCTCGGAAGCATGGTTCCACATGCAGGCATAGTTGGTTCCACCAGGTCCACCATAGAAGAAATGCCGACCACTGCCGTCGGCGGCGTTGCCGAGATCTACCAGGGTGTAGCAGTCTCGGCATTGGTTGATACGGACGTTGTTGGGATCCACAATCCCGGCTAGCCGATCATACAGCTTAATATTTTTAACGTAAGCAGACCATCCTTGACGATCATTGGCAAATCGCCCACTGCCCATTTCAGGGAAATCATTAACACTGGAAGTAGTTTCTCCGCCCCATGAAACGGAATCAGTGGTGGCAAAACCGGCACTGAAGATATTAGTTGGCCAGTAACCGACGTAATGGCGATCATCGCCATATTTCAACTGCCAGTTGCCAGTGTCAGAATCCTGAAGACATGAATGCAGCCGTTATTAGAGACTTGTTTAAAAGAGTTTTTGAGCTAATTACGAGAAGTAGAAATCCTAAGCCTAACTTATTCGTAATTAAGCTACAGGCCAACTTGGCCTCATGAAACTTCCGCCTAGTTGAGCCCCGTGCCCCAACTAGGGGGCACCTCGGCACATCAGGCCCAAGATCTATGTTGGGCCTGGTGATGGAGGTGAGGGCTGGGCTCACACAGGCCTCTAATGGGGCCAAAACTATACATAGTTAAAATGTGCTTGGCGTATCCCAATCGTATGGAGCAGGCAAGCAGTGGGAGCCCTGCCTACCTTTTGTACTAAGAAAATATTCTTATACTCTACAAAGATAGTCAGCGGAGCGAACACTCATGCGGCATTTATTTTCAAGATCGATGGTACATATAATAGCATACGTTAGCATAAATTAACATATATTAACATATGTGTTATTAATTATAAAAATATTTTCTTATATTAAAGGGTCACCGCGCAGCCAATACAACGTCGCTCATTATATACTCTTTATTTGTCATCATAATCAATAGCAGTACAAATAAATTACCTTGCCCACCGTAAACTTTATATCATATTGGACACCACCTACACTTGACACTGGTTGAAGAACCATTCCAGGAGTACATTATGCTTTCACTCACTTGCACGAATCCGGGGCAATCAAGGTCGTAGCATCCTGTTTGATAATTATCTGGCTGATCATGGCAAAAAATTTATTAAAATTTATTTATATGGTTACGAACTAGTAATTATAATCTAGTATGATAAAAAACTTTAATCATGATTATAATTATGATTAGGAGGCTTACTCCAAATCATATATTAACCGTAAGTTCTACTACTTCCAAAGCATTTAACAAGTTTTTCACTACTCAAGACTCTATTTACTACCTCTGCACCGGCAGCGCCCTTGGACAGAAATTGGGAGACTGAACCTGCCCTTAGTAATTCCTCCATCTGAACCCTTCTGATGGGAACCGTTTGAGGCGGGCAACCACCATCTGGAAGTCCAAAACCGGTCACATTAGGTACACAATCCTCACATTCAACCTGCAGGCAAGGAAGATAAATGGTCCTTAGCAGATGAGGATTAGTGTATGTTGTCACCCACTTATCAATGCGATAATTGGATTTCAAGAGTTCTAGATCAGAACATATGTATATATTTCCCTTATCCTATGTTAATGGTTATATTTGGAAAAATAATAATTTTTATTGAATAGTAAAACTCACATTTAAGAGAAGGAAAAAAATAAGATACTCTTTTTTTTAAGTACCCAATCACTTAAATTGAACAAAATAGACCTATTAATATAAAATAATTTATTTTTACTAAATAGAACTATAAATTTAGAACAGAGGGAGTATATGTAACCTGGTATATCTCCTCTCACTTTCCCTCCCTCACAATCTCCCTCCCTCTCTCTCTCTCCTCCTCTCTCTCACACTCGTTAGCATGAGCCCCGGATATGAGGAGGAGAGGTGAGATAGCAAGGGAATTCAATTTAACTTTTTTAAAATTTTTAATTATATATTATATTTAAAAAAATAAAAATAGAAGTATTAGCGACACATATTTCTATGTGTCACTAATACATCTTATTTTATTTTATTTTCATTATTATTAAAGTATATTATTAATTAAAAATTTTAAAAATTTAAAATTAAATTCTCATGATCTCTCCCCTCTCCTCCTCCATCAGAGTCTGACAACCCTCTTATTTGGCCTATTTTTGTTTGTGTTTAATTTTTTAAATTTGCGTCTATTGTTGTCTCTCTCTGTCTCCCTCTCTCTCTTATCTCTCTCTCTCTCTCTCTCTCTCTCTCTCTCTCTCCAATCTCCCTCTCTCTCCTCTCACTCTCTCTATCTTATCTCTCTCCTCTCATTTTCTCTACCTCCGCTCACCTCTCACTCTTACACGCATCAGCTTGAGCCCCAGCTCACAGGAAGGGAGGGGAGAGAATAGTGGAATTTAATTTTAATTTTTTGGGATTAATTATTATATATTATATTTTAAAAAATATATATGTGAAATAAAATAAAATGTATTAGCGATGTATAGGAATACGAGTAACTATTACCCTAGGTATTAGCAATGCATATCAGTTTGCATCACTAATATGTACATACGGCATTAGCGACGCATATTCCTATGTTATCACTATACCTCTTATTTTATTTTAATTATTTTTAAAATATAATATATAATAAAAATATAAATCCTCTCTCTCTTGTCTCCTCTCTTTCTTCTCTCTCCTAGCTCTTTCCTCTCTCCTTTCATCCTCTCTCTCACGCATGTCAGTGTGAGCCCCAGCTTTGAGAAGGAGAGGTGAGAGAGCATGAGAAATTAATTTAAATTAATTAAAAATTATATTTTAAAAATTTTAAAAATAAAATTAAATACATTAGCGATGCATAGGAAAACATATTGCTAATACCCTAGGTATTTACGATGCATAATTATATGCATTGTTAATACCTAGGGTATTAGTGATGCATATTCTTACGCGTCCCTAATACCTCTTAAATTTTTTTTTATTTTTTTAAAAATAATGTATTATTAAAAAAATTTTAAAATAAAAATTAAATGCTCTTTCCCCTCTCATCCTCTCCCGCCGGAGTCCACTCACCTTGTTCGTACTTATAGAGTTGAATGTGAGACTTAGTCGTATGCCCTAGGCCTCGACGTGCCACAGAAGCTTTTAGCACAAAAAAGTAAGAAAAATGAAGGAAAATAAGATGAAAGAGAGAGAAAAAAGAAAATTTACATATAGAAAATCAAGAATCCTGGATACAAATAAATCATGAGTTTAATCTGACAAGTAAAACTAATTATCCCATAATTTTAAAACATACTACACAATACAACAATTCTACTACGGTAAGGACTCTAGTGTCATATCTCAGGCGAAACAAGTCCAAATAGACTCACCTCTTTTGTATTCAGTAAGGGACTCATGGCAAAATATTCGTAAGGATTTTGAAAAACTTCTAATTCACTTTGGATACGGGAGATACATTTGTGAAGAATTGTAATTTCCAAACCCTCATGGCTTACAAAAAATCAAATAAATCAATCATAATTGAGAAAACTTAAAAAAAATTATTGTTGAAACTAGACATGATTTTGAGTCTCCAATAATGTTTTAGGGTATTTATTCAAATATAAGATCATTAAACTACATCAACAACTCGAGACTGTAAAAATTGGCCTAATGAGGGTTTCAGGAAGATATAAATGGTGGAATGAGTAAAGATTGGAGAAAAGTTAAAAAATTGAACCATACTTAGATGAACAAATTAATAAGATTTGAGATGGAGTAAAAAAGCTTACTAGAAGGCCCCGAACAGACCCAGTCATTCAAAAGGTGTAAAAAAAACTAAGGCAAAAACATATAAAACAATACAACTTGAATGAAAAAAGACCAATGAATTTCCCCTTCCTCAAACACCATTGAAACAGTGAGAGGATACCTTTAAACACCAAAACACATCATGACCAACCGTCAAAATCCACAACAGCCCTATCATAATAAATTGAAGTAGCATGAGCGTAGTCCCTACCTTAATCAAGGATAAATGTCTTCTCCAACTCTTTATGCGGTTCCATGTGCTTCTATGGTGCTACGGACTTGTTTTCTTCTTCTTCAAGAGCTTTAATGGCTGACTTGAAAGTTCAATCTCAAGGAACAAAGGAAGAAGAAGTAACTAGAAGCTGCCAGGGTAGCTAGAGAGAGAAAGAGAGTGGAGAGAGGGATGGCCAGACCAAAGGGAAAGAGGATAGAGAGAGTGAGGCAGGTGGGGGGAGAGAGAGAGAGAGAAGATGTCTCCTTATAGCTGGTAGTTCCCTCTTTTAGTCGATTCCTAGTTAGAGTCATTATAAACCTTCTCTTCTGCCGGTTAGCAATAAATATTCCGTATTTAATGTAATCTCTACCCAAATTAGGAGATTTTGGGCCATCCACCCTACCTCATGCCAAATCACCTAATTGGTTGGGTCATCGTCCCACTCTGGTGCACGCCTTGCGCATCCAAGCCCTATTGTCCTTCATTTCAAACCTGTTTTCGGCCTCATTTTCACCTAATCAATATTAACAATCTCTACCACAAGGTAGGGTTTTCCCGGGTAACACTACAACAAAATGTAGCATTAGCAACGCATTTATTAGCGACGCAAAAACAAGCATCGCTAAAAACACGTATTTGCGACACACACATAAGCGTCACAATAAAATCCATTATTAGCGACGTATAAATATATACGTCACTAATAGTCAGCTATTAGCGATGCTTAATTCCTAGCGTCGCTATTAGTTGACCTATTTGCGACGCATAATACAAACGTCGCCAAAATATCTATTTTTTAAATAAAAAAATAATAACTATTAGCGACGCTTGTTGTAAGCGTCCCTAATAGCTCTAGTATTAGCGACGCTTACAAATAAGTGTCACTAATAGTTATTAATTATAATAAAAATAATTATTTTTTTAAAAAAATTATTAATTTTTATATTTTTTTTAAAAAAAATAAAAATAAATATTAATAGTGACGTATAAATGTATGAGTCGCTATTAATATATGTATCAACGACGTATATAAGTATATGTCGCTAATATAATTTCTTTTTATTTTTTAAAGTGACCCACAAAAAAGTTTTAGAAAACATGGTCGTGTGGGTCTCATTTGATGGAGCTTGTTGAGAGCTTTATAATAATCCAAAAATACATGAATCCGAGTTCAAAAGTACAAAATATAATATTAACAAGTTAAAATTAACATAACCTAAAACATAGGGTTCATGTCATATAAGCACCTACGAATTAAGGGTAAAAAACATGGGTAAAATAGTCCGAAAATAAAATTTCTATACACGCAATTTGGTTTATATGATAGTATAATTAAGAGTGTATGTAGTTTTTGAAAAGTGATGGAATTGCCACATATGAAATTGAGTACAATTTTGCAAAGTTATATCCCACTTCTTTCTCTAGATCTCCCTCCTCTCCAAGCTTAGCTCAAATGCAGCTTGCTTCTTTTTGGGTGAAAATGAGTGTCATCCCTATCCACCACAAACTTTCATGCCAAAGAAAAGCAAATGAAATCAACCAAATTACTGTAGTAAAGAAAACTTTGATCACTTTTTACTCAACTTCAAGCTGAAAAGACTTAATATTGTGGCTTGTCACATGATACAGATGAGTGTGGATGGGGGGAGGCTCAAGCATCCTAGAGGCTAGGGTGGAGTCTAGGTGATGGTGCAGGGAAGAGGCAAAATAGTACGCATCCTGAAAGGCCAGGAAAAGTGCAATAGAGATTGGGATTTGAATCAATAGGGGTGGCAAGAAAGGAGAAGGCCGAGATTGTACAAGGAGGATGTAGACCCTATCACACCTTTCATATCTTGCATTGAATAAATTGTTAACCAATCTATGCTTTCATAATTAAGTTAATATCAATTTGAGGTGTGATATCCAAAGTCATCCTCATAAAATTGCAAGAAAAAAAATAAAACTATATACTAACAAAACTTACCATCATGATTTCCATCATCTCTCAAAATATCCATGAGAATAATCGTAGTCATGATTACCATGACAAACAATTGTGTCAATTTATTATTTTGAGTGTAAAGCTAACTTCAAGATGTTAGTTGTCTATATATATATATATATATATATATATTATTTCAAAGTCTAATAATGGGCACAATCATATTATCATTTCATGTCTTATATATCATCATATTCAAGTTGTAAGATCTTATACTTTTAATACTTTATGATTAGTGTAAAAAATTATTATTTTTTTGTTTGATTTGATTTTCTTTAGGTAATAGGTTACTTTAATTATGAATTTATTGACTTTATTTTTATTTCTTGTTTTGAAACATTAATGCTTAATTTAATCCACTAATTTCTACAATTTGATGTCATTTTGTCATTTAAATTCCTAAATCAATGAAGTAAGCCCCACTGTGGGACCCACATCTATATCGGATGACATATTAACCCCTTCAACCTCCAACCTTCTCTTGAATTGTCTAAACATGCTTGGGTTTGGTTAATTTTATTTTGGATGTCTAATGAATGCATGTGGGGTCACTTAAGGCCTTTTTGCCCATTATCTAGCCCAATAATTAATTTTAAAACCCAATAAGCTACCATAAATAGCAAACCCTAGCCCATTCTTATTTGGGGAATGGCCGAGAATTGAGAAAGGCCAAGGCTCTACCCCCATTCCCAAAGAGGAAATCTCATTTTAATGTAAAATTTTCTTAATCACTCCTTAATCCTTTTGATTTTGTCATAATAATCCTATGTTTCACATCTTCTATTGGGATTATAAGTTCATTTTCATTAAGTTCATTTCTTTCTAGATCCAGAACCCTAAACCATATGATTTTCGTTCTTAACCCAATGGAGTATTGGATCTATCATCTACTTGTTGATTTGAGTCTATTTTAGTGAAAAAACTGAGATTTTGCTTAGGACTAATAAAATCCCTAATTTATGGGTAGGGATTTTTAAGCTTGGAGATCGTTCAAGAGGTCTATAATCTGATTAGCAGTAAGGATTTTTCGTTCTAAGAGGCTAGAATGGGGTGCCAATCGAACAACCAACCGTTAGAATGGGGTGCTAGGCCTTTCGAACGGCCATACTGATTTTGGATGTATGGACATTTTTAGTTGAATTTTGACCACTTCTTACTTTCTCATAATTCCAATAAATTATGACCACAATGAACTATAAATGCTTGCGCATGCCACATTAATTGAATTTGAACCATGATCTAAGTGTTTAAGCTTAATTATAGGGATGACTATGTATATTTAAGCTTAGTATAATGTCCTACTCGTCTTAAGTCATATTTCAATTATTTTTTTATGTTTACTCCTCTAGTAGCCTATGACCATAGGGGAGTATGAATGCTTGCACATGTCATGTTAATTACATATGAACCATGTTTCACATGTTTTAGCTCAATTATAAACACGACCATGTATGTATTATTTTACTCATTCTTACATGACTTTCTTTGTTATGAATGGATCATGTTTCATGCATAATAGAACTAATTAGAGTATAATTATTTATATTTGCACATACTTAGCTTTGCTCATATATATATTATCATGCTGCATACATCATAAGAATGACTTATTAAGCCAAGATCATTTGTGTTTAACCGTAATTAATCAATTAGATGCAACAATTTTTTGGATTAACTGCATTGGAGGTTTATTGAATCGGTTTTAGGTCCGAAATGACAGAGTTTTACGTCCATTAGATGGGGTTTTATGTTGCTTTGAGGGTGGGTTGCCTCCTCGGCTGAGAAGGGTGAATTTGCTACAATGAAATAATTAATATGACTTTCTTGACTTGAGAATCCAGGCTGGTATGTTCATGTGCACCAGGTTACCAAGGGGGCACTTCTAGTTCACATGATTCGCCCAAACTACTCCAATCTTCGTTTATAAAAAATTTTGACTTCATTTTTAAGGATTTCCCCTATAAGTAGGTCTGCTTAGACTTCGGCTAGGGTGAGCAAGATTATTTTCTCTATTGTGAGACATTAATTGTAGTATTTATACATATTGTGTACAAATTATAATGCTTATTGACACAGGTTGTGTAGGGACAATGATACTTATATTTATATAGGATGCGTATAATATGACGATACTTGAATGTGCAGGATGAATGTTGATTATTATACTTAATTATACATGATATGAATGATATGATAATGCTTGTTCATACAGGATGTAAATGAGTTATGAGACTTGAATGAATGCACATGTTGTGCATATGTGATTATGATATATAATTGAGCCCATGATGCATAGTTTGTGTGAATGTGATTAGGAAATATGATTGAGCTCACAATGCACAAGTTGTGTGAATGTGACTATGAAATGTGATTGAGCCCATGATGCATAGGAGTAGTTAAGGATGTATGATGCAAGCACAAGATGATTTCCATAGAATGAATATTTTTTGGGTCAGCATGAACTTATATTTTATTTAAAACCCAAACTGAGCTAAGTTCAACCCTATTTTGTTTGTAGTTTTATTTGGGGTTGTATGCTTGTGTTATACAAGTACTTAGGATGAATTGTTCTATAAACACGAGGATGAGTAGATGCATGTTGAGATGGGACTACTTATTTTGGGATGTTTTAGACTTATGTCATCTTTGATGTTAAAACATGTTATTTTACATGTGTTTATCGATGCCTTTGTTAGCTTGGACATATTGTAGCTTTTTAAGTTTGTGACTATTTTGATCATGAGAAATGTGGATGATGTGATAAACTAAGTAGGACTTTAATTAATTTTTTTTGTCTTTCGTTATTTGCTTTTGCACAAAGAACATATGCTATGTACTTTGATCAACCCACTTTTAGTTTTTCGCTTTGTCGCACCTTGTTGCATCTCCTTGGACTAGGTTCGGGTCAACGGGGTGTGTCAGGGCGGGACACAAGTCATAAGTATAGTTGTCATATCAATTCATTATTTTATCGGCCGTTAATTAGTCAAGTCTAGCAAATTTTTTATTCCATGTTATTATTTTCTTTTCATCACATTCATTGTGTAGGAAACATACCTTAATCTTTCCGCTTAATTAAGCATACACCATTTGATATGATGGAACACATTATGATCTATTAATTCCTCTTTAAAATATTAGAGTATTAGATCCCTTAATTCCCCTAATGACCAATGGGATACTAAATCTACTCATTATAGATTTTCACATGTTCTCCAAAGGATTATTACTTAAACCTTAAAGGGCTAGTACCATTGATTTCCCTTAATGACCACAAAGTGATTTCCCTTAATGAGCGTAGGGTATTAATTCAATGATTCCTTAAAGGACCATCCCTCATGACTATGGAGTACTAGATACGTTCATTCCACCCAATAACGTATGATACTAAATTTACTAATTTTCACTATTTTTTCCTTTGAATTAATGCTCTTGGAATTTAGCACAACCCACAAGAAAAGTGAAAATATGAAAGTACTGAATGACACTAATAAATTATTGTGCTCTCATGACAGAAAAGTTTAATGAACGAATATCATATGAGAGTATACCCCTAAAAAAATATCATATGAGAGAATATTTATCCACTTATGATATGAAAATCAACTATAAATGATGGATGGATGTTACATATGATTTTACAATGCTTATACTAGTACAATAATGATGTTTATTATGTATGAATGTAAGATTAGGTAGTGGTGCTCATAAATGTCCATAGCCCAGGTGTTTGTATGTGTCCGCATTCATTTTTATATAGCGGATAATTTTTTGTTTTCGGGTTGGACATAGACACATACCAAGTTTTTTGTCCGCTCTAATAGGGAACTATGGATGTAGACATACCATTGTCCGTGTCTGCAAACATTCGCGTGCACCACCCGTACCCAACACTCTTTCAATTATTAGGGTATTATAACTACTAGGGAAAAAAATAGAATCTACTTCTTATGTAACATGTTAGGATAATTGTAATATGTTAATAGATACTTAACAACTTAAAAACATAAATCTAGTACTTATGTAGTATGATAAGATAATTCTAGCATACTACATTGGTATTGCACAACTTAACAACATAGATTCAAAACCAATATAGCATGTTAGGATAGTTTTAAAATGCTACATAGGTACTAGACAACTTGAAAACATGGATCTAGTACCTATGTAGCATGTTAGAACAAGTTTAACATAACACATATGCACTTGACAATTTGAAGTGGGATAAAATTTAGGTGTTAAAATATTTGTCCATATCCATCAGCGTTTGTAACGGACGAACTTAGATAAAGTATAATATGTACAAGGACTGACATAGATAAGGGATATGTGAATGGCAGATAGACATGGACAACTTTATATTCGTTTCCAAAATTAGATATGTGTCACCATAGATACCAACATAGAGAGAGAAAGAAGTAATTTTAAAGGTTATAGTGCTTTACCTGGGAGCATCATTGAGCATGTTTGATCGGTGGTAAGATAGCATTGGTCATGTCTAGGTTATTAAAAAAATGTTGTACTCCCTCTATTCCACATTAATGCCTCTATTTTATTTTTTAAAATAAAATAATTAAAAATAAAAAATTAAATATATCAATTAATGTAGACATAGGGAGTATTCATATTAAAATCATGGTCATGACACTAAAGATGACATGTGTAACTTTGACAATTGGCATTTTCAAATTTTGAGCTCAAAATAACAATTTGAACTGTGTTTAAAATGGCATAAGCACCAAGGATGTTAGCTTCCTCATAAATATGATTTTTTATGCATGAGAACTGCTCACAAAAACCACAACAAAAGTTATATTGGAATTCCAATTATGAGTTATTATAATCATAATTATTTGACACTTACTTCACCATAATTTTGGCTATTTTATTTTATTTTTTAATTAAATAATTAATGTTAACTAATTAGCGATACAAAACCCAACATAGTTTTCAACAAGCTTGAAGTACATATCTACAATGAAAGAGCATGCCAACACTATGAGAGGCATCAACAGCCTAAACTGAGGCTAGGGAGAGACGAAGGATAGGGGTAAAAACATCTCCCCACCCTCGAATTTTGAGATGTGTATGGAGAAGTTGCATAGGGGGTCTGGAATGGGTTTGAGAGAGGAAGTGGAAGAAAAGCCAACTCTCATATGAATATCGAATGGCAGTTCATCCGATGGTAGGTGCCCCTACAACACAAGCTAGGCAGGATCAATATACAACTAATAATGTAGGGGAGATAGTTGAAATTACTTTTTAATCATGGGGCATGTAAGTTAAGTTTCCATACATATTAGAAGAGTAATGTTCCTTTTTTTAGCTAGTTTGTTTCATTTATGTATATTTTTTGAACGCAACTATTTCCCCCCCACAATTCACTCAAGGCCCCTCAAACTTTACACACTCTAAATAAAATACAAAATTTACTTCCCTACACCCCACTCTCACCATAAAAATTATTTTTACTCAGAACCCCTCTACGCCCCCAACCCCCCTTCTCATATAGACCGTGCCCCCCACCTCCCATCGTTTCTCTAGCTTCCCGTCTTTTCTTCTCCATTTCCATCCCCTCCCCTCCGCTCCCGTCCTATCTACTCTCCTCCCCTTCACCTGCCCTCCCATCACTTTTCCTACCCTCCCCTCCCCTCCCATGCCCTCCTGTCCTATCTCCTCCTCTCCCCTCCCATATTGCACCTTTGACAGGTTAACGACTTTGAGGTTGGGAGATCAGCAAAAGTGTTGTTGTTTGTGAAAATAATACAACTTTTTAATTGAATCATGAACCAACAACAATCTTCTTCTTTTGATGATTTTTTGTGGTGGTTTTTTTGGTCTATATGAAGGGAAGAAGGGTGGGGTATGAAGGGTAATGTGATTCATGAGTTTGTAGGATGCAGTTCATGAATTTTTTTATGGTTTGAACCTTCTGGACAAGTTCTGGCGGGCTCAATCATTGCCAAAGTAGTAAGAAGTTGACGGGGACATAAGGTCCCCGTATGAATTCATTTGATGTGGCGAGGGGTACCCCCCCCCCCCCCTGCCAGACAACTTCCAGAAGATTTTCGAGGATGTTTAAACCTTCTGGACGAGTTTTAGCGGGGATCAATCACTGCCAAAGTAGTAAGAAGTTGACGGGGACATATTGTAACGACCCGACCTGAGCCGGACCCACAAAATCACTAATAGAAAATTTTCTTCTTTCCTTAAGCCAGGAATCATCGTCTGTGTGCGAGAGGTACAACGTTCGTCTACGCACTACAGAGCGTTAAAGCTTCCTCATATGTAGACTTAGGTTGTAATGATCATTTACATACAACGAAGCTTCATAGTTCGTCGCGTGTAAAATAGAATAAAACATATTATTATACTTAATTTGGTTCAGGCCAACGTTGCCTTGTCATTGGTTGCCTAAGTACGTATTGGATATTATTCCAATACGATTGGATCCGAACGTAGTTCTGCCTAATGGCTACTTTATACAACAAGCATAACAAAATTATACGTATAAAATATGTATCTCCGAATATTTAATCGGAAGTATACAAAAATTCATCATAAAATCGGAGTCAAGTGGAAGTTAATAAATTAACGAAATCATACATCTCGCTCTACCACAGAGTGGGATCAAAATCACATACACATATCTCGCTCCATTACCGAATCGAGACTGAGCACATCACCCGGCTCGCTCTTCCACTGAGCCGAGACTGAACACACACATCACTTGTCTCGCTCTACCCTAGAGCAAGACCACACACATCATGACATAGAAGGGCACATCATGGCATATAAGCACACATCATGGCATAAAAGCACACCTCATGGCATATAAATACACATCATGGCATATAAACACACATTATTCTATAATTAAAATGGGAGATCAGAAATGCTTACTCCCCTCATGTCTTGCGAGGTAGTAGTATTCGGAGTTGCTCGTATGAGCATCCTCCCCTTCAGATCCAAAGATAGTAGATGAAGCTTCCTCTAGCCTCCATACGTTCCTCGTTTTGTACTGAAAGGCTATGTATAAATGTTCTCCTTGCCAGAGACTCTTCTTGTTTTATGCACTCGTGACCGGCGGACAGAACCTCCCTTACTCTGGATTACTTCTCTTGATGTAGCCCGGCAACTTCGCACCGTCTTGCTCCGGGCCCCTCTTTCTTGTTCGGTGCTTGAGGATAACGGGCAGAGCCTCTACTTGTCTCGGGGCATTTCCTCTTCGTACAGTTGCCAACTCAGAAAACGGAGTCCTCCATCGCGTAGAACACACTTGATTTAGTCAAGAACGCCTCTTGGACAGACTAAATCGGAGTTAGGGTTTAGGGTTTTAAGGAATAACAAATTTTAAAAAATTGAAATTAGAGGAGAGAGAGGAGAGCGAGAGGGAGAGAGAGAGTAATTTTTTAAATTTTTTTAATAATTTATATGTATTAGCGACGTATATAATTATATGTTGCTAATACATATAATATTAGCGACATATATTTATATAAGTCCCGTTTATATGAGCTTGGGCTCATATACGCCTACGTGAGCCCAGGCTCTATGGGCCGTTGGATTTACATCCGGCGGCCCATAATACTTATGAGTTTAAATGCCTATAAATATTATGGGCCACTAGATGTAAATCTAACGGTCCATAGAGCCCGAGCTCACGTAGGCGCATATGAGCCTGAGCTCATATAAACTTTTTCCTATTTATATAAGTCACTAATATAATTTTTTTTTATTTTTTAAAATTAATTTTAAGGAATAAAAAATTTTAAAAAATTGAAATTAGAGGAAAGAGGAGAGGGAGAGAGAGAGGAGAGGGAAGGAGAGAGAGGGAGGGAGAGAGGAGAGAGAGAGGGTGGAGAGAGAGAGTAGAGAGAGAGGGTGGAGAGAGAGGGAGAGGAGAGAGAAAGGGTGGAGAGAGAGAGGATAGGGAAGAGAGAGAGAGGAGAGGATAGGGAATAGAGAGAGAGTGAGAGGAGAGGGGAGGGGAGGGAAGAGAGAGCGGATAGGGGAGGGGAAGGAAGAAAGAGGGGATAAGGGAGGGAAGAAAGAGGGGATAGGGGAGGGAAGAGAGGAATTTTATTTTGATTTTTTTATTTTTTTAAAATAAAAAAAATAATTAAAATAAAATACTAATAGCGACGTATGGAACTATACGTTGCTTTTAGATGCCCTCAATAGCGACGTATAGAAATATACGTCGCTAATAACTGTACTAATAGCAATGTATATGGTTATACGTTGCTAGTAGTATTTTTATTTAATTATTTTTTATTTTTCAAATAAATTTTAAGGAATAAAAAATATTAAAAAAGAGAGGGAGGGAGGAGAGAGAGGAGAGGGGTGGGAAGAGATAGATAGAGGGGAGGGAAGAGAGAGGGAGGGGAGGGAGGAGAGGGGAGAGAGAGAGAGAGGGAGAGGAGAGAGAGAGGGTGGAGAGAGAGGGAGAGGAGAGAGAGGAGAGGAGAGACAGGGAGAGAGAAAGGATAGGGAAGAGAGAGGGAATAGGGGAGGGAAGAGAGGAATTTTATTTTAATTTTTAAAAATGTTATTTAATTTTTTTATTTTTCAAATGAATTTTAAGGAATAAAAAATATTAAAAAAGAGAGGGAGGGAGGAGAGAGAGGAGAGGGGTGGGAGAGATAGATAGAGGGGAGGGAAGAGAGAGGGAGGGGGAGGGAGGAGAGGGAGAGAGAGAGGGAGAGGAGAGAGAGGGTGGAGAGAGAGGATAGGGAAGAGAGAGAGAGAGAGAGAGAAGATAGAATAGGGAAGATAGAGAGTGAGAGTGAGAGGAGAGGGGAGGGAAGAGAGAGGGGATAGGGGAGGGAAGAGAGGAATTTTATTTTGATTTTTAAAATTTTTTATTTTATTTTTTAAATGAATTTTAAGGAATAAAAAATATTAAAAAAGAGAGGGAGGGAGGAGAGAGAGGAGAGGGGTTGGAAGAGATAGATAGAGGGGAGGGAAGAGAGAGGGAGGGGGAGGGAGGGAGGAGAGGGAGAGAGAGAGAGGGGAGAGAGAGAGAGAGAGAGAGAGAGAGAGGGTGGAGAGAGAGAGGGTGGAGAGAGAGGGAGAGAGAGGATAGGGAGAGAGAGAGAGAGAGAGAGAGAGAGAGAGAGAGAGAGAGAGAGAGAGAGAGAGAGAGAGAGAGAGAGAGAGAGAGGAGAGGATAGGGAAGATAGAGAGTGGTAGTGAGTGGAGAGGGGAGGGAAGAGAGAGGGGATAGGGGAGGGAAGAGAGGAATTTTAATTTGATTTTAAAAAATTTTATTTTATTTTTTAAATGAATTTTTGAGGAATAAAAAATATTAAAAAAGAGAGGGAAGGAGGAGAGAGAGGAAAGGGGTGGGAAGAGATAGATAGAGGGGAGGGAAGGGAGAGGGAGGGGGAGGGATGAGAGGGGAGAGAGAGAGAGGGAGAGGAGAGAGTGGATAGAGAGAGAAGAGTGTAACATCTGAGAATTTTCTAAATTCTTGAAGTCGTAAATGGGGAAATTAGGGTGTAGGACCCCTTAATCTTCTCGTGAGAATAACTTGATCATTAGTTAGAAGCGGTGGTTGAATCATATATAGATGGAAAACAGACGGAAAGAGCTTCGAAACACCTCCAAGAACGCACGAAACGGAATTTAGATGAGGGAGATACGATCGTTCAAAGTTGAACATATCGTATAAGGCCCGTTTACCCGAATTAAATGTGCTATTGGGCCGTTTAAGTCGTTTTGCGGGCCCGATTATTTAGTATTCCGAAATTGGGTTTTTGGGGACCAATTTCTCATGGGATTAGGAGCCCTAATCCCATGCCTATAAAAAGGATTAATTAGGACTTTTTAAGGGGGATGGGATGGTTAAGGGAAGGAGGATTCTTCGGACCAAGCGGTCGTTTGAATTTTTTGGTGATAATCCGGCGAGGCATGGCGGGGTGTTGGCGGCGGTGGATCGACAACAACGTAGCCTCAGAGGTAAGACTTCGAATTGAGATTGGTGGAGAATTCGTTAACTAATTCGATTAAAATTTAAATTGAATTTGTATATACTATTAATGTAAATAGTAATCTATTAGATTTGAATAGTAACCTTGTTTTAGGTCGCCGGAATCGGTGTTGAAGGGGGGCCTTGGCCGTGGCGGCCGTGGCGCTACGGCCCTGGCTTTGGCGGCCCTCGCAGTGGCAGTTTCGGCTGCCGCTGCTGGCCACCAGGTTGTCAAAAGAATGAGAGTAAGGGGCGGGGCTGCGCAGGCCGGCCGCGCAAGCCCTGGCTGCGCAGGCCCGCCACGCTAGCACTGGCTGCACAGGCCCGGCCGCGCTAGCCCTGGCTGCGCAAGCCCGGCCGTGCTAGCACTGGCTATGCAGGCCTGGGCGGCGCCGGCCCCGGATGCGGAGGCCTGGCCGCTGTGGCGAAGCTGCTGCTGCCGCCTCACAGTAGTTAAAAAAAAGAGGATGTTTTGGGCCGCCGGCTGGCCACCGGACGGCCGAAGGACCGACCTTGTCGGTTCCGCCGTGCTCCGGCGGTCCGGGGGCTGAGAACCGCCCACCCCGCCGTCGCGAGGGGGGGGGGGCAGCGCCGCCAGAGGCCTTTCGGCCTCTGGACGGTCGCGGGGAAGTGCTTCCCGGACCGGGTCGGCCCGGTTCGCTTCCATTTTAAAAAAAAAGGGGTAGAAGAAGAGATGAACCGGGTCCGGTTCATGACGATACAAATGTTGAATAAATTCTAGAAAAATAATCTTGGACCTGGAGAGGTTTGGGATTATTCTGACCGAGTTTCAGCTAGGGGAAAAATCCCAGAGATTATGAAATGACCTTTTTACCCTTGGAAGTTAAATTATCGTGTGAGAACCATTTACCCGACTTCGAGGCCCTAGTTCAGGGGCCTAGGAGATGATTTAAAAATTAGGAAAATTCTCAGTGAGATTTTAGTGGGTAAAATATTTATAGGCCAAATCTCTAATTGAAGAAAAATCTCAGTGAGTGGTTTATTGACCCTTTTGCCCTTAGGGTTTATAGTAAACCATTAGTTAAAACCTGGGTCGGTTCAAGTGGTTCACGACCCTGTCACACGCCAGGAAAATTACACAGGGTCCATGAAGTCAAGTAGTACCCTTGAGTTCAATTTTGGACCCATTGGATATCAATAAGGCTTTAAACCAAATGACAGAAATACCCCTTAGAGTGGACCCGCCCACATTCATGTGAATGGAAGCGTGAGTCAGTTTGAGAGTGGAGTTTGGGAGAGGTTAATGACTTAAATTAATGGAAGGGCAGTAAAATGACTAGAATGAACCAAGGGAGGGGTGGTGGAATTACCATAATGCCCTTAGGGGGCAGTATGTTCTATTTCTGCTAAAACGGATAACCTAGCAACCGAGCATTAGGGTACCCTAGAATGATGTTAAATGACTTCAAAAGAAAGGGGTGTGACCAGCAAGTGACATGAAGACCTTGATAGGTCATAGTGTCATGGGGAAATAAGGGGTAGAACCCTAATTCTCAGGTTTAAAGCAGCGTATTATTCGTGTTTGCAACCGAGTATATCGATTGACTAGAGTGTTAGATATGTAAATCGCGGGATGCATTAGAGTTGTTACACTCTCGGCCTTAAACTCGCTGAGCCATAGCCCTGCAAAGGAGTGCAACGGGCCCTTATTCTTTATTTATGCATTGGTGTGAATGCACATTACTTATGTGGATTATGTTGATATATGATTTTATTATTGATGTTTTAAGTTATATCAGTAACTTAAGGTTAATAAAGACTAATCAAGAGATTTTGGTTGTCGTTGGTTTGAGGGGAGAACACCTAATTAAGATAATAACTAAAAGACCCTCTTTAGGGTTGGGACCCATTCATGGAGTGAACGGGGCCCTGACATAGAATCTTACCTTGGTTAATGAACTAAGGGTGGTTATGGGATGTTCTCTGAGTCATAGCTCAGTGGATGAGCTATTTATTGGGCCGATTCACAAGGTGAAGAGGACCCAAATGGTTGAGCGAATACTTGACTGGATGGAAATAATCTAGTCTAAGTTTCAGATGTTTGGTAGAGTCAATGGTCATAAAGACCTGAGGCTTCTATGGATAATGCTGAAGATTGCAATATGCTTCTTCATCGCCACGATGGTTTGGGTATTGACCAGAGAGTCTTTACCGCGGGTCTCCCACAGGTCTTCCCAGGACTATTTAGTATGTACGAAAAGCGGAGTTACATGAGCATCATGGAATGCTTGTGTTTCTTGCCAATCTGTGTCCATGAGCACAGTTGGGATCCTCTTCCCCAGATTCGTGGCAGGCTATTGAGAGCCCTGGGGATTTGGGTCAAGCTGCTGTTAAGCAGTCTACTCCAAGGTTGGAGTACTTTGTTTGGAGATTTCTCAAGGGGCGAGTCATCTTTGAGTTACAGATTTGGTAGTATTAATTGTCGAACAAGAGTTGTGAGATAATTAATAATATTGTTTGTTGTTGCTTGTTAATTAGACAAGTGGAACGATTAAATGACTTACTAAAATGTAGGTTAAATATACTTAAGCATTGCATGTGTAGTGCTATGCTTATTAGGATAGAGTAGGTTCTAGGCAGAACTACGTCTGGAACCGATCTTGTTGGAAACATTGGAGATGTTGTTTGATGAGTACGTAGGCAATTGACATCAGTGATGTTGACCCGATCCGAATAATATTAATAAAACTTTTTGTTCTTTGGAAGCTCTTCTCCTAAAGGCGGAGATGCTCCATTGTGGTTGTGGTTGTTGTTTGGTTTGCTTTGTTGCAGGTTTTCTAGGCGACAACGAGTGAGACCAAGATTGACGCATATAGGATGAAGTTTCTTCATGTCTGCAACTCGGGTACGTAAGTGTACCTTTAGCGTGAGAGTCAACTTGTTATTTATTTTCAGATGGGTGACAAACTTGTACTTAGATGGATGAGCAGTTCTTTATGAATTTTGAGATGTGTAAATATCATATGATTTGATATCCGTATTTGTGAACCCCAGTTATCATGACCTGGATGTTTAATCGAATGATTTGTTTTGTATTTAAGAAAGAAAAAGAAAAATTTTCTCACTGCTTACCGTTCGTGCTATTTAAAAATACTTTTAAAATCTAGGTCGTGACAGGAGAGAGAGAGGGAGAGGAGAGAGAGAGAGAGTGGAGAGAGAGGGAGAGGAGAGAGAAGGAGAGAGAGAGGATAGGGAAGAGAGAGAGAGAGGAGAGGATAGAGACGATAGAGAGTGAGAGTGAGAGGAGAGGGGAGGGAAGAGAGAGGGGATAGGGGAGGGAAGAGAGGGATTTTATTTTGATTTTTAAAATTTTTATTTTATTTTTTAAATGAATTTTAAGGAATAAAAAATATTAAAAAAGAGAGGGAGGGAGGAGAGAAAGGAGAGGGGTGGGAAGAGATAGATAGAGGGGAGGGAAGAGAGAGGGAGGGGGAGGGAGGAGAGGAGAGAGAGAGAGAGAGAGAGAGAGGGTGGAGAGAGAGGGAGAGGAGAGAGAGAGAGGGTGGAGAGAGAGGGAGAGGAGAGAGAGGGAGGGAGAGGGAGGAGAGGGGAGAGAGAGAGGGAGAGGAAAGAGAGAGAGAGGGTGGAGAGGGAGAGGAGAGAGAGGAGAGGATAGGGAAGATAGAGAGTGAGAGGAGAGGGGAGGGAAGATAGAGAGTGAGAGTGAGAGTGAGAGGAGAGGGGAGGGAAGATAGAGGGGATAGGGGAGGGAAGAAAGGAATTTTATTTTGATTTTTAAAATTTTTATTTTATTTTTTAAAATAAAAAATAATTAAAATAAAATACTAATAGTGACGTATAGAAATATACGTCGCTATTAGTGGCATGTATTAGTGACGTATACAAATATATGTCGCTAATAAGTGTACTAATAGTGACGTATATGGTTATATGTCGCTATTAGTATTTTTATTTAATTATTTTTTTATTTATCAAATTAATTTTAAAGAATAAAAAATATTAAAAAAAGTGGGAGGGAGGAGAGAGAGAGGGAGGAGAGAGAGAGGAGAGAGAGGGTGGAGAGAGAGAGGAGAGAGAGGGTGGAGAGAGGGAGAGGACAAAGAGAGGAGAGAGAGAGAGGGTGGAGAAGAGAGGGGAGAGGAGAAAGAGAGGGTGGAGAGAGAGAGAGAGAGAGGAGGGAGGAGAGAGAGAGAGGAGAGGGAGGGAGGAGAGAGAGAGGGGAGGGAGGGGAGAGAGGAGAGAGGGGAGAGGGGAGGGAAGAGAGAGGGAGAGAGAGGAGAGGAGAGAGGGGAGAGAGAGAGGAGAGGAGAGAGGGGAGAGAGAGAGGAGAGGGGAGGGGAGAGAGAGGGAAGAGAGGAATTTTATTTTGATTTTTAAAATTTTTATTTTATTTTATTTTTTAAAATAAAAAATAATTAAAATAAAATACTAATAGCGACGTATATCTGTTGCTATTAGTGACATGTATTAGCAACATATAGAAATATATGTCGCTAATAAGTGTACTAATAGTGACATATATGGTTATACGTCGCTAATAAGTTTACTAATAGTGACGTATATAGTTATACTTCACTATTAATATTTTTATTTAATTTTTTTTTTATTTTTCAAATTTATTTTAAAGAATAAAAAATATTAAAAAAAAGCGGGAGGGAGGAGAGAGAGAGGGAAGAGAGAGAGAGATGAGGGAAAGAGAGGAGAGAGGGAGAGGGAAAAGAGGAGAGAGGGAGAGGAGGAGAGGGTAGAGAGAGAGAGAAGAAGGAGGAGAGAGGGAGGAGAGAGGAGAGAGAGAGTGTGTGTAGAGAGAGAGAAGTAGGTGGAGAGAGGGATGGAGAAAAAAAATTAATTAAAATTTGTAAAAAAGGTAGTAGCGATGCATGTTCATATGCGTCGCTACTAACCTTACTAGTAGCGACGCATATGAATATGCATCACTACTACCTATTTTTAAAAAAATTTAAATTTAAATGAAAGAGAGAGAGGAAGGGGAGAGAGAGGGTGGAGGGAAGAGAGAGGGGTGAGAGAGAGAGAGGAGAGAGGGAGAGGAGAGAGAGAGGAGAGAGAGAGGAGAAGGAGAGGGGAGAGAGAGAGGGGAGGGAGGAGAGAGAGACAGGAGAAAGAGAGGGGAGGGAAGAGAGAGGGAGAGAGAGAGGAGAGAGGGGAGAGAGAGGAGAGGAGAGAGAGGAGAGAGAGGAGAGGAGAGAGGGGAGAGAGGGCAGAGAGGAGAGAGAGGAGAGAGGGGAGAGAGAGAGAGAGAGAGGAGAGGGAGAGAGAGAGAGAGAGGGGGAGAGGGAGGAGGGTGGAGACTGAAAGGGGAAAAATATAAAAAAAATTATTTATAGCGACGCTTATTTATAAGAGTCGCTAGAGAGAAGTTAATAGCGACGCTCATAAAGAACGTCGCTAAAACTATTTTTTTTAAAAAAATAAAATTCGCCGAGGGCGAAATTCCGCCCGGGCGGGTAAATTTCGTGCACGGGCGAAATTTTGCCCACGCTTTATATCTCCCCCCCTGTATTTTCCCCCAACGCCAGGCTGCTGACCTCCGAGCCACCCCTCCTCTCCTCCCTCCTTCGTTGACCACCCGCCGTCCGCCGCTCTGCATCGCCGGCTTCTTTCCCCGACCGCCCTGCTCTCCTCCGCTGCCCTTCCCCTGTCCGCCGCTTTGCACCGCCGCCCTTCCCCTCCCCTGTCTGCCACTCTGCACCGCTGCCCTTCCCCTCCCCTCCCCTCCCCTCCCTCCTCCTCTACCTCCTTCCCACACCGACTCCCCCTTTCCCTCCCGCAGCCCCCCTTCCCCCCCGCTCCCCACTCCCCCTCCGCCTCCTCTCTCCCGCTCCCACCCTTTCTGAGCCAGATTCCGGCTGCCCAGCCGGAATCCGGCCCCCCTCCCGCTACCCCACCTTCTCCCCGGCTCCCCACTCCATCCCACTCCTGCCCATTTTTGAGCCGGATTCCGGCGGCCCCCCTCCGACTCCTTTCTCTCTCCCCGACTCCCCTCTCCCTCTCCCTCCCACTCCCCTCGGCTCACCCCTCCCTCCCAGTCCCCCTCCGGCTCCCTTCTCCCTCCCCGGCTCCCCCTCCCTCCATGTCCCCCCTCTCCCCGGTTCCCGTTCCCCGCTCCCCCCTCTCCCCAGCCGGCCCCCTCTCCACAGCCGGCCCCCCTCTCCCCAGCACCCCTCTCCCCTAGCCGAACCCCCTCCCCCATAGCGCACCCCCCTCCCCCAACCACCCGCCCCCTCCCCAGCCGGCCCCCTCTCTGCGGCCGCCTCCCCATCCCCCAGCCGCACCCCCTCCCTCCACCGGGGATTTTTTTAAATCAATTAAAGTATTAGCGACACTTACAAAGCGTCGCTAATAATAAATAGCAACGCTTTGTAAGCGTCGTTAATAATAATTTATTATAAATTTGATTTAATTTTAATTTTTTTTAATTTTTTTAATTTTATTAGCGACGTATAGAGAGCATCGCTAATAAGTAATTAGTAGCGACGATTTCTTTATACGTCGCTAATAAATTTGTTTTTATTTTTTTTATATTCGCGATGTATACATAAGCGTCGCTAATAATTACTTTTTAGCGACGCTCTCTATACGTCACTAATAACTTATTTTTTTAATTTTTTTAAAAAATTAATTTTCATTTAGCGATGTAAGGAAAGCATCGTTAGTATATTATCATTAGCGATGCTAGACAATATACGTCGCTAATAAGTTATTATTAGCGACATATAATAAACGTTGCTAATACTGTTATTAGCAATGTTTTTTTATATACGTCGCTAATAGGTAATAGTGACAACACTTTTTTCGACGCTTTTAGCGACGTTTATTATACGTCGCTAAAAGGCAGTAGCGACGCTTAGGAGACTATTAGCTACGCATAATTGCGTCGCTAATAGTCCTTTTTATTGTAGTGTAAGTTTCACCTATTCGTGGGTGCACACTCTCACTTGGGTCCTTACGGTCAAGTAATATACACAAGTCCTCTTACTAACCTAAAGTGAACTCTTTAGTCAATAAATAATTCAATTAATCTTATTGAACCTTCGGTCATGCTTCTAAGGTTTTGATTAGCCAAGTTGACTCGGTTGACTATGCAACCTCGCATTCCTGGCTAAATTAGGAAAGTCCCGCCCCCTTCCCCGAATGGTCAAGGGTCAAATTTAAGCACTCGTAGTGTTCCACTTTAACTCAACAACAGAAATTTCATACCTAAACGTAAACTTCTAAAATAATATTCTTTTGAATTTTCAGGGCATTACAAGCTTGCCAATGCATGAACAAGGCCCTTGATTGTGTGCATGTAATCTGCATTAGAGAGGCATTTTTTAATGAAGTGATGATTGGATTTGAGGTTTTGAATCCAAGAACGAGTCAAGGTCCTATAAAGAACTTTTAGGGAGTGCCAAAGGGCGGCCATTAATTGCAATTCACATTGAAAGACCTATATGAGAATTGTCTCATACGGGGAGCTTGCCAACCATGCAAGAACCTTCTAGTCTAGCTAAGGAAAGCTATTAATGAATTACCTATGAGTCATGAGCACGAGAAGGATGAGGCATAGTGCCAATGTCACGACACATATTTTTCTTAAACTACAAAGAAAATTAAAACTATAATCAGAGCTTGTTCTGGTCGCGACCTGGAGACAATTTGTTACAAACATAACAAAGTATAGTTCATTTCGCAAGAAATACATTGTCTGTGTACAAACACACAAGTAAACATATAAAGAAGTCTTCTCAAGCCCACAAAAGTAAAACAAAGTACTTAGGACCTACTGGTATAGTTGTAGTTTCTTAGTCACCTCTTGAAGCTCCCAAAAAGGTGCCTTCTCATAAGTCCTTTCTACCGGTAATCTATTCCTCACCGGGTCCTGCAAGGTTTGGGGGTGGTGAGTGTTTTAAAATACTCAGTAGGAGCATTTATTCTATCAGACATAAATTAAACATATGGCAGTTTTTAAATCAAGCAATTAGGTAAATAGATAATACTTTTTGAAAACTAGGGTGTGCCTCTAACCCAAAACCTACTCTAGAGCTTCGTCCTACATATTGAAGATACTAGTAGGGTTAGTAAGCTCTCGAGGCTTACTACTAGTGTCCCAGACACCTACTCTATCCTATATACTTTGTTACGGGTACAAAGCAACCTCCTCTTACTCCTCCACGAATCATCGTAAAACACTTTGTGCTTGTGGAGAGAAGAGATACTATTTCTTATAGGGTGCTGGGATCAAGAATAGTGAGTCTTCCTATAATACTCTCTACCCTAACACGCATGGCCTTGATAGGTGCCCTTTGTTAGGGGCTAATTTGGGGTCTTGCCCTTCGTTCGGGGATTACTATGCTAATGTGTATCCGATTCCAAACCAATCAATTTGTAGATCTCTATTAGTCGGTACGTCTACCAAGTTAAAGCTCAAGACAATCAAATAACTCTTGAATTCCCTGACTCAAAACAAGAGTTTTCTTTTTTAGAGCATCCTTCCTTGTGGTTTAACTTGTCAAAAATCCTATCCTCGCCTCTACAAGTCAAGGTCACATTATGGATAATGATTATAACAATAGGGTTGGTCGCTCATTCCAATGAGACAATTACCCCTTCTCTATTTCATCCTAATAACTTGATCGACATGATTGTATGCATTTAACAAATCCTTTTGACAACACAATAATTCCATAAAAATGTATTTCAATCCTACAGTACTCATATATAATTAAAATAATGGCGAAGGTAGATTTTCTCTACATTACATATATCAAATAGCATAATTCATAATTTGCTTCAAGAGATAAACACTCGATAAAACAAATGTATAAGGCAATCTTAAAATGTACATGGAAATTGCTGAAGTAATTAATGGAAATTATATATATAAGCTCTATAAGACAGCCCATGTAAGTACTTATGTCTTGAATGGGGATAAAATCCCATATCGAATATTCTTCATGAATTTGAAGGTGAGAAACAAGACACCCCTTAATTGGATGAAACATTTTACCCTTCAAGAGTCATCCAATTCTAAAAACAGGCCTCCCATTGCATAGATCACATTTGATTTAAGTGGAAACACCTCTTGAACCACCCGAATTGGACTTGAAATGGTTTAGATATTGAAAAATGAAGTTTGAAGAGTGTGAGTGGAAAAACTAAAAAAACAAATGAGTCACGCACCTTTTGTAGGTGTTTGAGGCAGTTCTGCATGCCACGTGATGCGTGGCACATGCATAGCACGTTGCCACCCCTTGCTCATGGCAGCGCGCAGCTGCTGTGCATTGTGTTTGGCCCCCTCGTGGTGCACGAGGCTGATGCACAAGCTCCATGTGCCATGCAAGCTGGGCGCAGGCCTGTCGCATCCTGCACAGTCCCAGTGCACGAATTTTCATACTTCTCCCATACTGATGCGAGCCCACCTCATGCAGCCCGTCCTGGCTGATGCCAAAATTTGAAAAAAATTTATTTCTTTTTTCTTTATTTGAAAACAGAAATTCAAAATTTCAAATGAGCATATCACCCTACCTTAAAGTCAGAATATAGTGTTCTTGGTATTGTTAAGCTCGTATCAACAAGCCTTACGAAACTAGAGCCTACATAGGTTTTTTACACACTTTTGAAGTGGGTCCTACCTATATAGTGCTCTTCCCGAAGCCACAACTTATAACCTTGGTGTCCGATTTAGGTGTTCTTAGGCTCGTTATGCTTGCCTCACAGAGCTCTACTCAACAGACTTAACTTTTACTACAAAGATATTTTAAAAAGGTTCTTCAAAAATTGTAGATGTTACAGCCTAGTATAAGGCCAAGGAGCCCGTGACCACAATATAGGAAGAATGTGCATTTTCCAGGTGAGGTAATTTCAAGAGACCAATTTAATGGAGATTTTTTTAGTAATTGCCTTCATGGATGTAAGAGAGGAACACCTATCCATGACAATTGTGGAGGGAGAAGTGGGTTTTATAGGTAGAGGTGGGGCTTTGGATCCACTATGGAGCACTCAAATGTGAGTGCTCCCACAAACACCCAGCAAGCACTGAAGACTCATGCTAGCCTTTATGGCTCGCTTGGCTTTTATGAGAATACTGACAAGTGAGTGCTCCACATCCTGTCCCAAGGCCAGCGGTGGAGGACAGCATAGTGATGGAGACACATGAACCTTACAACCCTATGACAACATGTGAGTGCAGTTCTTTCCCACAGCAAAGGAGTCAATTGAATATTACAATCAGAAAAGATGTTTTGATGCAAAGGAGTCAATTGATATTTGCATCATTGTGCAGTTCTTCCCATTTGAAAGATGATATGTATCTCAGGACAACCTTTTAGGATAACATACTAGCAAATGGGTTGACCTTTAAAATTTAGTCTAATATGATAATACAATTGTGCATACATTCATGTCTGATTCTTTGAAAGACTTATAAAATCATCTCTTATGATATTTTTCAAGCCTGAAATTTCTGGTTCTCTGCATCGAGAAAATGAGCTTTAATTTTGATTTCTGCTTATACTAATTCTATTTACAGGCTTCTAGACGGGTAATCCTATTCTCATATCATTTTATTTTTTAAAAGCAAAGAATTAGCGGCGCTTCTCAGAAACACCGCTAATTTTTTTTTATAATTTAAAAACATTCGCGGCGGTTATAAGCAGCGCCGCTAATATTTTTTTTTAATTTTCAAAACATTAGCGGCACTTTTACAAAGCGCCGCTAATTCTGTATATTTTTTATTTTATTTTATTTCTTAAATACTATTGGTGGCGCTTTTAAAAGCGCCGCTAAATAGTCAACACGTGCGGCGGTTGTTTAAAGCGCCGCAAGAAACGCCACTGATGCTTTTCAGGGACATTTTTATTCGTGGCACTATGAAAAGCACCGCTAAAATAAGTAGCGGTGTTTGAGGGACTTTTATCGGCGTTTATAAAGCACCGCTAATGATCAATTTTTTTGTAGTGGCCCTTTTTTGTGGCAACTCCAAAACCTCCTCTATTGATAGGGCGGCAACTTATTATCTTTTAGGTTGTGTTTGGCAATGGGGATTTCGTCCATGTGATTTATAAATGAGCATGATTTAACTCAAATTCTCCATTTGGCTACATATTTTGGGGTGAGATTTGATTTTGTCTCAAATCAAATGGCAAATCCCAAATCATGTGATTTGTTTTATAACTAGAAAGAGGGTAAACATAAACCACCTGCACGGTCAGCCATGTTTTTTGTAAATTGCACCTCACTAAAATTCCAATACAAATCTCACTCTTAAAACTACTTAATTCCTAAACACTTAATTCTTAAGTACAAATCTTACTTATCCCATTATTTATAATGTCATGATTTAGTAATCACACATCTAAATTCAAATTCAGGTTGTCAAACCCAACCTTAATGGTAGTTTTAAAACCACTGCTATAAGGTTTATTTCTTTTAGTGGTAGAATGCATCAATATGTACCCAAGAAACCTTTCAATAGCCTGCTTGAGAAGTAAATCTTAAGTATTTCCCCTGTTTCCTTTCCCAATCTATCACCCCACGTAACACCCCCCCCCCCCCATGCATACAAAACCACCAGGTAAATTATTCATGCTAGGGATGGGGTGGAAAACTATAAAAGGATTTTAATTTCGTTTTTTCTCCCATCATCACCTCTTGTCTATCATTCTCTAACTATTTTTATTTTACTCCCAGGTGGATTGTGGAAGAAGTCTTGAAGCATTTGTAAAATCAGGCACCAAGAAACATCTTTGGACAAGCTTGTTTAGATTGAAGGTGAGATTTTTTATTTTTGGTCTTCTCAAGTCTTCTACTTTTTTTTTTTTCTTGTTATTTGTAAATGTATTCCCTTTTATAAGTAGTAAAAGTATTCATTTGTATTGCATTTATATTTTTATCCCCCCAATATTTATCTTTATGTCATAAAACTTCATGGACAGCTTCAAGTTGCCATCTTCTAGCAAGAACTTATATTAATACTGACAAAAGTTTAATCAATATCAAAAACTCTGCATTTAGATTTATGAGACAATTTAAATTTGATTTTTGGTCATAGTTTATAATTATCTGGTGAAAAATAATATAGAAAATGGCACTGAAGTATACCTATTATTGAACTTCAGATTCAATTTTATAACAAGTTTTACGCGTACTTAAAAACTACAATAAGAGCAAAGAAAGTGGTTGACAACCAAGTAAATTGGATATTTATTTTAGGACAAATTATTCTTTCAAATGGGACACTTATTTCAAGGAGACTAAATTTTTTTATCAAAAGAGTCACCAATATCCAAGGATGGCACTTATTCCTTTAATAATACTATAAATGTGCACCATGTTCTCAGTTAAATCTCCTCATGAGTGAGACAATCTGAGCTAATAAATTATGGATACACCTCTATCAATGATCTCAAACCTAACACATGGTGTATTTTGTAGTCAGAGAAGCCGGCTGCAGCAAAGATTTTCTTCCATTTTTGTTCTTCCCTCTCTTTGCCGTCCATAAAGGCCATCATCGACACATCCATGAAGAACGTTGTTTCCAATAAATTACTATCGTTGCTCTTGCCACCCACCACTACCTCCACTAGGATTACCTTGCCACCCTCATTCTTGGTTGGAATGGCTTTTCTGCAATTTTGGAGGATCTGAACACATTGTTCATCACCCCAATCATGAAGGATAATCTGTTGTTGACACATCAAATGTTAGTATTGAGTTAGTAATTACTTTCGAAAGATAAATTCTGACAATCGAATGATTTCATTCCACTGGTTATAGCCTTACTACCCCCCCTCCTACTGCCCCATATTTCCTCGTATATAGACCCAATAAAAAATAAAGATTACTCATGCATATTCCCTTTTCCGCTTTCTTTTTCTTTCTTCTTCGTTGTCGGCTAAATGAGGCCGTTGTTAGAATCGATGTGGAGTAGTTCTTGTTCTGGATTTGTGCTACATTATACCTTTAGATTGTCTGAGACAGTTTTTTTGAGCCTAGTATGGGCAATGGATTAATTAGAATGTGGGTTGGAGATTTGTAGTTTAATTTAGAGTTAAAGTAACTCTTTTGGTACTACCTATTTACTCTTGCTCAAAGCAGTGCGTTTACTCCGTAAATTTTAAATCGCCCGTGATTAGGGCATAAGTCTTCTGCTAATCATTTTCAATCTCCTTACTGCCCCCGTACGCTTGATCGACCGCTGGACAGGGTTCGGGTCGGGTCAGGCAATGCCAGGGCGTGACACTTATCAACCCCCCCCCCCCAATGCATACGAAACCACTAGGTAAATTATGCATGCCAGGGATGGGGTGGAAAACAGTGAAAGGTAAGATTTTAATTTCTTTTTTTCTCCCATCATCTTCTCTTGTCTATCATTCTCTAATTATTTTTATTTTACTCCCAGGTGGATTGTGGAAGAAGTCTTGAAGCTTTTGTAAAATCAGGCACCAAGAAACATCTTTGGACAAGCTTGTTTAGATTGAAGGTGAGATTTTTTATTTTTGGTCTTCTCTAGTTTTCTACTTTTTTTTTATTCTTGTTATTTCTAAATGTTTTCCCTTTTTTAAGTAGTAATTGTATTCATTTGTATTGCATTTATATTTTTATCCTCCCAATATTTATCTCTATCTCATAAAACTTCATGGACAGCTTCAAGTTGCCATCTTCTAGCAAGAACTTATATTAATACTTCCAAAAGTTGTATCAATATCAAAAACTCCGCATTTAGAGTTGTGAGACAATTTAAATTTGATTTTTGGTCATAGTTTATAATTATGTGGTGAAAAATAATATAGAAAATGACACTGAAGTGTACCTATTATTGAACTTCAGATTCAATTTTGCAACAAGTTTTACGCGTACTTAAAAACTACAATAAGAGAAAAGAAAGTGGTTGACAACCAAGTAAATGGGATATTTATTTTAGGACAAATTATTCTTTCAAATGGGACACTTATTTCAAGAAGGAGACTAATTTTTTTTATCAAAAGAGTCAACAATATCCAAGGATGGCACTTATTCCTTTAATAATACTATAAATGTGCACCATGTTCTCAGATAAATCTCCTCAGGAGTGAGACAATCTGAGCTAATAAATTATGGATACACCTCTATCAATGATCTCAAACCTAACACACGGTGTAAGAAGCCGGCTGCAGCAAAGATTTTCTTCCTTTCTTGTTCTTCCCTCTCTTTTCCGTCCATAAAGGCCATCATCGACACATCCATGAAGAACATTGTTTCCAATAAATTACTATCGTTGCTCTTGCCACCCACCACTACCTCCACTAGGATTACCTTGCCACCCTCATTCTTGGATAGAATGGCTTTTCTACAATTTTGGAGGATCTGAACACATTGCTCATCACATTGCTACATATGTATTTTTTGCATCAATTTGGTAACACTCTCTTGGTTTCTTTATTGCATTTATTATTTTACTACATATCTAGGTGTATTGGAGTTCATTCTGTTGTTTTATGAGCTTTTGTTTTCATTTTTTTGGGACCATGGATTTCAAATTTGTGTGTTGAACTTCATTTTTGTGCAATTAATTTTTCCTAAGCTATTGCTACAGCTTGATATTTATTCTTGGGAATAATGATGTTTTCTTTGTTTTGTACTTTGTCTTCGTTTTCTTTAATTTGTTTTGTATTTTATATAGTTAATGCTAGATTGGATTTCACCTTGTAGACTAAATTTTGTAGGTTCTAATATCTGCTTGAAGATGTAGGTCCTCGTTGGGAGGTAGTATGTCGGAATTGTGTTAGATCGATTGGTGTGGTTTTGCCATTTGTGTTCATGCTGCCCTTTGCTTATTAATGTATTTGTCATCTATCTTTTCATTACATATTGTAGTTTATCTATATAAACTTAGCCCTTAGTTAATTGAGTGTGCATGTATTGGTTTATTCTGTATGATGTTTGTCAATGTTTTTTTGTCCCTCCCCTTTGGTTTATTTTAAATCCTATATATATATATATATGTATATATATATATATATATATATATATATATATATATATATATATATATATATATATATATATTAGTTTGTGTGTACTTCATATATGTTCTCTATATTAAATTGTGGAAAGGTGCAAATTTCTTAATCCCTATTTGTTGACGAATTTGCTGTATTTTTTTAGGTTATTAAGTATGTCATTCATTGGGGGGTGGCACGGGTTTTGGCATGGGAACACTACTGATTTCTAAAATCAGAGAAGAATACCCAGATTGTATGATGCATAAATAGTTCTTTTCCAATCTAAAGCACGGTCTTTTAGATTATGCATAGATCCATAATGGATGATGCTATATTGTCAACATTCAAGGATAGATCATGTTCCGGATATAATTTTTGGGTTTATGTAGTTGTCAAATGTAACTCATGTATAGGGAACATAATTTTATCAACACAAGTGTATGAGTAGTTAAACATAGTAACTTAGTTAAGTTGCTATGGTATTTTCATCCTTACTGGCAGTTGTCAAATTGTTGATGTATTCTGCCAATCGTGCATAGAGATACAGTGGCATTTAGAAAAAAGCACTGCAAAAACAACTACGTTTTCGCAAGCCACCACTATATGTGATACCGAAAATGAAGCCTAATAGTAGCGTTTAGAATGATCGCCTCTATAAGTCCCTCTTTATAGATGGCCAATTTTGTCACTGCTAAGGTCCCTTTTATTGTCATGAGCTGGGCCCTTTTTTGTGGCAACACCAAAACCTCCTCTCTATGATAGGGCGTCAGCTTATTATCTTTTAGGTTGTGTTTGGCAATGGGGATTTCGTGCATGTGATTTATAAATGAGCATGATTGTGCTCAAATTCTCTATTTGGCTACATATTTTGGGGTGAGATTTGATTTCGTCTCAAATCAAATGCCAAATCCCAAATCATGTGATTTGTTTTATAAATAGAAAGAGGGTAAACATAAACCACACGGTCAGCCATGTTTTTCGTAAATCCCACCTCACTAAAATTCAAATACAAATCTCACTCTTAAAACTACATAATTCTTAAGTACAAATCTTACTTATCTCATTATTTATAATGACATGATTTAGTAATCACGCATCTAAATTCAAATTCAGGTTGTCAAACACAACCTTAATGGTAGTTTTAAAACCACTGCCATAGGGTTTATTTCTTTTAGTGGTAGAATGCATCAATATGTACCCAAGAAACCTCTCAATAGCCTGCTTGAGAAGTAAATCTTAAGTATTTCCCCTGTTTCCTTTCCCAATCTGCCCCCCATAGAATACTTATCTCTCCCCCCCCCCCCCACCCCACATGCTACAAAACCACCAGGTAAATTATTCATGCCTGGGATGGGGTGGAAAACTATGAAAGGTGAGATTTCATCTCCTCTTGTCTATCATTCTCTAATTATTTTTATTTTACTTCTAGGTGGATTGTGGAAGAAGTCTTGAAGCTTTTGTAAAATCAGGCACCAAGAAAGATCTTTGGACAAGCTTGTTTAGATTGAAGGTGAGATTTTTTTTTTTTTTGGTGTTCTCTAGTCTTCTACTTTTTTTTTTTATTCTTGTTATTTGTAAATGTTTTCCCTTTTATAAGTAATAATTGTATTCATTTGTATTGCATTTATATTTTTATCCTCCCAATATTTATCTTTATATCATAAAACTTCATGGACAGCTTCAAGTTGCCATCTTCTAGCAAGAACTTATATTTCTACTGCCAAAAGTTTTATCAATATCAAAAACTCTGCATTTAGATTTGTGAGACAATTTAAATTTGATTTTTGGTCATAGTTTATAATTAGAAGCTGGCTATTTGAACCCCTATTTTCTCCTTGTATCCCCCAAGCAAAAGTAAAAAGTCTAAATTTTGTATTACTTTTATACCCCACTTTTCCCCCACTGACTTACTCCTTTATCCCCCATTTACCTTTCCCTTTTTCCCCATTTACTGTTCCCTCTTTCCCCCACTATTTCCCCCACGAGTTAACCTAAAGAGAGAGGCTTTTTACTTTCTTCTCATCCTCAAGAGCCGCCGGCAAGCATTGTAGCAGCCGGCGAGCACTGTAGACGCCGGCCACTAGAGACTATTATATCTACCGGTGTATACTGTAGCTCCGGCGATGATTAAAAAACTCTCATGGTGGGTAAAAAAAGCTCCGGCGACCCACCCATTGAACCCTTTTTATAAATTTTCTTTCTTTGTTCATCAATGACGTCTTTACACTTCCAGAGATAAGTTAATCGCAAATTTTTCTGCCAGAACGCTTTTGGAGGCGAAAGCTTCTGTTATTCTTTTGGCGGGGGCTAGCCCCTGCCACATTGTTCTTCACTTCACGGGGACCACCCCCTGCCACGTATTAACTAGCTAAAATCTTTAATTTGTATACTTGCGGAGGGTAAACCCTGCCAAAATGTGATTATCTGCATGGGGACAACCCACTTCTAAGTACAAAAATGTATATTGATGGGCTAAAAACTTTTATTAGCTCTTGCAATTATTATTTGTATATTTATGATCATCCTAGGTTTTCATTGCCCTTATTTTGTGTCATTATAGGTGACTATAGCTTATTGATTAAGTCAATCAAGAATGAATCATCTTACTGGTGAATCTTCGTCATTTATGTATTTGATGTCATCTATTATAAACAATAGTGGGTGTACGGCTTCAAATGAGGAAATATATGAGATTGTTTCATGTTCATTGAAACAAATAGAGGCGAATCAACCATACAGTGAGGTAGAAAACTAGTCTTCTAAAATGAAAATCTTATGATGCAACTCTTTGTTAACAGGATGTATCTGAAAGAGAAGTCCAAAGCCAGGGCGACATCTTAAATATTGATATATCTATAGCAGCTATTTGGAGAAGATATCATGAACCACCTGCTAATGCTTGGGAAAAGTTATATAAGGATCGAGTTTTTGATATGCGTCTATATGGTAGCATTCCACCATTGTTTGCGACGGTTTCACTATGTGATAGTTTTGGAGAGCCCACAGTGGAATCCTAACTAAAGATGGGATGTATTGAAAGTGTTTTATACATTCAAGTTTTGGGGTAAACGGATAGATGTTTATGATAGTTTCAATTGGAAGATTCATATATATGTTACTGTCTTCTTCGTGGCGGGGGGCACCCCCCGCCATTTTGCAAAGAATGTTATGGCCTTGATAACCCCCCCGCCACTTCTGCTAAATTTGGTAGGGGGTACTCCCCACCAATGCGAAGATAGTAACTTCTTCGAGTTATACTGTCTTCTTCGTGGCGGGGGGTACCCCTACCATTTTTCAAAGAATATTACGGGCTCGATAACCCCCAGTCACTTCGTGTTGAATTTGGCGGGGGGTACCCCCCACTAACTCGAAGACAGTAGCTTCTTCGAGTTACTGTCTTCTTCATGGCGGGGGGCACCCCCCACTATTTTTCAAAGAATGTTACGGGTTCGATAACCCCCTGCCACTTTGTGCTGAATTTGGCAGGGGGCACCCCCCGCCAGCTCGAAGACAGAAACGCTAAAATGTTACTGTATAAAATGACGGGGGTACCCTGTTCATAATTTTCACAAAGAACTTGGTCATAATTTTCATCCTGTTCAACATAAATTTCATGTCCACTGTTTTCACAAGGTACAAACAACTATTTTCATGATGATATTGCCAAAATGATAAACTAATCAGTTCATATAAAATATGCAGCTAGACACACGGAAAAGTATCATAAAAAGAGCAATAACACTGAACTGGAGAACACATTTGTTGAGATAAAATCATATTTGGCCATTCAAATTACTGCTTCGAAGGATCCTCATCCTCAATGTCCCAACTCAAATCTTCCAACAGCCAGCAGAGACACAAGGTGATCAGCACATGCATGCCACAGCTCAGAATTCAAACATTTTCTTTCCCCTGCATAACATAAGGTGACAACCTTGAATTCAAGACCATTGAAAATTACACAACAAATAGCACTGAACAATAGTAGTAATTTTGTGAACCGATGATGCAACAAGAACAAAATAGACAATTGCTAAAGGTCACATGAACAAAACAATTTGAACACAAAAACCCAAAACAAGTCCGCCAGTTCAGCAGCAGAATTTTTTGTCTTAGTAAATATTATGGTTCTTCCTCCACTTGAAAAACAAAAACCCAAAACAAAAAGAAAATAAGTGAAGGATGTACTTTCATATGATTGGTAACAAGCAACTAACCTGCTGTAATAGTGGATAATATCAATAATTATCTGGGATTGGGCTGAATGGAAGCAAGGCATTTTCTCATTTTCTCATTACCAACAAGATCAATTGTCTGCTTCTTAGCATTAAGAAACCTTGTAGCAATCTGGCAATACGCAAGGGATATGTACTGAAGATATAGATAAATTTACCAAGAGACATAAAGTCAATTAGCCCTCAGTTCAACAACTATACTTTTTTTTTAAAAAGATGATTAAGCTCATCATTAGAAGAAATTAGGAGCTTTCCTGAAAAAACAGATCGCATTTCCTAATTTTAAATCCCCACAGAAGTGTTCATGGTGGGTGCAACAGATGTCCACACTATCCATTCAAAAAACTACAAATATACCAATAGGTAAAAAATAATCTTATACAGTCAATACTCTGTCGCAGAAATTAAATGCTAGATAGTCGCTCGTATCATTTTATTCAGCGGCCAGTTCCTATTCCCTTTTCTGGATCTCATAGTCCAACAATAGTATAAGCGCAAACGACATCTAAATACTTCAAATAACAAGAGGACATCAGTGCAAGTGTTGAGCACTTTTGATTCGGGCTTGTTTTATGATTTATTTTTATAAATCACAATACAGAGGAAAAAACATATGCACATGAATCACAAAATAGAGGGAAAATCCTATGCATATGAATCACAAAATAGACAAAAAAAATTAAAGATGGATGACAAACACGAAATCACTAAGCAGGTCAGCATAAAAAAAATACCTATGCATATGACTCACAAAACAGAGAAAAAAGAAAAAAATGACCTTTTTTATGACAACAAATTTTGGATTTGGAGTCACTGGAGTGGGAGATCTGGAGACGCTTGTAGGGGCTAGGGTTCCAGTGGAGGTGCTGACGGCTTGATCTAGAGTCGCTGGAGCTAGAGGCACTGACGGAAAAATCGGCAAAGATGGAGTTCGTCCAGTGGGGGCGCTAACCAGTGATGAAGTGGGAGTTTGTCTGTCAGCGACCCGAATGTCAGTTCACCCTCATCCCAGACCCCATTTTTCTTCTTTTGCACCTGCTGTTGTTGCAGGGAGGAGGCTGAAGAGGGCCGGGACTCACGTGGTGGTCGTGACCGGGGAGGAAGCCGGGTAGGTTTTGGCCGGGGAAGAAAAGTGGCGGGTGAGGGCTGGGCAAATTGAATCAGTCGGAATGCGGCCAGGGAGAATGTGGGAGGGGGAGGAGGTTATCTGGGGGTACACTTGAGTTAAAAGAACGATCGATATTATTTTTGGGAACGGGGTTTACATGAGCAATTTTATATGTTAAGCATGGGGTGTACAAGTAACGGGGGATACTGAGAAAAAAACGGGGTTGAAATAGCCACGTTTTTATAATTATGTGGTGAAAAATAATATAGAAAATGACACTGAAGTGTACCTATTATTGAACTTCATATTCAATTTTAAAACAAGTTTTACGCGTACTTAAAAACTACAATAAGAGAAAAGAAAGTGGTTGACAACCAAGTAAATGGAATATTTATTTTAGGACAAATTATTCTTTCAAATGGGACACTTATATCAAGAAGGAGACTAAATTTTTTGATCAAAAGAGTCACCAATATCCAAGGATGGCACTTATTCCTTTCATAATACTATAAATGTGCACCATGTCCTCAGTTAAATCTCCTCACGAGTGAGACAATCTGAGCTTATAAATTATGGATATGCCTCTATCACTGATCTCAAACCTAACACACGGTGTATTTTGTAGTCAGAGAAGCCGGCTGCAGCAAAGATTTTCTTCCATTCTTGTTCTTCCCTCTCTTTGCCGTCCATAAAGGCCATCATCGACACATCCATGAAGAACGTTGTTTCCAATAAATTACTATCGTTGCTCTCGCCACCCACCACTACCTCCACTAGGATTACCTTGCCACCCTCATTCTTGGATGGAATGGCTTTTCTGCAATTTTGGAGGATCTGAACACATTGTTCATCACCCCAGTCATGAAGGATATTCTGTTGTTGATACATCAAATGTTAGTATTGAGTTAGTAATTACTTCCGAAAGATAAATTCTGACAATCGAATGATTTCATTCCACTGGTTTTAGAGGAATTCTTAATAAATATAAATAAAAGTTTAGTTAAGATGTTTATACCATGTTTAAAAGGGAAGTCTTTTTATGCTCCCCTCTAATATTAAGCAGAGTCTAATGAACGTATGGGGAGCGTCCATTTTCAGGATATATGACGACGCACACACTAGCGCAAGTTAGTGCAAGTATCACTTACGCTAAGGTGTGTGCCGTCCATCTTAAAAATGACACTCCCATACTTTCTTTAGTTCACAGTGGCATAAAAAACGCTTCCTTTTAATAGGTAGCTAACCTTGAGGAAAACTGCATCTGCTGCAGGAACAGACGCAAACATGTCTCCACCAACGAAGTCTACTCCAGGGAGATCAGCCAGGCCATCGACCACATGCGGCTGGTCCATCACAGTGCACTTGATGTGTGGGAACGCCTCCACAATGGACTTAGCAACCATCCCGTTCCCCCCACCCACGTCCACCATCTTACCTATCCCTTTGAGTACTCCACCACACTTTGCCACAAAAGCACTCATTGTGAGCCGGCTGTCACTAGCCATACCGCTATTGAACAAGTCATTCACCTCACGATTCTGGTTCATGAAGTCCCAAGCCGTTGTGCCATAGGCTAGCTCGAAAGGAGTGGTGCCCTCGTTCATGAACCAGGCACTTAGCTTGTACCATGGTTGCACTGTCATCTCGTGCAGGAATAATTGCACCATGGTTGCCAAGCTCGTCTTGTTTTCTTTTATAATAAGCTTGGAGGATGGAGTAAGGAGGAAGGCTTCTTCGCCGAGATCACCGCCATTTTTTTGTATAATGAAAAAGCCGGAGTGGGCGAGAAGGCGCATCAGGCGGCGGAGGTGCGGTTTTCGTATCGCGGGAAGGCCAAGGGCAGCGACGAGGTCAGTAAGAGTCATGGGAGCACCATGTTTGTAGATGGTGTCAGGTATGTTGAGCTCAAGGGCACATTTGAGGCACATGGGTCTAGCAGAGGCGTAGAGGTAGTTCATTACATGGGCTTGAGCTTGGAGCATCTCTTCCGCTGCCTCTACTTGTGTTAAAGCCATCCAGCTGAAGCCAAGAAAGAACAGCGAAACACTTCAAAGGGAAATCTAGCAAAACTAGAGAAGATGGTTGACAGTAATCAATGGATTTAGAGCTGAACTTTATGGTCTTTTTATAGTTGGGAGGTGGAGAGGCTAGGAGGCTACTTGTCGATTTGGACTACGCTTAATGTTTTTTTGTATTAGAAGAAAACATCAGAAGGCCGGTGTGGAGTTGGGCGGACCCAAAGGCTCGAAGTTGGAGACAAATTTAATTGCAGGTAAGAACTCAACGTGAATTACACCAGATGACATTTTTTATAGTTGGGAGTTGGAGAGGCTAGGAGGCTACTTGTCGATTTGGACTACGAAAGTTTTTTTGTATTAGAAGAAAACATCAGAAGGCCGGTGTGGAGTTGGGCGGACTCAAAGGCTCGAAGTTGGAGACAAATTTAATTGCAGGTAAGAACTCAACGTGAATTACACCAGATGACATTTTTTAATTGGTCAAAGGACAAACTTTAGAAGTACTGAAACATGACGTACAGCCGTTTCATATCACCCGTGAATACGGTGGAGAGGTTTCCTTATCACCCGTTAGCCGCCTATTAAAATCCGGACGCGTCACAACCAGGTTAAGAGACGGAGACGTCACAACCAGGTACAGAGACAGAGACGGAGATGGTTCTGGTTACCACTCCATCTGCGTTAACCTAATTAAAGGAAGACGGGGAGAAAGAGTCAACAAAAGGTGCATCTTTTCCCGCCTTCCACTGTTCAGCCCGACGGCACTGTCTCTTGGAACAAGCCCTTTTGGTTTCATCATTCCAAATGCAGTCTCAATGTGGTCAAACACAGTTTATCAAACATAAGAGCAACTACTCTTTCAGCATTAAACACTAAAGTGGATTACAGAAATGCAAAGAACAATTTCTTTCAAATTTCTTCTCGAACAGCAAAACTTAGTAAAACAGAGTATGAACATTCTCAATTTCAGTTTGAATTACAACTTGGGTAGAACTTGAACATTCATCAACAAACAGGAATCAAGGTCCAAGAATCCACCTGAGAGCTTGAATCCACAAGCTAAACAGATTAAAATTCGCTGAATCCACAACGAACCAGCCTTAAATCCATGAGACAAAACGAACAGATTTTTGGCTCAGCTGAACTCTACCAAATTTTGAATTAAAAAGGAATCGATCCCGCCTTCAATCGAACTGTTTCCGTTTATACTTCTGAATTCACTGTTTGAAATTAAAAATAACGATATGAAATTAATTTGAAAAGTCACAAATACGTCTGTCTACAGGTATTTCACTTAACAGACTTGAAAGTGAAGGAAATGTCTTTAATGCCCTTGACTGTTATTATCATTAAATCCTTCATTCCTCAAGCTGCATAACAAACTCAGAACCCGTCCTTTGTGTTGCTTCCTATTTCGACTGCACTTTCTTCATCTCTATTGAACACTCCAACCTTGTGCAGCCTTCCTGCTTCAAACTTCCTAAGAAAGCTATTCAAATACTTGAGTGTATTCTCTGCACTCCTATGGAAAGGACTTGCCACCTCCTTATTTTTACATAATATTTCTTGGAAAAAGGTTTGTAGACCTCTCCTTGAGGGAGACCTGGGTTTGAGGAGACTCAAGGACTCTAATAATGCATGCATGTCTAAGTTGTTTTAGAGAGTTATGACTAATTTTGATTCTCTATGGTGTAAGTGGATCCATGAATTCTACTTAAAAGGGGGAATCTATTTGGACTTATACTCCAAAAAAATGTTCTTATGCTTGGCATTCCATATTGGACTTGAGAAAGAAAATGTCACAATGGTGTAAAATGAAAATTGAGAATGGAAAATTAGTTTACACTTTGCTTGATCCTTGGGCAAATCAGAAGCCTCTAATTCACATCTTTGGGAGGCGTACTATTCTTCACTTGGGAGTAATATCTCTGCTACATTAGAATTGTCATCACAAAATGGCAATTGGACTTCCATCCTAACAGAGACTCTCCGGACTTGGGAAGTTTGGGACTTCTTCACTGCTCACATACCTACTTTGACTTCTATGCCTGACTCTTATGGGTGGCGTTAGCCCTCAGGTAAATTCTCCTATAAATCCACTAGGAATGCTTGCAAACTGTCCGGTCCGAAAGTTAATTGGTATCATATCATTTGGTGGGGTTTAACCGTTATTCTTTCCTAACTTAGTTGTCTCTTAATAATGGTATTCTTACATATGATAATTTAGCTAAGAGAGGTATTCTATTGGCAAATAGATGCTCTCTTTGTTATCATATTCTGGAAACTAGAGATCCGGATGCATACTCGCCTTGCGGAGCAGGCCGAGGAGAAGTCCCTGCGCGGGAAGGACTCTAGGTGGTGAGCTGGGCACCACAACCCCATAGGGACGGACTCCTAAGGCAGCTAAGATTCACTCATGCAGTGTAGCCACACTCCTAGCTTGAGTAGGAGCGAAGGTAGCAGGTTTCTTGGATGGCTCAAACTCTTGCAGGCAGCAGGATGCCGACTCCTAGTCGAAGATGGACTCCCTTGGGTTCCCGATTTGGACTAGGGCGGCTGGCTAACGGGGAGAGATTCGTTCAGGGTGAGACTCCTTGTATGGGTGGATTTGTATGTTCTACTAGCATAAGGACCGGCTAAGGCTGAGTCTATATAAGGCAGAGTGCATGGTGGCCATGGTTGATAGATAGATTGTGATTGCGAACTAGAGTGCTTTGAGAGAGAGTGTGCTACAACCTGGTTGATCAGCCCTTGCCCTCTACATGCCCTTGTACATCGATGAACTGTTTTACATAGTGAACGGGGGAGCCCCTTTGCACCAGAGACATCTTGTGTTTGCTGATTGTTTGTTCCCCTTTCGCATACATGTGGGAAGGTCGTGAGAGTAGGCTGTTGGCTGAGTGGTGCAGTCAAGCCATCATGGGTGTGGACGCAAGGCAAAGCTTCACGCCCGTGGAAGTTGGGTCCATTGCTGGGATTTGAATGCTTGTGATGCTTTAATAGAAGTGTCACTAATAGTATCACATCTTTCGATGCTTTAATAAAAGCGTTATTAATAATCCAATTTTTTTTTAAACTAAAAACTATTATAGACATTTTTTAAAATGCGTCGCAAATGGTTATTTTTTTATACTCTTTTATATGCATCGCAAATGGTAGGTTTTAGTGACGCTTTCTAGTGCGTCATGAATAAAAGCATCACTAATAGTCTCTTTTTTTTTGCAGTGCCATCGTGCCTTCCTTCCTTAGTTTTTTAGGGCTGCCCACTACATCAAACCACAACCCTACAAATTCTATGCCATGGTTTCGAGGCCATCATTCACATGGTTGGTGGTCATTGTGTCTATCTTTGTCAGTTGTTGAGGGAAGCCCACCGCAAGAGGTATAACAACAACTTTGCATGCCATAGCTCGGAGGTCATCATTCACATAGTGGGAGACCACCATGTCATCCTCTTTTAAAATTGAAGGAGGAGATGAAGAAGGAAATCTCAAGGCATAAGGAAGAAATAAGACAACTTCATGAGCAACATAAGAAATTAAAATCAAAGAATGATCAAATGATGCATTTCTTTCGATTTCACATAATCAAGTTTAAGCTTATCCCTAGATGGTAGAAATATGTATTATTTTTATGGATAAATAGTTCTTTTCCAATCTAAAGCACGGTCATTTAGATTATGCATAGGTTGATAATGGATGATGCTTCATTGTCAACATTCAAGGAAAGATCATGTTCCGGATATAATTTTTTTGTTTATGTAGTTGTCAAATGTAACTCATGTATAGGGAACTTAATTTTGTCAATACAAGTGTATGAGTAGTTAAACATAGTAAGTTAGTTAAGTTACAATGGTATTTTTGTCCTAATGTTGATTTTGATACTATTCTATTTTCATCCAATTAATTTAGTATTTTTCCATACTTATGAAGTGTGTTGATGTTTGATGGTTAAAGAAGAGTTTGTTATGCAGGGATAGTAAAAATTTAAACAAAAAATAAGTTAAATAATGAAGAATGCATTTTGTAGTTATGGGAAAGGGTTTTAATGTAGGACCTAATAGCTGCCGGGATAAGTATTGTCATGGGTTCTAAAAAAATGCTGCTAATAGGCTCAAAACATACCTATATAGCGGTGGTTTGCAACAAGATGCCGCATAAATACTCCTTACTGGTAGTTGTCAAATTGTTGATGTATTCGACAATCGTGCATAGAGATATAATAGTATTTAGGAAAAAACACTACAAAAACAACTACTTTTTCGCAAGCCACCACTATATGTGATACCAAAAATGAAGCCTAATAACAGCATTTAGAATGATCGCCTCTATAAGTCCCTCTTTACAAAAGGCCAATTTGTCACTGCTAAAGTCCCTTGTAGTGTCATGAGCAGATCCCTTTTTTGAGGCAACACCAAAACTTCCTCTATATGATAGAGCGGCAACTTCTATTCTTTTAGGTTGTGTTTGGTAACGGGATTTGGTCCACGTGATTTATAAATGAACTTGATTTAGCCCACATTCTCTATTTGGCCACATATTTTCGGGAGAGATTTGATTTTTTTATAACTAGAAAGAGGGTAAACTTAAATCACACGGTCAGCCATGTTTTTTGTGAATCCCAACTCACTAATATTCAAATACAAATCTCACTTTTAAAACTACATAATTCCTAAACACTTAATTCTTAAATACAAATTTTACTTATCCCATTATTTATAATGACATGATTTAGTAATCACACAATTAAATTCAAATCAAGGTTGCCAAACACAACCTTAATGGAAGTTTTAAAACCACCGCTATTGGGTTTATTTCTTTTAGTGGTAGAATGCATCAATATGTACCCAAGAAACCTCTCAATACCATGCTTGAGAAGTAAATCTTAAATATTCCCCCTTTTTTCCTTTCCCAATCTACCCCTGATAGAATACTTATCACCCCACATAAAAAAAAAGAACGTGGCTATCTGAACCCCTATTTTTTTTATGTATCCCCCGTTACTTATGCACCCCGCACAGGAAACACAAAAATGCACATTTAAACCCCATTGTTACCTATTACTATTGAAAAAAAATTTAAGTATGTATACTCCGCCTTCCTCCCTTGCGGCTTCACCCCTCCTTCTATCAAAAATTTCCCGCGGTTGCACTGAACAGACTCCCTCTCGTCACTGGTCAGCACCTACACCGATCGAACTCCATCTTCGCCGATTTTTCCGTCAACGCCTCCTGCTCCAGTGACTCCAGATCTTGCCGTCAACACCTCCAATGGAATCCTAGCCCCTACAAGCGCCTCCACCGGACGAACTCCCTCTTCATCACTAGTCACCGCCTCCACCGGACGAACTCCATCTTTGCCGATTTTGCCATCAATGCCTCCTGCTCCAGCGACTCCAGATCTTGCCGTCAGCACCTCCACCGGAACCCTAGCCCTTACAAGCTCCTCCACATCTCCTGCTCTAGTGACTCCAGATGCAGCACTTGCTGTCACAAAAAGGTCTTTTTTTTTCTTTTCTCTCTGTTTTGTGAGTCATATGCGTAGGTATTTTTATAATGCTAACTTCGTGTTCGGTCAGTCCGGCGCGGGCAACAACTGGGCCAAGGGGCACTACACTGAGGGTGCCGAGCTCAACGACATAGACCTCGATGTTGTCCGCAAAGAGGCCGAGAACTGCGATTGCCTCCAAGGTTTATTTCCTCACTTTTGTTTTGATTTTCATTTCTCTCTCGGAAATGATACGGTTAGGCTTTCGATCTGATTTCTAGTGTCCTCATGTTGATTTATTTGGAATGTGAGTAGGAGCTGATCTAGATCTGTAGTTTTACAATTTGTTCGGGGACACAATTTGGGTAATGATTGAGTTTTAGAGCTTCTATCGATGTTCTCATGATCAGGCTTAACTTCTTTGTTGCTATTTATGTCATTTCATTATGCATATTTGCATTTGGGTTTTAGATCTGTGCCATTTATGGTTCGCGTTACTTGTTCGAAATGTAAATTTTTGGTTAGTGCATTAGCTCTGTAGATGTTGCCAGTGTATACCTTGAGAGTTCAATTGGAGTTTTTTTTCCTCGGATTTGTTCTAGTCCTAATAAGTTAAGTATCTGACTAACAATTTAGTCCCTTGGTTGTGTCTTTTTTCACGTATTTTGTGGTCTAATATTCCATTTTATGCCACTGATTATCTCTTTGTATCTGCCTATATATGGATTTTTTGGAGGGTTTTAACGTTTAATGGATTTTATTACTTTGATTGAATATGTTTATTTTACATTCAGGATTTGCGTTATTGTGGTATGCAAGAGAAAATTCATTTAATGCATTGACTTTTGAAAGTAGAAACAAATTGCTACATATGTATCTTTTGCATCAATTTGGGAACACTCTCTTGGTTTCTTTATTGCATTTATTATTTTACTGCATATCTAGGTGTATTGGAGTTCATTCTGTTGTTGTATGGGCTTTTGTTTTCATTTTTTTGGGACCATGGATTTCAAATTTGTGTGTTGAACTTCATTTTTGTGCAATTAATTTTTCTAAAGATATTGCTACAGCTTGATATTTATTCTTGGGAATAATTATGTTTTCTTTGTTATGTACTTTGTCTTCGTTTTCTTTAATTTGTTATGTATTTTATGTAGTTAATGCTATATTGGATTTTGCCTTGTGGACTAAATTTTGTAGGTTCTAATATCTGCTTGAAGATGTAGGTCCTCGTTGGGAGGTAGTATGTCGGAATTGTGTTAGATCGATTGGTGTGGTTTTGCCATTTGTGTTCATGCTGGCCTTCGCTTATTAATGTATTTGTCATCTATCTTTTCATTACATATTGTAGTTTATCTATATAAACTTAGCCCTTAGTTAATTGAGTGCGCATGTATTGGTTTATTCTGTATGATGTTTGTCAATGTTTTTTTGTCCCTACCCTTTGGTTTATTTTAAATCCTTTATGTGTGTGTGTGTGTGTGTGTGTGTATATATATATATATATATATATATATTAGTTTGTGTGTACTTCAGATATGTTCTCTGTATTAAATTGTGGAAAGGTGCAAATTTCTTAATCCCTGTTTGCTGACAAATTTGCTGTATTTTTTTAGGTTTTTAAGTATGTCATTCATTGGGGGGTGGCACAGGTTTTGGCATGGGAACACTACTTATTTCTAAAATCAGAGAAGAATACCCAGATTGTATGATGGATAAATAGTTCTTTTCCAATCTACAGCACGGTCATTTAGATTATGCATAGATCGATAATGGATGATGCTATATTGTCAACAATCAAGGATAGATCATGTTCCACATATAATTTTTGGGTTTATGTAGTTGTCAAATGTAACTCATGTATAGGGAACTTAACACAAGTGTATGAGTAGTTAAACATAGCAACTTAGTTAAGTTGCTATGGTATTTTCATCCTTACTGGCAGTTGTGAAATTGTTGATGTATTTTGGCAATCGTGCATAGAGATATAGTGGCATTTAGAAAAAAGCACTGCAAAAACAGCTACGTTTTCGCAAGCCAGCACTATATGTGATACCGAAAATGAAGCCTAATAGTAGCATTTAGAATGATCACCTCTATAAGTCCCTCTTTATAGATGGCCAATTTCGTCACTGCTAAGGTCCCTTTTATTGTCATGAGCTGGGCCCTCTTTATAGTAGCCTACTTGAGAAGTAAATCTTAAGTATTTCCCCTGTTTCCTTTCCCAATCTGCCCCCCATAGAATACTTATCACATTACGTAATCCCCCCCCACCCCATGCATACCAAACCACCAGGTAAATTATTCATGCCTGGGATGGGGGTGGAAAACTATGAAAGGTGAGATTTCCAGTATTGAATGATATAAGGATATTCTCTAGTTGATACATCAAATGTTAGTATTGAGTTTGTAAATAATTCTGAAAGATAAATTCTGACAATCGAATGATTTCATTCCATTGGTTATAGACAATAATAGTTTGCCTGTAAATACTAAATACTATGTCCAAATCTATGCAGTATTAAAATGTAACTATATTCATAACTTTGTTAGGTATTCTATTTAAATTTTGTTACTTTTATTATTATTATTATTATTATTATTATTATTATTATTATTATTATTATTATTATTATCATCATCATCATCATCATCTTCATCATCATTATTATTATTATTATGAGTTGACATTTTATGCTTGCATAGTTAAACTTTCTACCAAATCTTCTTTTGTTTAGAAACCTATATATGAACTTCACTCATCCTTCTATTTCTGAGGGGCTATGGGCGAGATTGATCTTGCAATTCATCCTCTAATTGTTGAGAGTAATAACTAATAGGGACTGTGAAAGTATGAAGTTGAGATATGAAGTAAATATACTAGTAAAAGATTTCCTAACATCTTAAACTATAGGGAAACAAAGGTTATCTATGGTGTATAGCTCCAGGACGGGAACTCTTTTTAGATATAAAGAAAAGCTGCCTTGACATGGTTTATCTATATTTGAACTCTTCCCGTTCTTTTATTATTATGGGTTAAGCCTTAATAACCTCCCCCCTCCCCATATTTCCTCATCTATAGCCCCAATATAAATAAAGTTTACTCCCATGCATATTCCCTTTACCCCTTCCTTTTTCATTCTTCTTCATTGTTGGCTTAATGAGGCAGTCGCACCGGCAAAGGCTACACTTGCCACCGCCATCCGACTGCCATCCTTGAGGGCTAATTGGCTAGCCCATCTTTGGCAATTGCAACCATGGTTGCTGAGGCCAGCTCTAGCTAGAGCTGCCATAGGTAGTTGTGCTCACCGCTACCATGGATTCTATATTCATGAAGCTTTTTTTAATATCTCATTAAAGATTTAGCTAACAATCACCTCATCTTTGTGTGTAAAAAATACTCTTTGTTGTGTCTCTCTTATTATTAAATCACCATTAAAACTATTCACTAAAAAAGACAATGATGATTTTGATGGAAAACTAAAGTAAAAGGAGTCTCCCTTCAAGTTGGTTTAGGTTATAGAGCCCAATAAAGAATGGTCTATTTTTATGGATTTATTAAACTAGACAACTTTCACAAACAACGATCAATTAGTTCCAACATCGATCAGTCATTGTTTCTGTTCATGTGAAATTCATCAAGTGATCGATCTTTCTTATGTATCGATCGATTAGAAACCTCTATGCCAAAAATTACAAAGACAGCTTTAAGAGCCAATCAATCTATCCTCGAAGTATGTTCATTACCAATCGATAGATGAAGAATAAATGTCTTAATTTTTCCCAAAACATACAAAATCACTTTAAACAATTATTCCTAATCCAAACTAAGTGATTTGTTTACATAAAAGTATGAAATTATACCTTTTACTTTTATCACTCAACATAGTCTTCAACCTTGAACTTGAAAAACAAGTATTCTTTTCAAGTCTTTAAATTCTAAATCTGACTTAGACCACAACAAAATTTAGTCAGATTCCTAAAACTAAAACGTACATTAAGTTTGCACAATGTTTTGATCATTAAAATCAGCCAATTATTTCACATATGCCTTATATATTCTAACCTGAGAGACATTCTTGTACCTTTGTTTGGCATACTTCTGATGCAATTATTTACATGGTGGAGACTACCATGTCTTCCTTCATCAGTTGATGGGGACTGCCGATCGTGAGAGCCATTCCAAAGGCTTTTTGTGCAATGGTTTCAAGGCCATCATTCACATGGTTGGTGGTCATTGTGTCTTCCTTTGTCAGTTGTCGAGGGAAGCCCTCCGCAAGATGTATTACATCAACTTTGCATGTCATGGCTCCGAGGTCATCATTCACATAGTAGAAGACCACCATGTCTTCCTCTTTCAATTGGTAGAGGAAGAAAATTTAAAATTGATGGAGGAGATGAAGGAAATCTCAAGGCATAAGGAGGAAATAAGACAACTTCATGATAAACATAAGAAATTAAAATCAAAGAATGATCAAATGATGCATTTCTTTCAATTTCACATCAATCAAGTTTAAGCTTATCCCTAGATGGTAGAAATATCTATTATTTTTATGGATAAATAGTTCTTTTCCAATCTAAAGCACGGTCATTTAGATTATGCATAGGTCGATAATGGGTGATGCTATATTGTCAACATTCAAGGATAGATCATGTTCCAGATATAATTTTTTGGTTTATGTAGTTGTCAAATGTAACTCATGTATAGGGAATTTAATTTTATCAACACAAGTGTATGAGTACTTAAACATAGTAACTTAGTTAAGTTGCGATGGTATTTTTATCCTTACTGGCAGTTGTCGAATTGTTGATGTATTCTGCCAATCTTGCAGAGAGATACAGTGACATTTAGAAAAAAGCACTGCAAAAACAGCTACGTTTTCGCAAGCCACCACTATATGTGATACCGAAAATGAAGCCTAATAGTAGCATTTAGAATGATCGCCTCTATAAGTCCCTCTTTATAGATGACCAATTTTCTCACTACTAAGGTCCCTTTTATTGTCAAGAGCTGGGCCTCTTTTTGTGGCTACACCAAAACCTCCTCTATATGATAGGGCAGCAACTTATTATCTTTTAGGTTGTGTTTGGCAATGGGGATTTCGTCCATGTGATTTCGTCCCACCTCACTAAAATTCAAATACAAATCTCACTCTTAAAACTACATAATTCCTAAACACTTAATTCTTAAGTAAAAATCTTACTTATCCCATTATTTATAATGCCATGATTTAGTAATCACGCATCTAAATTTAAATTCAGGTTGTCAAACACAACCTTAATGGTAGTTTTAAAACCACTGCTATAGGGTTTATTTCTTTTAGTGGTAGAATGCATCAATATGTACCCAAGAAACCTCTCAATAGCCTGCTTGAGAAGTAAATCTTTAGTATTTCCCCTATTTCCATTCCCAATCTGCCCCCCATAGAATACTTATAGTAAGGATTATCATTTTGAACCGGTCTTCTTTTTATTTTAATTATCAGTTATCGTGTGGTTAACGCGTTTTCTTATTTATTCAGTGGTTTCAAAAATAAATGGTGTTTCTTATAGTTTTAATCAAAAATAACTTTATAAGTATTGGTTTTATGTGTTTTTAGGTCAAACCTGAATTTTTGGGAATTTTCTAATTTTTCACTAATTTTTCAAAAATTAGGGTTTAGTGGGACCCCCTGTGGTCCCCACCGGCGAAATTGTGGTTTTTATACCAAATCAACCTAGACATCAACACAAGCTTATGTAAAAAAATTTAGAATTTTCCCATGTTTAATTAGTGCTCAAATGATCAAAATACCCATTTTTAGCTCTAATTTCTATTTATACCCCACTAGTTAATTATGTACACTCCAAGCCCTACTATAAATAAAAAGGGCAGAGCCATTTCCCTTTTAGGAATAGGCTAGGCAAAGGTGATTAAGGCCTCGTTCTCTAATTAGGCCCAAATTAGAAGCAGATTAAGGTATGTTCTCTTTAATTAAGCCTAAACCATAGGTTTTCTTCTAATCTATTCTTAATCCATCATTTCTCCTTTGAGTTGATTTGATTTCAAACATAAAAATCACTTATTTACTCCCTTACTTCAAACCCTACTTCTCAAAATTCATTTTTATGCTTAACAAACCCTAGATCTAAGATTTCTTTAAGGTTTTCAATGTTAAACCGATTTTTAATGGAGTTTAACATAGACTTTATGTTTTTGGAAGGTTTCCAAGAAGGGTGAAGGTTAAATCTGAACCTAAACAAGTGACAAGGTAATGGGTCTTCGAAATCTCAGCTTTCCTATGGTGAAATCTCGATTTTTATGGTTTATTTGGATTGGGTTTACTTGATTTAGTGCTCAAATGGTGGGATTAGTATATGTTAATTTCTTGTTCCGATTTCTTAGGGTTTTGTCTTAAGATAGTGTAGATTAGCATTCTGGAAAGTTTGATGGAGTTTTAATGGTGTTTGGGTTGATAAATAAAGGTTTTAAGTTGCTTTAATGGAGTCTCGGTTTTGAAATTCGAAATGAAGAAGAAGGTCAAAACTGCTTTGTTGGCGTTCGAATGGCCTACCAGGGCGTTGAAATGGCAACACTACAGTTTTGGCATATTTTCTATTTAGCCGATCAAATGGCCTTGCAAGGCGTTTAAACGGCTACACTACAGAATTTGACCATTTTATGTATGTTGCTTATATCGACATCTCTGCTCTGAAATATCTCTTTTATGTTTATGTGGAGTGTTTTGAGCTATAATAAGCTATTGGAGGAGCATATTAGCGACGTTTAGAATTTGTGGTGTATATTTAAAGTATATGTGAAATGGCTTATAGTTGGATATATATGTTAGAATTGCTATCTTGAAGATATGAGTAGTTGATTTCCTATGGTTTAAGCATATTTTCAGTAGAATTACAGCATGCTATTGGACTGATATGTTATTATAGGATGTGGTTAAATGATGGGTGGATGTTAGTGCTATGCCTAGACTCAAGTATGAGGTGAATGTGCTTACACATGTTTAGTATGTGGTTATGTTTTGACTTATTTAATGGTTTTTAGTGGTTCTTCACCTATAATTTCCGCTGGAGTCCATGATTAGATGTTGATTTGCATGAGTAGTGTGATGACGAGTTAAGTACAATGCATGTTGATATATATCGAGTGAGTTGTTTCTACCATGTACACACACACATGTGGTGTTACTGATTATGACGATACATAGTATTATGATTATAAATGATACATGAAGGGTTGATGAGAGCACTTATAATGAATTAGGATTCATGTATGCCTTGCCCACGTATGTACCATGTTGCACACATCATGAAAACGGACTTCCGATTGGGACTTTATCAAGATTAGCCGAGTATGAACGATTAGATGTAATGTTATGAAAATGTGTGCCAGATTAATTGGTCATTGGCTTAATCGAATTTTGATTGGTCTAAAGGGACGTGTTTTTAATTTCAGTTCCTGTATGAAACATGTGAACTCCCCGGGTTGAGTCTAGTTAAATGGAACTATGTCGAGTTGTGTACTTGTCTTGCGGATTGAGATTATTATGATTGTCTTCTGGACCCTAAGAATCCAGAGTGGTACGCTTGTGCATTGGCTACCACGTGTTCTAGGGTTCCCTGTGTGAGAACTCGGGCTCCCCCCCCACCGCAAGAGATGTCCCTGGGCGAACACCCCTGCTCTAGGTTCTCTGTATGAGAATCATACATCCTTGGCTAGGATCGTCCAGGTAGAGCAGTTTTAAGGGCTGACAACCCCGACCTTCTTACATTTCTTGTGTGGCATGACACGTAGACGGACAGAACCCTTTGTTTGAGGAAAGGTCGGGGAGGACTTGGGAGTAGACATGGAGATCTCTAGATGTTTTCGTAAATCCCACCTCACTAAAATTCAAATACAAATCTCACTCTTAAAACTACATAATTCATAAACACTTAATTCTTAAGTACAAATCTTACTTATCCCATTATTTATAATGACATGATTTAGTAATCACGCATCTAAATTCAAATTCAGGTTGTCAAACAGAACCTTAATGGTAGTTTTAAAACCACTGCTATAGGGTTTATTTCTTTTAGTGGTAGAATGCATCAATATGTACCCAAGAAACCTCTCAATAGCCTGCTTGAGAAGTAAATCTTAAGTATTTTCCCTGTTTCCTTTCCCAATCTGCCCCCCCCCCCCAAGCTACAAAACCACCTGGTAAATTATTCACGCCTGTGATGGGGTGGAAAACTATGAAAGGTGAGATTTCATCTCCTCTTGTCTATCATTCTCTAATTATTTTGATTTTACTCCCAGGTGGATTGTGGAAGAAGTCTTGAAGCTTTTGTAAAATCATGCACCAAGAAAGATCTATGGACAAGCTTGTTTAGATTGAAGGTGAGATTTTTTTTTTTGGTGTTCTCTAGTCTTCTACTTTTTTTTTTATTCTTGTTATTTGTAAATGTTTTCCCTTTTATAAGTAGTAATTGTATTCATTTGTATTGCATTTATATTTTTATCCTCCCAATATTTATCTTTATATCATAAAACTTCATGGACAGCTTCAAGTTGCCATCTTCTAGCAAGAACTTATATTTCTACTGCCAAAAGTTTTATCAATATCAAAAACTCCGCATTTAGATTTGTGAGACAATTTAAATTTGATTTTTGGTCATAGTTTATAATTATGTGGTGAAAAATAATATAGAAAATGACACTGATGTGTACCTATTATTGAACTTAAGATTCAATTTTGCAACAAGTTTTACGCGTACTTAAAAACTACAATAAGAGAAAAGAAAGTGGTTGACAACCAAGTAAATGGGATATTTATTTTAGGACAGATTATTCTTTCAAATGGGACACTTATTTCAAGAAGAAGACTAAATTTTTTGATCAAAAGAGTCACCAATATCCAAGGATGGCACTTATTCCTTTCATAATATTATAAATGTGCACCATGTTCTCAGTTAAATCTCCTCAGGAGTGAGACAATCTGAGCTAATAAATTATGGATACACCTCTATCAATGATCTCAAACCTAACACACGGTGTATTTTGTAGTCAGAGAAGCCGGCTGCAGCAAAGATTTTCTTCCATTCTTGTTCTTCCCTCTCTTTGCCTTCCATAAAGGCCATCATTGACACATCCATGAAGAACATTGTTTCCAAGAAATTACTATCGTTGCTCTTGCCACCCACCACTACCTCCACTAGGATTACCTTGCCACCCTCATTCCTAGACGGAATGGCTTTTCTGCAATTTTGGAGGATCTGAACACATTGTTCATCACCCCAGTCATGAAGGATATTCTGTTGTTGATACATCAAATGTTAGTATTGAGTTAGTAATTACTTCCGAAAGATAAATTCTGACAATCGAATGATTTCATTCCACTGGTTATAGCCTTACTACCCCCCCTCCTACTGCCCCATATTTCCTTGTATATAGACCCAATAAAAAATAAATATTACTCATGCATATTCCCTTTTCCCCTTCCTTTTTCTTTCTTTTTCGTTGTCGGCTACATGAGGCAGTCGCGCAGGCACAGTGCACACTTGCCACCGCCTTCCGACTGCCATCCTAGAGGGCTAATTGGCTAGCCTAGCCATGGCAATTGCAAGCATTCCTGTGGGCCAGAGCAGCCATAGCTAGTTGTGGCCATGTCATTTGCCCAGAGCCCAACTACAGCCTTGGCGTCAGCCCAGAGCCAGTTGCAACCATAGCGTCCACCCAGAGCTAGCCGCTGCCATGGATTCTGGCCAGAGTCAGCTGTAGCCACAACCAACTATGACCTTGGCATCTGGCCATGGCGTTACAAGCAGCTCTTGCTAGAGCCATGCCTGCCCTCGTAGTGCTAGCCAGATCTGCGTCGACCATGGAGCTGGAAAAAACAAAGTTGCCAGCAACCGGTGTTGAGGAGGGGAAAAGACGGCATGAGGTGTGGGGATGGCCAACAACAAAATAGTTGGGGTTCATGGTGTGTGAGCAATAAATTAAAATAATTTGGATTTTGGGAATAGACGCGTTCTTTTCAAGAAATTTTTGAGGAATTCTTAATAAATATAAATAAAAGTTTAGTTGAGATGTTTATACCATGTTTAAAAGGGAAGTCTTTTTATGCTCCCCTCTAATATTAAGCGGAGTCTAATGAACGTATGGGGATATATGACGACGCACACACTAGCGCAAGTTAGTGCAAGTATCACTTACGCTAAGGTGTGGGCCGTCCATCTTAAAAATGACACTCCCATACTTTCTTTAGTTCACAGTGGCATAAAAAACGCTTCCCTTTAATAGGTAGCTAACCTTGAGGAAAACTGCATCTGCTGCAGGAACAGACGCAAACATGTCTCCACCAACGAAGTCTACTCCAGGGAGATCAGCCAGGCCATCGACCACATGCGGCTGGTCCATCACAGTGCACTTGATGTGTGGGAACGCCTCCACAATGGACTTAGCAACCATCCCGTTCCCCCCACCCACGTCCACCATCTTACCTATCCCTTTGAGTACTCCACCACACTTTGCCACAAAAGCACTCATTGTGAGCCGGCTGTCACTAGCCATACCGCTATTGAACAAGTCATTCACCTCACGATTCTGGTTCATGAAGTCCCAAGCCGTTGTGCCATAGGCTAGCTCGAAAGGAGTGGTGCCCTCGTTCATGAACCAGGCACTTAGCTTGTACCATGGTTGCACTGTCATCTCGTGCAGGAATAATTGCACCATGGTTGCCAAGCTCGTCTTGTTTTCTTTTATAATAAGCTTGGAGGATGGAGTAAGGAGGAAGGCTTCTTCGCCGAGATCACCGCCATTTTTTTGTATAATGAAAAAGCCGGAGTGGGCGAGAAGGCGCATCAGGCGGCGGAGGTGCGGTTTTCGTATCGCGGGAAGGCCAAGGGCAGCGACGAGGTCAGTAAGAGTCATGGGAGCACCATGTTTGTAGATGGTGTCAGGTATGTTGAGCTCAAGAGCACATTTGAGGCACATGGGTCTAGCAGAGGCGTAGAGGTAGTTCATTACATGGGCTTGAGCTTGGAGCATCTCTTCCGCTGCCTCTACTTGTGTTAAAGCCATCCAGCTGAAGCCAAGAAAGAACAGCGAAACACTTCAAAGGGAAATCTAGCAAAACTAGAGAAGATGGTTGACAGTAATCAATGGATTTAGAGCTGAACTTTATGGTCTTTTTATAGTTGGGAGGTGGAGAGGCTAGGAGGCTACTTGTCGATTTGGACTACGCTTAATGTTTTTTTGTATTAGAAGAAAACATCAGAAGGCCGGTGTGGAGTTGGGCGGACCCAAAGGCTCGAAGTTGGAGACAAATTTAATTGCAGGTAAGAACTCAACGTGAATTACACCAGATGACATTTTTTATAGTTGGGAGTTGGAGAGGCTAGGAGGCTACTTGTCGATTTGGACTACGAAAGTTTTTTTGTATTAGAAGAAAACATCAGAAGGCCGGTGTGGAGTTGGGCGGACTCAAAGGCTCGAAGTTGGAGACAAATTTAATTGCAGGTAAGAACTCAACGTGAATTACACCAGATGACATTTTTTAATTGGTCAAAGGACAAACTTTAGAAGTACTGAAACATGACGTACAGCCGTTTCATATCACCCGTGAATACGGTGGAGAGGTTTCCTTATCACCCGTTAGCCGCCTATTAAAATCCGGACGCGTCACAACCAGGTTAAGAGACGGAGACGTCACAACCAGGTACAGAGACAGAGACGGAGATGGTTCTGGTTACCACTCCATCTGCGTTAACCTAATTAAAGGAAGACGGGGAGAAAGAGTCAACAAAAGGTGCATCTTTTCCCGCCTTCCACTGTTCAGCCCGACGGCACTGTCTCTTGGAACAAGCCCTTTTGGTTTCATCATTCCAAATGCAGTCTCAATGTGGTCAAACACAGTTTATCAAACATAAGAGCAACTACTCTTTCAGCATTAAACACTAAAGTGGATTACAGAAATGCAAAGAACAATTTCTTTCAAATTTCTTCTCGAACAGCAAAACTTAGTAAAACAGAGTATGAACATTCTCAATTTCAGTTTGAATTACAACTTGGGTAGAACTTGAACATTCATCAACAAACAGGAATCAAGGTCCAAGAATCCACCTGAGAGCTTGAATCCACAAGCTAAACAGATTAAAATTCGCTGAATCCACAACGAACCAGCCTTAAATCCATGAGACAAAACGAACAGATTTTTGGCTCAGCTGAACTCTACCAAATTTTGAATTAAAAAGGAATCGATCCCGCCTTCAATCGAACTGTTTCCGTTTATACTTCTGAATTCACTGTTTGAAATTAAAAATAACGATATGAAATTAATTTGAAAAGTCACAAATACGTCTGTCTACAGGTATTTCACTTAACAGACTTGAAAGTGAAGGAAATGTCTTTAATGCCCTTGACTGTTATTATCATTAAATCCTTCATTCCTCAAGCTGCATAACAAACTCAGAACCCGTCCTTTGTGTTGCTTCCTATTTCGACTGCACTTTCTTCATCTCTATTGAACACTCCAACCTTGTGCAGCCTTCCTGCTTCAAACTTCCTAAGAAAGCTATTCAAATACTTGAGTGTATTCTCTGCACTCCTATGGAAAGGACTTGCCACCTCCTTATTTTTACATAATATTTCTTGGAAAAAGGTTTGTAGACCTCTCCTTGAGGGAGACCTGGGTTTGAGGAGACTCAAGGACTCTAATAATGCATGCATGTCTAAGTTGTTTTAGAGAGTTATGACTAATTTTGATTCTCTATGGTGTAAGTGGATCCATGAATTCTACTTAAAAGGGGGAATCTATTTGGACTTATACTCCAAAAAAATGTTCTTATGCTTGGCATTCCATATTGGACTTGAGAAAGAAAATGTCACAATGGTGTAAAATGAAAATTGAGAATGGAAAATTAGTTTACACTTTGCTTGATCCTTGGGCAAATCAGAAGCCTCTAATTCACATCTTTGGGAGGCGTACTATTCTTCACTTGGGAGTAATATCTCTGCTACATTAGAATTGTCATCACAAAATGGCAATTGGACTTCCATCCTAACAGAGACTCTCCGGACTTGGGAAGTTTGGGACTTCTTCACTGCTCACATACCTACTTTGACTTCTATGCCTGACTCTTATGGGTGGCGTTAGCCCTCAGGTAAATTCTCCTATAAATCCACTAGGAATGCTTGCAAACTGTCCGGTCCGAAAGTTAATTGGTATCATATCATTTGGTGGGGTTTAACCGTTATTCTTTCCTAACTTAGTTGTCTCTTAATAATGGTATTCTTACATATGATAATTTAGCTAAGAGAGGTATTCTATTGGCAAATAGATGCTCTCTTTGTTATCATATTCTGGAAACTAGAGATCCGGATGCATACTCGCCTTGCGGAGCAGGCCGAGGAGAAGTCCCTGCGCGGGAAGGACTCTAGGTGGTGAGCTGGGCACCACAACCCCATAGGGACGGACTCCTAAGGCAGCTAAGATTCACTCATGCAGTGTAGCCACACTCCTAGCTTGAGTAGGAGCGAAGGTAGCAGGTTTCTTGGATGGCTCAAACTCTTGCAGGCAGCAGGATGCTGGACTCCTAGTCGAAGATGGACTCCCTTGGGTTCCCGATTTGGACTAGGGCGGCTGGCTAACGGGGAGAGATTCGTTCAGGGTGAGACTCCTTGTATGGGTGGATTTGTATGTTCTACTAGCATAAGGACCGGCTAAGGCTGAGTCTATATAAGGCAGAGTGCATGGTGGCCATGGTTGATAGATAGATTGTGATTGCGAACTAGAGTGCTTTGAGAGAGAGTGTGCTACAACCTGGTTGATCAGCCCTTGCCCTCTACATGCCCTTGTACATCGATGAACTGTTTTACATAGTGAACGGGGGAGCCCCTTTGCACCAGAGACATCTTGTGTTTGCTGATTGTTTGTTCCCCTTTCGCATACATGTGGGAAGGTCGTGAGAGTAGGCTGTTGGCTGAGTGGTGCAGTCAAGCCATCATGGGTGTGGACGCAAGGCAAAGCTTCACGCCCGTGGAAGTTGGGTCCATTGCTGGGATTTGAATGCTTGTGATGCTTTAATAGAAGTGTCACTAATAGTATCACATCTTTCGATGCTTTAATAAAAGCGTTATTAATAATCCAATTTTTTTTTAAACTAAAAACTATTATAGACATTTTTTAAAATGCGTCGCAAATGGTTATTTTTTTATACTCTTTTATATGCATCGCAAATGGTAGGTTTTAGTGACGCTTTCTAGTGCGTCATGAATAAAAGCATCACTAATAGTCTCTTTTTTTTTGCAGTGCCATCGTGCCTTCCTTCCTTAGTTTTTTAGGGCTGCCCACTACATCAAACCACAACCCTACAAATTCTATGCCATGGTTTCGAGGCCATCATTCACATGGTTGGTGGTCATTGTGTCTATCTTTGTCAGTTGTTGAGGGAAGCCCACCGCAAGAGGTATAACAACAACTTTGCATGCCATAGCTCGGAGGTCATCATTCACATAGTGGGAGACCACCATGTCATCCTCTTTTAAAATTGAAGGAGGAGATGAAGAAGGAAATCTCAAGGCATAAGGAAGAAATAAGACAACTTCATGAGCAACATAAGAAATTAAAATCAAAGAATGATCAAATGATGCATTTCTTTCGATTTCACATAATCAAGTTTAAGCTTATCCCTAGATGGTAGAAATATGTATTATTTTTATGGATAAATAGTTCTTTTTCCAATCTAAAGCACGGTCATTTAGATTATGCATAGGTTGATAATGGATGATGCTTCATTGTCAACATTCAAGGAAAGATCATGTTCCGGATATAATTTTTTTGTTTATGTAGTTGTCAAATGTAACTCATGTATAGGGAACTTAATTTTGTCAATACAAGTGTATGAGTAGTTAAACATAGTAAGTTAGTTAAGTTACAATGGTATTTTTGTCCTAATGTTGATTTTGATACTATTCTATTTTCATCCAATTAATTTAGTATTTTTCCATACTTATGAAGTGTGTTGATGTTTGATGGTTAAAGAAGAGTTTGTTATGCAGGGATAGTAAAAATTTAAACAAAAAATAAGTTAAATAATGAAGAATGCATTTTGTAGTTATGGGAAAGGGTTTTAATGTAGGACCTAATAGCTGCCGGGATAAGTATTGTCATGGGTTCTAAAAAAATGCTGCTAATAGGCTCAAAACATACCTATATAGCGGTGGTTTGCAACAAGATGCCGCATAAATACTCCTTACTGGTAGTTGTCAAATTGTTGATGTATTCTGACAATCGTGCATAGAGATATAATAGTATTTAGGAAAAAACACTACAAAAACAACTACTTTTTCGCAAGCCACCACTATATGTGATACCAAAAATGAAGCCTAATAACAGCATTTAGAATGATCGCCTCTATAAGTCCCTCTTTACAAAAGGCCAATTTGTCACTGCTAAAGTCCCTTGTAGTGTCATGAGCAGATCCCTTTTTTGAGGCAACACCAAAACTTCCTCTATATGATAGAGCGGCAACTTCTATTCTTTTAGGTTGTGTTTGGTAACGGGGATTTGGTCCACGTGATTTATAAATGAACTTGATTTAGCCCACATTCTCTATTTGGCCACATATTTTCGGGAGAGATTTGATTTTTTTATAACTAGAAAGAGGGTAAACTTAAATCACACGGTCAGCCATGTTTTTTGTGAATCCCAACTCACTAATATTCAAATACAAATCTCACTTTTAAAACTACATAATTCCTAAACACTTAATTCTTAAATACAAATTTTACTTATCCCATTATTTATAATGACATGATTTAGTAATCACACAATTAAATTCAAATCAAGGTTGCCAAACACAACCTTAATGGAAGTTTTAAAACCACCGCTATAGGGTTTATTTCTTTTAGTGGTAGAATGCATCAATATGTACCCAAGAAACCTCTCAATACCATGCTTGAGAAGTAAATCTTAAATATTCCCCCTTTTTTCCTTTCCCAATCTACCCCCGATAGAATACTTATCACCCCACATAAAAAAAAAGAACGTGGCTATCTGAACCCCTATTTTTTTTATGTATCCCCCGTTACTTATGCACCCCGCACAGGAAACACAAAAATGCTCATTTAAACCCCATTGTTACCTATTACTATTGAAAAAAAATTTAAGTATGTATACTCCGCCTTCCTCCCTTGCGGCTTCACCCCACCCTCTGTCAAAAATTTCCCGCGGTTGCACCGAACGGACTCCTTCTCGTCACTGGTCAGCACCTCCACCGAACGAACTCCATCTTCGCAGATTTTTCCATCAACGCCTCCTGCTCCAGTGACTCCAAATCTTGCCGTCAACACCTCCAATGGAACCCTAGCCCCTACAAGCGCCTCCACCGGACGAACTCCCTCTTCATCACTAGTCACCGCCTCCACCGGATGAACTCCATCTTCGCCAATTTTGCCATCAATGCCTCCTGCTTCAGCGACTCCAGATCTTGCCGTCAGCACCTCCACCGGAACCCTAGCCCTTACAAGCTCCTCCACATCTCCTGCTCTAGTGACTCCAGATGCAGCACTTGCTGTCACAAAAAGGTCTTTTTTTTTCTTTTCTCTCTGTTTTGTGAGTCATATGCATAGGTATTTTTGTAATGCTAACTTCGTGTTCGGTCAGTCCAGCGCAGGCAACAACTGGGCCAAGGGGCACTACACTGAGGGTGCCGAGCTCAACGACATAGACCTCGATGTCATCCGCAAAGAGGCCGAGAACTGCGATTGCCTCCAAGGTTTATTTCCTCACTTTTGTTTTGATTTTCATTTCTCTCTCGGAAATGATACGGTTAGGCTTTCGATCTGATTTCTAGTGTCCTCATGTTGATTTATTTGGAATGTGAGTAGGAGCTGATCTAGATCTGTAGTTTTACAATTTGTTCGGGGACACAATTTTGGTAATGTTTGAGTTTTAGAGCTTCTATCGATGTTCTCATGATCAGGCTTAACTTCTTTGTTGCTATTTATGTCATTTCATTATGCATATTTGCATTTGGGTTTTAGATCTGTGCCATTTATGGTTCGCGTTACTTGTTCGAAATGTAAATTTTTGGTTAGTGCATTAGCTCTGTAGATGTTGCCAGTGTATACCTTGAGAGTTCAATTGGAGTTTTTTTTCCTCGGATTTGTTCTAGTCCTAATAAGTTAAGTATCTTACTGACAATTTAGTCCTTGGTTGTGTCTTTTTTCACGTATTTTGTGGTCTAATATTCCATTTTATGCCACTGATTATCTCTTTGTATCTGCCTATATATGGATTTTTTGGAGGGTTTTAACATTTAATGGATTTTATTACTTTGATTGAATATGTTTATTTTACATTCAGGATTTGCGTTATTGTGGTATGCAAGAGAAAATTCATTTAATGCATTGACTTTTGAAAGTAGAAACAAATTGCTACATATGTATCTTTTGCATCAATTTGGGAACACTCTCTTGGTTTCTTTATTGCATTTATTATTTTACTGCATATCTAGGTGTATTGGAGTTCATTCTGTTGTTGTATGGGCTTTTGGTTTCAATTTTTTGGGACCATGGATTTCAAATTTGTGTGTTGAACTTCATTTTTGTGCAATTAATTTTTCTAAAGATATTGCTACAGCTTGATATTTATTCTTGGGAATAATTATGTTTTCTTTGTTCTATACTTTGTCTTCGTTTTCTTTAATTTGTTATGTATTTTATATAGTTAATGCTATATTGGATTTTGCTTTGTGGACTAAATTTTGTAGGTTCTAATATCTGCTTGAAGATGTAGGTCCTCGTTGGGAGGTAGTATGTCGGAATTGTGTTAGATCGATGGGTGTGGTTTTGCCATTTGTGTTCATGCTGGCCTTCGCTTATTAATGTATTTGTCATCTATCTTTTCATTACATATTGTAGTTTATCTATATAAACTTAGCCCTTAGTTAATTGAGTGCGCATGTATTGGTTTATTCTGTATGATGTTTGTCAATGTTTTTTTGTCCCTACCCTTTGGTTTATTTTAAATCCTTTATGTGTGTGTGTGTGTGTGTGTGTATATATATATATATATATATATATATATATATATATATATATATATATATATATATATATATATATATATATATATATATATATATATATATATATATATATATATATATATATATATATTAGTTTGTGTGTACTTCAGATATGTTCTCTGTATTAAATTGTGGAAAGGTGCAAATTTCTTAATCCCTGTTTGCTGACAAATTTGCTGTATTTTTTTAGGTTTTTAAGTATGTCATTCATTGGGGGGTGGCACAGGTTTTGGCATGGGAACACTACTTATTTCTAAAATCAGAGAAGAATACCCAGATTGTATGATGGATAAATAGTTCTTTTCCAATCTACAGCACGGTCATTTAGATTATGCATAGATCGATAATGGATGATGCTATATTGTCAACAATCAAGGATAGATCATGTTCCACATATAATTTTTGGGTTTATGTAGTTGTCAAATGTAACTCATGTATAGGGAACTTAACACAAGTGTATGAGTAGTTAAACATAGCAACTTAGTTAAGTTGCTATGGTATTTTCATCCTTACTGGTAGTTGTGAAATTGTTGATGTATTCTGCCAATCGCGCATAGAGATATAGTGGCATTTAGAAAAAAGCACTGCAAAAACAGCTACGTTTTCGCAAGCCAGCACTATATGTGATACCGAAAATGAAGCCTAATAGTAGCATTTAGAATGATCACCTCTATAAGTCCCTCTTTATAGATGGCCAATTTCGTCACTGCTAAGGTCCCTTTTATTGTCATGAGCTGGGCCCTCTTTATAGTAGCCTACTTGAGAAGTAAATCTTAAGTATTTCCCCTGTTTCCTTTCCCAATCTGCCCCCCATAGAATACTTATCACATTACGTAATCCCCCCCCACCCCATGCATACCAAACCACCAGGTAAATTATTCATGCCTGGGATGGGGTGGAAAACTATGAAAGGTGAGATTTCTAGTATTGAATGATATAAGGATATTCTCTAGTTGATACATCAAATGTTAGTATTGAGTTTGTAAATAATTATGAAAGATAAATTCTGACAATCGAATGATTTCATTCCATTGGTTATAGACAATAATAGTTTGCCTGTAAATACTAAATACTATGTCCAAATCTATGTAGTATTAAAATGTAACTGTATTCATAACTTTGCTAGGTATTCTATTTAAATATCATCATCATCATCATCATCATCATCATCATCATCATCATCATCATCATCTTCTTCTTCTTCTTCTTCTTCTTCTTCTTCTTCTTCTTCTTCTTGCATAGTTAAACTTTCTACCAACTCATCTTTTGTTTAGAAACCTATATATGAACTTCACTCGTCCTTCTATTTCTGTGGGGCTATGGGCGAGATTGATCTTGCAATTCATCCTCTATAGGGACTGTGAAAGTATGAAGTTGAGATATGAAGTAAATATACTAGTAAAAGATTTCCTAACATCTTAAACTATAGGGAAACAAAGGTTATCTATGGTGTATAGCTCCAGGACGGGAACTCTTTTTAGATATAAAGAAAAGCTGCCTTGACATGGTTTATCTATATTTGAACTCTTCCCGTTCTTTTATTATTATGGGTTAAGCCTTAATAACCTCCCCCCTCCCTCCCCCCTCCCCATATTTCCTCATCTATAGCCCCAATATAAATAAAGTTTACTCCCATGCATATTCCCATTACCCCTTCCTTTTTCATTCTTCTTCATTGTTGGCTTAATGAGGCAGTCGCACGGGCAAAGGCTACACTTGCCACCGCCATCCGACTGCCATCCTTGAGGGCTAATTGGCTAGCCCATCTTTGGCAATTGCAACCATGGTTGTTGAGGGCAGCTCTGGCTAGAGCTGCCATAGGTAGTTGTGCTCACCGCTACCATGGATTCTATATTCATGAATCTTTTTTTAATCTCTCATTAAAGACTTAGCTAACAATCACCTCATCTTTGTGTGTAAAAAATACTCTTTGTTGTGTCTCTCTTATTATTAAATCACCATTAAAACTATTCACTAAAAAAGACAATGATGTTTTTGATAGAAAACTAAAGTAAAAGGAGTCTCCCTTCAAGTTGGTTTAGGTTATAGAGCCCAATAAAGAATGGTCTATTTTTATGGATTTATTAAACTAGACAACTTTCACAAACAACGATCAATTAGTTCCAACATCGATCAGTCATTGTTTCTGTTCATGTGAAATTCATCAAGTGATCGATCTCTCTTATGTATCGATCGATTAGAAACCTCTATGCCAAAAATTACAAAGACAGCTTCAGGAGCCAATCGATCTACCCTCGAAGTATGTTCATTACCAATCGATAGATGAAGAATAAATGTCTTAATTTTTCCCAAAACATACAAAATCACTTTAAACAATTATTCCTAATCCAAACTAAGTGATTTGTTTACATAAAAGTATGAAATTATACCTTTTACTTTTATCACTCAACATAGTCTTCAACCTTGAACTTGAAAAACAAGTATTCTTTTCAAGTCTTTAAATTCTAAATCTGACTTAGACCACAACAAAATTTAGTCAGATTCCTAAAACTAAAACGTACATTAAGTTTGCACAATGTTTTGATCATTAAAATCAGCCAATTATTTCACATATGCCTTATATATTCTAACCTGAGAGACATTCTTGTACCTTTGTGTGGCATACTTCTGATGCAATTATTTACATGGTGGAGACTACCATGTCTTCCTTCATCAGTTGATGGGGACTGCCGATCGTGAGAGCCATTCCAAAGGCTTTTTGTGCAATGGTTTCAAGGCCATCATTCACATGGTTGGTGGTCATTGTGTCTTCCTTTGTCAGTTATCGAGCGAAGCCCTCCGCAAGATGTATTACATCAACTTTGCATGTCATGGCTCCGAGGTCATCATTCACATAGTGGAAGACCACCATGTCTTCCTCTTTCAATCGGTAGAGGAAGAAAATTTAAAATTGATGGAGGAGATGAAGGAAATTTCAAGGCATAAGGAGGAAATAAGACAACTTCATGATAAACATAAGAAATTAAAATCAAAGAATGATCAAATGATGCATTTCTTTCAATTTCACATCAATCAAGTTTAAGCTTATCCCTAGATGGTAGAAATATCTATTATTTTTATGGATAAATAGTTCTTTTCCAATCTAAAGCACGGTCATTTAGATTATGCATAGGTCGATAATGGGTGATGCTATATTGTCAACATTCAAGGATAGATCATGTTCTAGATATAATTTTTTGGTTTATGTAGTTGTCAAATGTAACTCATGTATAGGGAATTTAATTTTATCAACACAAGTGTATGAGTACTTAAACATAGTAACTTAGTTAAGTTGCGATGGTATTTTCATCCTTACTGGCAGTTGTCGAATTGTTGATGTATTCTGCCAATCTTGCATAGAGATACAGTGACATTTAGAAAAAAGCACTGCAAAAACAGCTACGTTTTCGCAAGCCACCACTATATGTGATACCGAAAATGAAGCCTAATAGTAGCATTTAGAATGATCGCCTCTATAAGTCCCTCTTTATAGATGACCAATTTTCTCACTACTAAGGTCCCTTTTATTGTCAAGAGCAGGGCCACTTTTTGTGGCAACACCAAAACCTCCTCTATATGATACGGCGGCAGCTTATTATCTTTTAGGTTGTGTTTGGCAATGGGGATTTTGTCCATGTGATTTCGTCCCACCTCACTAAAATTCAAATACAAATCTCACTCTTCAAACTACATAATTCCTAAACACTTAATTCTTAAGTACAAATCTTACTTATCCCATTATTTATAATGCCATGATTTAGTAATCACGCATCTAAATTTAAATTCAGGTTGTCAAACACAACCTTAATGGTAGTTTTAAAACCACTGCTATAGGGTTTATTTCTTTTAGTGGTAGAATGCATCAATATGTACCCAAGAAACCTCTCAATAGCCTGCTTGAGAAGTAAATCTTTAGTATTTCCCCTGTTTCCATTCCCAATCTGCCCCCCATAGAATACTTATAGTAAGGATTCTCATTTTGAACCGGTCTTCTTTTTATTTTAATTATCAGTTATCGTGTGGTTAACGCATTTTCTTATTTATTTAGTGGTTTCAAAAATAAATGGTGTTTCTTATAGTTTTAATCAAAAACAACTTTACAAATATTGCTTTTATGTGTTTTTAGGTCAAACTTGAATTTTTGGGAATTTTCTAATTTTTTACTAATTTTCCGAAAATTAGGGTTCAGCGGGACCCCCTGTGGTCCCCACCGGCGAAATTGTAGTTTTTGTACCAAATCAACCTAGACATCAACATAAGCTTATGTAAAAAAATTTAGAATTTTCCCACGTTTAATTAGTGCTCAAATGATCAAAATACCCATTTTTAGCTCTAATTTCTATTTATACCCCACTAGTTAATTATGTACACTCCAAGCCCTACTATAAATAGAAAGGGCAGAGCCATTTCCCTTTTAGGAATAGGCTAGGCAAAGGTGATTAAGGCCTAGTTCTCTAATTAGGCCCAAATTAGAAGCAGATTAAGGTATGTTCTCTTTAATTAAGCCTAAACCATAGGTTTTCTACTAATCTATTCTTAATCGATCATTTCTCCATTGATTTGATTTGATTTCAAACATGAAAATCACTTATTTACTCCCTTACTTCAAACCCTACTTCTTAAAATTCATTTTTATGCTTAACAAACCCTAGATCTAAGATTTCTTTAAGGTTTTCAATGTTAAACTGATTTTTAATGGAGTTTAACATAGACTTTATGTTTTTGGAAGGTTTTCAAGAAGGGTGAAGGTCAAATCCGAACCTAAACAAGTGATAAGGTAATGGGTCTTCGAAATCTCAGCTTTCCTATGGTGAAATCTCGATTTTAATGGTTTATTTGGAATGGGTTTACTTGATTTAGTGCTCAAATGGTGGGATTAGTATATGTTAATTTCTTGTTCCGATTTCTTAGGGTTTTGTCTTAAGATAGTGTAGATTAGCATTCTGGAAAGTTTAATGGAGTTTTAATTGTGTTTGGGTTGAGAAATGAAGGTTTTAAGTTGCTTTAATGGAGTCTCGGTTTTGAAATTCGAAATGAAGAAGAAGGTCAAAACTGCTTTGTTGGCGTTCGAATGGCCTACCAGGGCGTTGAAATGGCAACACTACAGTTTTGGCATATTTTCTATTTAGCCGATCGAATGGCCTTGCAGGGCGTTTAAACGGCTACACTACAGAATTTGACCATTTTATGTATGTTGCTTATATCGACATCTCTGCTCTGAAATATCTCTTTTATGTTTATGTGGAGTGTTTTGAGCTATAATAAGCTACTGGAGGAGCATATTAGCGATGTTTAGAATTTGTGGTGTATATTTAAAGTCTATGTGAAATGGCTTATAGTTGGATATATATGTTAGAATTGCTATCTTGAAGATATGAGTAGTTGATTTCCTATAGTTTAAGCATATTTTTAGTAGAATTACAACATGCTAATGGACTGATATGTTATTATAGGATGTAGTTAAATGATGGGTGGATGTTAGTGCTATGCCTAGACTCAAGTATGAGGTGAATGTGCTTACACATGTTTAGTATGTGGTTATGTTTTGACTTATTTAATGGTTTTTAGTGGTTCTTCACACATAATTTCCGCTGGAATCCATGATTAGATGTTGATTTGCATGTGTAGTGTGATGACGAGTTAAGTACAATGCATGTTGATATATATCGAGTGAGTTGTTTCTACCATGTACACACACACATGTGGTGTTAATGATTATGATGATGCATAGTATTATGATTATAAATGATACATGAAGGGTTGATGAGAGCACTTATCATGAATTAGAATTCATGTATGCCTTGCCCACGTATGTACCATGTTGCACGCATCATGAAAACGGACTTCCGATTGGGACTTTATCAAGATTAGCCGAGTATGAACGATTGGATGTAATGTTGTGAAATTGTGTGCCAGATTAATCGGTCATTGGCTTAATCGAATTTTGATTGGTCTAAAGGGACATGTTTTTTATTTCAGTTCCTGTATGAAACATGTGAACTCCCCGGGTTGAGTCTAGTTAAATGGAACTATGTCGAGTTGTGTACTTGTCTTGCGGATTGAGATTATTATGATTGTCTTCTGGACCCTAAGAATCCAGAGTGGTACGCTTGTGCACTGGCTACCACGTGTTCTAGGGTTCCCTGTGTGAGAACTCGGGCTCCCCCCACCGTAAGAGATGTCCCTGGGCAAACACCCTTGCTCTAGGTTCTCTGTATGAGAATCATACATCCTTGGCTAGGATCGTCCAGGTCGAGCAGTTTTAAGGGCTGACAACCCCGACCTTCTTACATTTCTTGTGTGGCATGACACGTAGACGGACAGAACCTTTTGTTTGAGGAAAGGTCGGGGAGGACTTGGGAGTAGACATGGAGATCTCTAGATGTTGCATGTTTTTTTAATTTTTTTGTTATGATGTTAGAATCGATGTGGAGTAGTTCTCGTTCTAGATTTGTGCCACATTATGCCTTTAGATTGTCTGAGACAGTTTATTTGAGCCTAGTAGGGGCAATGGATTAATTAGAATGTGGGTTGGAGATTTGTGGTTTAATTTAAAGTTAAAGTAACTCTTATGGTACTACCTATTTACTCTTGCTCAAAGCAGTGCGTTTACTCCGTAAATTTTAAATCGCCCGTGATTAGGGCATAAGTCTTCCGCTAATCATTTTCAATCTCCTTGTTGCCCCCGTACGCTTGACCAGCCGCTGGACCGGGTTAGGCTCGGGTCGGGCAGTGCCGGGGCGTGACACTTATCACCCCACGTAACCGCCCACCCCCCCCCCCCCCCCACACACACACACACATGCATACGAAACCACTAGGTAAATTATGCATGCCAAGGATGGGGTGGAAAACAAGGAAAGGTAAGATTTTAATTTCTTTTTTTCTCCTATCATCTCCTCTTGTCTATCATTCTCTAATTATTTTTATTTTACTCCCAGGTGGATTATGGAAGAAGTCTTGAAGCTTTTGTAAAATCAGGCACCAAGAAACATCTTTCGACAAGCTTGTTTAGATTGAAGGTGAGATTTTTTATTTTTGGTCTTCTCTAGTTTTCTACTTTTTTTTTTAATCTTGTTATTTGAAAATGTTTTCCCTTTTATAAGTAGTAATTGTATTCATTTGTATTGCATTTATATTTTTATCCTCCCAATATTTATCTTTATATCATAAAACTTCATGGACAGCTTCAAGTTGCCATCTTCTAGCAAGAACTTATATTAATACTTCCAAAAGTTTTATCAATATCAAAAACTCCACATTTAGAGTTGTGAGACAATTTAAATTTGATTTTTAGTCATAGTTTATAATTATGTGGTGAAAAATAATATAGAAAATTATACTGAAGTGTACCTATTATTGAACTTAAGATTCAATTTTGCAACAAGTTTTACGCATACTTAAAAACTACAATTAGAGAAAAGAAAGTGGTTGACAACCAAGTAAATGGGATATTTATTTTAGGACAAATTATTCTTTCAAATGGGACACTAATTTCAAGAAGAAGACTAAATTTTTTGATCAAAAGAGACAACAATATCCAAGGATGGCACTTATTCCATTCATAATATTATAAATGTGCACCATGTTCTCAGTTAAATCTCCTCAAGAGTGAGACAATCTGAGCTAATAAATTATGGATACACCTCTAATAATGATCTCAAACCTAACACATGGTGTATTTTGTAGTCAGAGAAGCCGGCTGCAGCAAAGATTTTCTTCCATTCTTGTTCTTCCCTCTATTTGCCGTCCATAAAGGCCATCATTGACACATCCATGAAGAACGTTGTTTCCAAGAAATTACTATCGTTGCTCTTGCCACCCACCACTACCTCCACTAGGATTACCTTGCCACCCTCATTCCTGGACATAATGACTTTTCTGCAATTTTGGAGGATCTGAACACAATGCTCATCACATTGCTACATATGTATTTTTTGCATCAATTTGGTAACACTCTCTTGGTTTTTTTATTGCATTTATTATTTTACTGCATATCTAGGTGTATTGGAGTTCATTCTGTTGTTGTATGGGCTTTTGTTTTCATTTTTTTGGGGCCATGGATTTCAAATTTGTGTGTTGAACTTCATTTTTGTGCAATTAATTTTTCTAAAGATATTGCTATAGCTTGATATTTATTCTTGGGAATAATGATGTTTTCTTTGTTCTGTACTTTGTCTTCGTTTTCTTTAATTTGTTATGTATTTTATATAGTTAAAGCTAGCTTGGATTTCACCTTGTAGACTAAATTTTGTAGGTTCTAATATCTGCTTGAAGATGTAGGTCCTCGTTGGGAGGTAGTATGTCGGAATTGTGTTAGATCGATTGGTGTGGTTTTGCCATTTGTGTTCATGCTGGCCTTCGCTTATTAATGTATTTGTCATCTATCTTTTCATTACATATTGTAGTTTATCTATATAAACTTAGCCCTTAGTTAATTGAGTGTGCATGTATTGGTTTATTCTGTATGATGTTTGTCAATATTTTTTTTGTCCCTACCCTTTGGTTTATTTTAAATCCTTTATATATATATATATATATATATATATATATATATAGTTTGTGTGTACTTCATATATGTTCTCTGTATTAAATTGTGGAAAGGTGCAAATTTCTTAATCCATATTTGTTGACGAATTTGCTGTATATTTTTAGGTTTTTAAGTATGTCATTCATTGGGGGGTGGCACGGGTTTTGGCATGGGAACACTATTGATTTCTAAAATCAGAGAAGAATACCGAGATTGTATGATGCATAAATAGTTCTTTTCCAATCTAAAGCACGGTCATTTAGATTATGCATAGATCGATAATGGATGATGCTATATTGTCAACATTCAAGGATAGATCATGTTCCTGATATAATTTTTGGGTTTATGTAGTTGTCAAATGTAACTCATGTATAGGGAACTTAAGTTTATCAACACAAGTGTATGAGTAGTTAAACATAGCAACTTAGTTAAGTCCCTCTTTATAGATGGCCAATTTTGTCGCTGCTAAGGTCCCTTTTATTGTCATGAGCTGGGCCCTTTTTTGTGGCAAAACCAAAACCTCCTCTCTATGATAGGGCGGCAGCTTATTATCTTTTAGGTTGTGTTTGGCAATGGGGATTTCGTCCATGTGATTTATAAATGAGCATGATTTTGCTCAAATTCTCTATTTGGCTACATATTTTGGGGTGAGATTTGATTTCGTCTCAAATCAAACGCCAAATCCCAAATCATGTGATTTGTTTTATAAATAGAAAGAGGGTAAACATAAACCACACGGTCAGCCATGTTTTTCGTAAATCCCACCTCACTAAAATTCAAATACAAATCTCACTCTTAAAACTACATAATTCATAAACACTTAATTCTTAAGTACAAATCTTACTTATCCCATTATTTATAATGACATGATTTAGTAATCACGCATCTAAATTCAAATTCAGGTTGTCAAACAGAACCTTAATGGTAGTTTTAAAACCACTGCTATAGGGTTTATTTCTTTTAGTGGTAGAATGCATCAATATGTACCCAAGAAACCTCTCAATAGCCTGCTTGAGAAGTAAATCTTAAGTATTTCCCCTATTTCCTTTCCCACCAATCTGCCCCCCATACCCCCCCCCCCCCCCCCATGTTACAAAACCACCAGGTAAATTATTCATGCCTGGGATGGGGTGGAAAACTATGAAAGGTGAGATTTCATCTCCTCTTGTCTATCATTCTCTAATTATTTTGATTTTACTCCCAGGTGGATTGTGGAAGAAGTCTTGAAGCTTTTGTAAAATCATGCACCAAGAAAGATCTATGGACAAGCTTGTTTAGATTGAAGGTGAGATTTTTTTTTTGGGTGTGCTCTAGTCTTCTACTTTTTTTTTTATTCTTGTTATTTGTAAATGTTTTCCCTTTTATAAGTAGTAATTGTATTCATTTGTATTGCATTTATATTTTTATCCTCCCAATATTTATCTTTATATCATAAAACTTCATGGACAGCTTCAAGTTGCCATCTTCTAGCAAGAACTTATATTTCTACTGCCAAAAGTTTTATCAATATCAAAAACTCCGCATTTAGATTTGTGAGACAATTTAAATTTGATTTTTGGTCATAATTTATAATTATGTGGTGAAAAATAATATAGAAAATGACACTGAAGTGTACCTATTATTGAACTTAAGATTCAATTTTGCAACAAGTTTTATGCGTACTTAAAAACTACAATAAGAGAAAAGAAAGTGGTTGACAACCAAGTAAATGGGATATTTATTTTAGGACAAATTATTCTTTCAAATGGGACACTTATTTCAAGAAGAAGACTAAATTTTTTGATCAAAAGAGTCAACAATATCCAAGGATGGCACTTATTCCTTTCATAATATTATAAATGTGCACCATGTTCTCAGTTAAATCTCCTCAGGAGTGAGACAATCTGAGCTAATAAATTATGGATACACCTCTATCAATGATCTCAAACCTAACACACAGTGTATTTTGTAGTCAGAGAAGCCGGCTGCAACAAAGATTTTCTTCCATTCTTGTTCTTCCCACTCTTTGCCATCCATAAAGGCCATCATTGACACATCCATGAAGAACGTTGTTTCCAAGAAATTACTATCGTTGCTCTTGCCACCCACCACTACCTCCACTAGGATTACCTTGCCACCCTCATTCCTAGACGGAATGGCTTTTCTGCAATTTTGGAGGATCTGAACACATTGTTCATCACCCCAGTCATGAAGGATATTCTGTTGTTGATACATCAAATGTTAGTATTGAGTTAGTAATTACTTCCGAAAGATAAATTCTGACAATCGAATGATTTCATTCCACTGGTTATAGCCTTACAACCCCCCCTCCTACCGCCCCATATTTCCTTGTATATAGACCCAATAAAAAATAAATATTACTCATGCATATTCCCTTTTCCCCTTCCTTTTTCTTTCTTTTTCGTTGTCGGCTACATGAAGCAGTCGCGCAGGCAAAGTGCACACTTGCCACCGCCTTCCGACTGCCATCCTAGAGGGCTAATTGGCTAGCCTAGCCATGGCAATTGCAAGCATTCCTGTGGGCCAGAGCAGCCATAGCTAGTTGTGTCCATGTCATTTGCCCAGAGCCCAACTACAGCCTTGGCGTCAGCCCAGAGCCAGTTGCAACCATAGCGTCCACCCAGAGCTAGCCGCTGCCATGGATTCTGGCCAGAGTCAGCTGTAGCCACAACCAACTATGACCTTGGCATCTGGCCATGGCGTTACAAGCAGCTCTTGCTAGAGCCATGCCTGCCCTCGTAGTGCTAGCCAGATCTGCGTCGACCATGGAGCTGGAAAAAACAAAGTTGCCAGCAACCGGTGTTGAGGAGGGGAAAAGACGGCATGAGGTGTGGGGATGGCCAACAACAAAATAGTTGGGGATCATGGTGTGTGAGCAATAAAATAAAATAATTTGGATTTTGGGAATAGACGCGTTCTTTTCAAGAAATTTTTGAGGAATTCTTAATAAATATAAATAAAAGTTTAGTTGAGATGTTTATACCTTGTTTAAAAGGGAAGTCTTTTTATTCTCCCCTCTAATATTAACCGGAGTCTAATGAACGTATGGGGAGCGTCTATTTTCAGGATATATAACGCACACACTAGCGCAAGTTAGTGCAAGTATCACATATGCTAAGGTGTGTGCCGTCCATCTTAAAAATGACACTCCCATGCTTTCTTTAGCTCACGGTGGCATAAAAAACGCTTCCTTTTAATAGGTAGCTAACCTTGAGGAAAACTGCATCTGCTGCAGGAACAGACGCAAACATGTCTCCACCAACGAAGTCTACTCCAAGGAGATCAGCCAGGCCATCGACCACATGCGGCTGGTCCATCACAGTGCACTTGATGTGTGGGAACGCCTCCACAATGGACTTAGCAACCATCCCGTTCCCCCCACCCACGTCCACCATCTTACCTATCCCTTTGAGGACTCCACCACACTTTGCCACAAAAGCACTCATTGTGAGTCGGCTGTCACTAGCCATACCGCTATTGAACAAGTCATTCACCTCATGATTCTGGTTCATGAAGTCCCAAGCCATTGTGCCATAGGCTAGCTCGAAAGGAGTGGTGCCCCCGTTCATGAACCAGGCACTTAGCTTGTACCATGGGAGCACTGTCATCTCGTGCAGGAATAATTGCACCATGGTTGTTGTTAGCCCCTCCACTCTTTTCTTAGACAAGGGGGGCGGCTACCCCCTATGCTTGGCAGCGGATAGCCAAGCAAGCCTTGGCGACGGACAGCCTAGGCAGCCCCTTAGGGCACGGACGGATGTTAGGACGGCGTTGGAGCAGTTCCGGATGAGCACTCGCCTTGCGGTGCAGGCTGAGGCGGAGTCCCTGCGCGGGCATGACTTCTAGAGGCTTACTGGGCGCCACTACACCCTAAGGACGGACTCCTAGGGGAGCTGGGATACTTGGAGGCAGCACAGCGGACTCCTAGTGCGAGTAGGAGTGGAGGCAGCCGACTCCTAGTGCGGATAGGAGAGCAGGCAGCAGACTCCTAGCGAAGATAAGAGCGGAGGCAGCATACTTTCCTTGGACGGATAGGACTCGAGAAGCTGACAGGAGCTGGACTTCTAGCCGGAGACGGAATCCTTCACAGGTTTCCTAACATGGCTGGGACGACCATGACATGCTCCATGATACAGCGGATGATAGACATGGAGGCCAGGCTGGAAGCCCTGAACTTGGCCCCAGGGGCGCTGGCTGAAGTCCAGGCTGCTCTACGATCTGTCCCGGATCGTATTGGAGCCTTTGACCAGCATCTCTCCTTGCTGGAGATAGGGGCCTATGCAGACGAGGCCGGTGAAGGTACTTCCGCAGGGGGTGCTGTCCGAGTGGCTGTAGAGACCATAGCCACTAAGGATTACATGAGGGAAAAGTTGCGGGATATGAGGACCAAAACTGTTGAGATGGTGCAGGAATTGATGAACAAAATAGCTCTCCTTGACCGGGCTGTTTTGAACTCAACACCTTCAGGGATGGAGGCGGAATCCAGATCTCAGGTAGGGCAGTCCATGAAGAAAGCGAAAGTGCCTGAACCGAAATCATATTCTGGCTCGCGGAGTGCCAAGGATATTGAGAACTTTGTTTGGGATATGGAGCAGTTCTTCGCGATCACCCATACCCCAGACGAAGAGAAGGTCATGGTGACGAGTTTGTATCTGTCAGGAGATGCTAAACTTTGGTGGCGAACAAGGCTGGAAGACGACGCTGCTGCTGAGCGTCCCCCTATCCAGACTTGGGTGTTGATGAAGAAGGAACTCAGGGAATAGTTCCTCCCCACGAACACGGCGTGGGTTGCACGAGATTCTCTCAGGAAGCTAAAGCAAACAGGGACGGTCAGGGAGTATGTAAAACAGTTTCAGTCCCTCCTCTTGGACATCAAGCACATGACAGAGGAGGACAAGTTGTTCAACTTCCTGACCGGCCTCCAGAATTGGGCCCAGAACGAGTTGAGAAGGCAGAACGTACGAGACCTCCCTTCATCCATCACAGCAGCTGAAAGGTTGGTTGACTACAAGTCCTAACCAACCAGCCAGAAACGTGATAAGGGCCCTTCTTCCTCTAGGGGCGGTCGCAAGCGGAACGATGACACACGCAGGAACGATTTCAAGGGCATGCGCAGTGAGCAGGCTAAACCCAACAAATCGAAGGGGATAGCTTGTTTTATCTGCCAAGGCCCTCACCGTGCTAAGGAGTGCTCGAAGAGGGAGAAGCTGAACGCTATTGTTGCTGAGAATGACTCTTCTTCGGAAGAGGAGGTCATTGCCCGGATGAACCCCATGCAGATTGTGAGTGCTATCCGAAAGGAGAAGGAGCATGGCGGGCTGATTTATGTTGAGGCCATTCTAGACAAGCACCCTGTGCGGGCGCTGGTTGACACAGGTGCTTCCCATAATTTCCTAGCAGAGAAGTGTGTGAAGGCATGGGGCCTTAAGACGGAGAAGGCTCAAGCCTGGATCAAGGCGGTGAACTCAGAGGCAACCCCGGTTTTGGGTGTTGTCCATGACATGCCGGTGCAAATTGGTGAATGGACGGGTAGAGTTAACTTCACCGTTGTGCCCTTGGATGACTTTGAGTTGATCCTTGGGCTGGATTTCATGAGGGTGGCTAGGGTGTCTGTGATGCCACACCTCAGGGGTATTCTCATTGGCGATGAGAGGATTCCCTGCTTTGTTGGTGAGAACAAAGGCGAGACAGAGGTGCAGGTTGTGTCTGCCCTTCAGCTTATGAAAGGCCCTGAACATGGCCATAAGACTTACTTAGTCACGATGGTGGAAGCTGAGAACACAGCCATGGACGTTCCTGAAAAGGTGGAGGAGTTGCTGGGCGAGTTTGCGGATGTGATGCCACCAGAATTACCGCAAACCCTTCCTCCACGACGGGCTATGGATCATGCCATTGAGTTGATGCCGGGAGCTCGCCCTCCAGCCAGGGTTCCCTATCGCATGGCTCCACCGGAGTTAGCTGAACTCAGAAAACAACTTGATGAGTTGTTGAAGGCGGGCTTTATCAGACCATCCAAGGCTCCCTTCGGAGCCCCAGTCCTTTTTCAGCAGAAGCAGGACGGTTCCCTACATTTATGTGTGGATTACAGAGCACTGAATCAGATCACTGTTAAGAACAAGTACCCAGTCCCTCTTGTGGCTGACTTGTTCGACTGCTTGGCTAAGGCTTCCTATTTCACCAAGCTGGATCTCAGGTCAGGTTATTGGTAGGTTCGCATCACTGTGAGCGATGAAGCGAAGACAGCGATGGTTACACGGTATGGGCTGTTTGAGTTTCTGGTCATGCCCTTTGGCTTGACGAATGCACCAGCCACCTTTTGCACGCTGATGAATGATGTTTTCAGACCCTACTTGGACCGGTTTGTGGTCGTCTACCTTGATGATATTGTGGTGTATAGTGCTTCCTTGGATGAACATGTCGGGCATCTCAGGATTGTGCTGGAAAGGCTAAGGGAGCACAAGCTGTTTCTGAAACTTGAGAAGTGTTGCTTTACACAGAAGGAGATCGAGTTCCTTGGGCATTGCATAGAGGAGGGAAGAGTAAGGATGGATGGGAGGAAGGTCAAGGCCATTGCAGAGTGGCTGGTCCCAACTAAGGTAACAGAGCTGAGATCTTTCTTAGGACTTGCAAACTACTACCGGAGATTCATCCAGAACTATTCGAAGAAGGTAGTAGCACTGACCGACCTTCTGAAGAAAGACAAGCCTTGGTGCTAGGCTGAGGCATGCCAAGAAGCGTTTGAGCGGCTTAAGGAGGCCATCTCCTCTGAGCCTGTGCTCAAACTTCCCGAGTTTGATGCGCCCTTTGAGGTGCAAACAGATGCTTCAGATCGGGCGATTGGTGGAGTGTTGATCCAATCCAATCACCTTGTTGCCTATGAGAGCCGCAAGCTCAACGAGACCGAACAGAGGTATTCAATCCACGAGAAGGAGATGACTGCGGTCGTCCACTGCCTTAGAACTTGGAGGCATTACCTGCTGGGAGCGAAGCTCCTTGTCCGGACAGACAATGTAGCCACAAGCTACTTTACCATGCAGAAGAAGCTTTCTCCCAAGCAGGCCCGTTGGCAGGAATTCTTGGCTGAGTTCGATTTCGTGTTGGAGTATAAGCCGGGCAAAGCGAACATTGTGGCTGATGCACTCAGCCGACGGACAGACCCAGAGGCAACAATGGCGGCTTTGGTGCAGGTTGCAAGGGACATGTTGGAGCAGATACTGGAAGCCACGGAAAAAGATCAAGCCTGCCTAAGGCTGATTGAATCCGTGAAGGATGGGTCTACATGGCGGTTCTGGTTGGAGGAGGGGGTGCTGTATGCGAAAGGAGGGAGGCCTTACATCCCCTTGGCTGGCGGTTTGAGGCGCCGGTTGCTGAAGGAGACCCACGACTCTGCATGGGCAGATCATCCAGGGCAAGAGAGGACTCATGCACTCTTGTCCCGAAACTACTTCTGGCCGCGGATGCTGGAAGATGTTGAGCATTATGTGAGAACATGTATAGTTTGCCAGCAGGACAAGACGGAGAGGAAGAAGGAAGCGGGCATGTTGCAGCCCCTTCCCGTTCCAGACCCACCATGGGTCAGCTTGTCCATGGATTTTATAATTGGTTTGCCTATTGTGTAGGGATTTGGATCGATCATGGTGGTAGTAGACCACTTCTCCAAGTACGAGACCTTCATAGCAGCCCCTAAAACTTGCAGCGCTGAGACAACCGCGGACTTGTTTTTCCAGAACGTTGTTAAGTTTTGGGGATTGCCGGTGGACATTGTAAGCGATAGAGACACTCGCTTCACAGGCAGGTTCTGGACTCAGCTGTTCGAGATGTTAGGCACTCAGCTTAACTTTTCGACCAGCAACCACCCTCAGACGGATGGATAGACGGAGCGGGTGAACGGTATATTGGAGGAGTATCTACGCCACTTTGTCACAGCAAACCACAAAAATTGGGTAGACTTGCTGGAAGTCGCTCAGTTTTGCTACAACCTACACACAAGCTCAGCCACAGGAAGCAGTCCCTTTGAGTTGGCTACGGGCCAGCAACCTCTTACGCCAGCGGATGTGGCCTTGCAGCGGACAGGAGGCAGGTGTCCCGTTGCCTATCGCTTGGCTAGGGGGCGGACTGAGAGGATGGAAGAGGTGCGAGATTGCTTGGCCAAGGCAGTCAAGCGGATGAAGAAGTATGCGGACAGAGACCGGAGACCTCTTGAGTTTTAGGTTGGGGATAAGGTCATGCTGAAACTTACTCGCCAACTCTGGAAAAAGCTGAGAAGGAAGGATGTACACAAAGGATTGATATAGCGGTTTGATGGGCCCTTTGAAGTAAAGCGGCGAGTTGGGCAGCTAGCATACCAACTCGAGTTGCCTGAACGCTTCAAAATTCACCCTATTTTTCATGTCAGTTTCCTTAAGCCTTTTCATGCAGACTTAGATGATTCCAGCAAAGGTACTTCGAAGAGAGCCCCGCCTACGATAAGAACCTCTTTTGAGAAGGAGGTTGATGCTATTCTTGACAGTAGGGTCAAAGGAATGAGCAAGAAGAATAGGAGGATCTTCTACTTGGTTAAGTGGAAGGGTCTTCCGGAGTCGGAGAACAGCTGGGAGCGAGACGTCGCGTTATGGCAGTTTGAAGACAAGGTTCGAGATTACTTAGCCTCGACAAAGGCGTCGAGCGGATTGGTTGGGGGAGGCCTGTTAGCCCCTCCACTTTTTTCTTAGACAAGGGGGCGGCTACCCACTATGCTTGGCAGCGGACAGCCTAGGCATCCCCTTAGGGCACGGACGGATGTTGGGACGGCGTTGGAGCAGTTCCGAATGAGTACTCGCCTTGCGGAGCAGGCTGAGGTAGAGTCCCTACGCAGGCATGACTCCTAGAGGCGTGCTGGGCGCCACTACACCCTAGGGACGGACTCCTAGGGGAGATGGGATACTTGGAGGCAGCACATTGGACTCCTAGTGCGAGTAGGAGTGGAGGCAGCCGACTCCTAGCGAAGATAGGAGCGGAGGCAGCATACTTTCCTTGGACGGATATGACTCGAGAAGCTGACAGGAGCTGGACTTCTAGCCGGAGACGGAATCCTTCACAAGTTTCCTAACATGACTTCTAGCTCTCTTTGTTATCATATTTTGAAAACTCGAGATCCGGATGCATACTCACCTTCTGGAGCAGGCTAAGGAGGAGTCCCTGCGCGAGCAGGACTCTAGGTGGTGAGCTGGGCGCCACAACCCCTTAGGGACGGACTCCTAAGGCAGCTAGGATTCACTCATGCAGCGTAGCCACACTCCTAGTTTGAGTAGGAGCGAAGGCAGCAGGTTTCTTGGGCGGCTCAGACTCTTGCAGGCAGCAGGACGCTAGACTCCTAGTCAAAGATGGACTCCCTTGGGTTCCTAATTTGGACTAGGGCGGTTGGCTTAGGGGGAGAGAGTCGTTCAGGGTGAGATTCCTTGTATGGGTGGATTTGTATGTTCTACTAGCATAAGGACTAGCTAAGGCTGAGTCTATATAAGGGAGAGTGCATGGCGACCATGGTTGACATATAGATTGTGATTGCGAACTAGAGTGCTCTGAGAGAGAGTGTGCTACAGCCTGGTTGATCAGCCCTTGCCCTCTACCTGCCCTTGTACATTGACAGACTGACTTACATAGCGAATGGCGGATCCCCTTTGCACCAGAGACAACTTGTGTTTGCTGATTGCTTGTTCCCCTTGGCATACGAGTGGGAAGGCCGCGAGAGTAGGCTGCTGGCTGCATGGTACAGTCAGGCCATCATGGGTGTGGATGCTAGGCAAAGCTTCACGCCCGTGGTAGTTGGGTCCATTGCTGGGATTTGAACAGGTCAGACGGACTTGGGACATTTAGAGGAGATTTGGAGAATGAGGACATCGGACGTTCCTTGCTGGTTGTGGACAGACGAGTTACCACCATAACGGGTCCCATGTTGCAGCGTTTGACAGACATGGAAGTTAAGTACGGTGCTTTGAAGACGGCTCCCGAGACGTTAACCAAAGTTCAGGCCTCTCTAGAGAGAGTGAAGAGAGAGAGGGTAGAGAGAGCACAGAGGAATAGAGGGTAGAAAGAGAGGAGAGAGAGAAGAAGATAGAGAGTGAGATGAGAGACAGAGAGAGATAGAAGAGAGAGGGTGGAGAGAGTGAAGAGAGAGAAGGTAGAGAGAGAAGACAGGAAGAGAGAGGTAGAGAGAGTGAAGAGAGAGAGAGGGAAGAGAGAGAGAGAGATAGGGTAGAGAGAGGGGTAGAGTGAGAGAGAGGGTAGAGAGACCAGAGAGAGAGAAGAAGAGAGCGTGAAGCGAGGGGGAAGAAATTAATTTAAATTTTTTTGGGATTTTTAATTATATTATTATATTTTAAAATTAATAAGATAAAAAAAATAAAATATATTAGCGATGCTTATAAAGTTGCGTAGCTAGTACTTGTTAGTAGCGACGTATATGCATATGCATCTCTACTATGGAGGATACTAGCGACGCAATTTTTCAAGCATCACTAATAAATTTACTTTTAATATTTTTATTAATTTAAAAATACAATACATAATAAAATAGAGAGTGAGGGTGGAGAGAGAAGAGAGGAAGAGAGAGGAGAGAGAGAGAGGTAGAGAGAGTGTGAAGAGAGATAGGGTGAGAGGAGAAAGAGTGAATAGAGAGAGAAAGAGGGAAAGAGAGTGTGAAGAGATGGGGGGAAGAAATGAATTTAAATTTTTTTTGGGATTTCTAATGATATTGTTATATTATAAAATTACTAAAGTAAAATATATTAGCAATGCTTGTGAAATTGCTCGCTAGTACTCTAGTTAGTAGTGAGCATATACATCACTCCTATAGAGGGTACTAGCAAAGCAATTTTGTAAGCATCGTTAATATATTTTCTTTTAATATATTTTATTGATTTGAAAATATAATATACAATAAAAGAAAGAGAGGGTAGAGAGAGAATATAGGAAGAGGGTAGAGAGAGAGTGAAGAGAGATAGGGTAGAGGGAGAGGAGAGAGATATTGAAGAGAGAGTAAAGAGAGAGAAGAGGGAGCAAGAGAGTGGAGAGAGAGAAGAAGAGAGAGTGAAGAGAGAGGGTAGAGAGTGGAGAGAGAGAAGAGAGATGAGGGCGAGGGTAGAGAGAGAAGGGAGGGATTAAAAAAAATTAAACCTATTTTTTATGCTTATAATTAGGTGTCACAAATGTTAAACTATTTGCGATGCTCTTTCGTGAGCATGCAAGTAGTACAAAATTTTTAAAAAAACTTTATTATCCTATTAATGGCACTTAAACAAAGCGTCACAAATAGCTTACAAAGTAGTTATAGAAATATATTCTCCCTTAATAATGGGAGCCATTGTATTAACTATTTATAGGCTGTACATAGGGGTGTTCACGGACGGAAATGGACGTGGACAGAGGGTTGTCTGTGTCAGTCAGTCATTTGAATAAGTCTTTTCCGTGTCCGCCCTAGTCCATATTATACTTTGTCCAAGTCCGTCCGCTACATACACGAACGGACATGGACAAATATTTCAATACCTAAATTTTTATCCCAATTCAAATTTTCTAGCACTTTTATAACATGTAAAAGTTTTCTTAACATGTTACATGGGTACTAGCTCTATGTTTTCACGTTATCTAATACCTATGTAGTATGTTAAGATTATCCTAACATATTATATAAGTTATGGATTTATATTTTCAAACTGTCTAGTACCTATGTAGCATGTTAGAACTGTTTTGATATGGTACATAAGTACTGGATTCATGTTTTTAAGTTGGCAAGTGCCTATATAGCATGTTAGGACTGTCCTAAGATGCTACATAGGAACTGAATTTTATTTTTTTCTAATAGTTAGTAATAATTACTGCTATATTTAAGGGAATGTTAGGTAAGAGTGGCGGACGCGGACGTCCACCGACACGGACAAAGGTATGTCTATGTCCGTGGCTTCCTATTAGTGCGGACAAAAAATTTTATCTATGTCTGACGCGGACAAAAAAAATGTCCATTTTATATAAAAACAGACGAGGACACAAACGGACATACGGACACTGGACGTCCATGAACACCCCTAGCTGTACAATGATTGCAAAAATATGAGTTACAATATTTAAATTCAAAATTCAAACATAATTAAATTGAAAAGAGAAATATGTGGAGATAATGAAGGGACAGTTATAGTGATTTGAAAACAATTGAATGTCTGTGAAAACTGCCTTGATGATGATCAATTTTTGCCTATTACCCTCCCTCAAGCGAATGGGGCTTCTCATGCACAGTGAGCTTGGACTGAAGCAAATGATTTCTTTGATGTGATAGACCCTTAGTATAGATGTCAGCAAGTTGATCAACTATGGAGACATATCAAACTTGTAGTGTCTTTTGTGCAACATGTTCTCTAACAAAGTGATAATCAATTTCAACATGTTTTGTTCTGCCATGTAAGACGGGATTAGCAGCCATATATGTTGCACTAATGTTGTCACACCAAATTAAGGGAGCTTGATGAAGAGTAATTCAAAGCTCACAAAGTAGGATTTGAAGCCAAGATAATTCAGTAGTAGTAATAGCTAGGGATTTGTACTCAGATTCAGCACTAGATCGAGCAACGGTTGGCTACTTTTTAGAACTCCAAGAAACAAGATTAGGACCAAAGAAAATACAAAAACCCGAGGTGGAACATTAATCATAAGGCCACCCAGCCCAATCAGCATAGGATTAAGCGGTGAGACACAAGTTGGGAGCACATTGGAGGTGTAAACCAAAGTGTATAGTAGACTTCAAGTACCTGAGGATTCTTTTGACAGCAGTAAAATGTGTCATTGTCGGTTGATGCATAAATTGTCACACTTGATTTATGGCAAAGGAAATATCAAGTCAGGTCAAAGTCACATATTGAAGAGCACCAACAAGCCTTCTATACTCAATTGGATCAGGAAGAGTATCACCTTCAAACTTGGATAGTTTGTTTCGACTTTGACAAGGCGTGGAGATGGGCTTGGCATCTTTAAGATTGGCTCAACTTAGGAGATCCACAATGTACTTGGTCTGAGATAAATATAAGTGAGAACCGGAGAACGTTGCTTCAGCACCCAGAAAATAATGTAAGGGTCTAAGATCCTTCATAGCAAAATGAGACCCCTTATGTTGAATAATCTGCTGCATAAATTGTTGAGAGTTTTCTGTGATGATTATGTCATCAACATATATAAGTATATAAACTGTGAAATGAGAGTCTCTGTAGATGAAAAGTGAAGTGTCGACAGAAGAGCCTTTGAAGCCAAGAGAATATAGCAATGAGCTAAGACGATGCAACCAGGCCCGAGGTGCTTGCTTCAAGCCATACAAAGACTTGTGTAGGCGACACACATGATTGGGATAGTTGTTGTCAACGAAACCCAGTGGTTGGCGCATATATACCTCCTCTTGAAGAAAACCATGGAGGAAAGCATTTTGGACATCTAGTTGGTGAAGAGGCTAGCCTCGTGAGTAAGCAATGGTTAGAATAAGACGAATGGTGGCTGGTTTGATGACCGGACTGAATGTCTAATCATAGTCAAGACCAGCTTGTTGGGAGAAGCCTTTGGCTACCAAGCAAGCCTTGTAACAATCTATAAAGCCATTTGATTTACGTTTGAGTTTGAAGACCCACTTACATCTAATAATACTTTTGTGATGGGGTGGAGGGACTAAAGTCCATGTGCTATTTTGAATGAGAGCAGTAAATTCTGTATCCATAGCAGTTCGCCACTCTGGTAGCTTTATAGCTTGGGTGTAACATGTGGGTTCACTTGGGCTGGATAAGGCCATGGTTAGACAAAGAGGGTAGCGAGTACTAAGGAATACTTTGGGTTTTAGATCTCCTATCATAGAGCGTGTGATCATGGGATGGGTGGCATGTGGAGAAGGAGCGTGGGAAGTGGATGGAGCATTTATAGGAGAAGTTTCGGTACGAGGTATAGTGGACGAAGGAGGTTGTAATGGTATGGAGTTTACCAAGGGCAAAGAAGAGGATGGTTGTCCATTGTAGGAAAGTGATGGAGGAGTGGTCTAGCTTGGTTGGGCAAGATGTGTGAGGTTTGTTATATCCAATGGTGGCAAGGCAATGGGAGAGATCATCTCTTGCATTGGCTTTGGCATTGGATTAGAGGCTGTAAAAGGAAAAGAATGTTCATTACATACAACATGCCTTGAAATATAAACCCAGCCACTGGGTATATGAAGGCTTTTGTATCCCTTGTAAAGGGAAATGATAACCCAAAAAGACACATTTTGCAAAGCGAAACTTCAACTCCTTGCTATTGTAGGGGTGGAGATAAGGAAAGTAGACACAACCAAAAGTCTTGAGTGAATATTAGTATGGAACCCTGTGGAATAATTTCTCCCATGGAGAAGTTTTTTCTAAGGCTTAAGTTGGTATTCTATTGAGAAGATAAACTGTTGTAGTAAAAACAGTCCCAATGGAATAGGGACAGATGCATGTGCCAAAAGTGTGACTCATTCCACAATATGTCGATGTTTGCGCTCCACAACGCCATTTTGTTGAAGGGTATATGGACAACTCATCCTATGTATAATGATATTGTTTGCATGGTACCTGCGAAACTTATGTTGCACAAACTCTCCACCACCATCAATTTGAAAATTTTTAATTTGATGACTTAATAGTTTCTCAACCATGCTCACAAATTTGATAAAAGTGGGAAATACTTCAACTTTGGACGTGAGACAAAATATCTAAGTATAATGACTATAAGAGTCAACAAAGGAAACATAATAACGAAACCCATTAAAAGAGACAATTGGTGCAAGTACCCACACATCAGCATAGACAATCTCAAGAGGCAATGAAGCCTTTTTGTCAGTTAGTACAAAAGGAAGCCGATGAGATTTGCCTTATTGACAAGACTCACAAAAAGCAGAAAAGTTCTTAGATTGAAGTGGCAAATGACATTTATTTGCTAGAAATCAAACAACTTGAGAAGCTGGATGACCCAAACATTGATGCTAAGTGGTTGCAGACGCTCTCTCTCCATTTAAACAAGCAGGTGGAGGGGAAGGCTTATTTTGCAAAGGAACGCAATAAAGACATTGGCTACTCGGCCCCTTGAGAAGTATTCTTCCCATTGTCTGATCCTTAACAAAAAAACCAGATTTGGTGAATATAACAACACAATCATTATCACGAGTTAATTGGGAAATAGAGAGCAAATTTTTTACAACATGAGGGACATGAAGGATATTTTTAAGTGTTAAACTAGGAGAGAGGCTAGAAGAACCAATGTGTGAAATTTTCAAACCTGCACCATTTCCCACTAATACTTGCTCAGAGCCATGATATGGTGAGTAATCATTAAGTGTATGAAGATCATGAACCATGTGATTGGTTGCCCTAGAATCAGGGTACCATTGAGAGTTGATGGTAGTTGAAGCATGAAATGCATTTGGAGTAGTTTCAGCTGGATAGGTGTCACGGGCGCGAAGCTGTGCCTAGCGTCCGCACTCGTGATGGCTTGGCTGCACCGCGCAACCAGCAGCCACTCTCTTCCCTTCCCACTCGTATGCGCAAGGGAAAACAAGCAAAACAACCACAAAGCAACACAACCAACCTGGTGCAAGGGTCTCTGCCCAAGCTATGTAAATCAGTCCGTCGAAATACACAAGTAGGGAGAGGGCAGTGTTGAACCACCAAGGCTGAGAGCTCTCCTCTCTTTCTCCCTGGTTTGCTGTGTAGGAAAAATCACCAACTAATCAGCCATGGCCGCCCCATCCTTTCCCTTAAATAGACTCAGCCATAGGCTGGCCGTCCTAAAGCAACTAGAAGTACAAAACCCACCCAATACAAGTGTCCTCACCCTGTCCAACTCTCACCCCAAAACCATTCCGGGCCAGCATAGATAAGGAATCCTTCGCAAGTCCGTCTTCCACTAGAAGTCCTTCGCCATGCTTCTTCTAAGAGTAAGCCCATCCGAGGGAACCGGCCAACCAACTCCCATCCGTCCTAGGAGTGTAGCCAGCCTACCTGAACGAGTCTTGTCCGTCCTAGGAGTCTGCTTCCCGGTCTCCTACTCCAACTAGAAGTGCAGCCAACCAGCATCGTTGAATCCTATCCGCCTTAGGAGGCGTCCCCTAAGTCCAATCAGCGCCCAGCTTCGCCGCTAGAGTCCCTCCCGTGCAAGGACTCCTACCCAGCCTGCTCCACAAGGTGAGTAGCTTGTTCGAAACATCTCCCGCACTGTCCCAGCATCCGTCCGTGCCCAAGGGGCTGCCTAGGCTGTCTGTCGCCTAGCAAAACTCGGTTGTCTGCTGCCAAGTATGGGGGTAACCACCCCCTTTCCGCATCCGTCAAGTTAAGGGGCTAACAGTAGGCATGATCAAATCTATGATTGCAGTTGAGAGCATGATGACTGTTGCCTTGACAGATTTGACAAATCAGCTTTGGCTTGTTGAATCAGGGTTTTTGTTGTTGAGGGTTAGAAGAGAAACCACGGTAATGACCACGGCCGCAACCACAATTGTAGCTATTGTAGTTGTTGCGGTTCTAATTGGAGGTGGATGAGTTGTTGCGGTGGTTACCACGTCCTCGAGAGGTGTGACCACGAGTGGCAACATTAGCTGAAGCAACACCAAGATCCAAGGTAGACAATTGGTGGTACAGTTCCATACGGTGCTCCTGAGTGAGGAGGAGACTATGGAGATCTTCAAGTGCAAGAGGCTCCTGTTGGGATGTCACTGTCATGACAAAGGGTTCATACTCAGGACCAAGTCCACCGAGTATGTAGAGTGTCAATTCATTAGGATGAACTCGTTGGCCTGCAGCAGCCAATTGATTAGCTATGGTCTTTGCCTTCTCCATATATTCAGCAACTGAGAGAGAACAACGTTTAAGTGTCTAAAGTTGGAAGCGAAGTTGAAGGATTCTGGTTTGGGAATGGGACACATAGAGACGTTCCAAGGTTTACCACATTTTTGCAATTGTTTGGATACTCCACATCTGGCCAAGAGCACTAGGCGAAATAGTGGCAAGAATCCAACTTTGTATAAGTTGGTTGATTTTGTACCACGCTGAGTAAGCGGGATTAATTGTGTCGGTGAGGCGACTATCTTCACAATGAAGGAAGCCGGAATAGTACCTTCAACGAAGCCTAAAACATCTTCACTTCGAAGGACTAGAAGAAACTATGACTTCCAGAGAAGATAATTAGTTCTGTCTAACTTGAGGGAGACATGGTGGGTGATATTGGAGATAGCAACTAAGAAAGAATGGGAGCCAGAGTAATCAATAACAGAAGTGGTAGAGGACTGGGCGGAAGTTTGAGAAGAGGACACCATAGAGTGATAAAAAGCTCCTAGGACCATGGTCGCTCCGATACCATATAGAAATATATTCTCCCTTGATATTGGGATCCATTCTATTAATTATTTATAGGCTGTACAATGATTACAAAAATATGATTTACAATATTTAAATTCAAAATTCAAACATAATTAAATAAAAAAGACAAATATGTGGAGATAATGAAGGGACAGTTATAGTGATTTGAAAACAATTGAATGTCTGTCAAAACTGCCTTGATGATGATCAATTCTTGCCTATTAGTAGTGACGCTAAAATAGAATCGTCGCTAGTGTTTATACTATTTGCGACGCTCTTAGCTGACAATGCAAATAGTACAATATTATAAAAGAACTTTATTATATTATTAGCAATGCAAACACAAACTGTCGCAAATAGTTTACACAAGAGCAACGCTAAAATAGAATCATCACTATTGTTTATACTATTTGTACTGCTCTTTACTGAGCGTCGGAAATATTATTAAACTGTTTTGTTAATAAACTTTACTATTTGCGACACTCACAAAAAAGCATCGCAAATAGTTATCATATTTGCAACGTTTCCTTTTATGTGTCAAAAATAATATAACTATTTATGATGCTCATTCATTAGCATCGCAAATAGGCTTAAGTTTTTTTAAAATATCTTTCTGTCTCTCTCTCCCTCCCTCCTCTCTCTCTCTCTACTCTCTATGTCCTCTCTCTACCCTTTCTCTCCTCTATCTCTCTCTTCATTCTCTCTCTATGTCACGACCCGAGATTCTAAAAAAATATATAAAGGGTTAAAAAGTAAAATCAGAGCTTGCTCGGGTTGCAACCTGGAAACATATAATCATAACATAACATGATATACTTTATTTCCCAAGAAATATACTATCTGTGTACAAACACATAAGTAAAGACATAAACAAATCTTCTCAAGCCAAAAGATAAAAAAAGTGCTTAGGAAACTACTGGTGCAATTGCAGACTCCTCAGTCACCGTTTGAAGCTCCCAAAAGTGTCTTTATTGTGCTCTTTTACCCACGTCTATTCCACACTGGGCCCTGCAAGGTCTGGGGTGTGGTGAGTATTTTAAAATACTCAGTAGGAGTACTTATCCCATCAGACATAAATATAACATCTGGCAATTTGTAAATCACATAAATAAATAGATAATACTTTTCGAAGAAGCAGTAAGGGTGTGTCTCTCACCCAAAAACTTCCCAAGGGCTTCTTCCTATGTATCGAAGATGCTTCTAGGGTTTGTAAGCTCTCACGGCTTACTAGTGTCCCAGACACTTATTATATTATAAAGAATTTGCTACGGGTACAAAGCAACGGCCTCTTACTCCTCTACAGATTGTCCGTAAAACATTCTGTGTTTGTAGAGGGAAGAGCCACCCGTGCTCATGGGGCGCAGGGACCTAGAGAGCATAGAGTTTTCCCATGATACTCTCTACCCTAGCGCGCTAGCCTTGATAGTTGCCTTTCGTTAGGGGTGAATCAGGGGTCTTGCCCATCGTTAGGGGCTCACCAGGCTAATATACATATTGTGCACCCGATTCCAAACCGGATTGTACTATGTACTCTCTATTATGGAACTCTATCGGTACGTCTACCAATCTGAGTTCCAAATTATTAAATATCTTATATGCTCGAATCAAACAGGAATTTTCTTCTCTTTTTCTTTACTTTAAACAATCTTTCACAAAGATCACCTTTTCAAAATCCTAGCCTCGCCTCTACAAGTCATGGTCGTGTTACTGACAACGATTATAAAGGTAGGGTTAGTCACTCGTTCCAACGAGAGAGTTATCCCTTCTCTATCTCATCCCAGCAACTCGGTGGTCATGATTGTACACATTTCTAAAATCATTTTGATATAGCACTAATTCTATAAAACCGTCTTTCAATCTCACCATACACAAGTATAATCAAAATAATGGTGAAGTTAGATTTTCTTTATATCACATATATCATAAAGCCTAAATCATAATTAAATTCAAAAGATAAACACTCGATAAAACAAGTATATAAGGCAATCCCAAAACATACATGAAAATCAACTAGAATTATCTATATAAACTTTAAAAGACAACCAATGTAAATATTTTTATCTTAAAATAGGATAAAAGCCCCTACCTTGCTTTCTGCACGAGAAAATAAACGATAATCTATATAGCCCGAAATTAAATGTCAGATTTCTGAGCCGTAGAGATCTCGAAATATAAAAATAACTCCGCCATGACATTCAGCACACTCGATTTAGGTAGAAACGCCTCTTAAATGACTCAAATTGGACTTAAAACAAGTAAGAAACAAAGAAAAGAAGTTTTGGAATGATTTGAATCAGAAACACGTCAGAAGTATGAATCATACATTCTTATTACCGATGGACTCGTATTAACGAGCCCTTCAAAACTATACCCCACATGGGTAGGTTATCTTGCACTTTTAAAGTGGGTCCCACCCATATGACACATTTCCCGATGTCGTAACTTTTACTCCCGATCTCCATTTCGCGTTTTCTTGGGTTCGTTACGCTCATCTCACCGAGCTCTATCCAATACACCTAACTTTTACCATAGAAAATTATAAAAAAATTTATTTAAAAACTTACGGATGTTACACTCGACCCTCTATCTCCTCTCTCTCTCTCCCTCTCTCTCTATCGTCTATCCTCTCTCTCCCTCTCTCTACCCTCTACCCTATCTCTTCTCCCTTTCTCTCTCCTCCTCTCTCTCCCCTCCCTCTATCCACTCTCTCTACTCTCTCTCTTTCTCACCTCTCTCTCCTCCCTCCCTCTCTCTCTCTCTCTCTCACTGTGACGGTCACCGTCTCCCATATCGATTTAAGCACAATTTCCTCGTCTGACAAGTGTAAATTTTTTCGCACGTGACCGAACGTGATGGCCGTCAGTGCACAACGATCACAAATCGATTGTAAACAAAAATTAACAGAGTTATTAAACAACCATAACTACGTATTTATTACACATGCCTAGTAACCACTATGCGTAGAGCTGATAGCTTACACTGAGTTTATAAATCACTAGGCACATCATGCCGTTACACATTGGTCACAAAAATAATTACACCAAATAAAAGCATTCGGAAATCCCCTTCCGCTTGCATCTCTATCCTTGCTGAAACACCTGCAAGATTTGGGGGTGGGTGAGTATTTTTATACTCAGTAGGTTGTGTTAAAATCTAAAACAATGCTAAGCACTGAAACCTTCAAAAACATAGTCCTTACACTCTTTTAATCTTTTATCCTCGGTAAATCGCCCAAAATTTCACTTAGTTCAGAAGCAAATCAATCCACAAGCTTTATTCCAAAACACATTAAATCCACAAGCTTACTTCCGAGTCAAATCCACATGTCCAGTCCCTGAATCATATCAAATCCACGAGATAAATTCCTCATCAGATCCACAAGCTCAAATCTCGAATCAAATCGAATCCATGATCTCAAAACCAAGTCACAACACATTCACAATTTCAAATCTGGATCGAATCATTTTCATAAATTCAAATCCAAAACACATCACAAGCCGCGATACCCTACGACCTCTGCGCTAATGGGACAAATGAGGGCCACTTAGGGAAGGAGTTTTCCCATGATACTCCACCCTATGCGTGCACCACTTGCCGATTATTTTTCTCGTCGGGCATCCACATCAGTACACGTAACCATACACTCATGGGTACGCACAAGGATCAGTTCAAATCCCATCACTATTAGAAACCAAAACACTTAGTGGCTCATACAAAATCAAATCACATCACTGTACGAAACCAAAACACTCAGTGGCTCATACAAAATCAAATTACATCACTGTACAAAACCAATACACTAGTGAGTCGTACAAAATCAAATCACATCACTGTATGGAACCAAAACAATAAGTACCTCGTATGAAATCAAATCCACAACACTACACATAACCAAAGCTATAAGAGGCTCTTATGAAATAAAATCACATCACTACACATAACCAAAGTACACATAGGCTCGCTTGAAATCAAATCAAATCACTACACATAATCAAATCACTAAAAAGCTCATACGAAAATAAATCAGATCACTACACATAATATATTTATAATAAATAAGCCTCGTAAATGTAACCATGCCTAAACATTCATAAAAAGTACCCTAAGCATGCATTTAGAGTTTTAAACCCCCTACCTCGCTTTCCGTGCTAGAAAGAAAATGATGCGCCAAACACCCCGAACTTGGACATCACGTTTCTAGGCTATAGAGGTCTTGAATAAGAAAAATAACCCCGCCACGACATCCAGCACACTCAATTTATATAAGAACACCTCAAGAATAACTCAAATCGGACTAAAAATGAGGGAGATACGGAGAAATGAAGTTTGAAGAATGTCGGAGAGAAGAAAACTGGAAAAACAGGCGAAATCTAAAGCCCCGTGCCATTTAAATAGTACCACGCACGTGGGGCCCATGCGGGATGCATGGAGCATGTCAAGTGTGCGTCGCTCACACCGCCGGGCACCAGCGCCCGCGTACCATGGGGGGCACATTCCACGCATCCAACGTGGGGCCGTGCGTGACATGCGTCACACGCGTCGCAGCTGGCATCAGCAGCTAACGCCATCACGATGCATAACTTCCTCTCCTACACTTTGTTTCACACATTCTTAGTATTGTTGGGCTCATATCGACAAACCCTACATAACTAGATCTCACAAGGGGGGGTTTGCCGCAATTTCCAAGTGGGCCCCGCCCCTGTGGCACATTTCTCGAGGCCGTAACTTTTGGTCCTAGCGTCCGATTTAAGCGGTTCAAGGCCTGTTACGCTTGTCTTTCATCTCTCTAACACATCATTAATAAATCTCATCGAGTATAAATATTTAATTTAACACAACTCGATAAAAACTCAAATATAAGCATTATTAAAATCATAAAATCACATCTAAAAATTAGCGTCGTTACACTTACTCCCTCTCTCTCTCTCTCTCTCTCTCTCTCTCTCTCTCTCTCTCTCTCTCTCTCTCTCTTCCCCCCCCTTTTTGCATGCCTTATTGATAATCTCCTCCCCTCCTACCCTTCGCCCCCGGTGTGCGAAGGAAGAGGAGCAGCGGGGATCCGTTGCCACTCCCGAATTCCGGCCCATCCCGCCCCCCTTTAGTTCCTCCTCCCCCCGCCCCACTCCCTGCCTTATCTGCACTCTTGAAGGTTGCGCCCTGTCACGGCCCCACTCGATGGACAGGCTACCGTGCGGCACTTGTAAGGGTTTCCGCCCGACAAGTAAGTCTTTCGAGTCACTAATGACTATTACCGATGCATAAAAAGGGTAGCCATAAGCATCGAAAAAAGTCATCACTAATACTAGTTAGTGAGCTTACATAAAAACGTCGCTAATAGTGCAATATTAGTGACGCTAATATTTGCGCCTCTAATATCAACATTTTTTGTGAGGCATAAACGAGGGTCGCAAAGAAGAGATTATTAGCTACGTATAATAACATACGTCACTAATAATGATTATTAGCGATGGTTTTTATGCTTCACTAATATTAAAATATTTTAAAAAAAATAGAAGTTATTATTGATTTTAATTTTGTGGAATCAAAAAATAAGATATTGTTATTAGTGACGCTCAACGAAGCGTAGCTAAAAAAATGTAAAAAATAAAATATTATTAGTGATGCTTTCATAAGCGTTGCAATTAACAAAGAAATAATAAAACATTATTGGCGACGCTTCTAAAAGCATCTCTAATAAAAACTGATCAAAAATATATTTAGCGACGCTTTGAAAGAGATGGTAATATAAAAAAAAATCCCACCTACGGCGGGATTCCAGGGAGGGGAGGCTTTGGCCGATGGCGGCTGGATCTAAGAAGAATGGGAGAGGGGGAGAAGAAGGGGGGGAGGGCTACAGCCAAAGATGGCTGGATAAAAGGAAGAAGGGGAAAGGGGGGTGGGGGCTCCGGCTGCCTCCGGCCGGAGCAGAAAAAGAAGGGGGAGGGGGAGGGTGGCAGCTAGCGGATGGGGAGGGCGGCTGGCAGAAGGGGGCGGCACCGTAGGGGAGAGGGCGGCACCGTAGTGGAGTGGGCGGCCGGCGGAGGGGGGTGGTGCAGCAAGGGAGAGGGCGGGGGAGAGGGGTAGGGGGGTTATATAACCGTACGAGCGAATTTTTTCCCCACGCGGTTAAAATTTCTCCTGCGCAGGGGAAAAACAATTGTATTAGCAAAGCTTAAGGTATGCATAGCTACTACATTAGTCTAGTAGCGACGCATACACATAGACGTCGCTACTAACTAGTATTTTTTTTATTTTTTACAAAAAATTTAAAATAATTTATAATAAAATTTTAATTCTCTCTCTCTTCCTCTCTCTCCCCCTTCTCTCCTACTTCCCTCTCTCTCTCTCTCTCTTCTCTCTCCTCACTTTGTATCCTCTCTCACCCTCTTCTCTTCTCCCAATCTCTCTCTTCCTCTCTCTCTCCTTTCTCTCTCTCTTCCTCTTCCTCTTCCTCTTCCTCTCTTTCTCTCCTCTCTCTATCTCTTTTAATTTAAATTTTTTTAAAATATAAAAAATATGTGAGGCATAATGTATGCGTCGCTACTACACCAGTTAGTAGCAACGCATACATGTATGCGTCGCCACTACACTAGGTTAGTCGCGACACATATATGTATATGTCGCTACTACCCTAAGTTAGTAGCGACGCATATGTGTATGCGTCACTACTAAAAAAAATTTATTTTTTAAAAATTTTAAAAATAATTTATAATAAAATTTTAATTCTCTCTCCTCTCTCTCTCCCCCCTCCCTCCTCTCTCCTCCCTCCCTCCCTCTCTCTCTTTCCACTATCACTTCTCTCTCTCTCTCTCTCTCTCTCTCTCTCTCTCTCTCTCTCTCTCTCTCACTCTCTTCCTCTCTCTCTCCTCTCTATATCTCTTTTAATTTAATTTTTTTTAATATAAAAAAACTATTAGCAACGTATAATGTATTTGTCGTACTACACCCATTAGTCGGGACGCATACGTGTATGCATTACCACTACACTAGACTAGTAGTGATGCATACACATGCGTCGATAATACCCTAAGTTAGTAGCGACGCATACGTATATGCGTCGCTAATAAAAAAATTAATTTTTTAAAAATTTTAAAAATAATTTATAGTAACAATTTAATTCTCTCTCTCTTCTCTCTCTCTCTCTTCTTCTCTCTCTCTCTTCTTCTCTCACTCTTCCTCTCCGCTCTCTCCATCTCTCTCTCTCCCCTCTCTCTCCTCCCTCCCTCTCTCTCCTCTCTCTCCCCTCTCTCCCTCCTCTCTCCTCCCTCCCTCTCTCTCTCTCTCTTTCCTCTCTATCTCTACTCTCTCTCCTCACTCTCTCTCTCAATCTCCTTACACAAACACTACCCTCACCCTATATAGCATAATGGATTTTTCGGATATTGCTAGAGTGGTAGCCAAAGTGGCTCTACGGGAATGGTTACATAAAATAAAGGAAAATACATAAAAACATAAAGAAAGACATTAAAAGATATCTACAAGGTATTTACAAAGGTGTCCGAACCAGGTTCATGACATTCTCCCCCACTTAGTTTTGTCAACGTCCTTGTTGACGCTGCTCCTGGAGGTAGGCTTCGGCATGTTGTGCTTGTTACATGGTGAATTCGTCTTCGGGCTCCCAGCTATGTGGAAGGCCCCATCACTTGATGAGGAATTCCCATACTTGCTCTTTGCTTCGGAGAACATTGCAATCTGCCAAGATTTCATGTAAGACTCGAACGTGAGAGGTGACCTTTGGGTTACCACGATCAACCTTGTTTCTCTAGGGATCTTCGACATCGGCATGGTAAAAAACATCTCTAATAGTCCTACTATTAGCGATGCTTATATCAAAGCGTCTTTAATACTAATACTATTAACAATGCTTAAATCAAAGCGTCGCTAATACTAATACTATTTGAGACGCTTTAAATAATGTGTCGCTAATAGTTATAATTTTTTAAAAAAATAAAGAATTTATAACTATTAGCCATGCTTATTAAAAAGTGTCGCTCATAGTACAGCTATTAGTGACGTTTTGGATATGCGCCGCTAATATCAAGACTATTACCAATGCTTTGAAAAAAGTGTCACTAATAGCTATAAAGTTAAAAAACATTAAACATTTACGCTTATATCAAAGCGTCTTTAATACTAATACTATTAGCGATGCTTAAATCAAAGCGTCGCTAATACTAATACTATTTGAGACGCTTTAAATAATGTGTAGCTAATAGTTATAATTTTTTTTTTAAATAAAGAATTTATAACTATTAGCCACGCTTATTAAAAAGTGTCGCTCATAGTACAACTATTAGTGACGTTTTGATATATGCGCCGCTAATATCAATACTATTAACGACACTTTGAAAAATGTGTCGCTAATAGTTATAAAGTTAAAAAATATTAAAAATTTATAACTATTAGTGATGCTTTCTAGAAAGCGTGGCTAATAATACAACTATTAGTGATGCTTTCTAGAGAGCGTTGCTAATAGTACAACTATTAGTGATACTTAAGCGTAGCTAATAGTTATAAATTTTGTGTTGCTTTGATATGCATCACAAATAGTTATTTTTAGCAACGTTTGATATTGCGTCGCTAATAAAAAGTGTCGCTAATAATCCTTTTTGTTGTAGTGTAAGATTTCTTTTTAAGAATTGAGTGTTTTGGAATAATAACCGCCATGACATAATTGGCCTTCTCTAAAGAGGGACTTATGGAAGCGATCATTTTGACGGCCACTATTAGGTTTCATTTTGGGTATCCCATATAGCAGCGGCTTGTGAAACATAGTTGTTTTTGTGGTGTTTTTTTTTCTAATCGCCACTGTATCTCTACACACAACTGTTAGAATACATCTACAATTTGACAACCACTAGTAAAGATTGTTTTTGCGGCATTTTGTTGCGAACATCACTGTATAGGCATGTTTTGAGCCTATTAGCGGCATTTTTTAGAACCCATTATAATACTAATAACAATGGCTATTAGGTCCTCCATTAAAACACTTTCCCAAAACTACAAAATACATTCTTCATTATTTAACCTATTTTTTGTTTAAATTTCTACAATCCCTGCATGATAAACGCTTTTTTAATATTACAATTGCATTCAACAATCAACACACTTCATTAAGTAAGAAAAAAAACTAAAAGCATCTGTAGTACTAGTACTACTAGCGACGCACTAATAGTTATGAATTTAAAAAAATTAAAAAATTTAGAACTATTTGCAACACTTTTCGGAAAGCGTGACAAATAGTATTTGTATTAGCGATGCTTATATCAAAGTGTCCCTAATAGTTGTACTATTAGCGAGACTTTTTAATAATCATCGTGAATGGTTTTATTATTTTTTAATTTTAAATTTTTATTTAAATATATAATATATAATAAATAAATGTTAAAAATATAACAAAAACTTCACAAATATAATCTATTATATTTAATATTTATATATAATAAATAAATAAGAAAAATTAAAAAAGCCTACTTTATCCCTACTCCTCAAAGAGGAGAGAGAGAGTGGAGAGAGAGAAATAGGTAGAGAGAGAGGAGAGAATGAGACGAGAGAGAGAAGAGAAGAGAAAGAGGGTAGAGAGAGGAGAGAGAGAGTGAAGAGAGAGAGAGGAGAGAATGAAGAGAGAGAGAGGAGAGAGAATAGAGAAAGAGTATAGTATGGAAGCTTTTTCTTCTCTGATCTTTAAAAAATGTGACGAATGCCTTATCTTACCTCCCAAGCACAAGTCAGCTATTGCCATCTCCCACCTCATGTTCGCAGATGATCTTTTGATATTATCTGAGGAGTCTATTTTGTCTTCTCAGCATATCAAAAGTGTCCTCGAGGTATTTGCGTCTATCTCTGGGCTCCAACCTAATATTTCTAAGAGTTATGTCTTTTTCTCTTCAACCTTCAATTCAAAGGAAGATATCACCAATGTCTTTTCTTATCAAGTAGGCTCTCTTCCTATAAGATATTTGGGTCTTCCTCTTTCTTCTAAAAAGCTTTATTATTATCTTTGCCAGCCCTTATTTGAAAGGGTTGCTAGCCGTATTATGGGATGGAAATCAAGCTTATGATCTTATGTAAGCCGGTTGGAATTATTGAAAACTGTGATCAATAGCCTTCAATTATTTTGGTCATCCTACTTCAAACTTCCCAAGAAAGCCTTGAGAGTATGTTCTCTATATTCCTTTGGAAGGGACTTTCCACCTCCTCATTTTTCCATAATATTTCCTAGAAAAAGTTTTGTAGACCTCTCCATGAGGAGGCCAGGGTCAGAGGAGCCTCAAGGACTCTAACAAGGCAAGCATGTCCAAGTTGTTTTGGATAGTTATGACTAATTCTGATTCTCTATGGTGTAAGTGGATTAATGAATTCTACTTAAAGGGGGACTCTATTTAGACTTACACTCCAAAAAATTATTCTTATGATTGGCATTCCATATTGGACTTGAGAGAGAAAATGTCACAATGGTGTACAATGAAAATTGGGAATGGTAAATCAATTTACACTTGGCTTGATCCTTGGGCAAATCAAAAGCCTCTTATTCACATCTTTGGGAGGCATACTATTCTTCAACTTGGGAGTAATATCTCTGCTACATTAAATTTGTCATTTCAAAATGGCAATTGGACTTTCATCCTAGCGGAGACTCTCCGGACTAGGGAAGTTTGGTAGTGAGGAAGTTCCAAACTTCCTCACTACTCACATGCCTACTTTGACTTCTATGCTTGATTCTTATTGGTGGGGTTTGCCCTCAGGTAAATTATCATATAAATCCGCTTGGAATGCTTGCGGACTGTACAGTCCGAAAGTAAATTGGCATCATATCATTTGGCACAAGTATAGGGTTAACCGTTATTCTTTTCTGTCTTGGTTGGCTCTTAATAATGGTATTCTTACAGGTGCATGTCCTAGCTTCCAAATCAACTTTATCATCATATGGATATGACTTCATATAAAACTCATGTGCACTGATAGGATAGCATGCAAGTGCGCGTGCTTCCTTAGCCATTGCCTCAATCTCAGTTTTTGCCCACAAGGTTAATTCACTAGTCCACTTCCCTGCACATGTGATACGTTTATACCACATATCTTGCATCTTTAAGCGTATACCCTCTAATATGGATAAAATTGGATATTCCCAATGCTCTTTAATTATTGAGTTAAAACTCTCGCACCCATTAGAAGTCACAACATTATACCTCTTCCTGAGAAAGTGTACATTTGCCCATTTTGCTACATCTACATCCATTAACCACTTGTGCGCATCTGGATTAATCCTTTGTATGACGGTCATTTGTTCGTCACATACCTGCGGCCGGTTTGTCTTTGATGCAATGTAGAAGTGGGGGAAGAGGCCTGGATCTTTGAATTTTGCATGCATATTAGACTACACATGATAAGCATAGTACCCATGTACACAATTCGGAAATACCTTTTGAACCTGTGAAATGATTGAATGGTTTCTGTCAGATATGATAACCTGCCCTTCAATGTGGCTCAGGGCATGCTTCAGAAGTTTAAGGATCTACTCCCATGAGTCGTTGTTTTCTGATTCTCCTATCCCCAATGCAATGGGGTACAAGTGATTGTCACCATCCAAAGTTAATGCTGAATAAGATTCAAAGTGATTGCCGTCTATGGCAATTACCTTACGCATGTGCCTCTTGAAATTCTCAACACATACACCAAATGATACAAAACACCTTTGGAAAGATTTGTCTCTAATGTCGTATTAGATATTTGTGGTAGTCCCTGGATTCATCCTTTCCAATTGGTGTAGATATGTTGGAAGGTCCGCATAAGACTCCTCAAACGTTCCCCTCAACTTCTCCACAGCGGCCTCTTTAGCCTTCCAAACCTTACGGTAACTTATATAAACTCCATACTTGACATTAATATCTTTTTTTATATCGTCTGGTGTGTAAGACCCACGTCCCACCATACGACTGTATATAGCATCAACGATAATCCCACTTTTTGCTTGACAATGATCTTCACCAAGTAATGCCTTCGAACATGTATGTACTGAATTAATTTCCTTCACCTTGAACATGAAACATCCACTAATTCTCGAGGCATGTAGTCTCCACGGGCAGTCCTCAACAACACATCTAATTGTATACCTTGATTTATTTTAATTTATAACCTTAAACTGAAACTTGGTGTATATGGCCATGTTGTGAAGGTGAAGTTAAAGCATGGCTTTGTCCTTGAACTGTTGACCAATTTCTATCGATTCTCAATCATAAACCTTCCCTAATTGAACACCAAAGTCATTATTTTCATAGGAATCCTCCCCAGTAATGTCCATTTTGTAGGTTAAACTTGGGGGTTCTTCAACAAGTCTCAATCTCTTATTCTGCCTAAAAATTATAAGTGTAAATTATTAAACTGCCATACACTAATACACTGCCAACCTTAAAAAACAAACTTACAAACTGAATAACTACCAAAAGTAAAACCTGCCAAAAAGAATAGCTGCCCAAACACTAAAACACTGCCAAACTGAAAAATGGTCAAACTGAACAACTGCCAAATGGAACAACTGCCACACTGACAAACTGCCACACTGAAACACTGCCACACTGTAAAACTACGAAACTGCAAAACTGCCAAACTAAAAAACAAACTTACATTCTTTCAACTGGAAATGGAACTGCAACTGGAACTAATATTTTTCAACTATCTATGTTTCCCACTTCTTTGTCAACAAGTGGATGCTGACTACAGTTGCTTCCATTTGATCTACACAATATAGTTTGTATCAATAGTCTCATACATATACATACATAATACATACTTACAAAATATATTCACAAGATTGATTGTACCTTTCATCATTAGGAGAAGGCTGATTTCTAGGTGTTGGAGCACTCACATCATGTTCTTCTGCACCATTATTCTCCTCTCATATAAGATCATCTTCATATGCTGATGGTGAAGCATAATAAGGATCTTAACCAAATTGAAAGTCATCTATATTTGTGTTTGGGACATACTAATTAAAGCTTGAATCGATATCAAAATTTTCCTTTCCACTTGCTAGGTCATCGAGTGTTGCTTTTGACTCAATATCAATTCGGGAGCTTTGTGTTTTCTTCATCTTACTCTCCTCCTCTAAATGAAATAACTCATCTAATTAGAGTTTATCTTCATCACAAATGAGATTGACAGTTGTGTTGTATGGTACACTAGAAATGTGCCCTTCTCCTCCTACATGGCTCCTCTTCTTCCTATATTCTCCTCCCACTTTACACTTTTTCTTCTCATCTCATGCCATGTCAGCACTTTGACACTAATATTCCCTCCAGTAATATTCTATTTTCTTACTTTAGTTATCATCAACGGTATTCCATTCGATCTTAGCTTATTCTCTCGAAGAAAGCAATATAGAGTTCCATCATCATTTATTTGAGAAGGTGGAAGGTCAATAGGCACTGCAACAGGATATATGAAACTTAACTTTAATAAGTACTCTTTCTTTGACCATTTACACACTTCATACAACATATCTAAGAGAGCAACATAAGTCACCATGCATGGAACTTCAATTAGTTTTGATTCTGCATTGTCGCAATTATATTTCTTACAACTTGCATCCCAATGTACGTCCCAAACACACAACAAACTTTGTGTATCCCTTTCCCGGTTTCAGTTTTCCAGTTAAACAGAAATCTTATTATCATAAACTATGTAATGACCAATATATAACCAACCCAAAATACCCTTTTTTCATCTAGTAACATATTTCTCATCATCTGAAATCACATGAATGAATCTTCTGCAAGGAAGGACTATACGGAGCTGTAAGTTGAGACGTGCCAAAGAAAAGTCATGAAGAAGGAAACAAATGTGCAAACAAAACTAGGTTGAAATATCAACCAACCCAAGTAGGAAGCCTTACTGGAAATAAAACCATCGCAAGATGAAGTCATACCGGAGAAGATGAAGACATTTTCCTAGACTGAGCAACCGATGTAGAAAAATTTCGTCGTCGGGTCGGGTTGTCATATGATGGAGACTTGCGCACGTGGGAACTTGCAAATGTGTGAAGGTTTTTGACCGAACTACCCTCTCCTTCATCATATGACACCTCGACGGGAAAAAATTACATCGGTAAGAGAAAAGGTATTCTTGTGGATATGAACGGTGTACAAGTACAATTTGTCTTTCCAGGTTTATTGTATACTTTTGTAGTTTCCAATTTTCCATTTTCTCCGCTTGTAGGAAACTTTTCCATTTTCCAGTTCCCAGCTTTCCGTTTTCCATTTCCCGGCTTGCCGTTTTCTAGGTCCCAACTGGAAGTTTTACAATTCCCAATTTTTCAGTTGTCCACTTCCCAGTATTCCCGTTTGGATGCAATGTCCATGGTGCATCCCATTATGTTAGTATGGTTTTCTCTAAATTGCTCATTTGTGTGATATAAAATGGAAAAGAACAATAACTGAATGTGTTATTTTTTAATACACCATAAAATAACCATTTGCAGACAATATCCATTTGAATACACCATAAAAGAACAATATCTTAATGTGTGTTCTTAGCATTTTTAATTCTAAAACATTGAACCGAGTTATATGACAAAGAATAATTAAATATATTAAGTGTTGTTTGTGCTTCAACACTTGGCAGGGTTTATGCTTGCTTCTATGTCTCCGGAAGGCCGTTGTCATCCTCTGAAAAAAGAGTTCAACAACTGCATTAGTAAAGCCCTCAATTAAATGTTAAGAAAAGAAATTAATTAATGAATGACTCAATTCATACTGTAACCCTTTTTTTGTCCATAACTGGTAAGAAAGTAACTTCCTTAGCCGGGGTACGTCCTCACCAGTGAAGTCAAATGCATATCGATGTGACAAATACCACATGTATAAGCATACAAGAACCCCACAGTCATCACAGTTAACCTGTTTGGGGTGACCTACTACCTCCACAATATCCATCGTCCACCATTTGGCACACTCTAACTATCCAAACTTATAGAGGATTAGAGGTATAAGGACCTGCAGCTTGCCCACCACAGTGCCATACTTTTCCAACTCTTTTGAGGGTCAAAATTTTGAATATCAGCTTCCCATATACGGAGCACCACCAAAATCCAATGATTGTTGTTGACATTGAGTGAGAAGTAATGATGTGAAAATTCTGAAAATGGTTTTCTTTTGACACTCAACAAGCTCCTCAAAGAGTCTGGGACTGATGTCCACATGTTGGCCCATTCCTCTAACTCTGGCAGCTTGTCATGTGCTTCTTTGAATTCCATCCACTTATTTATTGCATCCTTGCAGTCATGCACATGCAATCTTTGCAAAAATATTATAGTAAATTAACTTTCATCCTAACAATTATCCACTATCCTATTGGCAGTTATCCGCTATCCGATTGACAGTTATCCACTGTCCTATTCATAGTTATACATTTCACAATTCAGAGTTGAGTGTATTAAAAACAATGATAACTTACCATGAAATGCACTGAGTGAAATGTTTGGTCCCTCACCCATCGAGGCCTATTGTTGCGTAAGAGTGTCACATAAGCATCAATGTGCTATATAGAAACAACAACACATTAGATTAATACATATTCCTTCCTTAACTCTTACAAACGTATATTAAAACGACATAAATCAATACGCGTACTTCATCTCCTAGTCATCTCTGAGGGTTTGTAAAACCCTTCAATAATACTGGGGTTATTAGAGTGCCCCCAAGGTCTACAAATCTGCTTATTACAAATACCAACCCTCAAATCAAATACAATGCCAAGTAAATAGTATTAAATTTAAAAGGTACCCGTTTGGAATAATAACAAATGAACTCACTTCTTTGCACCCTTATCTAAAAACTTATTTAACTTGTCTTCCTCTGTTGCCCCAAATGAAACTGGGTTAGTAAAATCCAGTTGGGCAGCCTCGCTTAGTATGAGCAATTTATTACTCTTCACCTTCTTCATGGTAGAGGTATCAATCTTTAGGGGTTCAGGGCACATATCCATATCCTTCTCAGTGATCTTTCTTTTTTTGCCATTTTTTTGTGGGTCTGTGTAGGGGAGTTTTCAATATTTACTCTTGGCCCTCACCCTTCATGCTGGTGCAATTTCTAATTTAAGCTTACTCAAAGGCTTATTGTCCTCTTCTTCGTCCTACATAGGAAGATAAGAAAAATATTAGTTCTTATTATATGCAAGTACCTTCAATAAACAAAAAATATATGTACCTCAACGACAACAATAGTCCTCATGACACCCTCATCCTCCTCCTTCTCCTTTATATCCTCTCCCTTCTCCTCCTCCTTTTCATTCTCAGTTGCCTCCTCTTCCTCCTTTGCATCCTCCTCCTCATTCTCCTTCTCAGCCTTCTCCTCCTTATCAGCCTCGTCCTCCTTCTCCTTCTCATCCTCCTCCTCCTCTTCCTCTTCCACCTCCTTCTCCTCCTACTCTTCCTCATCCTTCTCATCCTCCATCTCCTCCTCTTTCTCTTCCTCCTCCATCTCCTCCTCTTTCTCTTCCTCCTCCTTCTTCTCTACCTCCATACCCTCATCTATCTCTTCCTCCTCCTCCTTCTCTTCCTCCTTATCTTCCTCATCCTCCTCCTCCTCCTCCTCAGCCTCTGCCTCATCGTCCTCCTCTTCATCCTCCACATCTACCGCCTTTTTCGTCTCTTCATCCATCTCTTTAACTACATTCTACATAAACACAACAAAGAAAAATTATGACAGTTTTACAGGTTTACAGTGTTCCAGTTTTATAGTTTTACACTGTACTTACTTCATCAACATGCGGCAAATCGCATACCATTTGACACGAAATTTTTTCTTCAACAACAAGCACCTACATACACATCATTCCAGCTCATTTTAATTGAAATATAACAATTGGAAAATTTGTAAGGAAAACTTAAACCTCATAGACTTTTTACCTTTTCCTTAGTTACCTTGTTCATAACCTCTAACTCTAATCTATCTACTTTATTTTCAATCCTTCTTAAGGAAGACAATATATCGAGCAATGTGACATGCAAACCCTCATCCTCCACCCTATGTTTCCCCTTTCTATCCTCTTTTCAATTGGAAGTCTCCCCAGCCACTCTGCTTTTCACTATAAAATTATCATCTACATCTTCCTCTAAAGATTTAGCCACCTCTTGGGAATTCTATTCCCCAGTAGAGTCATCATCGGAGGTAGACTTCCCATCTACATCCTCACCATCAGAAGCCGTTTGAAGACTGACAAATGATGTAATGTTACTCTCTCATTCGTCAAGAAGGACTTCAAACTTTCAACTTCATGAATAAGTGCCTTGGACTCTTTGTCCTCGGTATCTACAGTTATAGCCTTTAAAACCTTTACCTACATATCAATACATATCGCAAGGTAAATGTACCATGTATGTGTATAGCATAAGTCATTCTAAACGAATGAAAAGTTAGTATATACCTTCCCACTAAAAACCACCTCCTCGAAATAATCAAATTTGGGCTTCTTGTAAGATGCCCAACTACATATAAGAGGAAAAATACTCCTCGTTTTGCTAGCATAGCAATCCCCCAACAACGGAATCCTTTTCATTGCCCACACCTAAAACATAACTCTCCATCAGTTAATTACTAAAATAATTTAACAAATTCAATAAATAAGTAAAACTTACCATTACAACATGCACAAAACCATAGATATTGTAATTTACATTGCCCATAGACCTCGCAGCTTGCTCTAAACCCCGCAATGTGTCCCAGTAGCAAAGGTTTCCCCAAGGATACTCATCAAAACCATTCAGGTCATCTACAAGCTGCAAGTATCTCATATCCACCTTATTGTTCCACCCTCTACCTACCAATAAACTTTTTAAGACAAGAACTACCGCCAACTTTACAGCATTCTTGTCATTTTGACATATTGTAATCTTCTAGAACAACTCCTCCTTCCTTATTAATAACTTTGTCATCCCAAATATTCGCAATAAGAGGTTGCCTTTCTTCAAGAATTTGTGCACTGATGGGAGAGGAGGGGTAGAGTCAGCAAATCTCAGGCCACTAACCATACAAAATTACTTCGCTGAAAGCTTTATGCTCATCCTCTCATTCACTTTAAATAGGTAATCCCCCTTATGCCTCTTAAGGAGATGGTGGAAGGCTTGGGCAGGGAACATGTTTCACGTAACCTCACATTCCATAAACTTACCGAAACATGTCCTCTCAAACAACTTCTTTTGCACTTTGTGCCTGTCAAAGTGCTCTTTTAATTTACCAATATAATAATAACTTGACTTGCATTAGGGGTCCCCTTCATAAAGCTTATTCGGCAGTTTCCCCTTTTTGTTTTTCCTACAGCCTTTGACATATTTCCTATACAAATATGTTAGATTACAAATCAATGAAAATGGCATATAAAAATATTGTATAATCAAGATATTAATATCTGAAAAAGATAATGCTCAAATAAAATAAAGAGAATGATTTTTATTATCCACTGTTCCAGTTTTATAGTTTTCCAGTTTTATAGTTTTCCAATTATTGTGTTTCTTACTTTTCCACTTATCCACATATATTATGTCAAATAACCAAAAAATTTAATTTCAATTTAATTTAATTTCAATTCTACTTAATTTTATTTAACCACGTATATTTAATTTAAATTTACATTGTTCAAGTTTTGTAGTTATTCAGTTCGCAGTTTGATAGTAACATTTAACATAATTTCTTCACAACGGTCAATTTGAGACTAATTGATGCTTACTCATAACAAAAATACAAAATTTAATCATTACATACTAATCACAGCAAGCAATTTGTAACTAATTAATGCTTGATTCGCAATAAAATCCAAATTTTAGTTTTTATGTAACAGTCACAATAATATGGGAATTACAGTCAAAATCCAAATACGACCAACCGAGGAAATTTGTTAACCAATTACGTATGGGAAATCATACCTTCAGATGAGGGTAAGGCCGAGATATCGCAGTGCAGGCGAGGGCGAGGCCGAGATGAGTGCAGTGAGGGTGAGGGAAAGATGGTCGAGGTCGAGATGAGGGCAGTGAGAGTGGTGATGGCGAGGGCAAGATGGCCGACGACGAGATGAGAGCAGTAAGGGTGCAGAAGGCGATGGCGAACTAACGGCTCCGGAAGGGAATGAGGCCAGGAAGACTAAAAGCTCTCCGACGAGGGCGAATCGAACGGACAGGTATAGTCGGAAATGACAAAGATAATGCTCTCCGGGAGGTGAAGGTGGCGACGGAGATGAATAGTCACAACCGAGGGGGAGAATATACGACCTAACGGGAGTAGACACCGAGAAGCGGGAAAAGTACTTTGGGAAGGGTATTTCAATCAAACGTGCTCCCACGTGTACAAATTCTCACGTGAGTAAATCTACTTTGGTAAAAAAACACTTGCTCACACTTCGGTTATTTGACCAAAGTAGGAGTCTACTTTCGTCAATTCCTCTTAAAATTATGTTATACAAAAATAGACAAATAAATATATAACAAACAAGGTGTTATATATTTCATCATAAAGCATAGGTCATGTGTTTGAAAGCCAACTCTGTCACCCACCTTCTCGGGATTATATCTCGATTCACCTTTCATCATATAGTAACCATCTTCTTATTTAACACTATATAATACTACGGACATATGGTTTCCATCTTCTTTATTTAGCAGATATAAGATGGCATCCCACATGCATAATTTGCTACAGCAGAAGTCCGTCCCCTCAGACCTGACATTAAGAAGCCAAAGCCAGATGGTCTACAACATGATATCATCAGGCCACATCGAGTAAGGCCTCTGAAGCATGAGTCCACATGCAGTCACAGTTGGTTCCACCAGGTCCGCCATAGAAGAAATGCCGACCACTGCCGTCGGCGGCGTTGCCGAGATCTACCAGGGTGTAGCAGTCTGGGCATTGGTTGATACGGACATTGTTGGGATCCACAATCCCGGCTAACCGATCATACAGCTTAATATTTTTAACGTAAGCAGACCTTCCTTGACCATCATTGGCAAATCGCCCACTGCCCATTTCAGGGAAAGCATTAACACTGGAAGTAGTTTCTCCGCCCCATGAAACGGAATCAGTGGTGGCAAAGCCGGCACTGAAGAGATTAGTTGGCCAGTAGCCGACGTAATGACGATCATCGCCATATTTCAACTGCCAGTTGCCAGTGTCAGAATCCTGAAGACATGAATGCAGCCGTTATTAGAGACTTGTTTAAAAGAGTTTTTGAGCTAATTACGAGAAGTAGAAATCCTAAGCCTAACTTATTCGTAATTAAGCTACAGGCCAACTTGGCCTCATGAAACTAACTAAACTGTGTTGGGCATAGATCAGCCCTGCCTAGTTGTGCCCCGTGCCCCAACTAGGGGGCAGCTCGGCACATCAGGCCCAAGATCTATGTTGGGCCTGGTGATGGAGGTGAGGGCTGGGCTCACACAGGCCTCTAATGGGGCCAGCACTTTGCCACCTCTATCTACAATAGTACTTTTCTATTCCCAAAACTGTACATAGTTAAAATGTGCTTGGCGTATCCCAATCGTATAGAGCAAGCAAGCAGTGGGAGCCCCCGCCTACCTTTTGTATTAAGAAAATATTTTTATACTCCACAAAGATAGTGAGAGGAGCGAACGCTCATGTGGCGTTCATTTTCAAGATCGATGGTACATATAATAGCATACATTAGCATAAATTTACATATATGTTAATAATTTTGAAAATCAATGCCTCATAGGCATTCTTTATGCTTAGCTAACGATGAGTGTGGAGCATAAAAAATATTTCCTTGTATTAAAGGGTCACCGCTCAACCAACACAATGATGCACATTTTATACTCTTTATTTATGTCAGCATAATCAATAGAGTACAAATAAATTACCTTGCCCACCGTAAACTTTATATCATATTGGACACCACCTACAGTTGACACTGGTTGAAGAACCATTCCAGGAGTTATGCTTTCACTCACTTGCACGAATCCGGGGCAATCAAGGTTGTAGCATCCTGTTTGATAATTATCTGGCTGATCGTGGAAAAATATTTATTAAAATTTATTTATATGGTTACGAACTAGTAATTATAATCTAGTATGATAAAAAACTTTAATCATGATTATAATTATGATTAGGAGGCTTATTGTCCAATAAGTGAAAAAACGTGATTTATTATCAACTCCGGGAAAGACCTACAAAATAAAACTATTATTACTAAATATGTATCAACAGCTAATTATGAGGGCTAACGATGAGCCCAAAGCAAATTATAGGAGCCCTTAATCTATAAATTTAATGGTGTACATACTAGCATACATTAGCACTAATATGTGTTAGCATATATGCTATTGATCTCAAATATCATAGGTTTATATGCATTCTTTAAGCTGGGCTCATTGTCAAAGCCGAACATTAAAGGCTTCTTATATAAATATGTATCCGACATCAAATATTTTAATCTTTGCTTACCCTCCAACCGGCTTCTATAGTACTTTTTTGGGCACCATTGTGTGCAGATAGCCAAAACTGAGAGACTGATATCATTAATTTGAGGAACATTGGGATTCCATAGACTTAGGACTACTTCCGTGCCCTCGTAGTTGCCGGCAGTCCACATTTCAGCGTACTTGTGCTGAAACATATATTAACCGTAAGTTCTACTACTTCCAAAGCATTTAACAAGTTTTTCACTACTCAAGACTCTATTTACTACCTCTGTACCGGCAGAGCCCTTGGACAGAAATTTGGAGACTGAACCTGCCCTTAGTAATTCCTCCATCCGAACCCTTCTGATGGGAACCGTCTGAGGCGGGCAACCACCATCTGGATATCCAAAACCGGTCACATTAGGTACACAGTCCTCACATTCAAACTGCAGGCAAGGAAGATAAATGGTCCTTAGCAGATGAGGATTAGTATATGTTGTCACCCACTTATCAACGCGATAATTGGATTTCAAGTTCTAGATGAGAACATGTATATATTCCGCTTATCCTATGTTAATAGTTATATTTGGAAAATTAATAATTTTTATTGAATAATAAAACTCATATTTAAGAGAAAGAAAATTTATGATATTTTTTTTTAAATACCTAACTATTTAAATTGAACAAAATGAACCTATTAATATAAAATAATTTATTTTTACTAAATAGAGCTATTATTTTAGAACAGAGGGAGTATATGTAACCTGGATAGTGTGATTCTACAGTGAAGAACAGAGGGAGTATATGTAACCTGGATAGTGTGATTCTGCAGCGAAGGATGATCCAGAGCTGGCTGCTTGTATATGTCAACACAGTAAAAAATGTCCCCATCCTTCGTCTGCACAAACAATGTCCTCAAAGTGTTAACTAGTGACATACAACATACAACCTCAAATCTCTGAATAAGAACATGCATTACGACATTAAGCATTAATCACAGCTTAATTAATCACCTGTATGCTCTTCACATGGGGCCTGTTTATGAAACTCAGGTACCTCTTCATCTCAAAGTACTCCTCCTTGGACACACGACCTGTTCCCCTACACAATGCAAGAGCCAATGCCCAAATGAGAAGTCTCAAAAGCAATGAGGCAGTAGCCATGGTGAGATATCACTGCTTGGTGCATCGGTTTGAGGGGGGTTCCGCATTTATAGGCTGATAAACATGATATATGGAACAAGTTCATCCTTGTGCCAAAAAACACTGCAAAATCCTTTTTGAACTGTTTTTTTAAGAATGACTGTCAACAAAGATATTTGGAAAAATTCTATTTCATGTACCCTCTTTAGGGAGGAAGCATATTCTACGCTTCCCACTCACTATGACCCTAATGTAAGTTACGTTTGGGAGCCATTTATCTTTGACATCAACGGCACACACGATAGTGTCAGTAGTTAGTATTATTAATCACATACATACTAACGCATGTTAGAGTTAGTATTATTGACGCTAACATGCGCTAGTATGTGTGTCATTAATCTCAAAGATAAATAGCTCCCAAATATTCCTTACGTTGGGCTCTTAGTAAGTTGAGAGCATTAAAAAAATTTCCCTTTGGTTCGAGTTTTTTATTGACGATAAAAAAAATATCTGGAACAAGTTCACAAGGCACCTCATATTTAAGCGGCCTATTATTTTTATTAGTAAGAAAATACATTAAATGCAAAAAGAGAATACAAAGTGGCCTATTTGTTTTTGTAAAAAATGATACTCTTTGTCCTACATTAATAGCCCTATTTAGTTTAAATTAATTTATTTTAAAAAAACTAAATAGAAGTACTCCCTCCTTCTTTTATTAGTAGCTATATTTAAAATAATAATATTTTTTATTAAATGTTCAAACTTACATATAAGAAAAGGAAAAATAAATAATGATTTTTTTCCAATTGTAACTATTAATGTAAGACAAAGTGAATATTTATCAAATACAATTTTTTACGATGAAAACTTGTGGAAATTGCTGCACCTGCAAGTACACATTTTATACATGTTTTGAGATTATTTCTTTAGTTTACGATTGAATGAATTTTATAGACAAGCATTCAGACTGTTCTACTTTTGTCACGGAGGAAAGTCACAAGCTTCAACCACCACCGAGGGCAGGCAATCTGTGATGCTTCTCTTTCTCCCTCTCACGCGTTGACGTACCATTGACATGGCATGGCACATCAACATCCACTTTTTCCCCTTCAATCCTGTTCCTCTCAGATTGTGATATTTTCACAATTAAAATACCTTAAAAAATTTATATATAAATTTTAATTAGATTTAAAAAGTGGGACTCATACAAAGTTCATATGAGATTACTTACTTAAATTAATTAAAACTCAGATGTGAATTTTTTTATGTGTACTTTTATTGCAAAAATATTATTTTCCTTTATGATCCCATCCTTGCCTTTTGGCTTCATCCACAGACCATTGGCTCCTGCCATCCTCACGCCATGCCCAGACCCCACCAACCTTCTGAATCCATCCACCGGCCTGTCGCCCTCCCCTCCATCCTCCTCTCCGACCCTTTGAAATCTCCCACCGCCGGCCATCAGCAGCAAGCCTCCCTCCGCTATGCCAAGGCAAGGGGTCAATTTCCACACTTGGCTCCTGCTGCTCCACCCATATTTTTTGGCAATAGCCAATAAGGAGCTGGATTCAAGAATGAAAGCTTTATATTCAAGTAGAGATATGACCCTTCACTAAAAGCTATAACTCTTCGTTGAACTTTTTTTATTGTTTTAAAAACGTCAACACTATTTTATAGGGGGTTAGCGCTTAGAAGATTGGTCCGGCTCCGACTACTCTGTCTCCCGCTTCTTGCTTTGCCACGACCCGAGCTTTGCAAAGCAAGGCCTTTCTGCCCTGCTCTATCATTGTTTGCAGGGGTCACAGGTTGGAGCATGGGCTGCAAATCCACCTCTCCCTGCTCCTCCAAGGCTCCATGCCTCTTTGCATAGCCACTTTCCGTTATGTTTTGCACGGCTGGATGCCAGTCAGGGGCAAAAATCCGGAGGTAAGTTGAGGGTTGGTTGTTGGGGCCATAGCTCAAAAGGCTGGGCCCGGCTATCAGTAGCCGGAAGTGGGGCTCGATGCTGCAGATAGGAAAAGGAGGAGCGAAGGTGAGGGACGAAGTTGCTGGCAAGATATATGGCGAGTTGAGGGGGTTGTAAGTTGTCAGATGATGAGGCCGAAAAGAGAAGTAGGGACAATCGTTAGAGGCTAGAGCAGGGAAGGGAATCGGGAATGACAACTGTGACCAGAGGCAGGGGCGGGTGATGGATGGAAGCTAGTTTTGGTGAAGGGGACTTGATTTGGAGGGATAGTTTTTACTCAAGATATGGCTCATCAACATCATATTATAACTGTCTATTCTGGTTTCTCACACGATGGTTCACTTGATAATCGGTGAAATACACGGCCAGTATGGCGTGCGATATAAACCTAAATTTTTTTAGTAAATATTGGGCTAGACCCTTGTATTGAAATATCGTAATGAGAAAAAATTACATATTCCTTCCTTCCAAGAAATTTTTGGGTGTGCTTGGTACATTACATTAAGTGTGTTCGACCACTCAAAACACGACCCATCAGCATGTTATATGGCCATTAGTGTCTTGGTATCTCATACACTACACTCGTAGGTGGTTTGGTGAGTAGTGAAACATATAGATAATATGCACTACAATAAAAAAGATTATTGATAATGATTTTATTAATAACACAATATAAAGCATTGCTAAAAATTATTATTTACGATATATAAAAAAACGTTGCAAAAAAACTATTTGCGTTTCTTTTTTAAAAGCATAAAAAATAATGGTGCTATTTGCAATGCTTACAAAAAAATGTTGCAAATAAAATAATTTTTTAAAAAATAAAAAGTTTAAACTATTTGCAACATTTTTAAAAAAAATTGTCACAAATAGTAGTAATATTTGTTATGCTTATAAAAAAGTGTTGCAAATAAAAAAATATTTTAAAAAATTAAGACTTTTGCGACTTTTTTTAAATATGTTGCAATTAGTGGTACTATTTGCGACGCTTTTTTACATGCGTCACAAATAGTGCACTACTTGCGACGTATTGAAAAAAGTGTCTCAAATAGACTTCATTTTTTTAAAAAAAAATTCTTTTATTTGCAACACTTTTCAAAAAACGTCACAAATAGTTCTACTTTTTTATTTTTTTTAAATTTATTTTATTTACGATGCTTTTTATAAATGTCTCGAATAGTTCTAAAAAATTAATTTTTTTGTATTATTTTATTTCATATTATTTATTTAAATATATAATAAATAAATATTAAATAATGTAAATTTATAACCTTCATGGATATATTATATTTTATTTAATATTTATTATTTTAATATATAATAAATAAATAAATAAGTAAATTAAATTCTCCTAGTTTGTTCCCACTCCTCCTTGGAGCTAGGGGTGTAAACAGTGTCCGTCTGCGTCCGCACTAAAATGGACAACATTTATTTTTATTCGTCCCAAATACGGACGGACATGGACAAGGGCTAGCCGTGTCTGCCAACTATATATTTTATTATTATTATTTTTACTTTATATTAAATTACTAACCTATGTCACATAGTTAATCTTCACAACAAGATTGTAAAAAATACATATTATACTCTCATATGTTTTTTATAACATCATTATTTATTTATTTTTTAAATTAAACTACCTTACTATTATTATAACTTATGTTTTTACTAATCACCCTTAATTTAAGAACAAAAGATTATATGTTAAACTTTCACCTTCATTCCGTCCGTGTCCGTCATGGAGAAATACGAACGGACAAGTACTTGGTCCGTGTAAAAATGGACGGCTGCGGACATGCCTTGTCTGCGTCCGTGTCCGTCCATTTACACCCCTACTTGGAGCTATGGCTCATGCTCACATGCGTGAGAGATAGAGAAGACAAAGAGACAAAGAGAGAGAAAAAAAAAAGAGGAGAGAGGAGAGAAAGGAGAGAGAGTGTGTTACGACCCTAATTTTTGAAGATATTTTTCTATCTCTAATAATGCTCATAATCAAGTTTTTTTTACCAAGTTAAAATTACTTAAATATTCTACTCGATAAGTTTTTATAATGATGTGATAGAGAGCTGAAAGACGAGTGTAATGGTCCTTAAATCACTTAAATCGAACATCGGGACAATAAATAATTGCCTCGAGATTCATGTATTATGGGCGAGACCCACTGAAAAACTACGGGAAAACCTACCCATGAGTAGTCTTGTTTTAAAGGGCTCGTCGATACGATTATATTAGTACCAAAATTGCACGATTTCAACTTGTTGTTGAAAAGATATCGATAAAGATTTTATAATACTCAAAACAACTAACCTTAAAACTTGACAAAAAATTCTTTTGTTCAATCTGCTCTTGTTATTAACATTTAAGTTTCTCCTTTCGTTAAAACCTTGAAGCTTTCCCTCTTCGTGTTTTAATCTTTATCTTCTTCTCCTCGCAACTTAAACAAGCACTCCTTCCTTCCTTGTTGATCTTTACTTGAGATTCTTCAACTCCTTTGAAGAACTTTGCTAACTCCTCTCTTCAAAATTTCTATGCAAAATTTTTCTCTTTTTAGTTGTGTATCAGCATGAAATCACCATTGATATTTTCTTCAAACCCCTTTGTGAATTCTTCAAAAAAATAATATGAAAATGACTCTATTTTCTTCTCCAATTTTTTCTTTGTTTTCATCTCCTCAATTTTGTCACCTCTTATCATTTACATAGGTCTCCAAAATAATTTTGCACTTTGACTTCAACAAGGAAAGAAATCTAATCTGGAAAGGGCTTTTCAGTGCGACTAAAACTACTAGCGATTTATAGTTTCAAATGATCAATTGTTTACTATTTTCTAAACAAAATGCTTCATGACCAATGAATTGATATATGAAACGATCATCAAACTCTCAACTTCATTTTACAAAGGACTTATTCAGGTGATGATCTGTAACAACCCGACCCGAGCCGGGCCCACAAAATCTCTAATAAAAAATTTTCTTTCTTTAAGTCAGGAATCATTGTCTGTGTGCGAGAGGTACAACATTTGTTTACGCACTACAGTCTTTAAGTTTACGCACTACAGTCTTTAAGGCTTCCCCGTACATAGACTTAGGTTGTAACGAACACATACATACAACGAAGCTTCATAGTTCATTGCGTGTAAAATAGAATAAAACTTATTATTAAACTTAATTTGGATCAGGCCAACATTGCCTTGTCGTTGGTTGCCTACATACGTATTGGATATTATTCCAATACGATAGGATCCGAATGTAGTTCTACCTAACGGCTACTACATACATCAAGCATCACAAAATCATATACGTTAAAATATGTATATACTAATATTCAATCGGAGGTATACAAAAACTCGTCATAAATCGGAGTCAAGCGGAAGTTAATAAATCAACGAAATCGTACATCTCGCTCTACCACCGAGCGGGATCATAACCACATACACATGTCTTGCTCTATCACTGCTCCAAGACTGAAAACACACCACATGTCTCGCTCTATCACTAAGCCGAGACTGAACACACACAACACACGTCTCGCTCTACTCTAGAGCGAGATAGAACATAGCAAATCACATCAAAACATAGCAGATTAGAACACAAAGGATCATGACATAGAACACATCCTAATTTAGCACATACATTCTATAATTTAAACGGAAGGTTAGAAATGCTTACTCCCCTGATGTCTTGCGAGGTAGTAGTATTCAGGGTTGCTAATACCTTTTGGGCGTCCTCCCCCTTCAGATCCGAAGACAGTAGACGGAGCTTCCTCTAGCCTCCATAAGTTCTTCGTCTTGCACTGAAAGACTACATACAAATATTTTCCTTGTCGGAGACTCTTCTCGTTTTCTGTGCCCGTGGGCGGCGGATAGACCCTTCCCTAGTCGGGGATGTTCCTCACACATCGTGGCTCTTTAGTGGAAGACAGAGCCTCCTCTACTCTGGATTACTTCTCTTGTTGTGGTCCGGCAACTTCGGAAAGAACCCCATCTTGCTCTTGGCCCCTTTTTCTTGCTCTGGTGCTCGAGGATGACGGGCAGGGTATTTCCTTGTCTCGGGGCATTTTCTACTCATACAGTCACCAACTCAGAAAATTGAGTCCTCCATCGCATAGAACACACTTGATTTAATTAAGAATGCCTCTTAAATCGACTAAATCGGAGTTGGGATGGTCAGAAACAGAGAAAACGAAGTTGGTCGGTGCTCGAGGATAATGGGCAGAACGTCTCCTTGTCTTGGGGCATTTCCTCCTTATATGGACTCCAAATCGAAGAAATGACCCCTCCATCGCGTAGAACACACTCGATTTAGTAGGAAACGGGTCTTGGATGGGCTAAATCGGACTTAGAACGCATAAAAACAGGGAGAAGGAAGTTCTGGTCGAAAAATAGAATGGAATAAGGTATTTATAGACCCCAGCGCGCCAAAAAATTGCGGTGCGGCGCTGATTTGAAACCGCGGCGCCGCACCGCCAGAAATGGTGGTGCCATCGATTACATGCCACACGTGCACGGCGTAACGTGCGCGTGCGTAGTGCGGGCCCAACACTCTTTTTTTAAAATATATACAAATCTACGAACGTGCGTAACTTCCTACCCCGGATTTAGATTCGCGCGTTCTAAGTACCGTTGGACTCGTATCGACGAGACCTTTGATACTAACCCACTTAAAGCATCATATCATCCTTATTCTAAGTGGGTCCCGCCTAAATTACACATTTCCCAAGGTCATAACTTTCGGTCCCGACCTCCATTTTGCGCATTCTTCGAATTGTTACGCTTGTTTCTTCAAGCTCTACTCAAATACGGAGGTTTCAACCATTGAAACCTTCCAAAATTTATATTGAAATTATCCAATTAGGCCTAACCCTTTGGGTTAGACAAAATAAAAAAATGAGTCGTTACATTCTTCCCCCCTTAAAAGAATTGTGTCCTCTCAATTCGCTTAAACTAATCTTCTAAACACAACAAAATTTAGTCATTATTTAGGCACAAATCATAGATAAAATTTTGATAATTTACTATCGGAGGAAATCTTCACAAAGAAAATCTAATAGCTCATAATCGTATAAAATACTTTAAACAAAATCCGATAATTTAGATGAGATAAAATCATCACAACATAATCCGATGACTCATGATCGGATAAAACATTCTAAACACAATCTAATGCTTATGTCAAAAGCAGATAAATTAAAACTCAAACTCAAAACACAAACAACAAATCCGGATTAAGCAAATCCCGTCAAACACAATTCAAAACACTCCCGGATTTCAATATCCGTTACTCACAATTCGACAATTTGGTCGAAAAATCATTTCACAAAATTCAATTTAAAATCACATTTTTCTTTTCAATACACAATGGATCTTTTCAGCTCAAAACACATACCGTGATACCAAACGGTGTTCCTTTCAATACTCATGGGGTAATCGAAAGGCTCACAAGGATAGGAGATTGCCCATGTCTCCATACCTGTGCGCGCATCACTAGCCGATTATTTTCTATCGGCGGGCATCTCACTAATCACCACAATGCCCAACGGCCTTCCCTCCCGCTCATGGGGCAATGAGAGGTCACTAAGAATAGGAGTTTCCCATGATCTCCACATCTATGTATACGCAACCGATTTCTCGGTTAGTATATATTAACAATAACTTTTAGGCTTTATACCAAATTGATATCTATAGAGCTTAAAGATCCAACAATTTAAAATCACGCTTTTCTTTTCAAAAACACAGTGGATCTTTTCAGCTCATACAGTGATACCAAATGGTGTTCTTTCCAACACTCATGGGGTAATCGAAAGTCTTACAAGGATAGGAAGATTGCCCATGATACTCCACACCTGTGTGTGCGCGTCACTAGCCGATTATTTTTCTATCGGCAGGCATTTCACTAATCACTTCACACGCCGCGATGCCCAATGGCCTTCCCTCGCGCTCATGGGGCAACGAGAAGTCACTAAGAATAGGAGTTTCCCATGATCTCCACATCTATGCACGCACAACCAATTATTTTTCTTGGTCAGTATCCACTAATGATAGCTTTTGGGCTTTATACCAAATAACTATCTATAGAGCCTGGAGATCCAAATCATCGGAAAACTTCATATTCAAATCAATTCCAGGGAAAATAATCCAGATTAAACCATACTCGAAATCGAAATCCATTTCAATACACTAGTATAATCAACCTTGAAGCTATCCACAAACATCTTATGTCCCATACCACAGGTGTTTGATGGTTTCTTCTTAGCAATTCCACAGGCGATTGAAATAAATTTAAAAAATTTCAAATCTTTTTTCAAATAACAAAAGATTTGAAATCAAATTTTCATATCAAACCTACCAGCAGATTCAACCCTAGAGTAATCCACTAACACCTTGCATCTCATACAATAGGTATTTAGTGATTTCTCTTCAAAACATCCACTATTTTTCAAAACAAATTCCCTTCTTAATCAGATACATTTTCTAAAACAAACACTTTGAAATCAAATTTGATTTTAAAAATCTTGGTAGAATTAACTGTAGAGTTTTCCACTAGCGCATCATGTCTCATACCATGAGCGATTAGTGGTTACCCCTTAGTAATTCTATTGTTGTTTAAAAACATATTTAAAATCAAATTTTATTTCAATACCCAAGTAGAATTAACCGTAGGTTTTCTACTAGCGCTTCATGTCCCATACTATGAGCGGTTAGCGGTTACCTCGTGGTAATTCTACCGTCTTTGAAAACATATTTGAAATCAAATTTTATTTCACTACCCGAGTAGAATTAACCGTAGGGTTTTCCACTAGCGCTTCATGTCCCATACCATGCGCGGTTAACGGTTACCTCGTGGTAATTCTACCGTCTTTGAAAATATATTTGAAATAAAATTTTATTTTACTACCCGAGTAGAATTTACCATAGGGTTTTCCACTAGCGCTTCATATCCCATACCATGAGAGGTCGGTGGTTACCCCGTGGTAATTCTACCGCTTTTGAAAACAAATTAATTTCTAAATAAGAAACATTTTCTAAAATTAACAATTTGAAATTAAATTTTATTTCAATACTCAAGTAGAAATAACCGTAGAGTTTTCCACTAGCGCCTCATGTCCCATACCATGAGCGGTCGGTGGTTACCAGTAACGCCCGCCCATTTTAGGATAATATAATATTAATGATCCTGTCCGACGTGCGTAATTAGTACACACGAATCGGACTGACGGGCGTTAATCGTAAAACGATCGTATGCTCAATGTAGAATACGTCGGAGTAATTGCACAGCCAAGAATAATAAAAACACATTTATAAAAAGTTTATAAGCTTAATATACATACCAAAATTTACTGTACATGGAGCCAGTAGTTATACAAAAACATGATTATCCTGGCACATCATGTCTTTACACATCGGTCACATATATAATTACATTATGAAGCAAACACACGACTACTTGAAAATATTTTCTTCCTTTCCTTCTTCCATCGTTGCATCACCTGCATGGTCTGGGGGTGCGTGAGTATATTTATACTCAGTAGGTTTGTTTAAAATCTAAAAGAAATGCTAAGCAAAACATTTTTAAAATCAAATCAAACAAATTTCACAAATCCAACCAAATCCACAAGCCGTGATACCCAACGGCCTACCTCCGCGCTCATGGGACAACGGAGGCCACTAAGGGAAGGAGTTTCCCCATGATGCTCCACCCTGTGCGCGCCACTAGCCGATTATTTTTCTCGGCGGGCATCAAAACAGTGTACGAAACCACAACACTATGTGGTGCGTACGGAATCAATTCACATCGATATACGTAGCAAAATTGTCACATAATTCACAAGAAAATCCATTCATCGGTTAAAACAAGTATCATACTCATACTTGAATCAAATACTTTAAGAAACATTGACTCAAATCAGCAAAGCAGTTATTTAGAGTTTAAAACACCCTACCTTAGCCTTGAGTATAAAATTCGTCAATATAAAGACTCCAGAAGATGAAAATAACCCTACCACGGCATTCAGCACGTTTTCTTTAGTAGAGAACGCCCTTTGAACGGGCAGAATTGAGCTTGAAACGACTCAGAAATAGTAAAAAGAAGAAATGAGAGGATTAGGGAAGGGGCACGTTTTTCGAGGTCTAAGAGAGGTCGTCTCGAGAAAATAACCCTTCCGGTGCGTAGAGCACCCTTGAATTAGTGGGAAACGGGTCTTGGAACGTGAAAATCGGGCTTAAAATGGGTCGGGAATGGTGAAAACAGTGAAAGGGGTGAAAAATCAGATGTGGGTGAAAAACTGGCCGGAGAAGGGCTTAAATAGAGGAGGAGGAGGTGTTTTCCGGCGGGCGCCACCGCCGGAACCGGTGGGCGCCCACCGGCGCCGCTGCCACGAAGAACGGCGGCGCCCACCGGCGCCGGCCCGAACGGAGTGCGCGCGTGACGAACGCGTGTTCGTCACGCGCGCGGTGATGAACGCGCGTTCGTCACCGAGCGCGCGTCCGGCGCGCACCGCGCGGCTGAGCCTCGCGCCACGCCGCGCCGCGCCGCGCCGAGCCGAGCCGAACCAAAATTATTATTAATATTATTTTAATTTCTATAAAAATTCCAAAAATCGTAACTTCCTATCCCGAACTCGGTTTTGCGCGTTCTAGGTATCGTTGAGCTCGTATTGACGAGCCCTACGAGACTAGACCACTTATGAACCATTTTACCCAAATTTTAAAAGTGGGTCCCGCTGGTTGAACACGTTTCCCGAGGTCGTAACTTTTATTCCCGACCTCTGATTTACGCGTTTTAAGACTTGTTACGCTCGTCTCCACGAGCTCTACCATACTCTTCTAAAATATTATCTCATAAAAATCTCTAAAAAAAAAAATTAAAAACTCCAAAATCATCTTTACTAAAGACAAGAAATTTTACCGAGAAATTTAGAGTCGTTACATTACCCTTTGGTAATTCTACCGTAGTTGAAAACATATTTGAAAGCAAATTTTATTTCAATACTTGAGTAGAATTAACCGTAGAGTTTCCACTAGCGCTACATGTCCCATACCATGAGCGGTTGGTGGTTAAGCTATGGTAATTCTACCGCGATTTAAAAAACATTGAAATTGAAGTTGTTGAAAATATTTTAAAAGAATCATGAAATGAATTCAAAACAAAATTTTTGATCGAGTCGAATTCAAAATCACAATTCATAAAAATCAAGGTTTCCGATTAAATCCAAAGCCACACGTGCAAAACAAAATTTCAATTCATTCTCGATGAAAAATGGAAATTTGGAGAAAGTAGAATCCGTTCAAAATTCGATGTAACACATGCAAAATGGAAATCTAAATTAAATCTAAATAAGTTTATTCAGAAAAGGATTTTCATATAACTTACGATAAAAATTTTGAATTCATAAAAATCAGAATTCATATAAAATTCAATGTCACATATACAAAATGAAAAGTTCAAAAGCAAAATTCATATAAAATCCAATTTTTGAAATAAAAAAAATTAAACATGATGCAACACATTCAGACTTAAACTATAAATAAATTTCAATTGAAAAATCAAAATAATCAAATTGATGTTTACATCAAATCTCATGCAACACATGGTGATAAAAATCTCAAATAATTCTTCGATTAAATTTCATACTAAATTAGACGCAACATATTCAAAGCAAAAATTCCATATCAATTCTAATTTGGAATCAATATCTATAAAGTAGAAGTTGCCATTAATCAAATACACATACAAAAGATAAAACTTTAAAATTACTTCTAATTAAACAAATCATAATTAGAGTTCGAAGCAATTTTTATATCACACTAGCAGAACAAAATTAAGATTCAAGATCTGATATGACTTGTTCATAACAACGTATTCAAAACATTCTTTATTTAAGATTGAAATTCATAAAATAGAAGTCCATATTAAATTAAAAATTATCGATGTAAAACAAAAATTCAAAATTAGAGTTTATGTTAAATTCGATAACACATGGGCATAACCAAAAGATTAAAATCGGAATTTAGTTGAAATCCACAATAACATGTCGAGAAGAGAAATTTACTTTAAATTAAAAATCCCAATTCATTTCAAAATAATTAGAACACATTAAAAACAAAAATTTCTAATTATTTAAAAATCAAAATAATTATTAAATTAATAAAATATTATACTCTCGCAGATAGATCAACGCTCCGATACCATTTGTAATGACCCGACCCGAGCCGGGCCCACAAAATCTCTAATATAAAATTTTATTTCCTTAAGCCAGGAATCATCGTCTGTGTGCGAGAGGTACAACATTTGTCTACGCACTACAGTCTTTAAGGCTTCCCCGTACATAGACTTAGGTTGTAACGAACACATACATACAACGAAGCTTCATAGTTCATTGCGTGTAAAACATAATAAAACTTATTATTAAACTTAATTTGGATCAGAACAACATTGCCTTGTCGTTGGTTGCCTACGTACGGATTGGATATTATTCCAATACGATAGGATCCGAATGTAGTTCTGCCTAACGGCTACTACATACATCAGGCATCACAAAATCATATACGTTAAAATATGTATATACTAATATTCAATCGGAGGTATACAAAAACTCGTCATAAATTGGAGTCAAGCGGAAGTTAATAAATCAACGAAATCGTACATCTCGCTCTACCACCGAGCGGGATCATAACCACATACACATGTTTCGCTCTATCATTGCGCCAAGACTGAAAACACACCACATGTCTCGCTCTATCACTGAGCCGAGACCGAACACACACAACACACGTCTCGCTCTACCCTAGAGCGAGACAGAACATAGCAAGTCACATCAAAACATAGTAGATTAGAACACAAAGGATTATGACATAGAACACATCCTAATTTAGCACATACATTCTATAATTTAAACGGAACGTTAGAAATGCTTACTCCCCTAATGTCTTACGAGGTAGTAGTATTTGGGGTTTCTAGTACCTTCTGGGTGTCCTCCCCCTTCAGATCCGAAGACAGTAGACGGAGCTTCCTCTAGCCTCCATACGTTCTTCATCTTGCACTGAAAGACTACGTACAAATGTTCTCCTTGTCGGAGACTCTTCTCATTTTTTGCACCCGTGGGCGGCGGATAGAACCTTCCTTAGTCGGGGATGTTCCTCACAAATTGTGGCTCCATAGTGGAAGACAGAGCCTCCTCTACTCTGGATTACTTCTCTTGTTGTGGTCCAGCAACTTCGGACAGAACCTCATCATGCTCTTGATCCCTTTTTCTTACTCCAGTGCTCGAGGATGGCGGGCAGGGTCTTTCCTTGTCTCGGGGTATTTTCTCCTCATATAGTCTCCAACTCGGAAAATGGAGCCATCCATTGCATAGAACACAGTCGATTCAGTCAAGAACGCCTCTTGAATCGACTAAATCAGAGTTGGGATGGTCAGAAACAGAGAAAATGAAGTTGGTCGGGGATCGAGGACAATGGGTAGAACCTCTCCTTGTCTTGGGGCGTTTCCTCCTTATACAAACTCCAAATCGAAGAAAGGACCCCTCCATCGTGCAGAGCACGCTCGATTTAGTAGGAAATAGGTCTTGGATGGGCTGAATCGGACTCAGAACACTCAGAAATGGGGAGAAGGAAGTTTTGGTCGAAAAACAAAATGGAATGGGGTATTTTATTTATAGACCCCGGTGCGCTGAAAAATTGCGGCGCGCCACTGATTTGAAACCGCTACGCCAAGCCGAGTCATTCTGCGGCGCAGCCAAAAACGGAGGCTCCCGTCAATTATGCACTGCACGCGCGGCATAACACACCCGTGTAATGCACGCGGCAACCGCACATGCGTCGCTCGCGCGCCTAATTGTTTTTTTTTTTAATATATACAAATCTACAAACACGCGTAACTTCCTACCCCGGATTCGGATTCACGCATTCTAAGTACTGTTGGACTCGTATCGACAAGCCCTTCGATACTAACCCATGTAAAGCATCATATCATGCTCATTTAAAGTGGGTCCTGCCTAAATTACATGTTTCCCAAGGTCATAACTTTCATTCCCGACCTCCGTTTTGCGCGTTCTTCAAATTATTGCTCTCATTTCTTTAATCTCTACTCAAATACGGAGGTTTCAATAATTGAAACCTTCCAAAACTTATCTTAAAATTATCCAATTAGGCCTAACCCTTTAGGTTAGACGTAATAAAAAAACGAGTCATTACATGATCGATCATTCCTATAGGCAATCGATTGATTTATCGATTTCATATAACTGTTCATCAGCAATTGATTTATTCAATCAGTACACTCTTCTAGCGATCGATCAAATACACTATTTAATGACAATTTTGTCCTTTCTACCCTAAAAACTTCTAAAACTTCTTAGAGTGAATTTGGTATGAGGATGTGAAATGAATAAGCTTTGTAACCCATCAACATCCTTTAGTCTTCAGTCTTTATCCATAAGAATATGTCTGCACTATTTTTCAAGTCCATAAGTTCCAAACTTGACTCGACCACAACTACATCTAATTAAAATTTAAAACTAATTACATATTTTTTTAACCTAATTTTGACAAAGAAATAACTAATTAACCTTACATATGACACATATATTCTAACATTTTGCTCATTGTCTTTCTCTGGTTTATGTCTTTAGATAGGAGTATGTATCTACCAATCAAATCCTCATTCACCAATTTGATTCCATCATTTTGCTATTTTCTTTTCATGCGAACTTCATTATAAATTGCCAAGTCATTGAAATAAAAATTTGTTTTCCTTGGTAGATTAAATAATATCCCCTCTACCAATTTAGTTCTTATCCATTCCTTCTCTAAGATATCTTCCCTATCAAGTTGCGGATCCCACTTCATTGCCTTATACACAAGCATTGCCTTTAAATCTTTTCTTTGCCTATCACATTGAAAACTCCTTAATTGTGGATATTGATTCATTATTTTCTACATATTGTATGTGTGAGGGGTTTGAGGTACTCTTATATTATTAACACCGGTTTGCATGAAGTTTATGCTATAATTCTTCAAAATTATATTTTAGTGTTCATGTGAGCTTTATGTTTTTAAAACCCTTACCAAGCTAAGCTCAACTCTCTTGTGTAAGTTTGCTTTGGGGTTGCATAGTTCTGTTATGCATGCAGCTACTCAGGATGACTTATTTTACGAGCATAAAGGTGAATAGTTGCATATAGACTGTGGGATAGTTCATTTACGATGGGATAAACTTTATGTTGATTTCTTTTAATATAACTTGTGACTATAATACTCTACATATTTCAAGAGAGTCTTCTTTGATGGCTTAAGACTTGTGTGTTGTCTTTTGAGGCTTAAGATATTATGTCATTTTGAGACTTATGTGAGTATGTGAATGACTAAAAGACTAATTAATTTTTTTTACTTTCCATTAATTACTTTTACACAAAGGAAAATACTATGTATTTTGATCTAGCCCAATTTGGGTTAGCATTTTCACTTCGGCGCACCTTAGCCATCTCTCTTTAGACCAAGTTCAAGTCAAGGGGGGTGTAGTGGGGCATGACATTCTCTATCTAATTAAAGGTGGTGTAAGGCCTATGGTGTGCAGAGAAAATAGTTGTATAAATTTTATTTTCTATTTGTACCCCATTAAACTCCTTTGTCCCCTAACCAAAGAAGAAAGGGTTATATTTTTCTTTTACTCTAGGATCCCATCTTTCCCCCACCACTTTCCTCTACTTCCCCCAAATGCCGAACCAAAAAAAAACCCTTTCTTATACTCCATCTCTTTGCATGGGTATTGACAAGTAGGCTTATGATGTGGACTACATCTCTGCCAGCCCATAGGCCCAGTCACAACCATCTCTTTCAAGGGGTTTTGGCCATTTTGATTGAAGTGGGTAGACCTTCCCTATAACGAATTTGCTGCATTGGGTCGAAAATGGTACGGTATATGTCTCCATTAGAATTCTTTCTGGGTGATCTCTCTATTTGAAGATAACTTTTGTACATATGGGGAGCTTGCATTTTTTCATTGTTAAATTAAAATTCAACAAAATATTGCCTTGGTATAAATGTGCTATAAACTGAGAAGGATGGCATAGCCACAAGTTGTGTGTTTCCGTATGTAGTCATCTCACTCATTATTGCCTACAACCTAATGATCCAGGACTTTAAGAAGTGATGCTTTTAACGGCTTCTTGTTGTAGGTTCTCCGACGTATTTTTTTGCTATTGGAACTTACATAGTTGGTCTGAAAAGTTGATTTTGAGTTTTACTTCTTTTCTGTTTTGAAGTGTCTTTTTTAGCCGCATACATGTCGTTGTTTTATGGGAGGAGTAGAAAGATAGGAAGAAGGAACTGAGGTTGTAGTAAAAAGTAAGGCTGGGAATCAGGTTAGATCAGGATAAATCGGGTTGGGTTGGCCTAGACCCACATTGAAATCGAGTCGAAAATCCAAACCCTATTCCTACTTGAATCAAGCCGGATCAGGTATGCGGCTAACCCTACGTTTTTACCTTCTCTTTACAAAGGCTAAGCACAAAAGAAATTTAAATACAATACAACATTAATTTATAATGTTTGGTTCTTTTGTTGATTTGTAGCTAACACGATTTTGTAGTAGCCATCAACGAAGATCTTAGAGTTGTAGTATTGTCTTTCTTCCATTCTAAGAAAAGGATAACAAAGCAAACCTTCACCATTTGTTTACTCAAGATCGGCCCACTTGGCTTCTGATAACTCACATACAAATGCAAAATAGATTGAACATCATTTCCTTAATGGCCAAAGAGGATCATGCGATTTAGTATGTGTTAATCCTAAAATTCATGTAACTGCTTCTCTGTAGTTGTTCCTAGCCTTACCCTCTTTAGTAGCCAGTGACACTTGTTTACAATTTTCATCTTCCAAAAATTATCCCTCATCGAACTTTATCATCCGCCCTCTGATTGCATATTCCTAACTTGTTCCCTATTATGACTGTCAGGCCTTTTACATTGAGCTAACTCTAGTGTGTGATGTGTCCTACCGAAAGAGAGAGGATGAATTATGAATACAAAACAATATGACATATTTTCATTCCAATCAACATACCCAAAAGAATAACAAAAAAAAATTGAACTGTATAGAAATTAACCACACCTTGAAGATATTATCCTCTGTTATCCTAAAATAGATGACTACCACAAAGAAAAATATATATAATTACACTTATGCTCTAAATATCTTACTCATGTCCAAATTTGTATTTAAGCACATTTGGTTTAACATATTATGTAGTAAACAAATACTATAACAATAATAATATGAATAAGTCCGATAGACTAATATTATAATAATCTTACAAAAGTTAGTAATTGAGTATCAAATAAAATAAAATCTAAGAGCAATAGAGCTTGTAGTCGGATAAAAGTTAGATTGACCGGGCGACCTAACCCTAAATCCAAAACAGGTCAAGAGCCTAAACCCAGACTCTTGTAGTCGGGTTAGGTGTAGGGTTAGGCAAGTTGGATTTGGGTCAAATAAATAGGTCAAGTTAGATTTTCTCCTAGTAAAAAGATAGGAAAAGGCATGGGGTCACAGAGGTTAAAATATTTTTTAAGACATGAAAACTTATAAAATAACGGACGGAAGAGTTTAATAAAGTGCAAATAGCTTCGTTATTTTTGGAATTCATCAGTTTTCACCAATTCATTTGAATGGCCCATTAATCAGAATGGGCCTAAAAGTTCAGCAACCCTTTCTCTGCTAGTGTTGAAGTGCTGAAATGTATCGACTCTCGAGCCAGAAAGTCATACAGAAAAGGCCCATGCTGGCCCTTGACTTCAATGAATCCCATTATCAACTGGGCCTTTTCTGATCATCAATATAAAGCAAAAAGTTGTTTCTGAATTCTGATATACCCTATCTCCCTAGGCACCTGTGGGACCCATGATTGAGGGCTAGCATTTCTTACACAAGTGAGTGACCCACATACTTGCTGTTTAATGGTATTAGGTTAGTCTCGTTTACATGCCTTTCCCGTATTTATCGGAGTGCTTCATACCATCATATGAACAGAAGAGTTTTTAATATCTCTACTTAATCCGAGCTTAGCATAAAAAATTTGACATTCATCCATAAGATTGACAGTGCATATATTAACACAAGTCGACGGTGCATATATTAGTACAAGTTAATAACAATATCATTAATACCGTTAGTATATGTATCGTCAAATTTAAAATAAATTATTTTTAAGTATTTCTTAGGCTTGGCTCATTTTGAGCATGGACATGAATTCCCATATCACTTGCCCATCTAAATCTGCATGCAACCCCATATACATTATGCACATCTTAAATTTTCTCCTAAGCTAAACTTAGTTCTGATGAAAGCATGGACTTAAAGTTTGCTTTAAAATAAGCAACCTCAAAAACTTAGGGACTCAGGAAATAATCAACATCTTCATGATAAGCTACAAAAAAGGAAAAAAATCCTCATGAAAACGATCCCACACCTGAGACCCAAACCGCAGATCAACTGGACCTCTGCTGACCCCGGTTCAATTCAGCATGAACCAAAGGGGACCACACCCGTTCGCCAACCCAATCCACAAACATCACAATACCAACCACAAATGCTCCCCTGTTTCTCATCGCCTTTCACATAATACAAGTCCCACACAAAACATATCAAGATTCTGTCACAGTCGAAGATGAAGACGGTTCAATTGGGACTAACTCGAGTCAAGAGCTGAAAATTAGCCATATATCGAATCGAACCGGGAGCTATGGATTGCAACAGGTCACTAGGCCAGGCTGATTACGATTTAGGGCTGACAATGGCAGCGACTCGTACGGCTCAGATACGCGCCGGATCCGGTCTGACCCAGCCCCCGAGATTGCGTAAGAAACCGGTTCAGTTCAGAGCCTCCCCGCTGACATTCTGATGCCTTTGTTACTACTCATCACTGATCTCTCTCTGTCCCTCTCTAGCCTCTGCAAATCCACCATATTGAATAAGCCAGCTGAAACCCCCCCCTCCTTGGGCATATTACAGAGCTGGATGATTTAATGACCTACCATCAGACCCATCTTCATTACTGCATCATATTTATGTACTTCTCTAAAAAAAACCTATGCAGATCTTATTTTAATTTATTTGTTATATAAAGTAAATAATAAAAAAATTATATGGTCCTTAGCCTAAGTAAGAAAATTGTTTGTTAGTGTGAGTTGAGAGTATTAAAAACTCTTTCTATAGTAAAAAATTTTTTTTATTTTTTTTTAAAATTAAATAATAAATTATTAAAACCTAATTTTTTAAATATATTTTTAGTCCATAGCTATTTAAAGTTGTTTGTTTGTGATATGTACATGACAGATGACAGATTTGTTTTTGTATACATGACAGATAACATTTTTATGACCCCCTTGATTTCTAACTGATTTATCCATCTCTAACCTCTAACCTAACTATTTTGTCCACCTCTAGCCTCTTCAAAATCCACCTAGATCATGAAGTGAATAGAGAAAGCTGAAAAATCATTACAGCGCCGGATGATTTAATACCCAATCAGACCCACCTTAAATTCTTGCAAAAAATCTTTTAATAAAATTTCAATAATTATTATTTATAGTAATTTTTTTTATATTTTTATAGTAGATACTTAGTGAAAATAGTTCATATGAGTTTTATTTCATATGTAATTGTATGAGCTCGAAGTCTCGAACTTTGTAAACCGTCACGAGTCTTATTTCATATGTAATTGTGTGAGTTGTAAACCGTCGGATTAAAAATCTGACGGTTTATGTTACTTCAAATCAATTTACACCCTATTGTATATCATAGACCAACATACTGATCTCCGATTGCCTACCATGGCTTAGCTCACGTAATTACACGTGAACCAATGCTTATGGTAACAAGGCTCCTAACAAATCTTGGTTTTGATTTTAATCACATATTTTAAAGGTCCCTTTTATGTCCACATTATTCGCACATTTTAAATACTTTTGACCTCCCTTTTTTAAGTTTATAATAATCTCTAAGTTAAATAAAGATAGGTTAACCACACCTTAATTAACTCATTCTTTCTTTGCTCCCTCCAAACATAATGTCTGGCTTCTAACCCTATTTTCGAGTTACACAATATTTGTAGCACAACCATATTATTAAGGCGGATTTAATCCGACCCGACCCTAATCAAGACATACGCCCAATGTATATTAACTAATTTAAAAAAAAAATTTAATATTATCATATATTGTATATAATTAGAGGCCCATTTATAAGGATTTAAATTTAACCACCCACTTTACTTAAGGGTACTTACTGTTTAAATATGTTTAGCCATTGAATTTAAATCAAACATTCCTAAAAGCCAAAGCTGATGCAAATGCGCATAAGCTCATACTTTTAAAATTTTTTATCATATAATTATTAACTCTTATTTAATTTATTTGTTTTTATACATACGTGACAGATAACAAATTTGTTTTAAATATTATATAGCCGTTACTCTCCACGCGTCTGTGCCTCACACAGCAAAAGCCAGAGCCAGCCCCTCCCCTCTGCTCTTATATATGCAACCCTAGCAGGGTTTGGCTAATTGATTGGGTCATGGCTGGCTCGTCTTGTCTTAGGGTCTCTGTTAACCCTTTTTAACCCCTTTTTTCTGGGTTTTCGCCATTTTTCGGGCATTTTCTGAGCTTTTTTGCTTCTGGGTCTTCTTCACATCATTGGTATTATTATCATTGAAGCTCCGGGCTCCGGCTGCCCGGCGGTAATGGCGCCGGAGAAGGCGCCGGAGGAGAAGGTCTACCCGGCCCCACTGTCCTCCCACGAGGAGGTTGTCAGGAGCCCGGCGCTCTTCATGGACTCCCTCCGCCGCTTCCACTCCCTCCTCGGCACCAGATTTATGTACGTAACAACCTCAGCCTGCTTCTTTATTCCTTCATTAATTTATCTGTTATTTGCTTGGTTTGAGACCAAATAAATTAATCTGTCTGAAGAGATAAATGTTGGGCGCATGTGAGGCATCCATTTTCTTCATTATCTTTTGTAAGAACTTATTTTATTTATGCTTCAAATATTCATATGTGATAAATCCAAAAAATGGTGGAAGCAATTTTGTCCTCTGCTGGGAGCATCTTTTATCCACAATGATAAAATGGAAAACGGGAATATCTTTTTCATTGGAGTATTAGTGCAAAAGTTTGGGATTTATTAACATGCATGACTGCAAATCTGCATTTTTATTCAGGATTCCGGTGATTGGAGGGAAGGAGCTGGACCTGCACCTCCTGTACTCGGAAGTCACCAAAAGGGGTGGCCTTGAGAAGGTAAGCTTCGGAAATTCCTCGTTTTCTCTCATTGGGATGATGATTCACGCTATTTTCTCAACTGGGTCTCGATCGTTTTCGGCTAATTTTGATGTTATTGAGTTGTGGGCTCTGATGATTTTTATTGAAAAAGGTTGTCGGAGAGAGAAGATGGAAGGAGGTGATTGCAGCATTCAACTTCCCGCCCACCACCACCAGCGCCTCCTTTGTGCTCAGGAAGTACTACATCAGCCTTCTCCACCATTTCGAGAAAGTCCATTTCTTTCGCCTCCAGGGCCCCCTGGTTGCTCCTGCTGGTAACAAAAATGGCGTCTTTTCAGCATAAAAATCTCGTCTTTGAGATTCGTTCTTACTCTTCTCCCGCATGTAGCTTGCGAGTTTTTCTTGTTCTGTTTTTTAATGGGGTTGGTTACTTTGGTTGTGCAGTGACAACGCCAGTGAGGAGCTCCTCATGCAGAGCCGCGCCGGCGACTGAGGATGCGCCATTGCCGGGCGGCGTAGGCGAGACCACCCCGGAGGTGGCGCCGCTCGCCAGAAAGAGGAGGGCAGACTTCGCGGGCGGCGGGGTGGGGATGCAGGTGGGAGGTGAGTGTGGCCCTGGAACTCAGTCCTGGGTCATTAATGGAAGTTCAACTGGTTTTTGAGCTGGGGCCCACGTTTTTGGGCAGGGGCCAACATGAATGTTCTGTGGCCTTTTCGCTGGGCCCCTGGTGGAGTACTTGCAAGTGTGCTGCAGATTTGCTGCCGGTGCAGATGAACCCAGTTGACTTGTCTGCCATTACCGAACGTCGGAGTGACCTAGGAATGCAGGACCACTGGATTTGGTGGTCCTCATATTGTTTGTAGTACAGATTCAGAGCTTGAAATTAAAGTACATTTGCATAATGTGAGCTCGTATAGATTAATTCAGTGGTTTAAGTTAACTCAATTTATTGTTATGTTTAATCTTGAGCAGCGTCGGTGAATTTTCCGGTGGTGGGGATGATCGACGGAAAGTTCGATCATGGGTACCTGGTGACAGTCCGGCTGGGATCGGAGATCCTCCGGGGAGTGCTCTTCCACCCAGTGCCACCCGCCAATCCAGCGCCAATGGTAGTAGGGGAGAATGCCATTGTCCCCTATACCGCGGCGGGGCCTCCTGCACGCATGCGAAGGAGGCGACGGCGGCGGCGAAGAGATCCAGCTCACCCGAAGCCCAACAGGAGTGCCTACAACTTTTTCTTCAAGGAAAAGCATTCCAAGCTCAAGGTGCTATACCCACACAGAGAAAGGGAGTTCAGTAAGATGATTGGTGAGTCATGGAACAAGCTCACCCAAGAGGAAAGAACGGTAAAGTATTGTTTTGTGTCTAGATAATTTCTGCCTTTTTATGTTTGTTAAACTTAATCTGATTTTAAATTCATGGATTAGTGATATGATACTTATTGAATCTTTATGATACTTATATTTGATTATGTTTATGTTTGTTTCTAATAATAGGTGTATCAGGATTGTGGATTGAAGGACAAGGAAAGGTACAAGAGAGAGATGCAAGAGTACAGGGAGAGCTTGAAGCTGGTGGAAGTGCAACCCATGGAGAATGTTAGGCCAGGGCCTTCTTCCCAAGTTGATTCAAAAAGTGAGACAACAACATCAGATACTTGACTTGATGCTGAAGCACACTGTTATTTACAAGCATATACATTGTTGGGTGGAATGGGGATTAGGGTTACCAAAAAGTTTAACAGGCATATTTTAAGAGGTAGAGCATTACTTTGAAGAATGTACTTGCTGTTTCTTCAAGTTAGGAACTTTATCTAGCCTTTATTTGTTGTAGGTGCTAACATAGAATACTGGAGCATGTGGGTGGGTGAAAGAAGGGTTATCAAAATACTAATCATGTTGTGTGAAGTGTTGGTCAATTAGTTTGTGTTAATATGAAGGTAAATGAAATCTTGCTTGAGTGACATTGTTCTGTGGTATAAGATTTGACCCCTAACTTAGCACTTGGCAGATGTTTATACTGGATTAGTCAAGTAAAAATAATCAAGTAATAATATTATGGATTAAATTACTCCGTTGGAACTTTCTGATTGAGTGCGGCAAGAGCTTCATGCCCCATTAGTAGAGTGTAGTGTAGAAAGTGTCAAGTTAAACATGTGACTGTCACCACTTATTGGTGGGAGAGTAGGGCAACCACAGTCCATATTGGGCAAAAAAGGTTCAAAGCTAAATATTCATTCCTAGTTTTCTATTGGATCTGCAAATCTTGGGAAGTTTATATGTCCAAAGTGGTAGGTAGGTAAGCCTCATTCTTTTCTTTCAATTCAAGTATGTTTATATAGTAGACAATATCCTCAATGAATGTTTCCTCCATTATCTTATTACAAAGATAGGACGCACCAATGGTCCAAGTTTGTTTACCCACTGTGGTGGGCCGAGGCATACAAGCAAAAGGGTATTCCTTAATGCCAATGCTAACTTGCAGCAATGACATGGTAGTCAAGCTAACTTGCAGCAATGACATGGTAGTCAAGGGCTCATTATACGTAAATAAATTATAACTATTAGGTACTAACTTAAATATGTGCAACTCTTGCCTATTGTACACATGGCACACATATAAAATGACCTGATTACCCTACCTCATATTTATCTACTTCGGTTCTAAATATCAACACATTTAACCAGTAATGGCCGACCTCATCTACTTCCTAGCCTCGGTGTCGTTTCCCTCCAACCCTGTTGTTTTTGCCATTGCCATTGCCTACACTATATATGCTCCAATGTTGTCGCCACCTCCTCTACCTCTGCCACCGTCTTCTCCTCCTTTTCTTATTCCTCGTTTTTAGTATTCAACGACACTAAATATGATCTGGTCATGGCTATTGGAAGAGTCACAACCCTCTTTGCCATTATATTTCTAGCCAAGCTAAATTTTTCTTTACCATGACTTCTAAAAACCCACTTATCAAGTTGTGCTCAACCTCCTCCTCTGCCTCCCACTTTGTTCAACCTTGAACTCCGCCTTTGCCACTACTTGTCATTGCCTCCAACTCTGATTGCCTCGACCACCACCTTTTTCTCTTCTATGCGTCTAACACGATCAGGTCATTGCCATCCAAAAAGTCACAACCCTATTTACTGTTATATCTCCAACTAAGCCATATTTTGCTTACCCATGACCTCCATTAATTTTAACATATGTTATCGCTCCATTAATGACATCTTTTTAGCATTGGGGTTATACAAAATTTAGATTTTCTTTTTGTACAAGCTACAACTTAACAATTGAACACATAAACATCTTCAAATGATAAATATCAGCAATAAGTTTTATTTTTGCGTGAGTTAGAGCTTTTTCTAGCACCCAACAATCCTAAAGCTTACAATAATGACAATTTATACCTTTCAAAGTTGGTAATTGGTAGTTGAGAGATTTATTTTGGTAAAATAGGCAATATATTATATATTATTCGACTGTATCTCCCTAAATAAATGCAATTAAGCATATAGAAATTGCCTAAAAGAGAAACATGATAAAGAAAGAATGTTCAAATGTATTAACTATCAAACTGCCAATTGCCAAATAGTGTCCTCTTCTCTAGAAGCTTTCTTATGGCGACAAAGAAGAATGAGGTCACCAACGACAAAGAAGAACATGCAATTGACATTTGGCAGTTGACACTTGCAAGGTGACATATTTAAACATGTTTTGTTTATCATGTTTCTCACTTATGTTATTTAGGATGCTTAAGTGCGGATAGTAAGACGGAGATAACTACAAAGTAAATCTCCAACTTGCCAACTGTGGTTGTCATGTACAGAACAAATATAAACTTAAAGTTCACTCTTGAGAAATAAATGAGAATTCACTATGAGTTATTTGTGAGTTTAAGTATTTCTATCAATGGTGAGGTGCAACATTTAGGTCGCAAATGTGCTTCCTAAATATAAAGATCATGTCTTTCATGATTGTTGTTAATGTCTTGTGCTTGAATATCTTGCACCAAACATGTTTTAAAAAGATTTCACAAATTGATCAATTTCTTTAAGTGAAACTACTATGAATTGGCGTAAAACAATCAATGACCATGTGAGGGAAAACATAGAAAAATATTTTGAGAGTTGAAACCCTTTTTAAGTATTTCTATCATAAGTGCAACACTTAGGTTGTGTTTGCAAAATATGCTTCCTAAATATAAAGATCATGTGTTTCATGATTGTTGTTAATGTGTTGTACTTGAATATCTTGCACCAAATTTGTTTTAAAAGGATTTCACAAACTGATCAATTTCTTTAAATGAGGCTACTATAAATTGGCATAAAACAATCAATGACCATGTGAGGAAAAACATCGATAAATGATTTTAATTTTTTTTCTAGACTACCTTGATATGTTATTATTTGACCTTGTATTTCATAGTGGAATTTATACTTTCTAATTATGTTTTGAGATTGAGGATGCTTATAAATGTTGTAGTATGTATTTTAAATTTGTATAAGCATGCTAACCTTTCTATCTTATTAATAGATATGTATTGTCCAAAATTGAAACTTTTAAGCTCTCAACCCATAAGATCTCACATATTTTATATGTGTATTTGATGAGTATAATCTATATGTTATTTTATCTCTATTTACTTTACTTTTTAGCCTTGTTCAAGAGTTAATAACCTAGACAATTATAAATTAAAATTAATTATGAGAGAGACTTCTATGAAGTTTTGGATTAACTTGGCTAATTTTTTTATTTTCTTGCATAAACTATACCATGACGATCGATTAGGGGTTTAGGCCAATCAATCGACCAATCAAACGGATTCATGCTTATGTGATCAAGGAATTTACTGATTTATACTAAGATTAGAAGAATCATGCCTATAATTTTGATTAATGTAGATGATTCATGCTATGTCAAAGATAGTTCATGCCATAAAATTGGTTGCTTATTTTCTCTAAGTAGTTCTAGCTTCCAGCCAATAACACTTCTTATACACACATGATCTAGATTAGAGGTTAAAGACATATTTATGATTCTTTTAGTGGATTCGTATTCCTAAGCTAGTTTCATAATATTACTTTCTTATTTGATTTAAATTGTCATTAGTTTTAGTTTTCAATTAAAAATAAAATTTTCTTTAAGTTTGGTAACAATTTAATTCATCCTTAAGTTTTAAATACCTTTAATACTCATCATAGTACAATTGCCTTGTACGTTTTCAAAGGGTTTAATTATAAAATATCAATTTTAATTAATTATTGATTGAGAAAAAGAGCCTTAGCTTGAGTAACTTGTTCATTTTGTTAGGTATATTTTAAATATGTAGTTGAGAATGTTGCATGTGTTACCATGATTTACATTAGAGACTATCTTTTCTTTTATTCTAACATTAGAACATATCTTACATTGGTGATAAGTATGTATGCATAATTGATGATGTTATTCACTCAAATTGGTATGTCATTATGTAGCTAATTAAGTTGAGCACGGTTCTCATTCACTTTCCAATAGTTTGTTTTTATTGATATTGTGTTTATGTCTTGGGAAAAGATATTTAATTCTAACTTTCAATAGTATGATTGGTATATTCTTTTGGAGAAGGTTTGTGTTGTATATGATGAATATGTGCATCTTAAATTCATGTGTTTTGGTGATCTATATGTATGTATTTGGTTTGCGCATTAGTATGATGAAGAAACTTTATGTGGTGTAAAATTGTGTTCTTCATGACTAATTGTAAATATGACCTCAAAATGCATCATAAATGTTCAATTGATGCAAGATTTTTTGGTATTGCATTTGAGTACATTTTTCATATTTTATCATTTCATCTTTGGTATGGCATGAAAATATTTCAACTTTCAATTGGTATCAAGGTTAAAAATTGTAAGCTTTATATTTCAATATGAAAATCCTCTTGTTTCAAACTTATACATGGCTTTTGAAAATGCTAAATAGTTTCATGTTGCATTGATTTCCAAAGGTCTTGGCATGTTTAGCAAATCCTATTTTTGGTTGAAGTGCGACGTATTGCAATCCCTCCTTGTAGAAGACCACAATGCCTTGAGTTGGTAGATTGTTTAGTTGTTTCGATCCAATGCCAACTAAGTCCATGTCTTTAGCTTTACCTCTTCAAATTTCTCAATCTTTCTACATCTTTTCTAGATGTTGTTACATATGATGTAGAGCAAAATATTAATGGGATAAGAAATTGGATTAAATTCATATGAAACGTGTAGATTTAAATTTGCATCACTACATATATACTATCAAAAGGGGCAATAAGACTTTTTCCAAAGGAGGAAAAGAATGCAACAATTTAAGGGGAATTTAAAAAATTTCAAATCTTTAAGGCCTTTAACTTTAAAATGTTTTATACTCCTAAATTGAGGAGGAAAAATATTTTTTAAATGTGTTTATTCTTATATACATTAATGATTTTATACCTTATAGTAATTTCAATCGAATATTTTGTCATCATTATTAGATTGTTACATCTTTTCATGATGATGATAATATCATGCGTAAATGGGATTGAATTGAATTTTGCATGAAAGAGACAAATGTTAATATTACATATTTAATATGATTATCTTAAGCTATAGATCCTCGTAGCTTTGAGGATCTATCTGTTAGAAGTAGGTATGATTTATATGGGTTAAACCCATATGGGTATTGAGAGCTCAAGTCTACTTTGTAGTGAATGAGAATCACACATGTGAATTGGTTGAAGAAGTAAATAGTCCTACATCGCCTAGAAAAAGGTGATGATCTTGGTATATAAGGCATAAGTTTGGCCTTTTAAGTTAGGCCTTTGGGCCACCCCACTTTTATAGGGGAGTTACATGTCGGACCCATGCACCTAAACAAATATGCATAGTAAGATCCATAAATAAAATTTGAATTTATTGCACTTGATAGAGTAGGCAAAGAGGATGAGTGGCTTCGTCATTTTTTATAGGATATTCTAATGTGGGGGATACCTGTGCCACCTTTTTGCATTTATTGTGATTACCAATCAGCTATAGAAAGAGCACAAAGTAACTTGTATAATGGTAAGTCTCGACATATACGTCAAAGACATAATACCATTAAATAATTACCCTTTAGTAGAATAATTTTCATTAAGTATATTAGGTCACAATAAAATATTGCGGATTCACTTACTAAGAGTTTAACCAAAGAACAAGCGAGCAGTTTATCGTGGGGAATGAGCTTAATGCATATACATTAAGAGTTACCATAATGGCAACCCAACCTAGTTGACTGGAGATCCCAAGATCTAGGTTCAAAGGGACAACTAGATTGTGGGGGATTTAAAGGGGATTACTATTGAGATAACTTATCGTCCTCATTCATATGATGAGATAGTGATGCCTACCCAGTGAATCAGGATAAACTTTACTTTTAATGGTTCTTATAACTTGAATTAGTTTAAGTGGGGTATGACAGGATACTCCTAATAAGAATCACCTATATGAGTGTGAAAGGGGCCGCTTTTATGCGGATTTTAAGGCTAAATCTTCTATAGCACTTATGAAAATTAGGTTTGCTGAAGGTCAAAATGAACACAATCATGATAACCACCTTGTATCTGAGAAGTGACTATGTGAATTCTATTGTCTTGGTTAACAAAAATGGCTGAACAGTTCAAGATATTATGTCCACTGATTAGCCAGTAGACCCGATAATTTTTAAAAGGGAAGGTTTAAAGCCAAAACTACTTTTCCCCATGCACGAACTTTTCAATATTTGCTCTCACATTTTATCTGCATTATTTTGCTTAGTTATCCAGCTAAATTTATATGGGAAATTGTTAGAAGTGGATATAATTTATATAGGTTAAGCCCATATGGTTTATATAGGTTAAGCCTATATGAGTATTGAGAGCCTAAACCCACTTTGTAGTGAATGAGAGTTACCCATGTGAATTGGTTGAATGAGTGAATAGTCTCACATTGCCTAGAAAAATATGATGATGTTGGTATATAAGGCATAAGTTTGGTCTTTCAAGTTAGGCCCTTGGGCCACTCCACTTTTGTAGGGGAGTTACATATTGGACTCATACACTTAGGTGGGCTAACCCACATGCGCGTGTGTGCACTGCTGATGTTTGTCCGTCTGGTCGGTCGGGTTGGGCCAAAAGATAATTACTTTTGAGACAAATTCATTTGGTTTGATTTTCTCTTAACACAAAATGGGTCCGGTTTTATTCTCACCACGTCCGTTTGAATGGGACAGGTTGTCTTCAACGGGATTTCTTATAAAACACTAAAAAAATGTCTTCTGTATCATCCTTTACTAGATTTTCTTATTCTTCTCATCTACGTCTTTTGTGAGAGCATTTCCATAACGTGTGTTCACTGCATGCACTATGTAAAAGTGCTTTTATAGCATGTGATTAATCGTCTTATCATAGGAGGCAGATACCCAAGTGAGTCCTCAACACAAATAAAGAGGGTGAATTATGAATAAAGTGTTTTGCTTGATTCGATCATCTTTTTTTTGGTATATTTTTTTTTATCACAACACATACAAAGGTACAAAAATAACACTATCTCCTCTGTTTTTTTTTGCCTATTGACACTCCGACATACCAATGAAGTCAAAGTGTAGAAGAAAAATAAGGAAAGGGTCACATATCATCAGAGCTTCAAGCCAGGATAAATTTCAGAAGTGAAGTGAAAAATATTAAAATGTGGTGACATCCCAGGTATTGCTAATCAATGAGACATATAATATTCCTTGTGTTAAAAAAATCAAATAGAGCTATTAATGTGGTGGAGTACAAGTGGGTACAAACGAGATATGATCAAAGCTATGGAGCCCATTAGATATAAAAAAAAGGTTTTCCTAGCCAACTATATGACCAGAGCCCTATGAGCATTCCACACAGGGCTCTAAATATATTACATAGAGGGCACATGTACATAGATAGTGAGTTGCCTTTTATATACCATGTTCGGAGTCCTATGTGGCATGGTCACACAGCTCTAATCAGGTGGCCTGATTAGGCTTAGACATGCCTTAGATATAACACCATGGCAAACTACCATGAATTAACAGGAGAGCTGGATAATGCAAATGAGCATAGAACCAACAGATCAAGACAAGCCAATCCAAAGATGCACACGAATGCACCAAGGAAAGTCCGGTGCAGTAATGCTTTGGACCACAAAGGCAGAAATATACACTACGGTCACATTTCCATGAGCTGCTCTGTGTTAGTCGCGTGAGCCGACAATAGAACAGAAAGGAGATAACAGCCATTGGAGACTGACTAAGAATCATGTGACCTAAAAAATCATATGAGAGACTTTGGAGACGAGGAAGCTCTTAAAAGAAATCCGAAGCAGTGAGGAATTCATCAAAATCTTGTAGAGATACCCCTTATATCTTGAATTGAAAGAAACTCATTGAAGGTAGAAAGTGTTTTGCCAAGCTACAAGAGAAACACCAATTGCAAAGCAATCACCATCATATGTGGTTAGTATTCTCCATTGAATTGTGTTCAACGCTATTAGCCCCACGTCTAGGGTTGTTAACCTTCCTTTTCACACCCAATCAATGAAAACATAAAATTACATGTAATTAGTATTCTTTTAGCAAGCTGTGCTACTCAACTCAAGGGCAATGTTCTAGTACTGGCTCGGCCAACTGAGTTCAAGCTTGAGCTGCTTTCCTCAAGCATTAAGAGGTTCATGTTCTGAACATTTCATAGATAATATATCATACAAAATGTTTGATGTTATTCACTTTTGATATATATTAATGTATTATTTTAAATCAAGATACACAAAGATAATTAAACATACAAAATGAGCTGAGCCAGCTCAACTCAAGGGCAGTGCTCTAGTATTGGCTCGTCCAACTGAGTTCAAGCTCGAACTGCTTTCCTCAAACATTAAGAGGTTCATGTTTTTAACATTTCAGAGATAATATATCATATAAAATTTGGTATATTAGATGTTATTCACTTTTGATGTATATTAATGTATTATTTTAAATCAAGATACACAAAAATAATTAAACATACAAAATGAGCTGAGCCAAGCCGAGCCAGAGCTCAATCCACTTCTGCTAGTTTACGCTTAAACTCGTTTGAGCCTGAAAACGTGGTGAGCAACCTTACCTGTGATTGCTTTGAGAACAATGTGTAGGATTATCCAATCAAATATAATGGTAATGAGGCTAAATTAGTGACAACTTTAATACATTCCTATGAGTTTTTTTTTATTCAAATGCTCATTGAAGCAAGATCACCACTATGGAGAGACCATTGGATTTGGGGATGAGGGGGGCTTTGACTCTTAGGCGTCTGCCCTAGCCTCAAAGATCTTAACAAGATGGGATAGCCCAAAGGCCTTCTTGGAACGAAGAATTGCATTTATATTATATTTTGAAACTATGAAAAAGGGGCACAATATTTCAGTTTCGCATGATTGGCAACCAGGTGTGATCAAAATTAGCTAGCTGTGGGAAGTCCATTCTGTATCCAGGCCGAATATCCACCAGCAATGTCAGTGATTCCTGTGTAGCCCTGCATGAAAAAAGAAAGTGATATCAAATAATCTACCCAAGAGACATTGTTATTTTTTAACAAGTCGATATGCCATACAAAGAAACATTTGCTGTTAGAGCTTGAATATGATCACACCGACCATCATGAGAAACATTGAATATGAATGAAAGAAAAGGGAGACACAGTTCTAATGGGGACATAGGTGTTGACCCTATTTGCTCCCATGAATCTGTCTGCGTACATGCTTCTATTGTCCTCTCTCTGTAAGCCTACCCTCGGGCTAGCTATAGAACAGCTCCCCGCCAATAAACAACCAGAAAAGAGATGCGTGTCCTGGGCCTGTATGTTTTTATAACGGGCCAGAGCAGCCAGGAAAACGCTTTTAAGTAGACTTGGACTTGGATGGCCAACCTGTCTTCCATGAGAATGAGCCTCATCATTGATATGGGTCGACTACAAGGCCATCCTCACATATATGGGGATAAACAAAGCAAACTCTATGGAGGGGCTATTAAGATCCGAATGTTGCTTCATTAAAATCAGTTCTGGTGGCTGGAATTTCTTTCCTCGAGGCTCCAATACTTTCATCCGCGTTCAAAAACCAAAGTGAGAACCTGGATTAACTTTCAGTTTGAAACAGTTCTGAGAGTGAATTCCTGAGACTGGTTGCCTTTCAGACCTAAAAAAGCCCTCCTATGTATTTCGCCATAAACTTCCCATTTGTCATTCTATAGGGAAACCTTGCTTATTTGATTATTTGAGACTGGCTCAGCTCAACAAAGCAAAAAACGAAGATATCTCAACGTATCATCCCACGCAAGTGCACCTACTGTCTGCCCCACACAATTCACAACTACACAAGACTGGGAAAATCGGAAGGAACCCACAAAATAGGGGACCGCATATTTTGGGGTTGATTCGTGGGTACACACAAGGGAGCATTTGCACATGGTCTGTATCAGTGCTCTCAGCTACAGGATCATCTTCCCCCATGAATATTACTTGGGAATAGTCATCAAACCAAGAGAAGAGCTCTTTCATTTTCTCACTCCGGTTTAAATATTTAACCATGCTTGAACTTCACAAAGGTATGAATCAGTATTCACCAGTGTAGAATTATACCATCAATAAGTAGAAACAAGCAATTGAAATTCAGATAAAAGCATATTCGGTTGAAAATGACATCAGCGTCCTCCCATCATCAATTATATTATCATGTAAGCCTTAATGCAGTTATATATGCACATTTTATGCAACCATTTGAATCTGTCACACTTGATATCATAAATTTGAATCTACATGAGCCAGAGTAGCACGCTTCTTTGCATCCTCATGCAATTATCTAAAAGGAAAATGCTCCTTCTTCAAAAATCTAACATTAGAACCCATTGTATACATCACCACCATTAATTTGTGAGCTCCATCATGTCAAAACATGGCGGCAGTGTATACAGTGGATTCTAAAGTGAGATTTTGGTAGAAGAAATAGCATTACTCATTCTTTAATTTCATGAAAAATTGATAAATATCTGGGTTTATCATGACGAGACCACATGCAGCACTAGTAAAGAGGTGTTTCAATAGCTTGGAAGGCTAAAAGTAAAAGACGAAGCCCAAATATGCCTTGCAAGGAAACAGTGAGAAGATATAGCTATGTATGATTTGGGCAGAAATGATCAATAATGGATGCTAATGGTGCGTCATGTCCCAACTACATAGGGTTGGCTTCATGAGATATAGTAGTAGGCTATTTCAAGGTACAGAAAGTAGTCTACTTGCATTGTATGAGAATTTAAACTAAAGGGCTAAGATATATAAAAAAGAATATACAAACTGATAAAAAAAATCATTAATATACCTATATATATATCTTCAAATAAACTAAACTAGTCTGATTCGATAATTTGCAAGAGAAGTTCACTCAGGTTGGTCCATTCTGTCTACAATTGAATCTATTTAGGTGTTCTGTAAAAAGTTGGTTTATATTTCTCATAATAAAAGTACAATTGCGAGTTCTTTGCACTTCCAAAATATGACATGACCAAGATGATAACTAAAAGTATTTCCTTTTGTCAGAATTCCACCATGTTAGAAAGATCATCAACGTAAATATAAGCATTTTAAGTAAACGATCAAATATATATACATACCCACACCTCTCTCACTCTCTCTCTCTCTTCATATATATATATATATATATATATATATATATATATATATATATATATATATATATATAAACGTTTTAAGTAGTGTTTTTGCATGTAACAGGTATCTATGATAATATGCAAAGAAATACAAGACTTGATTTAGAGCCACAAATTTAATGATAGATATTGTCATACATTTACGATTGATTACATTGTTAAAAATAAGGTTGAACAGATTGACCCTTTAAGCAGATTAACAATACAACAGAAAGTAATCCTCTACATCATATAAAAGTAAGAGTTTATAGATCGATATGATTATGCTATATCTCCCTTACATGCACAGACCCTTCGGTATAAGGTATTTCTGAAAATTAATGGAAAATCCACATTTATTTTTGCACATTCCCGAAAACAAATCAACTACAACGTCGTAAACTAACATTTTTGCAGTACTTACAGCAGATAAAAGATCTGTAGCTGCCATGAGGGATCTTTTCCCACTCAAGCATCCCTGAAAGGGCAAGATAGTATTAGCAACATATGGACAAGTTGCAAAGCCAAAAATTCAATAAATATAACTAGCAAAAGAGCTATCTGCCACACCAACTTACAACTATAATCTCATCATCCTTTCCAAAGTGTGTTGATACTTCTTCCAAAAACTTTAAGTTCTTGGACATTCCTATTTAAAAGACAAAAAAAGGAGGCAGAAAGTGCTGATTCAATAAATTGTGATTAATCAGCATAAGGAAAACACTAAATATGACATAGATAGTAGAATTCATCTGTCCCTTAACAAGACATGATTATCACGGAGATTAACAATGTTGACCATCAGGACAAGATATAGAAACAGTAGATATGTAGAATGATATCATTCAAACTTGCTCTTGCAGAAATATTTATCCTTTGTACAACATTGTTTAGTGTGACAGTAAACAAAGCAATATTTTAAGATCCTTATGTAAGACGCGACTAGAAGCAACAGAAACTAATTAGAAAAAGTGGATGGTAAAATATGAAAAAGAAGAAACATGATCCCAAGCTGTCATATTGAAAGTTTTAACCAGGTGTATTATTATCTGGGATGCTGAATTAATAAACTTTGTCAGTCATTGTTTTCATAGTATTCTCAAAGACTTGCTTGCTCATGATGTCTCTTGATTTACCTCCACAATGTAAATCAACAAGTAATTTTTTCTAAATTAGCAATTCTGTTAGAATTCCTTATTTTTTCGCTCGGAATAGAATTCCTGATTAGTACTGATGTAGAAAAAAACAAGAAAGCAGAGCTAGTGATTCTTGCAAGATAACTATCTATGAAAACCACAGATGAATTTATAATAATAGCTTCACCAAAGATCTGGCTCAAGAGCTCACACCTCGATAAGAGAGATGACAAATTAAGGCAGCTTGAGCAATTGTAGAAAATCAAGAAAGAGGCCCATTTAAAAAGTCCTTGCCGATTGAAAATAAATCACTCAAAACACCAAGATACTGAGATGTACAGTAGAACATAAACTTTGAAAAAATAAAGCACAAAGCAAATGAAAATCAATAAACAATGATTACCATTTCCAACTCTGTACATGTATGGAACATTCACAGCCCCAGTAGCATGGCCCCCAGTGAACTCTTCCGGTGTCCTGAAACACAGCAGCAGCTATTAAATCAACCAAAAGAAAATGTGAAAAACAAAACAGTCAAATCCTCCTAAATTGGAGAAACTCCCAAAATTCTACCTGACGTCGAGGTACCTATGGCCAGCCTGAAGCAGCTCGTGGGCAACACGGACAGGCACCGATCTTGGCATCCCACCATTGGATCCCTGATCACCCATTGTGGCCATTGCTCTCCTGTCATTAAAAACAAATACAATTAAAACGCAAAACAACATTCCTTCATCTTAACAAGTCCCTATTGGGTGGCACAAATTCTGGGTCCCTTCTCAAATCTCAACCTGGGGACTGAGCGCTGGCCTCCGGCACCACCCGCATGGAGCTTCAATGCAGGTGACAGCAATGGCAGCTGCCTGCAAAGGCGGGAACGAGACCGGGTTAGAAGCATTCAGGGCAAAAGAAGGAGAGGAAGAACAGAGGGAAGGGAACCTGGAGAGGGGGAGGGGGAGGCGGGTGAGGAGGAGAGGGGAGGGAAGAATTCGGAGAGAAGATGCCATGTTGTGCTGCAGAGTTCGGGTGCGTAGGACCGAGTACGAAGTGCAGATGAACGTGCGGGTTGGGTCAATGGGATTGAGCGGGATGCTCGTAGTCTATTTGGCTAGACATGTGAGGCTTTTATGGATTGGAAGATGTTGTATGCCACTGACCACCTGGATAAGCTCTCTGACAGGGTGACATGTCCATGCTGTGGAATCTTGATCACTACAGTATTCATTGCCTGGCAGCTACAGCCAAACTTCCATTACTGAACTTTCCTAACCACTCATCAACCCATAACCCCAAGGTCTGAAATTTTAAGACTGGAGCATATTAATGCAGTCTTGACCCAACCCCACCATGCCTCCTTCCATCATCCCTTAAAGAGTGTCACACCTTAGTCCAATAAAATTCAACCCCTAGGACCTCTCTCACAATGGAAAAAATAAATAGTTTTTTATGTCTAATCCACATATAAGAGATAGGACTAGAATTATATATCATACTATATTAAAAGTACCAAAGGTTTACAATAGAAATTTCAAATTTGGATGATTTTACCCATATTTTATATTATTAATTTTTATTTTACCCATAATAATCCCAAAAAATCAACATTAAGCCCTATTTTAAAGGAGGGCATTTGCCTATTTTGACAGTGTTTTTTGTTTGAGAATCAATTGTTAGATCAAAGATTTTTAATCTTTGATTTATGATGTCCCTAGATCACTTTAGGCATAATGGAAGGTCGACATAGACATTGATCATACTTATAGTTGTGTCTGTATGATTGTGATTCTGATTTAAGATATAAATGGTTGTATTAACAAAAATTTTCTTGGAATTGATCCTCTACAATTTATTTGGATGTCTAGCAAAAGCTAAGACATGTATGTTTTTGTTTTGCTAGGCTATAAGAGGGGACTCTGCTCTTTTGAAGTTTGAGAAGGAAAAAGCCGTTCTTCAAGATAATCTTTTAAGTGTGTGGAAGACATTGTACCTCCATCAATGGGTAAAATTAGGAATTTTCTTTTTCCTTGTTACAATTAAGAGTGAATAGGACTGTTCAAGTCCTATAAATAGGTAAGCCTCTTACTAGGTAATTCATTTGATTGAATTGAATAAACTTTGCCCTTTAAACTTTTTCTTCTCCCATTCCCTTTTCACGAAGGGTACTCTAAGTCCTTGTTTTATTTGGTTACACTCTAACCAGTGACCGGAATTGCCTATAGGAAGTTTGTTGATTTCATATATGAAGTTTCTTTAGGAATGCTCTATATTATATAGGTTTCTCTAGTCAAATTTAGATAGTTGCGGTGCCATTGTTGTTCATAAGGCTATAGTTTTCTAATATTTCTTGATCAATGAGTATGCTAGAAATGGAAGACATCCTATGGTTACATATTTTGTCGAAAGAGTTGGAGTAGATTAAAACCCCTTTTCTAGGGGAGATCATGTAACATGGTTGATAACATTCCTATTCATTGGCTTAATTATAGTATTTGTTTATTAAATTTTGAGCCTTTTAATCTAATTCTAGAATAGTTTTATATTTTTCTTCAATGTGTCATTGTTAAGCTTAGGCTTTTAATCTAATTTCATGAGCTTTGTAGGTGCTGTAATCCATAATTACTTTAGCTCTTTATTTGTTAGTAATTGTTGTTACAACAGGTTTTTTGTTTTTATTAGTTAAGGATTATGAACCGAGCACAACGAGATATGAAACTGGTTCAATATTGAACCAATTGTTCGGGGGTTTCTTTTGACATACTTGGGTTTACAATAGATCAATTATTGAAGCTAAAGGTAAAAAAATAATGTAGAGTACCAATATTTCTTAAATCATATAAATTTCATTGACTTTATATGTTAAAAATTATATTTACACAAATGTAGATATCTAATGAAGAAGGGTAATTTTGTGGAAGCTTTTTATTTTTGTTCTCAAAACAGAACATAATCAAAATAAGCAACACGTTGGAAAGTTGTTCAACATAGGCATGGGTTTACTAGATGAATTTCAAAATAGGAACAGGCTTTATGAATGAATTCATAATGGGCCGCATTAAATGTTTCACATGTTATGAAGCGAAGGACCAAAACTTTCGGCTGGCCATCCTGTCGCTAGTACCTCCATTTTGAACTATCGCATCAGCTCTGTGCTAGTGCCTCCATTTTGATTTCGGACTATTGCATCGCCGTCTCACCTCTGTCCTATCTAGGGATGCCACTCGGGTCGGGTAAATAGTAAACCCGACCCGACCTGACCCGACCCTAATGGGTCAGGTTTGGTTTTTAAAAATAACCCTAATGGGTCGGGTTTAGGTGATCCATCCCGACCTGACCCGAATATAAATATAAATTTATATTTTTTATATTATTTTTAAAAAAAATTAAATTTTTTTTTATTCTATTCGGGTCAAACGGGTCGGGTTTAGGTCACAGTTTTGTTATGTGGTATCGGGTTCGGGTTTAGCAAAACCCGACCCAGTGGCATCACTAGTCCTATTTGCTCCATTCTAGTTGGCTCTTCTCTCCTCTCCTCTTGGCTCCGCTGCACTCTCATCCCAGCATTCCTCTCGGCTCTGCTGTGCTCTTTGTCTAGTGGTCTAGACACTTCTCTAGTACAAATGGCGTCCAACAACCAAGAAAGTTGATCTTCTATTTCACGTTTATTTCACCTCATTCTAGAGTGTACTATGATGGGTTTCAATGTGTGGCCAAGGGGGTTTCGATGGGCAGGGGGATTGTGATGGAAGGGGGTTGTGATGGGGTAGATGTGTGTGTGTGTGCGTGTTTTGGGTGGGGGGGTTGCGATGGGGTAGGGGGTGTGATAAGCCACGATAGGGGGGCTTGCAATGGGGCAGAGGGGGTTGTAAGAACATATAAGTCATATGATTAGTTTGTTGGCTAATTTCTTTGTCAAAATTATGTCATGAAACTATATGTATGTTAAAGGTCTTAAAGTTTGATTTGAGGTTGTTGTGGGCAAATCAAATTTGGAATTGACATACTTAAAAAATAGGAGCAAATGTGTTTTTATATATCAAGGTGAAAGACTGAAGAATGTGAAGTGTTTTAAAGTATATCCAAATCACATTGATATGCATAAAACACTTAGAAAATGTTAAGAAATGATTATAGAGGTTTCAAGAGGTTTTTAGGTAAAAAGAAAAAAATTATAAAATGTAAAGTAGAACAATCAATTGTTGCACACAATTGTTGAATAGAATGATCGATTACTAGAACATAATTTTTGAAGACTGATGAATCGATCAATTGCCCTAATAAAGGTTGATAACCACATGTTATAGCTCTGTGTAAAATGAAGATGAGAGTTATTGATCTATCGCTCTCGTAATCCATTGAAGAATCATGCACATTGAAAACAACAACTGATTGATTGTTTCAAGGACTATTTACCTAATTTAAGATATTTTGATTTCTATTTCATTCCTTATTGAAGTAAAAGTTTTAAATCGACTTTGATAATCATTTTCCAAAGGAGAATTCACTTGAGACTTGTATTGAATATCTATGGCGAATTAAAAAAATTAATCCACAACTGAAGAAGCTGATACACAAAGTATTTAAAGAGGAGTTGTAATATGTCTTCAGTGGGAGAGTGAAAATTTCCACAAGGCCAAAGTTAAGATAATAATAGAAGATTGTTGAAGACTACAAGTATATAGAGATAAGGTAAGGAGGAGAAAGTTTCGAGTATTTGGAGAAGACTTGAAGGCTAACAATAACGATCTAAATAAGATGAGCTTGTATTAGAGTCTAAACAAGGTTAGTAGTTTCCTTGTGTCCATGTAAAATTTGTATTTTAGTGCAGTAATTTGGTTCTTTTGGAACTACTGTAGTTTTTTACCCTGAGTTAGGGTTTTTGTAATGACCTATTTTTTAATTATGTCTAACCCAAGGGGTTGGGGATAAATCTTTAATTTAAAATATATTTTAAGAAATTTTAAGGGATGAAATCCCTATATATAGGTAGAACTCGAAGTCACATGGCCTAACGATGTAGTTCCATTCATGTAACTCTTGTTTATGGCCTAACGAAATCACATGTAACATGTATAATATGCAAATTTCAGTTCATCCAATTTAAACTTAAGTGCTAGAAAGTTTATTTAGGTGAATCGAAATATGCCCATCTTTTGGTGCTTAATAAATTCTAAAAACTGTTTAAATTTAGAAAAAAATGGTCACATATTAATAGTCTGATTTGACATGATGTCACGTGCCTTTCACAATTTACATCATTTTACATTGGTAAATTAACAACCCACATGAATAGCGTGAGTCATTCTCCTACCCATAAGTTTACAACGAATTGACTTTGGACTGGTGTAGCACAATGTCACATGACTTAAAATATTACTTTTAAGAGATGGAAAACGATATTTACACATTAAAAACTCGCATAAAAATTTAATTTTTATTTTTTTTAAACAAAATAAGTGAGCCTAAGTGAATTTTATGTGATGCCACATATTTAGTTCTATTAAAAAACAAGTATGAGTTTTTAATGTATAAATATCACTATCCTTGGACACAGAGCAAGTAAAACACATACAAGTTACCCACAAAATAGAAAATGAGCATCTAAATTATATTGTTCAAATAAGAAAAATTGCGTGTAATGGAACCTTGGACATTATTGTATAAATATTTAATCTTTGTTGTATAAATTTAAAATTTGAAGCGAAGTTTTTTACCTGGGGTTGACATGTTGTTAAGCTAGCAAACGTATGCCAATTATGCCATACCGTATTATTGTGTGTGCCAAATTGCCAAAATATGGTTTGGCTAGTTAGGCCCATAGGTTATGCCCAAAAAAAGGGATTAGGCTCCATTGGAGGCTTATCATATTGGATCCGTTCGGATTTATCTAATGGCTTGATGTTTCTGCTCGTTTTATTCTATTTTGATGGTTGGAAAACAGGGTAAGCTGGGCCAAACGTTCTTGGACCCATGACAGCTTGTGATATTCAACTTAAATGAAACATGAAACTTTACAAGCTAGTTGCAGTCGCCCACATGTTATAATGAGCCCAATCCAGCAATCCTCTTTCAAACAAAAAATCCAAATTGATAACAACATAACAATTTAACTTACCTACCATTGATAACACAAAGACTCTCGTTAGTATGCTGGATCAATTCGAAGGGGCGGGCGTGTTTGAATCATTCGCGAAATCTGCCGGCTTATGGGCTCACACTGGCATGCATGAGCGGCTCATGGTAATTTTTTCCTAACACAAATAATATTCCCTTCAGTTACCTTAACTTTGTTAATGTATTATTGCACTTTGATTGACTATCTAAACTGATACTGTTTTGAGAGCAGTGTTCTCATTAAAAAAAATCTACACAAAATACTCGTGAGAAAGACATGATAATTACAAGCTTTAACAAAGGGGCAGCTTTATATTAATACAATGAACACCTACCACCTGCTATGGTAGATAGGTACATTGAGCTTTTTCAGCTCAGAAAAAGTGCTTATAGAAGAAAGCCAATGTACAAATAGCACTGTGGTAAGCAAACAGTTTTGAACAACACGAAGCATAATATGGCCATTTCAACTTTCTAACGCTGGTTTAAACCATGGAAAAAGCGATGCTTCCTACGACGAGAATGCCTCTTTTGAAGCTTGGACATGACACAAGGAAGAAATCGCACCTGCATTGAGAATTATCATTGAATAAGTATTTATTTCAAATCTCAATGTTTCAGTCGCTAATCCACAACATTAAGTAGGCATTTAGTAGATTCAGGCCAACCTGTACAGAAGGTATTCAACTCCAGATACCGGTTGACTGAATTAGATACCATTGGTTTAAATAAGTCCCATAAATATGCCAAGAAATCATGCTTAGAATATTAAGGTGTTAAATGTGACTTCTTAAACTATCCAATAAATATTTTTAAGAGTTTCTTTTTATAAAATTCTGTAGGCTTTCAGTCTCCATCTTAATAACACTAGTTTCTGAAAACTTCCTCATAGTCTGCAAGATCAATATAAGTATCACCAATAAGCAAATATCATTTTGCCGGTAGAAGATACAGTTAGCTTCATGCCACCTTCCCATCAGTTAGACGTGATCTCCGCCCATCTCCTTGGATTGGTCTTTACTTCTTGCATTAGCCTTATGTTATGTCTTTTGTTTCCTAGCAACAGGATTAGTGGATTAGATGAAGGGTCTTGATTTAATAATGCTTAAGTGCTTAAGTTGTGAGCCCATCTGGGCACCAGACTATGTAATGGCCTATACGGCCTCTTTTCTGCTTCGGTGAATGAATTAACCCCTCCCCTAATATCCTTCTTTTCCCTAATCTTCTACTCCATCGAGATATTGTGTGTCTCTCCTTCAAAGCACAACATTAGAAAAGTAGATAAAAGTAATGCTACCTACACTACCTAAATTAACTTCCTGCACCACCTTTGGTGTGGCTGATCGTCATTGTTATTCATCTTCACTAGAGAAGATAGAGAGAAAATGATAATCAACCACGTCAAAGGTGGTGAAACATGTGGTGAAATCAGGTGGTGTTAATAGTATTACCATAGCAGATACCATAGTAATATAAAGTTACCTGAGAATTATTATGCACGCCAAAATCATGGAGGACAGTGTTGTCATTTATAAGCTTCTCATTATGGTAAGCCAGGCAAAAATTCTTCCATACATGCCTCCTACAAAAAACGAGATACACAACTTATCTAATACTACAAGCTAGGAGCATAACATGACTCAAGAAACACCAGTACAGTAAAAACATTTTGTGAAGATAAACTAATTATTCAGAAATCAATACCAGGATATGTGGCGATGACCCATTTGTGACTGCTCTATCTCATTTATCTTTTTCTCGATTGTTAATTTTAGATCTTTGACAGTGGCAGTGTTAAGTACCGCAACCTCTGCAAAAAAAGACTTTCTCCCGTAAATAAAAATGTAAGAATTCAAGCCACTTACTTGATTTTGTCTTAAAAACTGAAGCTTATCCAGCTTCATAAAATCAAGTAAGGCTAATATGAAATGGAAAAAAAAACCAAAAAAAAATTATATATGGGCCATGACTCTTCACAGTTGATTCTACATCTATAAAATTAGGATGCATACAGAATCTACTTCAATTGAAACAAAAAAGGCATAAGAAATATTTTGGGGACAAGAACCAACTTTAATCGTTGAAAATACAATGCAAAAACTTGCAAGAGCTCAGGTAATTATATTAGCTCATACACGTACCCATATGCCAAATTACAGCTTAGAAACCAGTCAACCACGTTTTTGGCTCTTTTAGTGTCATAATTAGAAAAATCACTATTACCGCAAAGGATTCACTAAAAAGAAAACATTTCATTCAAGGAAGCAAACAATTGAACCGTTTTAGTTACTACTTGAACCCATATTGAGTCGGAAGACATAAAAAACCATGATCTAGCAAAAGGAGATCCAAATACTCTCCACAGGCAAGGAACAGCACGTGCTACCCTTTCCCAATCATTTCGTCGAACAGCGTCCGTGCAATTATCACATCAAGTAAGACAGCAAGCCCACCACCACTTAGAGAACCACCCAATACCCGATATCTAAAAAGGAAACGGAACAAATTACCAAATGAGGTGTTGTCCAACTTGAGGACGGAGATTCTCATGGCGCTGCCGAGCTCGAGGCTGATGAGGGTGTCGACGTCAGCGAGGGAAGGCTTCCTGGGGACGTCGGCGAGGAGAGGGTCGTCGAGAAGAGTCGAGAGCACTGACTGCAGCCGGGCCTTCTTCAATGCGCTGCCGCTGCTGTATGAGGAGGCGGAGGAGGAGGGCACGGGCTCCTCGGCGGCCATGGCTCCCAGTGCAGCAGCAGCTTCTCCCGTCACCCCTTTCTGTATTCTCAAACCGAAAGAACCGGCCGGTCGAACCGGTTTTAAAAATGTGACATGCCACTCGGATCTGTTTTTGGCGTTAGTCTTTCTGTATTTCATGTTACGAGTTACCGACTTCTAAAATTTAAGTTTTAAAATATTTCGTTAGTTAATTAAGATGTAATTTGATAACCCCTACATTTAAAATAAATGAGGACAACCAATTTGTACATGGCGCATATATTTCCAATTACGATCTGTCCTCCTTGGTAATTGAAAATGTACAACTTGAGCAAGGAGACACACCTTCACCATCTCCTTCCTATACACGTCCATGTCGACCAGAGCCTACTCCTTCAACCTAGCTGATACACATCTTCTCTTTCCCTCCCACCTCTTCTCTCCTTCCCTCTAGCACAACCATCTCCTTGCTCCCCTCTGATGATGTAACCATTTGCTTCCTCCCCTCATGACTTCATGGACGAGTTGGCCACTGAGAGCTTGAGTCGGATGTCCCTAGTGGAGTTACCCCGTGTCCCTCATCAACCTGAAGTGGGCCAGAGGATAACTTGTTGTGCAAGGACACATCGACAACACCTACAAGATTGTGTCGATGGATACAAAGGGTGACTCGTCGTGGGTAAAGGTGAGGACTTCTTTGGAACTGGACAAGTTCATCACCCCCAATGGGTTCATTGCCGTGGACGGTATGAGCTTGACAGTGGTGAAGGGGTATGATGACGAAAATTGCTTCGACTTCATACAGGTGTCTTATACTCAGAAGAAGGTCATGATTTCGTTGAAAAAGTTGGCTAGAAGGTGAATATGGAGGTAGACATTATGGGCAAGTACGTGGAGAGACCGCTCACTGATGGTGGATTCCGGGATTTATTTTCATCTTCATGTTGATCGAAAGAAGGCTCTACCACCCATTTGATGATGGCTTATGGTTGTGATTTGTGAGTTTTTCTTAACTTAGTTAAGCTTTCACGAAGTAAATTGTGATTTTTTTCTCTTTGACAATATTTGCTTTGGTAATGTCTTTCGAGCAATTAACAATGGGTAATGCCTATGAATGAGAAGTTCATCTTATAATGAATTTGTTGAATTATACATGGTAAGATGGGTATGTATGGCAGATAGGAGTTGGTTGTTAGGCTTGAAGTATTATGCCTGCCACCTATTCGAAGAAATAATGGAACTACCAATAATTGCAAGTGCCTAGTTCATTGGTCATGCTTATAACAATATATATGGTTTGAGTTGCGGTGAGCCTGGATTGACAAAAATTTCTGTTTGACTACCAAAGCAAGCGTAGAGAAAGATAGTATGATATCAAGGGGTTGAGAAATGGGTGGGCCATGTAGATGATCACCCAATTCAATTTTTTGGATTATGAAAGAAATAAGGAGTGTCATTGATCTTTTTCTTCTTCTTGATTTTAGTGGCAGATTTTGGTGTTTCTGTAGTTCAAAGTACCATATCAGTTTTACCATTTACCATTTTACTTTCTAGATTCCCAATTGCTTTGAAATTTGTACTTCTGATTTGGTTGAGATAGAGATACCACATTTATATAAGTATTCTTCCACTAATTTGGTCTTTTTTACTTTTAAAATTATGTAGTTCTCTGGATTTTATTTGGGGGTAATGAATATTGCGCAGTATCAAGGGGCTTATAAATAAGTATTATGGATTAAACTTCTATTTTTATTATCTTATCGTAGACTGGTCACTTATTTTTACTTATCTAACTATGATTTTAGGAATAATATTTTATATCTTATGTTTAGAGGCAAGTTGGATTCTCTCGTGTATTCTATCATGCATTCTAAAAACCTAAGATTCTCGTTTACATTATGAAATTGGGCATATGAAATGCAGGATTTTGGTCTATATTTTGAAATCGAGATTTTGAAATACAGCAATCTAAAATACATAATGACTAACATTGAGAGAAGTTAGGAGTCGGAGGATCCGCAAGGAGAAAAATTATTCAGTAGAACCATTCTACAGGCCACGTGATAAATACACTCTTTTAATATTGACACATTTAGATAACTTATACATATTTGAAAGTGAGTAAATTGAGGCATGAGTTTGAGTTTATGTATTAAAATATCAATGAACATATGTACGGCCACATGGTAGAACGGTTCCACTAGATACCTTTTCTTGCTAGGAAGAGTTTCATAAGATCAGTTTATCTGTTGAAGAAAAAATGCTCAACAAATACCAATTTTACTTTGGGCTGAGCCACGACTGACTGGAGATAGGCCCTGTCAAGGCCTTAACCTTAGGGGGGTTTATAAAAGTGTCCCTAACCAGGCCTTAAGTGGGCTCGGGCTATGCCACATGCTTTTATACTTTTTTCCTTTTCGTATTTTCATACTTTTAAAAAACTACTTTTTTAAAGAAGATCATAAGCTTTTAGACTTTGGGTAAGATATTTCATAACCAACCATGATGACTTAGAAGGTTGAACTCTCTCAATGTGACAACCCTGATTTTTGGTATGTTTTTAAAACCAATAATAGAGTTTTTAATATATTTTTATTAATAAAAAATTATTTTGGGTTCATTGTCTAAAGAGTTATGGTAGAACTCTAAAAGACGAATATAACAATTTTTGAACCACTTAAATTGGACATCGGGGCCGTAAGTAATGACCTCAAGAAACGTGCCTCATGGGTAGGAACTACGATAAAATTACAGTAAAACCTATATATGAGTGGTCTTGTTTCAAAAGGCTCGTTGATACGAGTCCATCGGTACTAAGAACGCATGATTCCGACTTATGGTTAGAAAGTTATCACGTTTTAAAGTTTTTTTAAAAATATAAATATATTTTATTATAGGCTGACACAAATTGATGCATGAATTACGTCAGCCACGTCATCCAACGTGGCATTGCGTGGGACGACTGTGCAATGCGCAGGCCGTGTGGCGGGCCCGCATCAAACTGTGGCCCACGTTGCAAGACAGTGTTGTGCGACACGTGGGATATGCATGGTGGGTCTCAGCCATGGGAAACCACTGCACGACGCATGTCACACACGTGTCTTGCATCGTGCATGCCACATGTTATTTTTTCGTCTATAAATTCCACTTCAATGTTCTACTCCAATCATTCTCGGTTTTACTGCTCCTCAAACTTCTCTTTTGCCGTTCTAAGACATTCTAAGTCTGAATCAAGCAATTCAAAAGGCGTTTTCAACTAATTCGACCGTACCGAATGGTGTGGCAGGGTCCGTTTTTTAGTATGAGACCTCCTCAACTATGAATTTTTTTCCCAAGCTTAAGGTAGGGCGTCTTAAACTCTTAAGTTATGCTCTGGTTTTAAAAATCAAATTTTCTTGTATCATTTTTATTCAATTATGCATATTGCTTTAGTTTCTAAAAAATGTTATATGTATGAAATGTTTTACATTCATTGAATCATGTTTTGGTATGTGCATTTCCTGGGTAGTTTTGGGGTAAAACTTAGAATTATCATATTTATCTTGATACATACCGAGAAAATAATTGGTATCTAGTGTGCACATATAGGTGTGGAGCATCATGGGAAAGTTCTTAGCCTTCTGAGCCTCCCGTTGCCCCATGAGCATCGGGGAAAATGTTGTTCGGTATCACGGCTTTGGATTTATCATCGGGGAAAGATATTACAAAAAAGATTATATATATTTCATGAGTTTTTCTGCTTAGCATTGATTGAGATTTTAATTCAACCTATTGAGTATAAAAATACTCACCCACCTCCAAACTCTACAGGTAATGCAGCTAAGGCAGAGGTGAAAGAAGAAGAGTTTTTTGTATATTAATTTGATGTTGTTTTAGCTATTTATGTAATTATGTGACTAATATGTAAATGTTTGATATGCCTAAATTTTGTTATCTTACTGCTCTACGAATAGTGGCCCTTGGTGTATGTAATAATTTTATTATGTTTCGTTAAACCTAATAATGTTGTGATAAATAAAATTTTGGTTGTGCATCGACTCTGATTTATACTACGCATTATTTTATGCAGATGTCTCGTCGTGGTATGTATCGATGACTGTCAGGTTCAGACATGTGCGTGACATTTACAGGTGTTGAGCGGAGTATAGCTATGATTATTATATCATAATTATTTTAATGGCGGCCATCACATTTGGTATCGGAGCCCAAGATTTCAGAGTAGTAGTTTTCTTAATCACATAAATACTTAATAAAAAATTTTATTATTTTACTAATGTTATGCTTTGTTTTGAAATTATAAGATACTTAATGGGAAAATAAAAAATGACATTCATCTCATGCTCTTTGTATCATATGTCAGCAAGAAAATTGCCATTGCCATCACGAGAAGACAAGAAGAGTGGTCTAAATCCAAAGAAAACCCTTATGGTAGTAACCTCATATGTTTTGAATGAACTAGAAATCACTGCTGCATTGTCCCAAAGTTGTGTAACGCTCGAGATTTTTCATACATTTTTCTCAAAATTTACGGAAAATTTTTGTAATATATCTGCTATAAATCGGAGAAAATGACGAATACGAAACCTGATAAAACAGTTTTATAATTAAAAATATAACACATCAGTTTTTCTCATCCAAAGTTTTTCTCATTTGATCAAACAGCGTACGGCCAAACCAACATCCATAGGCGCTACTTGAAAACAAACATACATATAAATTGCTATGATTATAGACTTTAAATACAAAACTCTCCCAGGCATCCCTGAGTACAAGTCCCATAACAGTCCATAGTCCAATCCAAACTAAAGTCTAAAATACATAAACATCTTAATTCTTGTCTCACCCAATACATTAGATTGTGGCACAAATAAACTCGTAGTGAGTCAAGCATATACCCGAGTCAACGGGAATCAATCTACCGCTGAAATGAGCATCCATCTCCAGGAGCTCTCCCTCATAAACCTGCAAATGCCTCCCGAACAACGGGGCTAAAAAATAGGGTAATGAGTATTTTCATACTCAGTAGGAAAATACCCAGTAGGGGAGTTCTAAACAGTGAACTCAATAAATCCATACATAGATGCGTTCATGCAACTCATCATGAAGCAAACAGACATATCATAATCATGCACATACGCATATAGTCATACCAAATGCACCATCAAATTAAAATTACACAAACACCCTTATCCAGGGTCTTACATACTTACTCGTACCATCGTATGCATGCTCATACAACTTACACATACTTGTACGACCTTACTCATACAATCATATACTTACTCGTACGACCTTACTCGTACATCTTACACTTACTCGTACGACCTTACTCATACATCTTACACTTACTGTCTTATTCAGAAACATACTCTTACAGTCGTACTCATACTCATACTCTTACAATCATACACATACTCATACTTTTACAGTCGTGCTCATACTTATACTCTCACAAACGTACACATACTATCGACCACTTAAGCTCATTACAACTAATAAGCTCTAGCGTCGAAAAAGAAAAGAATGCCACAGGGGCATCACCTTAACCTCCAGGGAGTGACTAGACGCCATGGACTTTTTCGAAGGTAAGGCACACCAGTGCTCATGGGGCACAAGATCAAACAGGTAAGAGCAGGTCCATGATACTACTTATTTGAGCTTGCAAACATAAACACCCACACATAAGGGGTCATAGAATTGCCCACCATAATGGGTCTTATAGTGCCAATGTCACTCTTGGGTAGAAATCGTACAGTGCCACTCTTAGGCAGAATCATACAATGCCACTATTGGGCAGAATCATACAATGCTCTCAATAGAGCATCAAACGTCTGGGCTTAGTACAACACACAGACCAAATCGAAAGCAAATGTCGCTCTCAACAGAGCATCAAACGTTTGGGCTTATACAGCACACAGACCAAATCGAAAGCAAACATCGCTCTCAATAGAGCAACAGACGTCTGGTGCTCTATACAGCACATAGACAACATCCCGCAGGATAAACACTATAGCAAGACATGAGATACGCTCAGCTGACTCATTATCGGCTAGCTCAAACATAGAACTTAATCCGTCGAACCCTCAGGTCTCAAACTCACAAGGCTATCATTAGCTTTCTTATAATTCAAGTTTGAATTAAGTAAATTATGCGGTACAATTATGCCACACAAACTCATAGTCCTTGACTGATCAAACCGAAGTTGAGCCCGATCGAAACCCTAGTTCGTCAGGATGGCAGGCTTCACTTACCCGTCCAAGTCACAACAAAACTCACCGTACACCAAAATCTTATAGTCTTACATACTCCACCATCCCCTTATGGCCAAATCATCTTACACTGACATCATCAAAATGAAGCTCCTCAGAGCCAACCCCAATTATCATCCTCTTACTTATACCTCACTTATTGAGCTTACTTTTCACTTCATAATTTGTACGTTATGCTTGTACAATTATGCACACTCTTACTGTCTGACAATCTCCCAATCGTATGTTCTGATCCAAACCAAACAAACTGCTCCAATCTTCGCTCATCAAACTTACATCTTCTGTCATCTGTCATACACTTACGCATCCACATCCATATCCAAATCCAGACGAAACCTCTGTCACCTCTTACTGTCTATCACCCATACCTCTGCCCACATACTCTTACACAGATCCATAGCATAGGCCATTAGCCATCATACATATGTATGTCTATCACACATATATATATAACATACATGTACTATCATACATACGTAACTTACAAACATGCTCGCTAGCCATCACTAGCGCATACATACACATCCATACATGCAACATACCCACAAATTTGCTAGCCATCACTAGCACATACTCAAACAACATACGAAGCTTGCCAACAAACACGCTAGCCATTATTAGCACATACATCATACACATACATAGCACACTAACATATCTGCTAGCCATCACTAGCGCATACATCATACACATATACATACAACATACTTACAACTCACATACATCTCATTTGAATTTCAATGAGGCATAAGTCATTCTCTTACATCATGCAAACAGATCATTATTTAATATCCAAAACATGGAATCATACAATCCTAGCATGCTGCTAATCATTCAAAGCATGCTACCATGAAATTATGAGTTCAAAACTTCCATACCTTGTAATCATGACGTTTGATGGCGAGCACACGACGGTGGCGGCGTCCGTGGCGGAGTTGGCAGCCAAAAGCATTGCCTAACTGAGAGAGCTGTCATCCTGAGGATTTTAGGAAGTGCTTGAAGCAATCATGGCCAAATGGGGTGACACGGTTCAATGCGGCAAAATCCGCGATCCACGACGGAATACTAGGGGTAGCCGGGAGAAAGGTCGTGCCAACATAAGTGGCAGTGTGACCAAATGTCGATGGTGTACTCACTGAAGGTTGGCCAGCGGCTGAGAAATACTCGGCCGGCTGCAAGACGTTGAAATCGGCTGTGGACAGCACCCAACAGCAGCGATTTTGTGTCAACAAAGGCCCACTTAAGGGCGGAGGGCATGGGGCGACACTCGAGGATAGAGGAGAGATGGTGGACGGCTCTGGTGGTCAACTCAAATGGTGATGGAGCCATCCGCAGGTCAGGCGGCACAATATATGGCACCTAAACCTAGAAACGCACGTGTGGCCACACGCACACGCGGCCAAAAAGTGCCACTCTAGGGGGAGATGGGGCGAACAGTGGCGGCCCAAGGCCCACAAAGGAACAACAGAGCTAGGGCCAGGAAATAGTGGTCGATCGAAATGACAACATCGCCAATCGCCACCCACAACCAACACCATGGTGCGGGCGGCTTGCATCTCACACGATATAGGGCAATGACAAGTGGCCCAATCCGGGTAGAGTGTATACTTGGGCCAAGCGGGGCTGGCCCTCACTGTCGCCGAGCCGGGTAGAGCCCACGATGGCCAAATGGCCCACGACTCACTGATGCTAACGACCCGAGATGCACCCAAAGCGTCTAATCGGGCGAATCAAGACCATAGGGGCGAGGCATGGTCGGAAACAGCAACCCCCTACCGAAACTGGGTCGAGGTAGGTTGGATGGAGTCCTACTGGTGGCCGGACAATGACCAAAAACACACCGGCATCCAAAAAAATCCCACAGACAGTGAGATGCAAATAGTAACAAAAACCCGACCAAAAGACCGGTAGCTCACAGCGGAGTGAAGAAAGCACGGCGGCGGCTCTAGCCAGCGCCTATGGGTTCCTAGCTGCCAAACAAACATAAGTCTAGTTGAGGGTGGCAGCAAACGACATCAAAATCGTACCCCCACAGCTCAAAAACGGGATTAGAAGGAGAAAAAACCTAAAAAAAGGTTCGGTACCTCGTGGAGGAGCGAAGAGGCCATGGCAGTGGTCATAGCCGGTACCTATGGACTCGTGGCAGTGAGGCAAGGAGGATCCCGACAAGAATCGGCGAAATCCGATGACAGAGGAGGGAGAACGAAGCGACTGGACATGCCCTCGAGTTTTCTCACAAAACCACTGGACGTGAAAATATTACTGGAAGTCGAGTTCTGGAATCCATGAAATGGATTTCAGAACTTATACTTAATCTTTTTTTTTCTAATTATGTCCCCAACATGCGTTCACTTAGCGTTCACGTGTCGTACCTCCAAAATTTGCGCTGTAAGTGCGCAGTGAGGCCCACAACTTGCGACTAAGCCCCACACCTGACTCTACAGGTATAAATATAGGGAAAATATATAAATATGAATACACCGAAGCATCACATTTTCCTGCCGAAAATGACTAGAAAAATAGCAGAAAAATCATAGAAAATCGTAGAAAAATCAGGGACATTACAAGTTGTGACTAAGTCCATGAAGTAATAGATATTCTCGATACAACCATTTTCAGTTGAGGAAGTAATAAATATTCTCGATACACCAATTTTAGTTGAGGAGGACCTGTTAGAGGAAGAAACGCATTAGAAGAAAACCAACCCGAATAGGACCCACCATAGGAGGATCCAGTTGAGGATGAAACCTTTTGGAAATAAATATTAATAAATGACCTAGACGAGGGTGAGAGGATGGAAAAACTTTTATAACTCAAATTTTTTTGCAAGATGTGTCCATGTCATTAGAAAATCAAAAAATGGAGGCTAATCTTATACTCTTACGTATGACAAACTATGATGTCATATTTGGAATGGATTGGTTAGCCAATAATGAGGCTTTAGTAGACTGTAAGAAGAAAAAAAGTTATGTTCAATAAGCAAGGAGTGGAAAATTTTACATTTTATGGAAATAAATATCCTTCAGGGGCATGTTTCATTTCTGCTATGAAAGCACAACGATTGATATCTAAGGGATGTCTTTTGCTAGTGTGATTTCCGAGGAGTCTTTATTTTCCAAGTTATAAGATATTGATGTGATAAAGGATTTTCCAGATGTGTTTCTTGGTGATCTTCATGGGGTACCCACCAGAGAGAGAGAGAGAGAGAGAGAGAGAGAGAGAGAGAGAGAGAGAGAGAGAGAGAGATTTTAATATTGACTTACTACCAGGAACAAAACATATATTTAAGGCAACCTATCGTATGGCTCCTGCAAAATTAAAAAAATTAAAGAGTCAATTGCAAGAATTATTAGATAAAGGATTTATCAGACCTAGTGTCTCACCCTAGGGAGATTCAGTCCTCTTTGTCAAGAAGAAAGATGGATCCTTAATACTATGTATAGACTATATGATGCTTAGTTCTGTGACTATTAAAAATAAGTATCATTTACCTCGGATCGATTATTTGTTTAATTAGTTATAAGAAGCGAAAGTATTCTCAAAAATAAATTTGAGGTCGGGGTACCATCAGCTGAGAATACAAAATGAAGATATTCTAAAGATAGCTTTTCGTACTCGATATGGCCGCTATGAATTTTTAGTGAAGCCATTTGGATTGACGAATGTTCTAGCAGTATTCATGGATCTTATGAATTGAGTCTTTCGAACTTATTTGGATAAATTTGTAATTATTTTCATTGATGATATATTGGTCTACTTTACAAATCCAGATAAACATTGAGAACATTTACAAATAGTTCTTCAAACCCTAAGAGACCACTAGTTATATGCTAAGTCGAGTAAGTGTGAAGTCTGGTTGGAACAAGTTGTCTTTTTGGGTCATATTATTTCTAAAAATGGAGTATCAATGGACCCTGCCAAAATTAAAGTAAGTATAAAGTGGAAAAGTCCCAAGACAGTCACATAAATTAGAAGTTTTCTAGGGCTTGCTGGTTATTACCGAAGGTTTATCCAAGGATTTTCAAGTATAGCTTTACCCTTGACAAAGCTAACCAGAAAAGGGGTAAAGTTTGATATTCGTGATGATCATATACATGAAACAGAAGTTCAAGAAAAAAAGCAAGAACCACAAGTTCAAGTTGGTCAAGTACCTAATTGGGTAAAAAAAAAATCATTTTATAACCAATGTTATTGGTGACATCAATGAAGGAGTGAGAACAAGACATCAATAGGAAGAACAAATAAAATTTTCTTGTTATGTGTCTCTTACTGAACCAAAGAAAATTGATAATGCTCTTTAAAACGAAAATTGGGTAAATGCATTGCAAGACGAATTAGGTCAATTTACTAAGAATGATGTTTGGTTTCTTGTTCCTAGACCTAAGTAATGCAATATCATAGGTACAAAGAGAATTTACAAGAACAAGACAGATGAACGAGATAATGTGTCATGAAACAAAATAAGATTGGTTGCTCAAGGCTACACATAGGTAGAAGACATTGATTTTGATGAAACATTTGCTCCTTGAGATGAGGAACGTGAGAAGGCATTTTAAGAGTTAAAATAAAAGTTAACCACAACTCTAGTCCTATCTTTACCGTCTAGTAGTGGAAGATTTCTTGCTTACAGCGATGCCTCGAGAATGGGTCTTGGATGTGTTTTGATGCAGAATGAGAAAGTAATATTATATGCTTAAAGACAATTAAAGAAGCATGAAGGTAATTACACTCATGACTTAGAATTTGCAGCAGTAGTTTTTCCCTTAAAACTCTAGAGACATTATTTAAATGGAGAGAAATTTGAAGTTTTTACAGATCATCAGAGTCTAAAAGTACATTTTCTCTCAAAGTGATCTTAACTTGAGTCAAAGATATTAGTAGATTGAGTACCTTAATGATTATGATTTCTCTATTCAATACCACCCAAGAAAAGCCAATGTGGTAGCCGATGCCTTGAGTCGAAAGGGCACGGGGAAGGTAGCTCAAATGTTGGTAAAAGAATAGAGACTGGTAGAAGAAGTAATAGGTTTTCAACCTAAGTTACAATTGGAAGACAAAAAGACTTTTGTAACTAATCTGGAGGTGAAATCTGAATTGGTTGAGTGCATTCTGGAAGCTCAAAGAAAGGATGCAGAAGTACAAACCTTTTTAGATAAGCCTGACTTTAGTAAAGGCTTTGATGACGAAATAAGATTTAGAGGAAGACTGGTGGTTTCGACGATACCTGAATTAAAACAAGAATTCCATCCTCCTTTGTTGGGCTGGTGAAGAGAGGAGCATTCTAGGGCAAGGGGAGGTTCCGCTAGCCACCTTTGAGTGTGCAAAGAGAGGAGCATCATGGGTTAAAGGAAGGCTTTGTCCGCCACCTTAGGGTGTATAGAGAGAGAAACACTGAGGGTAAGGGGAGGTTCTATTCGCTGCCTATAAGCACTTAGAGAGATAAAGAGAGAAGTCCGGGAAAGGAGAGGAACAATCCATTGCCTCTAGGCTCAATGAGAGAAACATCTCGGGTAAGGGGGAGGCTCTATCTGTTGCCTTTAGGCAAGAAAGAGAGAAACGTTTCGGAGCAAGAGAAGGCTCCACCCTATAAGAACATATGAATCATATGTTTAGTTTATTTACTAATTTTTTTATCAAAATTATGTCATGAAACCATATGTATATTAGAAGTCTTAATGTCTGATTTGAGGTTATTGTGATCAAGTTAGATTTGGAATTGACAGACTTGAAAAAATAGGAGCAAACATTTTATTATTGATCAAGGTGAAAGACTGAAGTAAGCATATCCAAATCACACTGGCATGCATAAATCACTTGGAAAAGGATAAGAAGTGATTATAGAGGTTTTAGAAGGTTTTTAGGTAAAAAGGGCAAAATTATAAATTACCAAGTAGAACGATCGATCGCTGGAACATAATTTTTGAATGAATCGATCGATAACATTGATAAACGATCGATCACCACATGTTACTGCCTTGTGCAAAATGAAGCTGAGAGTTATCGATCGATTGCTTTTGTAATTGATTGATTGCTTGAAGAATGGTGCCTATTGAAAACAATGACCAATTGATTGTTCTTTCAAATAATTGATCGTTTAAGGACTGTTTACCTAATTTAAGACATTTCGATTTCTAGTTCATTCATTATTTAAGTACAAGTCCTAAACCGACTTATTGAATTATATAAGAGTTATGAAATCACGAAATTGGAGAGAGGAAAACTTAGAAGAGAAAAGAGAAAAGAGGGTTTATACCTTTGATAATTATTTTCCAAAAGAGAATTCATTTGAGCTTTATATTGAAGATCTATAATGAATTGAAGAAGACAATCCACAATTAAAGATGATGATACACAAAGTATTTAAAGAGGAACTATAGTATGTTTTCAATAGGAGATTGAAGATTTCTATAAGGCCAGAGTGAAGACAACAATAGGAGATTATTAAAGACTAGAAGTAGTTAGAGACAAAGTAAGGAGGAGAAAGTTTCAACTACTTGGAGAAGACTTAAAGGCCATCAACAATGACATAAACAAGAAGATATTATATTAGAGTATAAACAAGGTTGGTGGTTTGCTTGTGTCCATTTAAAAAATGAGTTTTAGTGCATTGATTTGGTTCCTTTAAAATTGTAGTGGTTTTTTACCTTGAGTTTGGGGTTTTCCCCATAAATTACTATGTCTATGTGTGGATTGCTTAATTAATAATTAATTGATAATTCGAAAGTGAGATTGAGTGAACAATTAGGTTTTAATCATTTCTGCTTAATAAAAAAAATTCTACGCATAGAGGCTACAACTCTTAATTCCTACTTGTTGAAAGTACTAGTTTTAAGAGCAATCTAGTGATCCGCTAGGTCAATTAGATAGATATCAAACTCTCACGCCCTCTATCTTTGGACCTAAAGGGGAGGACTCCCTGAAGGAAGGAGAAATTCCGAATGCCGCTACTTCCGTAAATCTAAAGGGAGTAAGCATTTTTGACCTTATGATTTAATACATATTTAAATAAATGCATATATTCCTTAAGTAGTTGACTTAAGAGGCTAAATAAGATATGCTTTGCTTAGTTCTAATATGCTATGCTTTTATCCGATTTTTTCTGATATGCTTTACTTTAATCCAATTTGTATGATATGTTCTACTCTGATTTGATCTGATATGTTTTGATATGCTCTGATATGTTCTACTCTATTATGTGAAAGAAAGGGATGTTTGATTTCGAGGATTTATTAGTGTCTGTTTGACTCTAATGATTTGTTAGTTTCAGTCTAACTTCGAATAATTTGTCGGTTATAAGTATTTTGAAATATATGATTTTTTATTGCCTAATGCATGTATTAGCCATTAGGCAGAACTACATTGAGATCCGATCGTACTGAACTAAAATTATAGATTTTATCCACTACTTGTGTTGGAAACCAATGTTACAATAACATTGGCCCAATCCAAAATAGTTATAAAAATAGGTTTGTTCTAGCCACACACAGTAGAGTGCTAAAGCTCCATAGTGCATGGAAGAACATTACAACTCTCGCAAGCAATAGCTGCTCTTGGATAGAAAGAAAAATTTAACTATGATGTTTATTTTTTGAAACCCCTAGGTCAGGCTAGGGCGTCGAGTATTAATGGCCAATCACAGTTCGGGGTGTTACAATCAATGAAGTGGCTTGAGTGCTTGAAGATGAAGGGTTTGCTTGAGAGTTCACCTTGTGTAAGATCCGAAAATTTCCTAATTCTCGAATAGTAGACATGTAGAGAGTTAAGGAGTTTGACCCTTTAACTTGATTAGTTGAATAAATTCCTGAGTAGATTGAGTTTAGGGTTGAGAGTAATATGGTAAGAAAATAGTTAGAAAGAGCTTTGAAACGCCACTAATAATGCTTAAATCGGAGTTCAGATGAATGAGTTATGACCAGTTGAAGTTGTACTACATACACTGGACCCGATTACCCAAATTAGACCTAGAAGTGGGCATTTTACTTAGCCCTTTTTGTACATTTAAGTTGGGTGATGGGAATAGTATTTTGAAAGCCAATTTGGGTGGCCCAATGGTGATTTAGTAGCCTAAGTCCTAGGGGGATTAGGAACCCTAATCCCTATCACCTACAAATATACTATAAGTGCCTTAATGAGAGAATATTTGGACTTTTAAAATTGGCTGAGATTTTTGGTGCCCTGGCCTCTCTCAAGGTGAGCTAATTTTATTTTATTTTCTCTTTAATCCCTTGAGTTTTGATGGGGGATTGAAGGTCCTTCATGCCTAATCCTAATTCTCATGCCTCTTTCTATTAAAACCTCCAAATTCCTCTTATTGCTTGCAATTTGTAGAACCATAGAACTTGATTTTTGATTCAAAACCTTATGATTCATGTGTAGAATTAATTAGATAGAAGGATGTACTTAAAATCACATGTTATCATAGTTATAAGCCTCTAATTAGTAGAGATAATGTTTTATGCTTAGATCTAATGGAAAATTTTAATTTTTTTGAATAGGGATATTTTTATTTAGAAGGATTGAAAGTGGTTTTCTACCCTAGAGGTAAGGGATTTTCATTTTGAGAGTGATTTATTACATTAACACCTTATTTGATGTGTTTAATAATGCCTTTTGATAAAAAATAGATATATAACTTGATTCTATTATAGTCTTTGTTTTAGATTTACGACTACGTTTTAGATCCTTTTGCTTTGGGTTTTGCTATCAAAATTCTTTTGAAAGTAGATTATCATGTCTAGAACATATTTTAAATTTTTGGATTTTTCTAGAAATTATGCATTGATTATATTTTTTGGGATACTCATTGTACAGTAATACAATTTTCTATTTTTGTGTTTATAAGCTTGCTTAGGGATGAAAATGTATAATTTTTGGTTTCTTCTTTTTCTGATAGATTGATATACGTGTTATGAGAATGCTATAAAAATTTCAAGTTGTTTGGAGCATGATAAGTCAATTGCATATTCATAAATTTATAGGTCGATATTTTTGGTAAAACTGCACAGTCTCATCAATTAATTAACAAAAATAATTTTCGTCTTTATTTTCACATGATATTTATTTATATTGTAGTTAAAACTATAATGTAGGTTTTTGCAAATTTTTATGTTGATTGGAGTTTATTTGCTACCTTTCCTAAAATGTACAAGTTACATGTTGTGATTATGATAAAACATCTACTTAAACTAGTACAAGGATAAATGAGATATTGTATTGTTGATTGTGCTACCTTGGTACTTTCAGTATGTTTATTAAGGATATGCATGTGATATGATAGGGAATTGCACATAATAGGTTGAGTATGATTGATGTATATTTGGGTTCTTTATGCATACTTATATCTAAGGTAGTTTAGAAAATCCATGTTACATACATATCTTAATCCATATGATTTTATTTATTAAATTATTCATTTCATAAGATAGTATGATTATTTAGGTTACACCTAAAACCATGCTTATATTTCATGTATTATGAAAATGATATGTGAACCAAGTTTTATCATAATTAGCCGAGGCTTTCCATAGTTTTCCAAATTAGTTGTATCGAGTTTAAATGAATTGGTTTTCTATCCAAAATTGCAGAGTTTTATGTCTAAAAGGGAAGGTTTTTGCCTCCTTGGGTTGAGATGCTTATATTATTGTGATTTCTAGAGTGGGGCCTAGGTTCGTCAGATCCATGTGCACTAGCATGACAAGATATTATTTTGGCATTTCCTATTTGGAATGCCAGGTTCATGCATCAAGTATTAGGTAATAGGTAAAAATAATATTTTGTTACTCTAATTTCTACCATCCTGAGACTCATTTTGGATGTAATTCTTAGTTTAATAAGTAAAAGTAGTTTTTCGTTACTCGGATTTTTACCATCTTGAGATTCATTTTGGATGTAATTTTTAGATTAAATTACACCAATATATTTTGTATGACTTTTGATGTACTTTTTAGATATATCTACATTATGGTTGTTTTAAGGAATTTGATTTGAATTTTGCAGCATGTATTATCATGTTAATGTAAGTTTTTCTAAAACCTTATTGAGTTTATACTCACCATTTCTTTGTTTTTAGAAATCCTTCATGATCCCCTATGTATTGGTATCATGCAGGTACTCAGGATGACTATTGTGAGCAGGATGATAACTAAATAGCCAGAGCATAGGGATAAATTTTATTAAGGGCTAGTTAGGAGAAAATAGTTGAAGGAACACTTAAAAACTTCATATTATTTGGAAAGTAATTCATTTTTAGTTGGTAGATTTCTTTCATTAGTTTGAAGCATATGTTTATGTCATTGCACATTGGATGTTGGTATGTGCATGCTTAATCCTAGTTATAATAAAAAGTAGTTAAATTTTCTTTTATATTTATTCTTTGGATTGTTTTTAAATGAAGCGATGACTCAGCTGTGAATTCTGATCTATTCCAGGGTTGGATTAGAAATTGTCGCATCCTCTCATTGGTTTTGGCTCAGGTGGCGTGACACCTTGCCTCCTCCCTTCCTTTTCTTCTCTATCAAAAACATCTCTCCTCCCCTACCCCATCCATCTTGGCCAAGCTGTGACCTATATTTTTTCCCCAACATATGTCATTCAATCCCCATCTACCATCCAATGGAAGAACCACATCACAACTTTGAACTTATTCCTTCACACAAAGAGACATTAGTATGGGGAGTATTGCAGTGCCCACAGACTAACCATGAGGAGAAGAACGTCAGTCACTGAATTTTTTGTTTTTAAAATTTTTTAACTGACTGCTTGATGAACCTAGAAGCTTAAGCTCATGTATTAATCCTTTCTCATTTAAACATCTTTGCAATGGAAGCGTTTTTCATGCTCTATTCTGACAATAAGCCTAACGTGCATAGGAGCTATTCATCTACGAGATTAACGATGCATATGCTAATGCATATTAGCGTAAGTATCACTTGTACTAACATGCACTAACATATACACCATTGATATGAAATATCAATAGTTCCTATGCATACTTTACGCTGGGCTCATTATCATAGGGGAGCATGAGAAACTCTTCCCTTTTTACTTATTTTTTTCGAACACCTCCTCTTCTACTATACCCTTCTCACGTTCTACCAGGTGGAAACACCTCCTTTACAGCCTCTTCTGAATGTTGCTTGCTAGCTTTCCAAGAAAGGAATGGAAACATAAGCTATAGTTGAAAAAAGAAAGGCGAAGACCTTATTGATAAGGCCTCTATTTTCAGACATTCAACTTATTTCAACATTTTGACCAAAATTCACTGATCAAACTACGCACCTAATTACATAGATCAATTAGCTCTTCATGTGTGGTTACTCTTCTACGCAGGAAGCTTCAAATGCAGAGCATGCTCCTAATTTTCCATTACAAACTACCTTCTCGTGCCAATTTATGTCCCCAATTGCTGCTACAAGTTAGATTTATTTAGGCACTGCTTGAAAAGCAAATAGGTAAGCTTTTCTTCCATCTGCTTTCCCGGAAACAATTGCAGATGAAAAGCATTTGGGAAGTTGGGAAGTCATTGAAATTGGAATTCTCGTTGCTTCTTACATCAGACAATAAGAGGTCTAAAGTCTAAGATATTTGTTCAGACTAGGGTACAGGGAGAAAGCCTATACTTTAGCAGGTTGCAAAGATATATATTCTATAACGCATCCAACTTCAATGGCAAATCAAATTTCATTTTGACTGGAGCCAATTGCCAACGCCTTCTATTCCTACCTTCTGTAATTACAGAAATGCAAGCCAGATATGTCTCAATTTTGCCTTTAATTACTTGAAGAAGAACAAGTGATTATTAGTAAAACATGATCAGAGCACTAAATCAATCCTCAGTTTCAAAAAGTTCAGAAATGGAATGAAGAGGATGCATAAACAAGAGGACTATAAACGATCAAAAACAAAATCCAGAACGATGAAACTTGATATCTAGATGTGCACTGTAATTTGATTATCCAACAAAGCTATTTTATTTTAATTTGAAACCTGCAGTGATGTTGATTAATCAACACAATCTAAAGAGAGACAGAAGTTGATGGGCAGCTCTTCACTTCTTGTTCTGCATCTCCACAACCTTCTTCCATGAGTCCCGGCTAGAACTCTCCTCCCACCACCGGTTCACATTCTTCCTCCCAGTGAGCATGTCACCCTTGTCTGTCACCTTCACCAAATATTGAATGTTGGGCAAATGTGATAAATCTGCCAGAGAGAACTCGTCTCCCACCAGAAACCTGCTCTCATCCAGCCTCTTCTCATAGATATCAAGCACCTTCTCCAGCTTCTCTTGGTTCTGAGCAATCACTGCAGGATCCTGCTTGATCCGCATTCGCGGGGCAAAGGCCAACTGGAAAACCAATGCTGAACTTGGTGGATTGAAGCTCTGGCTCTCTGCCTCCAGCCACTGATCAATGGAGGCTCGCTCAAGGAACTCAGTTCCATATAGTGTCTTGTTCCCCTGAGAAGCATATTTTTCTGATATATATCGGCATATGGCCCTTGATTCTGCAAATTTAAGAAAAAAACATAGAAATAGATTGATGATCTGCTACAAAATCTGAAAAAGAAAAACTGTCCTGCTTAACTCAGAGTATATCACAAATCTACAATAAATGGAATGACTTTCAGCCGCAATTTTTTCCTGACATGCCTAATTCCCTATCTTGTGTAAAATTAACATATATTTTGAAGGCATTGCATCTTAATAGAGAAAAATTTCCTGGTTGGCAATCTAACAACATATAGCACTAAAAGGGGAAAACTGAGAGAGAGAACTCGCATTTCATCAATAGTTATTTTTCTGCACTTAGTTTTGTAAATTCTTAACGCAAATTGACATAAGATCATCAAATCTGCTTAAAAATAATTAAACAAACTGCTTTTTTCCAGAATGTGATCTAGATTCCTCAAAAGAACAACGCATTATCCATGGGGCATGTATTCTTCACATTCATCGTCATGGAAGGCTTATAAATAAACAGAATTGGATCGCGAAATATGCTCAAGCATTTGATGAGAACTTGTATTGTCTTTTAGAATTCGCGCAATCACATCGTGCCCCAATGTCGCAAGCTCAAAAAACTCACATAATCAGATTTTAACATTTGAAGGAGTATGGAAACTAAGAGAAGAGAAAAACCGTTAAGCTTATTGACATTAATCTGCACACTAAGTACCGAAACTTTCAAACATAAACAGCAAATGGGTCCTCGAATCCACCAGAAAAATGACAGACAAAGACCGCATTTTTGTTCACAGCATTACATCAGCTCAAAACAGAGGCAATTGGCATTAGAGGACTTACCAAAGAGACTGATTTGCTCATCCTGGAAGGCTGGAACTTGGCCGAACGGCTGTCAACAAAAGGGAAAACAAAAAACTGACTCTGGGTTTTGATCATCAAATTGAATGGATAATGAAACGCAAAGACAGAGAAGAGGGGATAGAACACCATTATGTTACAAAAAAAAACATTGGTCAGTACCTGGAGCTTGAGGTAGTCAGGGCTCTTGTGCTCGCCCTTGGCCATGTTCACGTTGATGAGCTCGAAGGCCACCTCCTTCTCCAGCAAGCACGCCAGAACCCTCGCCACCGCCGTCGACATCGCCGGCCCGTACACCTTCACGCTCCCCATTCTCTTCTTCCGCCCCCGTCGACCCTTTCTTAGTAGTGGAGACAAAGTGAAGAAGAACCACCGATTCCAACGCTTTTATTCACTACATTCATAAAATACCGATAAGGTGTGGAAAGAGAGTTAATCAGAGGCCGTGTTCAAATTTTCTCCATGCGCACTCCTTTTCTTCTTACATTTGTTCAGCTTCTTTAGTGCAAAGTTGGTCTGGTTGTTATCGCGACTAGACAAGGAAAGCAACAAAGTGAACCACCCAACTTCCTAATTTATTTTGAGATGAACGAGGACTGCCTGTGTGAGATTAAAAAAAAAGTAAAGACTGTACCACCGTCTCTTTTAGACAGCCCACGCGGACGAGTTTTTCATTCCTTGTTGACAGTGACCCTCAGTAAATCAAATATTTATTTTTAAAATTGATGGAGCACATACATATTAGTACACATTAATACTAATAGTATTGGCACTAATAATACTAAGTATGTAAACTGTCAATCTTAAAAATAAATATTTTATCGGTAATTTTTATGTTAGGCTCATTATCATAACATAGCATTAAAAATCCTTTCTCACCCACCTTGTCAAATAGATATAGATATTTATGATATTAATATACATATCTAATAATTATGGGAAGTATTTTTAATGCTCCCCATACCGTGAGCCTAACTTAAGGAATGCCTTATGGTTGTTCATCCATGAGAATGATGACATACATACTAGCGCATATTAACGTCAATATGTCGTCAATCTTAAAATTGAATGATCCCTAGGCGCTCCTTACACTAGGCTCATATTGAATAGAGAGCATAAAAAACTCTTTTTTGATTATGTAGCACCCTAATTTTTTTAAATAACTTAGAAGTCAGAATGCCTTCAATTTGTAATTAAAATAGGCTAAGATCAACCGTGTACAGAAAGAGTAACTTTTCTTTAATATACATATTTACAAAAACTTAGAAAATATAAGAGGTCTTAAATACCCTAACAAAATCAAAACAACCCAAAATTGCATAATTAATGCATATCAAAATAACTTGACAAAGTAAATTCAAAGCATAAATAGTTCGAAGCTCTACTGGCTATTATCATTATAATCATCTTTGTAGTTCAAACCTGCAACGTCTGGGGGTGGGTGAGTATAATTATACTCAGTAGATAGAATTAAATTCTATGTGCATGCTATAACATAAAATATAATAAAAGACATAAAATATTCTTCTAATAATTCATATGCGCAAGTCATCTTAAAATATGATTACCGAATAACAGAATCCAAACATACTTCTTAGACAAAAAGTAAGATAAAATAGTCTTTCAAGAAAATGATAAAATTGAATAAATCATTCATAACTAGAATGTCGTCGGTATTGAAGTGGCATACACCCATGCTTGTGGGGCAATGAGCAGAATGAAAGAGATCTTCCCACAATATCTTATTTCATAGGTATATCATATATCTTGATAGGCGGTACCTAGGAGTCATAACTTTGACAGCTTTTGGGTTTCATACGAAAGAGATACCCTTCAAAATCGAAAATAGCTTTTAGGCTTTATACCAAATAACTACCCTTCAAATTTGATCAAAATTATTTATAAATATCATTCAAATATAATATTTTAAAGTTTGTATCACGATAAAATCCCAGTAAGAGGTGTACAATATGTTATTATTTCAGCATTTGTCCAATGCCCTAGTAAATACCATCTTTTTTAAAATAATCTTTTATAAAAAAATTACGAAATCATACGATCTAGTCGTATCATAGAACTAGAGTTTAGAGCCACCTATCATTTGTTCTTGAATTTGACCAGAGTAACGACCAGGCAGTCGGTGTAACGTCTGGGAATTTTCTAAATTCCTGAAGTCGTACACGGGGAAATTAGGGTGTAAGACCCCTTGATCTTCCCGTAATAATAACTTGATCATTAATTAGAAGTGGTGGCTGAATTATATATGGATGGAAAATAGACGGAAAGAGCTTCAAAATGCCACCAAGAACGCGTGAAACGGAGTCCGGATGAGGGAGATATGACCGTTCGAAGTTGACTATAACGTGCAGGACCCGTTTACCCGAATCGGACGCGCGATTTATCCGTTTACGTTGTGATACGGGCCCGATCAATTACTGTTCCGGAATTGGGTTTTTAGGGACCAATTTCTCATGGGATTAGAAGCCCTAATCCCATGCCTATAAAAAGGATTAATTAGGACTTTTTGGGGGGATTGGACGGTTAAGGGAAGGAGGATTCTTCGGACCAAGCGGTCGTGGGAATTTTCTGGCGATAATCAGGCGAGGAGTGGCGGGGTGTTGGCGGCGGTGAATCGACAACAACGTAGCCTCAGAGGTAAGACTTCGAATTGAGATTGGTGGAGAATTTGTTAACTAATTCAATTAAAATTTATATTGAATATGTATATACTATTAAGGTGAATAGTAACCCTGTTTAATTCGCCGGAATCGGTGTTGAAGGGGGTTGCACTGGCCTTGGCCGTGGCGGCCGTGGCTTTGGCTTTGGCGGCCCTCGCAGCGGCAGTTTCGGCTGCCGCTGCTGGCCGCCGGGTCATTTAAAAAAAAAAGAATGAGAATGAGGGGCGGGGCTGCGCAGGCCAGCCGCACAAGCCCATGGCTGCGTAGGCCCGGCCGCGCTAGCCTTGGCTGTGCAGGCCTGGGCGGCGGTGGCCCCGGATGCAGCGGCCTGGCCGCTGTGGCAAAGCCGCCGCCGCTGCCTCACAGTCGTTTAAAAAAAAAAAAAGTGAGTGGCGGTTTTGGCCACCGGACGGCGACGGAACCGACGCCGTTGGTTCCGCCGTGCGCCGGCGGTCGGAAAACCAGTGAGCCGCCATCCCTCCGCCGTGGTGGGAGGCGGCGCCGCCCGAGGCCGAAAGGCCTCTGGCCGGTCGCGGGGAAGACGACCCTGCGCGGGTCGTCTGTGCTCCCCGGACCGGGTCAGCTGACCCGATCCGGTCCGGTCCTTTTTTTTTTTTAAAAAAAAAGAGAACAATTTATATTCCCTGAACCGGGTCCGGTTCAGGGGGTTAATTGTGTCAAAAAAATCCTAGAAAATTACTATTGGACCTGTAGAGGTTTGGGATTAATCTGACCGAGTTTCATCTTGGGAAAAAATCCCAGAGTCTCTAAAATGACCTTTTTACCCCTATTAGTTAATTATCGTATAATATTAACTTACCCGAGTTTGAGGCTCTGGTTCAGGGGCCTATGAGTGGATATAAAAATTAGGAAAATTCTCAGTGAGATTTTAAGGGGTAACCTAATTATAAGACAAACCGTTTGGTGAGTAAAAATCCCAGTGAGTGGTTAATGGACCCTTTTTCCCTTAGGGTTTATAGTAAACCGTTAGTCAAAATCTGGGTTGGTTCAAGGGGTTCACGACCCCGTCATAAGCTAGGAAATTACACAGAGGCTATGAAGCCTATTAGTACCCTTGAGTTTAATTTTGGACCCATTGGATGTCATTAAGGCCTTAAACTAAATGACAGAAATACCCCTTAGAGTGGACCCGCCCACATTCGTGTGATTAGAAGTGTGAGTCGGTCTGAGAGTGGAGCTTTGTGAGAGGTCAATGACTTAAAGTAATAGAGGGGCAGTAAAATAACTAGAATGAACCAAGGTAGGGGTGGTAGAATTACCATAATGCCCTTAGGGGGCAATATGTTCTATTTTTCGCTAAAACGAATAACCTAGCAACCGAGCGTTACGGTGCCCTAGAATGATGTTAAATGACTTCAAAGGAAAGAGGTGTGACCAGCAAGAGACATGAAGACCTTGTCAGGTCATAGTTCACGGGAAGAAAGAGGAATGACCCTAATTCTTAAGGTTTAGGGCAGTGGATTACTTGTGTCTGCAACCGAGTACGTCGATCGACTAGAGTATTAAAAATGTAACTCGTGCGATGTGTTGGAGTTGATTACACTTTCGGGATTGAATTCTCTAAGCCCTGGCCCTGCAAAGGAATGCAACGGGCCTCCGTTTATTATTTATGCACTTGTATGACTGCATATTATATGTTGATTGTTCTGATGTTTATATTTTTTATTGCTATGTTAAGTTATATCAGTAACTTAAGATTAATGAAGATTAATCAAGAGACATGGGTTGCTGTTGGTTTGGAGGGAGAACATCTAATCAAGATAAAGACTAAAATACCCTCAATAGGGTTTGAGACCGGTTCATGGATTTGAACGGGGCCTTGACATAGAATTTTACCTTGGTTAATGAATCTAGGATGGTTATGGGATGTTCTTTGAGTCTTAGCTCAGTGGATGAGCTATTTATTGGGCCGATTCACAAGGTGAAGAGGACCCAAATGGTTGAGTAAATACTTTGACTAGATGAAAATAATCTAGTCTAAGTTCAGATGTTTGGCTGAGTCAATGGTCATAAAGACCTGAGGCTTCTATGGATAATGCTGGAGATTGCGATATGCTTCTTCATCGCCACGACGGTTTAGGTATTGACCAGAGGGTCTTTACCGCAGGTCTCCCGCAGGTCTTCCCAGGACTATTTAGTACGTACGAAAAGCGGAGTTGTATGAGCATCATGGAAGGCTTGTGCTTCTCGCCAATCTGTGTCCATGAGCACAGTTGGGATCCTTTTCCCCGGATTCGTGGCAGGCTATTGAGAGCCCTGGGGATTTAGGTCAAGCTGCTGTTAAGCAGTCTACTCCAAGGTTGGAGTACTTTGTTTGGGGATTTCTCAAGGGGCGAGTCATCTCTGAGTTATAGATTTGATAGTATTAATTGTCGAACAAGAGTTGTGAGATAATTAATAACATTGTTTGTTGTTGCTTGTTAAATAGACAAGTGGAACGATTAAATGACTTACTAAAATGTAGGCTAAATATACTTAAGCATTGCATGTGTAGTGCTATGCTTATTAGGATAGAGTAGTTTCTAGGCAGAACTACGTCTGGATCCGATCTTATTGGAAACATTGCAGATGTTGTCTGATGAGTACGTAGGCAACTAATATCGGGTGATGTTGGCCCGATTCGAAAAATATTAATAAAACCTTTTGTCCTTTGGAAGCTCTTCTCCTGAAGGCGGAGATACTCCATTGTGGTTGTTGTTTGGTTTGCTTTGTTGCAGCTTCTCCAGACGACGACAAGGGAGATCAAGACAGGCGAGCACAAAAAGAAGTGGTTACGTTTCTGCAACTTTGGTATGTATGTGTACCTTTAGCGTGAGAGTCAACTTGTTATTTATTTTCAGACAGATAATGAACTTGTACTTAGATAGATGAGCTATTCTTTATGAATTTTTAGATGCATAATAATATTATACGATTTAATATTCGTATTTGTGAACCCCAGTTATCATGACCTGGATATTTAATCGAATGGTTTGTTTTGTGTTTAAAGAAAAAGAAAAATTTCTCGCTACTTACTGTTCGTGCTTTTTTAAAAATACTTATAAAAATCCAGGTCGTCACAGTCGAAGCCTTATGTCGTTCATGTGCTTAAGAGTGGTGGGCAGAACCTCCCCTCGCGCTGGGACAAAATCTCCTTCATGGCTCAGAAATGGTGGACGGAGCCTCCCCTTGTGCTATGATGAATTCTCTTTCTGGGTATAAAGTGGTAGACAGAGTCTCCCCTTACCTCGGGTAGTTCCCCCCTTTAGAGTAGCTAATTTGAAAAATAGACCCCTCTACGACATAAAATATCCTCCATAGCTAGAATCGGTTTTTGAATGGATAGAATCAGGCAAGAAACAACTTAGAAAAGGGGGTTGACAGTTATAAGGGAAGATAAAATTTAGAAGAGAGAGGAGGAAAAGGGTGAGAGGTGAGTAGGACTCCCCCCTTCTAATTTATAGGAAACGGGTGTTGTCAGATATATGACATGTGTCACACATCTGATGGTATATACAGGAGCAAGCTAACCTGCAAGTAGCCTACAGGCTAAGCCGCATGCTAGTCTATAGTCTGTAGGCTAACGTTCTGTGGCAGGTTAACCTACCACAACAAATGATGTGAGCGTGGCTAATGCCAGCCTATTGGGGTTAGTCCACTAACATCAAAAGTAATTAATTTTCTTAAATTTTGTCTTTTTATTTAAAATAAAATTTAAAACTTCAAATGGGCGTAACTCTTTACCCCGAATTTGGAATTACACATTCCTAATACGGTTGTGCTCATATTGACGAGCCATTCGAAACAAAATCATGCAAGAGTACCTTATCTCTCGAAATTAAAGTGGGCCCCACCTATGACACATTTCTCGAGGCCATAGCCTATGTTCCTAGTGTTCGATTTATGTGTTTTTGGTCTCGATATATTCATCTCTTAGAGCCCTACAAACGACCTTAAAGCTCATTTGAATGAATAATGCTCAAAATATTCCAATTATAAGAAAAATGGCTATTGGGCCCTAAATCTCATTTATGGGCTAAACATTCAAATTTTCCAAAACAATAAAATTCAAAGGCATTATATATTATGGGGGTGGGCTAGCTAAAAGGCAGAACCATTTTCCATGCTCCCTACTGACAATGAGGCCAGCGTAAGCTGCACATGGGAGCCTTTGATTTATATCAACAACACATGAGCTAGCAAACACTGACATTAATGTGTGCTAGTGTGTGCATCATCGATCTCATGGATGAAGGGCTCCCATGACAACTTACCCTAGGATCATTGTTAGTGAGGAGCATAAAAAATGTTTCTCTAAAAGAGGAGGTGGTAAACTCTTCATCCTTTGCATGACAAGTTTCCCACACCCTTCTTTAGGTTATCACTCTACTCTATTGCCTCCACTTGTTTGATATTCCCCCCTTTCCTGTTAACTCTCATCTTTTTTTTCTTTTGCATTAGTCTTCCCACCCTAGTACCCCTCTTCTACAATGTTGGAGTCAACATTAGTTTGTCTCTCACTTACTCTACATCCTCCTTGACCTTGACCACTATAACCCATACTGCTAGCCATCCCGGCCCCACGTCCCACTCCTCCTCCTTTTCCTTCTTTTTCTTCTCCTCCTCCTCCTTTTCGATAGCTAGAAGGACTAACCACAACTATAACTGTAACACACTATTCTCTGATAACTTTTATCATGATGGGCTAAGTTTAATTTTTAAATTTTATTGGAACTTTTGTGCGAATAAAATAGTGAAACTTTATTGTGTTGATTGAGCTCGACCAAACGAGCGTATCAAGTCCAAGAATACTTAAATCAGACTTCGAGATCATAAACTGCAACCTCAAGAAGCATACTATATGTGTGGCCCAACTGAAAAGTATTAGATAACATACCTATGTATGATCATGTTTCATAGAGCTCGTAGATACGAGTTCAATAATACTAAAAACACGTAAATCTAAATTTAGGGTAAGGAGTTTTGACGGTTTAAAGTCTTAAAATTAAATTTATTTTAAAAAAGAAAAAAAATTAATTTATTACATCAATGCAGCACCAACCGGCATTGACACCAGTTGATTGGCATTAGCGTATTGATGCCAGTATGTCAAAAGGGGAACATGGCACCAATGCGCTCCCTGCTATGCCTCGATGCCAATATGGTGCATTGAATCGTTCCACACGGCACAATGAGGCCCATGTAGTAGACTATTGAGTGCCTCTCGGGGTGCTTTGATAATAAAATATGTGGATGCATGCATGCCACATGACATGCATATGCAAGGCACGCTCCCCTATAAAAGGGGGAGGGTTGTCCAAATTTTTACAAGGCATGATGGCGTCCGGCCTTGCACCGGTGGGGGCAGCAACGGCCCAGCCGTAGGGCCGCGTGCCGATGTGGGTCAGCGGTGTGGGAAGCGGTACGCGGGTGATTTCGCTGAGCACTCTCTGGGCAGGGGCAATCTTCATGATCCCACACGCGCCAGCTCAAACTTCAGCCAGTCCACTGGTTCCCCTTCACCAATTCTGGAAACAGAGAAGAAGCATGCACGGGAAGCATTCAACTCCTACAGCCCGACGACCACCAATCAACGCTACCTGCCGCCGCTGGTCCAGGCGCCGGTCATCCTGGCCGGACTTCTGTCCCTGCCAGTCGCCAGAGCCCCAGCCGTCGGCCCCCTGGTCGCCGTCATCGGAACAACCCGATCAGCTCCCTGGTTCACCAACGAAAACAGGGGACCCGCGGCCAAATCTCTGAAGTTGGTGCCTTTCCAGCAGTCGCTCACTCGCCTGATCACTAGCCTCCTCCTCCGCCCACCGCCGCCGCCGTCTCCTCCAGCTGAGCCGTCGGAATTTCCTTCCGCAGAACCACCGCAATCTTCGGGTCTGGGGAATTTTTTCCTTCTCCAGCAGGTGGGGAAGATTTTCCTTGGGAGATTTTCGGCCAATCGGGGTGATTGTGTCCTTGCTGGCGATCTACTCACACGAGATTTCTCTGGTCGGGTTTGGATTTTCCTGATTGAAAAGCCCGTGCGATCTGGTGTGGGTCTGCTTCCGGGAGATGACCCGTTGCTGTGGGATTTTCATTCCTTGTGGCTTGCTGAATGTCGATCTCTGCCGCAGCTTAATTGCATCGATTTTCATGGGATTATTTGCATTGGAACTTTCGGCGACGACTGCTTGGCCAGTGATATATTCCGATATTTCGTGCGATGTTATCTGTCGGTGCTGAGCTTTGGGAAAGTGTTAATCCGTGAAGATTATGTGATGTTATCTGTCGGTCCACTTCCACAAGTATTATGAACGGCCAACTGCAGGAGCTGTTGTCAAAATGAAATTAACTGGAAGGCTGGGGGATGACACTGTGTTTGATAGAATGCCACAGCCAGATGTGGTTGCCAACACGTCTAAATCTTGCTTGGGCAGTCTTTGAGGTGACGCCCTTGCGCATGAGGGCCACTGTAATATATAATGCCATGATTTCCGGGTATGCTCAAAATGGAGATGGTTGGGCGGCAATTGACCTCTTCGTTGACATGAAGCGTGCACAGCATATGGTTTTGAGATATTTTATATGCCATTTTACCTTAATTTTTAGCATAGGATTAGTCTAATTTAGGGCTAATTAAGGTTTATTTATGTTATGATAGATGTTAATAGTTTGATTTAGTTATTTGGGTGACATTGGTAGATTAAGTGTGTATTTAAGTTAAGTCGATCTTTTATTTAAATTTTACATGTCTCAATTATGGTCATATTGTGCGTTGTAGGTGGATGTCGCACGAACAACTTTCTTGATGTTAATGACACTGCAAAAATATTTTGGATAGGTTCACAAGTCTTATACAAATCAGGCATTGGTACATAACAAAAATTGTGTAAGAGATTGCATACGTTGAGCTACTGGGCCCATGATGAATATCATCGATACTAATATTTCTTCCACTACTACTAACACAAACAAGAAAAAAAAAGCCTCTTTAAGTGAACTATCTGAAAAGCATGTAACCCTCTTCTATTTCCTTTGAGAGCAAATTTGAGTATAGAAAAGAAGACAATTTTGAGTAATAAACTTTACATGTAATTATTTGATAAATTGCTTATCAAAGGTCCGGTTTCTCATTTTTGGGTGGAGGTGATAATGAACTATAAGGAAGACAATTAAATGTTTTCCCCTCAAAGCTATGTAGAGTTAGACCCATGATGCATGTGGTAATGGAAATGAAGATAAAGAAGAGGAGTTGTTAGATTTGCTCAAAACAAGCTGATTTGTGAGAATTCAAGGAGAGAACAACAATAAGGAAAGTAAGCAATGTCCAAAAAGTAGTCAACATGACCTTAGTGAGCAATCCATGTACAATTCTAAAGCCAATTTTAATAGAAATTTGCAGAGAAAGCATAACATAAAAATGGAGAATTTAAAATAGGAAAGAACATAAGAGAAGGAAAGGAGTGAAAAGCAAGAAAGAAGCAAGGAAAAGGAAGGATCAGAGAATAGAAAGCTTCTAATATGGGGTAGAAATTGAAGCTTGAAAAAGGAAAAAATATATGTCCAATGAGTTCAAAAACAAAATAGAGAATCGCATAAGAAGGAAGAGAGGAGAAGAATGAATCAGAGACATTCCTAAAGAAATATCTCAAGAAAGTATTTTCATATGTACCCAAAGATACCGTTACATGTTGCTAACATTCCTAAATAGGTAATAGCAAAATAGGCTGACCAAATATCCCATAGCATAGCTCCAATATCTCAATAGTACTCACAAACGCTCACTCGTGGAATGATTTTTGCTTGTATTCATAGACAAAACCCCATCATTTTGAATGAAAAACTTGACTAAAAAAAAACTACTTGTGAAGGAAAAAACTGATATAATTTAAATAACTTAAAACTCTAGAAACCATGACTAATCTTGATAAACATAGTTTGCAATTAGAATCTAACAAAGGTCAAATCATGATATATATAGAATATTCATGTGTAAATAACTCACATGCATATATACTTATATAATCCTACTACATATAGGTAATATTGTGCTAACTAAATGCAAATGACATGTAATCCTTGAAAATCCAGTTTAAACAAAGAAATATTGACCAAAACTACATTATTGATCAATCGGTCAAACAGACGAAAAACAACAGTAACTTTTCCAATCATTTGGCACCCTAAGGTGGTTGATCGATCAATTGATTGAAAAACAATAATAACCTTACCAATAGATCGACACTATAGACGGTCGATTGGTCAATCAAATCAAAAGTGACAGTAACATTACCGATTGATTGACACACTGAGGCAATTGATTGGTCAGTCGAACAAAAAATATAGTTACCTTAGCAATTGATCAATACCCACTAGTGATCGATCACTCAATAGTAGTTCTAAAATCTACCATTTTTAACAAAAAAAGTAAGTACGATTAATAACCAAAACTCCATAAATCATTGTGTAAATATTATCAAATCCTTATATATGAATGAATAAATAAAACCTACTCATAAAAACAATATCAAAATTTGCATACAAGGAGGATTAAATCTAATCATTTATTAATCATCAAAATATGATTAACAAACATAACCACAAGTTTAATGCAATATATCTTCAACAAGAAAAATCCCCGTACGTTTAAACAACAATGAATCAATTTAATTCCTCTTTTGGATCATAAAATTTATAATTAAAGAATTAAGATCCATTAGTCCTAAACATAAACCACAACTGTTCTACCAATTGAGGCTCAAATTACACTTAAAGCCATCATGTATTCCTTATATTACATGGCTTCTAAAATATTAATTTCAGGGTATTCAATTAGAAACAATGATCTAGGGTTCTACAACTTGCATTAATTAGAAGGATTTTCAAAAAAATTAATGAAAAAAGACATAAATTTTGCTAATTAAAAGGAAAAGCCCTTGAATCAATCAAAAGGTAAGGAATTCTGAATGAATTTATATTAAAAGATGGCTGGGCAATTCTCTGAAGAACATTTCAAGGACAAAAAATAAGAGAGGGGCAAAGGGCTCTATGGGATTGAGCCCTCTTCATGAACCACTAGGATTCTTTTTCTAGAATTTTATTGAAATAACCATGACTATACTTGGGCCCACTTGGTGACCAATAGTGGGCAGAAACCAAAGTGTTGATGGGCGAGAATGGTTGTGGGTCTCATGGTAGAGTCCACCTCTCAAAACTAGGAAATTTGTAGAAATTTTGCCAAATTTATAATAAATTTGTAGTTTATGCTAAGTATTACCACACTTTATGAGTCGGAAGCGCTTTTCATGTTCCCACTTCCATGTGATCCGAGGGGAAGCATCCGATTTTAAGATCGATGGCACACACGCTAGCGCACTGTCGATCTTGAAATCGGATGCTTCCCAGGCATTCCTTACGCTCGGCTCACAGTTAGAGCATAACATAGAAAATGCTTCCTTATGAGTACAGTGCTTCACAGCTAGGAGAATAAAGGTATGCCACACCTTGGACATAACCATGGGGAGCCAAGCCCACCAAATTCTCCACAAAAATTAAATAATCTTCAGATAATTCATAATTACCGTGAAGAATGAACAAGATAAAGGCAAACAAAAATTTTAAATTTCCATATCTTAGATGTTACCCTTGCCACTTTATATAGTTGTATGATACCCTTTGCCACTTATCCAATAGCATATGCATTGATAAAAAAAAATACAATATAACCCACCTTACTGCTGGCTTGTCTCTTTACTTCTTGCTATTTCAACAATTTCCGTTAGTTTTACTTAGTTTGGTTTTGTTGGTTTTGATGGTAACGTTATTTGCTTATTGTTAAGTCTTATTCGTAAAGAAAACCAGAAAATAAGTCCAATTGGCATTGGATTGGTTTGCCGCAAAGGAGGAGCTTAAAACCCAACCTAATTGTGAATGACGATTTGCAAAAGAACAATGCAACAACATCCACAAAGGGAAAAAACATCTCTCTCTCTCAAAAATTGAACTCATATTTTTTGTGGGTTTATATATGCTCTAGCTAGCTGGTCCAGGAGGAAGGAAGGCGGGTTGATGACAAGGGCGGCATGTTCCGGAGGTTGACATCCAGAGGCAGCATCCTGTACTCAATGTCGAGTTCTCTGAAAATCTTGATCATGGCCTGCACCACCAGTTCTCTCCTGTTCCACCTCTCCCCCATGTTTTGATGGTTCATCCTGTGGGATAGCCACACCGATATTTTCAACCTGTTCATGTCCTCCACATCCCTCAGCATAACTGTTGGGTTGGGATGCCAGTGTTCCTTCTTGTTCTCTATGAACCTGGAAATCAAAATCAACAATCAGCGGCAACAAATGCAATAATACATCACGAAATGCAACAATATATCATGTTCCTCCTTTGGGTGATGGAGTTTTAATGCTCTCGGACGTGAAGTACATAAGATTCTTAATATCCACAATGAAGTTGTAGACTAGTTTCAAGGATAACAGAGATGAAGGGGTAATTTGGGGGCAAAATTATCAAGTGAAATGCAGAAAGCTATACTTCCTCCATCCCACATTAATAGTCTCATTTGATTTTTCAAAATTAACTCGAACAGAAACTGACTAAGGAGAGGAGTTCACTCTGTCTTCTAAGATATAATGATGAACTGTAAAAGATCGATCTACATGCAGAACTACTGCCTAATATTCATAAAAAAAATTGAACTACAAACAAGAACATGCTTCAGTAGAAGAAAAGCATGGTGAAGAGAAGCTATGACATGCTGTGAACATCAAATAAATACTACACTAGTTAAAAGAACATACATCATCTGATATTGAGAATAACGTATGACTAATAATGAAGTTAGAAAAAACAATGCCTGAGGTCACTTACTCCTTTATTCTCTCTTTCATAAGAGCAACCTTTTCCACAGGAGTTGCAAGATGAATGCAAAAATCAATTGAATCTCCCATATCTGGGCTCCGGTAGTAATTGCTGATTGGCATGGTGGCAAGCACGGTATTTGGATATGTAATCTTTTGGTTGTCGTACCTCAAAAACACTGTTGTTAGAATGTTCATTTCCTCAACTACCATCTGTCAGCACAACTTAAATTGTTAATATCAATCATATATAATTAACAATTATATACAGTACTTGTTTTTTCCTACCTGAACTCCGTCCACTTCGCATCGATCACCAACATCAAATGGGTGCATCACAAAAAGAAAAATTATTGCTTCAAAGATCATCTTACAGGTGTTCCCGAAGATGAAAGCCACCAAAAGAAGTTGAGAGCTCACGAAGACCAGAAGATGAGTGGTTGCAATTCCAAGTATAAGAAGCCATATCACAACTAACACAATTCCCACAACTGCATTAATCATGTGATGGAGCTTATTAACTGCTGTTTTTGTGTCATTTAGTGTCAAGGAGAGAGCTCTCCTTTCCCTGAAAACTTCAATCTGCATGTCCACATACCAAAGAATTCCTTCTTAAAAACAACATTTAGTACAAGTTAAAATAGAGAGATGAAGAAAAGACTTCTAATTTAGTTGCCACAATTTATCATTTTAACATTATCAGCACACACGACCAAGAAAAAGTATGTTCTCATCCATACAAGAAAATTTTCCACTCAGGTTGATCATCACACGTTCTACAGTATAGATGTAGTTCATATAGCATGACCCCATAGCAAACAAACTTTTTTTTTCCTTTTTTTATTAAAACAATTAGTCATTTCATGTTAAGAGGAAAAGATGAAAAAACCACTTTTAGCTGACAATATTTGTTAACAATATAATTCCCATGACCAAGTGAAAACATATCTTCTTTACAGTTCCAATCAAAGTGTTCAAAACGTATTTGCAGTCCATGGTCGCCTACCTCATAAGTGTGTTTCATAGGACTTATTCACTATTATGTGTATTAGTACCAAGAAATGAGTATTTTGTTCTTCGTAATAGTATTATCTATCGTGCTGATCGGAACTAAGCATTTTCAAGACAAAAAACTAAATAAGTATCACTAGCTAAAATCATACCACCCAGTTCTTTAGAGCAGTTCTTCCAACTCTCTGGCTGTCACGTGCTCCTTCAAAAAGACTCATAGTCTTCACAGCTTCATCTTCTCTCATAAAGCGCATAAGATCAATTAGGGTGATATATCTACAAGTTCATTGGGAATCATGGCATCAGGAAGAGTAAGAAGAGAGAAATACTAGTGCTTGATGGAAGAATCAAGGACAACTTTTTGATAGATGACATTAAGAGAATATTAACTGTCAAGTTCTCAGACTATGTTGTCATGATATTCTAATAGAAAAAAGAGTTTTACATGGACAGATGATGACTAACTTGAGGTGGGTGTCACCAATGATAAAACAGCATGAACATCACAATTGAAACTCAGTGAATGTCAACATGAAGGACCTAGTTGGGATGGCAATAAGGTGAACAGAACAAAAAGCAAAAAAAAAAAAGAAACAACTAACAATCTAGCAATCTATATAGTGATCATTATGGAGACAGTTATGGTTAGGAAATAGAATTGTCCAATTGCTATGATGCCAAACCAGATCTTAACCAAGCTGCAGTTCTCAGGATTGTTTCAAGGTAACTAAACACTTCAAAATCAAGGAGCAGTTTACCTGGATCCAGGCTTAGCTACATTGGTGAAAATCTTTTTTGCTGCAATTTTTGCCTCATACTCGCTACGAATTTGCAGAGCTGACTCATCCTGGCCTTCTAACCCTGTTATTTGCTCATCCAGAGTAGACAGGACCCCATGCCTCACCATATTCATAAGCCGTTTCATATTCCATGCTGAGACATTCTTCTGGTTCAGCTTATGAAGATGGTCTATGGTGATTCGCTCATCTACTTTCTTATCAATTGCCCCCGAAAACCTAATGCTCTTCCCAATCGCAGGGCTCCGGGCAAATCCACCACTCCAAACAACCTTCCCACTCTTGCCCGGCAATGCCTCTGTTCTTAGATCAGGCGGTATCCTAGCCCCTGCCATTTGTAGATTCTCCAATTCAGCCATGACCTTATCTTCCTCATCCTTAACATTCTGAATCTCAATAAGCGGTGTGCCGGAGAGTGTTTCAATTACATACTGGTTGAACAGAGCCTCCTGAATTCGATCAAAAAAAGTACTAACATGGAAGGACGACGCCAAGGACTTCACAAGAAGTGTCTTCACCAACCACACCAATGTGCTTACCAAGAGACACACCAAAACCTTAGTAACATAAGGCAAAACCTTGCTCCTGGTCTCCCTCTTCACCTTATCATCAAACATCAGGTGCCAGGCCAGCAAAACCAATCCCAGCCACAGGCAATTCTGTACAGCTTTTCGAACACCATACACGAAATACAGAACCCGTTTTCGCAGAAGGAAATTTCGCTCAAAAACAAACACAACAAGCCTAATTCCCCATCCTGAGACCAATCTACCACATATAAGTACCAGCACTAACACCTCCCACTTCCAAAGGTGAAGGCCCCAAACTGTTTGTTTCTGTAGAACAGGTATAGTAAGGCTACAAACCAGAGCAGCAATTATGGTAAAAAGACTCACCCATTGAAGAATGGTCAATGTGCCTATGTTGGCCTTCCTGAACTCTTCAGGCAAGTCCTCATCCATGAAAGGATCATCTTCCTCCTCCTCCCCATTGCCAGTCCTGCCTGACTTGAGCTGTCCGGATCTCATCTTCCCGGACTTCCGTTCATCGTTGTGGGGGGGAGCCGGGTCCATCAGCCTGGACCTGGTGCGGCTCCTCAGCAGAGTGGAAGCCCGGCGAAATGAGGCATTGGACGTGCACCTGATGGCCTCGCCGGAGGGCGGCCGACTGCGGCCACCGCGGCCGCCCGTGTCGGGTACAACTTCGTCATTTCCGGACTCGTCCGACGAGGAGGTGGCATTGGACCCTTTGCTCGGTTGGTGGCGCCTCGTCAGGTCGGTCGACGCCTGCCCGCTCCGGGCAGTGGGAGCCGGAGGCTGGAAGGACACACGGAGGTCCTTGGAGTTCTCCTTGATGGTTGGGAGGGCCCTTCCACCGCTGCCCACTGGCCGGAGCTCGTCCATGTCCAGGTCCATGTCCAGCGCCATCTCCCCGCCGGACGTAGCCTGCCGGTGCAAGAACTGACCGATCAGCCTCGACGGTGGGTCGTCCGGCGATGGCCGTCTGGGGAAGCCGAATCCGGATTCGGACAAGGACGAATCAGCATCGGCGCCCTTCGGCCAGAACTCGTAGCTCGACTCCCGCCATATCTTGGCGTTGGCCTCGCCGGACCTCCCTCCGCTGGAGGCAAGCTCGACGGAGCCTGAGTGACTATTGCCGTCAATGTTAACAACGACCTCCTGGCGCTCGCCGCCGACGTCATGGAGGGCCCGCATGGGGTCGACTTTGTCTTCCTCGTGGTCGAACAGCATGGGTAGCTCCTCCTGCTGGTCCCCGTCCCTGGAGCCTCCTCTGGACGACCTTCTGAACGACGGGCTGCGCGATTTGAAAGATTTCTTCAAGGAATCCATTATTGGAAACCTGATCAAAACGCGGAAAGAACCTTCCTTCCTCGGATTGTTGCTGCGTTTTGCAACATTGAGAAACTTCCAAGTTTGAAACTTATTCCACCAAGCGTGAACCAGGGACTGCTACTTCATTAATGAAGTCGGCAGAAAAACCAAAAACAGCAAGAAACGCCAACTGGGTTTCTGATTTCCCAACTGTGTCTCTGATCCTTTTTCACGAACGCATCAACCAAAAACGAGGAAGTAAGAGTTTGATCTTCAATGGCGGCGAACAATAAAAAACTGCCCGGAAAACCAATTAGGTCTCCTATAATCCACCGATTCTTCACGCAGAAACATATCAACTTCCCTGGATTTTGCTACTGAGGATACAATTTAATCGGCCTCCGCTTCTCCCCCTCTCTCCGACACTGATCTTCTAAAAACAAGATTTGAACCAACTGGGTACGAGCGAAATACAACGAAAAATCTACGTGGGCAACCCGTTTTCGTCCTAGCGCATCGGATTGCTACCAAATCAAATCATAATAGCTCTTTCTTTTCAGAAAAAAACTTCGTTGCAGAGCCAAAAAACGCTCGGAGTAGAACGCCGGTTCCCGGCGCCGGGGGGATGGAATTCCAGGTGGGAACTCAAGGCCAAACTCAGTCGGCACCTGCCTGGGCCCTTCTTTCCGCCGCCGGTTAAGATCGAATTATTTATTTATAAAAAACCGAAAAAGGCAGCGAAAAGACAAAAATGGAAGGAGACGTAGCGGAAGCGGGGGCGAGGGCTTCGCATGGCCACCTCGAGTCGGGAGACGTTCTACATAATAAGTCCTATAATATCCAGTTATTACGTAGCTGCCACTTTATTTTTGTGTGTGGCAGATTTGTAATTATGAAGCAAAGGGTAGTTTGAAGGTAGTGAGGGTTTGGCCGGGTCAGCGCACGTGTCATGGGCTTGCGAGGTGTTGTCGTTTCGGGACTCTGATGATGCGGCGACTCGTGAAGGAGTTGTGACTTGTAAGAAGCCGAACCCAACTGAGTTTTTTGGTAGCAGGACCGAACCGAGGCTAGGAACCTAACTCGGTTTCGGGTTGCACACATTGGTTTTTTTTATTCGAATCAGATGGGTGTGCCTAGAGCAAGCTCGTAAGCGCTAGCTCGACGCATTTAAATTAGCTTCGCTCAAGTTTGAGCTCAAACTCGAAATTAGTTCAGCTAAACTCAAATTTAACTATGTTCGTTTGACTCAATGCTTGAAAAAAATTTATATTTAAAGTATTTATATATAGATTTGATGTCTTCTATATTTTAACTTCTTTTATAATAAATATTATTATTTATGTATAATATAAGTAAAACGGATCATATAAGAATTAGGAACATTTTTTGACTTTTATTAATTCAAACTAATTAATATATATAATAATAATAATCTTTCTATCTTGTATCATGTGTTAATAGTGTAGGATTATAAAATTAAAATAAACTAATATTAGTTTATTTAATTTTTTAATCCATACCCTTGAATATGAGTAAGGTATAAATTAGGTTGATGTGTTAGGAGTCACAATATTTATATCTCTTTACTAAAATAATATATTATATAATAATATTATAAATAATGATTACAAAATCAAGTTAGCTCGCAAGCTAAAACAAATTGATTTCATTCGACTCAAGCTCAACTCAAACTCGTATTTGAAATTTCAAGAGCAAGCCGAATCAGCCTAAAGCTCGACTTGACTCCTTAGCATCCCCAGGTGTGCACAATGGGTGGGAATGCACACCCCGCTTATATGAACCCATTTTTTGTAAGATACTTGTTAATATGCACTCGCCGCATAATTGTTAATCTACGCCCGACACATAATAGTTAATTTGTGCCTAGCACATATATGCCAGGAGCAAATGGGCCACATGATTTGAATCATGCACCCCACTATTTTAACGGTGCAAAACCCTATTGCACACGATCTACTTGGATCAGGTGGCTCTTGTGCACTCGGGTGCTTTTAACTATTCAACTTTTGTAAATGTTACACTTGAATGTAGCATGGGATGAAAAAAATGCAGTATATATAATTGTCATTAGTTTAGACTAATTGTACTCGTGTAATTTTACAAAGATAAGTTATACGATATACTCTCTCTTTGTCCTACGTTAATAACTATATTTGGCCTTTTAAAATGAACTAACCAAATGTAGCTATTAATGTGAGATAGAGGGACTACATTAAACCTATGGTAAGAGACACTCCCTTTGTCCTATATTAATAATTCTATTTGGTTTTTTAAAAGGGCGATTTACACATCACTAGGACAAATATGAGGTATTTTCTAATCACCTAATTTTTTTCAAAATATTACACATTACCGCAGTTAGAAAAAAATATCTCTTCCTAAGTGATTTTCCTCATTTATGTAAAAAGCCCCATTCTTCCTCTTTCCCGTCACTTGCATCCAACAATGTGAGCACCCAAAACCTCAGTGGATGGATCTCCCAACCACTCCAATCCTTCTCATCCATCTATGATGAATCTCCCCACCTCTCTAGAAGCGCTACCTCATCCACAACCTGAGAACTTATGGTGCACCAACATGGGAGCGTGGCCCAATCTATAAGAAGTTTGCGCAAGGCGTAAACCCTTCAGGGTTGAACTCTAGGAGTTCTCATGAAGCTTCCTCCTCTCCTATCCCATTGCGACAAATTTCAGCCTCCACAACGCGGGAAGGTGAGGTGCATCAACATGTGATGAGGCACAAGGTGTAACGTCCGGGAATTTTCTAAATTCCCGAAGTCGTACACGGGGAAATTAGGGTGTAGGACCCCTTGATCTTTCCGTAATAATAACTTATTCATCAGTAAGAAGTGGTAGTTGAATTATATATGGATGGAATTTAGACGGAGAGAGCTTCGAAACGCCACCAAGAACGTGCAAAACGGAGTCTGGATGAGGGAGATATGACCGTTCGAAGTTGACTATAACGTGCAGGACCCGTTTACCCGAATTGAACGCGCGAACTGTCCGTTTAAGTTGCGATGCAAGCCCGATTATTTAGGATTCCGAAATTGGATTTTTAGGGCCTAATTTCTCATGGGATTAGGAGTCCTAATCCCATGCCTATAAATAGAATTAATTAGGGCTTTTTTTGGGGGGTCTTCTGCCCGATCAGAGCAGAGAATGGGAGTTTTTAGGACGGCGAAGGAAGGGAGGAATTTTCCAGTGAAATTCCGGCAAAGCGTTGACGACGGTGGATCGACGACGACTCGGCCTTCGAGGTAGGATTTTGAATTGAGATTATAAATATTTTATTATTAAAATATAAACCGTTTTGTTAACGACGTAAATAGTAATTTCTGCAATCACTGTTCACTCTGCACTGTTTTTGTTTTCTGACTGCCGACCAGTCACCGGCCGGCCACTGGCCGATGGCAGGTGGCTGGACGAAGTACAGAAGGGGCGTGCCGGTCCTGGTCGCGGTGGCCTTGGCTTCGGTGACAGAGGCGGCGGCGGATCGCCGCTGCGCAGGCCGCCGGATCTCACCTTAAAAACAAAATAAAAGAAAAGAAGGGATTTTACGGCTCCAACCGGCCACCAGGCGGCAATGGAGCCTGGCCGAATAGGATCGCCGCATGGCGGTGATCCGGTGAGGCTAGCCTCCCACCCCGCCGTGGCCACCAGGAGCGGTGCCGCCAGAGGCTAAGCCTCTGGCGGGCGCGTCCGTTGTTTTTATTTTTGAAGCTCCGGCCGGCCGTTGGGCGGCAGCGGGGCTAGACCGGAAAGGATCACTGCTTGGCGGCGATCCTGTAAGTCCTGGCCATCGCCCCGCCGTGGCGGCCCGGGACCCGCCGCCTGGGTGTCCTCACCGGACGCGGGGAAGATGACCCGCATTGCGGGTCGTCGACCCAAACTGACCCGGCTCGGGTTGGTTTAAGAGAGAGAGAGAGAGAGAGAGAGAGAGAGAGAGAGAGAGAGAGAGAGAGAGAGAGAGAGAGAGAGAGAGAGAGAGAGAGAGAGAGAGAGAGAGAGAAGGGAGTGAACCGGGTCCGATTCAGGGGGTTAATTGTGTCAAAAAATCCTAGAAAATTACTATTGTACCTGGAGAGGTTTGGGATTAATCTGACTGAGTTTCATCTTGGGAGAAAATCCCACAGTCTCTAAAATAACCTTTTTACCCCTATTAGTTAATTATCGTATAGTATTAACTTACCCAAGTTCGAGACTCTGGTTCAGGGGACTATGAGTGGATCTAAAATTTGAGAAAATTCTCAGTAAGATTTTAATGGGTAAAATATTTATAGGACAAACCTTTTGGTAAGGAAAAATCCCAGTGAGTGGTTAGTGGACCCTTTTGCCCTTAGGGTTTATAGTAAACCGTTAGTCAAAACCTGGGTCGGTTCAAGGGGTTCACGACCCCGTCATACGCTAGGAAAATTACACAGAGTCTATGAAGGCTAGTAGTACCTTTGAATTGAATTTTAGACGTATTGGATGTCATTAAGGCCTTAAACCAAATGACAGAAATACCCCTTAGAGTGGACCCGCCCACATTCGTGTGAATGGAAGCTTGAGTCGGTCTGAGAGTGGAGCTTTGTGAGAGGTCAATGACTTAAAGTAATAAAGGGGTAGTAAAATAACTAGAATGACCAAGGGAGGGTATCATACCCTAGGTGGTAAAATTACCCTAACGCCCTTAGGGGCAATATATTCTGTTTCTGTTGAAACGGATGACCTAGTGAATCAAGTGTTAGGGTGCCCTAGAATGATGTTTAATGACTTCAAAAGGAAGGGTTGTGACTAGTAAAAGACACGAAGACCTTGATAGGTCACAGTGTGATGGGAAATAAGGGGAAGAACCTTAATTATAAGGGTGTAAGGCAGTGATTTACACGTGTCTGCAATCGTATACATTGATCAGCTAGAGTATTATATACGTATTTCACGTGTTGAGTGAGATTTGTTTACACTCTTGGGTTTGAATACATTAAGCCCTAGCCCTGCACATGAGTGCAATGGGCCTTCATTTGTTATTTATACATTTGTATGATTGGATGCTATTTATGTTGATGCATGCTTTTGATATTGGTGTATAGATTCATATCAGTAACTTAAGATTAATGAAGATTAATCAAGAGACATGGGTTGCTGTTGGTTTAGAGGGAGAACATCTAATCAAGATAAAGACTAAAATACCCTCAATAGGGTTTGGGACCGGTTCATGGATTTGAATGGGGCTCTGACATAGAATTTTACCTTGGTTAATGAACCGAGGATGGTTACGGGATGTTATTTGAGTCATAGCTCAATGGATGAGCTATTTATTGGGTCGATTCACAAGGTGAAAATGACCCAATTGGTTGAGTGAATACTTTGACTGGATGAAAATAATCTAGTCTAAGTTCAGATGTTTGGCTGAGTCAATGGTCATAAGGACCTGAGACTTATATGGATAATGCTGGAGATTGCGATATGCTTTTTTATCGCTACGACGGTTTGGGTATTGACCAGAGGGTTTTTACCGTGGGTCTCCCGCAGGTCTTCCCAGGACTATTTAGTACGTACGAAAAGCGGAGTTGTATGAGCATCATGGAAGGCTTATGCTTCTTGCCAATCTGTGTCCATGAGCACAGTTGGGATCCTTTTCTCCAGATTCGTGGCAGGCTATTGAGAGCCCTGGGGATTTGGGTCAAGCTATTGTTAAGCAGTCTACTCCAAGGTTGGAGTACTTTGTTTGGGGATTTCTCGAGGGGCGAGACATCTCCGAGTTATAGATTTTATAGTATTAATTGTCGAACAAGAGTTGTGAGATAATTAATAACATTGTTTATTGTTGCTTGTTAATTAGACAAGTGGAACGATTAAATGACTTACTAAAATGTAGGTTAACTATACTTAAGCATTGCATGTGTGGTGCTATATTTATTAGGATAGAGTAGTTTCCAGGCAGAACTACGTCTGGATTCGATCTTGTTGGAAACATTGGAGATGTTGTCTGATGAGTACGTAGGCAACTAACATCGGGTGATGTTGGCCCGATCTGAATAATATTATTATAACCTTTTGTTCTTTGGAAGCTCATCTGTAGAAGGGCAGAGAGATTCCATTGTTGTGTTGTTGTTTGGTTTCCTTGGTTGCAAATTCTCTAAGTGACGATAAGTGAGATCAAGACAGGCGAGCACAAGAAGAAGTTGTTACATTTCTGCAGCTGTGGTACGTAAGTGTACCTTTAGCGTGAGAGTCAACTTGTTATTTATTTTCAGACGGACGATGGACTTATACTTAGATGGATGAGCTATTCTTTATGAATTTTCCGACGTTAAATAATATCATATGATTTGATATCCGTATTTGTGAACCCCATTTATCATGACTTGGATATTTAATCGAATGGTTTATTTTGTATTTAAGAAAGAAAGAAAAATTTCTCTACTTACCGTTTGTGCTATTTAAAAATGCTTTTAAAAATCCAGGTGTTGAAACAAGGTGTTGTTCGATAAAAAAAAGCTAGAGCAAGGCCCTAGACTTGATCCAACCACGTTTGGGTTGGTTTTACTCATTGGGTTGTGGAGAGGAAAGAGGTACATTATTTTTTTTGGGGAGTAAATGATATTAATGTAACATTTCAACAATATTGTTATATTATTTCAACAATATTTATTACTTCAGTATTTCAACAATATCTATTACTCTATTTTTTCAATGATACTGTTGTTTTGTTTTAACACAAAAAAATTCCAAGTTGATTACTATTGTTAGACTTCAGCAATAATGCTAAAACATTTCGGCATTATTGTTAAATTGAATTATTTTAGCAATAGTGCCGAAACATTTCAACTTTATTGCGAAAATTTCAACTTTATTGCGAAAGTTTGATTTAACAATTAATTTATTGTTATAGCATTTTGGTGATATTGTTGTATTGATTCAACAATTTTTTTTACATATATTATTTAAACAATATTGATATATAGATTCAAAATATTATATTTATTCATTGTTGTTATAATAAGTTAATTGTTTTGTTGATAGGAAATGACTAACAAGGAGATTGTGTCAATTAGTATACATATGATGGCCTATTTACCTCCCATGAAAGGAAATATGTCGGAGGGAAAGTGAAACTAATGAAGGTTGATAAGAGGATTAGTTGATCACATATTTATACCAAGTGCAAGAAAGACTTGGTTATGGAGCAAGGAGAGTGGAGATTGTGGTAAAATTCCAATTGCCCAATGGGAAAAAAGCACTGATACCATATGAACTAACTAATGATATGGATATTAAGGTGATCATGAGCTTGTCTTAGTGGCATAAAATTATTTATTTGAAGTGATTGAAGTTGTATTTTATGCATAATTAAACTTTTGCTATTGTATTAGTAGACCCTTACATGCTCATTAATTTTTAATTATGCGTTATTTGTGTGAAAGTGTGAATGACTCATTTATCAATATATAAGATGAATGATAATTGTTGCAGGGACATGCTTAAGCAATATTGTTGAAACAAAAGTGTTTATGCAATATTGTTCAATTATTTCAGCAATATTACTAGAACATTACAACAATATTAATAAAGCTTGATTCCACAACTATATCCACATTTCTCAATCATTTAGCAAGCTTCAAAAATATTGCTAAAACATTTCAACAATATTGCTGAACTATTACAACAATATTGCTTAAGTTTGACGCAACAACTATATTCAAAATTGTGAATCATTTTACAAATAATCCAATTTGAAATTATTTTTGAAATTAAATTACTTCTACTACACTAAGAAATTCCATGTGGATTAATATTGTTGGCAAGCTTCAACAATATTGTTGTAATGATTCAATAATATTCCTAAAATGATACAATAATATTATTGAAGCTTGATTCAGCAACTATATTTAATTTCTTATTTCTTATTTATATATTTATAAAATAAATTATTTTTTCACACTAGAAAATTCCTTGTGGATTAATATTCATGATAAACTTCAACAATATTGTCAAAAAGTGAAACATTACACCAATATTGCTGAAGTTTGATTCAACAACTATATTCAAAAATTTGATTCGTATTTCAAATAATCCAAATTAAAATTAGTTTTGAATTTAAATTACTTCTACCACACTAAGAAATGTCACATGGATTGATATTGTTGGCAAGCTTTAGTACTATTACTGAAATGTTTAAGTAATATTGCTGAATTATTTTAACAACATTGTTAAAATGTTTCGCCAATATTGCTAAAATGTTTCACCAATATTGTTGAGCGAGATAGGCTTGAGCTGGTCGGATAGGGATGGGTTGGGAAATGGTTTAGTTGGGGATGAGGCTCAACTTCAGAAGTCTCGGCCTTAGCCAAGTTGTACATGATGGTGAGGCAGGTGGTGGGGGTGTTGAGAAGGTGGAAGAGAGGATCTGAGACGAGGAGAGGGAAACATATTTGGGATGAGGAGAGGGAGGCAATGCGGCCTGGCAATGGGAGGAGGAAAGGCATGCACTGACTTAGCTCTGGGATCCAAAGCCTTGGCCTACTTGTAGACGAAGGTGGAAGAGAGGATCTGGGAGAAGGAGAGGGAGGCAAATTGTAACACCATGACCAGGAAACCGAATTGGATCGGGTGTTCGGAAAACAAAATCGGAGTAAATTAATTCTTTTTCATAAAAGCCAAAACGAGACCAACTGGGAGTGGAGCAGCAGACTCTGTGTGCGAGAGTCGTAATATTCCTTTACACACTACGGAGCTTTTACGCTCTGTTGTGCGTAGGTTAAAACAAACTCAATTTTATAACTAATTTGGATCAGGCCAACTTTGCCTACCATTGGTTGTCTACATACATATTAAATAACATCTACAACGTTATTCCGATACGATGGGATCCGAACATAGTTTTGCCTAACGACTATTACATGCATCAGGCAATACAAAAATACATGTATCAAACTATGTATATCTGAATGTTTAATTGGAGTCATACGAAAATCGGTCAAAAATCATCAAAGTCAAACGGAAGCTAAAAATCAATGGAATCATATGTCTCGGTCTATCACAAAGCGGAGCAAAATACACAACAGAGCAAATTGGATCATATCATATCAGATCGGAGCATAACAGATTAAACAAAGCATTTCAGAGCAAATCGGATCAAAACATATCACAGCAGATTGAATCAGAACATATTAGAATCCATTAGATCATAGAAAATTATATATCTTATTTTAATATTACTAATGAAGATGTGCATGCATATAAGTCATATTCACTGGCCCGTGGCTAGTGGCCGACAATGCTACATCCCCTTGGAAGGACTAGGATTCGGGGACTCTTTCCCTCATGTTCTAGGTCATGCGTTAGGGAAAGTGGGGGTGCAAAGGTAGAATCGGGCTAGAAGTGCTAGCTCTTGTCATCACTAGGCAGGGACAGAGCCTACATTAGTTGGACATGCGGCCAAATTCTGCACAATGTCAGATTGGGTGGGTTGTCCCTAGGCTAGAAAGAGGCATGTGGCGATGGTCAGAGATGTACCCCGAAGTTTGGGGCATCTAGTTTGGGCAAAAAGCATGCATAACAGAGGAGAGAAGCAGGGGAGTCTAAGAAAGGCAGCCCCTTGTCGTCGTTGGGTCAAGCCAGCGTGTGTGACTGTTTGCTGGCTGATGTTGGTGACGACATAATCCCCGGTTAGAGAAATGGACACCATTTAACTGGGGGCGACAATGTGCTGAGCTAGGGCGGTAGACATGCTATCACCAGGCTACTAATGATCAAACGGGCAAGGGGCATAGCTGGGAGACAACGGTGATTCAACAGTTGCTAGATCGTGGCGAGCTAAATGGACGTTGGTCTGATGTCATCTGACATCCGGCTGTGGAAAAATGGATGTCACCATGGAAAAAGGGGTAAACTTTACTCTGACATGGGTTAGCCGATTGAGCAGATCAAAACCGATCAAGGAAGGGCGGCCAGACCTCGGCACCTTGCCGTCGTAGTCTCAAGGCAGAGTTGGCAGCGGTGATTCGAAGCTCCTCTGGATGCTCATAGCCGGAGAAAGTCAAGGACACAAAAAAAGCAATTGATCTCTCCGAATAGGAATAGGGCAGAAGGAGGTGACGATCCGGGCTAGTGAGGCAGCCTTGCAGTCGCCTGGCTGAGGTAGGCCAAAGGCCAACTAGTGATGGTCAGTGACCGGTGGCACAACCGTTGGTCTCAACGCATATAAATAATAATAAAAAAACACAAGGTGAAAAGATTTTTACCTCACGCTGGTGAAGCAGGGGTGGGGAGGCCAGGACAGTGGTGCCCGAACGTCATCCTGGTTAGTGCGATGCTATGGCGGCGGCTGGAGGTCATCCGGCTAGCTGGAGGTTATGAGGCTGAAATGGGAAAGGAGGAGAGATTGGGGTGGACGGCCAGCAAGGCCAGGCTAGGATGGCTGAGACAGTGTCGCCAGGCCGAGGACAACCGGGCAGAAGCCAGCGACCGGCGGTGGTGATGCCTCCGGCCTCCCAAAGGGAAGGTGGGCTTCCGCCTTTCCGTTCCACCCACCATGGTTGGGCGTGCTCGGTGTGCCCCATCCGGTTTATTTTATTTCTTTTTTCTCTATTTCTATTCTCCTTCACATCTCTTCATTTTCTCTCTCGTTTTTGAGCCAAAAGTTTCTGTGGCGCGTCAAGGCCCATGACCTACCACTAAGAACCACTCTCGACTCTATGATTATGAATATCAAGGTTGATTATAAAAATAGATACGCCAAAGCATCAAATTTCCCCATCGAAAATATGATCAGAAAAATAGCAAAAAATTATAGAAAAATCAGGGATGTTACAGAAATCTAGTGCAAGGAGAGGAAGACAATGTTGTCTAGCAGCTAGAGGAGGAAAGGGAGGCACTCGCTTAGCTTCAGCAGCCGAGGCTTTGACCAAGTTGCACACAATGGTGAAGCGGGTATTGGAGGTGTTGGGAAGGTGGATGAGAGGATATAGGATGAGGAGAGGGAGGCAGATATGAGATGAGGAGATGGAAGTGGATATGGGATGAGGAGATGGAGGAAGCAGCAAAGAGGCCGGAGGAGGAAAGAGAAGTGTTGGCTCTGCTCTAGGAGCCAGGGCTTTGGCCAAGTTACAGACATCTGTGAAGCGGGTGGTTGGTGTGCTGGGAAGATGGAAGAGAGGATCTATGATGAGAAGAGGGATGTGGAGAGGGAGGCAGTATGGCCTAGAGGTGGCATGAGGAAAGGGAGGAGCTCACTCAGTTTCAGGAGCAAAGGGCCTTGGCCAAGTTGCACATGACAGTGAGGCGGGCGGTGGGGGTGCTAGGAAGGTGGAAGAGAGGATCTAGGATGAGGAGAGGGAGGTCATACGACCTGGTGGCTGGAGGAGAAAAGGGAGGCACTAGAGGCTGAAACAGGAGAAGGAGTGGTGGATTTGTCTGTTAGAGTGGATGGGGGGGTTATAGTTGAGGAGGGGACTTTTGGTGGCATTGCACATAAAAGGGAGGGTAGTTTGGTTCAAAAATAAGGTAAAAGTAGTCTAGAATAATTTAATAAAATTTAGGAGATCGTAAAATACCTCATCTCCATCCTAAGTAATGAGTAAATTACCCATTTTAAAATGAAGTAAAGTTAGTTCATTTTGAAATATCAAATAGAACTATTAATGTGGAATGAAGGGAGTATTAGTATAATGGGTAAATTTAAATGCTCCTATTATTTAAAGTTTATTTTTTGATAAAGTGTTCATAAGACATTGTCTATGGAGAAAACCTTTGGGATGGATGGATCGCATCTAACCTATCCTCGTAGATAAGAGTCCAAAGGCCTACATATGATAAACGCTAACTATTCACACTCGGAAAGTAAAATTATTATACAAAAAACTGAAGATACAAAGGCTATTTGATTTTCAACAATTGTAACCTTCATATGGGTGAACGTTTTAAGGGCCAACCCATCCTAGCCCTACCAGTTTAGTAAAAATGCAGGTTAGGGCCAAAATTTTTGGGCTTGATCTTAGGGATGGATCTTAAAATTTCTAGTCTACATTAAATAGGGTTGGGCGCGGGCTAGCCAAGGGGCAAAGGCCTATGGTCCATTCGTCCAACTCTCAAGAGTTGAAATAGTTTTTTTTACATTTTTTGATAGTTTGTCATCAACTGAAAGGGAAGGAGCAAGGGAGGAGGAGATTGTATATTTGAAGGAAGTTTAGGATCAGGGCCACGTAGTCATAAGCAATAGCAAGATAGAAGCCTTCCAAATCCATACATTTAAAAGCTTAAGTAAATCTAGATAACTATAATTCCAAGGGACCTGAAATCCTACCCGGAAATGGCTGAAATAGAGCTTTGGATGGTCTATGCTGCTTACTGTAACTGTCAAATGTATTCCCAGTAGAGCAGGACACACATAAAAAAAATTGAAGCTTGAAAGTCATCATGATTAGTTGGTGAATGACACCACCCAAAGGCATATTATCTCATATTTTATGGTGTCAACTAGTGGGACCTCACTCAAGGACTATAATTTTTATTAAAAAATAATTTTTAATTAAAAATTATAAAAGAAAAAAAACCCACATCTCGACCAAGCCCACATAGAAATAGTCTAGGGCAAGACTTTTGAAAGCCTAACTAGGGCCAAGGCTGAGCCAGGGTTGGAAAATAGGATGGCGGGCTAGAACTAGGGACCAACTCTGGCCCGACCCAGTCCAACCCGGTTTCACCCTAAACCTTAATACTAGTTTAGTTTCATTTTGTAAAAATTTAGTATGTTACTTAAGTGACAAACCAAAACTTGTGCAATGGTCATATTCCTTGCGAGCATCCCCCCTCTCTCTTTCTCTATTTTTGTAAACAATTACATATATAGTGTGCACTTTTTTTTCTTTTATTCTATAATGCTTTATTTAATTATATTATATTTTATAATATTTTCTTATAGTTATTATCTATGTAGTTGAAATTAGGGCCAATAGATGTTAGTCCATTAATGGATTGGACACCCACTAGTTGCAAACATAGTCTTCACTTTCAAGTATCTAATATTTGCATTTGCATTTTGTAGTGACGAGGGCCATACTTGAAGCCACTTCCATTTTTTTATATTTTGCTATTAATAATTGAAGTCACTTTGTATCCTTTAATGCTTGTTACTAGAATGCAGTATGATAATGGTGGGAAGACAAAAATGTAAAATGAGTTTTTATTTGCTTAATTTATGTTAAGTTAGAAAATTATCCTATGCGTAATTAGTTCAACATTATCCTAGGCATAATTAGTTCATTGGGTACCATGTTTGTTTTGTATTCTAGTGATGTCCAGGGATTTAGTTGTTTTGTTGTGTACTGCAGACAAGATAATTAGAGAATTATACACAAGCACTTCTTTGAAACACTCAAGAATTTTTAATAACAAAAATTTTCAGAACATTAACAATTCATCAATGTGATAGTGACATTGGAATAGTTAGTGATGCTAAAATCATGAGTGCTTACATTGTTTTGGGCTGGTGAATGTAGCTATGCTCCCTAAAAAAGGCAAAATCACGAAATTATAGATTCTTCTTGATCTAAAAAAAATTAGAAAGTCCTAGGAGAATGACCTAGATATTATAAGAGGAATTCCAACAATTGAATGTGAATGTGAGGTGATAGATGAGGCTGACGATTCTTTGGAAAACTCTAGTTTGGAGGTAGGATAGATTAATCTCAACATGGATTTTCAAGTTTTCATTGTAGTAAGACATATGTATGTAACATTGTAATTTTATTATGTTAAGTATGACATGGTGGAAGGTTATTCTACAAACTTTGAAGATTCATGTGTGGTTTGATTTTATAGATTTTATTGTCAATAGCCACTTCATTCTATGTCAAGATATGAATTTGAGTATTTTTTATCAATCTATGAGGGTTTAGTCCATTGTGAGAGTTGATTTGATCTTTTTCTTGGTCACAGATACCACCATTGACATGTTGGTAAGTCATCGTTTGTGGAAGAAGATAGACAGTTCTTGGCACCAATGTGTCGAAGGCATGTTGTTGTATAAAACAATGGGCATCGACAACGGGTCAATGTGTTGATGATCACATCGGTTGTAAGAACATATATGATCATATGTATTATATCGGTTGTAAGAACCCTTTTAAATAAAGGGCACACGATAAATTACGATAATATTTTTCTTTCTTAAGTACAAAACAACTCATCCAATTTAATATCTAGGTCATGATAACTGGGCTTCACAAATACGAATATCAAAACATATGATATTATTACATGTATCAAAATTTAGTAAATAACAGGTTAACCCTCTTAGTACAAGTCTGTCATCTGCCCAAAAATAAATAACTAAGTAAAGTTAGCTCTCACGCCAGTAATTACAATTACTTACAAAATTGGAGAAGTAAGAAACTAGATCCCATAAGTGCATTGTTGTCCTCAATCGCCCACCAATGTCTTGATCTTGCAATGTCTTCATCTAAAGAACCTACAACTAAACAAGACCAAAAAGCAACCAAGCATCTCCTCCCCCTCTGAGGAGCGTTTCCAAAAGAAACGAAAGTATTATTTAATGTTTTTCAGATCTGGCCAATATCACCCGATGTTAGTTGCATATGTACTCATCAGACAACATGTCTAATGTTTCTAACAAGATCGGATCAAGACGTAGTTCTGCCTAAAAATTATAGTATCTTAAGAAACATAACATCACACATGCAATGCTCAAGTATTTTGAACCAACCTACATTTTATGCAAGTCCTTTAACTGTTCCACTTATTCTAATTAAACAAGCAATATAAAACAATGTTATTAATTATCTCCTGAACCATTGTTCGATAATTAATATCCCCGTCTAATCCAAAGACATACATGCTCATCAAATGTCAACCTACGTGACAAATGATATAACCACCATGGACCTTCCTCCAAAGGGAACCATCCATAGTGTGGGTCTGGAATCCACCAGGAAGTACCATCACCCAACCTAGCCCATATGGACCTGACTAGAGTGGAAGGGCATGACCCACAACTACACCTAAATAGAAGTAGCCGGTGAAGCCAACCAAGCAGGATGTCAGCTAATCCAAATGTGTGTACACTAAATGATCCTCAATAGATCGGTTGTGAGCCTAACTCATGCAAAGCTCCATCCAACGGGGAGGTGCAACTACACAGTCAAATCAATATTCCTCAATAGAGCAAAGACTCAGAAAAATTATTCTAAACCCTGTTTTGTTCGTCAATGAGCAAGGATTCCAAATGACTATCTCAAATCCTATCAATCTATTCTAAACTAGAGTTAAAACTCAAAATTGTCATCGGTTCATTAACCAAGGAAAATTGTCAGGTCAAAGGCTTGTTCACTCAATGAACTAGTCTCAGACCCCTATAAGGGTATTTTAGTCTTATCTTGATTAGGTGTTATCGCCCAATCTAAAGCTATCTAACCCCATTGATTAATCTTTCATTAATATTAAGATAGTGATAAATTACTGTCACAACATCAATAGCAAACATTAAAATAATGAACAACATAAATAATATAGATCGACATAGGTCCAAGCAGATATTATATCAAGAACCAAACTCAATAATGAAATTAGAAATTTTCGTGCTATCGTGCCCTAACCCTCCCTGGGTTAGCTGATTAAACTTTTATGAAAATGGGTCGTAATGCACCTAAGGGTATTAAGGTAATCATCCTACATTGGACATGGTCATCTCTATTCTCGGGTAAGTCTTTAACCTCTCCAGAGGTTCTAATATCAAATTGGTTTGTTAATTTCATTCATGTGAATGCGGGCTGGTCCGCTCATAGGGTTATTTCTGTCATTTTTAGGGCTTCCATGAACCCTAATGGGTACAAAACTAATCTCAAGGGTACTCCTTGACTTTATGAACCCTAGGTAATTTTCTTGCCATTTAACAGGGTCGGAAACCCCTTGAACCGACCCCGACTCAATTAACAATTTTACCTTAACCCTAGGGGTAAAATAGTCACTTATCTATTTAATGAGATTTCCCCCCAACTCTTTCATTGGTCTATAATTAGGGTACAAATATACTTATCCTTAGGATTTTTCTTAATTTTTAAACCCGCTCATAAGCCACTAAACCGGAGCCCCTAATTTGGGTCATAAAAAATTATTCTATGATCCAACTCAAAAGGGTAAATTGGTCATTTTAAAGCCTCTTCAATTTTCCCCCAAGCTGAAACTTGGTCAAGACACTCTACATGTTCTCAGAGTCATTTATAATTTTTTTGATTATTTTAACTCAATGAACAAGACCCGGTTCAGTTTCTTTTCTTTCTTTCTTTTTTTGAATCGGACCAGGTCTTAAACAACGAGGTTTGGGTCGTGGTCGGGTCATGACCCACAACGCAAGTTATCTTCCCCGCGTCTGGCCAAAGGTGTGGAAGCCTTTGGTGGCACCGTCCCCTACTGCCGTAGCGAGGTGAGGGCCAAGGCTAGTCGGATCACGGTTGCCTGGCAAATCCGACGGTCCTAGCCTTGCCTCCGTCTGGTGGCTAGCTGGGGCCAAAGTGGCCTTCTCTTCTTTGTTTTTTCCAACTTGTTAGAGGCCTGCTTGCCTCTAGCAGTGGTTGAGCCTGAATAGGGGTCTTGGCTCGGCTGAATCACCTTCAAGTGGTGATTCCCATAGGGGCGATCCTGCTGCCGGCTAGTGGCTAGCGGTTCTCCTTTAGGCCAGAATGACATTGTGTTTTTTTATACATGGACTGTCCTAGTCAGCTGCTGGCCGCTCATCACGATCTGGTGAGAGCCGGCTCAATCGGACTACCATTGTGCTTCACGTCGGGAGTGCAGGTCCCGTCAGACCTACCACACATTCTCCCCCTTTTCCGAGCTGATTTGCATGTGGAGATCACCTCTGGCTGACGGAGCCACTGGCCACTATGGCCGGTGAGAAATTGTTCGGAATGATCCACCACTGGTGTCTATTTAGAACGACCATAATTCACCCCTGATGGTGGTTCACTAGAGCTCTGCCAAGGCCAACTGGCCCTTCCCTAATTTTCCTCTCAATGCCTGAAACTGTCGCAATACCCAGTCGGGTTTGACGGTCAGTCGTTGGCCATCGCCCCACCCTTCAATGGGGCTTTTCTCCCTTAACTCTATGAATAAGTAGATATTAAATAATTAACTCTAGTATTTGATGTCGACGAATGATCTTACCTCACCAATACTTCTATCTTCATGCATGATCCTCCCCACCTCCATTGTCGGCAACCCTTGCAGGAAAATTTCCATGGCGACTTCTTCTCTCCTCTCCCATAAGGGGCAAAAGCTACCCCTAAGATAAGCCATAGATGGCCTTTTTATAATCATGGGGATTAGGAACCCTACTCCCCTTAGAAGTTGGGCCAAATAGGCTACTTGGGCTCCTTTTTTCATTAATTTTTGTCACTTTAATTAACTAGGTAAGCAAAACGACTTAAACGGCTAAAATACACGTCTAAATCGGGTAAACAGGCCTTGTACAATATATTCAATTTCAAGTAATCGTATCTCCCTCATACGAACTCTTATATATGCGTTCTTGGTGGCGTTTCGAAGCTCTTTCTGTCTACTTTCTAAGCACAGTATTCTTAGCCCTATTTTCCACATATTTAATTTTAAAACCTAGGAAAATTTGGGATATTACAAAAAAACAATGACAAATTGATGTGTAATTTGTGTTATATGATAAAATGTTTTCTACTCAAAACCTCGTGGTGAGGATGAAGCAAATCATAGCATCAGATGGGTTCAAAAATGTTTTAGAAGGTGAAAATATGCACAAACATCACATTCACACACTTGGGATAAATGGATTATCATATTAGAGTGTGTGAGAGAGAGAGTTTTAACGATGATTGGATGAATATTGTATTTTTTTCATCAATGATTGATCACTTATGATCGAACAATCAATCGGCCTTAAATAGTTTCACAAGGTGCTTCAAAACACAAACCAAACGATCACATGGTGGATAGATCAATCGGTATGGAGATCGGGTGATTATAGTAAGTTAAACGGTCAATCGCCCGTAGAATGATCACTTTTTGGATGGATAAATCACAATTTGCCTAACAAACTCTAGTGCCTTAATCGATCTATCATTTGGGTAGAAAGATAGATCAATTAGGCGTTTGTATGAAAAAAATAATTGTGATCAATCTTTTGCTTCAATGCACAATTTCCCTAAACAACCTCATTTGAATAGAATTAGATTCCTATTATAAGTCAAACACCTAAACTGACTTACTTATCTTTATAAAAGGTATTTTGGAAGTGAGATATTAAGAGGGAAGCCATCATTAACACAGAGGGAGATTGTTGAGTCTATTCCTTTGAGATTTGAGTCTCGAGCCTTCCTCTAGCTACTTGATTTAAAGATCAACTCCATTAACCAAAAAGTGAGGATAATTCACATTGACACACAACAAAGGTTGCTGAAGAGTTCTTCATAAGGAGACCTTGATGAAGCTTTAAAGATCCAATTGAAGAGGTGCTTTGGTTGGTGGCTATGCTATTGAAGGAAGACAAAGATCAAGTTCGAAGGTAAAAACATCAAGGAGGTGTCTTAGTAGCCAACAAACCACTGGACAAGGGACTTCTTATTAGGTTTAGAGATTGCTTGTCTCAAGTCTTTTAAGTTCTTATCTTCATAATGCAGGATTCAGCCAAGGGAACTGGCTCGCTGTGGTTTTATCCTAATTTGGGCTTCCCCGTAAAAACTTCCTTGTGTTGGTTGTATGGTTGCATGCTTGATAGGTTGATGGGTTTATTTTCTATATCATTAATCATTAGGTTTGAACTTATTATTCCACTAAAATTAGTATGCATTAAGGTCAAATCTTGTAATTCGCTGCTAATTGATTAAGTATTTGGGCTATGGGTAATATGGTGAGCCGCTAGGTTTAGATGGATATTAAACTCTCAGTTGGTAGCTGAGGTAGATTTATTGAGTTTTCTATCAACTTGCATGCCTACTTTCTAATTTTGGTTGAGTGATTGTTTTTTATTGATTTTGTTTTGCTATAAATCAGTCTGTTATCTTCTTCACTTTGTCTTGATTGTGTGGTGCTTAATTTGTGTTCATCATGTCTAATTTTTACTCTAGTGATTTTGAGGATTTGAATCTTGAAATTCTAAATAGAAAAGTCATTGGTTGGGGTAAAAAATATTAATAAAGTAGAGAAAATTGTCAAATCAAATAAGAAGACTTAAAGAACATATAAGGCATATGTACTGTAAATTGTATAGTTTCAATAATAAAAAACAATGTCTAAACTTCATGTATGTTTAGTACTATAATTCTGAATGGATGTTGTTGTGGTCGAGTCAGATTTGGAATTGATTGACTTGAAAAATAGGAACAAATATGTTCTTAAAGATTAAGGTTGAAAACTAAGTTGAGTGTCAAAGGTAAAATGTTTATTTTCACATGCTCACGTACACAAATTACTTAGATTTACTTAAGAATAATTAATTGTAGTGATTTTGGATCTTTTAGGCAAAATTAGGGTAAAATAAAAAAAAATTATTGTTCATTGATTTATTGCTGTAAAATACAATGATCAATCAACCAATTGTCCCTTGAATCCGATAGTGTAAAATTTGGACGAGAGTATATCGATTGATCACCACAAGTGAGAGATCTTATCATATCCCAGGATTCTTAAAACTCTTATATCATCATAAAACCAATGGAAACAATTTTTTTTCCAAACTCCTTTTTGTCAATCAATGATAAAACTATTCATGGGGTAACTTACTCATTTTTTAACATAAGAGTATTCAAACCATCATATTTATACTGAGGATAAGGTCAAATCTCACAAGGTCTTACCAGACTATATACTAAAAATCACCACACATACAATCATAATTAATTGGCACTCATGTGCCTATGTTTAAAATTATATTCTTCACTAAAAGTAATACTAAACAAAATAAGAAATCTTAAATTTATTCTAGAGTTTGTCATCCTTTCCGTGCTCCCTTTCCCAACCCGGCTACTTTTTCGACGAACCTACATCACGAAGATGTTAAGTATACAAGTATACCCAGTGGGATGACTAAATAAATACTATATAATAACAATGCACATATTTTTATTATATCATCACATCAACAATACTAACATTTCCCATTAGTAATATCATTGTCATCATAAATAGATGTAGTAAACAATACAATTATAATTACTTCCTCATAATTTCAATCATAATGTGGCCTTACTTAGGAGTCTCTTACTTCCTAAATGTAAGTCATAAGGTTCTCTAAAGTGTAGTAGTCATGTTTAGAAGTATAGCCTCACCTCACTAGACCGTGAAGTACTCACTATGGACCTCAAATATTTTAAAGCCTGCCAACTCCATCTACGTTATGAAGCTAAGGCTCATAGGGGTTCACAAAACTAAGTGGTCGAAGTCCCAACTTTCATGATCATCTGAACCTCCTATATTGTATTGCATGAGACCAATCATCCTTTAATACTCTAATTCATTTGAATATATCTCCTGGGCTAAGGAAATGATTTTACATAACTCTCATCCTTACAAAGTCAGAAGACTTTAGTTTTATATCATACCAAACTATTTTTATTATATGGCTAAAGACTCACTTAAGGAGCCATTCAGACATAAGGATTATTTTGTCCTTATATCAACTACTATCAAGGCATTGGTTGATGTACTAGGAAGTGGGACTCTCTAAGCAAAGAAAGATGTTGCAACTGCCTTATTTGATCTATCTATCTATCTTCCATGAGAATAAAACCCACATAGTCCAAGTAGGTGTTGTGAAGCATTATATATTGTTGAGCTCATGTCCTTACCCAAGAGATGGTTGACAAATCAATCTTCCTATCAACAAATTTGGCTATATTTCCAGAAGGACATACAACTATTACTAGGGAAGGAGGGATACAATTGCTTGTTGAGCTTCTTGGGTCTAGGTTTCAGAGGGGAAATGAAAATAGCCAAAAGTTTTGTGCTTTAGTTATGTAGGAAGGAGTTGTGCCACCTTTGATTGCTTTGTTTCAATTAGGCACTCCAAGAGCTAAAGTGAAGGTAAAATGTTCAACTTCATTTTTGTCCTTGCCTAAGGAAACATCTATTCTTAGTTTGTAAGTTTTGAACACCAAGCATAGTCTCCCACTCTCCCTCCTCAAGTTAAAATACTCCAAGAAAAATTTTCCCCTAATTTTTCAGTTATCAGTTTCTATTTTCTGGTTTTAGTTTTTCAATTTTCAATTTTTCTAATTTTTTAGTTTTTGTAAATGGGAGGAGAAGGTAGAAAATAAAGAGGATGTGACACTTGAGAAGGGAGAGGGGGGACCGAGGAGGAGGAGGAGTTTTGTAGTGTCGGTTTTGCAATTTTTCAAGTTAGAATCAAGTAAAAATGAAACTCATTCTTCTATTTTAGTAGCTAATACAATTTATTAGTTTATTTTTTAAGAATCCATCTTATAAATAAAAAAATATGTTTTTTAAATGGAATCAACTTAGTTTTTTAGTTTTTAGTTTGTTGTTACATGTTTTCAATTTTATAGTTTTCATGTTTCTACAATTGCGAAGTTACATCATAGCAACAAAGATTAAGTGGAGCATGAAGAGTGCAATAGAGATAGACGACATCCTCCTCCCTTTCATGGCTATGAAGACCTAACTAAGCCCAACACATAGATACATACACAAAAAGGAGAGGGCCAGGGCGGAGGAGGATGCCACCGGGGAGGTAGAGGCAACACTAAGGAGGAGACTGAGCTTGAGATTTTTATTCTGTTAGTAGATAGATAAACTCCCGTTCGTGTTTCCTACTAGAGGTCAATGAAAGTTTATAAGTGTAGAGGGCAGCCTTGTCCTTTCATGTCACACATTTGTAAGTTAGCATGTGCAAATATCTATTTGGGAAATAGTAAAAACTAAGTTAAATAATAGGCGTTAAACTAGGAATCTACTTTGGTCAAAGATTTTCGTGTGTCTTATGTTAACATGACCACAGTAGATTAATGGTTATATTGAAGCCCGTGACCTCATCTCGTTGGCAATGTTTTTAAATTTGACTAAGTTACCAACACAGAATAGTAGCTTGAGTATGGTTTTCCCGGTTTGGCTGAGTAAAATTTCATTTGGACAAAGCAAATTTTGGGTCAAATATGAGAAAAATTAAAAAAGGGGTTAGCCGGGATATAAAAAAGAGCCCCGTTTATATGTGTGCCCTGACTCAGGCAGGCCTGGACAATATTGTGCGAAATCTAATTTTGACCCAATAATATATATAACTCAAACGTAGATTGGTTTTAGGATTCCTCTTTGAGAGAGAGAGAGATCACCCTGATAGTCAGTCACCAAAGCAGCCTTACGTACAGAAATAGCAAGCAACATAGTTGTATCATTAATAGACGTCTTAATATACATAGGTCGGCCATTCAACAAGCATAAACCTGTACAGCTGTACTTGCGTGGACAATGACGACTCACACACAAATTTTGAAGACCAAGAGATTTACATAACACACTTCGAAAACAGAAAGCACCATCGCGCTAAGCTGTAGGGTAAGAGGCCTGCATGGCAATGCCACAAAGTCCTTCCTTGGCATCGACATCCCTCTCCATCCTTATATACCCATTTTCTCCCCAGCTAGTCCCCCATGAATTCTTCACCAGCCAATACTTGGTCCCATCATCAGCAGTGCCGTAGCCAACTGCAGTGACACCGTGGTCCAATTCTGTCCCACAGTCCCCAGTAAAGACTCCACTCGAGTATAACTGAAAGGCCAAGCCACCAGCATCTATGGCAACAGAAACAGGCTGGTTTGCCACTGCCTTCAACAGCGCCTTCTCGCTATTAGCGGGCACGTCTTCATGGCCTGTGATCTTGGCTGCTGACCTTTCGGTTTTGCAGCTGCCATCAGTTCCCTGGTATGGATAGCTTGCTTCCGTGGTGAGGCCTCCATTGTTTTGGATGAAGTCGAACGCGTCGTCCATGAGACCTCCCTCGCAGCCTTGGTCCTCCCCCTTGGTGTCACAGTCTACCAGCTCCTGCTCAGACAAGGAGATTAATTTACCTTTGTTCAGCTTGTTGACTCCTTCCATGGCTGCAACTGCCGAAAACGCCCAGCAACATCCTGTATGTGACATGGTTAGTTGGCTTGAAGAATAATAATAGTCAAAATCAAATTCCTAGAATGTTTCTATTCATACCTCTATAAAAAAACGTAGTTATATGATGCATTTTATGCTTACCACATTGGCCTTGGTCCTTCACAGGGGTGACAGCACCCTTCTTTCTCCAGTCCATGCTTGGGGATGCAGTCACATTCTCATACATGAAAGAAGATGTCTTTCCTACTTTGTGCTGAGAGGGCTTGAACCCATTGCGTGCGGCCTTAAATTCGCCATTGGTAAGGTCTGCAAACTCATTAACACCTACCTTGTAGGACTTGGGGCCTGCCTTGTTGAATGATTCAATGAACTCAACATTGTTCTTGAATATCTCCAATCTTCTCTCCTTTTCAATATCATCAGGGTAGATTCGCCCATACTGAGACATCCACTGCTCATGCCTGACACGCATGGCTGCGTCATGCAGAGTCCGGCCCATAACATGGGTGACCCAGGCCCCCATGATGAACAAAGCTGCAAAGGCAAATTCTTTTACCAAAGCCATGGGAATGTTTGAATACACCCTTTTTAATATGAATGCTCGGTAAATTGAATCAGATTTGTAGTGATGAATGCACACTGTGATTGCAAGTTTATATAGGCCTCAGATATTGGAAGGAGCCCAATTCTGTAGTAAAAAGGAAAGTGACCTCCAACGTTCCGTAGCAAAGATACTGATTCAGACGTGTCAAATAAGTAAAGATTCCATGCAACACATTAGATATATAACTTAATTGCAGAGTTTCAAATACGTTGTACTTGCTGTCAATTTCAATTCATTTCTATGTTAATTATGTTTGGATGAGAAGTCTCCCAGGCTTTTTTAACCACCCTACCTATTAATACAGTGAGTAGATATCTACCATCTATGTATATGTAGAATGGGGTAGGGGTCACATACTCATCTATTATGTTTTATATGTTATTTATGCATGTCGGCAAATTTTTTAATGGGAATTAGGTGGTAATAATGAAGTTGAATTAAAAACACAGTAAGTGCACTCACATACGGTCGTTGGTGTACAGTAACTTGTCCTTAATATTTCTCGTAATTCATAAGTAAAATTTATCATTTTCTATCCATCTATGTCAGCAAAATTTTAAACTTGTGGTGAAATTTCCTTGTTGAATGGATACTAAAAGACGCTACATGCATATGTCTACTTGTGTTCAACTCTAATTTCCAAGGGGAATTGTATGACCCTCCTTCGGTCTTTTTTTAATAGTTTTATTTACAAAAAGTTGTCTGTAGTTCTATTTCGTGTTACCTTTCTCATCGGTAGCAGATGTTGCCTTCCAAACATGTTTTTATACAATAAGAATCGGCTACAAGCAGATGCATCTGATATGGACATGAATATATTGGAGGTGACATTTGATGACTTCGAATGTGCTTCGCTCTCAATCCATTGCATCCCGTAGGGACGCATGGGTTTGTGCATCAGTGTGAATGTGATGTTTGCCATAATATTTTCAGTCCTGCTTTGATGCCATTATAAAATAATGTTCCCTCTATCCTATATTAAGAATTTAATTTAGAAAAAAAAGTAATATTTAATGAAGCCAATTAATTAACCTTTTTATTTCATCTACTAATCTTTTTTCCTCCATCAACTAATTACTAGAAGAAAGATAACACGATATAGGGCTATAACTGGTTCAATTTTTTTTTGGAATAGGGCTATTAAAACGGGCCAGACGGAGTAAATTCAAAGTGATTTGGCCAAGTTTGTTCTTTATAGGAAACCCCAAGAATTAATTGAAGCAAATGAAACTTGTGATTTACACTTTTTTCAGTTTTTTGTTTTATACAAAAAAGCACAAGTGCAAAATAAAGTTGAAGCCTATTATAGAGAGGTAAACAAAATATAAAATAAAGATTCTACATGATTTGTTCAAAGTTTAAAATAAACTTTGTACCTAAATTGTGAGAGCAAAATGAAAATAAAATTGGAGAAATGAGGTAAATGTGGTAGAATAATGATAGGAGTAATGCACCCTCATGCCTAGAAACGCTTTTTGCATGCATGCAAGATACAAAGGCCCCATGCGCAAGCCAGGGGTTGGAGCGAGGAAAAGATTTTAAGAGTGCTAAAATAAAGTATGAAAAAAATATAAAACATCAAAATTTTTAAAAATATATTTAAAAAAACAACACTAAAAACTATACTAAAAGCATAAATTGTATAAATATGTCTATTAATGTTGTGCCTCATGTGCTTTTATTCTAGATTTGTATGGAAATAAATTATTTTTGAAATCTGCTCCATTCTTTAGCCCAAGAGTTGTGCTAGCGCATGTGCGCTGTTGATCCTACTGATCGACAACCCCTACTGGGTGGTGGATATTCTGGTGCATACTTAGGTGAGAGGACAAAAAATTTGACAAAACTTCACCTTTTATTATCTTGCCAACGATGCAAGGATGACCACGGTAGATCAACTGTTACACTGAAGCCCACGCCTTCAACCCCCTTGGCAATATTTTCTAAAATTGACCTCGCCACCGACCCAGAATGTTGGTCAGGTGTGGGTTTTCTTGGTTTGACTAAGCAAAGTACCGTTTCAATAGGGCAAATTCCGGAATCACAAGCAATTGTGATACATTCTATACCAATTAGCTTCATTCTAACTGCAGTTTTGACTTACTAGTTAATAGCCCCTTAAGGTTGCATTTATTTTACTTAAATGCTTTGACTAATGTATGTCGATTGGTTGATAGGTTGTGGTCCCTTAATGGTCATCTAAGATTATGTAAAGGACAATCATCCTTCGGTTTAGTGGTTAATGAACTACACCCTCTTCTTCCTCTTCCCTCCCCCCTCCCCTCCCCCCACCAAAGAGACTTTTGGCGCTTACCTTCTTCTAGTTTCCCCATATCCCGCATTATCGAGTTGTGCCCCCTATGGGATACATCATTGGCATCAAAGTCGTACGGTTCCCAAAGCTTGCCACTTGCCATGGTAAAAACTTCCTACATCGTTATGAGCATGATGACCACGCCATAGAGGACCTGATCAGGCGCATGGAGAAGGGTAAACCTCTTTACAAAATTGCAGCCAATACCCTCCTCCATGGACTTTCCCTAGGGAAATTACTTTCTCCCTATTAATCTAACCGTTTATGCAAATCATGTTGCAACAACATTTAACACAACAAAATCAACTAATAGACTTAGACATTTGGTCCAAATATATAAATGAGCAGAGAAATATGATTTTGTAGAAGTAGACCTAGGCATGTGCTTCTGGGCCACACACGCGCAAAGAATGCCAAAAATGACCTTATGACATATGAAAAGGTTGGGACTACTGTGGAGGAGAAATTTCTCCTCTCTGTCACTCTTTGCTAGTTCGAGTAGTCTCTCCCAATGCCTTCTCCACTCCGGTGATCTCTCCCAGTCCCGGTGCTTTCTCCCAGCGCCCTCTTCTCTCTCTCACCCTCTTCCCTCCCTCGCCCTCGCCTCAGCCCTTTGCCTCTTCCTTCCATCGCCCGTCTCCCTCTTTCTTCCCTCCCTTGCCCCTCACCCCTCCCTAACCCATCTCCCCTCCTTCTCCACTCCCTTATCCTCTTCCCTCTCTCCGAAGGCCCTCTTCCTTGCCTTGCCCCTTTCCCCTCTCTCTTGACGGTTTGGGCCTCATGTTGCTCAACCTAGCTATCGATCGCCAGTGCACCAAGAGAGTGAGGGTTTCATTCGCCTCTGCAGGAGTTGAAGCAGTGGTTGATCATCTCAAAAATGTGAGTTTTAGGTTGATCTATCTCTCCCTTCTAGTATGAATGATCTGTTTTGGAGTTGTGGATGTACTTTGTATGAGGTATTTCATAATTATAAGGTGGGAAGATGAAAAATATCTTTTTTCTTCATATTTACAATCTGATTGTTTCATGTTCTGATTCATGGATCATTTGGTTTTAAATTTCTCTCTCATTATGAGGAAGCGTATTCACTCTGACAATGAGCTGAGCATAAGGAAGCTTGTGAAGCGTTCATTTTTTAGATTGACGGCTCACACACTAGCGCACATTAGCGTAAATATTAGTTATACTAACATGCACTAGCGTGTGTGCTGTCGATCTAAAAAATGGACGTTTCACAGGCGTTCCTTACGCTCGGCTCACGATAAACAGGGAGCATGGAAAATGTTTCTCATTATGAGGTGCTAGATTGAAGAATACTAGTGACAAAAAAGGGTAAAGGAGAGAGGCTTGTCAGCTTATAATATCACAATAGGTTTTTTTATGAGGTTTGGTTGTGCTTGATGTCATACAATATCGTAGAGAATGTAGATTACAGCAAAAGAAATTGTTGAGTGAATATATGTAAACTTTAATTGTTGGTACATTCTAAACAATGTGACAGAAGAATCTTGGGGTTCAAAATGTTTGTCTTGCTAGATAATAATATAGGAGAAATATGGTAAAAAGTATTTGCCTTCATCATGCTAAGTTAGAACTTTTTACCTCATACTTTTCATCTATGTTGTGCTTAAGCTGGCAATGTGGAGTATATGTTTGTGGTAGTGGATGAAGTCTAATTAACTGTAAGGGACCAACTGTTATCTATAAGATATATTAGGTTTTTTTTAAAGGACATTGCTTAGTTAAGTGTTTTCAAGTAAGTTAGGTTTATATTTAGGGAAAAATAAGAAGCATGCATGTAAGCTATATTATCAAAATTATTGTATGTGTTTGGTGCTAAGTAGGCATGCCATGCTAGATAAAAGGAATAGGGTAAGTATCAGTGAAAGTATTTTCTTTAGGTATGCTAAGTAAGATCTTTTTACCTCATTATTTTTATATATGTTCTGATAGATGTGAGTTGATTTCCCGCAATGAGGACCATATGCTGGTGGTATTGGATAAAAAGAATTTAATTATAAGGGGCCAACTCTTATCTATAAGACATATTAGGTTTTTTTTAAAGGACATTACTTGGTTATGTGTTTTGAGTAAGTTAGATTTATATTTAAGAAAAAAAGAAGTGTGTATGTAAGTTATATTATCAAAATTATCGTGTGTGTTTCATGCTAAGTAGGCATGCCTTGCTACATAAAAATAACAGAGTAAGTATAGGTGAAAGTATTTTTCTTAAAGTATGCTTAGTAAAATCTTTTTACCTCATTTTTTTTATATATGTTGTGATGAATGTAATTAAGTTGATTTCCAGCAATGAAAACCATATGCTAGTGGTATTGGATAAAAAAAAACTAATTGTAAGGGCCCAACTATTATATGATAATATATTAGGTTTTTTAAAAGAACATAATTTGGTTATTTGTTTTGAATAAATTTGGTTTATTTTTAGGAAAAAGAAGAAGCATGTATGTAAGTTCAAATTATCGTGTGTGTTCTGTGCTAAGTAGGCAAGTCTTGCTAAATAATAATACAAGATAAGTATGGGTGAAAGTATTTTCTTTAAGTATGCTAAGGAAGATATTTTTACCTCATTCTTTTTATATATGTTGTGATGAATGTTAGTTGATTTTTATCAATGAGGACCATATTGTGGTTGTATTGATTGAAATGAACTTAATTGTAAGGACCCAATTGTTATCTATAACATATATTAGGGTTTTTTTTATAAAAGACATTGCTTGGTTATGTGTTTTGAGTAAGTTAGGTTGATATATAAAAAGAAATAGTAGCATGTATATAAGTTATATTTTTAAAATTATCGTGTGTGTTTTTTGATAAGTAGGCATGTCTTGCTAGATAATAATACATAGTAAGTATGGGTGAAAGTATTTTCTTTAGGTATGCTAAGTAATATTTGTTACCTCATTCCTTTTATATATGTTGTGATGAATGTGAGTTGATTTCCACCAATGAGGACCATATGTTGGTGGTATTGGATAAAAAGAACTTAATTATAAGGGCTCAATTGTTATCTGTAAGATAAATTAGTTTTTTTAAGACATTTCTTGGTTATGTGTTTTGAATAAGTTAGGTTTATATTTAGGAAGAAAAAGAAGCATGTATATAAGTTATATTATCAAAATTAATTGTGTGTGTTTTGTGCTAAGTAGGCATGTCTTGCTAGATAATAATATAGGTTAAGTATGAGTGAAAGCATTTTCTTTAGTTATGCTAAGTAATATCCTTGTACCTCATTCTTTTTATATACGTTGAGATGAACGTGAGTTGATTTCCAACAATGAGGACCAAATGTTGGTGGTATTGGATAAAAAAAACTTAATTGTAAGGGCCCAACTATTATCTGTATGATATATTAGGTTTTTTTTAAAGGATATTGCTTGGTTATGTGCTTTGAGTAAGTTAGGTTTATATTTAGGAATAAAAAGAAGCATGCATATAAATTATATTATCAAAATTATTGTATGTGTTTCGTGCTAAGTAGGCGTGTCTTGCTAGATAATAATATAGGGTAAGCATGAGTGAAAGAATTTTCTTTAGGTATGCTAAGTAATATCCTTGTACTTCATTTTTTTTTATATATGTTGTGATGAACATGAGTTGATTTCCAGCAATGAGGACCATATGTTGGTGGTATTGGATAAAAAAAACTTAACTGTAAGGCCCCAACTATTATCTATACGATATATTAGGCTTTTTTTAAAGAACATTGCTTGGTTATGTGCTTTGAGTAAGTTAGGTTTATATATAAGAATAAAAAAAAGCATGTATATAAATTATATTATCAAAATTATTGTATGTTTCGTGCTAAGTAGGCATGCCTTGCTATATAATAATATAGGGTAGGTATGGGTGAAAGTATTTTCTTTATATATGGTCAATAATATCTTTTTACCTAATTCTTTTAATATATGTTGTGATGGATGTGAGTTGATTTATAGCAATGAGGACCATATGTTGGTGTATTGGATAAAAAGAACTTAACTATAAGGGGACAATTATTATCTGTAAGATATATTAGGTTCTTTTCTAAAGGACATTGTTTATGTGTTATGAGTAGGTTAGGTTTATATTTAGGAAGAAAAAGAAGCAAGTATATCAGTTGGTGGCCCCACTTGTGTGTGTTGGGTGTTAAGTAGTGCATGTCTTTATAGATAATGATACATGATAGGTATGGTTGAAAAAAATTGTCTTATGCTAAGTAAAGGCTTTTTACCTCATTGATTTCATATATGTTTGTGGTATTGGACCATATGTTTGTGGTATTGGATTGACTCTACTTAACCATAAGTGGCTACCTGTTAACATTTATGGTAATTGTATGTGAAAGTAAATTTTGTGGTTTAAGTGGTAAGTTTTGTTTGCCTTGCTATATAAGGAAACTCCCTACATTGGGAACTGGAAGTGCCAAATTAGGAACATGTTATGTGTGTTTTGGGTGCTAATAACATATTATTATTAAAATTAGGAACATGTTTCTAATATGCAATTATCAATCATTGTACGGTTAAGGGGTCCTAAAACGAGATTGTTAACTTCTAATCTTTGGACTTGGACAAGAGTTAGCACATGTGGGAGACCCTCAACAGAAGTCCGCATATGCATATATAAGGAAATTGCAAAATCACTTTAGTAAGCACAATGGACATGGGAAAATGTTCACAACTTCATGTTTTGGTCGATACATGGAGTTGGAGATTGACAAGTTCATGTTCCAATTATAAGCATTCCACCACTTCATGAAAATACATAAGGGGGAGTATAGGTTTCAAGTGACTAAATCCTACATGATGAGGATGCCTCCTACTGAGTTTGCACAAGTGAGTGGTCTGTAGATTGTAGATGTGCTCTCATCCCTCCTGATAGTTCCAAAGGTTTTGAGAAATGACTCCCTACTATGTAGGGTGTTCAGCAAAGAGAAGCTCTACATTACAAAGGAGCAAATTTACAAAAAAGATCATTATTTGCAAAAGTGATGAGGACGTAGTAAAGCTAGCCCGAGTCTTAGTCTTGATTTCTTTTGTGGTTGAGAGGTTTGGGCGCACAAGGTGGATGGACGGTTCTTTTTGTTAGAGGATGATGTGGAGGAGTTTGATTCTTATCCATGGGGGACAAATGGCTTACTGGGACACCCTCAATGCTTTAGAGGAAGTGAGGAAGGCCATGAGAAAAACCACTTATATAGTGCACAATTTTGTCCCCGCAATTATGGTAAGTTGTGTTAGTAGTTTACTTAATGATCTTCTGTAATGTCATTACTGCGAGAATATGATATATATTTAATGATTTGACAATGCAGGTCTAGGTAATATAAGTTTATAGTGATAATAGGATGAGAGCCTCTATTCAAGCTCTTGACAACAATGTATAAAAAGTTGTGATTAAAGGATGGAGTCCTCCTATGACCAAAGACAAATATGAAAATTTAATCTTAAGATATGCAAGTGAATGGGATGAATATAAGACTAAGCTTATATATCAAAATAGTAAGGCCCTTATTACATTATTCAATGTCATAGGAAAATCACAACAAAAGTTAATCTCAAATTACACTTTAGCTAAAGTTACATAGGAAATACTTGTGAAATATAATGAGGGAACAATGGCTATCAAAATGTCTAGGTTATAAATGTTTACCCTAGAGTTTGAGAACATAATAATGAATGAAGATGAGATGATTTTTAAATATTATGCAAAAATATTGGACATTATCAACACTTGTCAGCAATTGTCAGCAATTACGAGAGGCTACTCCTGACTACCTTGTTGTGAGAAAACTCTAAAGGTTCTTGTCCTCCAAATTCAAAATTAACGTAACTATTATTAATGAATCTAAAAAATACACCTTAAACATTGAAGAGCTTGTAGGTAATTTAAGAACCTCTTGAGATGCCAAAGGAGTCTTATGAAAATAAGAAGAAATTATTTAAAAAATTCAAAGAAAAATAAACTACCTTTAAGACATCTAAGAAATCTTCCAAAAAGACTAAAGCTTTGTACACCTTAGGAGAATCTAAAAAAACTAGGGATGATGAAGAACTAATGCTTTGAATTTCAAGAAATGTATGAAAACTCATAACTTTAGGTTTGGGAATAAGGGTTAAAATTCAGGGAAGAGACAAGGGGAAAAAAGATGAGATTTCAAATAAACAAGATATGAAAAACATTCACTACAACAAAATGGGGTATTAGCGATGCTCCCAAGTGTCACTAATACCTCTCAAAGCGTCGCTAAAGGTTATTTGCGACGTTTTTTGACCGTGGCAATAAGCGTCGCAAATAACCCAGTCGCTACTGCTAAACAATGACAGAAACATACTTGTGTCGCTAATAGTACCTTTAGCGACGCTTTTTGTTTCCATCGCTAATAATAATGTATTAGCGACAGTTTCAACACTGTCGTTACAATGTCATATATTAGTGACTATAGATGTTTGTCGCAAATGAATAGTATTCGCAACGCTTCTCAACCGTCGCTAAATTAATTTTTTAATTAATATTTACAATAGTGACGCTCTATGAAAGTGTCACTAATATAATTAGTAGTGACATTTAGCGAGCATTGCTATTGAATAAATTTAAAATTAAACAATAGCGACGTTCATGGAGCGTCGCTAATAATCATATTAGCGAAGCTCATATGAGCGTCGCTAATTAAAAAAAAATTAAAAATATAATGAAATTGGAAATATAAATAAAAATTGTATTTTTAATTTCTAATTATATCCATACAATCATATCTCGAATACAATTAAAAATCTCTGCTTACAATACAAGTTGAAAAATAATTAAAATAATGAAAAAGAAAAATCTTTTAATCATGCCATGTAATGAAAAAGAAAAATCTTTTAATCATGCCATATAATGAAAAAGAAAAATCTTTTAATCATGCCATATATAAATGATTCACACAATTCAGGAATATAAATATCAGAAACATTTAAAGAAATCTGGGCTGCCTTGTACACTAATCTTACCTTAAAAATGAGAAGGCATTATCTGGCTAAAAAAGAATAATGGCATTTGCAATAAAGTAAAGAAATTTGTTGATTGATGTGAATAGTAGAAAAATGTCTTACCTAATATCACTTCCTTTATGAAAAATACTAGCACATCAAGGCAAGAGGATTGTTTGTTAACAAGCACATCGAGGCAAAAGTACTAGCATACAATTATTTGGCCCCATAATCTGAGTGAAGAGAATACCTTATGCACAAGTCACCTTCTTCAATGCAATCAACCTTGGCCAAGAGTATACGTCCATGGATTTCATGGTCATATCTGGAGAAGATGTACATGTGAGGCACTAAAATAGGATTTCCTCAATTCTTAAAGTAGATATGATACAAATAATTAAAATATGATTTGATAGATGATAATAGGAGACACCTCTCTCTGATTATCTTCGCTGCTTTCTCCCAAGATGGTTTCTGGAACAACCTATGATTGGTGAATTTATGAAAGAAAACAACTAAACAAACAGTAAAAATTTAAGAAAAACTGTCATATACCAAGCGATTACTCCAATAACACTAAGGAGCATAGAAATTGACAACCAAAATTGAAAACCTGCAATAAAAATTGTTTGTCAAATATATAGAGGAGAAGTACAAAAGTATTTACTAAATACAACATGTAAAGAAGTATGTGCAACAGTTTGTGACAACTTTCATTAGACCATTTTACATAGGTCTTCAAATAACATTACACTTTTACCCTAAACTCAGCAAATAGACATATAAGAAAACTTCAAGGCTCCAATCATGCCTACTTACTGATGAGCAAAAATTTCAAAATTAGCAGCAGTTAGGGGAACAGATTGTTGTTACGTCTAAACCAAGACTATGAAAGAGTCTAGTTCAGATTTTTTTTTTACTTGTCAACTATAGTAAACAAGATCGATCTACAGGGAAAACCTTGTGCAACAAAGAAAATGATTACGAAAAAAATAGAGTAGAGAAAAATTATGAAAGAGTGAGAAGAAGAGTATTGAGGTAAATAAAAAGTTAAGAAATCAAGATGAGAAAATACTAAGGCATTAAGGATCATTGTAACATCTAATGATGTTCTTCATGTATCATGTTATCTCAGTTAAAATCGAATGAAAATTTTATCTAACCAGAAGATATGAACATTAAGATTGAAAATAAAGATAGAAATGCTTTAGATAGATGAAGGATAAAAACCATTGTCTCTTAAAGATTTCTATGTATCCAAATCACAAAAGATCAAAAAGGAGAGCCTTCAAGCATCTTATGTATCCAAATCACAAAGAAACAAGAAGAAGAACAATATTAAATAAACATCACTTCAAATAAACAAGACTTACTTGAAACCATTGATGAAACATGAATTGAACTCCATTAGATTGTTACAAATCACCTCTAGCCTTAGCTTGAGAGCTTTAGAAAGCCATTACAATAAAACTAAAAATAAAATTACAAAATGAGAGAAGAAAATAGGGGAAGAGAGCTCCAAAGAGGAGAGAATGTCCCTTCTATCACGTCCACCCCTCTATTTATAAGAGTAGAAAGGGTTGCTTCAAAGAGGAAAATGAAATCATATCTATAGATTACATCCTGATTGATTATCTGATTGGACCCATAAATCTTCAGAATTTAGAATTTCTTCCTGACATAGCACTTGTAGTCACGGAAGTCTTCTTTCCATTGCCACCAGAATCATATCAATCCGAATTATATATAAAAAGATATGATCGAAATACTAAGGCTGTGTTAATCTGTCCAAATCAGTTTCTTTCATAATTTAGTTCTATTCATACAAGTCTCAAATCAAACGGGTCCACAAGGTTGTGTTCGACCATTCCATGCATGTTTAGACCATTAGGAGCTCATTCTTGACTTTTAAATAGCTTTGGGTAGTTGGGCTTAACTTCCTCTTCCAGTTGTATCCTGTTGAAGCCTGTTTAAACATGTAAACTCAATTAAGGTCCAACTAACTTATTCAAAACATAAATAACCCAATTCAGCAATGAATTAACACAAAAGAAGATTGCAATTCAAAATATGAGAACATTTAATTAAACATTATTTTAGTGCATCAAATACCCCCAAACCTACTTTTTGCTAGTCCTCGAGCAAAACAAAAATGAAAACAATAGAAACAAAACTAACTACTCCACTTCTGTAGGAAATCTCGATTGCATTTAGTATATGCAACAAGCCTTTAAACCCCTAGCTTACACTAGTGGACGAGTTGTGTCTCGTGAGGGTTTGCAGTGAATCTACCCACAAAATTCAAAATTTAAATGATAGAAGAAAATTAATATTAAAACCACATCAAATTTACAAATCAACTCCTCCTAAACATGTGACTTCATTTAGTAAAATCAATTATGCATAATAAAACTTGCCTTCTGAAACAATAATTCATTCTAACAACTTCATATTGGTGGCAAGTACTCATACATACATAATAGTTTTAGAAAAATAGACATTGCCAAGTAATTATACAATCCCATTCTCATGAATCGAACAACTTAATGTGTCTCATGTCCACTCAGCAATTTCAATTTTAACACTCAAAAATAGACATTGGCATCCATTCATCTTCAAGAGATCATAATAGAGAATCATGCAAAACCTTCTTTGAAAAGTAAAACACCCTAGATCACCTGACAACTCATTCAAGATATGATTGCATAATGTCCTACTAGAATTTTATGCTCATCTCACATGACATGTGTAAGGCTTAGCCTTTTTAAGCTTTCTATAAGATTCATGTAACAAGTGTTAGGCCAGTGACTCCCAATCCAATTGGCTCAGGGCACTAGGTGTTAAAGCACCCCTCAGGCTTAATAACTTGAACCAAATAGGCTTTAAGGCTATGCATGCCATAAATTAGTCAACTCTATCTTTTGACTCGAAATACCCTATGCTTAGTGAGGCACGCCGAGTCCCGGTCTACTCAATAGAGTGACTTTAATTCTTTACAATTTTCATTCTTTTTTTCTTTTTTTTTCTTGAGCACATTATATAATCAATTTGAATTTTGTTGACAAAAAGTCCTCGACTGTTTTACATACCAAGAATAGTGAAGCTCAAAACTCTATCATGATAACATGAATACTACTAAATCATGCCAAAGTTTTACTCTCATAAGAAAATAATTGCTTAGATTCAATGATATCCACCAAGATGTAAGACCATAATCAAATGCTCGAATTCTCACTTAGGCAAATGTCTTTCTTAATTTTTCAAAATAGAAGCACAAGAAACCAATATGAAGTAATCAGAACTCAAAATTATTAAATATGTCAAGTCATATTCTAAGCAATATGATGTCATTAAATATAGTCACATGTCTAAAATAAGCATCAATGTAATAAGCAAAAACATAAATCTAATTAATTTTTTCAATTTTTTTCATTTTTTCAAGTAAGACTAAAAAAAAACATGAAAGAAAAATCACTTTCTATACCCCCAAACCTAAACTAAACATTGTCCTCAATATATAAAAGAAAGCCAATGCAATGCTTAATATAAGAAAAGAGGAAAGAAGAGATAATATATCGGTTGATGTGCTCATGTACATAGCTATCAAAAGAAAAATAGTCAATAAAGCACAAGCATAATCACATTAGGGTAAATCAATAATGAATCATATAAGCACACCCTAATAATGATTGAAGCAATCAATAAATATGATAAACTAAAAACTAACTAAAGAAAAAAAAACTAACTATTAAACGAAAATAACTATCAAAACCAAAAGTGGGTTGCCTCCCAAGAGCGCTAAGTTTACTGTCTTCAGCCAGACACACCTCCATCTAAACTCATCCAGGGTCCTTCAAAGCAATTATCTTCTCTTTATCAATGCTAATCAAATCAGAGTGAGTTAAGCAAATATTTAGTGGATCATCAGAATAAATAAAAGGAAAAACATCCTCTACTAAACTCTCAACCATGTCAACCTCAAAAGTTTCATCGAAGTCTAATGGTTGTCTACTGGCATCAAATACATTTAACTCACATGTTAAGTTCCCAAAATAAAGTCTTATCACTCCATTCCGACAATTTATTAAAGCATTAGATGTAGCAAGGAATGGACGACCCAAAATCACAAGGATTTGAGAAGATGCATTTAAAACCGGTTGTGTGTCTAAAACAATGAAGTCCACTGGAAAATAGAATTTGTCCACTTGAACAAGGACATCTTCCATTATTCCTCTTAGTCTTTTGATTGAGCGGTCAGCAAGTTGAAGTGTTATGTTAGTGGGTTTCAAATCCGTAAGACCTAATTGCTCACAAACAGAATAAGGTAAGAGATTAACACTTGCCCCAAGATAAAGCAAAGCTTTTTCAATTATATAATTCCCAATTATACAATATATGATTGGACAACCAGGATCTTTTTATTTGGGTGGGGTGTTTTGTTGCAAAATTGCACTTACTTGTTCTGTCAAAAATGCCTTCTTTTGTACATGTAGCTTACGTTTGATTATACAAAGGTCTTTCAAAAATTTTGCATAAGATGGAATTTGTTTAATGGCATCTAAGAGAGGAATATTAATCTTTACTTGTTTAAAAATTTTAAGAATGCCACCATTTTGCACCAATTTAGAAGAAGATTGTAATCTTTAAGGAAAAGGAGGAGGAATAGGAGAAACACAATCGGAGTTGTCAAGTTCATCACCATGTTTAGAATTCAAAGACTCCTTAGGTTCAACAACCTTCATTGGAATGTCTTTGTTAATGACTTTTCCACTTCTCAAAGTGGTGATGGACTTAGCATGCTCTTCTTGTGAACTTGAAGAATTTAAATATTTATTTACAAATTGACCTTTAGGATTTGGTTGAGGTTGAGAAGGAAACTTTCCTTTTTCTTGAGTGCTCAAAGCCGTGGTCAATTGAGTGATAGAGGTCTTCAAGTCATTGATGGCTTGCATTGTTTGGTTGTTGATTGTTGCTTGACTTTGCATGAATTCTTGCAATGTGCCTTTAAGAGTCTTCTGATGTGGTGGAACATAATTTGAGGAAGAAAGGGGTACCTGCACATTAAACTCATTTCTCCAACTAAAGTTTGGATGATTTCTCCAATTAAGAGTATAAGTTTCAGAATAAGGAGAAGAGAAAGGCCTTTTGTAAGTATTCATTGCATTTGCTTGAATATGCAACACCTCTTGAAGAACAGGGATTGTTGGACAATCCTGTGTTTGGTGTCCATCACTCTCACATATACTACAAATATCTTGTACTTTTTGAAAAGGTTTAGACATGTTTTCCCTATTAATTTCCATAGCCTCAACCTTTCTAGTTAAACTTGTAATTTTTGCTTTTACATCATCCTCTTCTTTAAGAAGGTATATGCCCCCCTTAGTAGTCCCATTAGATTTGGTCTTATTACTACTTTCAAATTCATTAGAGTTTTCTCATTATTAAGCATTTTCAGCCAACACATCAAAATAATCTCATGCTTCCTCAGGTTCTTTATTCAAAAATTCTCCATTACACATCATTTCAACAAATTGCCTCATTTAAGAAGTCAAGCCATTATAAAAGAAACTAATAGTACACCATGTTTCAAATCCATGATGTAGGCACAACAAGAAAAGTTCTTTAAATCTTTCCCAACATTGAAAAAAAGTCTCATTTTCTTTTTGTGAAAAATTCATGATGTTCTTTCTAAGTGTATTAGTTCTATGGGTGGGAAAAAACTTTTTCAAAAATTCTCTTTGCATTTCTTGCCATGTTCCAATAGATCTTGGCTTCAAAGAATTCAACTAATTTTTTGCTTTTTCCTTTAAAGAAAATGAAAAGAGTTTTAATTGAATAACATCATTTGAAACATTTTGGTTTGACAAAGTTGCACAAACCTCTTCAAACTCTTTTAAATGCAAATATGGGCTTTCCGAATCTAAGCCATGAAATTTGGGTAGTAATTGAATTACACCCGGCTTGAGTTCAAAACCACCCATATTAGTTGGAAAAATCATGTAAGAAGGAGAACTTGATCTAGTTGGTTGCAAATAATCACGCAAGGTTTTAACTTGAATATTTTGTGCATTATTATCCTCATTATCACTTCTTAGTTCCTCCATTGTATCAAAATAAAGATAATTTTCAAAAGATTTGTTCACTCTTCTCAATCGTCCAGAATTATCACGTGCCCATGTGAACATGCAACAATAATTTTTTTTAATAACAAAAAGTAAAAGTGCAGAAATTAAATGACAAAATATAAAAAGTTAAAGAGTTAGAAGTTAATGGACAAAAATTAAAATTGCAAACTAAGGCCAAAAGCACTATCAAGGTACACGTTTGATCCCAAAAAAATTTTCGGTAGTAACGTGGGTAGTGTCTTCGGTCTTAAAAAAAAGAAAAATTGCAGAATTTAAATGCTAAAAGTAAATGACATAAAGTAAATGACTGAATTTAAAGAGTTAGTGTGCAAAAATAAAAGTTAGAGAATTAGTAAAGTTAGAGTGATTTTTTTTTTCGTAACGGATTCTTGTCACACGTTGCAATCCTCGGCAACGGCGCCAATTTGTTGTTACGTCTAAACCAAGACTATGAAAGAGTCTAGTTCAGATTTTTTTTTTTACTTGTCAACTATAGTAAACAAGGTCGATCCACAGGGAAAGCCTTGTGCAACAAAGAAAATGATTACGAAAAAAATAGAGTAGAGAAAAATTAAGAAAGAGTGAGAAGAAGAGTATTGAGGTAAATAAAAAGTTAAGAAATCAAGATGAGAAAATACTAAGGCATTAAGGATCATTGTAACATCTAATGATGTTCTTCATGTATCATGTTATCTCAGTTAGAATCGAATGAAAATTTTATCTAACCGGAAGATATGAACATTAAGATTGAAAATAAAGATAGAAATGCTTTAGATAAATGAAGGATAAAAACCATTGTCTCTTAAAGATTTCTATGTATCCAAATCACAAAAGATAAAAAATGAGAGCCTTCAAGCATCTTATGTATCCAAATCAAAAAGAAACAAGAAGAAGAACAATATTAAATAAACATCACTTCAAATAAACAAGACTTACTTGAAACCATTGATGAAACATGAATTGAACTCCATTAGATTGTTACAAATCACCTCTAGCCTTAGCTTGAGAGCTTTAGAAAGTCATTACAATAAAACTAAAAATAAAATTACAAAATGAGAGAAGAAAATAGGGGAAGAGAGCTCCAAAGAGGAGAGAATGTCCCTTCTATCACGTCCACCCCTCTATTTATAAGAGTAGAAAGGGTTGCTTCAAAGAGGAAAATGAAATCATATCTATAGATTACATCCTGATTGATTATTTGATTGGACCCATAAATCTTCAGAATTTAGAATTTCTTCCTGACATAGCACTTGTAGTCACGAAAGTCTTCTTTCCATTGCCACCAGAATCATATCAATCCGAATTATATATAAAAAGATATGATCGAAATACTAAGGCTGTGCCAATCTATCCAAATCAGCTTCTTTCATAATTTAGTTTTATTCATACAAGTCTCAAATCAAACGGGTCCACAAGGTTGTGTTCGACCATTCCATGCATGCTTAGACCATTAGGAGCCCATTCTTGACTTTTAAATAGCTTTGGGTAGTTGGGCTTAACTTCCTCTTCCAGTTGTATCCTGTTGAAGCCTGTTTAGACATGTAAACTCAATTAAGGTCCAACTAACGTATTTAAAACACAAATAGACGAAATTTGAAAATATTTTATTAAACATTGTTTCAGTGCATCACAGATCCATCACCAAATTCTTCTTCAACTTCACCTCTGTGATTAGTTAATCTCGGAACCTGGACGAAACTTGGCTTCAGTTGCATTTAGATTGGCATCAATTGAAAATTTACGCACTTTTTTTGTTATATTTAACATGTTCTAAAGTAAGGTTTAACTCTGATGGTAGTTTGCTGTAAAGTTGCTAATGAAATCCCAATGTTCTATTTTTGTGGTAAATAAAATAAACCTTTGTCTACTATAATTTCTTTACTAGGTCAACCATGATAATCTCATTGTACGAGAATCTAGTGGAAATACTTTGGAAATGCAGTATATAAAGATTGATAATGCTACTAGTAATTTGAGAAGTTTCTATATGGAAGCTTACCTGGGAAAGGGGAGGAAGAGATTAAAAGAGAACTAACTATTAACTAGCATAACTTCTGAATTTTCATTGCTTATTTGATCGGTACATAGTATCACAATTTATAGGCTTCAAACCTTCCTCTAAATAGAAGTAAATCTAAATTAGGAATTCAAGTACTATTAGGAAATTACCATTACAATTCATTTTTTAACACTGAGTTGAAGAAGTTGTTAGATTTGATGTCTAACATAAAAAAATAGATTTAATAAAAGCAAGTGAGGAGTGAATTTTGTTGTAAATGAAGTAGTCTTTCAATTATTCATAAATTATATAGCATTGAGCATACAAGGGCATTGTTTTCTTGGTAAGATGTTTAGTTTAGGCCTTATACATATTGCTATAACCATTCTCTCATTTTTCTTCCTTTCTTTTTTGTTGATTAATCCCATCAGTAATGTATTAAAACCTGTTGTGTGTATGGTGCTCATAGATGATCAGATAGGCAAGTGTTGTTTATTTATTCAAGGAGCATGTGAATGACTATGTATACATATTATCTTCAATATTCATTTCCTCAGATCTTGTCTAATTTTTTTGCCTATTAGTCTCTTGATTTGTCGAAAGGGCAAACAACATCTATTCTTCGAGATGTAATATGTGGCAGAAGAGGTCATCATGGACACTTTTCCTCCTGGCATTCAATTTGTTGACAAATTATGGCTAAAGGCTTTGCAGGATTGTTTGTCAGAATCTCGGTTTGTACCAAAGGGCTTGCCTTCTGGATTTATTGAAGGTTCTACTGGATATGATACACTAAGCCCCTCTGATAAACAAAGTATATTTTGAAAGCTCCTGAAAAAAGTATATTTGATATTATAAATCACAGTACATTTTTGCATATATTGCTAGCAAATGAAACTTTATACGTTTATAAACTCTGCATATATTCTGAGTGAAAGATTTGACTATTTTTATTGCATGAATTTCTTATATATAGTTTTTGTTAACAACAAAAGAAATAAAAAACAAATTCTATTTTGAATCTAACAAACTATAGATAAACTGCTATAGATTGGAAGGGGAAAGACTATATCTTGGACATGGTTTTGTTAAAAAATGACACAGGTTGGACCTGGTCATCTGAAGATGTCTTCCTCATTAACATCTATTGAGATAACAAAAACCAAAATGACTATCACGTAATAATTTTTTTTACAAAACATTAAAATCAAGAGCTACACAAAAAGGAAATTATATCAATTGTTAAACTTGCCTGAAAGGTATAGAGTTATAGTATATATGAGTAATAAAGGCAGAAAAAGGAAGAGTTTTTTTCGCAAAAGACAAACATTTGAAGCACCTACCTCGTTGTGGAAGCATGAGCCATGATGTTCCCACCAATTGGCTTGATCTGTGGCACAACAAACATTGCACAGCCATCAACTTGCGCAACAACTTGATTTGTTATCACCATTGCCACGCCAATCTGCACAACATAACTAGCATAAAAACACGGTTCTTCACACATGAAAAATGTCCTTGTAAAATAGTATTCATAAACACTGGGGCAATGAATTAAAGATGCATAACTATTAGAAAGCACAAGTAAATTGCAACTATGGTCATAGTTTGTACCCATATGCAAAAGATTAAATCAGTTCAAATTAAAGATTTACTACCAAAACCTGGATTAGAGAGTATGCAGAACTTACAAAGATCAAGAGAAAAAGTTATAAAACTATGTATCAAAAACATGAGTTAAAGCAGAAAGAGACAAAAGCATCACCTCATCAGCCAACTTCTGAAGACTCCACAAAAACTTTGCGAGATGCATTTGCCTGATTGTCAATTCCCCCCTCCCGGAGAAGTCTGTTCTGTACAAAGCAGTTGCATTGTCCACTATCATTAGAGCGTCCACTATCATTAGAGCTAACCTAAAGCAAAATCAAACACAATAGATTAAGATTTTTAGGACAAACACAATAGTTTATATAATATCAACTATCTATTTAAAACACAAAATAATAGAAATGAACTCTAAGAGCAGAAGCTAACAATTGATGTACTTGCTTCAATAATTTTGTCAACCATCGCTTCACTAATTCCTTTGATTTGCAAAAGCTCTTTTTTTGGAGAATATACAACAGACTCCACCGTGCAAAAAACTATGAATTATAAAAACTTATAACATAATCTACTATTATGAATTATAACATTTAACTTTCCAAAAACTTATCTAATTGTATGCAAGAAAAATTTATCTAATTGTATGTAATACAATCTGCGTTTGCACTCATAACAATAACTAGAAAGATTGATGTTTATAATGTAAATGTAATTAATGACTCAAATAATTTAAGAAGAAAGAGAGGCTAAAAATTTCATATCTAATTCAAATATTGGTGTCCAAGATAAAACATAATTCATAAAAACTGGACAAGTTTGTCTAGAGCTTGATGACCTTCTAGCGGCTACTATTAAATCTCCAATAAAAACTGCAATAAATTTAAAATTTTCGCATAACAATGTAAATGTAAAGTACTAGTAGGCATATGCATAATATTTATTATTTTATGTAAGGTTGAGCCAACAAATAGTTTATAAAATATATTAACTTGAATGACGGTTGAGATTAGTAATAAGCATTACGTTAGCATTAACGACGCTTGCATCGTTGCTCCCTCATGAATTCCATAAGCGTGTCAATTTGAGTTTGTTGTTCATGAATTTGACTTTGTTGTTATTCAATATGGATTTCTTGACGTTCAAGACGTTCTTTATATTCTTCAATCATCGCACGCTCTTCAGAAGCTGACCTTTCTGTCATTTGAGCTCTTTGAGTAGCATTTTCAAGCTGTGAAGACATCTCTTGTCTTGATGGAGACACTAGGGCCACCTCACCTTTTCCAAGACCACGCACATAATTCTTTCATTCCCCTATAATTTTAAATGCTAGTTGGTCTTCAGTTAGTCTATGTGCCCACTCGTCTGAACTTAATGGATCATCGCGAGCTTTAATCATTTTATTCTGCAATTATAAATATCTTATGAAGTCAATAAAAAATGTAAACAATTAAAGTTATGATATCAATACATGCAAACTAATCAATAACTAAGTCTTACATGCAAATCATGAGCCTCATTGCTTATCCAATCACTTTTTCTTGTTGAGAAGTGGGTTTCTTTGTAAAAATCAATCATACTAAAGTGGACACTTTGCATCATTCAATAGTCTACCAAATTCACCTAAATCACCACTTTCAAGGTCATTAGAATCACTTATGTTAGTATTTTCTCTTTGGGCAACATTTGAGGCATGGACATCAACACCAGTTCCGACCCATATGTCTTGTAACATTTCTTGCATCCCATCAACAGGTTCATCATTAGTAATGTTGCTAAAACCTTCATTTCCACCCTTCGTTGAAGACATAGGTTCTCCATGATGCTCCCACTAAGTGTAATAGATGTCCATTCCATTGACCAACAAATGTTCTTCAACCTCACTGATATGTTTATAGTATCTATTAACGCATTTCCTACATGGACACCTGCATCTGTTGGCACTATCTATATGTGGTCTTGCCATATCAATAAACTTTTTAATTCCTTCAATGTATGACAACGAATACCTATTTGGTAGAAGTATCCAACTTTTATCCATAGCAGTCTACAATTAGCCAACTAAATCATAACTATTTTTCATGACATAGGAGTTTCAGAAACAAGAAATAGGCAGAGAAAAAAAATACCTATGCTCCTTTTGCCTAGGATGTTTGTCCTCTGCCCTGTGTATAGCAAATGTATCAAAGAAGCATTCCTGCTTGTCTAGCCCACCCAAATGTACCTTATCCACCACTATATCTACTAAAGTACCTTCATACATATAAAAAGCAGTTAGTGACATAAAGTTATAAGCAGTCAATTGCAGAAAGCTATCTTTTTAGTTGACAAAAATATGATTTATACATTTGTTCTTGTGATTTCTTTTAATAGTTCTTAACTGAAATGGAGGAGTTTGTTGTTGGCACAAATAATAATCAGAATGGAATATGCCTAATGTAGACTCCCTATAGCATATTAATTAAAATATTGTTGTTGAATTTGTTGCAACAGAACTATTATTTTGTGAAAAATCTTCTACACAATGTCTAGAGTAGTACTACTGAATCTCTCTATCTCTATTTAAGTGATTTCTGGAATAATACTAAATTCTCATAGCTCCAATTTCTTCTTCAATCATACTGGGTTCATATAGTACATGCTAGAAAGACATGGATTACTGTAGGACTGGTGCCATTATTCAACGGGCTTGACAACCTTATCATCAAAGACATGCTATGAGGTAAACAACTATTATCAAATAAACAGACATGCTATGAGGTAATCAACTATTTAAAAACAATAAACAACTAAGTTATAAGCAATATTACTTTTCTTTAATTTGATGAACCAGTTTATTGTATAACTTTTGTTTCTGTAGGCAGCCAGCCGTAGGACTGAAGTTAATGGGAAAGAGAAACAAAAGAAAAGTGTGTCATCGATGTCAGATTCCCATAATTCAGACAATTCTTCTGTAATAGACTTAGATGGGGATGATGAAATGAAAATTGGTGATATGCCTCTGCCCCCATACCTAAAGCAGACAGAAGCTATGTTGGCAGAAGAGGATCTGATGGTAAGCAAGGCTGTGCAGGTTACAAAAAAGATATTTATACTTATTACAGGAAAGCAGAGGTAATTGTTAATCTGCACGTTTTCCATGTAATTTATGTTCAGTCACCTTCATGCATAAGATCTTAGCACTACATACTTGCAATTCTTATATTAGAAGTTTTTTTCAAAAGTATTAACATTAATTGTTATATTATCTTTCTGTGATTAGACTCACATGTAATTTACTAAACAAAATGATGCGCACAATTATCTTAATTCTTGGTGAATTTTATAAGTCTATGAAATGCTTTTTATTGTTTGACTTTTTAAATTTGCAAAGCTAAAGGATTGGAAGGTCCTAGTAAATTACCAAATGCTGGAAACTACCAAAGACCATTGAAGGAGATTAAGAATTGCATGGGTGCCGCCCCTTTTCCTCCTGCAATTATTAAAAGTGGATTATCATAGTAACGTTTTAATATTCATAATCAAGTTTTCTAATATTGAATTTAATAAATTAACTGCATAGAATTCATAATCTGTCAAAGTGATTATGTGATATTTTACCCTATTTCTGAACATCATGTAATTGATATGTGCTTACAATTGCCCATTACATATTTATGTAATTTATGATCATTACAATCTTAAAAACATATATTGTAACTATGACATGCAGGGATATCTCATAATTTTCTGCTGAACATGATTCAATTCCAATAGCTCAACTCTAGGGGTTCTTGAAATACTCCGAAATTTTCAATTAATTTCTTTAGATTAAGTCTTAAAATCAGACTTGCACTACAATTTTAGCATTCCAGTGGATAGTCTAGAAGCTATATATGGCCGTAATGGTTCCAAATTTTACTTAGTCTCTGCACTCATAATACGTGGCTTTTATTGTTTATATATATATATATATATATATATATATATATATATATATATATATATATATATATATATATATATATATATATATATATATCTTATACCAAGGAAAATTATCAAATAATTTCAATCTCAAGTAATTTACTAAACCTTGGTATGCTGTTTGACCAGATTGTCCTTAGGGCAGTAGATATTGTAATTTGAACGTACTTCACCTTTTTTGAATCATCCTGCCCAAACAAGAATCAGGCTATGACAAATGCAAACAAGGAAGAAGTATTGAAGCAGCTCAGCAAATCTAAGATTTTCAAGAGGTTAACAACAATTATGGTTCATGAGATGTGATAAGTACGAAATAATTAGGTTAATTTAGAGTTAGTTATGGTTTATTTAGATTAAGATAGATATTAGTATTTTAGTTTAATTATTAATAATTTTGTAGTTATTAGTAGTTTAGATATGTATTTGAATCAAGTTGGAATTTTAATTATATTCTACATGTCTAAAATGTGATATTTTATGCTTTTTAGGTAAATGCGCTTATCAAAGTACTTGGACGATGTTTGGAGTAATTTAAAATAGTCTTGACATATTTTAAAGTGATTTGGACAACTTTTCGGAGTTATAAACAAGTTAGAAATTAATATAGACATGAAAGAAAGAGCTTAATGAATAGAAAATGGACTGTCGAGAAAAACGGTCTAGATTGCAGAAACAGTGTAGCCGTTCGAACGGTCTTGCAGGGCATTAGAACGGGATAACATGATTTTGATGACAAATGCAGTATAGGCGTTCAAACGGGCATACAGGGCGTTCGAACAGAATAATGCGTAGTTTCCTTATTTCACCCAATTTTGAGTCCTTTTCATATACAACTCTTTCCTACGGATCTTATGCCTATATAAAGACATATTTGGCACGAAATTGGGGGGGGGAACAAGTAGATTTTCTGAAGAGAAGAAGAAAGAAGAAGATGGAGAAAAACCCAAAGCTTTCAATGAAGATTCAAGTGCTTTCTTCTACCATGGAAGGCTAGACTTTTCTTTTACTTAAGAGTTGATGAAGCTATAGATAAGTTTTAGTTTCTTTTCTTTTTAATTTAGATCTCAGTTGTGAATTATGACAATTGTATGATAAGGATTTCCTTTTTAATAGAAGAGTTTTTCATGTTTATTCAATTCTATGTTGATTTATTATCTTGTAGATGATAGATTGATGTGGTTTTGATATTTACATCAATTCTAATTTCTGTGATTTAGATGAGATGGTCATACAATAGTTTTAATGTTCAGATAATTAAGGACTTGGATGAGTTATACTAAGATTAGACGGGTCATGCCTATAGCTATTTAGTGTAGATGATTCGTGCTATTATCGAAGATAGTTCATGCCATAGAAATTAATTAATGATTTTTTTCTGAAGTAATTCTAGCTTGTAGCTGAGAATACTTGTTCATATTCACACTAGATTTAGATTAAAAGTTAAGAAATTGTTATGGTTTTATAGTGGATTCGATTTCCTAAGTAAATTCCATCATATTAATCTCTACCTTTTAAATTAGTTTAGTTTTTCTTTTGCTTAATTAAAGTTTATGTTCTTTTTAGTTTTTAATCAATAAATTCCTATTTAGATTTAGTTATAATTCATCCGTCCCTGAGGTTCGACAACCCTTAAATACTCATCCTAGTACAATTACCTTGTACACTTGCAAAGGGTTTAATTATAAACGATCAAGATGCCAGTAGCAACATGCGTATTGACTTTTTATATTGTTTCTGCACTGATTTGCAAATAAATAACCACCATATTCACAACCTAAAGAGTTGAAAAAAAAAAACTAAAAAAAAATCTCAGACAAACCTTAGGGAAGATGAATGGCGCCCTTGAAAAAACTAGCCAAAAAAGGAACTACTTTGATGGCGATTGGGTTGGGTCGAGGTGGCCAACAGAGGGAATTAACGGTAATTTGAAGGTGGTCGACCATTATATGGAGATTGATGATGATTTGGGAGGATGTCGGCTGAGCTATGGAGATTGATGCTGATTCATAGGTGATAGACAGAGGAAGATTGACTGCAATTTGGGAGATAGCTGACAGAGGGAGAATGACGGCGATTTGTGAGACGGACGACGAAGGGAGATTGCCGGCGTCACAGCTAGGGCACTTCGGGCGGGATTGACAGAGTCCGGTATGGCAAGAGAGCAGAAGGCATCCCATGCGGGAGAGGCAGTTGTATCCTTGGGGGAGATTTGGTTCGGATTTGGCGCGTGTTGAGTGAAAATAAAAGCCGTATGTTGGGATCGTGTCATATATGGCTACGTTGAAAGCCCTATACAGTATAAGTGGGTGAAGTTGGCTCAGGTTGGGTCTTGTTCTGGGTCAAGTTGGCTCAGGTCTAACAAGTTGGCTCAGGTCTAACACATGAAAACCAAAGAATCTACCCGAATGACCTAAAATGGAATGTCAGTACTTATTTTAGTTTTCAAGTTTTTAATTTCTCATTTCGGGTCGAGTTGGTTCATGAGTTTTGGTTCTTAGGTCAAACTGGGTTAGGTTCAACAGACTCGATTCATATCTCAAGTCAGGTTCTGCAAAACTCGACCTAACCCGACCCGAGATGTAGCCCAAGTGTTGTATAGTATAAAAACTTGGACCGAATATGATACTAATAACTTAATTCCTACCCCGACCCAATGTAGCCCGTTTAGGAAAAAATATATATTTTAGATTTTAATATACTATTTAATATAATATTGAGAGATAAATTGGAATACATCTTGGTTGCTTTTCATAATTCATATTGTTTATTACAAGTTATTATGTTTTCAAGAAAGAGAAAGAATGTCAAATATACGTATGACATCGATCATCATAGCTTTTTAAAATTCATTGTCAAGCGGGACATGATATTCCTCTAACGAGAGTCGAGATTTTGACGCAATTATCTGTGCAATTTTGTAAAAAATTAGTCTTTAGTAACTTGTTATAACACATGACTGGTTGAAAAGGTATAACGAACGACAAATTAATTTCACTATGGTCATAAATAGTTGAATAACTTGCAAGACTAAATATTAATTACCATATTAGAAATGTTTTTTATTATATTTATATAATTTAATAGTACCAATTAGTTCCTTTTTACACTTAAAATAAATTATTATATAATATAATAAATAATTATTAATGAAATTTATTAAATAATATATTATTTATGTATTTCTTAATTTATAATAATTATTCTAATTTTAATATATATATAATTAAAATTAATAATAATTTGATATTATTTATTACTTACTTTATCATCATTTTTTAAGAGAGAAATAATATTACCAATGCATGATGAAGAGGAATATCATCAAAGTTTTTCATTATTCAAATTATTTAATTTGGAAGCAAAAACAATATGATATTCCACTAACGGGAGTCGAGAGACATGTAGGCAATTGTCTAATATCTAGCCAATAAAAAAAACTAGCTAGCCTGTATTTATTGCTATAACACATATATACTTTAAATATGCAAATTTTTATTTATGACAATTAATACCACATGCACTAGTCTAAATAGATAAATAAGTTACAAACCTTCATGTTACTGTAGTAGTAATAGATTTCATAATATTTATATTTATATAATTTAATAGTACTAATAAATAGTTATTTTTTACAAATTATTTATATAATATAATAAATAATTATTTAAGAATTTTATTAATTTATGTATTTCATAATTTATATTATTAAATTCTATTATATAAATTATTAAATTAAATAATAATTTAATTATATAATATATTTAATTGATTAAGTATTTCATATATAATTTATATTGCTTAATTTGTAAGTAGGAACAATATACATAATATTCTTCTAACATAAGTCGAGAGATTAAGTCAAATGTCTTAACACAAATGCAAAAAAATTAGATAATCTTTACAAACATGTTATAGCATATACATTTGTTAGCCAAATTATCATGGATAATAATTAATAATATTGATTTAAATGGGCAAATATCATATGCCTTCATTACAGTATTAGTAATGTTTTTCATATTTATGTTAATATAATTTAACATTAGAGTTATATTTTACACATTAAAAAAATTTATTTTATTATAAAAAATTATTTTAAGTATTTTATAATTAATTCATATTTATTTTATTTATATTGCTTAATTTGTAAGTAGGAACAATATACACAATATTCTTCTAACATAAGTTGAGAGATTAAGTCAAATATCTTAGCACAAATGCAAAAAACTAGCTAGTCTTTACTTACATGTTATAGCATATACGTCTGTTAGCCAAATTATCATCGATAAATTAATAAAACTAGTTGCAAATAGGCAAATAAGTCATATGCTTATATTACAATATTAGTAATAGTTTTCATATTTATGTTAATATAATTTAACATTAGAGTTATATTTTACACATTAATTTTTTTATTTTATTATATATTAAATATATATAATAAATTATTTTTTTATATCTTAAATTAAGTATTCCATAATATATATAATTTTATTTATAAGTAGGAATTATATCATGATCTTCCTCTAACATAAGTCGAGATATTAAGCTAGTTGTCTAGGCCCAATTCAAAAAAATATTTCTTTAATCATGTTATAATAACACTTCCCATTTTAACCTATTTCCTTAACAAATTTTTTTAAAAATTTTATGTTGTAACTAGAGTTTGGGTACAATCATCCATAGAAGGCGAAATCAATATAGACGGAAAAATTAATGATTATGCGTCAAAATTAAATATTTTAGTAAATAAATACTTGTGGAGCATTAGATTTTAAAAAAATAATTATATATGTATAAATTATATATGGCCTGTATTCATCTCATAACTTTTTAACAAATTATTTTTAGTACATCAAAACATTATCACATCTTTAAACCTTCGAATAAGTTGGGTTTACATTGTGTTTTTATTTTTTTTAAATATTAATTTTAAAATTAAATTAATAATAAATTAATTAAGTATATATATATATATATATATATATATATATATATATATATATATATATATATATATATATATATATATATATATATATATATATCGGCTATTTCGAGATGTTATAGCAAATACTTATCGCAAATTCATGGATGTACCACCCCTTAAACCATATTGTTATAGCTAATACTATGTCAACTTGTAGCGACGCTTCAAAGCAAGCGTCACTACTAAGCCATCTTGTAGCGACGCTTTCTGTGAAGCATCGCTATTAAGCCAACTTGTCGCAATGCTTTACGAAAAGCGTCGCTACTAATATACTTGTAGCAACGCTTTGAGTAAAGCGTCGCTAATAAGCCACCTTTTAGCGACGATTTAATGAAAGCGTCGCTACAAGTATATTATGGGCGACGCTTTTCGTAAAGCGTCGCTAAAAGTATAATTTACTTGTGACGCTGTACAAAGTGTCGCAAATGATAGTTATTAGCGACGGTTTTAATTGCGTCGTTAATAAAAGCGTCGCTAATACCCAATTTTGTTGTAGTGATTAAGTATTTTAATTGTGATAAGTTAGGTCATTTTATTGCTAATTATCCTAACAATAACTCTAATAGTTCTTCTGATGGTAAACCTAGGATACTGTTAGCTTCGTAATAGGCTAAGGGGCGGAGGAACCTCAGCTTGGCGAGCGAACAACCAAGGGAAAGCTAGGAAACGATGATGTTGGTGCGTTGGCGGACTCATATCCAAGTCCTACTCAGAGTAGGATTTGATGGCAGGCTGGGCGCCATCATCTAGGGTGGTTCCTAGGAAGGCCAGGACTCTCACAGATAACTTCAACTTAAAGTAGGAGAAACGCTAGTGGTTGTTTGTTGATTTGTTCCCATGTTTCCTAGCGCGATTAGGAGTTACTTCGGAGGCCTAATGCAAGTAAGAAGCTCAAACAAGGAGTTGTGCTCAAGTCAAATTGCTCAAGACGACCGAATCCTAGTGGGACAAGGACTCCATGCAAGAAGAGGACGCAGCTAAGACTTTGCTGAGACAAGATGGCATGCGAGCAGATGACTTCTAGCTGGAGTAGGAGTCCGAGGAATGCTAGGAGAGGCGGGACACTTGAAGGAGGGCTTAGCTGTACTTTTAGTTGGGTTAGGACTCTTTTGGGACTATTTTGAGCATGTATGTAGGCTGGTTTCCTATTTGTAATGGGGCAGGGATTGGGATTCCAAATTTGTAATTAAGGTTGGGCGAGTCTTAGTGGTACTAGGCTTCCCGACCTTTCTTCTATATAAAGGGGGTGTCATGGAAGGTTGAAGGGTTAATAAAGCATTCAAAACTCAGAAATCTGCAAGGGTCGGATTGGGAGCTTTGGCCACAGTTCCGGAGGGCTGTTAGGCAGCAAATACTTTGTTGGCGACTTTGAGGAGCTGCTAGGAGTGCACTTAACAAAGGGACGAACCATACTCAGCAAATTCAGCGAGGCTTGAGGCAGTTTTCTGGAAGGGGCAGACTAGTTTGCAAGATAGCTGAGACGGTGTTTGGTTTAGGAGCAAGGTAGGGGCCTTATTAGTGTAAATTGTGTGCTGAATAAAAGGTTTTGGAGGTAGTTCTCCTTTTTCGTTATCCTTCCCTACTTTGTGCTTTGTTTAGATTTTCATAAACTTGGGTGAAATAGGGCGGATAGGCTGCTGGTTGCACTGCACAGCTAGGTGCGCTATCATGTGAGTGAACGTTATGATCAACTTTGCACCCATGACATATACCATAGTGGTTTGATGACAAGAAAAGGAAAAAGGTACTTTAAGCAACTTTATCTAATTAGAGCTATTTGATGAAGAAAATTTGTGTAACTATACTGCCTTCCATATAAGTATGAAGGATGATAATTCTAATGAAGACTTATGAGTTTACTTCTCTTGACGAGAGCTCAAATTCTGATTTTGATTATGATAAGTACATAGGGTTCCTCCAACAACTTTTAATATTGTTTAGAAACACTAAATACCTTGAGAAAGAGTTGAAATAGAAAGATGATTCGTCTTGTCTTCTCAAAAAATAAATAAGTTAGCGGAATGAAACATCAATCTTGAGAAAGAAGTGAATAACCTTATAAATGACCTTGAATGTGAAAGAGAGAAGTCTACCACACCAATGCATGACATAAGGGTACAACGAAGACATGACTTCAAACTACTGGTCAAAGCCTAAAACACAATATTTGGCACTACTTAGTGCACTATATACATAACCCATATCATGCACTTATACATAGAAGCCCAATTTATTTATCTTCTAACATATTCTCTATGATTTTTATAATCTAAAGTAGATGTTAGGCTATCTTACCTCTTCAGTATGAAAATCTATTGATGGTTCTTCTTCACGCTAGCCTGTGAAATTTTAGCAAAGGATCCTTTCTCAATCTTGCGACGTCCTCCTTTATTGTTTTATCTTCAAATCCGCTTCGATCTTTGACTCCTCTCTCATAACCCATTCTCTTGTTTTTTAGTCTCAAAAGAGTATTTCTCCAAGGCAATTCATGGATTTTCAAGTGCATAACCAACTCATTTTATCCAAATCCACTTAACCACCCATGATTCCTACTTTGTCGGTGATAGAGTTCAATCCGCCAATGCATCCATGCTTTACTGATGGAACCATATAACAATGAATGACTATCGCCTCATCAATGCCTTAATGACGGTTCAATGCTGTAGGAAATGTGTTGATATAATTTCCAGGTATTACAGAAATAACACAAGTTTAAATCTAGCATGTGTCAGTTATCAACTATCAGATGTCATATTAGTTGTCAACTCTCAATTATCAGTTACATGTTAACTCTACATAGAAAAGAGGCAGGTCCACACTAAGAACGAGGGCGTCGACGGACACAAACCTACAAATGAAAGCTGATAATTGCCAATTTTTTTGGATTATAGGTTGGTTGTTAGGTTATTTCTTACCACTCGTGCACAAGTTTTTTTTCTAGGAATACACTTTTTTAGATTGTGAAAGACCTCGTGACTGTTTCTAGATAATCCTCTAGCGTCAAAACGGGCACATGGACCTTATAGTATTCATTCAAAGACCACCCTTGGGCTGGACTTGATTGCCATGTCGGGCATACTCTTCTTTAGTATAAACGCATTTTCCCTTGGAAATTAGTGGTTGATCCAAAAGTAGACATATACGCGCATTTAGCATCTTTTAGTGCTCATTCCACGAGGTAATTTCACCACAAATTTAAACTTTTGACGACAGAGATGGATAGAAAAGGAGAAAATTTGATTATGGATTAGCATGTATTACGGACAAGGATAAGGGTTACTGGACGTCAACTACCATATGTGAGTGTGCACTTGTGCTTTTAATTCAACTTTATTACTACCGAACTCTAATTAGCATAAAAAATTGCCGACATCGCATATACTCGCACAAATCACATAAAACGTAGTTAGCATAGAAACTTGTTGTGCAGGGAAATAGATTGAAATTGACAGCAAGTACAACGTATATGAAACTCTGCATTAAGTTATACATCTAATGTTTTGCACGGAATCTACACTTATTTGACACATCTTAATCAGTATCATTGCCACGGAACGTTGGAGGTCACTTTCCTTTTTACTACAGAATTGGGCTCTTTACAATATCTCAGGCCTATATAAACTTGCAATCACATTGTGCATTCATCACCACAAATCTGATTCAATTTTTCCAGCATTCATATTGAAGGGGCTTATTCAACCATTCTCATGGCTTTTGTAAAAGAATTTGCCGTTGTGGCTTTGTTCGTCATGGGGGCCTGGATCACCCGTGTTAATGCCCGGACTCTGCACGACATGGACATGCGCGTCAGGCATGAGCAGTGGATGTCTCAGTATGGGCGAGTCTACCCTGATGATATTGAAAAGGAGAGAAGATTGGAGATATTCAAGAACAATGTTGAGTTCATTGAATCATTCAACAAGGCAGGCCCCAAGTCCTACAAGCTAGGTGTTAATGAGTTTACAGACCTTACCAACGACGAATTTAAGGCCTCACGTAATGGGCTCAAGCCCTCTAAGCAAAAAGCAGGAAAGACGTCTTCTTTCATGTATGAGAATGTGACTGTAGCCCCAAGCATGGACTGGAGAAAGAAGGGTGCTGTCACCCCTGTGAAGGACCAAGGCCAATGTGGTAAGCATAAAATGCATCATGTAACTAAGTTTTTTTTATAGAGGTATGAATAAAAACATTCTAGGAATATTATAATTTTGACTATTATTATTCTTCAAGACAACTAACCATGTCACAAACAGGATGTTGCTGGGCGTTTTCGGCCGTTGCAGCCATGGAAGGAATCAACAAGCTGAACACAGGTAAATTGATCTCTTTGTCCGAGCAGGAGCTGGTAGACTGTGACACCAAGGGGGAGGACCAAGGCTGCGAGGGAGGTCTCATGGACGACGCGTTCGACTTCATCCAAAGCAATGGGGGCCTTACCACGGAAGCTAGCTATCCATACCAGGGAACTGATGGCAGCTGCAAAATCGAAAGGGCAGCCGCCAAGATCACAGGCCATGAAGACGTGCCCGCTAACAGCGAGAAGGCCCTGTTGAAGGCAGTGGCAAACCAGCCTGTTTCTGTTGCCATAGATGCTGGTGGCTTGGCCTTCCGGTCATACTCCAGTGGAGTTTTTACTGGGGACTGTGGGACAGATTTGGACCACGGTGTCACTGCAGTTGGCTATGGAACCGCTGATGATGGGACCAAGTATTGGCTTGTGAAGAATTCGTGGGGGACTAGCTGGGGAGAAGACGGGTACATAAGGATGCAGAGGGATGTGGATGCTGAGGAAGGACTCTGTGGCATCGCCATGCAAGCCTCTTACCCTACAGCTTAGCGCGGTGGTGCTACTTGTTATACCAGTGTGTTATGTAAATCAGTCTTTAAAATTTGTGTGCACTGTGCGAGTCATCATTAATTATTCACACAAGTACATGTTTCAGCTTGTTGAATGGCAGACCTATGTAAATTAAGACATCTAACAATGATACAGCTATATTGCTTGCTATTTCTTCGTAAGGCTGCTTTGGAGACTATTCTGGTGAAATCCATCTCCCTGAGGAATCCTGTAACATACGTTTATTCACCAAGGGACCTGGTTAATTGGCTTTTCAGGCCCTGCAATTTCCGGTGGTTTTGGATTTGGCCCGGCCCGATCACCATTTCCGGTGGGAGTCATTTTTAAAAATACCACGGATGATGGGATGAAGTCACCGGCTTCAGTATAGAATGAGTCTATATACACCCCAATAATCCCCTCCGTACCCTATTAACCATATAAAATCTTCTTATGAGAATCCTCTCATAAATTTATGAGTAAAACAGGGCACTGAAGAGATTAGTGTGGTGTATATAGATATGTTTTTAAATATAACGCGGTGGTCTTTTTTGCATAACAGGGTCACTTATATGTAGGGTTGATATTTTTACCACATTATTAGTCACCCTATTTTTGTGATTTTTTAGATTAGCCGTTCGCCCCTACTTTACCACACCAAATCTCTCAATTAACCCATATCTTTTATATTTTATACCAAAACACCCCTATCGCCCATGCTCGCCCCGCCTCCCATTCCGAGCTCATTGGCTCCTTCTCTACCTCCCTAGGGCTGGCCTCCCCTCCCCACTTCAGCCCGTGGCACAAACCACCCCATAAGGTGAAAGGCTGCGTCTCCCCAACCAGGGTCTGCAGGAAAGCCCCCCCATTTTCGCCTTGCCGCTCGCTTGGCAGGGAGACCGGGGTAGAGCAAACCATCCCACCCCAGCATCCTTGCCAAATCAGATATACTCCAGATTTGCTTATGGTTGTGGTCCCCGAGAGCAGTAAACGGATCATCCCATGTTTCTACTTCATTTTACACTTATGTTTATGTCAATTAATTATTTGTGATTCTTAATAAAGAACAAAGTTGGCCAAGAAAATTTTTCTTTTCTTCTTATTAAAAATATTACTTCCTCCATCTTATATTAATATAACTCTAATTTTTATATTAATAATTTTATTTGGCTCAATTTAAGCCTTTAGATACCTTAAAAAAGGTTTTAAAAGCTTCTCACACGAAACAAAAGAAAGAGAGTCATCTAGCCTATCACTTTTACTAGCAACTAGCTCCGGCAAGCAGCCGCTCGGTCAGCCTTGCAAGCAACTCTAAAGTGGACCCAATAGCTTCACAACCTGCCTGTTTGCCTCCCTCATTTATGATGTCCTGTCTTTCACGAACCTCAAACACCTTAACTCCCTCTCTACCTCTTCCGCCCTCACTATCCCGCCACCATCTACCTCCACCTCCACCTCCACCTCCATCCCAGCTTCCTTGGCCATCCAAAACGCATTCAGCCACTGCTGAGCATACATGGCCAGGCGAGCACTAACACCCTGAACCACAGGCTCTCCAGCACAGCCTGGTTATCTCTGTAGTGTGCCCAACTCAGCCACACCATCCCCTAGTCCTTAGAAGAAAACAATGAATTGACGTTTTTGTATTAATGAGAATAAGATGTACATAGCTATTTATACAAGTGTTGGTCAGTCAGATATAAGTGTATACATATTGAATATAACTGTCATAATTGTAACTATGACCTTTACTTACAAAGTAATTACAATCAAACCAACTCATATCTTCAACATCCCCCCACAAGCTCATGGTGGATCTACAACCTAAAATTGGATTTAAACTTTTGGAACTTAACAGTAGTCAAAGACTTTGTGAAAATATATGCTACTTGATTAGAAGAAGCAACATATAGCACTTTAATAGCTCCAGCTAACACTTGTTCTCTAATATAGTGAAAATCAATTTCAATGTGTTTTATTCAATCATGAAACACAAGATTAGCATAAAGAGATATAGTAGATTTATTGTCACACCATAAAGTAGGAATAGAATGAGACTTAATATGCAGAGCTTGAAAAATCATATTGACCTAAGTCAACTCTGTTGCTGTATAACCTAAGGATCGATACTCTGCTTCTGTAGATGACCTTGCATATGACTAGACTACGACCCATATACACACAATAGCTTGAAATAGACCTTTCAATCAACTAGATCTCCTGCCCAATCAGCATCTGAGAATGCTATGAGTTGAAAAGTATGAGATTGAAGGAAGATACCATGTTTAACTGTCCCTTTTATGTACCTAAGAATCCTTTTAATAGCTGAAAAATGCTCATTGGTAGGTCAATGAATAAACTGGCACACTGTGTTAACTGCATATGCAAGATCTGGTCTTGTATTTGTCAAATATTGTAGAGCCCCTACTATACTTCTGCAATGTGCATGATCAGAAAACAAGATGGAGAAAGATTGATGTAATTTTTGCTTGGAATGACATGGTGTTGGAGCAAGACTACAAGAGCTCATAGAGGCATGAGCTAAAATGTCAGTGGCATATTAAGACTGAGACAAAAATAGACCACTTGATGTATGGGTGATCTCCATTCCCAAAAAATGATGAATAGTACCAAGATCTTTGATAGCAAAAACAGAACTTAAATCATGAACTAACTATTGTATATAGTTGGAATCACTAGCAGTTACTAAGATATCATCCACATGTACGAGGAATGCAGTACGGCGAGAACCAACCTTTTGAACAAAAAGTGATGTATCAGCAGTGCACATTGTAAAGCCTTTGGAGATGATAAACGAGGAGAGTTTGTCATACCATGCTCGAGCAGCCTGTTTAAGACCATATAAAGCTTTCTGTAGTTTACATACATGATTAGGAAACCTCTGATCTTCAAATCCAACTGGTTGAGTCGTATAGATGTCTTCTTTTAGATCACCATGAAAAAAGCCATTTGAAACATCTAACTATTTGATATGCCAGTGATGAGTTAGGGCAAGAGTAAGTTCAATTCATATAGTGGATTGATTAATAATAGAGCTAAATGTTTCATTATAATCAAAACCCCCTTGTCGTTGAAAACCCTTGGCTACCAATCAAGCTTAATACCTTGCAATTGAACCATTAATATTCCTTTTGTCCATCTACAGCCCACAATATTACAACTCACAACTCACAGGAGGTGGAATCAAAGTCCATTTATGCTGAGTTTGAAGAGCATCACACTCAAATTGCATAGCATCTCTCTATTCTATATATTTCTTAGCAGAGGCATATGTGATAGGTTCAACTTGTGGTGCAATTGCACAATTAGGAGTAGTAGTGTGCAATGATAAAGGTATGCATGGTTTAAAGATTCTAGATTTGCTTCTTGTGGTCATGGGATGACTAGAAAGAGTTGGAGGAGATAGTAAAGCTGGTTTAGGTGAATTAGAGGACAAAGAATGAGGAGAATCAGTAGATGGTAAAATAGGTGGAGATGCCAAAGAATCAATTGATGACGAAGAAATTTCGCCAGTGGAAGAATTAGTGAATACATGATCATGAGACTTGGAAGACATATTAAAGGACTGAAGTAAACAGATTGAGGACAAAGAATTAGGATTAGCAGGGGGTGTACAACCAAAACTTAAAGATGAGGAAGAAGAGGTAATACTAGAGTCTGAAGAAGAAAAAGGAAAAGTTGTCTCACAAAATTGGACATACCGAGACACAAAAACTTGACAAGTACTAGGGTCAAAGCAACAATAGCCTTTAGAAAAAGAAGAGTAGCGCCGAAGAAAACACATAATCTAGATCGAGGTTCCAACTTATGACTATCATATGGTCGTAATCATGGAAAACACTTGCAACAAAAAATTCTTAACTAAGAGTAATTAGGTGGAGAGTGAATGTTTTTCAAAAGGTGATTTTTGCTGCAATTTGTCAGAAGGAAGGCGATTTATAAGATATGCGGCAATACATACAGCCTTAGACCAGAATTTTAAAGGCATGTGAGTTGTAAGTAGAAGAGAGACAATAGTTTTGACAATATGTCGATGTTTTCTTTCAGCTATCCCATTTTGTTGGGGCGTATATGGACACGAAAATTGATGAGTAATATCAGTTGAGGTAAAATAGTTTTGAAATTTAGAATTAACAAACTCTCCACCATTATCAGAGCGAAAGTAAATAATGGAATGATTGAACATTTTCTCAACCATTGCTTTAAAAACGAAAAAAACAATCATAGACATCACACTACAACAAAAAGGACTATTAGCGACGCATTTATGTGTCGCTAATAGTCCCATAGGCTTCGCTAATGACTATTAGCGACATATAATAAACGTCACTACAAGCATTGAAAAAAGTGTTATCGCTATTATTAATTAACGACGTATACAAAAAGTGTCGCTAATAAGGCATATTAGCAACGTATAGTATAGGTCGCTAATAAGGCGTATTAGAGACGTATAGTATATGTCGCTAATAATAACTTATTAGCGACGTATATGTTGTAGCGTCACTAATGATAAGCTATTAGTTACGTTTTTTTTAGGTCGCTAAAAGAAAACAAAAAGAAATTTAAAAAATAAATTATTAGCGACGTATATACATAAGCGTCGCTAATAAGGAATTATTAGCAACGTTTACGTATCTATCGCTAATAGAAAAAAAAAATTAAAAAAAATATTTGCTACATATAATTTAAGTGTTGCTAATAATTCATTATTAGCAACGCTTTCTATATTAAATTTATAATAATAATTAAATCAAAATTAAGCGTCGCTAATGGAGCCGGAGGATGACAGGCACCGGAATCCGAACCCTCAGCTCCGCCCCCCTCCTCTGAAAATTAGAGGAGGGAGAGGGGGGGCGAAGGGGGCAGCACCGGGGGAGGGGGAGAAGGGGGATGGGGGACCGGAGGGGTGGGGGAGTGCGGCAGAGGACGGAAGGCCTTGCGCGGAGAGGCGGCACAGCGGCAGAAGGAGGACCGAAGGGAGCTAGGAGGCGGGCTGTGGGTGGAAGGCTCCCGGGGAGAGAGGGGGAGGAGGCAAGGAGGAAGTGGTAAGGCGGCGGGGGGGAATACGGGGGGAGGGGGGGTAGTTATAAGGCACCAGCAAAATGTCGCCCACGGCAAAAAAAAAACTTTTAATTATTTTTTTTAGCGGCGCTCTTGAAGAGCATTGCTATTGGCGAGTCTGTAGCAACGTATAAATTACTTATAACCATATTTAGCGACGCTTATCCATAAGCGTCCTAAAAATGATTTTTTTTATATTTTTTTCTCCTCTCTCTCTCCACTACTCATTCTCTCCCCCCTCCCTCTCTTTGTCCTCCCTCCTCTCTCTCTCTATTCCATCTCTCTCTCTCTCTCTTTCCTCCCCTCTGTCTCCCCTCTCTCTCTCCCCTCTCTCTCTCTCTCTCCTCCCTCCCTCTCTCCCCCTCTCTCTTGACTACCTTTTTATGAGAAAACACTTAAGGTCCTTTTCCTTCAAATTCAAAATTAACGTGGCTAATATTAATGAATTTTAAAAAATAGACATCTTAGATATTGAAGTGCTTGTAAGTAACTTAAGAACATTTCATATGCAAGAGAAGTCTTATGAAAATAAGAAGAAATTATTTAAAAAAATTCAAAGAAAAACAAACGACCCTTAAAACATCTAAGAAATCTTCCAAGAAGACTAAAGTTTTGTATACCTTAGGAGAATCTGAAGAAACTAAGGAGGATGAAGAACTCATGCTTTTAATTTCAAGAAATTTAAGAAAATCCAAACTTTAAGTTTGAGAATAAATGTTAAAATTCAGGGAAGAGACAAGGGGAAAGAAGATATGAGAGGCAAAATAAACAAGATATGAAGAACATTATGTGTTTTGATTGTGGTAAAAGTTAGGTCATTTTGTTATTAATTATCCTAACAATAACTCTAATAGTTCTTCTGATGGTAAGCCTAGGTTACCATAAAGGTTTGATAACAAGAAAAGGGAAATGTGCTTTAAATAACTTTATCTGATGAGAGGTCTTCTGATGAAGAAGAATTGTGCAACTATACTGTCTTCCATATAGTGTGAAGAAATATGGTTCTAGTGAAGAGTCTCATGAGTCTAATTTTCTTGAAGAGAACTTAAATTCTGATGAGTATAAAGGGTTCCTTCAACAACTTTTAGTATTATCTAGTAAAACTAAATATGTTGAGAAATAGTTAAAAAAGAAAGATGATTACTCTTATCTTCTCAAGCGACAAATAGCTTAGAGGCGTAAAACATCAAACTTGAGAGAGCAATGAAAAGCCTTAGGAATTACCTTGAACGTGAAAGAGAGAAGTCTACCACCCCAATGCACGACATAAGGGTACAACAAAGACTTAACTTAAAACTATTGGTTAAAGCCTAAAACACAATATTTGGCACTACTTAGTGCACTGTATATATAACCATATCATGCACTTATACATAGAAGCCTAATTTATTTATCTTCTAACACACTCTCCATGATTTTTATAATCCAATGTAGATGTTAGGCTATCCTACCTCTTCAGTATGAAAATCTATCGATGGTTCTTCTTCTAGCTAGCCTGTGAAATCTTAGCAAATTATCCTTTCTCAATCCTTCGAAGTCATCCTTTATTGTTTTATCTTTAAATCCACTTTGATCTTTGACTCTTTTCTCATAACCCTTTCTCTTGTTTTTTTAGTCTCAAAAGAGCATTTCTCCATGGCAATTTATGGAGTTTTGAAGTGCATAACCGACTCATTTTGTCCGAAACCACATAACCACCCATGATTCCTACTTTGTCGGTGATTGGTTCAATCCGCCAATGCATCCATGCTTTACTGATGTAACCATATAACAATGGACATGACAATTGCCACATCAATGCCCCAACGGCGGTTCAATGTTGTAGGAAATATGTTGATAAAATTTTCAGGTATTAGAGAAATAACACAAGTTTAAATCTAGCATGTGTGAGTTATCAACTATCAGATGTCACACATATTATCAGTTACATATTATCTCTATATAGAAATGAGGCAGATCCACGCTAGAGAAGAGCGAGGTCGTCGAAGAAGAACACAAACCTACAAATGACAGCTGATAAGTGCCATTTTTTTTTTATTATAGGTTGGTTGTTAGGTTATTTCTTACCACTCGTGCACAAGTTTTTTTCTAGGATTACACCTTTTTTAGATTGTGAAAGACCTCGTGTCTATTTCTAGATTATCCTCTAGCATCAAAACGGGCACATGGACCTTAGTATTCATTCAAAGACCACCCTTGGGCTGCGCTTGATGGCCATGTCGAGCATACTCTTCTTTAGTATATGTGAGTGCACTCGTGCTTTTAATTCAACTTTATTATTTCCAATTAGCATAAAAAATTGCCGACATCACATAAACTCGCACAAATCACATAAAACGTAGTTAGCAAAGAAAGTTGTTGTGCAGGGAAATAGTTTGAAATTGACAGCAAGTACAACGTATATGAAACTCTGCATTAAGTTATATACTAATGTTTTGCACGGAATCTATACTTATTTGACACATCTTAATCAGTATCATTGCCACGGAACGTTGGAGGTCACTTTCCTTTTTACTGCAGAATTGGGCTCCCTTCCAATATCTCAGGCCTATATAAACTTGCAATCACAGTGTGCATTCAACACTACATATCTGAGTCAATTTTCCCAGCATTCATATTGAAGGGGCGTATTCAAACATTCTCATGGCTTTTGTAAAAGAATTTTCTTTTGTGGCTTTGTTCATCATGGGGACCTGGATCACCCACGTTACGGCCCGGACTCTGCATGACACGGCCATGCGCGTCAGGCATGAACAGTGGATGTCTCAGTATGGGCGAGTCTACCCTGATGATATAGAGAAGGAGAGAAGATTGGAGATATTCAAGAACAATGTTGAGTTCATTGAATCATTCAACAAGGCAGGATCCAGGTCCTACAAGCTGGGCGTTAATGAATTTACAGACCTTACCAATGACGAATTTAAGGCCTCACGTAATGGGCTCAAGCCCTCTAAGCACGTAGTAGGAAAGACATCTTCTTTTATGTATGAGAATGTGACTGTAGCCCCAAGCATGGACTGGAGAAAGAATGGAGCTGTCACCCCTGTGAAGGACCAAGGCCAATGTGGTAAGCATACAATTCATCAAGAATATTATAATTTTGACTATTATTATTCTTGAAGACAACTAACCATGCCACAAACAGGATGTTGCTGGGCGTTTTCGGCCGTTGCAGCCATGGAAGGAGTCAACAAGCTGAACACAGGTAAATTGATCTCTTTGTCCGAGCAGGAGCTGGTAGACTGTGACACCAAGGGGGAGGACCAAGGCTGCGAGGGAGGTCTCATGGACGACGCGTTCGACTTCATCCAAAGCAATGGGGGCCTCACCACGGAAGCAAGTTATCCATACCAGGGAACTGATGGCAGCTGCAAAATCGAAAGGGCAGCCGCCAAGATCAGAGGCCATGAAGACGTGCCCGCTAACAGCGAGAAGGCCCTGTTGAAGGCAGTGGCAAACCAGCCTGTTTCTGTTGCCATAGATGCTGGTGGCTTGGCCTTCCGGTCATACTCCAGTGGAGTTTTTACTGGGGACTGTGGGACAGATTTGGACCACGGTGTCACTGCAGTTGGCTATGGAACCGCTGATGATGGGACCAAGTATTGGCTTGTGAAGAATTCGTGGGGGACTAGCTGGGGAGAAGACGGGTACATAAGGATGCAGAGGGATGTGGATGCTGAGGAAGGACTCTGTGGCATCGCCATGCAAGCCTCTTACCCTACAGCTTAGCGCGGTGGTGCTACTTGTTATACCAGTATGTTATGTAAATCAGTCTTTAAAATTTGTGTGCACTGTGCGAGTCATCATTAATTGTTCACACAAGTACATGTTTCAGCTTGTTGAATGGCAGACCTATGTAAATTAAGACATCCATCAATTATACAGCTATATTGCTTGCTTTTTCTTCGTAAGGCTGCTTTGGATACTATTCTGGTGAAATCTATCTCCCTGAGGGATCCTATAACCTAAGTTTATTCCCCAAGGGACCCAGCTAGTTGGCTTTTCAGGCCCTGCAATTTCCGGTGGTTTTGGATTTTGCCCGGCCCGGTCACCATTTCCGGTGGGAGTCATTTTTAAAAGGGAAAATTCACCGCAGGTCCTAACTACCGCTTCTAATAACCGATTAGTCTAGACCAACTTTTTTTAGTCCTGCGTATCCTATATTTAACTTTTTGTTTACTGATAAGTCCTTTTATTTTACTTTTATGCTATTATATTTTAAAAAAATCCGAAATTAGCCCTACCTTATACGGGATCCCTTTCTTCTTCTTCGTTTGCCCTGCACTTTTGTCACTGCCTCTTCGCTGCAAAAGGGATGCAGCAACGCCTGCATCCTCCGCCCCTGCATCCAGTGGATCGACTCCCCCGCCGCCCAGGCCCACGCCACCGTCTTCGTCGCCAAGTTATTAATTTAGGATGGAGGGAGTATACTGTAAGCTGTCTCGATTATGACATTATTTTGAGTTGATGCAGCTGAACTTAGTGCGCTGAGGCTGGAGGTTTTCAGAACTTATTCGTGTTATCCAGAGAATAACATTCTCTTTCTCTTTAGGTTGTAGGCGTATCTGTTACATTGTTACATTGAATGGTGATTTGAGGAATCAGTTTGTCGAAACAAATGTTGGTTTTGACACAATATGCAAGGTACCTAGACTTTCTGTCGTTTATGTTACAAAGAAACAAACATAGATTAGCAGCATGTCCTCCTTAAATTGCTTGAAAGTATGGTCTTCTGTTTTCTCCTTTTCAGAATATATGCCAAAAAACTGTTTAAGAAGTTCACTCATCTCCATCATCTCGTTTTTGTTACTAACCCTGTTACCTTGCCTTTTTTCTTCCACTTGACATGGATGTCAGGTAGCACTGGTTGTTCTTAATGCACTTTATAATTCTTTTTATCTTATAAAGCTTTAGGTTTTTTGTATGGTAATGCGGTTGTTTGTTTAATGAACATCCAAATGAGCGGGATTGATATGCACAGTGTCTGGGGACTGTCAATTTTTGTGGATAATATTATGATTTCCTCGGAGATCTGATTATGGCATTAATTATGTGTAATAAATGTTAAAAGCTAATGGGAACCATATTTTTACCAGTTTCATGCAACGCAATACAACTGCATTGCTGATAGATTACCTTATTTAGATGAGTTTATCATATTTAAGTTTGGCTCTTTAATATATCCTCAAATGTTAGATGCAGTCAAAATTTACTTGATACGGAAAAACATAGTTGCTGATGCTTTTTGGATCTGCTTTCTTTTCTTCAGTGTTAATTAATACATCAAGTCTGTCGTAGATTTGTTTTGTCTAGTGCATCTTAACTACTAACGATTATTCTCAGCCACTGGCAGTTCAATTCTTATCTTCTCATGCACTTTAGTAATTTTTTTTATACTGGCAAAAGCATTCACCAAATTTGAACTTTGCATTCAATTCTTCAGGTCAATTCCTAGCTCATTAGCAATGTCTGCTCGGATGCTCTGTCTGCAGGAAAGGCTTGTGTTGTCCCTATGCTCTGTTTTTCACTAAGCTTGCTTTATCTGTCCATTTATTGCCATTTTTCTTTCTATATACAGTGCCGCTTAGCTGCTGTAAACATGTATAAAAAATGCTAAATGTTTTTAACGCACTCACATTTTACTTCGAAGCAACTTGATTATGATTTCGTCCCTCTTAAGGACAAATATCATGGTATGCATGAATATGGTATATATTCTAGTCTCGCTCAGACATACTATTTTCTTTTCTGGATCATTTTCTTCATATTCTTTCTTTCGGCTCAGTGAGTTCATTTTGTTCTTTATCTTGTCTATGCATTGTTCATAGTGGAGATTTCAGTGTAAAATCTTGCCAATCCTTGTGACGTGGATTCTACATTTTACAAGCATAGCATAGTTAAAAGGCAAAATTATCTTTTTTCCAACTCTAGATGGCTGGCACGAGTGTTCTGCTAAGTGGAAAAAAACAGCATTCTGCTTGCTTTGAGCTCAGCGTATAACGTGGTCTCTGTACATTGGTGTTCAGTTAGATTTTCCTTTTCATTTATATTTGCTTTCTGGGTCCATAAATTTGACAGCGGATTCAATTATAGTAGCAGTGCTGATATTTTTATTTATAATACTTATATTGTGGTATTATATTGCAAATGCTTAATTGCCTACAAGGACACAAGCTACTTACTAAAAAAACACTAGCCCAACGTGCCCAATATGTCAGTCAAACTTTGACTTGGCATTAATCTTAGACTCCTAGCTAATTGGACAGAGATATGCTCCTTAGACCTTAGAGATCTAAACCTGATGGCATGGCTTCCATTGTCGGAGATATATTGTTTGGATCATGATACACAAAATTAATTACTTATATTAGATATCATCTATATGGTGTAAATAAATCCTAATTATACAACAATTAGGAGTATATTCAATACTTTATAGAATAGAGTGAACATTTTTGTGGTTTCTCCTTCTCCAAGAGATATTGTTATAATTTCTTATTGTTCCCAATGATTTTGCACACCCGAACAAGTCTTTAGTGATTGGTACACCTTCTTTTTCTTTTCCTTGTTTAGGTAAAATGTGGAGGTTGCATCTGGGTTCAGATGTTTCATTTGTGCTGGCTAGATAGACATCATATTTGGATCATATTTACGTGCGTGTATTTCTGGAATGTAAGGAAATCTTTCAATGTTTCAGTACTATTATTTTATCCGACTTATGAGTAGGAGGGCTTCACACGTTGCTTTGGAGTGTACTCTTCAATCTCATCCAAATATGGTTAGCCATTTTTCCAATATGAAGCATATTTTTTTATTGTTGTTCGTTTCTCTTGTGCTGTGTGTGTCTATTACAAAAATGGTTTACCCTTCCTTATCCAGGTCATCCTTGGTGAAGAAGTCGCCGCTTCAAAACTTACACTCTTTGATCTTACAGCACAAATCTGCGATGCAGTCCCATCTCAGGCTGAACAAGGTTGTCAATGAGTATAGTCTTTTTCAACTGACCGCATTGTTCTTAGTTTTTAATTTGTACGTGTATGTTCTGTTTTTGGAGCAGACAAATACCATGGGGTTATTCTTTTTCCTGAGGGACTTATTGAAAGTATTCCTGAAGTGTATGCGCTGTTGCAGGTACTTTAAAATGTAGTTTCTAGCATAGTTCTTTTAGTCAATTTTTTAACTGTATGATAGTTATATTGCTGGGAACAATTGGTTTATGGTGTTTTTCCATTTACATTTTTTTGTGTGTATAATTTAAATTTCTAATTGATGTTTTTATCTCCAATTGTTTTTAGGAAATAAATGGTCTGCATAGGCAAGGTGTCTCTGTTGGTGACATTTCTGCACATTTATCACCTTGGAGTATTTAAGGGCCTGATACTACTCATTTCATATCAATTAAGTCTGTTACTTAACTTCTATCATAAATCTCCACACAATGGAGTAAATGTTGTTAGTGGAGTAAAATATGTAAACCTCATTCACTGGCATAAAAATTCCAAACCCAAAATATACTATTTAGCTATCACCAATGACTAATTAATATATGGCTCACTAAAGTAACCCTTACGCAACAACTTTCATATGATTCAATAGAACTATTTATTTGAAATTCTTAATAGAAAGTATATCACTAATACAAAGCAGCATTTTAATATATTACAAAAACCATTCATTTGATGCACGTCATGTAATTCATTTGATGAATAGAAAAAGGAAATAATGTTATTTAAATAAAAACTAGCATGTATACAATCATCTTGCTAAAGCCGCTTTTCTGCCTTTCTCAATGCTCACTAAATTTCAAGTTTAATGTACAAATAATAAAGCTAATTTTGGAAAAATTCGCCAGGATTGGAAGGCCTCTTAGTCTTCACAATTATATAGTTCAAGACAGTTTGTTGCTTTCTTTTAACAGCCACCTCTACACTTTAATCTCGCTAGTTCTACCTCTACACCAAGCCTTTTTTCCGTACCTGGACCTTTTTGCATAGACCGTACCTCCTCTTTTGAAAATATTCTTCCCCTTTTAAAAAATCTACATATAACCAACAAATATGGTTTATGATTTCTATGGTATTACATAATAGAGTTATACTTGTCAATTCTACACAAAATATGATTAGGAAAAAAAAGAGGCTAAATTTGATGCATACGTGGGCAAGTTGTATAAACGGACTGAATTATCGATGCATGAACACATTATTACTGGTTTTCCTTCTAAATCGTGCATATCACAAAGGCCAAGTATACCCTGTTAGTAAAGAATAAAAAAAGCTATTTTATGGCAGTTAAAACAAAAGTATCATAATACTCTTTATACTAAATTATATAAAAATACAAAGCAAGCTAGATATTTCGAAGTATAATAATACTCTTATGAGCATGACCAAAAGAAGATGAGCTGCACCGGCCGTAAGGCATTACCCTGTTCCTGAGATGTTTGTAGCATATTTTGCAAAGAACAGTAAGGAGTTACAACACTATAAGCCAAACGGTCAGAGTTGTAATGATAAGAAGAAGAACCATTAATTCAAGGTATTAGGACTACTTACACTCTGACCGCTTTGACAAGTTAGGTTATGCTTAAATATGGTCTAAGTGCCCAATGATACAAGTACAGAAAGCTCAGCTCAGGCTTTAGGCAAACTATTTAAAAGCTGCTGATGTCTTTCATGATTAATTATAATCATACTCTGCAAATTTTAATATTGTCATAAATCACAACCAAAGTGTAAAAATGTACTTTACAAAATTTTCTTTTATATGAATATCTAATTCGCAAGGATGGAGTAAAATTATACTCTACAAATATTTATGTCACTGAACTATATAAATATTTATATCACCGAAATAAGTAAATCACTAGCCTAAAGTGAAAAATTGATCAAACCCATTGATCAAAAATCAAGAGATGAATATGATACCATAATCTCAATAGTTGGTAGTTTTGGAAGCCTCCTAAACATACAAAGAGAAGTTAAAATCTCCTTAGTCATGAAAATTTATACTCAAATATAGAAACTCCAAAAGGTCAAATGTATTTAGAAATCTATTAAACATAATAACTGTTGCAAAAAACCAAAAGAAACATCTAAATTGAAAGATTACACCGAAGTTAGTGAATACTGAAAACCTAAAGTATAATAATACTTTTCAAATTAAAAAATAAAACTCTTACGAAAATTATACATTAATCAATAAATAAACATTAATTGACAAATCATACCAAATATTAAGAATTAAAGAACTAAACTCTATGAAATTATAATCAAAAGTATAATAACACTCTTTGTAATATTCAACTTATAAAATCTGCCATATGACAATATTATTATACTCTAAAAATTTATAGCAAAATCATACTCAACAAAATCAATAACAAATTTAAAGTACACTGTAGCAAAACCTAAAATACAAAATAAAAAACAAAGCTAAAATAAAATCATACTCTACAAAATTAATAATAAAATCAAAAGTATATTCTACAATTAAAATTTAAAATATATTCTACAATTAAAAGCTAAAGATATACCATAGAAACAAATAAAACACGATAGTTAACAATATTTAATTAATTTCTATTCATAAAAACCAAAAACAATAGTTAACTTAATACTATTGATAAAAATAAAACTACTTTGCATCATAAGAGACATCTTTACTCGTAAAAACCACAACCAAGTTCATGTAAACTACTAATCACATTTACCCTCATGAATTATAAGAGACATCTTTACTTGTAAAAACCAAAACCACATACTAGAAAAAAAACTACAACTAAATAGGGCAGCTTTACTCAAAGAAAGATCACATAATCTCAAAAGACGATGTAACAAAATTGATGTCCATATCATAAACATACGCCATTATTTTAATGAAGATATAAATAGGCACTTGATGTGAGTAAATTCCTAAACATGCTCTAACCATTGTAGAGTAAAAGCATATTCTACAATGGAAACATAAATTAGAAAAAAACAAAAAAAGCTAGAGACATGGATTAAAACCTCAAGGCCAACGCCTTCCCAACGAAGAACTTTGATCCCTTCCACGTTTCCATAACTAACATGATGATAAAGAAGCTCATCTTTTGACTCATGATGGTCCATTATTCTTGTCAAAACTACCAAAAATCACACAAGACCTCAAATCCTCCAGCAAAATAAACTTTCTGACATAGAAGCGAAATTTCGATGCCCACAATTTCAACCACGAAAGAGAAACTCTTTGATGCGGAATTCAACTTTTCTAGAGAATCGACTTGAATTAGTAAAACTTTTTTTACGGATTCCAAGTTAAAAAACGGAAACACAAATATTGAATTCAAGCCAGATGCAAAATTCTAGTAACAAACTAAAAGGACAAATTTTGAATATATATAAAAATCAAAGCAAAAAAAACAAAAAAAGGAACTTGCGCCCCATATTTTACTCAACTGAAATCGAAACGAAGAACAACCTTTTTAAAATGCATTACTGGAAGTAGAAAAGGAAAAGGAAAAAACCTGCTAGCCATGGGCACTTTGGGAGGTGACGAGATATTCTTCAAATGCTCCTCTGAAGGAGTGAGGGCGACGTTGGGCAAGAAATGGAAAACTAAGGCTTCAGTACTAGTAATTGCTAGGGAGAACCATTGCCAGTGTTGAGGGAGGACCTCGAACGCAGGTGTTGGGGGAGGACCTCGACCGTCGGTGCTCAGTCGCTCCATTCCTGTTTTTGGAGACAACCTAGGTCTACAACGAAATTTTAGCGATCGGGCTTGGTGAGAGATGGTGCTTTTAATGTTAAGAAGGGTATTAACGTATTTTTCTGATCCAACAATAATGTCGGGATTAATTAGTGTAAAAACTTTTGGTCGGGACTAATTAGATATTAGACACAAAATTTAGTCCTTATTGGTCGCCGTCCCTTTTTAAAAATACCACTGAGGGGATGAAGTCACCGGCTTCAGTATAACACAGTGGTCTTCTTTGCATAACACGGTAACTTATACATAGGGTTGATATTTTTGTTTTGAATGCCTATATTCTCACGGCATTATTAGTCAACCTATTTATGTCATTTTTTAAATAGTTGTTCACCCCAACTTTACCTCACCAAATCTATCAATTAATCCTTATCTTTAAAATTTTATAGCAAAACACCCCTATCACCCATGCTCGCCCCCCTCCCATTCCGAGCTCATCGGGTCCTCCTCTACCTCCCTAGGGCTAGCCTCCCCTCCCCACTTCAGCCCATGGCAGAAACAACCCCATGAGGTAAAGGGCAGCGTCTCCCCAACCAGGGCCAGTTGGAAAGACCCCCCTTTTGGCCTTGTCGCTTGCTTGGCAGGGAGACTAAGGCAGAGCAAACCATCCCACCCCAGCATGGCAGCATCCTTGCCGCACCGGTTCTACTCAAGATTTGTTTATGGTTGTTGTCCTGGGTAGCAGCAGACGAATCATCTCTTGTTTCAACTTTATTTTATGCTTTTGCTTACATCAATTAATTATTGGGGCTTCTTAGTAAATAACAAAGCCGACCAAGATACTTTTTCTTTTCTTATTATTAAAAATGGTAGAAGCATCATACCCTTCTCTTTAGAGCTCTCTCCTCTTATTTTTCTTCTCTTCTTTTGTACTTCTATTTTTAGTTTTATTGTAATGGCTTTCTAAGCTCTCTAGCTAAGGCTAGAGTAGATTTGTAACAATTTAATGGAGTTCTGTTCACGTTTCATATATAGTTTTAAGTAAGTATTAATTATTTGAAGTGATGTTCATTTAATATTTTTCTTATTTTTATTTCTTTGTGATTTGGATATATAAGATTCTTGTAAGTTCTCATTTTTAATCTTTTGAGATTTTGATACATAGAACTCTTGAAGAAATAATTATTTTTATCCTTCATCTATCCAAACTATTTTTTATCTTTATTTTTACTTTAAATGTTCATATCTTCCAGTTAGATAGAATCTTCATTCAATTCTAGCTGAGATAACATGGCACATGAAGAACATCACTAAATGTTACAATGACCCTCAATGCCTTAATGTTTTTTCTTATTTATTTTTTAACTCTTTAATGCCTCAATACTCCTCTACTCTTTATTTATTTATTTATTTATTTTTCTTTTATCTATTTTTCGTAATCATTTTCTTTGTTGCACAAGGCATTGCATGTGGATTGATTTTGTCTACTACAATTGACAAGTTAAACAAATATGAATTTTACTACTTCATAGTCTTAGTTCGGATGTAAAAACAGGCAAGGAGACTGAGGCAGAGCAAACCATCCCACCCCAGCATCCTTGCCACATCGGATATGCACCGAATTTTTTTATGGTTGTGGTCTCGGGGAGCAACTGAGTGGATCAACCCATGTTTTCACTTTATTTTGTACTTGTGTTTACGTTAATTTATTATTGGGGCTTCCTAACGGGAACAAAGTTGGCCATGAAACTTTTTCTTTTCATATTATTAAACATATACTTCCTCCATCTAGCTCTAATTTTTATATCAATAAGGCTCAATTTAAGCCATTAGATATCCTAAAAGGCGTCTTAAAAGCTTCTCGCACAAAACAAAAGAAAGAGTCATCCAGACCAACACTTTTATCGTCGACAACCAGCTCTGGTAGGGCTGGTAATTGGGCTGGGCTCGGGCCCACCCGAGCCCATTTATTTGGAGTCCGAGCCCGTTAAGCCTGACTATTCACACCCTATTTAAAGGCAAACGGTCGTAAACTGATCACGGGCTATAACTACATTAAACTCAAAAAGAGTTATTTTTGGCTTCATAATAAGATGTAACTTGAATATACTATAAAATTTGATTATTGGAGTCAAATATTCATTAAAAATTACTATTTTATTATTTTTTAAATAAAAAATAAATATAAAATTTTAAATCCTTTTTAGTTATGAAACAATCTCAATGGATTAGGCCTACTTAATGCATTTTCTAAAGGGGTTTCAATTTTCCTTGCCTAATGTAGTTATTTTTTAATTGGTTCCTATACATCAAATTGGTACAAGTCAATCTATAGTGTAATTTCGATTGTTATAAGGTCAAAGGTGATTTAGATGCTATGTAATACTTAAAACGCACTTAAAGACATGAAAGACCATATCGGCCGATACGTGTCAATAAATTTTTTATTGTTACCAAAAGATGATACGTATCGGCCATACCGTATCGATATGACCGACACATATCGATACGGTATTAAAAAATAATTTTAAAAAATAAAATTTTTTTCTTAAAAAACATTACAATTCAAACCTAATATTTTAAGCCATGAGATATGAGTGTGGATTTAATAGCAGCTAATTTCAAAGTTCAAATTAAGCAATTCATGTGGGCATTGATGCTGATGCAGAGACAATAAATTATGCTCATCTTCCTGTTTATCAAAAATGCAGAGACAATAAATTATACTTTTGGATGTGCATCCATTGATAATGCTCTTCTCCTCAAAGCTGCATCCCTTTAACTTGAAATGGTCCATCGCAATCTGGATGGCCAGACACCCAAAATATAAAGCTATCGATCTACAATCATAATTTCCAAGCCTAAAAATCTTAGTGAGTACGATCAAAGGGTCAGGAGATTCTAATCCCAACAGTTGGTGTTGCCAGATTCCATATAGTTACTGGATGATCTTATTTTTCCACAAAAGGAATAAAAAAACTTTCAATGAGATACCGCTAAGACTCTTGGGAGTCAAAAGTGAGTTCAGTAGCAAAGAAGAAAAAGGGCATACAGAATGTAAGCATAAAGTACCAGGTTGATCTAATAACAATAGTCTAATACAATTTTGTGATTTCAAGTGCAAGGGTAATATCTTATGATAGATTTTTAATTGAACTACATCAGAAACAAATTACCAAAATTGTTCAAATTAACTCAAAAAGGTAACCGTTAGATTCCAATGCTCGTTTGCTTTCTCGTTTGCATTTCCAAAAGCTGAGTGGATAGGGGCGGGAAGAAAATGTCAATGTTGGTTCAACCAAAATAAATACCTTGTTCACTAATCTGAAAAACATACCTCATTGTATGGAACTTGAAATGAAGAAATAAGCAGACGAGAGAAACAAAAAAAATAGCAGCAACCTGAGCATGCCAAAAAGAGAAAGGCACTTTCCATGATATTGTTGTAATGAAAAATACACAAAAAATCTCATATAACTAGGTGAGTGTACTTCCATAAGCAGATTTTCGATTCCAATAGAGTAACATATTTGTCAAGCATTGACACTACAGCTTCCAATTCGGAAACTTGTTGGTCTATTACATCAATTTGCTGAACATATTCATCAAATCTACCATTTTTATCCTTCAATTGCTCTACATTTACCCTCAACCTAGAGGCAACATCTCCAAAGTTTTTATATTCGCCAACCACTATGAGGTTCATTGTCTCCAAAAGTTGAAGCTGGCAATTTGTACCCTGAGAGAAAGCAGAGTACATACCGCTTCAATAATTTCTCTTTATTTAAGAAAATGAACAAACAAGGAATTTGACTGAACTGATAACAAAGTCAAATCCCAAAAGTCAGATCTTTTGACCTTAAATCATGGATATGTAAACAAAGGCAAATGCTTCCCACAATTACAAATGAGAATGAGATAGTTAGCGACAAGGATAAATTAAGTGTTATAGTAATAGTGCATTTAACTATATATTAATCCATAGTATAAAGGGCAGGATAGTAATGATGTGTATATCATTGTGGTCATCCCTCACCATCGTAGGATGCATAGTGAAATATACTACTACAACTCTAACAACCAGTTGAGCCCTCATCTCCTTCGTCCCCCTTTCTACACACATAAATAACTGACCTATGCATACTTTTGGTTGCTTACTTGCCCAAAATTTCATATCTGTTGTCATTTATGCATGCCATTAAGATCATCAAAAGGAGATATCTATAATCAGTTTATGACTTTATTGCAATAGGTAGATTGTGTGACACTCAACTGTGTTATATTTAAATAAAAAATGATTAATGGGGGCTGCCTGTTAACGGTTTTCATGTATCCTAGAGAAATTGTAGACATGCATCTCTTGTAAGGTAGGTATAGCCATTGTTTTGAAAATGAAAAGTGCCCACTTCCCATCCAAGGACATTGAGAATATTAACAAAAGGCCAATAACGATAATATATGTTAGTCCTATTCCTAATTGCTCTAAGATCGGTGGAATAAGAGCAGGACACGACTATACATACTATGCTTTTTAATAAAAAAGTACAAACTCCAAATTACTAGGGATATTACACCTACAAATTTTGATCTGGATGACTCAAAACAAATTTTCCAAAATAAGAGTAAATTTTTTTCTTTTAGTGAGGAGATACATTCAATGATCCACTGAGTGAAATACCAAACCCTGCGTTTCTCGTGCCAACAGACAACATATTTAAAATGCAAAAGTAACTAAAAGAAACACAATAATAAGACAGAAAATTATATCCGAAATTACAGCAGCAGACAACATATATTAATCTGAAAGATAGAGAGAAGAAAAAATCTCGAATGTAATAATTCCCTGAGAATCGTTGATTACCAAAAAAAAAGTTTGTTACTTTCACCTATTTCAGGCCGGATGGCCTCGGAAATGGAGATGGCAACTGGAGAGTCTCACTCTTTCGAGAATCACCGCCGAGCGATGGTTGCCTCCGCTGGAGAGTCTATGTCTCCGGAGAGTAGTCTCTGCTCTGGTTCGTGGGGGAGGGGAGGAGAGAAAGAGCCGCCAATGCTAAACTCCGGAAGATAGTTGCCGACGCCGCTGCTGGTTCGGGGCTAGACCGTGCTCCCCCGAAGTACGTCGGTAAAATGCTGGAGTTGCCGTAGTAGACCGTGCGATTGAGGGTCGGGAAAGGTCCGGGTCTAATGGAAAATCGGCAGCCTTTAAGAGGTGAGGAAGAAAGCGGGACTTATCGGCCGCCCGCGGCGGAGCCCGAGCCCAAACTATTTTAGGGTAGCCCGATAGCAGCCCGTAGTTGTTTACACGGGCTCAAGCCCGGCAAGCAGCCACCCAGTCAGCCTTGCAAACGACTTCAAAGAGGACCCAATAGCTTCCACAACTTGCTTGCTCGCCTCCCTCATTTATCCTACCCTAGCCTTCACAAACCTCCCCTTCTCAGAGTCTCCAATCAAATACCTTAACCCCCTCCACCTCCTTTGCCCTCACTATCCTACCACCGTCCCCCTTCACCACCACCACCATCCTATCTTCCTTGACCATCCAGAATGCGTTCTGCCACTTTTCGGCATGCATGGCTAGGCGAGCACCGACACCCCGAACCACAAGCTCTTCAGCAGTGAGTTCCATCCGCAGTGGTATACGAACCCTCCCACAACCTGGTTATCGTGCACAACCTTCTGTGGTGCCTAACTCACCCACACCATCCCTTGGTTATTAAACACAACGGTCTGTGTCCAAATCTAAGATATTTATGACATTAGGCAAAAGATGAATCATTTTTAAGGCTTAAATTTTCTACCTTTTATTAATCAATTTTACCATTTTCCCTAGGTTTATTGAGAATTCCTTGTTTTATCCAACAAGGTCAATCAAGTCTAGCTCATCCCAAAAATTTGACAACTCTCCTTTGACATGACAAAAGAAACCTCTTTATCACGGGTTTTTTTACCACCCTTCATTTGATCTAAATTCAGTTCAAAATTTTGAATAAAACTTACTAAAGTCAATTTTAGTTCATTCAACTCCTTGGCTTCCTCTATGGCATTCACTTTCAGTATCAATCGAATTGATAAAGATCTCAAGATTTTTCTCACCACTTCAAATTAAGAAATAGACTCATCTAAAGTGTAGCAGGTATTAACAATGTCTTTAAGCCTAGTATAAAACTCAAAAAAAAAAAATCTTCTTCTTCACCCATATTTATACTTTCGAATTTAGTTGATAATTATAACGAAGTTTTTTGACGGTTGTTGTTCCATAAATGGTGGTTTCTAACACATTCAATGCCTTTTTTGGTAGTGCCACAATTATAGAATTCATCCAAAGTGACTACATTGAAAATAACATTAATCCCTTAATAGGTCATTTTAGCCAATCATCTCATCTGTGGTCAACTCCAACCTAGGCTTAGGTGTTATTACTCATTCCTCATTTGTTTTTATTGGAGGTGACCATCTATAACAATTACACACCTAACTTTGTCATCTATTGACGAAAGGAGAACTCTCATCCTAGTTTTCCAATAAGGAAAGTTGGTGTCATCAAACTAAAATGTGGTTTAGATATGGAATTACCCCAATTTGTTTATCCATATTTAGAACACAAACTCAAGGCAATTAACCAATTTCCTAACCATCAAGAATTAAATTACCAAGCAATATTAAACAATAAAAATGTAATAAAAAAATTGATCATTAGGTCTCCTAACTAAAAGTACTAATTGATAGCAATTTGCAACGTCCTAGAAACACAACCAATTGTAATTAGGATTAATATAACTAAAAAAAATTCCAAACTTCAAGTAGCTAATAAAAACAATTTCAAACAACTAATTCAAAGTCTATAGTGCACTATGCATCACATCAAGAATGCAATAGTCATCTTCCAATTTTAACTAGATTATGAACTTTCAACTTAATCTAGTTAACTTAAAGCTTAAATTACTTATAACATGAAGTAGATTAAAAACAACCCTAATTAACAAATAGTTTGAGGGTAAAAAATAATTAACAATTACATACAATGCACACAAGATTTTTTCTGTGGAAAACCCATTCGGAAAAACCCACGAGAATTTGTTTAGACTATTGAAATCCACTATGTAGAAAAGTTTAATATAAGTCACCATAGTATAATCCATCAATTTGCTCAAGGTACACTTTAGTTCTTATCAAGTCAAACTACCTTTGGTTGCGCATCCTTCACGCCTATATTTTTACCACAACAGTATTGAATCTTTTAATCACATGTTCATGTCAAGATCTCCACCAGAGAATCACAACCACAATGGAAATAATCACTTTCTATTGATTAGATTTCATTAGGAATACGAAAGCAAGGATGTTTGAAACTAGGGTTTATAAAAAACTCAAATCAAACCTCTCGTAGAGTAGAAACAACCTCAGCAAGTTTGACTTAACTCAAGGATGAAAAACAATCAAGCAAAGACCACTTGAATCATAAAGTTTGAAAACTTTAAGAGAGTAGAGACAAGAACACCTCTAGATGAATGAACGACTTTTTTTAAGCAAAGCATGCATACTCAACCTTGGGTTTTTGCCAAACACCTCTATTTATATGAAGGGCAAGTCAGAGTATAAGTTTAGGGCAAGTTTGAACAAAAATTGACATTTTTCATAAAATTGCTCTGCAAGTAGACTAATTGAGCGATCGATCGTGCTGAGATTGATCATGACATTGATTAACCTAATGTTATTGGAGTAAGAAGATCAATCAGGCAATCAATCATCAATCAAAAAAATCAAGTTATAGTCCAAAATCAATTTTGACGCTTTCTGACTTCTTTGATATGTAGAGTATAAAAAGATAGAAATACCTTTTAATTGAGTTGTGTTATAGATCATATGTGATATTTGAGTTCATCTTCATTATCACACAGCTTGATTTTGTTGAAATGCATTGAATCTTCAACATCTTTATGTTTTAAAATGTCTTCTAGTTCGTCTTGACTCATTAAACCAACCATAAAAGATTTAAGGTACAAGACAGATCTATTAGTAATTTTTTCATGGAATTCGCCACATGATGTTTCCTCTATATCCATCCTTTGAATCTTCAACATCTTTGTGGTTCATAAAGATTTAAAGGTCATCTTGACTCCTTAAACCAACCCTAATTGAGTTAAGGTACACGATGGATTCATTATTAATTTTGTTATAGAATTTGCCACATGAATTTTCCTCTATAGTCGCCCCTTCACTTTTAGATAATTTCGGTTTAATATTTTGATTCATATTTTCAACATTCATCATTTGTTTTCGTGTAAATGTCCAACTCATTGTGTGCTTAGTTTTAGTGTCACATGTTTCAAATTTTCTCCCCTATTTTTGGACACTTTAATAAGAAAAAAACCCAAAATACTCCTCATATCATCTGACCACATCGGTACCAAAAGTGTGACTGTGGTTGGTCATGGACATCCATTGTCCAATGTCTGGGCCGTGCTTGAGGTGTCTATCGTCGTGTCCGGCAATTTATTTTTGTTCGCAAAAACTGGACACGAACCCGAACAAAGGGCCTTGGACAGGGGTGCTAACGAGCTGAGCTGTGCTAAGTATTGGGTTAACTCGGCTTAAACTCATAGTTCTGGGTATTGGCTCGAGCTCAGCTCAAACTCATCGAATTGCCAATGATCCAGCTCGATCTTGGCTCAAGAAGGAAACCAGAAACTCGACTCATACTCGAGCTCAAATCAATATTTAGTGGCCACATAACTTAGCTCGAATTTGGCTCACTTGTGACGTTGCCAAAAAGAACAATCTCCTTGACCACATAACCTATAACACCTTTTATGTTAAGCATTCTATCAAATAAATATGATGTTCTCATAATTTAAATACATTTTTTTATCGAATATAATTTTATCACTCCGTCATTAAAGTTGTATGCTTGGCCCATGTTATTTTTAATAATATTTGTACTTCTTTATATTGATCATACATTTTAATGCATGAAAATGAGTGCAACAACTTAATTAATATTTCTACCTCATTATACCACGATATATTAATTGCTTGGTAAAAAATAATATTATCAAATACTTGTGTTGTGCACGTTCTAAGGCTGCCACTGGGGCCATGTGTTAGGCTAATTAGTGCTTTATGAAATAAAGGTATTTAGGTAATTTGGTTATTTAGGTAATTAGTGATTTATTTAATTATGCTAATGGGCTTTAGGTGCTTATTAGTGAGCCCACTTAGCTAGTCTATTTAAATGTAAGGGCGACGCCCAAGTTGATTAGTGAATGATTAATTATTATCTCATCTTCTCCCATTTCTTCTGTGCCTCTCCCCTTTCTGTCCGATGGCCACGCCATCCACCCTCCTCTTTCCCGACTTCCCTGTGCCGCTCCCGTCACCTACGCCGGCTACCACGCCGTTGTAGACAACTGTCCACAACAATGGTATCGGAGCCCAAAGTTCCATGGGACATTGGGCAGAGAACATTGACAATTGTATAGCTTTGGCTGATAAGCGCGGGGATGGCAAAGATTGAAAAGGGGATCAAGAATCTACAGAGGCTTGTAATGTCCCTGACAGCATCGGTCAAGGAGCTGCTCCAGGACGCCCCACCCTGTCCTCCGTCGTCGGATCCACCACCACCGGCTTCGGTTCAGGAAGGAGAACGAGCCATCCGACCAATTTCAAAACAACTTCTCGCACAACGAATATGGTTTCCAACAATCCGAATGAAGCTCGCATCTGACCGCGTTAAGCCGTGGAGCAGATCCCGTGCTTCTCCTCCGACGGGTTTTAAAAACAACGTTTTCATCCAATGTGCTTTGCTGTCTACAGAAGCAACAGACCCGCCATTTATGACTAGCCCAGGTGGGGCTTTCCCTTCACCAATTCTGGAAACAGAGAAGAAGCAGGCACAGGAAACATTTGACTCCTCTAGCCCGACGACCACCAATCACGCTACCTGCCACCACTGGTCCAGGCGCCGGTCATCTTGGCCGGACTTCTGTCCCTGCCAATCGCCAGAGCCCCAGCCGCTAGCCCCCTGGTCGCCGTCATCGGACCAACCCGATCAGCTCCCTGTTACACCAATGAAAACAGGGGACTAGCGGCCAAATCTCCGAAGTTGGGGCCTTTCCAGCAGTCGCTCACTCGCCTGACCACCAGCCTCCTCCTCCGCCCACCGCTGCCACCGTCTCCATCATCTCCTCCGGCTGAGCCGTCGGAATTTCCTTCCGTAGAACCTCCACGATCTTCGGGTCTGGGGAATTTTTTCCTTCACCAGCCGGTGGGAAAGATTTTCTTTGGGAGATTTTCAGCCACTCGGGATGATTGTGTCCTTGCTAGAGATCTACTCACACGGGATTTCTCTGGCCGGGTTCTGATTTTCCTGATTGAAAAACCTGTGCGATCTGGTGTGGGTTTGCTTCCGGGAGATGGCCCGCTGATGTGGGATTTTCCTTCCTTGTGGCTTGCTAACTGTCAGGATTTCTGTTGCGGTCCAACGATCGTCGTCGTGATCACAGGCCCCTGTTCAACGAGGATTGCATTCCGAATCGGCACCACTGCCGTCACCCAGGATCATCGGGATCTCCTTCTCAGTTTGGTTAACTCATGCGCTGGTAATTTTCTATCCTTTGCCTATGCCAAGATTATTGCTGCTGTCAGAATCGGTCGATCCTTTCCACACCCATCTACGACCAGTCTTGGATTTTCCTTCCTTTGGGTGGGATATTGGACGAGCTCCTCATTCGGAAAGATTACATTCGTAATCTTCCTATCAGTGCCACATAACCATCCCTATATCCCTTTCCTAACCATTCCGGGTTTATCTCTTCATTCAGGAGCAATTGATTCGGTTAATGTGAATTGTGGGAATTGTGGGACCCCCTGCCACATCGAGGCTCTGAGCTAGGGCTGGGAATCGGGTTGGGTCGAGTCAAATCGGGTTGGATTGGCCTTGACCCTCACTAAAATCGGGTCGGGTCATGACCCGACCCTATTTTTAAATTGGGTCGAAAATCTAAACCCTAACCCTACTTGAGTCGGGTCGGGTTGGGTATGTGTGATGTGTCTTTCTGAAGGAGAGAGGATAAGTAATGAATACAACAAAATATAACATCTTTTCATTCCATTCACCACACCTAAAATAATAATAGAAAAAAAATTAAACTATATATAAATTAACTACACTTTGAAGATATTGTCCCCTGTTATCCCAAAATAGATGTCTACTACAAAGCAAAATATATATGATCACACATATGCTCTAAACATCTTATTCATACCTAAATTTATGTTTAAGCACCTCTAATTTAACATAGTATGCATTAAACAAATACTATAATAATAATATATATTTAAGTCCAATAGACCAATGTTATAATAATAAGGTTTTTTATTATTTGTAGTCGGGTAAAAGTCGGGTTGGTAGGGTTGTGCGAGTCGGGTATGACCCGACCCTAAATTTAAAACAGGTCAAGAACCTAAACCCTGACCCTATCTGTAGTCGGGTTGGGTGCAGGGTTAAGCAGGTCGGGTAAATGGGTCGGGTTGGCTTTTCCCAGCCCTGCTCTGAGCAGTCCAAACTACAACACGAAGGTGACTTTAGTGTTTAAGAGCTCCATGCAGGTTAAGTTTACAGCTACATGGCCAATACTTATTATCCATGCGTTTCGTTGTGCTACATATTCTATTGGGTGCCCGCCAATTTCCAGGGAAACGGTTGCAGCTATTATTCTTGCTCTTGCTGTAAGAGGTGGTGGCGGTAGATCAACAGAGGCTGCTGCAGAGGTTGCACGTGCGGCAACACGGTCATGGCTTTCTCCTCCCTTAGAGACTGCTTGTGATCGACTTGCATTTGTCTTGATGAATATCTTTGGCCTTGCTGTTGCGAGAAATCGCTATCATGATACAATTTACGGGGAACAATATGGAAGGACTGGAGATATTACCGGCTATATTGGATTCCATGCGGCTTTAAGGCACTCTTTTAATGGCTTCACTCTCAATCTTTCCAAGCAATGCAAGCAACTTATTCACCACCATCTTGATTCTGTTACAAGTTCATTCTCTCAAATATGCTACGAGACTGACTTCTTAGGAGGTTTTATGGGCGCTGGAACAGGCACTACCCCACGATTGAATCAACATGTAGTTGCTCCATTCTGTCTTGACCTGGCAGACAATGCCTCACCTAAAGGGCAAAGTCTGCAGCAGCAAACAACACCAGAAAAGGAATCAGCTGGCAGAGTGGAGGAAGCGTCGAGGTTTGCACGAGTTAGCCAGAATGGTGCTGCTAGAGATGCTAAGGTTTTGGTGTTATATCGTGTTCTATTGTACAGGCAGTCCCAGCAAGCATTGGATGAGATGTCATTGACAAACTGTGGTGTTAAAGCCTCCAAAATTGATGATTCTGCTGAACTGAAAGATGTGCTAATCATTGGACTTTGTACAATAATGGTTTTGACGATGCTGCCCACTGAGCCATTTTGCTGATATTAATTGTATGAAGGATGGGAGAAGTTTTGCTCTTGATACTTATGTGTGTGTGGCTTCTTTTCTATTTCATAGGATGGTTAACTTATGGGAATTTGAAAATACCTGTCAATTTGCTGCAGGGTTGTGTGGACGACTTCTTCCACCGGTGTTCTTTCCAATTTTATTGTCTCAGTTACAACATGACCTGATATTATTGGGGCCATCTTTCAACATCAGCGAAGTTTCTAAAGGCCTCCGTGGGTTTATTGATTGTCTAGCGCTAATGATGTACGGTGAACTACACAGTTTACAGCTTCAAAGAGATCCATCAAATAGTACACTGAAGGCTGTGGAGAACTGGGCATTATTCTTCTGTGTGGCAATTTGTTTATGGGCTGAACTGGTTCTCGGGTTGGTGACTGCATATTTCACTAGAAATGATTTCAGCCCTACCAGGATGTTGCTGATTCATGCAAAACGGTAGTTGATACTCATGTCATCATTGGCCTCGCCTTGAGGTCTCTAGCATTTGCTTGTGAGTCAGCCGCATTCGACATTCAGGATCGATTGTTTACAGATGAGCTATGGTGGGCCCAATGTTTGAAGTTTTGGGTCACCTTGAGGACGAGGTGATGCGGAAGCGGGGTGGATTATTGTGCACGTTCTAAGGCTGCCACTGGGGCCACGTGTTAGGCTAATTAGTGCTTTATGAAATAAAGGTATTTAGGTAATTTGGTTATTTGGGTAATTAGTAATTTATTTAATTATGCTAATGGGCTTTAGGTGTTTGTTAGTGAGCCCACTTAGCTAGTCTATTTAAATGTAAGGGCGACGCCCAAGTTGATTAGTGAATGATTAATTATTGTCTCGTCTTCTCCCTTTTCTTCTGTGCCTCTCCCCTTTCTGTCCGATGGCCACGCCATCCACCCTCCCCTTTCCCGGCTACCCTGTGCCCCTCCCGTCACCTACGCCGGCTACCACGCCGTTGTGGACAACCGTCCACAACAACTTCTTTCATCCTAAATTAATAGCACCATTTGGTTTTTTTAAAATGAATTGATTTTAATTTATTTTTAAAAACTAAATGGAGCTATTAATGTAGGACAAATGGAGTATTTATAGATACAGTATTGTACAAAATTGTCATCATTTACTAAAAGCTCATAAATTTAGAAATAGACAACTAAAGTATAAATAATATTATGTACTTATTTATTAGCTTTCTTTTTTAATATTTTTATTTGTTGTTATGTTCTATCTTGTGTTTGTATGTTTAACCACATGTGCATCTTTTAGCAGTCTTCTATAGACATGTCACTTTTATTAGCACATATGTTCCCCCTTCATACAATTAAAGTGTTCATATATTTGTATTATATGTATTTAGCAGTAGTTTTGTATGAATATATCATTATCATTAGCACATATATACTTATATGTGGCAATATAAGTATATATTTATTAGCAACACAACCTCTTCTACATAGTCCAACCTTCTTTTGGTTATAAGTATATTATATCTCTTTAAAACATTTCCTTCCAAATAATTTATATTATGCGCATGGGTGTTAAGGAGACATGTCAAGTCGAGTTTTAGTATGTGGGAACATAAACTTGATGTCTTGTCATCTTGGACCCATCCCAAGTAAATATAAATTACCCTAATTTTATGAAGAAGAAAAAAGACTCCATGACTCAATGATAAAAAATATTTAGAAAATTATTGTAAAATTCAAATTTCTAAGGATTCCAATTGTAATCTTAATAGAATTTTGAAAAGATATATCATAATTTGTTTGATATGTAAATATTACCATAACATATTGTTTGATATGTAGTACAATATATCCCTTTTTTTACTCGGTTTTACTATTTCTGTATATACTTTATTAAATCTAATTTTTATGATATATCTCAATTTCAATACATATCACATGTGGGCATATGTGTATAATGTGTCTTTAAATCTTTACTTCTCAAAAATATATATCATCACTACAACAAGTTATGCATCGGTAATAGTCCCCTAAACATCGCTAATGACTATTAGCAACGTATAATAAACGTCACTATAAGCGTCAAAAAAAGTGTCATCGCAATTAACTATTCGCGACATATAACAAAAAACGTCGCTAATAGAGCCTTTTAGCGACACATATATATGCATCACTATTAGTTTATTATTAGTGACGCATATATATGCGTCGCTAATAGCCTTTTAGTGATGCATAAATATGTGTCGCTAATAATAAACTAATAGCGATGTTTAACACATTATTAGCGACGCTTTCGTATACGTCGCTAATAAAAAACTATTTTTAAAATAAATTTAAAATTAATTATTAACGATGTATAAATATATAAGTCGCTAATAAGACCTTATTAGCGAGACTTTTTTATACATTGCTAATAAAAAAAGATTTTAAAAATTTTCAAAGCGTCGCTAATATTATAATATTAAAAAATTAAAATGCAATAGCGACGCTTTAAAAACGCCGCTACTAAATATTTTAAAAATGTTTTAGCGACGCTTTTATATGCGTTGCTACAAATGAATTATTTTAAAAAAAAACCTCGGTGGGCCATGGGCTTACCAAGGAAGGGAGAGGGTGCCGAAGGACGGCGGGGTGCCAGAATCAAGAGTTGGGGTTTGAGAGGGGAGGGGGAGAACGGGGTCCGGAGGAAGGGGGAGGCGGAGCGAGGGGGTCCTCTCAGCCCCCTCCTCTGATTTATCGAGAGGAGGAGGGAAGGAGAGGGGGTCTAGAGAAATGGGGGAGGGGGAAGGAGGGAGGGAGAGCTGGAGGATGGCGCTGCCACTGCCGTCCTCCGGCCCCCCTCTACCCGGCTCCGCCCCCTCCTTCCTCCTCCAAACCCCTCCTCTTAAAATCAAAGGAGGGGGACCGGAGCAGGGGGGAGAGGCGGGGCGGAGAAGGGGGAGGGGGGACTGGAAGGGTGGGAGGACGGCGCCACCCCGCCAGCTAGAGTTCCCCATGGAAGGGGGGCGGAGCAGAGGGGAGAATGGGGACTGGGAGGGAAGAGGGGGCATCGGAGGGGGTGGGGGATCATAGGATAGAGGGGAGTGGGCAGAGGGCGGCGATGGCCAGCACCGCCCCAACCCACTGGTCTCAGGTCCCCGTGGAGGGGGGAGGAGAAGGGGGACCGGGAGGGACGAGGGGGCACCAGAGGGGGTCGAGGGTCGGAGGACGGCGGGGCACGGGCGGAGGACGGCAGAGGCGGCGTGGCTGTGCAGTGGCAGGTGACAGGCGGCAGGGCGCAAATGGAACTGGGGGGCATTTTATAAGTAGCGGGCAAAATTTCCCCGTGCAGGTGGAATTTCGCATGCGTACATTATTTTTTTTTTACAAAAATTATTCATTAGCAACGGTCCTCATGATTGTCGCTATTTGTAATTTTCAGCGACGTATCATACATACGTCGCTAAATATAGTGTTTTTTTGTGACGTATATTACTATATGTCGCTAAAAAAACTATATTTAGCGACATATAGTACTATACATCACTATAAATACTGTATTTAGCGACGTATAGTACAATCTGTCGCTATATACGATTTTTTTCTTATTTAAAATTTTTTTTCTCTCCTCACTCTCTCTCTACACTATTCACTCACTCTCTCCCCTCACTTTAAATTGTATTCTTTATTATTTTAAATTATTTTTAATTTTTTTTAAAATAATTAAAAGAAATCATATTACTGACGTATATAATTATATGTCGCTAATATGTCACGTATTAACAATGAATAATTTTATACATCACTAATACATAAACTAATAGCGACATATATGTATTTATATCGCTATTAGTATTTATTTTAAGTTTTATTTTTTATTTTAGAAATATAAAACTAATAAAAAAGATTAAAATAATTAAAATAAAATAACTCTCCCTCTCCTCTCTCTCCTCCCTCTCCTCACCCTCTGTTCTCCTCTCTCTCTCCCTCTCCTCTCTCTCTCCCACTCCTCTCTCTACCTCTCCTCTCTCTCTACACACTATCTCTCCTCTAATTTTAATTTTTTAAGATTTTTTATTCTTAAAATTAATTTTTAAAATTTTAAAAAAATTAAAAGAAATCATATTAGCGACGTATATAATTATACGTTGCTAATATGTCATATTAGCGACATATAATTTTATACGTCGCCAATACATATACTAATAGCGACGTATATGTATATACGTCGCTATTAATATTTATTTTCATTTTCATTTTAAATTTTAAAAATAAAAAAATAAAAATAAAATTACTCCCCCTCCTCTCTCTCCCTCTCTCCCTACACACTATCTCACCTCTAATTACATTTTTTTAAGAATTCTTATTCTTTAAAATTAGTTTTAAAACTTAAAAAAAATTAAAAGAAATCATATTATAAACGTACATAATTATAGGTCGTTAATATGTCACATATTAGGATTGTATAAGTTTATATGTTGCGAATACATATATTAATAGTGACGTATATGAATATATGTCGCTATTAATATTTATTTTAAGTTTTATTTTTTATTTTAAAAATATAAAAATTCAAAAAAATTAAAATTACTCACCCTATCCTCTCTCTTCCCTCTCCTCTCTCCCTCTTACCCCCCTCCTCCCTCTCCTCTCCCACTCCTCACTCTATCCCTCTCCTCTCCTCACTCTCTCCCTCTCCTCTCTCTCCCTCTCCCTCTCCCTCTCTCTCCTCTCTCTCTCCTCTCTCCCTACACACTCTCTCCTCCAATTTAAATTTTTAAGATTTTTTATTCTTTAAAATTAATTTTAAATTTTTTAAAAAGAATTAAAAGAAATAATATTAGCGATGTAAATAGTCATACGTCGCTAATATGTCACTTATTAGCGATGTATAATTATATACATCACTAATACATATACTAATAATGATATGTATATACGTTGCTATAATATTTTTAAAAATTATATTTTTTATTTTTAAAATAAAAAAATTGAAATAAAATTACTCTACCTCTCTACTCTCGTCTCTCTTCCCCCTCTCGTCTCTCTCTCTCTCTATCTCTTTTCCCTATCCTCTCTCTCCCTCTCCTCTCTCTCCCCTCTCTCTATCTCTCTCCTCTACCTCTTTCCTCTCTCCCTCCTATCCCTCTCCTCTCCTCTCTCTCTCCTCTATCCCTACACACTATCTCTCCTATAATTTTAATTTTTTAATATTTTTTATTCTTTAAAATTAATTTAAAAATTTTTAAAAAGAATTAAAAGAAATCATATTAGCAACGTATATAATTATACGTCGCTAATATGTCACGTATTAGTAACATATAATTTTATATGTCGTTAATACATATACTAATAGCGGTGTATATGTATATACGTTGCTATTAGTATTTATTTTGTTTTTTTATTTATTTTAAAAATAAAAATAAATAAATAATTTAAATAAAATTACTCTCCCTCTCCTCTCCCTCCCTCTCCTCTCCCCTCTCTCTATCTCTCTCCTCTTCCTCTCTCTCTCCCTCTCCTCTCCTCTCCCTCTTTCCCTCTCTCTCCTCTATCCCTACACACTATCTCTTCTCTAATTTTAATTTTTTTAAGATTTTTTATTTTTAAAAATTAAAAAATGAATTAAAAGAAATTATATTAGCAACGTATATAATTATACGTCGATAATATGTCATGTATTAGTGATGTATAATTTTATATTTCACTAATACATATTCTAATGGCGGCGTATATGTATATACGTTGCTATTAGTATTTATTTTAAGTTTTATATTTTATTTTAAAAATATAAAAATAAATAAAATTACTCTCCCTCTCCTCACTCCTCTCTCCTCTCCTCTCCTCTCCTCTCTCTCTCCCTTTCCTCTCCTCTCTCCCTCTCTCTATCTCTCTCCTCTTCCTCTCTCCCTCTTATCCCTCTCATCTCCCTCTCCTCTCTCTCTCTCCTCTCCTCTCTCTCTCCCTCTCCTCTCCTCTCTCCCTCTACTCTCCTCTCCCCTCTCTCTATCTCTCTCCACTTCCTCTCTCATCTCTCCCCCTTATCCCTCTCCTCCCTCTCCTCTCTCTCCCTCTCCCTTTCCCTCTCCTCTCTCTCCCTCTCCCTTTCCCTCTCCTCTCTCTCTCCTCTCTCTCTCCCTACACACTATCTCTCCTCTAATTTCAAAATTTTAATATTTTTTATTCTTTAAAATTAATTTTAAAAATTTTAAAAATAATTAAAAAAAATCATATTAGCGACATATATAGTTATATGTCGCGAATATGTTACGTATTAGTAACGTATAATTATATACTTTGCCAATACATATATTAATAGCGGCGTATATGTATATACGTTGCTATTAGAATTTATTTTAAGTTATTTTATTTATTTTAAAAAAATTAAAATAAAATTACTCTCCATCTAGTCTCTCTTCTCCCTCTCCTCTCCTCTCTCTCTCTCTCTCTTACCTCTCCTCTCTCTCCCTCTCCTCTCCCCTCTCTATATCTCTCTCCTCTTCCTCTCTCCTCTCTCCCTCTTATGCCTGTCCTCTCTCCTTCTTATCCCTCTCCCTCTCCTCTCTCTCCCTCTCCTCTCCCTCTCCTTTCTCTCTCCTCCCTCTCCTCTCTCTCCCTCTCTCTCCTCTCTCCTTCTTATCCCTCTCCCTCTCCTCTCTCTCTCCCTCTCATCTCCCTCTCCTTTCTCTCTCCTCCCTCTCCTCTCTCTCCCTCTCTCTCCTCTCTCCCTACACACTATCTCTCCTCTAATTTTAATTTTTTAAGATTTTTTTCTTTAAAATTAATTTTAATATTTTTTAAAAAGAATTAAAAGAAATCATATTAGCAACGTATATAGTTATAATTTGCTAATATGTCACATATTAGCAACGTATAATTATATACATCGCTAATACATATACTAATAGTGATGTATATGTATATATGTTGCTAATAGTATTTATTTTAAGTTTTATTTTTTATTTTAAAAATTAAAATAAAATTATTGTCCCTCTCCTCTCTCTCCTCCCTCTCCTCTCCCTCTCCTCTCTCTCTCTCCTCCCTCTCCCCTCTCTCCCTCTCTTTCTCCTCTCTTCTTACACACTATCTCTCCTCTGATTTAAATTTTTTAATATTTGTTATTCTTTAAAATTAATTTTAAAAATTAAAAAAAGAATTAAAAGAAATCATATTAGCGATGTAAATAGTTATACGTCGCTAATATGTCACGTATTAGCAGCATATAATTATTTACGTCTCTAATTACATATACTAATAGCGACGTAAATAAGCGTCGTGATGACTAATGCTATTTGCGACGCTTATTTTAAAGTGTCGCTAATAATTTAAAATTTTTATTTTTTTATTTGAAATTAATAACTAATATTAGGACTATTAGCGACCCTTGCGATAAGCGTCGCTAATAGTTATGATTTTTTTTCTTTTTTTAGTTAAAATATATATCTTTTAGGGACGTTTGTATAAAGTGTCACTAATATGATTAGTATTAGCGGCGCTTTAAACTATGCGTCACTAATATATGACTATTAGCGACGCATAATAAAATGTGTCGCTAATTGTTCACTTTCTTGCGATGCTTTTGTATGCGTCGCAAATAGTTATTTTTAGCAACGCTTACGTTTGTGTCGCTAATAAATGTGTCGCTAATACTACATTTTATTGTAGTGCATGTGTGATATAAGCCAATACGCAATACATATACATTATGCATTCATTAATGACACATAAATTTGTAATATATACATATATGTTGTAAATGTAAATTGGGGTTGATAATTGTGCATATGTTTACATTAGTATCAATATGCATTTATTTATATTATAAAATATATTTAAGAATTTCATTAGAGTTTGAGTTCGAGTCAAGTACGAGCCGAGTTCAAGTTCTATTCGAGACGAGTCGAGTCGAGCCAGGGTATGCTCGAACTCAGTGAAACAATATTCAAGTTCGAGGTAAGCCACTTCGTGTTGAGGTACCTTTGCTTGACGAGCTTGCTCAGCTAATTAGCACCCCTAGCCTAAGATAGTCTTTTGTCGGATGTCTGACTGTTATATATAGGTACGTTAAACCCTCACCTTGTCACCCAACACCCAATCCCAGAGTCATATTTTCAGTTCCTTAGATACCACCAACTCTAGTGGACCATAGTACGCCATAACTCAAACCTAATTAATAATTCCTGTCATGCGTTAAAGCTGCCGCTGGTTGCTTGTATCATTTTTTGCACACTAGAACTTGAAAGAGTGTGCTTTGATGATCATCTGAAAAGGATTGTTGGTGGTCAAAAGTCAACAAGCTTAAAATTATGGTATAGTGTCATGACCTAGATTTTTAAAAGCCTTTTTAAATAATATTCATGGTAAGTCGCAAGAAAATTTTTCTTTTCTTAAGTACAAAATAAACCATTTTATTAAATATCCAGATTATGATAACTAGGGTTTACAAATATGAATATCAAATCATATGATATTATTATATGTCTAAAACATTTATAAAGAATAGCCTATCTATCTAAGTACAAGTCTGTCATCTATTTTAAAATAAATTACTAAGTTGTCTCTTACACTAAAGATACACTTACATACCATAATTACATAAACGAGGAACTACATCCCTTGCTTACCTGTCTTGGTTTCACTTGTTGTCACCTATAGAACCTGCAACCAACCAAACCAAACAACAACAACAACAATAGAACCTCTCCACCCTCAAGACAATAGCTTCTAAATGGACAAAAGGTTTTATTAATATTTTTTAGATCGGGCCAACATCACCCGATGTTAGTTGCCTACGTACTTATTAAACATCATCTACAATGTTTGCAATAAGATTGGATCTAGACGTAGTTTTGCTTAAAACTACACTATCTTAAAAAGCATAACATCACATATGCAATGCTTAAGTATTTTCAACCAACCTACATTTTATACAAGTCCTTTCATCGTTCCACTTTTCTAATTAAACAAACAATATCAAACAAGATTATTAATTATCTCACAACGCTTGTTCAATAATTAATACTATCAAATATGTATTCACTTAAGAGATAACTCGACTCTTGAAGAAATCTCCAGATATATAACTCTAATATTGGAGTAGACTGCTTAACAACATCTTGACCCAAATCCTCAAAGCTCTCAATAGCCTGCCATGTATATGGAGAAGAGGATCCCAACTGTACTCATAGATACAAATTGGCAAGAATCACAAGTCTTCCATGATGCTCATACAATGCCACTTGTCGTACACACTATTTGGTCCTATGAAACCCTGCAGGAAACCCGCGGTAGAGACCTCTCTCGTCAATACCCAAACCGTCATGGCAATGAAGAAAACATAACACAATCTCCACCATCCCAACTCTATGAGCAATGACTACAAAAACATAAATAATATATAACCCATGGAAGCCTAGGGTCTTTATGATCACTAACTTCTTCAAACATTTGAAACTTAGACTAGATTATTATTATCTAGTTAAGTATTCGTCAAACCATTTAGGTTCTCTTTACATTGTGAATCAGCCTAATAAATAGCTCATCCACTAAGCTATGACTTAGAGAACATCCCATAACCATCCTCAGTTCATTAACTAAGGTAAAATTCTATGTCAGAGCCTTGTTCACTCTATGAATTGGTCTTAAACCCTATTAACGGTATTTTTAGTCTTTATATTGATTTGGTGTTCTTCCCCCAATCTAACAACAACCAATATCTCTTGATTATTCTTTATTAATCTTAAGTTACCAATATAAATTAATATATCAATAATAAAAGTATGCATCAAAATAATCAACATAAATAACATGAAGTCAGGGTCAGGGCTCAACAAATTCAATCAATTGAGTGGTCATACAAGTCCATAATAATAAATAGAGGCCCCTTGCACTCATTTGCAAGGGTCAGGGCTCAGCAAATTCAATCCTGAGAATGTAAATGAATCTAATGTGTCACACGAGTTATGTATATAATACCCTAGTTGATTGATGTATTGAGTTGGAGACACGTACGATACGCTACCTCAAAACCTGAGAATTAGGATTATTCCTCTTGTTTCCTATGAAACTGTGACCTATAAAGGTCTTCATGTTACTTATTAGTCATACACCTTCCGTTTAAAGCCATTTAACACCATTATAGTTTACCCTAATTCTTGGGTATCTAAGTTTTTCGTTTCAGCGAAAACATAATATATTGCCTCTAAGGGCATTAGGGTAATTCTACCATATAGGGGATGGTACTCTCGCTTATTTCATTCTTGTCATCTCACTACTCTTCTATTTATTTTAAGTCATTGACCTCTCACAAGGCTCTACTCTCAAACTGACTCGTGCTTTCGCTCACACGAATGTAGCAGTCAACTCGAAGGGATATTTATGTCATTTTTTAAATCCCGCTGGATAACTAATGGGTGCAAAATTGTGCTCAATGGAACTATTTAACATCATGGACTTTGAGTAATTTTCTTGGTGTTTGACTGGGTCGTGTGCCCCTTAAACGACCTTGGTTGACTTAACGGTTTATAATTAATGCTAAGGGCAAAATAGTCAATTATCTACTCACTGGGATTTTTTCTCACTATGCAGTTTATCCTATATTTAGGTTTCCCACTAAACTCTCACATAAAATTTTTCAAATTTTTAAAATCACTCATAGGCCACTTAACCGGAGCCCCTAAGTTAGATGTTTGAATATTGTACGACGATTTGACTACAAGGATAAAATAATTATTTTATAGCCAATAAGATTTTCCCCCACACTAAAACTTTGTTAGGACACTTAACATTCTTGCCCAGTCGCTCAGTATTTTTTTTAACGAATTTTTATGCACTTTAGGGCCCCTGTACCGGACCTGGTTTGGTCCCTTTTATTTTGTATTGTTTTGTTTTTTAAAATTAGACCAAGAATCAAATTCCCGGTCATGCAGTCGTCTTCCTCACAGAGACGACTGCGGAAGCCCAGTAGCTTCTGGACTTCACGTCCAATAGCCGCCAGCAGCCACCGGCAGCCTGGCCCCCGACCATCGGTCTAAGGGGCTTCTGCATTGATTTTTCCTGCGAAACTCCGACTCATAGTGCCACTAGACGGTGGTGCACGTCCCAACCGCTGTCGGTTTTCTGTGCACAGGCAGCTACTAGGGTACAGTGGTGGCATTGGCTGGTTGCAGGGTTTGGCCTGGCCAAGTCTTGGTCCAGCGACGATCGCAGTGGTTTTAGCCCTGTCAGTGGCCAGTAGCGGGCCAAGCATCAATTGGTCGTGTAGTTGTCTTTCTCGCAGAGCTTTGGCCATGGCAGTGCAGCATTGGTTCTGCCGCCTCGGCTAGCCGCAAGATCGGAGTATTTCAAACTGCCATCCAATGGCAATCTCAAACACATGGTCCCGAGGCCAGTCTGTTGCCAATGGTTTGGCCTGCACCCCCTCTTCTTCTCTTTTATTTCACAAATAAACAGGGGAGGTGGAGCAACGAGCACATGGACCTTAGTATTCATTCAAAGACCACCCTTGGGCCGCGCTTGATTGCCATGTCGGGCATACTCTTCTTTAGTAAATACAAACACATTTTCCCTTGGAAATTAGAGGTTGATCCAAAAGTAGACATACGACATTAGCATCTATAAGTGCTCATTCCACAAGGAAATTTCAATACAAATTCAAAATTTTGACGACGGAAAAGGAAAAATTTTGATTATGGATTAGCAAGGCACTAGGGAAAAGGGATAAGGGGTACTGTACACCAACTACCATATGTAAGTGCACTCGTGCTTTTAATTCAACTTTATTATTTCCAATTAGCATAAAAAATTGCCAACGTACATCACATAAACTCGCACAAATCACATAAAACGTAGTTAGCATGGAAACCTGTTGTGCAGGGAAATTGACAGCAAGTACAACGTATACGAAACTCTGCATCAAGTTATACATCTAATGTTTTACACGGAATCTATACTTATTTGACGCATCTTAATCAGTATCATTGCCACGGAACGTTGGAGGGCACTTTCCTTTCTACTACAGAATTGCGCTCCCTTCCAATATCTCAGGCCAATATAAACTTGCAATCACAGTGTGCATTCAACACTACAAATCTGAGTCAATTTTCCCAGCATTCATATTGAAGGGGCGTATTCAAACATTCTCATGGCTTTTGTAAAAGAATTTGCCCTTGTGGCTTTGTTCATCATGGGGACCTGGATCACCCACGTTACGGCCCGGACTCTGCATGACACGGCCATGCGCGTCAGGCATGAACAGTGGATGTCTCAGTATGGGCGAGTCTACCATGATGATATTGAGAAGGAGAGAAGATTGGAGATATTCAAGAACAATGTTGAGTTCATTGAATCATTCAACAAGGCAGGATCCAGGTCCTACAAGCTAGGCGTTAATGAATTTACAGACCTTACCAACGACGAATTTAAGGCCTCACGTAATGGGCTCAAGCCCTCTAAGCACGAAGTAGGAAAGGCATCTTCTTTTATGTATGAGAATGTTACTGTAGCCCCAAGCATGGACTGGAGAAAGAAGGGAGCTGTCACCCCTGTGAAGGACCAAGGCCAATGTGGTAAGCATAAAATTCATCATATAACTAAGTTTTATTTTTTTATAGAGGTATGAATAGAAACATTCTTCAAGAATAGTATAATTTTGACTATTATTATTCTTCAAGACAACTAACCATTTCACAAACAGGATGTTGCTGGGCGTTTTCGGCCGTTGCAGCCATGGAAGGAGTCAACAAGCTGAACAAAGGTAAATTGACCTCTTTGTCAGAGCAGGAGCTGGTAGACTGTGACACCAAGGGAGAGGACCAAGGCTGCGAGGGAGGTCTCATGGATGACGCTTTCGACTTTATCCAAAACAACGGGGGGCTCACCACCGAAACAAGCTATCCATACCAGGGAACTGATGGTAGCTGCAAAATCAAAAGGGCAGCCGCCAAGATCAGAGGCCATGAAGACGTGCCCGCTAACAGCGAGAAGGCCCTGTTGAAGGCAGTGGCAAACCAGCCTGTTTCTGTTGCCATAGATGCTGGTGGCTTGGCCTTCCAGTCATACTCCAGTGGAATTTTTACTGGGGACTGTGGGACAGATTTGGACCACGGTGTCACTGCAGTTGGCTACGGAACCGCTGATGATGGGACCAAGTATTGGCTTGTGAAGAATTCGTGGGGGACTAGCTGGGGAGAAGATGGGTACATAAGGATGCAGAGGGATGTGGATGCTGAGGAAGGACTCTGTGGCATCGCCATGCAAGCCTCTTACCCTACAGCTTAGCACGATCGTGTTACTTTGTTATGACCCGCTTATTATTCATAGTATAATTAAGATTTATTTATATATAATTATATTTTAGAGTAATTATGATTTTATTATGCTTACGCTTATGTTAGAGGCTCATGCTTGTTAGAAGTCTATTCTACTTAAGAATTTTAGTAGCATTAGGATTATGAGGCTTAATTGCTTATAAATATAAATATGTAAGTGTTATGCCTTCGATGAATTACAGAGTTTAGAAATTAGAATTTAATTATTTTATTTAATTGTTCAGTTATTTTTCTTCTTTTTTTTCTTTAATTTAATTTGTGTAGACATTGGTCTACATCATTACTTGTTATACCAGTGTGTTATATAAATCAGTCATCAAAATTTGTGTGCACTGTGCAAGTCATCGTTGTCGCACAAGTACATATTTCTGCTTGTTGAATGGCAGACCTTGTGCATCTATCAATGATACAGCCATCTTGCTTGCTATTTCTTTCGTAAGGCTGCTTTGGAGACTATATTGGTGAAATATATATCCTTCAGGAAACCTATAACCTAAGTTGATTCCACAAGGGGTCCGTCTAGTTAGCTTTTCAGGCCCTGCAATTTCTAGTGGGAGTCGTATTTAAAAATACCACCAAGGGGATGAAGTCACCAGCTCCAGTGTAACACTGTCGTCTTCTTTGCATAATACGGTCACTTATAGGTACGGTTGATATTTTTGTTTTGAATGCCAATATTCTCACGACATTATTAGTCACCCTATTTATGCGATTTTTTAGATTAGTCGTTCACCCCTACTTGACCTCACCAAATCTCTCAATTAACCCTTATCTTTAATATTTTATACCAAAACACCCCTATCATCCATGCTCGCCCCCCCTCCCACTCAGAGCCAACCGGCTCCTCCTCTACCTCCCTAGGACTGGCCACCCCTCCCCACCTCAGCCCATGGCACAAACCACCCCATGAGGTGAAGGGCGGCGTCTCCCCGACTAGGGCCAGTAGCAAAGGTCCCCCTTTTGGCCTTGCCACTTGCTTGGCAGGGAGACCGGGGCAGATCAAATCATCCCACCCAGCATCCTAGCCGCACCCGATCCACTCCCTATTTGCTTATAGTTGTTGTCTTGGGTAACAGGAGGCGGATCATCCCTTGTTTCCACTTTATTTTATACTTTTGTTTACGTCAATTAATTATTGGGGCTTCCTAATAAATAACAAAGCTGACCAAGATATTTTTTCTTTTCTTATCATTAAAAATGGTGCTTCCTCCGTCCTATATTAACATAACTCGAATTTTTATATTAATAATTTTATTTGGCTCAATTTAAGCATTTAGATACCCTAAAAGATGTTTTAAAAGCTTCTCACACAAAACCAAAGAAAAAGAGTCATCCAGCACTATCACCAGCAACTAGCTCCGGCAAGCTGCCACTCGGTCAGCCTTGCTAGAGACTCTAGAGAGGACCCAACAGCTTCCACAACTTGCTTGCTCATCTCACTCATTTATGCTGGCTGAAGAGGAATTAATTTTCAGTAAAGCATGAGAAAGAGGTTTGTACAAGATTTATAGGGAAGACCCTCGGAGACAAATCCGGGGTAAATCCCTTCAGAATATTACAGTAGATCGTGTATCTTCTGAGAATATTACATAGAATCACAATATGAGTAAAGAAGGAAGATTGAGATAGAGGAATGGATTTGATTCCCTTAATACGCCCCCACAAACTCAGGGCGGGTGAGTAGCCATGAGTTTAGCAGTGAGAGTATGAAACTGAGCAATGGGCAGTGGCTTGGTAAGAATGTCTGCAAGTTGGTCTTTGGACGGGACATGACGCACCCGCATGTGGCCAGCAAGAACTTGCTCCCGAATGTAGTGATGATCAATCTCAATGTGTTTGGTGTGAGCATGAAATACCTGGTTGGCAGTGAGAGCAATGGCAGATAGGTTGTCGCACAGGAGGATGGGTGTAGCGTTGGAGGAGAGGCCAAGAAATTTGAGAACCATGGAGACCCAGACAATTTATGTGGCTGTGGAGGAAAGCGCACGGTACTCGGCTTCAGTGGATGAGCGGGCAACGGTGTCTTGCTTTTTGGACTTCCAAATGATAAGGTTAGGACCCATAAAGATGCAGTACCCAGTGACAGATCGGGGTCAAGGGGATCACCTGCCCAGTCAGAATCGGAGTAGGCAGTGAAGGAACAGGGCCCTGGCCGTAATAGAATACCATGAGAGAGAGTGCCTTGAAGATACCAGAGAATCTGCTTAACGGCAATATAGTGGGCAATGGTGGGGTTATGCATATGTTGGCAGACATAGTTTACGGAGTAGGCAATATCTGGGCGGGTATGGGTGAGGTATTGAAGAGCGCCGACGATGCTTTTGTAGTGGGATGGGTCAGGGAAGAGGGGTTCATTAGGGGAGGTGGGAGGTCATTTGTGGCCGGTGGGAGTAGGAGTGGGTTTGCAGTGGTCCATTTGGGCACGATGGAGAATGTCTCGAGCGTAGTAAACTTGGGAGAGAAAGAGACCATTAGGGGTAGTGGTGAACTCAATGCCAAGGAAGTGGTGAAGGAGACCCAAGTCTTTAACAGCGAAGGCACGACTAAGAAGATATATGACATGTGTAACGAAGGGAGTATGGGAGCCAGTGATAAGGATGTCGTCAACGTAGACTACGAGGATGGTGGTTTGGGAACCCTGTTGGTGGAGGAAAAGAGATGTGTCGGCATGACACGGCCGAAAGCCAAGCTGGAGTAAGTAAGATGAAAGTTTGGCGTACCATTGGCGGGGGGCTTGTTTGAGGCCATAGAGAGCTTTGTGGAGACGACAAACATGGTGAGGGTGGGAGGGATCAGTGAAACTTGGGGGTTGGGCTATGTAGAGTTCTTCCTCAATGGTGCCATGAAGGAAGGCATTAGAGACATCAAGTTGTTTAATGGGCCAGGCATTAGAGAGAGCAAGGCTGAGGACAATGCGGATGGTATAAGGTTTGACCACAGGGCTGAAGGTTTTATGGTAGTTGTGGCCTTCTTCTTGAGTGAAGCCTTTGGCAACTGGGCGAGCCTTGTACCTGGAGATGGTACCATCAGGTCCACATTTGATCTTATAAGTCCACCGACATCCAATGATGTTAGAATCAGGTGGGGGTGGTACAAGGGTCCAGGTGCCTTGACGGAGGAGGGCTCCATATTCAGAGTGCATAGCATCGCACCATTCTGGGATTTGGGAGGCAAGGCGATAGGAGGTGGGTTCTGTGTCAGGAGGGGATTGGGCGGTGAGGGAAAGAGGGATACGAGGTCGGTAGATGCCGGCTTTGCTATGGGTAATCATGTGATGGGTATGGGTGGTAGTGGGGATAGGTTGGAAGGTGGTAGGGGAGGGGTGGGGAAGACGGGGGAGAGGGGAGGGGTGGGGGAATGAGGAGGAGAGGAGGGGGCAGGGGATAGAGAGGTTGGAGGTATAGGAGGGGAGGGAGGAGAGGTTGGAGATTGTGGGGAAGGGGAGGAAGAGGCAGGGGGTAGGGGTAGAGGAGAAAGAAGGGGGCGGGGGAGGTTAAGGGGGGTGAGTTGCGAAAGGGAAAGTCATCTTCCAGGAAGCGAACATGACGAGAGATGTAGACACGATGAGTTGAGGGATCAAGACAGCGATAGCCTTTGGTGGTAGGACAATAGCCAAGGAAAACACATGGAGCAAACCGAGCGTTAAGCTTGTGTTGTGAATAAGGGTGGGTCCATGGATAACAGCGGCAACCGAAAACACGAAGGTGAGAGTAGTCAGGAGGAGTATTGTGAAGGAGTTGGTAAGGGGAGATATGGTGGAGGGTAGGGGAGGGAAGTCTGTTTATGAGGTAGGTGGCAGTATATGCAGCATCAACCCAATAGGTGGAAGGCATGTAGGCGGAGGTAAGTAGGGTAAGGGTGGTTTCAATTATGTGGCGGTGTTTGCATTCAGCGACGCCATTTTGTTCAAGTGTATGGGGACAAGAAAACTGGTGAGTGATGCCACGAGAGTGAAAGTGGGTGGTGAAGCGAGAGTTGACAAATTTGCGACCATTGTTAGAACGAAAAGTGGTGATTCGATGGGGGAAGGTATTCTCGACCATGGATTGAAAGACAAAGAAGGTGTCAAAGATGTCTGACTTCAGTTTTAGGGGGTAGAACCAAGTATAGCGGGAGTAGTCATCGACGAAGATGATGTAGTATTGGTAGCCAAGGAATGAGGTGACCGGAGAAGGTCCCCAAAGGTCAGAATGGATAAGCTCGAGAGGGTGAGTAGTGGAGCGATGGGACAGGGAAAAGGGCAATTTATGAGATTTGCTAACATGACAACTATTACACTCTAAGTGCTTTATTTTGGTAACAGGGAAAGGGAAAAAAGAAACAATAGTGTTGAAGGTGGGGAGGCAGGGTGGCCAAGTCGTTGATGCCAAGTGGTGGAGGAGGAGGTTGTGGTGGTGAAGGCACTGGGGGGGGGGGGGGGGGTGGGGGGAGAGAGAGCGGGTAGACGCCATTTCGACTAGGTCCACGATAAAGGAGGTGGCCGGTCTTGTTATCCTGGATAGACACATCAGAGGCAGAGAAGGTTAGAGAGCAGTCATTGTCACATGCAATTTTGTGCACAGAGAGAAGATTATGAGCAATAGAGGGTGTGTGGAGGATAGTGGGAAGACGGAGGGTAGAGTGGGGAAGGATGAGGGAGGTGCTACCAGTGGAGGAGACAGGAAGGGATTGACCGTTACCTATGTTGACATAAAGAGGGGGACCAGGATAGGGGGAAGGGGAGGTGAGGTGGTTCACATCCGGGGTAATGTGTTCACTGGCACCGGAATCTAAGAGCCAATTGTAGGAGTGTTGGATACCTCCTTGAGCACTCATGGCCAGGGCACGGTTCCCGGTGGGACCCATATAAGAAGTGTTATAGCGGGTGCCGCATTTAATGGCATTGTGGTCAAAGGAGCCACATATTTGGCAAGCGGGGCGGGAGGGACGGAAGCCACCACACCCACAACCGTAGCGTGGGTAACCCCCGCCCCCGCGACGAAAGTTGGGGCGGGGGGGTCTATAGTTTGTTACAGGAGGTGTGGGAAGAATTCCCGGGGCTGCAAAGGCCGTGGCGGCAACATGAGAGGGGGCCACGATGGCCGGTGGGACACCCAAGGGGGGGCCGAGAAGAAGGTGGCCTAGGGCCGCTGTGAGGGGACCCAGGAGGGCCTGTGGGCTGGAGGCGGAGGAGTTGTGACCAACGGCGGCATGAAGGGCTGTGGGATGAGCGAGCAGTGGTCCGGCGGGAGCTATGGGCTGAAGTTTGAATGCGGCTTCTTCGGCGAGGAGGAGGTTCCACAGTTCTGCAAGAGGTACGATGGTGCCATGAGCACGTATACCGGCGGCGAAGGCGGCATAGTCAGACGGTAGGCCGGAAAGAGTCTGGTGCAAGAGGTCGGCATCATTGACCAGTACACCAACGGCTGCCAGCTGGTCGACCAACTGACGGAGTTGGTCGAGGTAGGCCGCCATGCCGATTGGACGGAAGCGGCAGCGCCAGAGCTCACCCATGAAGTGGATGATTGCAGCTGGTGAAGCAGATAGGTAGCGAGTGGCAACAACAGTCCGAAGATCGGTGGCAGTGGTGTAGGAGAGGAAGTGGAGGACAAGAGTCGGGTCGATGGTGGCCCGGAGAAACACGAGCAGGTGGTGGTCGGTGGCGATCCAATCTGAATAGGAGGGCCGAGCGGTAGAGTCCTCCGGCGAAGGGCAAGGTAGAGAGCTGTCGACGTAGGGGAGAAGGCGATAGGCGTCCAGAACGGAGGCGGTGGTTGTGCGCCAGACAAGAAAATTAGAGCCGTCGAGACGGACGGTGATGAGGCTGGTGAGGTTCGAAACCAGGAACTTGATTGAGGAGGGGACTGTCTGAAGAAAATCAGTTGTTGTGGGGGGAACACCAGACAAAGAGTGACCGGAAGGGGAGGAGACGATGGTCGGCGCGGGAGGGGCTGAAGAGGCCATGAGGAGTAAGGGGGACAGACGGAGTCAGAGAGGGTAAGGGGAAGACTGGAGATTGGCCGGAGAGAGATGGAGCGACCACGGGCAGAGAGGTGAAGGGAGCGGAGGCGACTGAGTGGAGGGAGGGAGATGCGAGACGAGGAGGGTAGAGGAGCGACTAGCCGGAGATAAGGGTAGAGACTAGCCAGAGAAGAGGAATGAAGGGACGAGAAACTGACAGGAGAAAGGGGATTGGTGGAGGGAGGCGAGTAGAGGTAGAAAGGCGGGGTAGTGGAGGACATGAAGACGGAGCTGGGGTGGTGAGCGTCTGCCGGTGACGGAACAAGTGGTGGTGACGGGTAGGGGGGAGACGAGATCTTTGAATGGGGAAGAAGGTGAACAGTGAGGGGAGACGAGATCTGTGAGTGAGTGTACCGATGCAGGGTGGTGGGCTCAAGACGAACAATGACGGGAGAGAACAGGAGATGGGAAGGAAAGGTGCAGAGTGGGAGGCTCGAGGTTGCAGTTAAGTATGACGGAAGGGGTATTGGGAATCATAGGGAAATGGCAGGAGGAAAAGAGAAGAAGATGCTACGTGACTATTTTGAGAAGGGGACAAAGGAAGACGTGCGAGGGGCAAATGGTCACGCAGGACGTAGAGACGGAGAGAAAAGACTTTAACCACTGGGCTCCGATACTATGAAGAGGAATTAATTTTCAGTAAAGCATGAGAAAGAGGTTTGTACAGGATTTATAGGGAAGACCCTCGGAGACAAATCTGGGGTAAATCCCTTCAGAATATTAGAGTAGATCATATATCTTATAAGAATATTACATAAAATCACAATATGAGTAAAGAAGGAAGATTGAGATAGAGGAATGGATTTAATTCCCTTAATATTGGCCTTCACAAAGCTCCCCTTCCCAGAGTCTCCCATCAAACACCTTAACTCACTCTCCACCTCCTCCGCCCGCACTACCCCACCACCGTCTACCTCCGCCACCGCTACCATCCTAACTTCTCTGGCCATCTAGGGAACGTTCAGCCTCTGCTCGGCATACATGGACAAGCAAGCACCGACACCCCAAACCACAGGCACTCCAACAGTGAGTTCCATGTGCAGTGGTATAAGAACCCGCCCACAGCTTGGTTATCAAGCACAACCTTTGAAGTGTGCCCAATTCAGCCACACCATCCCCTGGTCCTGGGTCTGCCCCAAGAACCCCTCGGGTAGCAGCGCCGCCAACTCTTCCTCGCTTGGGTCGGTCAGTGGGCCAAACCATCCCGGCTGCTAACATAGATGGTTCACAAGATCCGCAACACACTGCACTCCAACCCCGCCGCCACCTCCCTTGCTTGCTGCCTACATGGCCATCAGGCTCTCGAAGCATAAACAGCATCGAGGCCGGCCGCTGGGCGTCAATCCATTTGATGTAGGAGCAGCTTGGTTGGTGAATATAAGCTGGGTCCAGAGCAAGGACTGGCTGACTGGGTAGATCGGCTGAGTGGGGTGATCAGGGATGTAGAGCTTGCGTTCGATGGCGGTCAACAACCCAACCTCCCATCTTTTGGTAGGTGTTCACGATGAGACCCTGCATTGCGTGAAATCTCCTTTCATGTGATATGAACTAGTCATACCTATCCAGTGTAGGGATTGGTAGCACAGCAGAAGGAAGAGGTCCCAAGCCAGGGACATGGAGAACTGCAAAGTCCAAGTTCTAGAGCTCGGCATCCGGGCCGGCCAGCCTCCACCGTAGGTTTAGAAGGCGGAACCTAAGGGCAAGGAGGGCAGCGCCAAAGGAGAAATATTGGTAGGTGGGGATGCTAAGCTCCGACCCCACCTCGTCGGCCAGGATGATGGCGAAGAGGTCGACAAAGAGAGCAACGACGCAGGTGGGGGAAGAGTTGATAGCATCTCTAACAAGGCAGAGGAGAAGAATTAGGCCACAGGGGAACTTGGCTTCCTTAGTACTAATGTGCATATTTGAAAGAAGCATGTCACATCTTTCATGCATTACATAGAGGCTGAGTAAGTCACACAATCAACATTGATTGACTCAAAAGTGTTCAACCTACATGTGTATGCCTAGGTGCGTACACTTAAACGAGATGCTTAATAATGTCTAATAATAACATGGCAATGTCATCCTAGAAAATATAAGATTTTAATTACTCTTTAATTTATTAGAATAAATGTAAATAAAGCATTTCTAATTCATTATAACCTTTAGATAAGATATTTTTGGGAATTACAACAAAGAGTCTGGGCATATATATTGTAATAACCTTAATTTCTGACATGATCTTTTTATAAAATTTATTTCTAATAATTTTTAAGTTTAATTAGAGCTTGTAGAGACAAGTGTAACAAGTCGTGAAATGCTTAAATCGGAGGTCGGGAACAAAAGTCATAACATCAGGAAGTGTGCTCTACCAACGGGACCCACTTTTAAAATAAGGGTAAACTGATTCATAAGTTGTCTAGTCTCATAGGGCTCATCAATACGAGTGGTATCAAGAACGTGCAAAACTGAGTTTGGGATAGGAAGTTACGTTTATTTAAAGTTTAAGGTAAAAAAAATATTTTCGATTCGACACGGTGCACGATGAACGCATGCGTCACACGCGACGAATGCGCGTGACGAAGGCGCGTTCATCATGCATGCCCACCGAATTCAGCGGCACCCACTGGAACGGAGCCACCCACTGGAACGGTGCCACCGCAGCCATTTCCGGCGGTGCACCACCATTTCCTCCGCCTATAAATACACCTCCGGCCAGTTTTTTTTTACCACAACTCATTTTATTACTCTTTCACTGTTTTCACTGCCTCTAGCCCGTTTTAAATCCGAATTACACTATCCAAGACCCGTTTCCTACTAAATCGAGGGTGCTCTACGCATTGGAAGGGTTATTTTCTCAAGTTGACCTCTCTAAAGTCAAGAAAGTCCTACCCTTTCCTAATCCTCCCCTCTCTTCTTTTTACGTTTTTTCGAACCGTTTCAAACCCTTTTTAGTCTGTTCGAAAGCCCAACCCCACTAAATCGCATGCGTTCTACGCGTTGGGATGGTTATTCTGCTGAGATTTTGACTTGCCAAAGTTCTGCTAAAAGTTTTATTCTACTTTTTCTGAAAGGAAACTCTGTCTTTAAAAGCATCTCCTCTTTTCAAAAACTTCTCCAAGTTTTGGGTAACTGTACCCTCTAGATAGTTCTTGGTTTTTCGAAACTAAGGATTATTATAATGATGATTCTGGATACCACAACATTTGTCTTTGGCACGCACACAAGATTGGGATATCATGGGAAAATCTATTTCCTTCCTTCTCCTGTTGCCCCATAAACACGGGTGTAAGTCGTCTAGTATCGCGACATTTCTGTGACCGTGTTTTCAGACTTGTTTTATTTTCTAAATGATTTTAAAAGAAGGATGACACGTTTTTTACATCAATGAAGCATATTCTTAGAACTTAACTCAACCTACTGAGTATGAATTTACTCACCTACCCTCAGATTCTGCAAGTGTGTCACTCAAATCTGAAGGAGCCGACAAAGAGCTTTCTTAAATTATAGTTTATGTACTATCTTTTTGTACTTTATGTAATGTTTGTACTAACTGATGTATAAAGGCATGTTATGCCCAATTTTGGATATCTTTGTATAATACAAAGTGTGTTGTAATTACTCTTTTGGTACACGGTGATCCTTGGCAATAGGAATTAAATTTTCAAAAATTATTTTCTTTTATTTCAAAAAATTGAGGGGTGTTACATATATATATACATACAGCATTTCTCATTCATTATAATCTTAAGCATTTAATAAACGTCGCAATAAGCGTTGAAAAAAATGTCATCGCTATTGCCAATTTGTGACGGATAACTAAAAGTGTCGCTAATAAGGCGTATTAGCGATGTATAGTTATGCGTCGCTAATAATAACTTATTAGTGACGTATATTTTATAGTGTCGCTAATAATTAGCTATTAGCGACATTTGTTTATACATTGTTAATAGAAAATTATTTTTTTAAAAAAAATTTATTAGCGACATACATCTATAAGCGTCGCTAATAAGGAACTATTAGCGACACTTTATTATATGTCACTAATAGAAAATTTATTTTAAAAAAATTAAAAAATAACTTATTAGCAACGTATACTTAAAGCGTGGCTAATAAGTCATTATTAGCGACGCTTTCTATATGTCACTAATAGAATAAATTTGTTTAAAAAAAATCAAAATGCTACTAATATTATAATATTAAAAAATTAAAATTAAATAGCAACGCTAAATCAAATAGCGACATTTTTTCAACATCGCTAATATATTTTATTTTTTTTAAATCCGGTAGGCCCGATGGCCCACCGAGAAAGGGAGAGGGGACCGAAAGACTGCAGGGCGCTGGAATCCGGACCCCCAGCTCCGCCCCCTTCGTATAAAATTCAGAGGAGGGAGAGGGGGGGCAGCAGGGGGTGGGTGGAGGGGTGGAGCAGGGGAGGGGGAGTGGGAGTGGGAGTGGGAGGATGGCGGCGGCGCCTCTACCGCCACAGTCCTTCGGCCTCACTCTCCCTGCCTTCGCCCCCTCCTTCCTCCCCCCACCCCTCCTCTAAAAACCAAGAGAGGGGGGGGGGGGGGGCGGGGGGGGGTCCCCGGAGTAAAGGGTGAGTGGGGAACATGGCAAGGCAGAGAAGGGGGTGGGAGGGCAGCGCAGAAGGAAGGTCGTGGGCGAAGGGAAGGCGCAACGGGGCGGAGCGAAAGAGGAAGGAGGACCGGAAGGGAGGAGGGGGCAAAGGAGGGGGTGTGGGAGCGGAGGATGGCTGGCCATGAGTGGAAGGCAGCAAGGGCAAGAGGCGGCAGGGCAAAAGATGGGGGAGGGGGTTAGTTATAAGCAGCAGTGAAATTTCACCCGCGCGCGAAATTTCCCTCGCAGGGGGAATTTCGCTCACTTCATATTTTTTTAAAAATATATATATATATATATATATATATATATATATATATATATATATATATATATATATATAATTAGCGACACTCAAATTGAGCATCACTATTACTACGTATATCAGCAAATATAATATTATATTATTGATGTATATACATATGTCACAATACAATGGTGTATTAGCGATGTATACATGTATACGTCGCTAATACTCTTATATAAAAAAAAATCCATATCCTATCCACTCTCTCTCTCTCTTCCCTCCCCCTATCTCTCTTCCCTCCTCTCTCTCTCTGTTCCCTATCCTCTTCCCTCCCCTCCTCTCTCTCTCTCTCTCTCTCTCCCCTCTATCTCCCTCTCCTCTCTCCTCCCTCCCTCTCTCTCTCTCCTTCCTCCCTCCCTCCCTCTCTCTCTCTCCTTCCTCCCTCCCTCCCTCTCTCTCTCCTTCCTCCCTCCCTCCCTCTCTCTCTCCTCCCTCCCTCCCTCTCTCTCCTCTAATTTCATTTTTTTATAATTTTTTATTTTTTAAAATTAATTTTAAAATAAAAAATTATATAAATACTATTAGCGACGTATAGAAATATATGTCGCTATTTGTGTAGTTATTAGCAACATATATTATTTTATTTTTTATTTTTAAAATATAATAATTTATAAAAAATTCTTAAAAAATAAAAAATTAATTAATCTCCCTCTCCCCTCTCCCTCTCTCCCCTGGCTCTCATCTCTCTTCTCCCTCTACTCTCCCACTCCCCTCTCTCCCTCTCCTCTCTCTCTCTCTCCCTCTCATCTCTTTCCCACTCTCTCCCCTAGCGACGTATAAAATTATATGTCACTATTAGTTTTTATTTTAATTTTTTATTTCTATTTTAAAAATAAAAAATTATTAAAAAAATTAAAAATAATTATAATAAAATTACCCTCCCTCTCATCTCTATTCTCCTCTCCCTCTCCTCTCTCTCTCTCCCCTCTCTCTATCTCTCTCCTCTTCCTCTCTCCTCCTTCTCCTCCCCCTCCTCTCTCTCTCTCTCCTCCTTCTCCTCTCTCTCTCCCTCTCCTATCTTCCCTCTCCTCTCCTCTCCTCTCCTCTCCTCTCCTCTCCTCCCTCTCCTCTCCTTTCTCTCCCTCTCCTCTCCTCTCTCTCCTCCCTCTCCTCTCCTCTCCTCTCTTTTCTTTCCCTACACACTATCTCTCCTCTAATTTTACTTTTGTAAGACTTTTTATTCTTTAAAATTAATTTTAAAAAATAAAAAAAGAATTAAAAGAATTTTATACTAATATGTATAAAATTATACGTCACTATTAGTATTTATTTTTATTTTTAAATTTTATTTTAAAAATATTAAAAGTAATTAAAAATTAAAATAAAATTACCCTCCTCCTCTCTCTCTCTCTCTCTCCCTTCCTCTCTTTCCCTCTCTCTCCCCTCTATCTCTCTCCTCTCTCCCTCTTATCCCTCACCTCTATCTCCTCTCCCTCTCCTCTCTCTCTTTCCTCCCTCTCCTCTCCTCTCTCTCTCCCTCCCTCTCCTCTCTCTCTCCCTCTCCCTCCCTCTCCTCTCTCTCTCTCCCTCTCCTCTCTCTCTCCTCATCTCCTCTCTCTCCCTCTCCTCACTCTCTCTCCCTCTCCTCACTCTCTCTCCCTCTCTCCTCTCCCTCTCCTCTCTCTCCCTCTCTCCTCTCCCTCTCCTCTCTTTCCTCTCTCTCCCTCCCTCTCCTCTCTCCCTCTCCCTCTCCTCTCTCTCTCTCCTATAATTTCAATTTTTATGATTTTTTTAAAAAAATAATTTTAAAAATAAAAAATAAAATGAAATAAATCTTATTAGCGACATATAGAAATATACATTGATAATACCTATACTATTAGCGACATATATTTCTATACGTCACTAAAAGTTTTTATTTTATTTTTATTATAATTAATAATTATTAGCGATGCTTATTTTATTTCTATACGCTTATTTTTAATAGTAGAGCTATTAGCGATGCTTAAGACAAGCGTCACTAATAGTTATAATTTTTTTAATTAAAATATATATATTTTAGCAACGTTTGTATAAAGCGTCGCAAATAGGTCAACTATTAGCGACCCTCATAATAAAGCATCAATAATATCTGACTATTAGCGACGTATAGATTTATGTGTCACTAATAGTTGACTTTATTGCGACGCTTCTCTATACATCGCAAATAGTTATTTTTAGCAACGTTTGATTTTCCGTTGCTAATAAATAAGTCGCTAATACTACATTTTGTTCTAGTGACACCGGAGGAAGGGGTTGTGGGGACCGGAATCCGGATCCCCACTGGATCCCCCTCCCCTGCCCTCTCCACATCGCTCCCGCCTACACCCGGTCCCCCCCCCCCCTCGTCCGGTCGATAGACCGGAGGAGGGGGCTCGGGGACCGGAATCTGGCACCACATCCACCCTCTCCCCGATCACCCCCCAACCTCCGTATCCCCCACTAGCGGGATTTTTTTTGTAATTTTTTAAGTCATTAGCGATGCTTGCCACAAGCGTCGCTAAAGACTTTCTTTAGTTTTTTTCTTATTAATGATGCATATCTTTAGGCTTTGGTAATAGAAAAATAACATTTTTTTATGTTTTTGATTAATGACACATTTTTATTATTTTATTTAAAATTTTATTTTAAAATTTATTATTATTATTATTAGTGATGCATAGATAAGTGACGCTAATATATAACTATTTGTGATGCTTAATTATAAGCGTCGCTAATACTGACATATTAGCGACGCTTCTCTATGTGTCGCTAAAAAAACTATTTAGTGACGCATATTTAAATGTTGTTAATGTTAAGACTATTGGCGACGTTTAATGATAACAGACCCTAATAAGTAATAGCGACAGCAATTTTACCAACACATTTAGTGACGCTTTATAAAGACATTTAGAGACTATTAACGACATTTACAAGCGTCACTAATACTTCAATTTGTTGTAGTGTCATCTTCAGTATATATAAACACATTTTGCTTTGGAAATTAGAGGTTGATCCAAAAGTAGACATACGCATTTAGCATCTTTAAGTGCTCATTCCACAAGGAAATTTCACCACAAATTCAAAATTTTGACGACGGAAAAGGAGAAATTTTGATTATGGATTAGCAAGGCACTACGGACAAAGATAAGGGTTACTGTACACCAACTATCATATGTGAGTGCACTCGTGCTTTTAATTCAACTCTATTATTTCCAATTAGCATAAAAAATTGCCAACGTACATCACATAAACGCGCACAAATCACATAAAACGTAGTTAGCATGGAAACCTGTTATGCAGGGAAATAGATTGAAATTGACAGCAAGTACAACGTATATGAAACTCAGGCCACGGAACGTAGTTATATATCTAATGTTTTACACGGAATCTGTACTTATTTGACGCATCTTAATCAGTATTATTGCCACGGAACGTTGGAGGTCACTTTCCTTTCTACTACAGAATTGGGCTCCCTTCCAATATCTCAGGCCTATATAAACTTGCAATCACAGTGTGCATTCAACACTACAAATCTGAGTCAATTTTCCCAGCATTCATATTGAAGGGGCGTATTCAAACATTCTCATGGCTTTCGTAAAAGAATTTTCTTTTGTGGCTTTGTTCATCATGGGGACCTGGATCACCCACGTTACGGCCCGGACTCTGCATGACACGGCCATGCGCGTCAGGCATGAACAGTGGATGTCTCAGTATGGGCGAGTCTACCATGATGATATCGAGAAGGAGAGAAGATTGGAGATATTCAAGAACAATGTTGAGTTCATTGAATCATTCAACAAGGAAGGATCCAGGTCCTACAAGCTAGGCGTTAATGAATTTACAGACCTTACCAACGACGAATTTAAGGCCTCACGTAATGGGCTCAAGCCCTCTGAGCACGAAGTAGGAAAGACATCTTTTATGTATGAGAATGTTACTGTAGCCCCAAGCATGGACTGGAGAAAGAAGGGAGCTGTCACCCCTGTGAAGGACCAAGGCCAATGTGGTAAGCATAAAATTCATCATATAACTAAGTTTTATTTTTTTATAGAGGTATGAATAGAAACATTCTTCAAGAATATTATAATTTTGACTATTATTATTCTTCAAGACAACTAACCATGTCACAAACAGGATGTTGCTGGGCGTTTTCGGCCGTTGCAGCCATGGAAGGAGTCAACAAGGTGAACACAGGTAAATTGATCTCTTTGTCAGAGCAGGAACTGGTAGACTGTGACACCAAGGGAGAGGACCAAGGCTGCGAGGGAGGTCTCATGGATGACGCTTTCGACTTTATCCAAAACAACGGGGGGCTCACCACCGAAACAAGCTATCCATACCAGGGAACTGATGGCAGCTGCAAAATCAAAAGGGCAGCCGCCAAGATCACAGGCCATGAAGACGTGCCCGCTAACAGCGAGAAGGCCCTGTTGAAGGCAGTGGCAAACCAGCCTGTTTCTGTTGCCATAGATGCTGGTGGCTTGGCCTTCCAGTCATACTCCAGTGGAATTTTTACTGGGGACTGTGGGACAGATTTGGACCACGGTGTCACTGCAGTTGGCTATGGAACCGCTGATGATGGGACCAAGTATTGGCTTGTGAAGAATTCGTGGGGGACTAGCTGGGGAGAAGATGGGTACATAAGGATGCAGAGGGATGTGGATGCTGAGGAAGGACTCTGTGGCATCGCCATGCAAGCCTCTTACCCTACAGCTTAGCACGATCGTGTTACTTTGTTATGACCCGCTTATTATTCATAGTATAATTAGGATTTATTTATAAATAATTATATTTTAGAGTAATTATAATTTTATTATGCTTACGCTTATGTTAGAGGCTCATGCTTGTTAGGAGTCTATTCTAATTAAAAATTTTAGTAGCATTAAGATTATGAGGCTTAATTGCTTATAAATATAAATATGTAAGTGTTATGCCTTCCATGAATTACAGAGTTTAGAAATTAGAATTTAATTATTTTATTTAATTGTTCAGTTATTTTTCTTCTTCTTTTTCTTTAATTTAATTTGTGTAGACATTGGTCTACATCATTACTTGTTATACCTGTGTGTTATATAAATCATTTATCAAAATTTGTGTGCACTGTGCAAGTTATCATTGTGACACAAGTACATATTTCTGCTTGTTGAATGGCAGACCTTGTGCATCTATCAATGATACAGCCATCTTGCTTGCTATTTCTTTCGTAAGGCTATATTGGTGAATTATATATCCTTCAGGAAACCTATAACCTAAGTTAATTCCACAAGGGGTCCGTCTAGTTACCTTTTCAGGCCCTGCAATTTCTAGTGGGAGTCATATTTAAAAATACCACCAAGGGGATGAAGTCACCAGCTCCAGTGTAACACTGTCGTCTTCTTTGCATAATACGGTCACTTATAGGTACGGTTGATATTTTTTGTTTTGAATGCCAATATTCTCACGACATTATTAGTCACCCTATTTATGCGATTTTTTACATTAGTCGTTCACCCCTACTTCACCTCACCAAATCTCTCAATTAACCCTTATCTTTAATATTTTATACCAAAACACCCCCATCATCCATGCTCGTCCCCCCTCCCATTCAGAGCTCACCGGCTCCTCCTCTACCTCCCTAGGACTGGCCACCCCTCCCCACCTCAGCCCATGGCACAAACCACCCCATGAGGTAAAGGGCGGCATCTCCCCAACTAGGGCCAGCAGCAAAGGCCCCCTTTGGCCTTGCCACTTGCTTGGCAGGGAGACCGGGTCAGAGCAAATCATCCCACCCAGCATCCTAGCCGCACCCGATCCACTCCCTCTTTGCTTATAGTTTTTTCCTGGGTAACAGCAGACGTCCATAAATTACCCTTTTCTTTGCTTATAGTCTTTGCTTATAGTTTGTGGGAACATAAACTTTAATGTCTTGACATATTGGACCCATCTTAAATAAATATAAATTATCTTAATTTTATGAAGAAAAAAAAGACTCCATGACTCAATGATAAAAAAATTTTAAAAAATTATTGTAAAATTCAAATTTCTAAGGATTCCAATTGTAATCTTAATAGAAAATTTGAAAAGATATATCATAAATTGTTTGATATGTAAAATATTACCATAACATATTGTTTGATATGTAGTACAATATATCCCTTTTTTTACTCGATTGTATTATTTCTGCATATACTTTATTAAATCTAATTTTTATGATATATCTAAATTGCAATACATATCACATGTGGGCATGTGTATAATGTGTCTTTAAATCATTACTTCTCAAAAATATATATCATCACTACAACAAGTTATGCATCATTAATAGTCCCCTAAACGTCGCTAATGACTATTAGCAACGTATAATAAATGTCGCTATAAGCGTCAAAAAAAGTGTCATCGTAATTGACTATTCGCGACGTATAACAAAAAATATCGCTAATAGAGCCTTTTAGCAACACATATATATGCATCGCTATTAGTTTATTATTAGCGACGCATATATATGTGTCGCTAATAATAAACTAATAGCAACATTTAACACATTATTAGCGACGATTTTGTATTTGTCGCTAATAAAAAACTATTTTTTAAACAAATTTAAAATTAATTATTAACGATGTATAAATATATAAGTCGCTAATAAGACCTTATTAGTGAGACTTTTTTATACATCGCTAATAAAAAAAGATTTTAAAAATTTTCAAAGCGTCGCTAATATTATAATATTAAAAAATTGAAATGCAATAGCGACGCTCTAAAAATGTCGTTACTAAATATTTTAAAAATGTTTTAGCAACGCTTTTATATGCGTCGCTACAAATGAATTATTTTAAAAAAACCTCGGCGGGCCATGGGCTCACCAGGGAAGGGAAATGTTGCCGGAGGACGACAGGGCGCCAGAATCAAGAGTTGGGGTTTGAGAGGGGGAGCCCCCTCCTCTAAAAATCAAAGGAGGGGGAAGGAGAGGGGGGTCTAGAAAATTTGGGGGGGGGGACTAGAGAAGAAGGGAGGGAAAGCCGGAGGATGGCGCCGCCACCACCGTCCTCCGGCCCCCACTACCCGGCTCTGCCCCTCCTCCCCCCTCCAACCCCCTCCTCTGAAAATCAGAGGAGGGGGATCGGAGCAGGGGAGAGAGGTGGGGCGGAGAAGGGGTGGGAGGACGGCGCTACCCCGCCAGCCTTAGTTTCCCATGGAAGGGGGCGGAGCAGAGAGGGAGAATGGGGACCGGGAGGGAAGAGGGGGCATCGGAGGGGGTGGGGGATCTAGGACAGTGGGGAGTGGGCAGAGGGCGGGGGGGCGGCGGGCAGCCCAGCCCCGCCCCGCCCTGCCGGCCTCAGGTCCCCGTGGAGGGGGGAGGAGAGGGGGGACCGGGAGGGATGAGGGGGCACCAAAGGGGGTCGAGGGTCGGAGGACGGTGGGGCACGGGCGGAGGTGGCGCGGCTGCGCAGCGGCAGGTGACAGACGGCGGGGCGCAAATGGAATTGGGGGGCATTTTATAAGCAACGGGCAAAATTTCCCCGCGTGGGTGGAATTTCGCATGTGTACATTATTTTTTTTTACAAAAATTATTCTTTAGCGATGGTCCTCATGATTGTCGCTATTTGTAATTTTAAGTGACGTATCATACATATGTCGCTAAATATAGTATTTTTTGTGACATATATTACTATATGTCGCTAAAAAAATTGTATTTAGAGACATATAGTACTATACATCGCTATAAATACTATATTTAGCGACGTATAGTACAATTTGTCGCTATATACGATTTTTTCTTATTTAAAAATTTCTTTCTCTCCTCACTCTCTCTCTACACTATTCACTCACTCTCTCCGCTCACTTTAAATTGTATTCTTTATTATTTTAAATTTTTAAAAAATAATTAAAAGAAATCATATTACTGACGTATATAATTATATGTCGCTAATATGTCACGTATTAACAATGAATAATTTTATACGTCGCTAATACATAAACTAATAGCGACGTATATGTATTTATGTCGCTATTAGTATTTATTTTAAGTTTTATTTTTTATTTTAGAAATATAAAACTAATAAAAAAATTAAAATAAAATAACTCTCCCTCTCCTCTCTCTCCTCCCTCTCTCACCCTCTCTTCTCCTCTCTCTCTCTCCCTCTCCTCTCCTCTCTCTGCCTCTCCTCTCTCTCTACACACTATCTCTCCTCTAATTTTAATTTTTTAAGATTTTTTATTCTTAAAATTAATTTTCAAAATTGAAAAAGAATTAAAAGAAATCATATTAGCGACGTATATAATTATACATCGTTAATATGTCATATTAGAGACGTATAATTTTATACGTCGCCAATACATATACTAATAGTGACGTATATGTTTATACGTCGCTATTAATATTTTTTTTTATTTTTTATTATAAAAATAAAAAAATTAATAAAAAAATTTAAAATAAAATTACTCCCCCTCCTCTCTCTCTCTCTATCTCCCCTCGCTCCCTACACACTATCTCTCCTCTAATTACAATTTTTTAAGATTTTTTATTCTTTAAAATTAGTTTTAAAACTAAAAAAAATTAAAAGAAATCATATTATAGACGTACATAATTATAGGTCGCTAATATGTCACATATTAGTAACGTATAAGTCTATACGTCGCAAATACATATATTAATAGTGACGTATATGTATATATGTCGCTATTAATATTTATTTTAAGTTTTATTTTTTATTTTAAAAATATAAAAATTTATAAAAAATAAAATTACTCACCCTCTCCTCTCTCTCTCCCTCTCTCTCCTCTCTCCCTACACACTCTCTCCTCCAATTTAAATTTTTAAGATTTTTTATTCTTTAAAATTAATTTTAAAAATTAAAAGAAATAATATTAGCGATGTAAATAGTTATACGTCGCTAATATGTCACTTATTAGCGGTGTATAATTATATACATCGCTAATATATATACTAATAACGATGTATATGTATATATGTCGCTATTAATATTTTTTAAAATTATATTTTTTTATTTTTAAAATAGAAAAATTGAAATAAAATTACTCTCCCTCTCTTCTCTCATCTCTCTTCTCCCTCTCGTCTCTCCTCTCTCTCTCTTCCCTATCCTCTCTCTCCCTCTCCTCTCTCTCCCCTCTCTCTATCTCTCTCCTCTTCTTCTTTCCTCTCTCCCTCCTATACGTCTCCTCTCCTCTCTCTCCCTCTTTCTCTTCTCTCTTTCTCTTCTCTATCCCTACACACTATCTCTCTTATAATTTCAATTTTTTAATATTTTTTATTCTTTAAAATTAATTTAAATTTTTTTAAAAGAATTAAAAGAAAACATATTAGTGACGTATATAATTATACATCGCTAATATGTCACGTATTAGCGACATATAATTTTATATGTCGTTAATACATATACTAATAGCGGCGTATATGTATATACGTTGCTATTAGTATTTATTTTAAGTTTTATTTTTTATTTTAAAAATAAAAAAATTTAAATAATTTAAATAAAATTACTCTCCCTCTCCCCTCTCTCTATCTCTCTGCTCTTCCTCTCTCTCCCCCTCTCCTCTCCTCTCTTTCCCTTTCCTCTCCTCTCTCTCCCTCTCTCCTCTCTTTGTCCCTCTCCTCTCCCTCTTTCCCTCTCTCTCCTCTCTCTCTCCTCTATCCCTACACACTATCTCTTCTCTATTTTCAATTTTTTAAGATTTTTTATTTTTAAAATTTAATTTTAAAAATTTTAAAAGAAATTAAAAGAAATCATATTAGCAACATATATAATTATATGTCGCTAATATGTTACGTATTAGCGATGTATAATTTTATATGTCACTAATACATATTCTAATAGCGGCGTATATGTATATACGTTGCTATTAGTATTTATTTTAAGTTTTATATTTTATTTTAAAAATATAAAAAATAAATAAAATTACTCTCTCTCTCCTCTCTCCTCTCCTCTCTCCTCTCCTCTCTCTCTCCCTCCCTCTCCTCTCCTCTCTCTCTCCCTCTCCTCTCCCCTCTTTCTATCTCTCTCCACTTCCTCTCTCCTCTCTCCCTGTTATCCCTCTCCTCTCTCTCTCCTCTCTCTCCCTCTCCTCTCTCTTGCCTCTCTCTCCCTCTCCTCTCTCTCTCTCGCCTCTCTCCCTACACACTATCTCTCCTCTAATTTCAAATTTTTAATATTTTTTATTCTTTAAAATTAATTTTAAATTTTTTTAAAAGAATTAAAAGAAATCATATTAGCGATATATATAGTTATACGTCGCTAATATGTCACGTATTAGCGACGTATAATTATATATATCACTAATACATATACTAATAGCGACGTATATGTATATACGTCGCTATTAGTATTTATTTTATATTATTTTATTTATTTAAAAAAAATTTAAAATAAAATTACTCTCCATCTAGTCTCTCTTCTCCCTCTCCTCTCTCCTCTCTCTCTCTCTCTTCCCTCTCCTCTCCTCTCTCTCCCTCTCCTCTCCCCTCTCTATATCTCTCTCCTCTCTCCCTCTTATCCCTCTCCTCTCTCCCTCTTATCCCTCTCCTCTCTCCTTCTTCTCCCTCTCCCTCTCCTCTCTCTCTCTCTCCCTCTCATTTCTCTATCCTCCCTCTCCTCTCTCTCCTCTCTCTCTCCTCTCTCCTCTCTCCCTACACACTATCTCTCCTCTAATTTCAATTTTTTAAGATTTTTTTCTTTAAAATTAATTTTAATATTTTTTAAAAAGAATTAAAAGAAATCATATTAGCAACGTATATAGTTATAATTCGCTAATATGTCACGTATTAGCAACGTATAATTATATATATCGCCAATACATATACTAATAGTGACGTATATGTATAATCGCTAATAGTATTTATTTTAAGTTTTAATTTTTATTTTAAAAAATTAAAATAAATAAAATAAATTTATTGTCCCTCTCCTCTCTCCCTCTTATCCCTCTCCTCTCTCTCTCCTCCCTCTCCTCCCTCTCCCTCTCTCTCCTCTCTTCTTACACACTATCTCTCGTCTAAATTAATTTTTTTAATAATTGTTATTCTTTAAAATTAATTTTAAAAATTAAAATAAATCATATTAGCGATGTAAATAGTTATACGTCCTAATATGTCACGTATTAGTGGCATATAATTATTTACGTCGCAAATACATATACTAATAGCGACGTAAAAAAGTGTCCCTATGACTAATGCTATTTGTGACGCTTATTTTAAAGTGTCGCTAATAATTTAAAATTATTATATTTTATTTAAAATTAATAACTAATATTAGGACTATTAGCGACCCTTGCGATAAGCGTCGCTAATAGTTTTTTTTTCTTTTTTTAGCTAAAATATATATCTTTTAGCGACGTTTGTATAAAGTGTCGCTAATATGATTAGTATTAGCGGTGCTTTAAACTATGTGTCACTAATATATGACTATTAGCGACGCATAATAAAATGTGTCGCTAATTGTTCACTTTCTTGTGACGCTTTTGTATGCGTCGTAAATAGTTATTTTTAGCGACACTTACGTTTGTATCGTTAATAAATGTGTTGCTAGTACTACATTTTATTGTAGTGCATGTGTGATATAAGCCAATACTCAATACATATACATTATGCATTCATTAATGACACATAAATTTGTAATATATACATATATGTTGTAAATGTAAATTGGGGTTGATAATTGTGCATATGTTTACATTAGTATCAATATGCATTTATTTGTATTATAAAATATATTTAAGAATTTCATTAAAGTTTGAGTTCGAGTCAAGTACGAGCTGAGTTCAAGTTCTATTCGAGACGAGTCGAGTCAAGCCAGGGTATGCTCGAACTCAATGAAACAATATTCAACTTCGAGTCGAGGCACCTTTGCTTGACGAGCTGGCTCAACTCATTAGCACCCCTAGCCTAAGATAGTCGTTTGTCCGATGTCTGACTGTTATATATAGGTATGTTAAACCCTCACCTTGTCACCCAACACCCAATCCCAGAGTCATATTTTCAGTTCCTTAGATACCACCAACTCTAGTGGACCATAGTACGCCATAACTCAAACCGAATTAATAATTCCTGTCATGAGTTAAAGTTGCCGCTGGTTGCTTGTATCATTTTTTACACACTAGAACTTGAAAGAGTGTGCTTTGATGATCATCTGAAAAGGATTGTTGGTGGTCAGAAGGCAACAAGCTTAAAATTATGGTATAGTGTCATGACCTAGATTTTTAAAAGCCTTTTTAAATAACATTCACGGTAAGTTGCAAGAAATTTTTTTTTTATAAGTACAAAATAAACCATTTTATTAAATATCTAGATTATGATAACTAGGGTTTACAAATATGAATATCAAATCATATGATATTATTATATGTCTAAAACATTTATAAAGAATAGCATATTCATCTAAGTACAAGTTTGTCATCTATTTTAAAATAAAGTACTAAGTTGTTTCTTACACTAAAGATACACTTACATACCATAATTACATAGACGAGGAACTACATCCCGTGCTTACCTGTCTTGGTTTCACTTGTCGTCACCTGCAGAACCTGCAACCAACCAAACTAAACAACAACAACAACAATAGAACCTCTCCACCCTCAAGACAATAGCTTCTAAATGGACAAAAGGTTTTATTAATATTTTTTAGATCGGGCCAACATCATCCGATGTTAGTTGCCTACCTACTCATTAAACATTATCTCCAATATTTGCAACAAGATTAGATCTAGACGTAGTTCTGCTTAAAACTACACTATCTTAAAAAGCATAACATCACATATGCAATGCTTAAGTATTTTCAACCAACCTACATTTTATGCAAGTCCTTTAATCGTTCCACTTTTCTAATTAAACAAACAATATCAAACAAGGTTATTAATTATCTCACAATGCTTTTTCAATAATTAATACTATCAAATATGTATTCACTCAGATTTAACTCAACTCTTAAAGAAATCTCCAGATATATAACTCTAATATTGGAGTAGACTGCTTAACAATAGCTTGACCCAAATCCTCAGAGCTCCCAATAGCCTACCACATATATGGAGAAGAGGATCTCAATTGTGCTCATAGATACAGATTGATGAGAAGCACAAGCCTTCCATAATGCTCATACAATGCCACTTGTCGTACACACTATTTGGTCCTATGAAAACCAGCAGGAAACCTGCGGTAGAGACCTATCTGGCCAATACCCAAACTGTCATGGCAGTGAAGAAAACATATCACAATCTCCACCATCCCAACTCTAGGAGTAATGACTGCAAAAACATAAATAATATATAACCCATGGAAGCCTAGGGTCTTTATGATCACTAACTTCTTCAAACATTTAAAACTTAGATTAGATTATTTTTATCTAGTAGTATTCGTCCAACCATTTAGGTCCTCTTCGCATTGTGAATCAGCCCAATAAATAGCTCATCCACTAAGCTATGACTTAGAGAACATCCCATAACCACCCTCGGTTCATTAACTAAGGTAAAATTATATGTCAGGGCCTTGTTCACTCTATGAACCTGTCCTAAATCCTATTAACGGTATTTTTAGTCTTTATATTGATTTGGTGTTCTTCCCCCAATCTAACAACCACCAATATCTCTTAATTATTCTTTATTAATCTTAAGTTACCAATATAAATTAATATATCAATAATAAAAACATGCATCAAAATAATCAACATAAATAACATGAAGTCAAGGTCGAGCTCAAGAAATTCAATCCATTGAGTGGTCATACAAGTCCATAGTAATAAATAGAGGCCCCTTGCACTCATTTGTAGGGTCAGGGCTCAGCAATTCAATCCTGAGAATGTAAATAAATGTAACGTGTTACACGAGTTATGTATATAATACCCTAGTTGATTGATGTATTGAGTTGGAGACATGTATGATACACTACCTCAAACCCTGAGAATTAGGATCATTCCTCTTGTTTCCTATGAAACCGTGACCTATAAAGGTCTTCCTGTTACTTATTAGTCATACACCTTCCGTTTAAAGCCATTTAACACCATTATAGTGTACCCTAATTCTTGGGTATCTATGTTTTCCGTTTTAGCGGAAACATAATATATTGCCTCTAAGGGCATTAGGGTAATTTTACCATATAGGGGATGGTACTCTCCCTTACTTCATTCTTGTCATCTCACTACCCTTCCATTTATTTTAAGTCATTAACCTCTCACAAGGCTCCACTCTCAAATTGACTCGTGCTTCCGTTCACACGAATGTGGCAGTCAACTCGAAGGGATATTTCTGTCATTTTTTAAATCCTGCTGGATAACTAATGGGTCCAAAATTATGCTTAATAGAACTATTTAACATCATGGACTCTGAGTAATTTTCTTAGTGTTTGACGGGGTCATGTGCCCCTTGAATGACCTTAGTTGACTTAACGGTTTATAATTAATGCTAGGGGCAAAATAGTCAATTATCCACTCACTGAGATTTTTCCTCACTATGCGGTTTGTCCTATATTTCTAAGATCACTCATAGGCCACTTAACCGGAGCCCCTAAGTCAGATAATTGAATATTATACGACGATTCGACCACAAGGGTAAAATAGTTATTTTATAGCCTCGTGGATTTTCCCCCAAACTAAAACTTTGTCAGGACACTCAACATTCTTACCCAGTCGCTCGGTATTTTTTTAACAAATTTTTATGCACTTTAGGGCCTCTGTACCAATCCCGGTTTGGTCCTCTTTATTTTGTATTGTTTTGTTTTTTTAAACTAGACCAAGAATCAAATTCCCGGACATGCAGTCGGCTTCATCGCATAGACGACTGAGGAAGCCCGATAGCTTTTGGACTTCACGTCCAGCAGCCGGGGCCCCGACCATCGGTCAAAGGGGCTTCTGCATTGATTTTTCCTGTGAAACTCCGACTCATAGTGCCACTAGACGGTGGTGCACATGTCCCAACCGCGGTCGGTTTTCTGTGCACAGGCGGCTACTAGGGTACAGTGGTGGCATTGGCTGGTTGCGGTCTTGCCTGGCCAAATCTTCGTCGAGTGACGATCGCGGTGGTTTTGGCCCCGTTAGTGGCCAGTAGCGGGCCAAGCATCAATTGGTCGTGTAGTTGTCTTTCTCGCATAGCTTTGGCCATGGCAGTGCGGCATTGGTTCTGCCGCCTCGGCTAGCTGCAAGACAGGAGTATTTCGAACTGCCATCCAATGGCGATCTCAAACACATGGTCCCAAGGCCAGTCTGTTGCCAATGGTTTGGCCTGCACCCCCTCTTCTTCTCTTTTATTTCGTAAATAAACAGGGGAGGTGGAGCAACGAGCACATGGACCTTAGTATTCATTCAAAGACCACCCTTGGGCTGCGCTTGATTGCCATGTCGGGCATTCTCTTCTTTAGTATATATAAACACATTTTTCCTTGGAAATTAGAGGTTGATCCAAGAGTAGACATACGTATTTAGCATCTATATGTGCTCATTCCACAAGGAAATTTCACCACAAATTCAAATTTTTGACGATGGAAAAGGAGAAATTTTGATTATGGATTAGCAAGGCACTAGGGAAAAGGGATAAGGGTTACTGTACACCAACTACCATATGTGAGTGCACTCGTGCTTTTAATTCAACTTTATTATTTCCAATTAGCATAAAAAATTGCCAACGTGCATCACATAAACTCGCACATATCACATAAAACGTAGTTAGCATGGAAACCTGTTGTGCAGGGAAATTGACAGCAAGTACAACGTATACGAAACTCTGCATCAAGTTATATATCTAATGTTTTACACGGAATCTACACTTATTTGACGCATCTTAATCAGTATCATTGCCACGGAACGTTGGAGGTCACTTTCCTTTCTACTACAGAATTGGGCTCCCTTCCAATATCTCAGGCCTATATAAACTTGCAATCACAGTGTGCATTCAACACTACATATCTGAGTCAATTTTCCCAGCATTCATATTGAAGGGGCGTATTCAAACATTCTCATGGCTTTTGTAAAAGAATTTTCTTTTGTGGCTTTGTTCATCATGGGGACCTGGATCACCCACGTTACGGCCCGGACTCTGCATGACACGGCCATGCGCGTCAGGCATGAACAGTGGATGTCTCAGTATGGGCGAGTCTACCCTGATGATATAGAGAAGGAGAGAAGATTGGAGATATTCAAGAACAATGTTGAGTTCATTGAATCATTCAACAAGGCAGGATCCAGGTCCTACAAGCTAGGCGTTAATGAATTTACAGACCTTACCAACGACGAATTTAAGGCCTCACATAATGGGCTCAAGCCCTCTAAGCACGAAGTAGGAAAGACATCTTTTATGTATGAGAATGTTACTGTAGCCCCAAGCATGGACTGGAGAAAGAAGGGAGCTGTCACCCCTGTGAAGGACCAAGGCCAATGTGGTAAGCATAAAATTCATCATATAACTAAGTTTTATTTTTTTATAGAGGTATGAATAGAAACATTCTTCAAGAATATTATAATTTTGACTATTATTATTCTTCAAGACAACTAACCATGTCACAAACAGGATGTTGCTGGGCGTTTTCGGCCGTTGCAGCCATGGAAGGAGTCAACAAGGTGAACACAGGTAAATTGATCTCTTTGTCAGAGCAGGAACTGGTAGACTGTGACACCAAGGGAGAGGACCAAGGCTGCGAGGGAGGTCTCATGGATGACGCTTTCGACTTTATCCAAAACAACGGGGGGCTCACCACCGAAACAAGCTATCCATACCAGGGAACTGATGGCAGCTGCAAAATCAAAAGGGCAGCCGCCAAGATCAGAGGCCATGAAGACGTGCCCGCTAACAGCGAGAAGGCCCTGTTGAAGGCAGTGACAAACCAGCCTGTTTCTGTTGCCATAGATGCTGGTGGCTTGGCCTTCCAGTCATACTCCAGTGGAATTTTTACTGGGGACTGTGGGACAGATTTGGACCACGGTGTCACTGCAGTTGGCTATGGCACTGCTGATGATGGGACCAAGTATTGGCTTGTGAAGAATTCGTGGGGGACTAGCTGGGGAGAAGATGGGTACATAAGGATGCAGAGGGATGTGGATGCTGAGGAAGGACTCTGTGGCATCGCCATGCAGGCCTCTTACCCTACAGCTTAGCTCGGTGGTGCTACTTGTTATACCAGTGTGTTATGTAAATCAGTCTTCACATTTTGTGTGCACTGTGCGAGCCATCATTGTTCACACAAGTACATGTTTCAGCTTGTTGAATGGCGGACCTATGTAAATTAAGACATCCATCAATGATACAGCTATATTGCTTGCTATTTCTGCGTAAGGCTGCTTTGGATACTATTCTGGTGAAATCTATCTCCCTGGATCCTATAACCTAAGTTTATTCACCAAGGGGCCCGGCTAGTTGGCTTTTCAGGCACTGCAATTTCCGGTGGTTTTGGATTTTGCCCGGCCCCGTCACCATTTCCGGTGGGAGTCATTTTTAAAAATACCACTGAGGGGATGAAGTCACCGGCTTCAGTATGACACGGTGGTCTTCTTTGCATAACACGGTCACTTATACGTAGTGTTGATATTTTTGTTTTGACTGCCTATATTCTCGCGGCATTATTAGTCATCCTATTTATGATTATTTAGATTAGCCGTTCACCCCTACTTTACCTCACTAAATCTCTCAATTAACCCCTATTTTTTATATTTTCTACCAAAACACCCTATCACCCATTGGCCTTACTGCTAAAGGTGATAACGAGTCGAACCAACTCGTCGAGTTGAACAGGCTCGGCTTGGCTCGGTTTTACTCGAATTTAATTTGGCTCGAATTGAGCAACTCGGTTTAAACTCGAGAATAAACGAGCCGATCTCGAACATGGGTTAACTCGATTTGACTCGACTCAAAACTTGATCGATTTGACTCAAAGCTCGGCTCGAACTCGACTCAATTTGTTATATATTACTTCTTATATATTATACCCATATTATATAAATTTTTTAACTTTTACCTTTTATGTACCCATAATATTCTATGTTATTTTATAAAAATCTATATTCTATATCTATATATATATATATATATATATATATATATATATATATATATATAGTATATAATATATTATATATTATAGTATGTAATATCCATATTATGCTATTATATTTAAAATAAATCCTACTACTAATAAAATTGAGAATCTAAGTATGAAAAATTATTTTACTCCTATTATACCCTTACTCATCTATATAATATATATTATTAAAATTTTAAATACTATATTTAATCATTCTAATCCTAATAAATATAAATATATAATTTTACTTACATATTCTTAATTTAACTAAACACATTGGTCTAGAATTAGAGAGCTAGTAAATTATATCTAGATTTTGCCTATTAAGTATATTTATGAACTAAGTCTAGATTTCTACCTATTCATTTAAAGTTTTCACTTCTCTTTTGCTTATGTGCATTGTACTTCTCTTTTACTAAGTCTAGATTTTGCCTATTAAGTATATCTAATAATTATAATTTTATTTATTAATTATTATATATATATATAATTTTAATCACAAGTCAAGACCACAAAATATAATTGAATAGAAAAAGATAAAAAAATTTATTACGCTATAACAATGTAGGTCCCACCATTTGATAAAAAATATTAAATTAAGCTATTAATATAGGGCAGACGGAGTATTAAGGAAGGATCAAAATGCTATGATGCCGTCTGGGCACTATGAAGGCCCCTACATAGCTGCAAGCGGGCTGCATTCATTCCAATCTGCGAGTATCTGCACTGTCACTCAACCAAGAAAACTCCTCAAGGGATTCCTGATGATCCCATAGATGATGGATGGTACTACATAGAGGACTTGAGTGGCAAAATAGGAGGCCCAAGACTCTTGAATCATGCCACCCCTGTGAAATGCTTCCTGCTATTTATCCTGTCACTTAATTGGAAGCTATGGATGAAGAAAAAACAAGGCACATTTATGATCCTCATAGAGGATGCCTTGGAATCAGAACAAGGGATATTCAAAAACAGTATCAAACTAATGTCACCTACAATAGATTCGGGCCCGTATCACTTGCATCTGATTGTAGTCGATTTCAAATTAATCCCTTATTTAAAAAAAAAAGGTTTGAAAGGCAACATTGGACTAAGACGAAAGTCGAAGCATTCACCAGAAACACGAATTTCGACCATTAGCAACAAAATAAGCGGCCTTTAGTATACATGGACCACCCTTGTGCTTGGATGTATAGACTGCTTGGTTGGAAACATTTTCCCTTGGAAATATGAGGTTGATTTAAAAAGTAGATATATGCATTTACCATCCTTTTAGTATTCATTCATTCAAGGAAATTTCACAAATATAAAATTTTGCCAATACACGAGGTGGATAGAAAAACGAGAAAGTTTGACATGGATTACCGACATAATTTTTTTTCATTACCAAAGGTATTAAGGACAAGGAAAAGGGTTGCTGTACAACAATTATCATATGCGAGTGCGTCAGGTGTCCTTTTAACTTAACTATATTACTACTAAAATCTAATTTGCATTTTTTAATGCAGACATCACAATAATCTCGCACGAATCACGTCTAAACATAATTACCATAGAGTGTTGCATTTGAAGGGCTTGATGACAAATTCTGGCACTTAAAAAACGTGCAACTTCTTGACAGTGTACATTTCGTAAGCATCAAGTACAGTAGCACATTAGAACATAGAAAAATGGAAGTTGAAACAAAGAAAGTATTTTTTAAATTTGGATATTTTGAAGATTAGCCCATGAAAATATCAAACTGTAACAAGGTCAGATTGGGAAAACCAGATTTTCAGAGTTGGAAATTATACTATTGAAGAGAAAAAAACATCCAAACACATTGAAAGATTCTTACTAAGTCAGTGAGAACGTCTGAGAGCAGAAAAAAATCCACCAGATGCCCGTCGCCTGTCATCTCCCTCATCAGCAACCTACAAAAATGAAATTATTTAAAACTATAATGAAAGAGAAGATTCTGGATAATCTAAAATCCAATTTTTGGGCACACCTCTTTGGCAATCTGCTTTAGAATCTCAATATTTTCAGAGAAATCGGGTCTTAGAGTTGAATCCTGCTGCCAGCATCTTTCGAGAAGTTCAGCAAGCTGTGGATGGGTATTTTTTGGTATAATAGGTCGTAAACCCTGAAGTTTATTGCATTCCCAGTCAGTTATTCATATTCGGCAGCAAAAAATAAATAAGCATCCAATAGAAGCTATGGTGATAGCATCTTTGTATCATATGGTCTTTTCAACATTATAAAATCAATTTCAAAATTCAACTTCATATGAACGACTTCCAGATATTATTATCGTAAGCCAAGATAAGTAGTAAAAGATTCAACTCTAATATTCATAAGAAGAAATTTATACTCCCTCCGCGCCCCACATTAATAGCTCCATTTGTTTTTTTAAACCAAATGGAGCTATTAATGTAGGACAGAGGGAGTATTATAAATGTTCATCTTATCCTCCTTCAAGAGAAGCTCATAATTCCCGGAGCAACTATAAAAGTGAGCCACCATCCTATTTAGTTCTAATTAATGATTTGGAGAAAATTACATTCAGGTGAAGCACAAAGGTTGGACAAGTCTCAAAAATCATTATGCTTTGGTCACAAGTTCTTTAGGTGAGTCGCCTCACCTCAAGACACGTTTTCAATGAAGCTGCCTAAATCCTAGTATATGTATTATCAAAAGTCGCCAGTTAAAAGATTACTTGCCTTTGATTGTGTTTATAAATAAAGAGCTAAGTGTATCTTTTAAATGCAAAAGTTTTTATTAATACCATGGTATAGCATATATACTATCAATACATGGCAAAAGCATAGCCTGAGAATGAATTCCACATATACCTTTTGAACTACACCTACTGCTGCTTGTAGAGGTGTCAGATAGTCATAAGGAAGCTGTAAAAGCAAGAGGTGTAGTATTATACCAATTATAGAAGTGCAAGATGTAAGAATTTGCTCTCAGCTTAAGATTGTCATAAGTGACTTACCTTCCCGGTGAGAAGCTCCCACAGGACAATTCCAAAACTAAAGACATCAGCTTTGTGATCATAGGGCTTATGTTCAATGACCTTCAGTTACAGAGTCATAGTTACACATAACTCCAGATAAGAATGATCATAATTATAACAGAAGATACTTGGAAAGTCTTGTGCTACAATTGATTAAGTCCTAGTCCTTCAAATCTAAGCTTTCACTTTAAAGAATATCAAGGGAGACTCAAGTTTGGAATGCATCATGGACATTTAACAGGCTAAATAGGAAGTCTTTTGTGGGGTAGTGTTTTAGCATCACTTATGAACAAACAAGATGAGAAACATGCAACATGTTATGAGGAGACTTTTACTACAGTGAAGGGGGATCAAATAATAATAATAATGAAACATTTATAATTTCTCACCTCAGGAGCCATCCAACGATATGTTCCAGTTTCTGCAGTCATAACTCCTGACTGAGCTTGCACTCTAGCAACTCCAAAATCAGCAACCTTGACTACCTGCATCACAGGGGCTTCTACAAATAAATCCCACATATGCACATGTTTTATTTATAAAGCAACCTTATTTGTTTTAATCAAGGATCAATGATTTTCATCCCAAATTGGCATAAATTTGTTGACCTTTTAATCTGAAAAATGTTATATGCAGTAGAAAGGACTTCAGTGCAACAAAATTATTTTAGAACTCCAAACCAATGAAAAAGGTTCAACATAGTAAGCAATCCTGTTCCAAACTCTCAAAATTCATGCTGCATCTGTCAGGTTGGGGTCAGCAGACTCAGAAGGCCGAAGCTGGTTTTATAAGCCAACTTTGACCCAACCTTGAAACTTATCTTGATAAAATAAGCACATCGGTAGCCATTTTATATGTAATTTTCTAACATAAATTTTCCATGAAGATAAGAAAAATCAATGCAGAATACTAACTATATACCTCGTTTTCATCCATCAAAAGATTAGCAGCCTTCAAGTCTCGGTGAATTATATTATTTTGATGTAAGTAGTTCATTCCTTTAGAAACATCAATTGCCACCTTCAGCAAAGCTGGCAGTTTGAAGACACCTTTCTGTTTGTGTAGGAAGTCATACACACTTCCACCAGACATGTATTCTGAAAATGAGAGAAATCCATCACCAATGTTCCTTTATTGAATTCATATAAAGAAAATTTCTACAAAATCTCTTCATCAAAGAAAGAACATAACTAGGATGTCAAGCAATTTCTCTTACCTGTTACAATACACAAGCTTGGAGGCCTAGTGCAGGCACCAATAAACTGGACTACATTCTTGTGCCGAACCTTCCTGTTCCATAACAAGATTGAGTTAACAAAGGAAAGAAAAAAGTAACTGACACTTCACAGGGAATATATAAAACCTCATTATATAAACTTCTTGAGCAAATTCCCGCTGCATGTCCACATTTACACGCTCAGGCTTAAGGACTTTAATTGCTACATCCTGACTACAGTAGGTACCACGATAGCTGTAAAAGTGTTAAGAACAATTAGGGCTTCTTGAAACATATAGGAAGATGTATTTTAAAAGAATTACACAAGAAGACAACTTACAGATCACCATAGGACCCAGATGCCACTTTATTTTCAAATTTCAAAAGCCGGACGTCAATTTCCCAGACATCTGTCCCATCACTGGGTATTTTGACGTGAGAGGACATAGAATCCATGCACTTCTCTGCATCATCAGTTGTAGAGGCTGAGAGCAAAGCATGAGGCTTTGACCACAACTTTTTCTGCACATCACTTACGAAAAACAACTCAGCAAATTGTGCTTCCACATCTTTCTGCAGGGTGTGACTTAATTTTTTAGTAGAAACAAAGAGTTCCAGAATATATCATTCAATTCAGAAGAAGTAAGGCCACAAAATGCCAACACATATTAGTGAGTGACATAGTAAAAAGTTTCTCAGGTCTTATGAGTAAACCATAATTAAAAGGAAATGCTATTTTAGAGCATCGGCAACATCAGGATCACCCCTCTAGACAATTGTGTGTGAGGGCACACACACCTCCATTCCACAGAGTAGTAATGCCCCCTCACCAACTCAACCCAAGTCCTCTTTGGTATTCATCCTCATTCAAAAACCAAGGTCTTACAAATTAGAATCACTAAATGGGATCAGCCCTTGCAGATTCCTGTTCCATGGAATCTGAACCAGCTGGTCAAGCCATGTAAAGATGATTAAAATGCAAATTTAGCATAACATGAAAAGTTCATATAAAGCCGAATACAAATTGGGATAGGAATAGAAATCAGCCACAGCCAATCCCAACCAATACCAGCCGATTCAAATTGGATCAGCTGATTTAAATCATTTTAAGGGCTCTCAGCTAGATCATGCCATATAACATTCTTAATACTGTAAAAATTCAAGAATAAAAGACTGAGAAACGAAAAAAAATTGAAATTTGCAAATTGAATTCATTCCAAAGGAAAAGAATCCCAACACAAATCTTAACATATAGTAGAATTGCCCAATTGTTACATCAATAAATTTCACCTTGCCCAAATAACTTTACTGATAATTGTAAATAAAATGGAGGGGAGCAAAACATAAAATACCTCAATCTTCAAAATTTCCTTCTCCAACGTTTCTCTAAGCTGCTCAGTTTCCTGATATTTAAGCAAACAGGATTGTCAATGAAGAAATAATCTGTTACTAAATCAAGTATTAATAAGCAGATTGGCTCTTTGAAGAAAAAGAACACCGAACTATAATAGACAGTGTTTTCATCCATATATCTGTCTTTGGTGATCGAATTTTGCTAAGAAACAAAAAACCAATGTATAAAACAAGAGCATATGCATCATAAAATAGATGAATACCTCATATCGCCAACCATCCACTACAAACACATCTAAGGAATAGCCATCTACAGTTGAGAAAGCATGTGCCTCTTGTATGTTCAGACCAATCTCAGCAAGCAAAGATGTTAACTGGAAATAACGAGGAATACATATGTCACACGAATTAACATTACAAGCATAGTAGGCTATAATCATCTGAAATTAACATATAAAACAGATTTAAATAAGTATTACACAAACGAGTTTTACCTGGCTCAGTAGCTTAGGTTTGTCATCGGTTGAAAAAGTGATCTCATGCAAAGGTCTACAAAGTTACACCAATATGTAAGTAAGCTGGGAAGCAAGATCAACGTAAAAAACCACAAAGAGTAGAAAATGTACTTCTGAATTTCAAAATTACAGAGGAAAAGAATGCAATTAGTCATCACATGACAAGACATAAATTTATATCTCATTTCAACACATGTAGCAAGACTTATCCAAAATCCTATCAAGCCAATGCTGTTATACTCATTTAAATTCTTCATTTCCTTTGCCAGTGATGTCTATATTTGGTCCATCACTTCTTGTTAGATAAAGAACCCATGGTTAGAAAACTATGGTATTCACACTGATGTTGAGCTGAATACCCACTATCAATCAGCCACACAGGTGAAAAGGCATCAGAATTTTGGGAAAATTATGAAGGAGCAGGTAATTAGGGGTTAGACTAGAATTTGTTGTAGCAATTCTAGTGTTTTGAACAAAGACTACCTGGTGAAGTTTGACATGGCATTAACAGCACTACCTCCATCTTGAGCGTGTTCTTTACTAGCTTCGAGAGCAAGAGCTTCAAGATTAGGAGATGAACCAAACGCAGGAGGAGGGTGAACGCTGGAAACAAATAATAGCTCAATTGTTAATGAAAAGAACATAGGGAAAAGTGCAAAGACAAAAGAGAGGTGCTTCCTCAAGAAAGAAAAGAAAAAATTTGCACCTATGTCTACTAAAGTAACTAGACGAACCCTGCCCATCTTCATTCTTAGGAGACATTGATTGGAAAGAATCATCTTGGTTTCCGTCATTGGCAGGAGGAACCTGAACATATACAAAATTTATCACAATGACGTTAGATACAGCTTTCACACTAAAGCAATTTCAACATTCAACATTGCAGGATCAACACTGACAATAGTAGTCAATGCATTGGTGCATTATAGTTGAGGACAATGTTTGCATTCACTGGTATCAAATCAGGCCCCAAAGGCTCAGATGCAAATCCCGTTGCTAAACAAAACAACAAAAATTAAGACACACCTCTTTACTAGAAGATCTTGATTGGAAAGAATAATCTTGCTTTCCATCATTGGCAGGTGAATCAGACCATATTCAAGATTTATCACATTGACCTTACGGAAAAGAAGATCAACACTGACCTTACAGCTTTCCCATTAAAGCAATTACAACAATTAATATTGCAAGATCAAAAACAATAAAACAAATAATTGCAATGGTGCATTATACTTGTGGACAGTGTTTTGCTCCTGATTAGTATCATATCTGACCCAGACAGCTAAGTTTCCAAACAAAAGAACAAGAATTACAACAGCCAAATGTGGAGTCTGTCAATCATATGGCTGCTGCAGTAACAAAGTGCCCATTTCGCAATATCATTGAGGCGACCTAAAGATATAGATCATTTCACAGATAAATTCAAATGGAATCCACCACACCTGAACAAGGCGAACATCCAGCACGGGCCGGTTTGCAGGGTCATGCGCCAACTGCAGCAATCTCTTGTGCGTCAACACATCTTCCGCCCTCTCAACATTCACATCTAATGCATATCTGCATCAATGTGATAAGTGAAACACAAGAACAAAAAATCAACGTAAAAAATTCTACGCAAAGGCAAAAAAATTTAAAAATTTACTGCGGAAGATGAAAATATTAACATGCCCACAATAAAATTTTGATCAAAGAGCATAAATGGAATAAGAAGCACGAAAGGCCAATTAATGTCACCCAGCGTGTACAGAAGAAACGAAAGGGAAAGATGAAAAGCAAAACAATAAAATGGCGTAAAAGGAAGACGAATGAACATGAGAATGCTAGGGTAAGAAGAAGAAGAAGAAGTACGGACCTGGCGGGAAGGCGGGAGAAGTGGAGCCAGAGCTCGTCGTCGAAGCCGGGGAGGGCGGCATCCGGGGAGCCGGTCTCCCGAAGGCGGCGGAGCACCTCGTTGTAGACCTCCATCTTCTGCCGCTGCTGCCGCGGGTGCGTGGGCGACGCCGCAGCCGTATCCCCCGCCCGGCTGCTGCAGCTCTCTGTGTCCCCATCCACCGTCCTCGCCATCCCCCCCGCCACCGCCACCCCCACCGCCACCGCCACCAACTCCTCCAAGCAAAACCAACAACAAACGCAAAAACGAAAAACCCAAAACAGGATCACATTCCAAAAAAGCAAATCCGAGATTTTCTCGCCGGGGAAACCGAAGAACACGGAGCAAACAAACAGCTCCGCAAGACCTTTAATGGAGGCCAAAATATTCAAAAAAATATCAGAAAAAACAAAAAAAAAAATGAAATTTCGATTCTCGCCGGCGGCGGTGGAGCACGACCGGAAAATCGATCCGAAAATGGCAAATTACCGGCGGATTTTCTAAATGGCGAATTTTTTTTTTATTTATTTTGTGAGGGAAAATGGGAAATATGCATGTAAGGGCCCGGCCGCTTCGCACCTGTCGATGTGGATTCGACTCAGCGTTGCCCATCCTCACCCGCGCCGCCCGCCACCCGCGCGTCTCGCGCAATCTCGCCACTCGCGCCTCAACTGCGTTGTAGAGATGTGGGGCTGTGGCCCACCTATCGAAGTATTCTAATTTTTTTGAATTGTACGATAGAGTAATTATTTAGACTTACGCGTGTCATTCATGCACTGGGATGTCGCCGTCGATCGGCACCTTCGCGGGTAGCAACAGACCAACCGGCTTTTACATATTTTCACTAGTTGGCTCACCGGCTTAATCCGTTTCAAGAATTTTTTGGAATCCGGGAGGTGGGCCCCGCCATCACTCTGCTGACGTGGACGTTTTCTTATACATACGTCACAAATATACGGTGGCGTAGGGCAGCAGCGTATAGGGGCAATCTAAAAGGGTAGTCTAGGTATTTTATCAGACCTGAGACTGGGACTAACTAGTAGTACTAGGTACTAAACGCACATTGGGTGTGGCAGTACATCTGTACAAGTTTCACATTGCGGGATGCGGCGACCGGAGGCTTTTGCTGACGTGGGTCGTACTGGTTCAGGAAAAACCGGAACGAATTCCATCGGTTCGCCCGGCTAATAAGCGAACAAGGCATACTCTTTTTCAAAATGGACGGTCCACTTGCCCGTGCATTGTCGATTTTGAAAATTAACGTCTTCAAAGCGTTTTTTTTATGCTCGACTCATGTTCTTTAGGGAGTATGAAAAACGCTTCCCTAAGAATCAGCCAGTTAAGAACATCTTCAAAACACTTTTTACGTATGACTCATGTTCTTCACGGAACATGAAAAATGCTTCCCTAAGAATCAGCCAATTAAGAAGTGCATGTGTTAAATGGTGTACGATCTCATTGATAAACAGCTCTCATATTTAATTTACATTAGGCTTATTATTAGTGGAAGGCATAAAAAAAACTTTCGCTAATGAGCTATGTGTAAAATCTATAAAAATGTTTTCTAACAATTCTTGGCAGGCCAGCTTTAGTACCTGTTTATAAAAATTATAAACGATAATTAGAAGGTAATTATAAATAAAATTAGAGCCCTCTTAAATATCATATATATTTGGAACCCTAAATAGACCGGTCACAGGAGGCTGATCTATGAAGGGCCCCATTAATTGTACTTATTTACTCTTTTTTGTTTTTTTGGTGCTTGTAACCATAGGTAATGTTTTAGAGAAAGATTATCGAGCTAACAATAGGATTAAGGGTTTTGTATGCAGTATGCTCAATGTCCTCCCTAACCCGCAGGTAATAATAATAGAGTTAAAGGTTTTGTAGGCCCTTTATTAGTTAAAGATTAGTATTATCACTAATGATAGCTAATTAAGGCTAAACAGGGCAAAATATCTAGTAGGGACGCTCACATGCAAAAGGTGCATATTTAGTTGTGGTTCATGGAGTGGATGGGGACTTTGAGTGATGGAACCTCCAACGGCTGAGAGATGAGGCTTGGAGGAAGTAACCGATTTTTTGTTGAAACCATGTGTGTATCTTAATTAGATATGTGAACCAAATGCTTTACATACCTTTCTCTGGTTCACCAACCAAGAATGCCACAATAAGTCTAAAATTTATCGTTTTAAATTTAAATTTTATTTAAGATAATATATATATATATATATATATATATATATATATATATATTATTTTAATTTTTTTATGTAAGCGGTCGGGTTAGTCGAATTTTAAATTCCCCCTTAACAAAAAATACATAAAAACATGTGGTCCTAATTTACGTGGCACATGTGATGTGTATACATTGTACATACCCAAGCGAATTAGTCGCATTATGTGACATTATGTGACGATATACCCTAAAGGGTTGGTTGCCTTGCTCCTTCTAGACCATCCCTTCTTCTACCAATCTTTTTTATAAAGTAATGTTAAGTACAAGGACTCGCATTAAAAGACAAGCCCCATATAGAGATGCATACAAATTTTATGGTATCTTAGCATATATATGAAGCATATGCTCTCTACCTCTCATATTAATAATTTACATTTGAAAAAATAATATTTAAGGAAGTCAAATATTTTTTTTACTCAGTCCACAAATTTTTTTATTTCATCCACTAATTATTATTAGAAGGATAATATAAAATAGGATAATTAATTTAAGATAAATATTTTTTTCAAATAAAACTATTAATATGAGTTAGATAAATATAATATAATACTAGTAAATTCTGATTGAACTCAATCAAGTTTACATCTTTCAACCACGAAGAATACTAAAGAGTATGACATAATTGATGACCCAATTAAAACGAGGTCTATTCTCCACATTTTTTGCTTTTTGCTTATTTTACACACCCAATTTGAACAAACTAATGCACGTAATATCCGCTTTAATTTGACTTCATATATAAAATTGTATACAACCCGATCTCATCTTATTTTACATTATCAAAAACACAACTTCCAATATATCTATTTAGTTATTTAAATAAAATAAAACTATGTTCACTGTTACATTTCGTGTGTACAGCGTACTACCAACGTGACGATGTCACACTCTGAGCACCATCTGAGGCACAGCTTATCCAGCAAATATGTTAAATCCAAGCATAAGAACTCGCAAAAACTACACGAGACTCCCATTTTTTGATCGTTTGTAGCACGTATCTACAGGAATCAAGTCTGGAATTATCATCACGTGGACCGTTGACACGGGCTGCGGGACGCGGCAAAGATGCGCATCGCGATCGGATAATCCCCGGCCCGCGCTCCAAAGTCTGCGCTAATTAATTGACTAATCCTCGTAATTAGGAAGGAAGCAATCGCCGTTTAAACGCGATGTGATGACGTGGATGACATGTGGCAAGCGAGTCTGACGTGGACATGGCGGCCTTTCGCGGAGCGGAGGGGCGCGGCGGGCCGGGGCTGTGACTCGGGTGGGCCCCCCGGGAGGAAAGTGAATATCTGGGGGGTGGTTTTGTGGGGCCCACTGCTGGTTTTGCTGTCGGTGGATTTGTGGGAATAGATAAGCTTATCCGAAGTCTTGTGTGGGTTGGGAAAGGGAAGGATGTGGAGTTTATTTAATCTAGCTTAAGATTATCTTAATTAATTAAGTAGTGGAGATTGCTTTATTTATTTGTTTGGTTGGTTTTGAAGTATGGGGGCTGCAGCCCCTAGTATTTCCCAAGCACTAGAAAGGGGAGGGATGGAAAGTGGCTCAAACCAAGCCAAGTTTAGTTTTTGAAAAGAAAGCACTAAAAGTACATCCTATGCTAGATGTTAAATTGAGCTATGCTTAGGAGGTAAAAAATGATATTGTCAAATACTTATGTGACAATTTGATAATAAGTAAAATTTAACTATGAATGACAAATACAAGTAAGAGAGACTAAAATTATTGAGAAATGATGATTTTTTTTTTAAAAAAAGAGGCATCTCAAAATGTTATCTCAAAACGGGACTTTAAATTTGAAGTCCTGAGTGAGGTGTGAGTTTTAGATTCTAAGACTCGAAATTGATCCATGGCATATGCCAAATATATTTGGCATCTGCCATTGGAGATGCTCTAAGTAGACCTTCGTTGATAATTTTCGTCTTCGTGTTTTTCTTTTGTAATGGCCTCTTGTAGTCGGTTTCTGTATAGTGGGCTCCAATTGTATTATGTACTTTTTGAGACATTTTATTGTTAAAAAAATTATTTAAAATCAAAATAAAGTTTAAAATTTTAAATTTTAAAATACATATTAGAAGTTGAAAACAAGTATTAAGTAGATAAATAACATGTTTTTTTCAATCTTCAAACAAAGAAGGGGTACATTTGAGCTTTAATATTTTTTTAATAATAGAAGGCAAATCACTACAATGAAGTCAATATTGGAGAGGGAGAGGAGGCAGGGATGGAGTAGAGGGGGCTAGCAAGCTATGGCCCCCCTAGCTCCTTAAATTTGACTATGAGGAAGGGGCAAGGACCCCCTCCCACCTTAGAACATCTCCAACGAATTTGACATATGTCATGGATCAAATTAAAATTGGAGATGGGAATTTGGGATTCTAATCTAGGGCCATATCCTAGGTGGATATGGTGCCCCTCACTTGTGTTGGAGACATGTCCTTTTATTTTTGTTTTTACTTTTATTTTTATTTTTATTTTATAATCATCATTTCTCAAGGATTTTAGCCCATCTTATTTGTATTTATCATTCATTGCTAGAGTTTACCTATTGTCAAATTGTCACATGAGGAAATGACATTGTCATTTTTAATGTCACGTGAAACTCAATTTGATTTAGAGATGCTCTTAGCTCATTGCATTTGACTATGTTATTTCATGATATAAACGTTTTTTTTTTGCTTATGTGTCCTACTTTGAAAAAGTCAAATATTTAAGCTACCTTCAAAATCTCTCTTTTGTCATTGATATATAAAAAAGGTGATAGAGGGTATTTTGTGAAAAATATACATAAAAACTGCATATGAGAGGAGAAACCGTTAAACAAATGAGATACTTAATTCAAGACAATTTTTTGTTTCAAATAGGACACTTATTTCAAGATGAAGGAAGTGATTTAAGTTTTATATAGCTTCTTTAATATTTTTGTAATTACATATGGTTTTTTTTTTAATCTGCTCAACCTGAGGAGTCTCTCCCAGTCTTAAAGATCTTATCTAAGTGGGATAATATACAAAAGAAAATAAAAGAAAAAGAGGTGGAATGGGCCCTAAACCCTAATTTAATTTGTTGTTTTATCACCTAAGACAAATTCACGATCATCATTTTCCGCATACAATGAATAACAAGGAGTGGCAACAATAGTAAAACTATTTTCAACTAAAATTGGACACGGAAGTGCATGAAACCATGGCTCCCCAACATTCATGTGTTATGTGTAGGACCCCTTCTCCCCTTTAGACCAATAATGTCCAAGTGTGCCCGCTGTTTATTTGACCAAAGCAATGCTGCACCTCTATTTGCGTATCAAACTTGAACTCAGTAAGAGATCATGTACATCTAGTTGATATCACATGAAACATGAAAGGAGTATTATATAAGTGCAAGGTCAAAGCCAATCACCCCTAACATAAGATAAGTTACTTTTTCACAAGAAATTAAGAAGTCAAAAGCGACCCTCAATTGCACACCTCAATTGATAAGAACATTTACCGTGTAGAAGGCAATAAAAATAAAAAATAAAACCCTAATGTGCTGGAGTCTTTGAGAACCCTAGTAGCATTTTCTTTTATTCTCTATCTACAGGGCTCACAATCTGCTATATATTTTTTTGCAGATAGGTTAGTTTATATCACTTCAAATTTTAATAGTATCTAATTTTTCCTGTTAAATTATTATTTTTTTCAATTTTTTCTTCACTTAAATTACATAGAAATTTGAAATTTTGTTGTATACATCATTTTAAAGAAGAGAAATGCTCTCACTTGTTCTTCCTTGCCCAAAGTCCTAACTCCGCCCATGTATGTCTCATATTAAATGTCTTATTTAATTATTAAAACTAAGATTTATATATATATATATATATATATATGCTCTCACTTTGTTATGATTTCCACTCACAATGAGCACAAAAATCCTTCATCTATTAGATCGATGGTGCACGCGCTAATATATGTTAACGCTGCTAACATGCATTAGCGCATATGCTATCAATCTTAAATATCAATAGCTCTTCTACGTGGTTTACGTTAGGATAGAACATGAAAAATGATTCTCAATAAGCTTCAAATGGAAAAAATCTAAATTAAATATATAAAAAACTAAAGTCCTGACCGCCTAATTCTTATACAAGGGACAAAAATAGAGAATTAAGGTACTCCAATTAACCTTCAAATGAAAATTAGGTGGCCATTGAATCGTGAAGCTCACCTAGTGCAGGCCATTCTCTGACTGAAAAGGCATTACTTAAAGAGCCAAAAGGCCGCAGTCATAAATATAGGTCAGTATAAATGCGAATGAGGATTTAGGACGCAGCCAGCGACCATGTTTCAGTGGGCTAGCCAATCACCTTTTGCCACGTTTGCAATTAGAAATATATTTATAATAAAGTTAGATATCGTTATGTGCAACATTAAAAGGAGTGCAGTAGCCATCGCCACCATGTTGCCATTCATTGCTAAAGTGACTCCTGTGGATGGTTTCAACAGCATAGCATGAGCGAAGGACCCCATATGTCTTGGTACTCGTGTCACGTGGAATGTAAGAGCAAAAACTAAATGGCTCATGTTGCCTCCATTCCATACGTTTGTTAACATAGTTTCTATGATATTTTTGTGTGAAGTGAGGCTGAACTTGTTACGAATTCACCACTTATATAATAGGGTTAAGTTATTTAAAAATTTAAGGTTATGTTATATATTTTTTACTCCTATATTAATAACTCTATTTAATATTTTAAAATAAATTAAAATTAATTTATTTTTAAAAATTATATAGAGTTATTAACGATAAGATAGAATAAGTACACAATATTCCACTTTTTTTTTTTTATCATGAGATGATATTAGTGGCTGGGGTGCATTAACTTTAAACGCTAATGTCCTCTTTTGAGAATGTAGAGAACAAAGGCCATATTTGCATTACTTTGATATTAAATTCATTGGTGAAGTTTTACTCGCAGTTGATCATGGAAGTTTTATACTCTTTTCATCTTATATTAATAGCTTCATTTCTTTTTTTTATTATTTTTATCATATAGTTAGTCCCACGTAAAATATTATCATAATAAAACTTCCTTATGGTCAGATACATGAGATGAATAAAATCTCGTATATTTGTTAACTCACAGACTATACTAACATATGAAATCACATAAAAATAGTAAACTAACGAGTGTGCGAATAAAATTTTCACAATACACTGCTAGTGAAACCAGGGGCGGATCCACGTTATGGCCAAGGGGGTCAGCTGACCCCCATGACTTATGAGAGATGTGTATAGCTTTACCTATACATTAAGTCTCATTGGACCCACTAAAAAGTAAATTTAATAAATAACCATACCTAGAATTGCCTTGACTCCTATTAATAGGCTTAGTTGTAGGAGGCTATGATCTTAATCTTACGTTTTTAATTTTTCCAATAGCATCGTTATTATAAATTCTAGTAATTTTTTTGAAAGAAAAATTATTTATATACATATATTTTTTGACACCCTTTGAGTAAAATCCCTGCGTTCGCCACTGAGTGAAACCTTACCAACGATTACAGTAGTGAAACATATTTAATTTCATGTGACTTTCAAGTTGGCTAAAATCAAATGGTGAAGAGCGAAGAAGATAAAGGTTAGGTGCCAAGGGGGAGATGTAGAAAGGCATATCTTAATTTTCACTCTGTTTTTTCGCTAACATTACAGTAGTAAAACTACTTGCTGCTCTAATCCTAATGACTCGCACTTGTTGAGTTGTCATCACCATATCCTTACGAGCTTGCCCCTCTCACAGATTTAGCACATGGGATTCTCTCTTTGAAGGTTGACAATGCAACCATAGGGAGGCATACCAGCCCGGCAATGAGGGTAGATTCAGCATTCAATGCAACCAAAGCGAGGCATACAAGCCCGGCAATGAGGGTAGATTCATTAATCATTAATGTAAGCATAGTTACGGCACAGATGCACCCATGAACCTGGACGCAATATGGGCCTGGCTAGAGAACATCTTAGTTCTGGATATCTTTGCCTCCAAAAAAAACATATTCAACAAGGCTTACTTTAAAGATTAGCAATTTTTTTCTTAAGAATTAGGTAGCACTAGCTTGGGATATTAATAGTTAAGCCCATGGCATAATAGGCCGACGCTACCCAACGCGACCCAACCTCGATATCATAATATTTTTTATTCACAATATTAGAAAAACTAGTTGTCAAAGAGCCTCTTAATCTAAATATCTTTTAAAATAGACCCATCTAAGCGACCTCAATTAGTTTTTTTAAAATTCTGACCGCTGGTAGTTAAACAAATATAAAGTTCTAAACACATTTTTTGTAAATTCTTCTATTAATAGTAGCAAGAATGCATATGCATTATACATGTAAATATAAATTAGATAAAAAAAATAAAATAAACTAGAAATAATATATGTATTGAACAAATGCCCCTATTCCATGCCATAATTCGATACTTATATATACTCATAGTAGGCAAATGTAAGTCTAAATCTCACATGTTTAATAATATGTTATAGGTTCGTGAAGATAATGATGTTGAAGGACTTTGTGCCATGAAGCACATCATTTATATGCATAATCAATTTGGTGTTAGGTCTCATTTGATAGAAGTCATCGGGACTTAAGAGTTTTCAAAATGCGTAAAAAATATGCAAATTAGAAAATGTTAGACAGGTAAAAATATAAAAAAATATTATTGAGAAGCGGGTTGTATGTGTAGGACCTATAAAAAAGTGTAGAAAATATACTCATGTGGGATCTTATTTGATAAAGCTCGTCGAGAGCTTTTCAATGATATAAAAAATACACACATCTATATTCGGGAGTGCAACATATAACATTATAATTAAAATCAACATAACCTAAAAAAGAAGGCTCATGTCATACCAACAACTAGTATTAGGTTGATATGTGATAACCATAAAAAAGAATCTAAGTAAATTATTTTACTAAAATACCAATTCAATGAATGTTTGACATATATAAATATAAATATAAGGTAATATAAAAGTTTGGAAAACATAAATATGAAAGTTACTAAATAATTATTATTTAAAAATATATTTATCGAATGACAAAATTGTCACGCCCTTACCCCCCCCCCCCCCCCAACCCAAACCCGGTCAAGGAGATGTGACAAGGCACGATGAAGTGGAAGAACAAAACTAACTCAAATGGCGAGGTTGAAGTACATAGTACGTGTCCTTTATATAAAAGCAAATAACAAACAGTAAGAAAATTAATTAAAGTCTCGCTTAGTCCAACACATCACCCACATCATCTCATAACAAAATAGTCATAAGCCTAAAAGGTACAATCTTATCTAAGCCAACAAAGACTAACCATAAATACATGTAAGTAACAAAGTTTTGACACCAAACATAACATGAGTCTATTTTCATAACAAAGTAGCTAGCCTATTCTCTCTCTCCATGTGAATCTACTCCTCTCCTCCATGCTCATTGAACAACAAATCTGGAGCACTTGCATGATACAAGCATAAAGCCCCAAAACAAAAACAACACAACAATGGGTGAGCTTAGCTTCATAAGGGTTTTTAAAAAACAGAAAGCTCATATTAACACCATAACATAATCATGAAGAATCATGGAATCAGCCTCATGTAAAATGGTGTTGACAATACAAGAGCACATAAACCCTAAACACATCCAACTTGTGGTCTTAATCATATTTCATAATCATGGTCTCAATCATATTTCATAATCACATACACACTATAAGATCCCTAAACTCTAACTGGTTTAATTAATTTTATTTAATTGTTATTTTGTGGTTTAATGTTAAATTTGGCTTGTTTGACTTATTGTTGAATTTAAGGTGGTTAAAAATGGTTTCTAATCAAATTTCTTTACTTTGATAGTTTTTATGTTAATATAAATCAATACAGTTTTTTCTAGAATTTTCAAAATTTTTGACTATTTTTCCGAAATTTAGGGGGTGGGACCCGCCGTGGGCCCCACTTTCGTAAATTGGGATGATAAGTCTCAAATGATCCTAAAAACATCTTATGATAGTAAATAAGGTTTAAAAAATTTTAGACATCAATTTGGGCTTAAAATAAGCAAATTTTATACTTTGGTGTTAAATTCTATTTATACCCCATATTTTTGTTAGGTCTACCTCAAAATCTACTATAAATAGAAAGGCACAACCACTTTCCTATTTGGGAAGGGATAGAATCTGGAGCTTAGGAGGCCATAATCCCCATTTCCAAAGAAGGAAAGATGATTAAGGTAAATATTAACTTGATTTTCCATTAATTACCTAGGGTTTCTCCTATACTTTCTAAATCTCTTCATTTACCAATGATTAATCTCGATTTTTAATCTTAAAGCTTTTGATTTTGACCTCTATTTCAAACCCTTATGAAAGAAATTTCGTTGAGAAGAACGACAATGCTATAAGGAGACAAGATCATTGAGACCATCTAAACCCTGAGAATCTAGGCTAGTGTAGCCGAGTGCATCGGCTTACTAAGGGGTATTCTTCCCCATTAGAGAATTTACCCAAACTGCGTAATTTCTTTGGACTTACCAATTGGGGATTATTTGGAGTAAGCATGAACTGCTTAAGCTTCGGCCAATTAAGCAGAGTTGTTTTATCGATTTGCATGATTGTGATAGTGTGTTAAGGATACTTTATATGCAGGTTGATTGGTTATGAATATGCATGATGTAATTGTATATTAGAGACACTTTGCATACAGGTTGATTGCTTATGAATATGCATGATATGATTGTGTGTTAGAGACATTTCTCATGCAGGTTAAATGTGATGAATATGAATGATGTGAATGTGTGTTAGAGACATTTTTCATGCAGGTTAATGGTTATGGATATGCATGATGTGATTGTATGCTAGAGACATTTCTCATTTAGGTTAATGGTTATAGATATGCATGATGTGATAGTGTGTTGGAGACACATGTCATGCAGGTTGAATGTTATGAAGGAGAATGGGTATGCATGGATATGTATGGTATGCATAAGACACTCTTCATGCAGGATCGATGTTTATGTTATAATGTGATTATTCATGCTATGAATAGTATGTTTGAGATATTTGCATGCAGGATAATTAATTATCAGTAAGTATGGTTATGGTAGGGAAAGTAATCAGAAATGAGATATTGTATGATATGTAGATTTGATACACCATGTTGATGTGTTGTGGTTGTTTTCTAATTTACCATTTTCGTATTCAAAACCTTACTGAGTTTATACTCACCTCACTTTCTTGTGTTTTGTTTTGGGGCTGCATGGTGCGACATGCAGTTGATCAGGATCCTTTGTATGAGGAATGGTTGGCGAGTACTTTGGAGTAGGTGTGGATGGCTAGAGACCCTGCTATGTTTCCTGATTTATTCTGCTATTTTGTTAGAACATTATGTTTGGTTGACGTTGTTTTAGACTCTTGTAGCCGTTGTGGTTTTAGACCTGTTTATGACTTTATGATTCGAGCCATGTTTGTGGGCTTATCGTTCTCAGTTTGTGGGTTGAGACTTGAGGACTAATTTAGAGTTAACACCTTTTATATTTTTACTTATTTCTCTTACACAAAGATTTAAAGGTGCATAACTCCGTATGTGTAATATACCCGCCAGAGGGATCAAGTCTTATGCAATTTTAATACTTTATCGCCCCCGTGTGCTTCGGCTATCCATTGGACCAGGTTTGGCTCGGGTCGGGCCGATGTCGGGGCGTGACACACACAACATGTGCATTTATTCAAATCTCATCATCCATTCATATTGTGCATGAACAAGTAATATAATCCATATTCATCATGCATATTCAAGTATAATAATCAACATTTATCTTGCATGTTAAAATATCATCATTCACTACACAACAGGTAAAATATAAGCATTATAGTCCATACACCATATGTGCAAATATTACGATAAATGTTTCTCGATAAAATCAACTTGCTCACCTTGGCCAAAGCTAGAGCAGACTACTCACCTAGAAAATTCTAAAAGGAAGTCTAAATTCCAAAAAAGGAATACTAGAGCAGTTTGGGCAAATCATGTAAACTGGTTCATACGGACATACCAACTTAGATTCTCAAGCCTAGGAAGTCAAAATAGTTTATCTCATTATAGCAAATCCGCTCTTCTCACCAGGGGAGGAAACCCACCCTCAAAGGGACATAAAACCCTACCCTTTCGGATGTAAAACTGATTCAATAAATTTTCAAAGTGGCTAATCTGGAAAACTACGATATACAATTGACTAATCACGATTGATCATGGCTTAACGATCATTTCTATGATGTGTGAAATATGATACATACGTGAATAATGTTTAATGCATGTAAGCATTGGTAAACATACTCTAATCTGTCTTATTATGCATGAAGCATGATCCCTACATGGCAATTAAGGTCATGTAAGCACAAGTAAAAATATGCATATATGGTCATTTTCATAGTTGAACTAAAACATGTAAAACATAGTTCATATGACATGTGCAAGCATTCATACCCCCTTATTGTCATAATCTATTGAAGATATGAAATAAACATGAAGAATTGATTGATGTCCGGTTTAAAGACAATCATAACATCATTCTAAGCATAAACATATAAGGTCTTGTTTATACATAAGCTAAAATGTATAGAACACAGTCATACATAATAAATCTAGCATGTATAAGCATTCCTACTTTAGTATGATTATATTCTACCGGAAACATAAAGTAGGCATGAAGAAATGGTCGAATTCCGACTAAACATGGCATGTGACCAAGATCAGTACAGTCGCTTGAACAGGTACAAGCAAAACTTGATTTCCCATTTGAACGGCTTGATAGCCTGTTCGAATAGCTGGTCGTTCATTCGGTCTGATAGGGTGATCAAATGATTGACATTGAACATTGAACAATCATCTTCTTCCTCTCGAAACTAAACCGAAATTATTTCAAAAATGAATAAAAATTCCCAAAACTTCATGTATTCATTACCTAAACCTAAAACATATATGATGAATTTAGTATTTTCCATGCTTAAACATACTAAAACAACATTAAATAATCTATTTTAAAAGAATCACTATAACCTATCAAAAGGCTTCAAGAACTTTAATCTACCTACATTCATGGTGCTAAATGTAAGAAAACCTCTCCAAATAAAAATCTCTTACCTCTAATCGGATTGTAGACCCTTGATTTATCTTCAAGCTCACGAATCCCTACCCACAAATTAGGGTTTTTATTAGGTCTAAGAAAAATCCTAATTTTTCTACCAAAACAGACTCAAATCAACAAGTAGGTAGTAGTTCTAAGACTCCATTGTGTTAGAAACAAAATCACAAGATTTAGAGTTTCAAATCAAGATTAAAGAAAGAAGCTTGATGGAAATAAACCTATAATCCGAATAGAAGAGGTGAAACACTGGATTATTAAGGCAAAAATAAAAGGATTAAGGAAGGATTAAAAGAAATTTACCCTAAGATGAGATTTTCTCTTTGGGAATGGGGGTAGAGCCCTATTAGGTATTCCCATCTCAGCACTTCCCCAAATAGGAAAGGGGTAGGGTTTACTATTTATAGTAAGTCACTTATTGGACTAGGAAATCACTTTTTGGGTTCGAAAATAGTCTGATTAAGACTGAAGTGAACCTATGTGTGTGTATTAGACCTCAAAAATAAAATTAACCAAACCCAAACCCATTTGAAAACTCAAGAGAGGGTTGGCGTCTAAAGGGGTTAACATGTTGCCCGGGGCCCACTTCCTTAATTAAGGAATTTAAATGGAAAAAAAGTGACATCAAATTGTAAAAATTAGTGGATTAAGCTAGGTACTAATGTTTCTAAGCTAAACACTAAAAATAACTCAAGAAATTCATAATTAAACTAAACCATCACCCAAGAAAAATAAAATCAAGCTGAGAACAAATTATTTTTACACTAATCAGAAGGTATTAAAATTAACAAATCTTACAAAAACCCCCATCCCCTTAGTCATTATTCACAATGATGAAACTTTCATAAAAGTAGTATTTTGTCCTTTTGTAGGGCAAAAACATTCGGGAAATAGAAGTCGTCTTTTTAAATGACAAAATCCCAACATTAATATTTTCGCCAGAGTGCCATGACTTTATAGGGATTTCGTCCTATTGAATGACAAAATTATATTTCATCATTCAAAACTATGATTTTTCCTTGTCCTATTAAAGCCAACACACCTCTTCCTTCCCATACACCCAATTAAACAAACACCCACCAAGGCCGAGAAGCTCCGCCCTTGCAATTTGCCGATGGAAACACCTATCCCTCTATTGAAGATGCCCCATCTGCCTCAGGAGATGCTCCACCCAACCCTCACGCAGCCGAAAATGCCTTACCATAGCCATCTCACCTTCGCAATGCATTGCATGTTGTTGGAGATGATTTGTCCTAGCCTCTCACTTCTGAACATCCAGTGCCCCAACCTCCTACCACCGGAAATGTCATGCCTTAGCCTCCCATTGCCAAGAATGCCTCACCCTAGCCTCCTGCAGTCATAACTTTCTCACCCTAAGTGAGAATCTCATTCACACACGCACACACACACACACACACACACACACACACACACACACACACTCTCTCTCTCTCTCTCTCTCTCTCTCTCATTCTGATTCTTCACATTCTCCTTTCCTCTCTCATTATATGGTAGTTTGATGCATGATCTATTTTGCAATTATGATCTTCTGTTTCACCATTGTTATGCAATTATGATCCTATGTCATGCATTTGATCTATTCATTTGCAATCATATGTAGCTAATAATTTTATAATTTGTTCATTTGTTATGCATTTGATCTATGCATTGGAAATTAAAATTAGCTTGATCTATGCATTTGACCTATCCATATATGCAAAGGTTTTGTAATATTTTGATTGAATGATTAGTTTTATCAAGTAGTTCATTTTAATTGATCCAAATGTTGTGTTTGATGATTGGGGAACTAGAGATTACAATTTGGGATCTTTCTAAATATTTATTATAAATTATGAGTAGACATAACATGAGAATTGATTAGTTTTGTGCTTAATCATGGTTGGAGAATTGTAAAATATAGAAGTGACTATGTATATGAAGAAGGGGATTCATTGAGATTATTCATTAGCAAGCCTTGCAATTATGAGGAATTGGATATGCAAGTGATAAACAAAGTTGAATGGGATCACAGGAGATAGAAAATAATAGTAAAGTATAACATTCCTGCATTTGTATTGAGATTGACTCTATTACGTGAGAATGAGGTTTCCATGAGACAAATGCTCATGTTCGAGCTATATTTAGAAAAAGAGGCCATAATGTCTAGCTTTAAAAGCGAAGGCCAAGGTGTAAGTAGGAGTTCTCAAAGAAATGCCCAAAATGGAAGGTACATGAAAATGCTTGTGGGCAACAATGAAGATGATAATTTGTCTATAAAACTAGTGTCCAACGAATGACATGTATACTTATTGATGACAAAAGTGGACCTAGTTAGAGGTAAGGTTTTTTAAGAATATTATGTTTGAACCTTTCAATCTTAGATGAGAATTTGAATCTTCAAGTTGTGAATTTTGTGTGCAATATGTAAGGTACACATCTCATGTATATGAGATTATCAGCCTTGGAATGTCACAGGGTGGTGCATGGTTGCATGGTTTGGAATACAAACCTCATTGGGCTATCATTACCCCTATACTAGTGTTCACTTTAGAGATGTTAGGACTTCTAATCCAAGGTAATTATATAGATTACTAGCATTATTAGTTATTTAACAAGTTTTTAAGCAACACGACATTCAATACAAACTTATAATGCATGTATAGGGAATCTCATGTTGATAATGATGAAGTTGATATAAATGAAGCTAATGGTGGTGAAGATAATACATGCAAAGGCAGTGACGAGGAGTATAAAAAAAGATGTTAGAGGAGAATAAAGTGTACAAGAGATGGTTGAAAACAAGAGATTCAATGTGATAGACAATCTAATTTCCATAAATAACATGGATGAGGTTGAAGAGGAGTCACAATATAGTGGGGTTGAGGTGAGCCACTCTATGCACATATTACAAATAACCGAATAGATGAGGCAGTTAATTAGGGTATGGGTATGGAGGAATGACTAAGCAAGAGTTGTGGGTTGGATAACTATTTTCCAATAAAGAGGCATTTGTCACAACATTGTGGGAGTTTTCAATTATGAATCATATTTAGTACAAAATACTTTGTACAACTCCTAAAGAATATACAATGAAGTGTATTGTTGATGGATGGCCCTGGAGAGTTCATGGATCAATGAGGAAGGGGTTTAAGAATTTTAAATTAAAGATGTATTGTGGTGATAACACTTGTAAGAATACCCAACTCAGCACTGGCTACAGGCAGTGTATGCAACGTTCATTTGCAGGTTCATAATACCTACTATCAAATCAGAATTAACTATCATACAAGGTGATATTGTTCAAAGAATTAAGGAGGCAGTGCTACCTATGTTTTCTTATACAGAGAGTTGGGGAAAGATTGTCAGGCTCAAGCCTTAGGGATTGGTCGGTGTCTCACCCTTCTCTAAGTAAATAAATTTGTTAAATTGTTTATTTGTCACAAGTACGAATAATTATGGTTCACTTAAACTTTTTATGATACTTTGTAACATAACTATGGTCATGGGAGCACTTAAACATGAGACAATTAGCTATTTAGAAGAGTCCACTAGTTGAGGGTGCTCCATTAGGAGTATGGTATATGTTATATATATGTTAAGTATTTTTTGTATATGGTTTTATATGAAGGCCTTAAATTGATTTATCAATTTTGGATATATTAGGTGGAATGTTAGGAAGAAATTGAAAATCCCCATGGAGTCCTTCGATTATATAGAGGAGAGTTGGACCACAAGCAATCATTTTAGGTAATTACATTATATTATATAACATGTAATGAATATTAGCGATGTGATATTCTTAAACATATATATTATATTTAAATATTGTGTAGGTCATTTGGCAGTTATACTTTGATGATATATTGGCAAATTTACTTCCATTGTGTACAGCGGGATAGGATGTGCGGTAATTTAGACCACCACTCATATGTTTTGAGATTGTGGCGATGCATATCCTGGGTTGTGATATGATGCAGTTTGGGTTGGAGTAGGTTACTCCTCGTGAAATAGAGTTCATTTATTCAGGAGTTACTCATCAAGGTTACCACAGTGTGGATTGGGAATCACATCATACACCATAAATTGCTTGATGGGATCAGCAAAGGGAAACTATTGTTGAAAGGGAGATTGATAGAGCTTTGCGAGATGCTACTAACCCCTGCATGTAGGGGTATTCGAGGACTACTTGACTATATATTCTACCACACATAGATTCAAAAGAGATGATATAGCATCTTAGGGGCGAGTCTGAGGCGGCTTTGATACATATTTCTTATATAAAACCTATATTAGTTATTTCATGCATACTATTTATGTGACCAATATATTTTTGTATTTAATGCTAGCTTACATGTGTGAGATAGACAATTTCACATTTGGATGAAGTTTTTAAGACTGATATTTCATGTGAGAACTTGCTAGCAACATGTTAGTCAATATACTCATACAATACATCTATGCTTGATCGCTTGTCGATATCCTATTATGTAGTGACAAACGTAGCTGGACATCATTAGGCAACTCATACACCAATGAGGCCAATTTAATAAATATATGTTCCATCTTCATCTGCAGTACCCCCCTCACCTCTTTTATTCGCACCAACTTCATATTTAGTTGATAGTCCACACCCATCATCTACGGTTTCTCTAGATCCACTTGGACATCCTCTTCAAGTTGAGAGGCCTCCGAGTTCGAGGTTCCTTCAAACCATTTACTTCCACCATCTTCCGTGGCATGTTTAGATGATTCAACAGTTGCCCACAAGGACCAAATTTCTGGTCAAGGGTGAGGTTAGGGTTAAGGTTGGAGTTGGGATAGGAGAGGTGGATCTCATATGTGTTCTATTCGTATACTTTCTCAGTTGTATAAATTTGTTACCTTGTAAATATTGTATAGTAAATCATTTTTGTGCACCACTATTTTTTGTTAAAATTTTATTCATTTAGATGTTGATTTAAATTCTAAATGCATTGTCTTCATGGGTAGCATGCTGTTTTTGTGGGTAAATATACGCGATTTAAAAAAATAACACAAATGATTTCATTAGACAAAATTTGTGTGGATGGATTTTGGCACTCATAGTGCCAAAATCCATATGCAGCACTCAAGTAGACTTAGGTGGGGTGAAATGTTCTATGCATGTGAATTTTGTCATTTGAACTAGCAAACTACGTTTTTCATTAATTTCATCATTTGAAATGACGCAATGTAGGTTTTGTGAGTGCATATAATGAAAACAAGTAAAAAATAAAGTTGTGCATGTGTCAATTGCCATGCTGGTGCCTACATAGCATGTTAGAACACATGTTTGGTATTTAAGTCTCTCTCTCTCTTCTATTTTGGTGAATATTTTTTAATAATAATAATTTAATAAATTTCCCATATTAATTACTTAATTTTATGTCATTAAGGTTAATTTTAAAAAAATAAATAAAGAAAACAAAGGATAATGATATACCCGACGAAGTTCTAACAAAACCTCCAATTGGATTTTGGTTGGACAAAACATATGAGCCTTACATAAAGATTTCTTGGGCTCCAATTAAAATTTTAAACTAATTGGAGAGGTTTGTTAGACAAATTCATTGGGTGATTTTTTTTCTTAAAATAAATAAATAATTTTTTAGCTATAATGTACATACTCAAGCTTCAACTGTATTCTTTACTTGTTTCAGTTCCTCGAAGGAAAGATCTTGCCAAATGAAAGACTCTGAAGCATATGTAGAACCTATTGTTCAAGATGATAGATGATATATTAATTTTCATTTTTCAATGCAGAACTTGTAAGCTTCACTTAGTTAAGCATTTTAATGTCTAAAATGGATTCAGTGAATATAGACGGTAACGTTGTCAATTGATCAATGATATGGAATCCATATCCTCAAGGAAGAACTTAGTTCAAGTCGATTGCCATCTCATCTTCTCGATTAACTTTATTAATTTTAACTTAATATGAAGAAAAGTTATATTAATGAGCTCATTAATCCATTGATACTAAGGTTTTAATGAAGAACATATACAAAGGCTATATGAGTCGGAGTAGTATTAGTCCCAACAAATGTATGTGAGAGTAGGAGTGCTCATGGACGTTTGTGGTCCAGTTGCTCATCTATGTCTATGATTGTATTTAAATGTGGTAGACATTTTTCATGTTTGGGGAGGACATTTACACAAACGCATATCAACGTTATTTGGCTGCCCTAATAGACGGCTGTAAACACAGACATAACTACTAGACAATGGCAATATGGATCTTCGCACAAAAACAAAGGAATCTGTAACATGTTACATAACTACAAGACGTACAATAGTAAATGGTAAAAACATAGAGATCCAGTCTGCCCGTGTCTGTGGCATATAGACTTGATCAAAACATAATGCAGACATAAACAAGCAAGTACATATAGCGAACGGATTTGTCCGTGTTTATTTTTGTCTTTCGACACCCCTACGCTAGAGAATTACATATATTGTCTTGCTCTGTAATTTCACTCTTCCTTGCTTAACTACTATGGATAATTCAATCTACAGAATATAAAGAGAATTTTAATTTTATCTCTAGACAAGTTCGTTACATAATATAACCAACCTGGTGAAGGCCTAGATATACTTGTTAAAATGGAGGTCCTGATTTCGACCCCAGTCCCTTGGCCACCCTCTCGGGATTATATCCCAATTTACTTTGGTATTTATGATAGGTGAACTTTGTACATGCCTTAAAGAAGTAGTGGTTGGATACAATGCTCTAAGAAGTGGGAAACACGACATACATGGCTTACTTAATCAATTTTTTGCTTGTCTTTATGGGCAGTAGTCATCTGGACGAGAAAAGTGATGGACATGGTATCTCTCCTCTGTTGGGTGTTCAACCTCTCATAAGATGACACCCAAATGCATCCCCCCATGATCAAAAGTCACTTGATCAGTTTACTATTAGTGATGGCAGATGACACGTATGGGCAATCAAATGAAATGTTAGTTATTTACTTAATGGGGTTCTTTGCATTCATTAGCATTATAAATAATGAACAATAGCAACTTGATCGAAATTTTTGTTGGTAATAATCAACATCTTCAATGCACATTGAAGTGGCTCCATTGGGTGGCAAGATTGGCTAAATTATATATAAATTGGCTACATTACTTCAGATTCCAGCTTTAGTTGAAATGGATGTCCAAGGGAAGTACAGTAAGACATCAGCTTTGTGTTAATATTTAATTTCCTGCTCAGTTAGCTTAAAAGTGAAGGTGATGTACTTTTTGTAGGCTAGTCATAGAACCACATGTGACAGGAAAGACTCCCCCATATGAAGTGCAAAATTCCATTCAAAATAAACAAAGAAGAAATATCCTCTCCCTGTCTTACATTAATAGCTCCATTTATTTTTCAAAATAAATTAAAATTAATTTATTTAAAAAAATCAAATAAAGATATTAATATGGGACATAAAGAATATAATTTTAATTAATTTAAGAACATAAACAAATATAAAGTGCACAAAGACAAAAAAATATGTGATGTACATATTTTTAATACTAGTGTTGTGCTGGCCCTTTGCCGAGCAAAAGGCATATCTTTTGCAATCCAGACAATTAATGTGGGATGGAAGGACAATCATATTTCTTTCAAATTAAAAGACAATAAAAATACTAAGAAAGCTAGCAGCCTGCATGGCTCTTGCACAATGATCCCATAAATGGTCGCATGCCACACACTGGAGCCAGCGGTTATAGAAGAAATAAAAAAATATAAAAACATGAGTGCCTTTTTGGCAGAAAATACTTAGAAAAACTGCATAGTTAAGAATTTATCTATAGTGGTATCTAACTAGCAGCACAATCTAATAAACAACATAAAAAACAAGCCCCACAAACTAATACTCTCTTAGTATATATTTTTAAAAAAAAATAATACTCCCTTGCTCCCATATTAATAGCTTTATTTTAAAAAATAATTATTTTTATTAAATGGTGAGATCCACAAGTAAACAAATAAAAAATGAAACAATTAATTTGGGACAAAACTTTTTGTCCAATGAAACTATTGATATTGGTGGGAGGGAGGAGTCCGAATTTTTATGGTCTAAATTAGTAATATATGCAGTCAAAGTGAACACTCTACAGCCCATGTCTGGTCCATTTAGGTTGTTGGGCTGACCACATAAGACCAAGAAGTCTGGAAAAAGGTCTTGGACTTGGACGCTCGGGCTTTAGGAGCCCAATCTAAGACCTCTATTAAAGTTCAATGGACAAACCAAGAGCTAAATATTCTGCTTCGTCTCTTTTTGTTTTTTGCAGAAAAATCTGTAGTTTCATGAATTGTCGTAGTACATGTCCGGTTTACTGCGGGTAGGCCTGTTATGCTTAATTTTTTCATAATGTTTCATTTTAATTTTTGAAAAATGCTGGACTTATTGCATCCTTGCCAGCTCCTGATCAGGTTGTTGGCCAAGCGAGCCGCAACTTGAGAGAGTGTAGCATTTCTCATATTTGTTGTATATAAGTGTAATTTATTATATTATTTTTGTCTAATGGAAGCAAAAACTTATACTCTCTGAGTTACATATTAAGTGTACTAATTTTTTTAAATAAGTTCGTTTTGAAAAAATTAATAGGATACTTAATATGGGTTGAGAAGAGTATATAATTATTTAAATCAAATATTTGTTATATTAGGTGACCGTGCATATCATCCAATGTAGTATAGGGCTTCCAGCGGGCCATGTAGAGTCAGGCCAAAGCTATTACTCAAATTAATTTTTCAACCCTTGTCTGACCTTAAACCTATGTGGGCTTTTAAAATGTCGACCCTAACCCAGCCCTTAAACAGGTTTGGGCTAGGCTTCGGGCTTTTTCTGTTTCTATATTTTACATGATGAAAATTATGCGAACAAAAATGCACTGGCATAATTGTGTTTGGTGTATAATATGTACTCCAAACACTGTGCACTGCACTGAACTGCAGTCTTCTTTTTTACTCTAATGGAGTCAATGAAAACCAGTTTCACATGGTGCTTAAGGAGAAGTTGAAGATGGGAGGAAGAGGTGACTGTCAACATGGTAATGTTGTGCATCTCATGCTTTTCTGCTAAGCAAACTCCAATGCATATTGTGGGGGCGAAATAGAAATACGTTGCCAGTTTCCAACTTCACTATCATTATATGCTTCACATTAAAAGATGAAAATCAGGTCCTGATAGTTGGTTTGTGCTAAGATTGATTTTAATTTGATTATATAAAAGAAACAGAAAGCATGTAGTGAAGTTTTTTGCCAACTTCACTATCTTTACTACTTTAAAAGATGAAATCCTATGAAATAGTATCAATTTCAAAAGGGAAATTTATTTAAATAATAAATTTTTAAAAAATATTTACTAATTTAAATTACTTCAGAAAATATTTTCTAAAGTGGTGTTGATTTTTGCCACGCAGGTGCCAGCCAAGCAGCTAGCGCATGCATGGCTTTTTTTTTAAATTTTTTTTGATTTCGTCCTTTAGAAGTCGTCATTTTAAAAGATGCAATCAGTACAATAACTGATTTTGTCATTCTAAAAGACGAAATTAATACTGTGTACTGTGTATTGATTTTGTCCTTATAAAGGACAAAATCTTATAAGGACGAAATTAGTACTTCCACTCCTCTCCTCTCCTCTCTCTTCACTCTCTCTCCTCTCTCTCTCTCTTTACTCTCTCTCTCTCTCCTCTCTCTCTCCCCCTCTCTCCTCTTTCTCTCTCTATCCTCTCTTGTCTCTCTATTCACTCTCTCTCCTCTCTCTATCTCTTCTCTCCTCTTTCTCTCTCTTTACTCTCTCTTTTTTTACTGTCTCTTCTCTTTCTCTCTTCACTCTCTCTCTCCCTCTCTCCTCTTTCTCTCTCTATCCTCTCTTCTCTCTCTATTCACTCTCTCTCCTCTCTCTATCTCTTCTCTCCTCTTTCTCTCTCTATTCATTCTCTCTGTCCACTCTCTCTCCTCTTTCCCTTCTTTCTCTCCTCTTTCTCTCTCCTCTTTAAGAGAATGAATAGAGAGAGAAAGAGGAGAGAGAGTGGAGTGAGAGAGAAAGAGGAGAGAGATAGTGAATAAAGAGAGAAAGAGAAGAGAAGAAAGAGTGAATAGAGAGAGAAAGAGAAGAGAAGAGAGAGAGAGTGTGAAGAGAAAGAGGAGAGAGAGTGAAGAGAGAGAGAGGAGAGAGAATGAAGAAAGAGAGAGAGAGGGAGGGGAAGTATTGATTTAGAAGGACGAAATTAGTACACATTATCTTCTAAAGGACGAAATCAGTCATCATATTGATTTCGTCATTTAGAGTACTGATTTCGTCCTTCTAAAGGACGAAATAAATTTTTTTTTTAAAAAGCCACGCAGGCGCTAACTATTTGGTTGACGCATGCGTAGCAAAAAACAACACCACTTTGAAAAATATTTCCCAAAATGGTCTAAATTGGTAAATATTTTTTAAAAAAATATTATTTAAATAAATTTCTCTTTTCAAAATGTCTACAAATCCTATGAAATAGTAACATTTTCAAAACCTTATCTGTTTGCTAGAAGAAAGGTTCTTACTTGAATTTTGAACTAGACTACACAGTGCATGAGATGCCAATACCTTCTCTCTTCAGTGTCTTTGTTATAATTCACACTCCCCATCATACATGGTAAGATAACTAAAAAAGTAATTAGTTAAATGAACACTGGGGACTGAAACTATTGCGATGTAGATCATTAGACATGCTCGAGCCAGACAAGGGATTCCATTGGCCATATATTTTGAAAGACCACCAAGAAAGCCCTGACGACCGCTCACTAGGACACTTGCTGTCTTTCTTTGCCAATCAGCTTTCTCCTCTTCATCCTAATGTACCACAAAAAATATTAGAACTTTCTTCCATGTTCCTCATCTAATAGCATGTACAAAAATTCCATGCTTTATTAATCTAATAGAACTAAGATGTGACATGCATGGAAACCAAATTATGCAAGTTAGTCAGTTCAACAATCTCATTTTATGAATCCTAGATGTGTTCGGTTCAGTGTATATTATGTATAAATGTATGATTCACTCCAATTCCATTTTACATAACAAATTGATGTGGCCACACATAACTTTACTTTTAAAATGTAAAAAAATGGTACAGTTGTATGTGAAAGAGAGGCTCACAAATGGAAATGTCACCTGCACATATATTATTTTCATGCAAAAATTTTCTTTTCTTTTGGTATTATTACATATGAATATAAAACATTGAATTAACATTACTCACCTCAATTGTCATTTCACCTAATCTTGTTCCCTTTCTAGTGAATGATTCATCACATGTATCAGTGAACCCAGCTTGCCTAAGGAGCCATGTTTCTGTTGAGAACTTTCCTATGTGAGATAATCTTCCTTCGAAGAGTGAAAGAGCTATGGCTAATTGCTTATGAACTAGATCATTATGTGAACTGCATTCCAGGGCCTCGACAAACGCACCAATTGCTTCTTCTCTATATAAACAGCTTTGTGCATAATCTCCCTGCAAGTTTAAGTACCAATGAACATGACCCCAAAACATCTCAAGAAGCAAGAGAAGTATATGGTAGAAATATGCCCATATTCCATGTACTGTCTAATGAGGCAGGTAGGGAAATACCAAGAGATCATGGGAAGCATTTTTTATGGTTTGCTCTAACAATGAGCTGAGCGTAGGGAACACAGGTGAAACATTCATTTGAAGATCGATGGCGTACGCTAGCTAGCGCATGTTAGCATAAATGAATGCTTCACGTACGCTAGCATGTACACTATCGATATCGAAAATGAATATTTTACATGCGTTCCTTAGGCTCGGCTCATGGTGAGCGGGGTACATAAAAAATGCTTCCAAGATCAAACTGCAATAATATAACTGCTATAAGTAGGCATTGCTCTGGTGGTGTACTTTGAAGATAGACCAGTAGTATGTGCATGACATTTTTAAGCTCCCTTGATTCATCAAACCTTTTAAAAAGTTGTTTATGTGGATTCTTCTGGTGAACATACATATGAGTTGAACCCAAAAAATAAATTAACAAAATTTATACAAATTAGAGAACAAAATGGCAAGTTACATAAATTAATTTTATTATAGAAATAAATATGCTAAATAGATTCTATAGGCTAAATAGAAAACCAGGACAACCTTGAAGAACCAAAACAACATATAAAAAAGAATAGAAATAAAAAAAATAAAAAAAATAAAGACAAGAGTAGAACTTTCTTCACTCACTAAGGGGTAGGCTCCGAAGAAATTGAAGCAGAGGAGATCGGTCCACTAGGGCGACTAGAACAAAGGAGGCCAGGCTGCCGGGGTGACTAGAGTAGAGGAGGCCGGGCTGCCAGGGTGACTGGAGCAGAGGAGAACCAGTAATCACTATAAAAAAAAAGTCTATTAGCAATTCTTTTAAGCGTCTGATTGTTTATAATTAAACCCTTTGCAAGTGTACAAGGTAATTGTACTAGGATGAGTATTTAAGGGTTGTCGAACCTCAGGGACGGATGAATAATTACTAAATATAAAGAAGAATTTGCTGGTTTAAAACTAAAACAACTTAAACTTAAATTAAGTAAAGGAAAAGAAAATAACTAGTTTAAAAACAAGAGATTAATGTGATGGAATTTACTTAGGAAATCGAATCCACTATAGAACCATAACAATTCCTTAACTTTTAATCTAAATCTAGTGTGAATATGAACAAGTATTCTCAGCTACAAGCTAGAATTACTTTAGAAAGAATCATTAATTAATTTCCATGGCATGAACTATCTTCGACAATAGCACGAATCATCTACACTAAATAGCTATAGGCATGACCCGTCTAATCTTAGTATAACTCATCCAAGTCCTTAATTATCTGAACATTAAAACTATTGTATGACCATCTCATCTAAATCACAGAAATTAGAATTGATGTAAATATCAAAACCACATCAATCTATCATCTACAAGACAATAAATCAACATAGATTTGAATAAACATTAAAAAGCTCTTCCATTAAAAAGGAAATCCTTATCATACAATTGTCATAATTCACAACTGAGATCTAAATTAAAAAGAAAAGAAATTGAAACTTATCTATAGGTTCATCAACTCCTAAGTAAAAGAATAGTTTAGCCTTCCATGGTAGAAGAAAACACTTGAATCTCCATTGAAAGCTTTGGCTTCTTCTCCATCTTCTTCTTCCTTCTTCTCTTCAGAAAATCTACTTGTTCTCCCTTAATTTCGTGCCAAATAAGTCTTTATATAGGCATTAGATCTGTAAGAAAGAGTTGTATATGAGAAGGACTCAAAATTGGGTGAAATGAGGAATCTGCGCGTTATGCCGATCGATCGCCCTGCATGCCCGTTCGAACGCTTGAACTAAATTTTCTTAAAAATCACGTGTAACCGATCGATCGGTAAGTGACCCCATTCGATCGCCAATGAAGAATCTGCAAAATAAGCCAATTTAATTCAAAACACCATGGAAGCTTTTTCTAACCTAATTAAATTTAATATCTAATAATTTAACCTATATTAACACTTAAATGAGACTAGATAGTAAAATAATTAAGGGTAAAATAACGCATAAATTATACTTATCAAATACCCCCAAACCTATATTTTGCTAGTCCTCAAGCAAAACAAAACAAAACAAAACAACTAATCTAGAAAATAAATAAATGCCACTTTCGTAGGGAATCACGATTACATTTAGCGTATGCAACAAGCCTTTAAACCCCTAGGTGTCCCTAGTTGGACGAGTTGTGTCTCGTGAGGGTTTGCAGCAATGATACCCACAAACATCTAAACTTAAGAAAATAAATAAAACAAAACAAGAAAACAAAAATTCTAAAAACAATCTTCTCTTAAAAACACACAACTATTTTTAAAAAGAACCAACCACAAATACTTGACACAAGTAAATAATATCGATTTGATCACTTTCAAGCAAGGAATCGTCCATTCTATAACCTCATCATAGAAATAATTGTGCAACTACATATATACATTTCAAAAACATGAAGTGTAGAAACTTTATAGTCATACAATTTCAGTCTCTATTAACAAGCATATCTTATGTGACCCATTAACCAAGCTCATTAAAGTTTACTAACTAAAAAATATAACAATGACAATATTTCATCTTTAACATCTCATAATAAACCCTCATGTAATAGCCATCAAATTTAAATTAAATTCAGGGAATAAGATCATAATATACCTCAAAATATGACTTGTGCAATACTTAGTTCTATTAAGCTTTCTAAATAATCCATGTAACAAGCGTTAGGCCAGTGTCCCTAATCCAGTTGGCTCAAGGCATTAGGTGTTGAAACACCCCTCTGGCTTAATAACTCGAACTATAAAGGCTACAAAACCAAGTAAGTCATAAAAGAATTTATCTCAACTTTTCACCTTTTGACGCGATCCTTTATACTTGCCTAGGCACAAGGTCCGGTTACTCAGTAAAAAGAGAAACAAACCTTCACTTTTTTTTCATCATTTTTTTTTTCAATCAATCTATTTATTTTTTTTTCAATTTTTTTTTCATTCTTTTTTTTTCATCACACACTTATCCCATTTTTTCAAATAATAGACAAGCATAAAGATCTATCATAAAACATTAAAAATTACTCAATTGTCAAGTTTTCAAAAATATATATGCTTAGCTAAAGATATCCCACTAAGATTACAAGTAATAAATCATAAAATTGTATTCCTACAAGTTTCAAGTGTGTGAAATGTGATTTAAAAATATAAGCACAATTATCCAAGATAAAGAAAATAAAATAGAAATTACTCACTCAATCATTTTCATCACTTAATTAATTACTTGAACTTTCTTCATAAAATTGATCTCTTTAAAAACAGACATATGCTTTTAAAAGAAAATAAGCGATAAAAACCACATAAAAGAAAATAAAAACAAAAGAAAATCGAAAAAAAATACTCTAAAACATCCTAAAAGAAAAATAAGAAAGAAAAATATCTTTCTACACCCCCAAACCTAAACTGAACATTGTCCTCAATGTAAAAGAAAATATATACTATAATGACAAGAATAAGTAAGAGAGGAAAAGAAAGATATCACCTGAAAGCATAACTAATCCACTAATCTGAAAATGAAGTACATAGGATTGAGAAAACATGAGAAACATACATATCAAGAGCAATTTCCCAAACCTTAAATATCAAGCTCCCAGAAAAGAGATAACAACAAAAACTATAATGAGAAAATAAAATAAAAGCTGAGAAAAATAAGTAAATAAAACCTAAATAAACCAAAGAAGATAAACAAAAGGTAGGAAAAGAAATATATCAAAAACATGGGTTGCCTCCCAAAAAGCGCTAAGTTTATTGTCTTCAGCCAGACAATGTGCCAACAGTCTCAAATATATCAAGGTGGTTGGTAGATATTGGCATTAGCTCTTCTCTTAAGTCTCCAAAATGATGTTTCAAAACAATTAGAAGGCACAACTTGATTATGAGCTGATGCTACAAGAGATGGACCTGTATCATAAGCATCAAATCTAAAATTGTCTACCATAAAACATTCAGCATTAGAGATTGCAGGTAAATTGTTAGACACATCAAAAACATTTAGGTGCACTTTCATGTTCCCAAAAGTCATCTCCATTACCCCCGTCCTACAATTTATACATGCATTAGCTGTAGCAAGGAAAGGGCGACCTAGAATGACAGGAATCTGATGTGTGGAGTTGGCACCGGTTTCCATATCTAAGACAATAAAATCAACAGGGAAAAAGAAGCGGTCAACTTTCACTAAGACATCCTCAATTACTCCCCTAGGTTTACGCACAGAATGGTCAGCTAGCTGCAAGGTAACTGGTGTAGGCTGCAATTCACCTAACCCTAATTGTTCATACACCGAATAAGGGAGTAGATTGACACTCGCACCAAGGTCAAGGAGGGCTCTATGAATGGAGTGATCGCCTATGACACAAAAAATAGTGGGCACTCCAGGGTCCTTATACTTAGGTGGGGTGTCAAACTTTAAAAGGGAGCTAACTTGCTCGGTGAGAAAGACCTTCTTAGACACATGGGTTTTAGATTTACGCTTTTAAGTACATAGGTCTTTGAGGAACTTAGCATAAGCAGGGACTTGCTTAATGGCATCTAAGAGGGGGAGATTAATTTTGACTTGTTTAAAAGTCTCGAGAATCTCATCAGTCCTAGCTGTGCTTTTTCTAAATGGTGGGGCCATGTCAAGACACTAAGGAAAATGTGCCTTAGGGATGTAAGATCCCTCTGAAGTGGTCTTAGGCTGTGGCTCTGAGGAAGCAGAACGAGAAACTGACTCATTTTCATGTGGTGCACTAACTTCTACTTGAGGCTCATTAGGGGCTGAATTATTTAACCTTTCATTTGTATTATCTGTCACTGGTGTCCCCCAAACACTCTTGTCAACAATCTTCCCACTCCTAAGGGTCATTATGGAATTAACATGTTCATTAGAAGAAGGAGCTCCCTCTACCTGAAATTGACCTTTAGGGTTTTGTAGAGGTTGACTTGGCAATGTTCCTATCTCTCTCTTATTTATAGCATTGGCTAGTTGTCCAATTTGAGCTTCTAACTTTGCTATAGATTATGTGTGAGAGTGAAGGAGTTGGGATTGAGATTGAATGCCTTGGAGGGCACTCAAGACCTTTTCTTCAAAGCTTGGACTCCTATTGGGTTGGACATATGGATGTTGGACTTGAGGTTGGTGGATGGATATGGGCTAGTGGGACTTGGAATGGTTGCCTATGAACTTGGTTACCCATAACCCCTTGGTTTTGTGCCTGTCAGGAAAAGTTAGGATGATTCCTCCACCCAGGGTTATATGTGTTTGAAAATGGATTATTCTCAGCCCTAAGGAAGGATTGGGTAGCATTCACATGGTCTTGGACAAGCTCAGAAAATTGAGAAGCAGAGGGGCACTCAATGATAGTATGGGCTGGGCTAAGGCATATTGTGCATGCATCTTGAGTGAAGGGAGTAGGCTGATGTGTTGAAGTCATAAGGAGGTCCAGCTTCCTACTTAAAATATCAACTTTAGAAGAGATGTCTAATGGATATTTGACTTCATACAAGCCACCCCTAGAGGGGGCATTGTTTAAGGTAGATAGGCCACTCTCATTTCTATTCAACGCAGCATGTTGAAGAGAATTTTCACTTAAGTCCTTAAAAAGTTTCCATGCCTCATTTTCATTTTTTAGTAAAAAGGTACCCCCACAACTTGCATCAACAAGATGACGATTTTGTTCAGTAAGACCCTCATAAAAACGTTGCACTAATTGCCACTTAGGGACAGCATGATGAGGACACCTCCTAAGAAGGTCCTTAAGTCTATCCCAACTCTCATGGAACTGTTCAGTGGGAAGTTGGGCAAAGGTGGTTATGACCTTTCTCATTTGGTTGGTCTTACCTATGGGGAAGTACTTTTTAAGGAATTCTTGTTGCATTTGGGCCCAAGTTGTTATGGTATTTGGCTCTAAAGAGTGCAGCCATTCCTTAGCCTTATCTTTCAATGTGAAAGGAAAAAGGCGAAGTTTAACAGCTTCATCGATTAAATTTGAGAGCTTAAAAGTTGTGAATATTTCTAAGAAGTCATCTAGGTGCCTATACGGGTTTTCATTATTAAGTCCATAAAAAGATGAAAGCATTTGAATAACATTGGGCTTAATTTCATAATTTTGAGCAGCAACCGCTGGCAACCTAATGCATGAAGGGGAAGTGTACTCATTGGGAGTGTAATACTCCCTTAGAGCTTTGAGTGGTGCATCTAACTGATGTTCAGCCATGATGATGATAGAGGTAGTATGGGTAGAGGAATTGGTGGGTGAGTTAGGGGGTGTAGGGATGTAGGTCGAGGGCAACTCAACTCTCCTAGATGTCCGCTCAGGCTCAGGGTCAAATCGGGGGAGTAAGGAGCGACGACCACGCATACACAACAAACACACCACACAATTTAAAGTGTAAAAAGAGAAAGATGAAGCAAAAATAACTAAGGAAAAAGAATAAAAAGTGAAAAAGGATCTTGCAAACCGAAGAGAAGCTTGTCAATGTCCACTTGTGGCCACAAGTGTAGAGAGCACCTTCAACTCAACCTACAAGATTAAATTAAAAGAAGGTAAGAAACTAAGAATTAAACTAAAAAATAAGTAAACTGAAACTAAAGTATCTATAATTATCCTAAAGCTAATTTAGTAACAAATCAACACCGTCTCCGGCAACGGCGCCAAAAACTTAATCGTTTATAATTAAACCCTTTGTAAGTGTACAAGGTAATTGTACTAGGATGAGTATTTAAGGGTTGTCGAACCTCAGGGACGGATGAATAATTACTAAATATAAAGAAGAATTTGCTGGTTTAAAACTAAAACAACTTAAACTTAAATTAAGTAAAGGAAAAGAAAATAACTAGTTTAAAAACAAGAGATTAATGTGATGGAATTTGCTTAGGAAATCGAATCCACTATAGAACCATAACAATTCCTTAACTTTTAATCTAAATCTAGTGTGAATATGAACAAGTATTCTCAGCTACAAGCTAGAATTACTTTAGAAAGAATCATTAATTAATTTCCATGGCATGAACTATCTTCGACAATAGCACGAATCATCTACACTAAATAGCTATAGGCATGACCCGTCTAATCTTAGTATAACTCATCCAAGTCCTTAATTATCTGAACATTAAAACTATTGTATGACCATCTCATCTAAATCACAGAAATTAGAATTGATGTAAATATCAAAACCACATCAATCTATCATCTACAAGACAATAAATCAACATAGATTTGAATAAACATTAAAAAGCTCTTCCATTAAAAAGGAAATCCTTATCATACAATTGTCATAATTCACAACTGAGATCTAAATTAAAAAGAAAAGAAATTGAAACTTATCTATAGGTTCATCAACTCCTAAGTAAAAGAATAGTTTAGCCTTCCATGGTAGAAGAAAACACTTGAATCTCCATTGAAAGCTTTGGCTTCTTCTCCATCTTCTTCTTCCTTCTTCTCTTCAGAAAATCTACTTGTTCTCCCTTAATTTCGTGCCAAATAAGTCTTTATATAGGCATTAGATCCGTAAGAAAGAGTTGTATATGAGAAGGACTCAAAATTGGGTGAAATAAGGAATCTGCGCGTTATGCCGATCGATCGCCCTGCATGCCCGTTCGAACGCTTGAACTAAATTTTCTTAAAAATCACGTGTAACCGATCGATCGGTAAGTGACCCCGTTCGATCGCCAATGAAGAATCTGCAAAATAAGCCAATTTAATTCAAAACACCATGGAAGCTTTTTCTAACATAATTAAATTTAATATCTAATAATTTAACCTATATTAACACTTAAATGAGACTAGATAGTAAAATAATTAAGGGTAAAATAACGCATAAATTATACTTATCAGCGTCACTAATGCTCATAAAAATATCGCTAATAACTATTAACGATGCTTAAAAAATGCCACTAAATACGTCAAAAAAAGTCCAATCACTATTGCTCATTAATGATGCATATGAAAAACATCACTAATGATATACTATTAGCGACACTTTTTTGGCTTCACTAATATTTTTTTGTGATGCTTTTATTAAGTGTTGCTAATAGTGAATTATTAGCGACGCTTATTTAAAAGAGTCTCTAATAATAATATTATTAGCAACGCTTTATAAACTGTCACTAATAAGAAAATAATAAAAATCGTTATTCATTACGCTTTTGAAAGAGTCACTAATAAGAAAATCTTTTTAAAAAATTAATAAAAATAACTCTTAGTAACACTTTTAAATCATCACTAATATAGAAAAAACTAAAAAAATAATAAAACGGTTATTAGCAACACTTATAAAAGCGTCACTAATGATAAATTCTTTTAAAATAAAAATAAAAAATAGCTATTTGTGATGCTTTTTAAAGTTTTGCTAAAAAAATAATTTTTTTTAATAAAAACGGTTATTAGTGAAGTTTATAAAAGTGTTGCTAATAGAAAATAAAAAAACGGTTTAAGGCAGACAATGTTATTTTTATATTACTTTTGATTCATTTATATTAAAAAATATTTAAAAATCTTTTATTTTTAATTACAAGAGATCAATAATTGTGAGTTCATACAATGTATATAATTATTTTTTTAAAATATACAATGCTCCATGGCTATGCATTTACTTACACATGTAACTTATGGACTTCTACATAATATTCCTTTGTCACATATTAAATTACATATTTGGTTCCAAAATGAACTATTTTTAGGATGGAAGGAGTAATAGTTTGTAGGGCCCAAATTTTTAATACACAATTATGATGAGTCTAATAAACTACACAAATGGTTGGCCTACATTTGAGTTTATTCCTAACATTTGCTCCTCTCATCTAAGAATCTTATAAGTGGTTCCTTATCTAAGAATCAAATATCCATCCCCCCCCCCCCCCCCCATCTCAACACGTGTTACAAATGTTCCTGCTCTATGTTCACTTATAATTTTTTTCATTTACTATTCCTTGAAGAGAATTGATATGATAATATTTTATTAATTTTTAATATATATTTCTGGAATGCTGAATCAATATTGATAAGAGTATCAATGACTATTGATACAGATACATACCGCTGAATGCTTGGTACACATTGAGACAACTACAAACCTCTAATATAAATTGTTTGATTTTATCTCTAACCCATCAATTTTTTTAAGGGTAATTATCAAACACAAAGAATAAAAATTAATATTTATAATCTTAGTCAAGTTGGATCACCATAAACCTGAATCCACCCTAAATAGTTATTGGGGTGACCCATTAAGGTTGGGCAGTGCCGAGTTTTTTCCATATACCTAACCTGAATGACATCTGTAGATGGAGGCTTTAATTAAATGGTGGATTGACAGAGGATATGTAAAAAAAAAAGAAATCATTCATCCATTTAATTAGTTGGACCCCTAATCATGAAGATAACATTTAAGGAGGCCAAAATTCACATGGAAGGGCCCCATAAATTGGAATGGGCCAAAGGTTAAGGGGCACACCAATTCCATTGAAGTCATTCTTTCACTACAAGACTGGCTGAATAGGTTTAAATAGTAGTTTTACATGCACTACATATTCTTTTTGGTCTTCAAATAGAACTCGGCTATATACACCCCCAAATACCCCTCAGTACCTCGTTGCAGAAAAAAAAAAGTAATTTCAAATTTCTTCAGTACCCCATCTGACCCTAAATTTTTTTACGTCGTTACCCCAAATAAACAGTACTAGAACGTATCCACTCCTTCCTCACGATTAAGCCCCTCCCTCTCCTTCGGCGAGCCCCATCTCTCTCCATGGATCTTGCAACCAAGAAACGAAAGGCCGACGTGAATAGTGTGGCAATTGACGACGCCGTCGGCCCCGCTCCGTGGATGCTTACGCCAGAGGACACGTGAAAGGTCATCGATCCCTTCACGCAGAAGCGACTTCTCGACATCCTTCAACACATAGTTGTCCACCACCTAGACGTCCTCAATGCCGTCCGGGCGGTGGCAGACCATGACCTGGCCCAACGCAAGCTCTTCATCCGCGGCCTCGGATGGGACACCACCACCGAGGGCCTTTGCACCCTCTTCTCCTCCTACGACGACCTTGAGGAGGCCATCTTCATCCTCAACAAGGCCACCAGAAAGAGCAAGGGCTACGACTTTGTCACCTTCAAGCACATTGATGGTGCCCTCTTCGCTCTCAAGGAACCCAGCGAGATCGACGGTTGAATGACTGTTACTCAGCTCATAGCCTCCGACGTGAATAGGCCTACAGATAATCTGTAAGATCCCTGAACTTGAACCAATTTTAATTCATTATGTTTAATTGCTTTTGCGTGGTTTAACGTCAATTTTGATTGATTCTGGACTATTTTCAAAATTTAAGTATTTTCCAAAGGTTTTTACCAAAATTAGCTTCACATTTATGGGTTTTAAGTGAATTTGAGTCAATTGTGAAGTTTTGGGATTTTTTGGAATTTTTACGAATTTCTTGGAAATCAGGGTTTGGCGGGACCCCTATAGGCCCCATGGTCGAATTTGGGGTTTTTGGTCCAAAACATCCCAGACATCAAAACAATTTATTAGAAAATTTTTTAGAATTTGTTTGTTCCTAATTTTGGTTTAAATGGCCAAATTTCCTACTTCTAATTAAGAATTTTGGTTTACTTAGGTTTAGCCCATTCTTTCCTACAAAAGGAAAGGGCTGAGCTAGGGAATCAAGAGCCTAATCCCTAATTAAGCCTAAATAAGAAGTAATTAGAGATAAAATTTTCTTAATCTTTGCCTAATCATTAGAGTTTTTAATAAACTACTCATAATCTCATCCCTCTCCATTGATTCAATTCATTTTCAAGCCACTAAATCACTGATTTACTCTTTTACTTCAAACCCTAACTTTCTAAAATTTATTTTTATGTCTCCAAAGCTCTAGATCTAGGATTTGTTTTATAATTTTCAAGTTTAAATCGGGTTTAGGTGTAAAAATCATATTTTTGGAAGGTTTTGAAGGTGATTGAGGAGCAAATCCAACTCAAATCAAGTTGAGATGTAATGGGTTTTAATCTCAACCATAATATATTTGCAAGTCTCGAATTTTTATATGTTTTGATTGAATGAATTTCATGTTTAGGGCTTAATGGTAGATTTGCAAAAAGTTAATCTTTTGCCTTGATTACTTAGGGTTTTAATTTGGAATGAGTTGATGTAGTATTTTGGAATGTTTAATTTAATTTTTATGGTGTATGAGGCTTGGAATGAAGATTTTAAGCTCTATTAATGGTGTTTCGGTTTTGAATTTCAAAAGGAAGAAGAAGGCTTCAATTTGCCTTGTTGGCGATCAATCGGCTACACAACAAATTTGGGCATTTTGGGTTTTTATGCTTATTTCAGTATTTTTACTCCCAACTGATGTTTCTAATGTTTATTTGGAGTGTTATGAGTTAGAATAAACTACTAGAAGGATATGTTATTTAGGTTAGGATTTATGAAGTATGCTTAAGGATTATGTGGAGCTATATGATTATGGTTGGACATGTTAGCATTGATTATCTTAAATATATGGTTGATGAAATTCTTATGTTTTAAGCATGTATCCAGCAAGGTCATTGTATGACAATGATATGATATGATATGTTATCTTATAATATAAATGAATTTTGGGTGAATGGTGATATCATTTTCTAGCTTCATGTGTAGAATAATTATGCTTGTAAGAGTTGAGCATTTGATTTCATATGAATGGAATGATGGTTTACATTAGATTTCACCCATGATTTCAGTTGGTAACTATAATTAGATTTTATCAAAGCATGTGTGTATTGCCTTATGAGCTATTGTCAAAGCATGGCTATGTGCCTAGAGATGTATGAACACACACACACACACACACACACACGTGGGGTATTTGCTATGAAATTGTGGTTGTTTATGATTCGAATATAATGCATGTGGGGACTGATGGGAGCACATTCCATCTATTAGAATTCACGTAGATCTTGCTTACGGATGTATCATGATTTCATGCATCATGAAACGGACTTCATGAATGAGATTTTACCGATGTTTAGACATGATTGATAGATTGTATGCAATGATGTGAGATTGCATGTCGGATTAATTGATCATTGACTTAATCTAAACTTTGCTAGTATGAAAGGACATTATTTCGATTTGAGTTCCTGTGTAGAACATGTATACTCTCCGGGTTGAGTCGATCTAAATTGAGTTGAGATGAATAGAGACGAGTTGTGTACTTGTCTTGCGGTTGCGATTTCTTGAGATAGTTATCTGGACCCTGAGAATCCAGAGTGATATGCCTTTGTGCACCGACTACCATATGTTTTAGGTTTTTTGTGTAGAAATTCGAACTCTTCCCACCGCAGAAGATGTTCCAAGGCGAACACACCTGCTTTAGTTTCTCTATGTGAGATTTGGACAATCCTGGACATTTCAAGGCCAGGATTGTCCAGGGCGAGCAGATTTAGGGGCTGACTATCCCGACACTTTATATTTCCTGTGTGGAAACCAGACTATGTCCCGCCTGTGTGGCTTGATTGTGTTCTCTCCATGATGGAGGCATTCACCATTTGTTGATGATGCATGTGTATAAGATTATATTATGTCTAGGATTTCATAGGTTGTGTAGGGATAATGCGACATATGTACTTATGATTTATTATGCATGATTGTGCATTATGTGATATGAATGCATGATCTGAATTATGTGATTGAGACATTATTATACAGGTTTTTGTGATATGAATGCATGATCTGAATCGTATGATTGAGACATTATATCCAGGTTTATGTGGTATGAATGCATGATCTGAATTATGTGATTGAGACACTATCATGTAGGTTTATGTGATATGGTTGCATGATCAGAAAGTGTTTGAGAGACACTTCACATGCTGATTATGTGTGATATTATGCTTGATTTTGATTGGATAAGGATCACTACTTATGTAGGATGGATGCTAAGTTATGATATGATTATTTATGCCCTAACTTGATATATGAGTTATATGCATGTTAGAGCTTTTACTTATGGATAAGTAGGGATTTAGTAAGTGGATGATCTTAAAAAAAGGTATATCATGCTATTTATGGATACGAATTGCCACGATATTGTGCTATGATGATTTTCTTATTAATGTTATCACTTTCAAACCATTACCTGAGTTTTGTACTCACCCCTCTTTTATGATTTTCTTTGGGACTGGATGGTGTGACGTGTAGACACGCAAGATACCTTATTTGAGGGACAACATGGGTATTCATAAGATTAGCCTTCGTGGTATTCTGATGACGTTTTATTTTCTGATCTTCTTGTTTATGATATTAGAGAATACTATATGGTGGATTATGTATCATGCTTGAGTTTATCTGTTGACTTTAGACTTGTCTAATTAAACTTCTCAGATTTCGAGCCGTGTGTAGGCTCTAGAGATTATTATGTTAGTTTGTGTAAGGATTATGATAGTTTATGATCCTCTTTGTTATCCTTATTACTCTTGTTCAAAGGACATTAGGTGCGTTACTCCGTTATGAGAATCGCCCATTTGAGGGGCTAAGTCTTTCACTATACGTTAATCAATCAATTTTCATTGCCTCCGCACGCTTGATCGGCCCTTGGACCGGGTTCCGCTCGGGTCGGGCGGTGCCGGGGCGTGATACAATCCTCCCCCGCTGACGTCTTGATGCGGAAGATCTATGTGGGAAACATACCCTTTGACATGTCGGCAGATCGGCTCCTTGCCCACTTCTCTTCATATGGAGAGATTGAGGAAGGGCCTCTGGCAAAAGAAATCCAGAAACAAGAAATGATGGAGGAAATGATGATCTTTGGTCCCTCTGGCAAAAGAAATCCAAATTGCAATAGCCGCCGGTGATGGGGAAGAGAGGCTATGGTAGACGTAAATAGTGGAGGAACTGCCTGAAGAGAATCCAGAATCCAAAAATGGTAGAGAAAGTGACAATCTTTAGCTATTACATGTCCCTTAAGCAAAAGAAATCCAGACTTCTACCCACCGGTGATGGGAAAGGGAGGTGGGGTACAAAATAAATAAGTAGGAGGGGTATTAAAGTAGAGAAAACTATAATTTAAGATAAGGGTACATATATATGAGAAATTTTTATAAAATAGCACAGAGTAAAAGAGATACAGGGTACTAAGGAGTTTTTTGGGGTGTAAATAGACATGTTCCTTCAAATATTACTTGTAGAATATGGCTATTCAGACCCTAATTTTTTTTCAGTTCTCCCCATCTCCTATTTGCCCGAGTCCTACCTAGTCTAATCTCTCACGCATCCCTTACCTTAAAAGAAATTATTTTATTTTACCCCCCACCTTCCCCACTCCTTCTCTGGCACCGGCCGTGCTATCACAACTGCCGCTGACTTGGACTCCACCCCACCTCCTCGTCTCCTCCTCCTCCCTTTCCCCTCCTCATTCGGCCCAGATCTAGCTGGCGCGCTGCAGCCGCCATGGCTAGGCCAGGCCTATGCATAGCTGTGGCCGTAGCATAGACTAGCTGCGAAGCTCTGATCCACGACCAGAAATTGGCCACGAAGGGAGCTCTAGTCTGGCTGCAAGCAGGGAGCTCCAAGGCCAGCTAGTAGCTAGGTTGGCCGAAACCGTCAAGCTGGCCGGTGGACGCGATGTAATCTAAAAAAAATAAATAGGAGGTGGGGAGATGAGGTCGCCGGAGCTGCCTAGAGTTGTGGCTGGAGTTTAAAAAAGTTATTTCTGGGCATGTGTATTGGAGGAAGTAGGAGTAAAGTGATAGAGAAACACGGAGAATGAATTAAAAAAAGGATATTTATTTACTTTTGTTGTATAAAAAACCGGGGTCCATCTTCATTCATCACTACGAAATAAATTGATCTGATGCTCATAAACCTGGACCATTTGAGTAAGTGCGAAACAGTGACTTGGAAACGCTAAGTGAAAAATACATCACAAAAATAACTTGTCCATATGTGGAGAAACTACGATCAAACTTGTTGAGCTCATATTTTGAAGTAGACAAGATCATGATCAATTCCTTCGGGTACTCGGCGGGATGAAGGAAACTTTGGAAGCAATTCTGCAACACTGCGTGCAGCCTCAATATACTTGGTGTACTTAAATTCAAGAGCCCCGCCTTCGTCGTGGTGGTTTCCAATGCTTTCAATGGTTTGGACCCCTTCCATGGCCAACTTGCCCAGTGCCACCTTCAGCTCCTCCCCCACAATGTTTTTATTTACAATTCGCCTGAACTTCCAATCCCCAGTTTTCCAGTTGAAGCTGTAGAGAGGAAGAAAACGTTGTCCATGGATTGCTAGGAACTCAATGGCAGCAAGGATGAACTCAAACTCTACGGTAGACATATAGTAGGCAAAGCTGACCCTTGTCCATCCTGGCTTAAGGCCTTCATAACCCTGATATCACACCATCTTGAAGTTATATGAGAACTGCTCAACTGAAAAATTAAATTGGCTAAAATGGATGAGAATGGGGCCTAGTGTCAGCTGATTGGGGGCTCACATCCGATTTGGTACGAGGGCCTCACACCCAACCCAGACCAATTAAGTGTAGCACACCAATGTGTCGACTTGCACCCCTTTTGCATATACCGCCTGGCCTGCTTATTCTACGCGGACTCTACGAATCAATAAGTGAGTAGGGGGATTTATGAGACCGGACACAATAAGTGTGCTCACAAAAATGCTCTCTATATATGTTTATGACATTGTTGAGAGGTGTTAATTTATGAAATGTTGAAGGGTAAGACCATAAATTAAAATGACAAAAAAGTTCTAAAGAACTTGGTTGCACATGCATTTTGTACATGCAATTTATCTAACGCCCTCTGTCTGACATTAAGCTCTACTGAGGTTATTAAAATAAAATAAAATAAATTTATTTTAAAAATAAAAATTAAGTATAAATTAAAATTAATTTATTTTACAAAATTAAATAACATTATTAATATAAGACATATAGAGTATATAATATATCGTGGCGTACCTTTTCTATCATTGAATGGAACTGCATAGACTTCTCAGTATTGATGCCTAGTAGAATATGGCCATAAGGACCAGCACAGGCACAGCCACCACGGGCTTGGATGCCAAAGAGATCATTAAGCAGCTTTGCTACAAACCGGCAATGGAGGGGCTTGTCTCTTGCACCCACCTCTCTCCATGCATAAGAATTTGCATTGCCAGATTCTGAGGTCTGATCACAGGAGGTTGTATGAATGAGGAAGGAGATGATGGGCTGTCGCCTGACTGAAGTGTTGCCAAGAATTTGCACTCTTGGATTGGGCAGGAGCCTCTGGAGTGCCCTCTCTATCCATAGGCTCTCTTGTGCTTCAATTAATTGGTTGCCCATGTAATCCTTCACCCAAAATGCTAGTGATGCTCTTATTTTTTGTATGATCGGAGGCGTGCCGGCATCTTCTCTGTCTTCGATTTTGTTGTAGTAAATTGTATGCTGAATTTTCATATCAATTATTAATGTTGATGATTTATTATGAAAATTGTTGTGATAATATTGATCGAGGAAAGTACACCCTCCAGGCATAAAAGTTTATTCTATATTAATAACTTTATTTTGTTCAATTTAAGTGATTGAGAACTTTAAAAAGTATATAATAAGCATATTTTTGCTTCTCTTAAATATAAATTTCACCATTTAATAAAAACTACTATTTTTTTCAAATGAAACTATTAACATAAGAAGGAGAAGTATTTGGAGAATGTGCACCTCATTGAAATTGTTGACAAAGGCAACAGTTCCACCTCCACAGGTTGAAGGAGGTGCAGATTTCAGGCAATAGAGGCTTTTTCTCATGAGCAAGATCCCAGGGGTGCCAGGGCCTCCTACAAACTTATGAGGACTGAGGAACACTGCGTCGTAGCCTTCAAGCTCCCCAGATCTCATGCCTATTTGCACATAAGGGCCACTGATTGCAAAGAAAACCAATTCAATTAGTCAAGTGACAAGAAGAATGGATTAACATATCACAATAAGTATTAGCAGTCAAAGTTGTATTTTATGTACCTTGCTGCAAAGTCAAAGCAAGCAAATGCACCATGTTCATGTAACAATTGAGCTAGAACCCTTGTATCAGAATATATGCCAGTGACATTGCTGCAAGCAGAAAATGAGCCCAGCATTGGCCGATTGAGGTACTTGGGCTCGTTTAGCTCACGGCAAAGAGCGTCAATGTCGATGATCCCGGTGGCATTGATGCCGATCTCCACCACCTCAGCCAGGCTCTCCCTCCATGAGAGAAGATTGGAGTGGTGCTCATAGGGCCCTACAAAGACCACCCATCTCTCCTCTGGCCTCAGGCTGCTCCACACCCTGGATTTCAGATTGGATGGGATTGCAATGCCTATCACCTCCTGCAGCCTCTTTATGGCAGCTGTGGTCCCTGAGCCACAGAAGAGAAGGGCATCATCTGGCCTCCCTCCCAAGCAGGTCTTAATGTAATTAGCAGCCTCATGTGCCATTTTTGTAGTTCTACTTCCTACAAAGCTATCTTCAGTGTGTGTATTTCCATAGTATGGAAGCATATTGTCCTTGATGAAATTCTCAATATAGTGGATGCTCCTTCCGGACGCTGTGTGGTCGGCATAGGTCAGCCGTCGCCTTCCGAACGGTGTAAGGAATTCGAGATCATCGCCGATGAGCTGAGATCGGAGCCAGGCACACTTCTCCTCATTGCTCTTGCCCTCCTCACCCTGCAGCCTTCTAGACACTGAACTAAGGTCAAACTCAAAACTCTCATCACTTGATGTCAGACATGGTTCAACATCAGCTAATATCATACATTTGAGTATGTTGTTGGTATGAGCCATGAGGATAAAAGGGTTTATTGCAGGGATGCATCTTTTGTTTGCCACTTTCTAGACATAGCCATCCATCTCCAAGCTCTTGCCTCGTATTGCTTTTCTTGACTGAAATTCTACTTTGGCCCCCTGTGAGCTCTATCTGAAAATACAGTTCCACCTAGAAGGAAACGACTCATTAGGGCATTATGAAAAGTCCATTTACTCATTAAATTCTAGCTATGGGACTTCATCAATTAAATAGCTTAGTGTTCACGGCAACGTCCAACCACTTTCTTCAATGTTTGCCTACGGATTCTTATTATTCATCTGAGTCGTATATTATTACATATTTTTATATTTTGACTGAGGATTTCTTGGTGGTTGCTTATCATAAAGACCTTATGACCCGTGATCAATCAGTGTTGCACTGGATAAGGGTTTGAACAAACTGGCGGCCAAAAGCTGCTGGCATGCTGTTGGAGAGCTAGAAAAAATTCTTGGCCTGTACTTATTTCCTCATTTGGAAGAGTTATGCCTGGCCTGGGTATATATGCTGTCACTTTCAAAAGTTGGCATGCGGCTCACTTCAAATAGTTGGAAAGGCCCTACTTAGTTATGATTATGATATGGAAAACTAGTTGTTTTATGAATTCTTGACGCTTAATGGCTTTGGAAAGTATAAAATAGAAATGGGTGGGGGCCGCAAGTGTGGATTACCTTTATTTTCTTGAGAAATTTGGTACTATGTCCTGTGACGGATACTTATATGTTAATCAGTTAAGGTATAATCCAATAAAGACCTAATTTTTGTGTTTATAAATTAAAATACCACTTCAAATTCATCTTTTCTTACTAGGTTTAGTTTTAGAATAAAAGAAGGGCAACAACGGTAGCCACCACATATCTGTTAAGTGGTTATTGCAATTTTAATGAAAATAAGGTCATGTGGTAAGTAACTTATTCTTGGAAAGTAGTATAAAGAAACTTACTGTAAAAAGAAAAAAGAAACAAATTAGCCATGGAGTGCTACAGCCATCAGATCATGGCCCAAACCATCATGGTTAGGGAGCTACAACTCTAGTTAGACATCTTCAAGAAAAAATATGGCCCATGTAGCAATGGTCGTGTCTTATTAGTTATGTCTCTTTCTAAAATAGACATTATGAGCTTTTTTAGTCTTTGTCTTATTTTTAAAAAAAAATTTATTTGTATCTCACTCATATACACACACATTCTCTCATATAATATCTAGAACATGGGGCCCTTTCTTTTGTGGGGCCTTAGGCATCCGCCTAATGCTCCAGCCGCCGTTGGTGGCAGGCAACGACTGAGATAGGGGGGACCAAAATTAAAAGGAAAAAAACTAGCCAGAGTTTACACTCTCTGGCCCTTAGATCATGACAAGGGCGCTGTTTTGATAATTTGATGAGGAAGGGAGAGTATCGTTTTGGAGTTGATTACTCCTTGTTTAATTGACAATGTTGTTGCGAATCACTAACTAGAAAACAATCAATAATTATTAAAAAAAAAGAAGGCAAGTTGTTTAATAAAAGAAGAACTCAAGAAAGGGAAGAGGAAATTGGTAAAAGAACAAATGTGCTGTAAAAGTAAGATCAAAATTTTGTATATTTGTTAAGGTGAGGAAGTAGGATTATTATGGTTCATAAAAAAAAAAGTAGGATTAATATATATTTTTTGTCACAATTGAAGTTGTTAAGAGTTGCACTCATAAATGCTATCTTTTGATTGTGCCAAAAAAATAAAATCTTTTGCACAATGGATGGCTTTACAGTCATTTAAAAAAAGGAAGATGACATAAATTAAATGAACCTCATAGACCTAAGAAAACAATTCAAATGGGTCTGATTGGCCTCTCCCATCGGCAGAAATAAGAGAGTATGGACAGAGAGATGATCTCTGCGAACTCTATTCAAACCTGAGTGCCCATGTCTGCTGTCTGGGAGGACAGTAGAGGAGGATAGACGATGGTCGAGGGATGCATCTTAGAACGTTAAATTAATTGAAACGGAATTTGGAGCCAGTGTAATTTCAGTTTCAATTTCACCCTTGGCCCAAAGATGATGGACGAAATGCCTCATTACTCAAACTTGGAAACCTAATCTTGGTGGATATTTTGTCTCTCAAGGACATCTTCCAAGTGGCTATTCTAGTGAAGTATCACCATCTGTCGATGAACAAGAATTGATGGTACACCCGTTAATGCAGTTTGTATTGGACTATGCTTTTGCATCGAGTGTACATTTTAGACATGTGCGAGTGCACCATAGATCCTCGGTGATTGTCGATGGGTAGAACTTCGCCATTGACATGTGTTGGCATGGCCACCCTATGCGTCATGGTGAGCATGCGGTTAGTGGTCCTAGGCACAACCGTATGTGGCGTTATTTTTTCGTATGATTAAGAGAAAGGGGAAAAGAAAGGCCATCTAAGTTACATTAGTATTTTGGGGAGAGCGCCAAGAATACATTCTTAAAGGGGGGTCATTTTTATGCCCTCTCCTCGCTGTGAGCCGAGTGTAAAGAATGTACGAGGAGCGTCTATTTTCAAGGTTGACGATGTATACGCTAGCGCATGTTAGACTTGCGCTATATGTGCTTGCATATATGCCGTCGATCTTGAAAATGGATGCTCCCCGTGTGTTTCTTATGCTTGGCTCATTGTCAAAGAGAAGCATAAAAAATACTTCTCTTTAAAGGGATATTTGGGTAAGATTTTATCTATTCCACCTTAATTTCAGTTAGAATCATCGGAATCCAATTTGAGTGCCGAAGGTGGGCGAAATTAAAAAATTTGTCCAAAAATTAATTCAGGCTATTTCAAGTTGGAATTGGTCGAAATCACTAAATTACCTTGCTAGATGAGTGTCGATTCTGGCTCTCAACCACTTGTTTCGAAATTAAAGATTCTATTATTTTTTAATTATTACCAGTCATATAGATTTGTGCATTGAGAAACGTCCAAATAAGGTGATGCCTATTTTAAAAGTTTAAAATTTCTTACTTATGTGAAATTTTGTATAATAGGGCTGGTCAATATGAGTGTAATAGTTCTAAAAAAATGCTTATCTGAGTTTTGAATAAAAACTAATTTTAATTTAAAAAAAAGTTTAACGTGACATCTACATTTATTTAAAAAATTGTATTACTAACCTTAATTATCATTTGATGGCCAATTAATAGAATTAATTCTAAAAAAATTTACTTTTATTTCTAAAAAATTCTATTTATATTTTTAAATAAAAATAAATATTTTGTAGGTAGAACCGAACTAAATGGAGTTATGGAGGTGAGCATGGACTTGGCTCTACTGGTTTTATATTCTCCCTCTATCCACTATTAATAATCTGATTTGTGTAAAAAAGTGGTTTGCATAACTAAAATTTACGTAAGATGAGAAGCATATTAGGCACAAAAAGACAAACTCAAACTGAATCAGCTTTACTGTTAATTGGGCTGGTAGAAAGCACATTAAGAGAGGGAAACAATTAAATTGAGTGTTTATTTTTATTATCAGACTATTAGTAGTGGACGAAGGGAGTATTTATTCTCATACTCAAACACAATAGTACAATATTCTTATACATAGTTATTTTATATTTTCTCTATCCGATATTAATAGTTTTATTTAATTTTTTAAAATAAATTAATTAAAAAATAAAATAAAGCTATTAATATATGAAAGAAAAAGCATTATAATATGGTAAAAATGTTGAGTCTACAACTCATAGAGCCAATGAGTTTGAGTCTACTTTTATTGGATTTATTGGATAATAAGAGTAGGTCTCACGTAGACTTTTTTTTTCATTGTTCAACAAAAACCCACCGCTTGAGGGATGTATGAATTTGTTGTACAGATTCGGTCTAGCATTAACATTTTCCTATTTATATGGTACACCCTCCTTTTAGCTTGGGTAAATGACCTATTGCAAATTCCACTAGTTGAGAATAATCCAACATTTAACACGAACCTTAGCATACCCCATGGACCCTTCAAATCACCAGACCACCACGTATCCTCGAAACTTGACAGATCCAGCTACCAGCTACCAGCTACCTTCTGAACCTCATCGCAAGGCCTCTGATTTAATTACAGGACGAATTAAGATTATGGTTATGTCCTTTGTAGTTTTGCTATTAAAAATGGCAGACAGATTTACTCATACCTTAGAAAAAGCTGAGGAATATATATGAAGCTCTTTAGTTATACAAAGTAACGTAGTATTGTAAGATATATTAGGGCCATTTTTTGGTTGTCCAGTTATTTACTTTCACATTTGTAGTAGACAGTAAAAATGCTTTGGTAGATGGAGAAATATTACAAAAGGTACAATCATGAAAAGCCATTTCTAGCTAGGAATTGTTAGTATTTATGTTAAAAAAAGCCCAACATAAAACTTTCCTAAGTTATGAGCCCAAGCCCATTGCGAAAGTAAATGGGAATAGACAAGTTGTAGTGAAAGGGAAGGTGAATAGTCTCATATTCAAATTGAGAAGGAAAATGCATGGGTATATAAGAGCCAAGTTTGACCTTATGAGATTGGCACTCGTGCCAGCTCATTTGTGTGAGTGAGAAACATGTTAGACTCATGCACCTTTGTGTGCTAACTTAGACATATGTTGCCATATTCTTGGTTCACACGTGCAACTAGTAGGGCAGGGTTGATGAAACACATATTTTTAAGACTAATTTATTTACAATTAATTAATTTAAATTATTTTTTACTAATTAAGTAGAGTAATGGTGTACAATTACTCTATGTGTATGGTCATCAGACCCCTCTAAATTCCATCTTTAAATACTATCTAATATTTTTTTTTGTATACTTTACATATTTTGTATTAGTTTTTTCAGATCCAAGTCAATGCACCCTAATAATAATAGTATTTATTTCTTTAAGTAAAAAAAAGTCCCCAAACAATAATAGGTATTGATTAGGGCAAAAAATAAAGGATGGATAAGTTGCACTAAAATATAAACATATGCATACATTAATAGGGTAAGAAAAAACTTAAATATGAAATTATCCAATGCTAAAATCAATAAAATTTTGAACCTCTATTTGGACAAAAGTTGTAGTATGTACTAATATTACTAAAACTTTATAGGAACAAGTTTCATATTGTTTTATGATAAGGCTAGTGATTATAAAATGATATAGAACAAGAAAATCCTATACTTTTGGGCTAAGGATTCACCCATGTTACAATATATAACCCTACTATATTATAATCATACGACTATAACTACCACCTCTTTGTAGGGCAAGCTGATAATCAGTCACATAATTAGAATTTTTATGAACACAATTATTCTTTATATAAGTCTATACACCCCATAGTGGCATACTATTTGACTTACACATTGAAAATGACTTATAATACTTTGGCTATTTCCAAGTCATCCATACGGATGTTGGAACTTAATTTAAACATATCACCATCTCATATAATAGCCCAAAGTAAAAGAGGGCTAGGGAGAAAATAAAATAATGTAAATAATCATAAAACTATCAAATGAAAAATAAACAAAATTGATAGGGGCCTTTTTCGTCAATTTTGTTTATGGGCTTTGGGATTCGCCGGGGTTTCTATCAAGGCACACCACAAATAATTAATAAAATAGAATCCACAATCCATATACAGTCCATAAGAATAAAAAGAACAAGATGAAAGCATTGGAACCCTAAAAGAGAAAAAATATAAATTAAAACTATATAACTGCATCAGCCTCTAGAGTTGATCCTTGAATTTTGGCTAAGATTATATTAGTTCAAATGCACACTCTCTCACAAAAGTACATATGTAGTGCTCTCAACAATTTAAAAAAATTATAAACTAATAGATTACAATTGGGTCCCTAGCAGGCTCATAACATTAATAAAGCCCCTTTAGTGATAATTAATAAACATCCATATACAATCACATAAATTTTTTTTCCAGAACTTTAACATGAAGCTAAAAAAATTTTATGACCCAAACCAGAGGTCTGGACTAGGTCCACTAGCCACGACTGTCCAGATGGAGAGAACTGGGTCATTAGACGCAGTTGCAGGTCTGACTTGACCCGCTGGTGCAAAAAGCCAGAAAGTACACTATTTGCAATCCTAATTCTTAAGTAAGAACATTATTGAGTGATTTATAAAATAGTGTTTTTCAACCAGAGGAGGGCATTTTTCTTGTCACTGCATGCCTAGCCGTGGCCGTGCTGTTGCTTGCCCTTGCAGCCACTCGAGGGGGAGTAGCAGGCGGTGGAGGGGATGGCGGATGACAATAGATGATGGAAGGGAAAATTAATGAGGGGATGGTAAGTGGTGGCGGGCAATGAATGAGGCAGAGAGGCGACAAAAGGAGAGGGAAAAAAAAAGAAAAGATAGAAGGGCGATGGAAGGGCAAGTTTTGATAATTAGATGAGGAAAGATAAATATCCTCTTGAAAATGACCATGAGAGCCCTTTGTTTCTTTGATAATATTGTTGTGAATCCCTGACTAGCAGACAATCAATAATTACTGCAAAAAGAGCAGAACACTGTTTAATAAAAGAATTCATGAAATGGCAAGAGGAAATTGCTAAAAACGCATGTGTAATACAAGTAGGATTAGGATTTGCATTTGTTAATGTGAGGAAGTAGGATTATTATGGTTCTTTTCATCAAAAGAGTAGGATTAAAATCTTTATATGTCACGAATAAAGTTGTCAACCGTTGCACTCGTACGTAGTATTTTTTGATTTTGTATCTGTAAAATAAATGAATGATTCTATTTCCCCCCAATAAAGACTCAATATACCCTATTACTTCATATTTAACCTTTTTTGAGGTTACTTAGGGGAAAGAGAGTAATTCAAAATGCAATCTTTTGACCATGGCTTTACAAATCTGTCTTTTCAGAAAAGAAGATGACATACATTAAATGAACATCATAGATCAAAGAAAACAATTCAAATGGGTTTAATTGGCGTCTCGAATCGGCCAAAAATGAGAGAATATAGACTAAGTGATGATCCCTGCAAACTCTACTCGTACCTGAGTGCCTATGACTGCTATGTCAGGGAGGATAGTAGAGGAGGATAGAATTTGGTTGGGATGTATCTTAGAACGTCAAACTAGATGAAATGGAATTTAGAGCCAGTGTAATCTCAGAGTTTCGATTTCACCCTTGGCGCAAAGATGATGGATGAAATGTCTCATTATTTACCTTGCAACCAGATCTAGGCGGATATTTTGTTTCTCCTGGGGACATTTTCTAAGAGAAAATGCTACGTGTTCATGTTGAGACTCTCATGTCCCAAAATTTTATACATATATTTCTGGATTTTCTTTTCGAAAAAGTAAGTTATAAAACCTCATGTATGATGCAGCCAAATAACTTTTTAAACCAGGAATATTTGGAATACACTTGAAAATATTAGGAACATGATTTTTTGTTTTCACAAACTCTTGCTAATTAATAATATTATAATTTACATCACTATGTATATCAAAGTCAAATTAAAATAATTACATGATCTATTATTGGGCAATTATCTATCATATTAATACTTTGACTAATAACAACAATAAATGGCATACTTGCGTGCAAAATTAATATACCTAAAGAAAAAGGAATCGAAGAATTGAAGCTACAAGAAAAAATTATTATGGCCTGCCTAAACCCCAAAAGCAAAATACTTCCACCTACAATATATGAACTACAATAAATGCTAGAGTATACAAAAATACTCACTGGGATTGCAGAATAAAAAACAAAATAACCAAAATAATAATGCAATAAAGAGCTGATTAAGTCAATCATACCATTGAAAGTCACAATCAGACTAAAAAGAAAAGGAACCAAAAGATAATAAGTTACATCTAGGAATTCAACCACCCTCACTTCATTATGACCGACCATAGCTTGACTTTAACTTTTTCCTAAGGCCAATGCCCAGCTCAATTCATACTATGAAGTGAAGGTCCACAAGGGCTCATGGACTGAGATCTTAACTTCCATGATTATTGAGACCGCATGTATTATGTTGAACTGGACCATTCATCTTTTTATGATATGATCCATTCCGAACCTAACTCCCAAACAATGAGAGTGGCTCTACATACAAACTTCTAATTTTGGAGAGCTGGATGACCATGATCTAGTTTTATACTATACCCTTCCATCTATGTGGCTAAAATGAATCACTTTTGGAGCCAACCAAATACCAGGATCCTTTGTCATTGAATGTTAAATACATTGCTCAAGAGTGACTATCCATTACAAGGATTCACTTAGGCATAGGGCTTACTTACCCCAATATAATAGATGCAAATCATAATATAATCCCACATCCATAATGCACGAAAACTGTAATGCATGCAAAGTATGTCATTATGTAATTTATAAAAAACTATACTTCATCAAAAAATATGCTTGAATTTTTATGAATCGATATAGCATCGATGATATCATTGATGTGTCAGCCAGAATGTCGGTGACTACCAACATCTTGTTGATGCGTTGACCCTTTCCGATAGTGGATAGATGGTGGAAGGCCAATTAACCAATGCTACCATTGACGCAACAATCACACTACTAGTAACCAGTTTAACACCGACTGGCACATCGAGTCTGTAACACCCTATTCCCCTACAAGTTTATCGAGAGGGGCTAAAGATAATATTCAAATTTTAGAGGGAGTTATGTACAAATAAAGTGGTCAAACTTCGTTATGTTGATTGGACTCGAAAAACAAGTGTATCGAGCCAAACAAATGCTTAAATTGGACATTGGCATTATAGGCCACGACCATGATAAATGAGTCATAAATGGGTGGGCTCCACTTTAAAGTGTGTGATAACCTACTCATCTAGGTATTGTTTTATAGGGTTCGAGAATACGAGTCCAACAGTACCAAGAACATGTGACTCTGAGTTCGGGTGGAGAGTTATGGCTGATTAAATTTGAAATTGGTTTTTATTAGAAAAAGAACAAAATTGTTGATGTTGCAACCTGACATTAGCACACACATCAGCTATGCTAGTTAGCGAGCTGACACCATTACGCCATTCACGCATCTGTCCACCACTCTTCCCTTTAAAAAGGGGTGGATTTCCATTGTTTTTCATGCCACACACATGCTCCCAACTCTCTCGACTCCATTATTCATATCCAAACCATATTTTCCTCGTTTCAAAGTTATTTTAAACCAGTTTGAGCTTGTTCAAAAAGTGAAGCTATCTAAATTGAGTATGTTCTATGCTATGGAAGGGTTGATTTTGCGAGATACACATGCCTTTCAACTCTCTTTGACTCCATTACCCATCTTCAAAACTTCTTTCCTAATTTTGAAGCAATTTTAAACTTGAGCCTGTTAAAAAAGAAAATCTTGCTAAACTGTGGGTGTTTTATACCGTGGGAGGGGTAGATTGTGAGATAACCATCCTAGAGAGGGGAATGTCCTGTGGTAAGGGCAAACTCCTCCGTCTCCTCTGACCCATTTACCTATCACCATACCTTCCTTTCTCTATTTCCATTTTAGCTAATTCAAAGAGAGAACCTAGCTAAATCAAGGGTGCTCTACACTGTGGGAGGATTAGATTTATGAGATAGCTATCCTAAAGGGAACATCATGGGTTATGGAGAGAATCTTTCCACCACCTCTAAAAATTTGTCCTACAAAAAGGAATCTAATATTCATACTCCACTTTTCTTATACAAAAAGTCTACTCTAATCTCTAATTGGATAGAGAAGGCAAGTCATACCTGACAAAATCAGCATTTACTTTTTCACATCCAATCAGAGGTGGAGTAGGCTTTTGGTGTAGGGAAAATGAAGTAAAAATATCATTTCCCTACAAAAAGGAGAGGCTATTTGCTACCTCTAAACTATTAAGGGGATAATATCTCAGAGAAAGGGGAGTTTCTGTTTGCAACTTCAAAAAACCTCATGGGAGTAAGTGTTTATGGATCTATGACTTTGGTTCATACTTTTTGACATGAATGTGTATTTTAAAATGCATATTTTCCTAAATCATAGTTGGCTTAGTATGCATGTTTTACAAGAATTAAGATTGGTTTGTGATTATTTGATGAGTTTTTTATTTGGCTTGGGTCTTCAGACCTTTTGTATTTAATCTTTTTGATTTGAAGGGTAGTTCTTTGGTTAGAAAACCTGGAACTATTGAAGTTATGACTCCTAGATACCCATCTCTTGAGGCATATGGAGCACTCATGACTTGGGATATCGTAGGAAGATCCCTTTTATTCTGATCTTGTTGACCCATGAGAATGAGTATAATGAATGATTTATCCAATTTTGTGAATGATTTATTGGATATATAAAGGAACAATTTATCCGATTTATCAGATTGTGTGAATAAATGATTTATCCGTTTCTTTGAATGATTTATCGAATTCCATGAATTAATAATTTGTCTGATTTGTCAATAGTTATATTTAAATATTAGAATAACATTAGAGATATTATCTAATAAGTATATAGACTACAAACACCATGACGATGTTGGTCTGATATGAAAAATAATATTTTATCTTTTTATTATTTTAAAACTGGAGTCGGATGATTGTTAAACCTCTTCACACAAATAAAGATCATGGCGTTTGAAAATAAATTTTTTTAACAAAATTTTTACCCCCATTTTGGGTTTCGCCCTTGCATTTGAGGTTCTCGTAGACCCAAGGTGTTACAACGTCTTTGGAAAAATTGTTCATCTTTCTCCCATCACTGACGCGATCACCAACTTGTTCACGTTCATGTCAATGATGGAGAAGAAAATAAATAGAGACCTCACTAGTTTTCTATACATTTTCTTGCTAAAGCAAGATAAAATTCCATTAACTCAAGAAAATGACAAAGAACATGAAATTTGAACGTTAAAAATAGAAGAGCATTCGATCCGACCTCAAAACCACTTAGAACCTTCACCTAGCGTGAATACCTCTGCATTCTCTCTCCAATACATCCCGTTATTACTTGGACTCCACAGAGACTCCAAAATTCCCAAAATTTCGAGTCTTATCCCTTTAAATAGGTCGTAACCATCTCTTGGAAATCATAACCCCAAAACCTCCCATGATTTAGGAGATAACCACAACTTATACTTTCATTGATGTGACCATCGACATGATGGTGCTTGCCGATAGTTAAAATAGTTTTTCTCAGACATGCACACTAACACATTAGTGGCTTTGAGAGTTTGATATTCATCTAATTGACCTAATAGATCACTAGATTGCTTTTAAAATTAGTACTTTTAACAAGTAAGAATTAAGAGTTCTAGCCTCTTTGCGTAATTTTTTTTATTAAGTTGAAATGGTTAAAAGTTAAAGTTCTTTCAAAATCTCAAGTCTCAAATTATTAATCAATCAACCATTAAGCAATCCACACATGAACACAACAATTTACATAGAAAATCCCAACTAGGGTAAAACACTATGGCAGTTCCAAAGAAACACCAAATCAATGCACTAGAAATTGAACTTTTACATGGACACAAACTCACCACTAACCTTGCTTAGACTCTAACATAAGCTCCTCTTATTTAGATCGTTGTTGCTAGCTTTCAAGTCTTCTCCAAGCACTTAAAACTTTCTCCTCCTTACCTTGTCTCAATCTCCTTCTAGTCTTTAACAAACACCTCTTGTTGTCTTGACTCTGACCTTAATGAAATCTTCAATCTTTAATTGAAGACATGATGCAAATCTTCTTTTAATACTCTATGTATTAGCTCCTTCATTTGTGGATTATCTTCTTCAATTCACCATGGATTTTCAATACAAGGTTGAAGTGAATTCTCCTTCGAAAAATAATAAAAAAAGGTATAAAACCTCTTTTTCTTTTCTCCTCTAGGTTTTCCTCTATTTAATTTCGTGATTTCATAACCCTTATATAGCTCAATAAGTCTAGAACTTGTACTTAAAAAGGAATGAAATAGAAATCAGAGGTAAACTGTTCTTAAAATGATCGATCGCTGTAAACCATGATCGATCAGTCACCATTTTTAAAGTGATCGATCGATCATTCTCGGCTTCATTTTATATAGGGTGGAATCAACAAACGTTCGATCATTTTGTCCTTCACATTTTGCAGCATTTGATTGTTTGCCTATCTTTTGACAATTTTGTCATTTTTACCTTAAAACCTTTTGAAACCTCTGTAATCACTTTTTAACCTTTTCCAAGAGATTTATGCATGCCAATGTGATTTTGATAAGCTTCAAAACCCTTCACATTCTTCAGTCTTTCACCTTGATCAACAAGAACATGTCTGCTCCTCTCTTTTAAGTCTATCAATTTCAAATCTGACTTGACTACAATAACCTCAAATTATACTCATTACATAGATATGGTTTATTGATATAATTTTGATAAAAAAATTAGCCAATAAACTAGACATACGACATATGTTCTTACAAGCTTGGTGATGGAAAATAGAAAATTAGAAAAACATTAAATTTTCTTGAAAAATATAGGGTTTTACATTCTTCACCCTTAAAAGAATTTTGTCCTCAAATTTTGAAAGGATCAGAAATTTTTATAACTCAAAATCTTTTAAAATCAACACACAACAATTCCATCAACACATTGGTGGGTTTGCTATTGTCATTGGCAAAAGTTCTTATATAAATAGATAGCGCAAAAAACCCAGCCATCACTCAAACAAGAATTCTAAGATGCGTAAGTCGAGCTCCTGTTGATGCAATTTCAAACAGTATTGTGTGGTGACCTAACTTTTAGATAAACTTATAAGTCAAAATCTCATTAATTCATAATAAAAAAGGGCCAAGATCAATCATGTATAGAAAATTAATTTTTTTATTAATTTATATAATTACAAAAACCTACAAAATATACAAAACAAGGCTTAACATGCCCTAAAAAAAATCCAAAGCGTAGATCCTTCAAAGTTCTATGGGTTATTTTCATTAAAGATCATCTCCTTTGTTCATACCTATAACATCTAGAGGGTGGGTGAGTATATTTATACTCAGTAGATAAAATTAAATTCTACTCACATACTATAATATAAAACATAATAAAAGATAGATAAAATATTATTCTAATAATTTATGTCATTAGTAATCGAATGTAGACTTAAAATAACTTAAAAATATCTTTGTCGACTTAAACAAAATCCGAATATATTTTCTTTATGAAAAGTAAGATAAAACAGCCTTTTACATAATCTTATAAATCATTTACAAAATCAGATAAATCATAATTCATAGAATTCGATAAATAATTGAAAGTTGGATAAATAATCATTTATAGAATGTGGCCAATACTGAAGTGCCATACACCCCTTGCTCGTGAGGCAATAGGATCAGAATGAAAGTGATCTTTCTATGATATCCCATTTCATGGGTAAGCGATATGCCTCAATTAGAGGTACCTGGAGTCAGAACTTCGATAGCTTTTAGGCTTTATACCAAATAACTACCATTCAAAATTGATAATAGTTTTTGGGTGTAATACCAAATCACTACCCTTCAAATACGATCAAAATCATTTGTAATGTCATTCAAATAATAATAATATTTTAAAGTTCATATAACGATGAAATCCCATTAAGAGGTGTACAAGATGCTATTATTTTAGTCCGACTCCTAATAAATACCCTTTTTCCACATAATTATTTTTATAATTATGAAATTGTACGATCTAGTTGTAGCACAAAATTAGAAGTTAAAGCCACGTACACATGTTCTTCAATTTGATGGGAGTAATAGCTAATGGTCAGACCCTCCTCCTGCTCTCCACGCATTCTCCTTATGAACTCAAGAGCGGCAAATAAAGTCTCCCCTTGCACCAAAACAAACTCCTCCTCCGAGCTTGGAAACGGTGAGCAGAACAAACTCCTCTTCCAGCTTGTAAGCGGCAGACAAAGCCTCCTCTTTTTCCGGGTCATTTCCACATCTAGAGTGGCTAACTCGAAAAGGACCCCTCCACGATGTAAAGCACCCTTGAATTAGTTAGGATTGCTATTTAAACGGTCGAATTCGGGCGTGAAATAACATAAAAATAAGGGGCAAAAGCTAGGATGACGGATGAAAATCAGTGAGGAGGGAAGGAAATGGTGTCAAGTGAATTGGAAAACCCCCTCCTCCCTCTTACCCTTAAATAGAAAACTGGAACCGTTAAATTCACGCCACACGCCATGCATCCAATGGCCAGCAAGCAGGCTAGGCCAGCCACACTGGCCATGTAGTTGGCTTGCGTAGCCGTAGGCTAGGCCTACAGTAGTAGGCCTGGCTGGCCAAGTTGTGTGGCCTAAGGCAGCCCATGCTGTCGCATGGAGTAAACAACGCTGATGCTATTTTTTTATTTACACTTTCATCCTTATAAAAGTTGATTTTCAAAATTTCAACTACGATAACTCCCTACCGCAAACTCAGAATTGCTTGTTCTTGATACCGTTACAGATTTATTAGTAGCCCTTCGAGAAAAGACTACAAAAGGGTATCTTATCTTGAAATTTTAAGGTGGGCCCTAAGGCCATAGCCTATAATCTTGGTGTTAGATTTACTCATTCTTAGGCATGATATGTTCATCTCTTAGAGCCGTAACAAATATATTTAAACTCCATCGAATGAATTGAGCTCAAAACGATTCAAATTCAAGAAAAACTACTATTAGGCCCAAAATTCGTTTATGGGCCTAAACGATAAAATTTTCAAAATTTTCAATTTTTTTTTGGGGGCTTTACATGTTGCTACCTAACAAATGGTTCACCTTGCCGGCCACCCTCCCTGTATCTAGAAAGATATGAACAAGCCTCCCATATCAAAACTTTAAAGAATTCACATCCTTAAATCGACACGATGTTGATGGGTGAAGACGAAAGGTAGGACCCCATTAATACAGACACCAACATAAGGTGGTCAACAACCTCAACATATACCCACTCACCCACCCACCACCCATGCACTCACACACACACTTTGACAAAGGCACTATTGTCTTACCGGTGAACGAAGCCAATAACACAACACCCAACACTTGACCAATGTGCCCACCGACACGTTGGTGACTGATCGTTTATAATTAAACCCTTTACAAGTGTACAAGGTAATTGTACTAGGATGAGTATTTAAGGGTTGTCGAACCTCAGGGACGGATAAATTATTACTAAATCTAAAGAGGAATTTTCTAATTAAAAACTAGAAAGAACTTAAACTTAAATTAAGCAAAAGAAAGGAATCAACTAGTTTAAAAACAAGAGATTAATAGGATAGAATTTACTTAGGAAATCGAATCCACTATAGAACCATAAGAATTCCTTAACTTTTAATCTAAATCTAGTGTGAATATGAGCAAGTATTCTCAGCTACAAGCTAGAATTATTTCAGAAAAAATCATTAATTAATTTCTATGGCATGAACTATCTTCGACAATAGTACAAATCATCTACACTAAATAGCTATAGGCATGACCCGTCTAATCTTAGTATAACTCATCGAAGTCCTTAATTATCTGAACATTAAAACTATTGTATGACCATCTCATCTAAATCACAGAAATTAGAATTGATACAAATATCAAAACCACATCAATCTATCATCTACAAGACAATAAATCAACATAGATTTGAATAAACATAAAAAGCTCTTCCATTAAAAAGGAAATCCTTATTATACAATTGTCATAATTTACAACTGAGATCTAAATTAAAAAGAAAAGAAACTGAAACTTATCTATAACTTCATCAACTCCTAAGTAAAAGAAAAGTTTAGCCTTCCATGGTAGAAGAAAGCACTTGAATCTCCATTAAAAGATTTGTATTTTTCTCCATCTTTTTATTCCTTCTTCTCTTCAGAAAATCTACTTGCTAACCTCCAATTTTGAGCCAAATATGTCTTTTTATAGGCATAAGAACCATAAAAAGAACAATATGAAAATGACTCAAAATTGGCTGAAATAAGGAAACTGCGCGTTATCCCGTTCGAACTCCCTGCATGCCCGTTCGAATGGCTACACTGTTTTTGCAATCTGGACAGTTTTTCTGGACAGTTCATTTTCTGTTCATTAAGCTCTTTCTTTGATGTCCATATTAATTTTCAACTTGTTTATAACTCCGAAAAGTTGTCCAAATCACTTTAATGCATGTCAAGACTATTTTCAATTATTCCAAACATCGTCCAAGTACTTCGATAAGCGCATTTTACCTACAAAGCATTAAAATATCACATTTTAAACATGTAGAATATAACTAAAATTCCAACTTGATTCAAATACATATCTAAACTACAAATAACTACAAATTTATTAATAATTAAACGAAAATACTAATATCTATCTTAATCTAAATAAACCATAACTAACTCTAAATTAACCGTATCTATACTAGCAAATAAGGTAAAAAGGCATATAAAATAGATATATATATATTTCGTACTTATCAAATACCCCTAAACCTATATTTTGCTAGTCCTTGAGCAAAACAAAACAAAACAAAATTACTAATCTAGAAAAATAAATAAATTCCACTTTCATAGGGAATCACAATTGCATTTAGCGTATGCAATAAGCCTTTAAACCCCTAGGTGTCCCTAGTTGGATGAGTTGTGTCTCGTGAGGGTTTGCAGCAATGATACCGACAAACATCTAAACCAAAGAAAACAAATAAAATAAAACAAGAAAACAAAAATTCCAAAAAATAATCTTCTCTTAAAAACACACAACTATTTTTAAAAAGAACCAACCACTAATACTTGACACAAGTAAATAATTCTGATCTGATCACTTTCAAGTAAAGAATCATCCATTCTATAACCTCATCTTAGAAATAATTGTGCAACTACATATATACATTTTAAAAACAAAAAGTGTAGAAACTTTGTAGTCATACAATTTCATTCTCTATTAACAAACATATCTTATGTGACCCATTAACTAAGCTCATTAAAGTTCACTAACTCAAAAATATAATAATGACAATATTTCATCCTTAACATCTCATAATAAAACCTCATATAATAGCCATCAAATTTAAATTAAATTCAGGGAATAAGAGCATAATATATATCAAAATATGACTTGTGCAATACTTAGTTCTATTAAGCTTTCTAAATAGTCCATGTAACAAGCGTTAGGCCAGTCTCCCTAATCCAGTTGGCTCAAGGCACTAGGTGTTGAAACACCCATCAGGCTTAATAACTCGAACTATAAAGGCTACAGAACCAAGTCATAAAAGAATTTATCTCAACTTTTCACCTTTTGACGCGATCCCTTATACTTGCCTAGGCACAAGGGCCGGTTACTCAGTGAAAAGAGAAACAAACCTTTACTCTTTTTTTTTCATCATTTTTTTTTCAATCAATCTATCTTTTTTTTCAACTTTTTTTTTCTCATTCTTTTTTTTCATTAACTCTTTTTTTTTTCATCACACTTATCCCATTTTTTTTTTCAAATAATGACCAAGCATAAAGATCTATCATAAAACATTAAAAATTACTCAATTGCCAAGTTTTCAAAAATATGCCCAGTTAAAGATATCCCACTAAGATTACAAGTAATAAATTATAAAATTATATTCCTACAAGCTTCAAGTGTGTGAAATGTGATTTAAAAATATAAGCACAATTATCCAAGATAAAGAATATAAAATAGAAATTACTCACTTAATCATTTTCATCACTTAATTAATTACTTGAACTTTCTTCATGAAATTGATCTCTTTAAAAACAGACATATTCTTTTAAAAGAAAATAAGCAATAAAACCACATAAAAGAAAATAAAAATAAAAGAAAATAAAAAAAAACCTAAAAGAAAAATAAGAAAGAAAAATATCTTTCTACACCCCCAAACCTAAACTGAACATTGCCCTCAATGTAAAAGAAAAAATATACTACAATGACAAGAATAAGTAAGAGAGAGAAAGAAAGATATCACCTGAATGCAGAACTAATCCACTAATTTGAAAATGAAGTACATAGGATTGAGAAAACAAGAGAAACATACATATAAAGAGCAATTTCCCAAACCTTAAAAACCTAGCTTCCAGAAAAGAGATAACAAAATAAAAAAACCAAAGATAAGAAAAGAGAAAAGTAACCCCTGCATAGCAAAATATCAAAATCATCTGCATCAGTAGAACTCTAATCACTATCATCTGCATCTGCCGGTGCTGATTGGCTACGAATCAAATCAACCAATCCCTGGATCAGTCCCTTCATCTCGGTCATCTGAGCATCTATATGTGTAGTAAGCCTCGTCTGAAGCTGTGCCTGAGAAGAATCAATATGTGCTCTAAGACGATGCTCCATCTCAAGGAAAGAGTTGTTAGCACGTGCTGGAATGTGCTGCTCAGCTACAACCTCTGGTACACCCTCTGTGGCTGGCTCCTCCTCGTTCTCCTCATCGAATGCTAGTGGAGGAGGACAATGTGTAATCATACGGTTTAGGGTCACCTGGGAAATGACCCCTAAACCTCGGCTCGTGGGTGCATAGGAAGGAAAATCCAACTGAAAGTGAACAAAAATCCTCTCCAAAAGGAAAGGAAAAGATAATCGAGCATCCACTGGTCCAGAGACTATATCTGCCATCTGTGCGAAGACAAAGGAGGGAAAATCGATGTTAATCCGCTCCGCACGACCCAGAACATAAAAAAGGCGAGCTAAGGTGTAGTCAACCTTCTCATGACGGCGGAACCATATGTCATACTCCAATATCAGATGTTCAAAACGATAGTCCCGAGTCATGAGAGAAGCTGGCAATCCATATGTGAGAGATGGGCCTCGCTCTTGCCCGATAAGAGTTCTCGTGATAGTATACTCATCGGGAAAAGCAAAATCAGCAAAAGACGGATATGTGAAGCTGGAGCGCGTGAGACCCATCACTGAAGCTATGAGATCTGGTGTGACAGTGATCATAATATCTCCAATAGTGCTAATAATATATCCACTCTCATTAAGAAAAGCAGATGCATAGAAAGATCGGACATGCTCATGATGTACGCGAGCATCAGGGGCGGCAATCTCTGAGAAAAAGAAGCGCCAATCGTCTCGCTCCATAAGCCATGACTGGGCAGCAGTAATGGTGAGGACAAACTCCACCTATCGCTCATAACAAATAGCACGAAGAGGTCGATCAGCAGCGGCGGTAGTGGAAGATGAAGCACGCGAAGTAGAGGGGGCGCCCTTCCTCTTCTTCGAAGCTTTAGAACGAGAACCGTGCGCCATAGGTCTGCAAAAAGCTCAAACAGAAGTGCCTACAGTGATGGTGAAGCGACTAAAAGCAAGAAAAAAAAAATTTCCATACAGCCCAATAATGTCAAATTATGAAAATACCCTTGTAAAAAAAATTGATTCAGAAATGTCCCAAATTAAAGTATGATATGTACAAGTAAAAAGTGAGCATTTTTCATAAATCAAGTACATATAAATTGGTTCATTAAAGCATCAAAAATTGAAATTTTCGACAAAAATAGTGCGGATTGAAAAATCCGAAATCCACGGTAAATAATGTAGTACTCAGTCAATCAAACGGAACCAAATCATCAATATAAGATATACAAGATGTTTTAAACAAATTTCCAAAACAAATTGCACCTGATTTGGTCAAAAATTGAAAGAAAATTTCAAAATCGAATTTGGGTTTTACTGGGTAAACAGAGGAACATCGTGAAATAGAGGGCGATTCGGCTCAAATGGACTCCAGAAATGGATTCTACACAAAAAATCGGAGAGGAGGGATGATTTTCAGACAAAAATCTCGCCGGACAGGGTACGGAAGACGGCGGAGGAAAACAACAGCGCGGCAGAGGAAAAACCACGGTGGAACCGAACTAGCCGGCGCGTGCATTGTAAGTGACGACCCGACTGTTCGAATGGCATACTTACTGATCGATCGGGAACAGTCCCGATCGAACGGTTAAACACAAATTTTTTTTTTTTTTGAATAAACATGAAAATAAAAATCCAGTTAATATACTTAAACTACTGAATTAAAAAAAAAATATCACTACATGAATTAAATAAAAGGAAATTTAACTAAAATTAGAGAAAAAAATAAACATAAAAACTAACTGAATAAAACAAGGGTTGCCTCCCTAGAAGTGCTAAGTTTATCGTCTTCAGCCAGGCGGTGTGCACTCCCTTAATGTATTAATGGATCAATCAAATCAATGGAGTCAATGTCACCCCTTTCAATATCTCTCTCAATGACAGGCTTAAGTCTCTTACCATTAACTTTAAAAACTAGATTATTTCGTGGGTCAAAGATTTCAATTGCTCAATGAGGGAAAACCTGAGTAACAACATAGGGGCCATCCCAGCGAGATCTAAGCTTACCTGGAAAGAGGCGTAATTTAGAATTAAAGAGCTAAACTTTCTGGTTAGGTTCAAAGGACTTTCGATGGATTAAGCGATCATGTAAAGCCTTAGTCCTTTGTTTATATAATTTGGCACTCTCATAAGCTTCATGACGCATCTCTTTCAATTCATTAAGTTGGAGTTTGCGGTGGGTACCGGCTTTGTCCATGTTAAAATTAAATGATTTAATGGCCCAAAAAGCACGGTGCTCCAACTCAACGGGTAAGTGACATGCCTTACCATAAACAAGATGGTAAAGAGACATGCCAATGGGGGCTTTATATGCGGTCCAATATGCCCATAAGGCATAATTAAGACGCATGGACCAATCTTTTCGATCAGGGTGCACTGTTTTCTTAAGGATTCTCTTAATCTCACGATTGGACACCTCTACTTAACCACTGGTCTGAGGATGGTAGGGGGTGACAACTTTATGTGTGACAGAATATATTCGAAGAAGAGAGTCAAAAGAACGGTTACAAAAGTGGCTACCCCCATCACTAATAATTGCTCTAGGTGTACCAAATCGACAAAATATATGTTCTTTGATAAATGCCACCACAACCTTATTGTCATTGGTTTTCGTCGCTATGGCTTCAATCTATTTGGAGACATAATCGACGGCGACCAAAATATACGTGTAGCCAAAGGATGGTGGGAATGGTCAAATAAAATCAATTCCCCAAACATCAAAAATCTCTACAATGAGGATGGGTCGGAGAGGCATCATGTCTCTTCAAGAAAGGGCCCCTAGTCGCTGACATCTATCACAAGACTTACAAAACTCATGAGCAGCCTTAAACAAGGTGGGCCAATAGAATCCACTTTGAAGAACCTTAGCAGCTGTTTTCTTTCCCCCAAAATGACTGCCACAGGCGTGAGAGTGACAAAATGTGAGAATACTATGAAATTCACTATTAGGCACACATCAACGAATAATCTAGTCAGAACAAAACTTAAAAAGATCAGGGTCATCCCAATAATAGTGCTTAACATGAGAAAAGAATAAATCTTTGTCTTGTTTAGTCCAATTAGAGGGAATGCGACCCACAGTAAGATAATTAACAATATGAGCAAACCACGGGGGTGTATGGGTAGAGACAACAAAGAGTTGCTCATCAGGGAAAGAATCATGAAGTGGTTTAGGGTGGGAAGGTTCCTCAAGTAAGATCCTAGACAAATGATCAGCCACAACATTCTCAACACCTTTCTTGTCTCTAATTTCATAATCGAACTCTTGAAGGAGCAAAATCCATCGGATGAGCCTAGGCTTGGTATCCTTCTTAGAAAGAAGGTAGCGTAAGGCTGCATGGTCAGAAAAGGTAATGATTTTGGACCCTAAAAGGTACGATCAGAATTTATCTAGGGCATAGACAACAGCTAGCAATTCCTTTTCTGTGGTGGTATAATTCAATTAGGCATCAGAAAGGGTCTTGCTAGCATAATAAATGACATGGGGGACTTTGTTCACTCTTTGGCAAAGGACTGCACCCACCGCATAGTTAGAGGCATCACACATAATCTCAAAGGGTAGGGAGTAGTCAGGGGGCTGAATGATAGGTGTGGTAGAGAGGAGTGTACGAAGCTTTGTAAAAGATTTCATACAAGCATTATCAAAATCAAAAGATACATCATAAGCCAACAAAAGACACAATGACTGAGAAATCTTACTAAAGTCCTTAATGAATCGCCTATAGAAACCGGCATGGCCAAGAAATGAACGAACCTGTCTTATTGTAGTGGGGGGAGGCAGGTTAGCTATAAGGTCAACTTTAGCGTTGTCTACTTCAATACCACGTTTGGAAACAATATGACCTAAAACAATGCTCTCTTCAACCATAAAATGACTCTTTTCTCAACTCAAAACCAAATTAGTCTCCTCACAACGTTTAAGCACAAGAGATAAATTATGGAGACACTCATCAAACGAAGCACCAAAAACAGAAAAATCATCCATAAAAACTTCTAAAAATTTATCAATCATGTCAGAAAATATGGACATCATACAATGCTGAAATGTAGCAGGAGCATTACACAAACCAAATGACATACGTCTATAAGCAAATGTACAAAATGGACAAGTGAAGGTGGTTTTCTCCTGATCCCCTGGAAACATAGGTACCTGATTATACCCTAAGTAGCCATCTAGAAAACAATAGAAGTCCTAACCTACTAGTTTCTCTAAGATTTGGTCAATGAATGGTAAGGGAAAATGGTCCTTTTGGGTCATGGAATTCAGCTTTCGGTAGTCTATACACACTCTCCACCCTGTGGTTTCCATAGTAGGAACTAACTCTCTTAATGAACTTGACTTAACAGTAAATTCAGACTTCTTAAGAACAACCTGGGTAGGACTCACCCACTCACAATTAGAGATAGGGTAAATGATACCTGCATCTAAAAGCTTAACCACCTCCTTCATGACTACCTTCCGCATGTTAGGGTTTAACCTTCGTTTTCCTTCTTTCGAGGGTTTGGCATTATCCTCTAAGTAGATCCTGTGCATATAAATGGATGGGTCAATCCCCCTAAGGTCAGCTACCATCCATCCTATGGCTCTCCTATGTGTGACAAGGACGGTAAGCAATCTACCCTCTTGGTCACTAGTCAAACTAGAGGAAATAATGACTGGAAGAGTGTCCTTAGGTCCCAAGAAAGCATACTTGAGAGAACTGGGTAAGTTTTTAAATTCAAGCTTAGGTGGTGACTCTATAGAAGGCTTCAGAGGTGTGGAGGCTGATATAGGTAAGGGCTCTACCTGAAACTTCCAATAGGAAGACTCGGGAACACTAGCAAGTGCTAGTTAGTTATGGGCCTCCTCCATAGATGGATCAATAATGGACTCCTCTAACCCTGGGTGTAGTAAAGTCAATTTAAGAGCATCTCTCATTAGGGTAAGGGGAAGGGCTTTATTGACTAGGTCATCTAAATGGTCAACCATTAAGCACTTAAAGTCACACTCAACAGGTGGTTGGTTAGATACATGGAACACATTCAGCCTCACATTTATATTCCCAAAAGATATCTCCATCACTCCCGTTCGACAATTAATATAAGCATTAGCAGTGGCAAGAAAGGGGCGACCTAGAATGACGAGGATTTGGTGTGTTGTATTGCAGACAGGTTCTATATCTAAGACAAGAAAGTCAACAGGGAAGAAGAACCGGTCAACTTTCACTAAAACATCCTCAATTACCCCCTAAGGCTTACGCACAGAATGGTCGGCTAGTTGTAAGGTAACTGATGTTGGCTGCAATTCACCTAACCCTAATTACTTATACACCGAGTAAGGGAGTAGATTAACACTCACACTAAGGTCAAGGAGGGCTCTATGAAAGGAGTGATCGCCTATGACACAAGAAATAGTGGGCACTCCAGGGTCCTTATACTTAGGTGGTGTGTCAAACTTAAAAATAGAGCTAACTTGCTCGGTGAGAAAGACCTTCTTAGACATATGGGTATTAGATTTACGCTTTTAAGTGCATAGGTCTTTGAGAAACTTAGCATAAGCAGGGACTTGCTTAATGACATCTAAGAAGGGGAGATTAATTTTGACTTGTTTAAAAGTCTCAATAATATCATCCATCTTAGCTGTGCTCTTTCTAAATGGTGGGGCCATGTCAAGATACTAAGGAAAAGGTGTCATAAGGATATAAGATCTCTCTGAAGTGGTCTTAGGCTATGGCTCTAAGGAAGGGGAAAGAGATACAAACTCCTTCTCATGTGGTGCACTAACTTTTACTTGAAGCTCATTAGGGGCTGAATTGTCTAACCCCTCACTCCTATCATCTGTCACTAATGTCCCCCCAACACTCTTATTAACAATCTTCCCACTTCTAAGGGTCATTATGGAATTAACTTATTCATTAGAGGGAGGAGCTCCCTTTACTAGAAATTGACCTTTAGGGTTTTGTATAGGTTGACTTGGCAAACTCTCCGTCTTTCTTTTGTTAATAACATTAGCTAGTTGTCCAATTTGGGCTTCTAACTTTGCTATAGATTGTGTGTGAGAGTGGAGGAGTTGAAATTAAGATTGAATGCCTTTCAGGGCACTTAAGACCTTTTCTTCAAAGCTTGGACTCCTATTGGGTAGGACATATGGATGCTGGACTTGAGGTTAGTGGATATGGGCTGGTGGAACTTGGAATGGTTACTTAGGGGGTTGGTTGCCCACAACCCCTTAGTTTTGTGTCTGCTAAGAAAAGTTAGGATGATTCCTCCACCAAGGGTTATATGTGTTTAAAAATGGATTGTTCTCAGCCCTAGGGAAGGATTGGGTAGCATTCACATTGTCTTAGACAAGCTCAGGAAATTGAGAGGCAGAGGGGCACTCCATGATAGTATGGGCTGGGCTAAGACATATTGTGCATGTATCTTGAGTGAAGGGAGTGGGCTGATGTGTTGAAGTCATAAAAAGGTCCAACTTCTTACTTAAAGTATCAACTTTAGAAGAGATGTCTAATGGGTTTTTGACTTCATACAAGCCACCCCTAGAGGGGGCATTGTTCAAGGTAGATAGTCCACTCTCATTTCTATTCAATGCAGTATGTTGAAGAGAATTTTCACTCAAGTCCTCAAAAAGTTTTCATGCCTCATTTTCATTTTTCAGCAAAAAGGTACACCTACAACTTGAATCAACAAGATGACGGTTTTGTTTAGTAAGACCCTCATAAAAATATTACACTAATTGCCACTTAGGGACAGCATGATGAGGACACCTCTTAAGAAGGTCCTTAAGTCTATCCCAACTCTCATGGAACTGTTTAGTGGGAACTTGGGCAAAAGTGGTTATAGCCTTTCTTATTTTGTTGGTCTTACCTATGGGGAAGTATTTTTTTAGGACCTCTTGTTGCATTTGGGCCCAAGTTATGATGGTGTCTGGCTCTAAAGAGTGAAGCCATTCCTTAGCCTTATCTTTCAATGTGAAAGGAAAAAGGCGAAGTTTAACAGCTTCATCGGTTAAATTTGAGAGCTTAAAAGTTGTGCATATTTCTAAGAAGTCATCTAGGTGCCTATACGGGTTTTCATTATTAAGTCTATAAAAAGATGGAAGCATTTGAATAACATTGGGTTTAATTTCATAATTTTGATCAGCGACCGCTGGCAACCTAATGCATGAAAGGGAGGTTTACTCATTGGGAGTGTAATACTCCCTTATAGCTTTGAGTGGTGCATCTACTAACTGATGTTCAGCTATGATGATGGTAGAAGTAGTGTGGGTGGAGGAATTGGTGGGAGAGTTTGGGGGTGTATGAATGTAGGCCGAGGGCAGCTCAACTCTCCTAGATGTCTGCTCAGGCTCAAGGTCAAATGGTACTAATCGGGGGAGTAAGGAGCGACGACCACGCATACACCACAAACATACCACATAATTTAAAGTGTAAAAAAGGAAAGAGGAAGTAAAAATAACTAAGAAAAAAGAATAAAAAGGGAAAAAGGATCTTACAAACCGAAGAGAAGCATTATGCTTGCCAATGTCCACTTGTGGCCACAAGTGTAGAGCACTTTCAATTCAACCTACAAAATCAAATTAAAAGAAGGTAAGAAACTAAGAATTAACCTAAAAACTAAAATAAACTGAAGTTAAAGTATTTAGAATTATCCTAAAGCTAATTTAGTAGCAAATCAACACCGTCCCCAGCAACAGCGCCAAAAACTTGATCGTTTATAATTAAACCCTTTGTAAGTGTACAAGGTAATTGTACTAGGATGAGTATTTAAGGGTTGTCGAACCTCAGAGATGGATAAATTATTACTAAATTTAAAAAAGAATTTGCTGATTAAAAACTAGAAAGAACTTAAACTTAAATTAAGCAAAAAAAAGGAATCAACTAGTTTAAAAACAAGAGATTAATAGGATAGAATTTACTTAGGAAATCGAATCCACTATAGAACCATAAGAATTCCTTAACTTTTAATCTAAATCTAGTGTGAATATGAGCAAGTATTCTCAGCTACAAGCTAGAATTATTTCAGAAAAAATCATTAATTAATTTCTATGGCATGAACTATCTTCGACAATAGTACGAATCATCTACACTAAATAGCTATAGGCATGACCCGTCTAATCTTAGTATAACTCATCGAAGTCCTTAATTATCTGAACATTAAAACTATTGTATGACCATCTCATCTAAATCACAGAAATTAGAATTGATACAAATATCAAAACCACATCAATCTATCATCTACAAGACAATAAATCAACATAGATTTGAATAAACATAAAAAGCTCTTCCATTAAAAAGGAAATCCTTATTATACAATTGTCATAATTTACAACTGAGATCTAAATTAAAAAGAAAAGAAACTGAAACTTATCTATAGCTTCATCAATTCCTAAGTAAAAGAAAAGTTTAGCCTTCCATGGTAGAAGAAAGAACTTGAATCTCCATTAAAAGATTTGTATTTTTCTCCATCTTCTTATTCCTTCTTCTCTTCAGAAAATCTACTTGCTGACCTCCAATTTTGAGCCAAATATGTCTTTTTATAGGCATAAGAACCATAAAAAGAACAATATGAAAATGACTCAAAATTGGCTGAAATAAGGAAACCGCGCGTTATCCCGTTCGAACTCCCTGCATGCCCGTTCGAATGGCTACACTGTTTTTGCAATCTGGACAGTTTTTCTGGACAGTCCGTTTTTTGTTCATTAAGCTCTTTCTTTGATGTCCATATTAATTTTCAACTTGTTTATAACTCCGAAAAGTTGTCCAAATCACTTTAATGCATGTCAAGACTATTTTCAATTATTCCAAACATCGTCCAAGTAGTTCGATAAGCGCATTTTACCTACAAAGCATTAAAACATCACATTTTAGACATGTAGAATATAACTAAAATTCCAACTTGATTCAAATACATATCTAAACTACAAATAACTACAAATTTATTAATAATTAAACTAAAATACTAATATCTATCTTAATCTAAATAAACCATAACTAACTCTAAATTAACCTTATCTATACTAACAAATAAGGTAAAAAGGCATATAAAATAGATATATATTTCGTACTTATCAGTGACCTACCGACAATCAGTACACCACCACACTAATGTGGCATTATTCTACCAATAGTAGACCCTACAGTTCACTGAAGCATTAGCTGACATGTTAGTGGTTTATCTACAGAAGTGTAGTACTACACCGCAGCACACACAGACTCTCAACTTTAATCCAAAGAACTAACTCTTTCACTTCTTATATGCAAATGCCTAGGGCTTGGAGAGGAACTTATTCTGTCACTTCGTCTAACTCATTGCTGCAAACCTCAGATTCATTGATGCAAACCTCATACTATTCCCTTGATTTGATGGAGGAGCTAGTTTGTGGGGGTTCTCCATCCACTTGCACCACACAAGAATCATATATAGACTCACAACCGCTAGTATAGAGGTGGGCTTCCGAATAAGTGGAAAGCTCTTGCTGCACAAAGGGGTGCACTATTAAAGAGGGGGAAAGGTGGTGCCTACTCTTCCCAACTACAAGCGCCTCCACCGCCACGCCAACCGATACACCAAGAGCTCAACCGATGACAGGCCATAGCTCCAACCCTTTTGCCCCTATTGCTACCCATGGGGCAGCCTCCACTGTCAGATCTTTGCCAGTAGCTGCCCTTCTACTACCGGGCCGACCACTAGTGCACCAACCACCTATCAGCCCACCATAACTATAATGAACCCCACAACGGACATACCCTCTTCCACAGCTGCCGGTCCATCTACCATCAAGCAAGCACTTATGGTATTCACTAGTTTCTCCTCAGCCTCAAAGGCCTCTGCATCTCCTTCAGTTGTCCCACCACCAGTCAACAAGCATGGTGGCAAGTTATATTATGGCGACCAGTTCGAGGAGGACATCAACCTTATATCTCTCATTCGTGAGAGGTTGGCAGCCCATTAGCCAACACGAGGCACTCTTGGAGAAGGGAAGCGATGCCATCATTGATTGTGGTACAATGTATGTATGCTACGATGTGTGACTTCATCTTCGAGGGTCTAGAATTCAACCTCCCATTGGAGATGAGATGAAGAAGGTTACTATGGGTGGGATTGCCCAGCTGATTGGAGTATAGCTGATTGGACTACTGGTGGTCTCATCTCCAGATGCCTAGATCACCTATCCCATCCACCTCAAAGACAGGGAGGAAGCTTCATGTGAGCTACGCAGATGCCACATGGAATAGTTCAAGGGCGACACCCTCCCTTCTCCACAAATGTTCCCCCTCTTCCAGGTCTACCACCTGTTTTTTTTCCACAACCTCTACTCAAGGAAGGGAAACATGACTCAGCTGACAATAAGCATGACATTGCCCATCCACCACATTTATGTTGGGCTCCAGATCTACCTCCTTTCCTACATCATGAGGCAAATAATAGGGTTCTTGCACTAGCCCCTCTTGAAGGTCTTCCCAATTGGTCATTTGATGACTAGGTTGGCCATCGGCCTAGGCCTTGACTTCCGAGATTCCCTTGCCCGAGTCGGTCACCTTTCACTCCTATGAGTGTCAAGAGCATGAATCTTGGCCTGACCCCGATGCACCAAGGTTGCAGATGACAAGAGGACGAACCTAGTAGGAGCTGCAACTTCCACCACCATAGCGCAAACGATGACAACAACAACAACAACAACAACAACAATAGGAAGAGGTGTAGGCCCCGGCTGCACCCGTCCCACCACCACTACCACTAGTTGCCACATACCCTCAGGTCTTGGAGGCAGTAGAGGAGATGCAGACTATGTTATCCACATTTAGGACACAATTTTGCATGAGCTTCACCACATCAGGATAGCACATGGGCACCAATAGGAGTATGTGAGCACCTGAAGCTCTACATTTGGTGTGCATTGATGAGCCAGGCCTTCCCTCAATCTCCTCCACCTAGAGGGGTTTAGCTTTCTTAGGTTCTAATATTTGTACCAGTTACACCTAATCTATTGATTCATTAAATTTAACTAGAACTAATTGTTATATTACTTGTAAGTGTATAAGTGAATGTAGTCTTTGAATGTTGAATCCACAAGGATTGCCTTTGGGTGACTATGATAATGGTTACAGAATAGAAGAATTTAAGAAAAATTAAGAGGTAGAGTAAAAGAGTATTTAAGCAACGAAAGTGTTAACATAAAATTGAATAATATAAAACACTAAGGCATAGAGGGTCATTATAATATCTAATGATGTACTTCATGTGTCATGTTATCTTAGTTTGAATCGAATGAAGATTCAATATAACCGGAAGATATGAACATTAAAAGTAAAAATAAAGATAGATGATACTGTTGTGCACGTTTTAAGGCTACTACTGGGGCCACGTGCTAGGGTAATTAGGTGTTTATGTAATAAGGGTATTTAGGTAATTAGTTTAATTAGGGTTTTATTTAATTATGTGAACGGGCCTTAGGCACCTGTTAGTGAACTCATTAGTTTGCTTATTTAAATATAAAGGCTATGCCCCAAGTTGATTAGTGAATGATTAATTATTGTCTCGTCTTCTCCTATTTCTTCTGTGCCTCTCCCCTTTCTGTCCAATGGCCACACCATCCACCCTCCTCTTTTCCGGCTTCCCTATGCCACTCCCGTCACCTACACCGGCTACCATGCGGTTATGGACAACCGTCTATAATATTAGTATCAGAGCTATCAATCCTTGGCTACTATATGAGTCAAAGCCGCCAGATCCGTAGGCGGAGATGACTGCTTTGATCACGAAGGTTGACTGCTTTGATCACGAAGGTTGAAAAGAGGCTCGAGGATCTGCGGAGATGACTGCTTTGATCACGAAGGTTGAAAAGAGGCTCGAGGATCTGATGAGAATGGTAATGTCCATGATGGCATCCCAGACAGCCGAGGTGCCGCCCCAGGCTGCCACACCTCCACCAAGAGCGGCTACTCCACCGTCATTTGCATAGAAGAAGCGGATGAAACAGTTTGTGGAGAAGGCCTTTCGTTGCAAGCATAACCCGTTCCGGCCGAGTCTGCCTACTGTATCTGGCCAAGCGAATCGCTCATGCTGGGTAAAACAGGCTCTGTTTGCCCCTAGGAAGCATCTAGCCGCGAGGAAATCCAGACTTCTGTCCCTGCCAGTCGCCAGAGCCCCAGCCGCCGGCCCCCTGGTCGCCGTCCTCGGAACAACCCGATCAGCTCCCTGGTTCACCAACGAAAACAGGGGACCCGCGGCCAATCTCCGAAGTTGGTGCCTTTCCAGCAGTCGCTCCGCCCACCGCCGCCGCCGTCTCCTCCAGCTGAGCCGTCATAATTTCCTTCCGCAGAACCGCCGCAATCTTCGGGTCTGGGGAATTTTTCCCTTCTCCAGCCGGTGGGGAAGATTTTCTTTGGGAGATTTTCGGCCAATCGGGATGATTGTCCTCGCTGGAGATCGACTCACACGGGATTCCTCTGGCCGGGTTCTGATTTTCCTGATTGAAAAACCCGTGCGATATGGTGTGGGTCTGCTTCCGGGAGATGGCCCGCTGATGTGGGATTTTCCTTCCTTGTGACTTGCTGAATTTCGGACTCTGCCGTAGCTTAATTGCATCGATTTTCACGGGATTATTCGCACTGGAAATTTCGGCGATGACTGCTTGGCCAGTGATATATTCCGGTATTTCGTGCGATGTTATTTGCCAGTGTTGCGCTTTGGGAAAGTGTTAATCCGTGAAGATTATGCCTCCCTGATCCCACGGAATTTCCGTGGAAATTTGATTTTGTTGCAGATCTCGCTGGATGGGGGCCGTGCGCTCCTCGTCATTCCCAGACTAGCTGGTTCATTCACTTCCCACTGGCCCAACGATTGCTACACCTTGCTGTACTCAGCCATCGCCCAGCTGGGGTTCACCCCCCAATTCACTGGCACCACCTTCCAGCCGCCGCCGTCGTTGCAAGCTCAGACCGCCGGAATTTTACTTCCTTCCGGAGAACCCGTCTGCTGCCTGGGTGTCTCCGGTGAATGCCATGGACGGAGAACAGAGGAGTGTCGCAAGTTGCTTGTAATGCTTCGGACTGGAATGGACATGGAGCAAGAAGGGGCGTTGGCTAATCTAGCATCTGTTGCAGATTCTGCCCAGGTCCACTTCCAAAAGTATTATGAACGGCTAACTGTAGGAGCTATTGTCATAATGAAATTACTCGAAGGCTGGGGGATGACACTGTGTTTGATAGAATGCCTCAGCCAGATGTGGTTGCCAACACGTCTGTTGTAAATCTTGCTTGGGCAGTCTTTGAGGTGGCGCCCTTGAGCATGAGGGCCACTGTAATATATAATGCCATGATTTCCTGGTATGCTCAGAATGGAGATGGTTGGGCGGCAATTGACCTCTTTGTTGACATGAAGCGTGCCAACATCCGCATTGACCATTACACCATCACTAGTGTTCTTAGTGGGTCGACATTGCCTGTTGAAAATGAAAATCAGTGCCACCAGTTTCATTGTGTTGTGCTGAAATCCAGGAAGAAATATGGGCAAGAATTGACGGGAATGGCTCGAGGTGGGAGGATTGATCCAGTCGTTGGCATGGATGATGAGAAATCAGTGCCAATTGTTCTTGCTGAGATTAATAAGTTGGAGATGAGGCGTCTCTCTCTTATGAATGCTACAGATACAACTGCACAACATATGTTGAACCGTCAAGGAGCAGATTTTTCTCTTTTAAAAGACAGGCAAGCACAATTGACTGAGAAGTGGGAGCATGAGAAATCAGTGATGAACCGTATGCAATCCATAAAGGAAGAGATTGACTGGCGACAAATAGAACTGGCAGAAACAGAATTGGGTGGGTATAAGAGTTCTGGCATATCTATACTATGGGAAGAGGTTACTGGTGATGATGCTTTCAAGCTGGTGAAGGCACAGGCTTCTGATGCTAAATTCCTTGCATCTGTTGAGGTGATTATGGGGCCTACTTGGACCGGTGAAGCTGGGAAGGACTTAGAGGAGATCGGGATCACAATGCTGGATAACATGGTGTTTGGAGTGTTGAGGGCAAACTGCGGCAATCCTTGTACTGTGCTGGATTTTTTTTCTGTGGACTGGGATACGATCAGATTACAAGCACAGCTCTACCACCTACAATGCCATGCTGAGAGTTTTGAAGGACTCGAGTGATCAGCTTTGGGGCTTGGTGCAGGCAATGACCAGTAAAAGCTTTGATATAACTATTGAAATTTCTATTCAGGTTTTCGGGCAGTTCATGAAGAGGAGGATGCTAAAGGGACTTCATGCACGGATGATGGCAGACCCATACAAGCCAATGATTCATGAGGGTGCTGCACTTCTGCAGCATATTGTGGCCTGTGACGAGGCAGGTTTTGTTGTGATGTATAGAATTACCAAGCGCTATGAGGCTTCTGGCTATTCCCTCACAACGAACGTTTATGCTAGACTCCACCGGGCCTTAACATATATGGGAAGATTTGAGGCGGTAGAGAAGATTGGGCAGGGACATGTTCCTCAAGCTTTGATGAACTGTATGCTGATTGCTCTTGACATGGGAGCACTTAATCTGGGTGCACATCCCGTGGCGAATTTGATGATAGACTCCCAGCTGTGCTGTAGAAAGTCACTCATTCAGATGGCGATCATGTAGCCATGATTAAGGAGAATTGTGCGTCACTCTTCTATGTTGCAGTTGGTTTATGGGCTGGACTACTCATAGGGTTGCGTCTGCATATTTCACGAGCAAGAATTACAGCCCTACACCGGTGTGGCTAGTGCATGCAGGAGTGGAGTGCTGCTCATGTTGTCATTGGACTCGTCTTGCGATTTCTAGTATTTGCTTGTGACTCAGCCACATTCGCCATTTAGGACTGGCTAATCAAAGCGGAGCTGTGGTGGGCCCATGGGTGGGAGTTTAAGGTCACCTCGAGGATGAGGTGATGCGGAAGCGTGGTAGAATGTTATGCACGTTTTAAGGCCACCACTGGGGCCACGTGCTAGGGTAATTAGGTACTTATATAATAAGGGTATTTAGGTAATTAGTTTAATTAGGGTTTTATTTAATTATGTTAACGGGCCTTAGGCACCTTTTAGTGAGCCCATTAGTTTGCTTATTTAAATGTAAGGGCTATACCCCAAGTTGATTAGTGAATGATTAATTATTATCTCGTCTTCTCCCATTTCTTCTGTGCCTCTCCCCTTTCTGTTCGATGGCCGCGCCATCCACCCTCCCTTTTCCGGGCTTCCCTATGCCGCTCCCGTCACCTACGCTGGCTACCACGCCGTTGTGGACAACCGTCCACAACAGATACTTTGGATAGATGAAAGATTAAAAAAAATGTTTCTTTAAGAGTTTTATGTATCAAAACTATAAAAGATCGAGAAGGTGTGCCTTCAAGCATTTTATGTATTAAGATTATAAAAGAAATAATAAGAAGAACAATATTAAATGATCATCACTTGAAATAACCAATACTTACTTGAAACAAATGACGAAACATGAATAGAAGTCCATTAGATTGTTACAAATAATCTTTATCATTAGTTAGAGGGCTTAACAAGTGCTTATAATAAAACTTTAAAATAAAGAACTACAAAAGTAGAGAAGAAAAATAGGACTACAAAGAAGAGGGGATGGTGCTTATCCCACATTTTCTCATCTTTTTATATAAGTAGAAGAGGTGGTTTCAAAAGAAAATGTCCAATCATATCTCTTGATTACTTCTTGATTAGCTGTTTCTTTGATAATGATTAAATTATAGATCAATCAAATAAATCAATAGTTTCTTTAAAAAATATACATCATTTACTCCTTATCTAAGCCCTCCAATCATCCTTATCATATTTCCTTATGCGTAGTAATCATAACCATCAAAAAAATCCTCCATGTACTAACCCATAAATCTTTGAAATTATAAATTCCTTTTTGAAATAATGATTATAGCCATGAAAGTCTTATTGCCAATGCCACAAAAATCATGTCAATCTGAATTTTTTATAAAATGATATGACCGAAATACTAGGGTAGTCAATCTGTTCAAATCAGTTTCTTTTTGAATTTGGTTCTTTTGATGCAAATATAAAATCCAATGGGTCCACATAGTTATGTTCTACCCTTTCATACCTTTTTAAATTATTAAAAACCCATTCTTGACCCTTAAATAACTTTTAGTATTTGGGCTTCACTTCCTTTTCAAGTTGGATCCTGTTGAAGCCCGTTTAAAAAAGTAAACACAATGGAGGTCTAACTCACCAATCAAAATATAAACAATCCAAATAAGTAATGAATTAATACAAATTAGGATTAAAATTCAATATTTAAAGACATTTGCTTCAACATTATTTCAGTGTATCAGTACCAAGTTTTAAACTTTTCGAAAGCAAGGGATCATATAAAATTATGCCATGTATTCTAAACCTTAAAATTAATGAAAACTTTATTTTTGATCATTCAATAAACTCTCCTTGCAATGACACCAAGCAAGGGAACACGAAAAATAAAAGAGAGAGATTAGCTCACCTAATCCCATCTCCAAAATGAAGCATCATCCTCATCAGCTCTAGAGGCCCAAAAGTTCACAGGTGAACTTGACTCGAAATCCAACTATGATATTAGCTCCTCACTATAAGAAATATTAATCAGAGGCACAAACTCATTGGACCGACCAAACCACTAACTGTTGGAATTTCCATCCTCATCTCCTTCATTCCTTTGAACCTCCCAATTAAAGGGCAAAATATTTTCTGTAGTTGAGGGAATATCTTCCTCGTCTTCCATAGGATATTCTTTAGGGTCTTCTTCCTCGGGATCCTCTTCCATTAGATCTCTCTTCCAGTGGGTCTTCTTCTGGAGCCTCCTCCCGATCTAAGTCGATAAAAACTGGAGGAGGTAGCTACACTCTATGGAGGTTGTTAACTCTCCGCTACATGATTCTTACCACATTGACAGCAAAAAACTCATCCACTTCACCTGGCTCTGTGTCCTTGTCATCTTGATCTACAAACGTTAAACAAAACAAACAACACAAATAGTTTACTTACTACTCTAGTCCCAATCAAATATTCCCACTACTAATCAAACATTTATGACAAACAAGTGGGCAACTAGTATATAAATGCTCTAATACCAAGTTGTCACACCCCAAATTTTACACATGCATTTCTACATTTTCTTTTGGGAAAATAGTGTCATAAAACCTTGTGTAGGATGCAACATAATAACTTTTTAAACAAGGAATATTGGAAACGAACCATGAAAATATTGGGAGCATCGGTTTCAAAACCCTTGCCAATTGGTAATATTATGATTTACATTGCTATGTATATCTAAGTCAAATTAAAATAAATATAATTAGGATCTATTGTTGGGTACTTCTCTATCACATGAATACTTTGACCAATAACAACAATAAATGGCACACTTACGTGCCTAGTTAATGGATCTAAAGAAAAAGGGAGAACTGAAATTGGAAAAAGAATCTACACTATGGCCTACCCAATCCTCAAGAGCAAAATACTTCCACCTGAAATACTTGAACCACAACAGATGTTGAGTGTATGAAAATACTTAATGGGATTGCAAAACAAAGAAAGAAATAACCAACATAATAATGCAATTAAGAGCTGATCAAATCAATCATACCTTTCAAAGTCACAACCAAACGAAAAGGAAAAAGAACCAAAAGATAACATGCTCTCTAGAACTTAGTAGCCACATCTAGGTGTCTAACCATCCTCGCTAGATTATAATCTACTACCACTCGACTTCAACCTTTTCTGGAAGCCAATGCCTAGATCCTTCTGCTCTATGAAGCGAAGGCCTATAAGGGCTCATAGACCTAGATCTCAACTTCCATGATCATTGAGACCTTTTGTATTATATTGCATTGAACCATTCATCTTTTTATGCTATGATCCTTTTGAACCTAACTCCTAAGCTAGGGGAGTGGCTCTACATATATACTCCCAACTTTAGAGAGTCAGAAGATTATGATTCTGTTTCATACTATACCCTTCTATCTATGTGGCTAAAATGACTTACTTTTGGAGACAACCAGACACTAGGATCCTTTGTCCTTGAGTGTCAAATGCATTAATCTAGGGTAAGTATCCATTAAAAGGATTCACTCATGCATAGGGCTTACTTACCTTAATATAATACATGCATATCTTCATGCAACCAAGCATCCATAATGCATGAAAATCATGCTATTATATACTTATAAACAATATATACTTCATAAAATAACATGCTTGAACTCTCATGATCTAATCGATGTACCATAGGTGACATTACCAATGTGTCATCTAGAATTTTCATGACCACTAATGTCATGTTGACACATCGACCCTTATCGATTATAAATATATTGTGGAAGTCCATTTCACTGACGCGTTGGTCACACTACTGATGACCAGTTTAACACCAATGTGGCACAACACATTGATGAAGGAATTATGCATATTCCTCCCATCATTGATGTGATCACCAACATATCGATGATCGGGAAGGAAATAAATGAGGACCGTGTTGGTTCTATGAACATTTTCTTCCAAAGGCAAGATAAAATTCCATTTACAAGCCAAGTTTCTTATCCTTCTTAACAGGAAATGAAACCATATACTCAGCATTAAGGGGCTGTTTTGGGTGTGGAAATAATTTAGCTACAAATTAGAATTTTTTAGAATTAATTTATCTAATTTAAAATAGAATTGGAATTAGGTTTGGGTAGCAAATTTTTTAAATGGAATGATATTTAGGTAGAGAATTATATTTAAAGTCGGAATCTTTAAAATTTTAGATAAATTGACAAACATATCCTTGAATTTGAATTATTTTCCTTTGAGGTCAAAGAGCTCTACCATGAAAATTCCTTGGAGATCCAAGGGTTCCTCTCCCCAATGACGATCAATGGGTCATCCTTCCCAATGACATGCACCCGGATAGTCCATGCCACGAGCCCACATAAATTCCCATAGCCCATCAAACTCCGGTGGCCGAGGGTTGGCAGCATCAAAATGAGGAGCCCAGCAAGAAAGTAGCGACCCACCCCAAATTGCTCAGCAGATACGGACCAGGGGAGCGGAGGCAACTACAGGGAGAAAGGCTGTTTGAGGGAGCGAACCCACAAGATATGCCACCGTTGGCTAGCTCTGCTATACCACCTCCACGACTCTTGACTAAAGAGGTGATTTGGGTGGCCAGGGCCAGTTACATCCAATTCATGGTTGAACCAGAGGATGAAGACCTGTGGATGCTGAGCCACCCCTTTAGGTTCCGGAAAATGATATTTTCACATCAAAAGTACACATCACTATCCTTTAGTTCCATGCTTTCGACGCTCACTAGAGAGGAGATTGAAGACGTGGAACTAGCCCATTTCCTCCTAGCCGTGGCCGAGAAGGTTGGGTACAAGCAGCATGACCGAGGCAGTAGGCTTCTCTACTGCGACTGCTCGGCTTCCATCAAGGGTAACCCCGCCCAAAGGGTCGTCCACCATTTCGCTGGTGCCCTGCGAGAAGGAGGGAATTATGATGGAAGGTCACGACAGAGCATTTGGGCTCCCGGCCGAGCAAACGAGTAGGCTGTGGCGCACATCAGTTTCAGCTGTTTGGTTTGGTAAGGGATACAAGAGAAGCAACATTTAGGATGGGCAGGGGGTGGAAATTTTTTACATCTCGTGTTTCTGGTTGCATGCGTTTTCGCAAAATTGCCCAAATCTCCTGCCGCGGTGATTCGGCGATTTCGGATGAAAACACGTCGGAATTGTGTTATGGGCGGAATTTTCAATTCCTCTCACCGGCTGCTACAACCAGCTGGTGAAGAATCACCAACCGTCAATCACCAATAAACGCACTGCACCCATTAATGCAGTCTGTATGCGGACTATGCTTTTACATGTGTGTGCTAGCAAGTTCACGGTAGACCCTTTGTGATGGATGACGGGTAAAACTTCACCATCAACATGAAGCCTGTGTGTTGGCATGGCCTGCACATGGTGAGTATGCTATGAGTGGTCCTACGCACTACTTTTTCATACGGTTAACAGAAAGGGAAAAGGAAGGCCATCAAGTTACATTATCCGAAAGGGAAAATTGTAGTTGACAGAATGTGGAAGACAAACCAGAACTTTGAAATTATTTCTCTATCAGAAGGTTTTTTCCTCTTCAAATTCTCTAATGAGGATGATTGCAGAAGGTTAGGGGTTCTTTATAGTCGATTGCTGGACAACCTCTCATGTTCAAGCTATGGAACTCAGACATGAAGCCAGTTAGAGAATTGCTAAAGTGTATCCCGATCCAGATCAGGTTGCCCAACCTCCCTCCTCAATTCTGGGTTAAGGATTCTCTTAGTTGTATTGTAAGTACAATTGGAAACCATTAAATATAGACCAAGTATCGATAGGAAAAGATTGGCCTCCCCCCGTACTTGGATTGAGGTGGATGCAAGTGGCATTCTCCAAGACTTAGTTCTTGTTAACAGGACCGATCACTCAAATCTTCCCCAACAAGTTCACTTATCAGTGGAAGCCTAATAAATGCTCCAATTGTCATTGTCTTGGTCACGATTCTACAACCTGCATAGTTTCTCAACAATGTCAGGTAAGGGATTCTACATTCCTGGCTTTTTTTCAACTAGCAGTATTCCATCTGTCAATTTTCCCTTAGCATTCTCTGCCAACAAATATGCTCTCAAACTAGGAATAATGCGCTTGGCCAGGAAATATACTTTACTGGAAGAAGCACTCATGTTGTTAACACTAACCAAGCTTCAGGAAGAGAAATCTCCAATGAGAGACCTTCTGTTCATAAACCTACCTCCAATCTTACTCTGCTGGTGGAAGACATGCTCCCATTGGGTAAGGATTCCTGTACACAGACAGAACTACCTGATTCATCCAGGGTGTTGTGTCCCCCTTTGGGTAAGGATTTTACTGCTCCTAATCGGTTGGGCCTGAGAAGGTCTCATTTAATTGCCTCTCGCTCAGATGATTAAAATTTGGTGGAGTATCTGTTTAGGCCCAACCCAGTTCAGACTGCAAATTCATTTGATAAATTATAGGAAGTATCTTAATCAGATGACAATTTGGCGTTCAATGAAGATGATAGATTTTAATGTTACCTTGTGGAAGTTCATTGATCAAACGGCTAGTTCTTCGGGGAATAAAAATAAGAAGGGTGGTCGCAGGAAGAACCAAAAAATCTACAAATTTTCCTTAATTGTCTTTTATCTTTAATTTGTCCTCCTTGTTATTCATGTTTTAAATTTCATCGAGGGGATTCTTATATTGTTTCTGATACACTTTTTTTTTTATAATTGAAAATTAGCCAACCCCTCCAAAAAGAACAAAAGAACAAATTATAAAAAAAAGGAAGAAAAGCGATTTACCAACTAAAAAAATTCATTAGCATTTTGGGGGAGCGCCAAGAACACATTCCTTAAATAAAAGTAAATTCCATATTTTTGGTCTGTAGAGCTGAGCTTAATGGAAGGGAGCATAAGCTTGGGCTCGACTGGTTTTATGTACTCCCTATTAATAGTCTGATTTATAAAAAAAATATTGATTTGGATAGTTCTAAATTTTACGTAAGATGAGAAGCACATTATGTACAAAAAAAAACACTCAAACTGAATAGGAACTAAGCTGGTAGAAAGTAAATTAGGTAGGCCAACAATTAAATTGAGTTTGTTTTCGCAATCAGACTATTAGTAGTGGACGGAAGGAGTATATATTTTTATTCTGAAAAAAATTAGTACAATATGCATGTACAGAGTTATTTGATATCCCTTCCGTCCTACATTAATAACTCTATTTATTTTTTTAAAATTAATTAAATATTTAAATAGAGCTATTAATATGTGACAGAGGGAGTACAATATTGTAAAATAAGTCCACAATTCCTAGAGCCAATGAGTTTGAGTTTTGGCCAAACTTGAACTTGGCTCATCGAGCCTATGCCCAAGCGCGAAGCCCCTATTTATAAGGAGCCAATGTACACTCGTTAGGTGATGTACATTTGTTGGACAGTGAAAGTAGGCCTCACATCATTGTCCAACAAGAAACCACCACTTACAGGGATCTATGAGTTTGTTACGCAGATTCCGTCTAGCATTATCAGTTTCCTGTTTATATGGTACACCTCCTCTTAACTTCGGTAAATCACATTGGCAAATTTCTCCATTTCAATATAATCCAACACATAACACCAACCTTAGCCTACGCCATGGACCCTTCAAATCACCTGACCACCATGCGTCCTAGAAACTTGACAGATCCAGCTACCAGCTACCTTCTTGGATCTCATGGGTAAGGCCTCTAATTTTACTGCAGGACGAATTAGGATTATGGTGATTAAGATATTGATTATGGTTTTGTAGTTTTGCTACCTCAGAAAAAGCTGGCGACATATGTATGAAGCTCTTTAGTAATACAGAATTGTAGTGAATATATATGGTCTATTAGGGGCATATTTGGTTCTCCAATTATTTACTTTCACATGTCTAGTACAATATTGTAAAAATGCTTTGGTAGGTGAGGAAGGTTTACAAAAGGTACAATCATGAAAAGCCATTTCAGGCTGGGAATCTCTACCTTCTTCCGGCTAAGAACAAGAATTAAGACAGAGGAAAGCTCCTATTACAAACGAACGCAGAGACATTAATATAGCAAAAGCCACATGAGCAAGAGCTTTTCACTTGAAATCTGTGTTCAACACCTTTAATCCCTTCCCTGTTCATCGAAATCTGCATGTCAACTGCATGTAGACTAAACTCTTAACAAAAAAACGTTACACATAGTTTCAAAACAAGCTAAAAGCTCAAGGTTTCACATAGTCATGCATTCAGCATTACGTTTGCATACAACAAGATAATTAGCTCTTTCTTCCGGCAAGAATGACATGAAGATAGAGTTGAATGAAGCATGTTTCTGTTATATTCATTGTTCACTACTCAGTAAGATGTTCATTATGGTTTTGTACTGCAAACTTTAGTGCATGATTGCAGTTCAAAACCAAAGCAGACTGAAAGGATAACTGCCAAAGAGTATGGAAATTTAATACCTGGCATGGTTTAGACATTTAAGAAACTCACTCAACGAAGGAATCTTTGCCTGACTGAAGAGTTATGAGGGGCATCTTTCCAAGTAAATGCTTGTTGCATCTATTCTTTATCACTCTGAACAACCCTTATTCTCTTATTAAATAAATGCCCACCACCCCATTTTCTTCATTAACTCACCACAACCAACACACCAGAATATATATATATATATATATATATATATATATATATATATATATATATATATATATATATAATTTATCATATATATATATATATCATTTATCATATATATATATATATATATATATATCATTTATCATATATATATACATCCACCCTTTCATGTTCATCCAACATGTATAAGTTAGCTCAGCTCTGATGCATATCTAAAGAAAAGTCATAATAATGAACTGCATGAATGGTAAAGAATAAGAAGCATTCTTATAACTGAAGGTGAAGTGCATGTTCATAGTTAACAAACCTGTTCATGCAAATTTGATTTGAAGAGGGACTATACTACAACAGAATGATATGAAAGAGTACTGAGATATTGGCACGGCTCAATCAGAAAGATCACTTGCTACTAAACCAATCTTTCATCCAAGTATTGTCTGAGTGAACCGGGCCAACATCATAGTAACTCTTTCAATAGATCAGACCTTTCTTTCTTTCTGTGAAATATGAAGAATGAAAGTTTTGGATGATATATATACACTATATATGATGCATACAGTGCAAAGTTTTTAAAGAGAGGAGAAGAGGAACGAGCATGACACACAAAGAGGAAGAGAAAGGAAGAAGTTCATAAGAACATGAATGATAGAATGATCATTTGAAGAGAAGGCAGCATAAGGGGAAGAAGACAACATGAGAGAAAGAGGAGGCGAGGAGGAGGGAATGTCTTGCTTGAATTTAAGAAGGTTCAAGCTCTGCCATATCATTTATCGCCCTCGACTACCAAACCAGAAAGACAGGCCACGGCATTAATAAGGAAACCGCTCTATACTATTCCTCTCTCTCTCTCTCTCTCTCGGCAAAATACATGCTATCAGTAATAGGTATATAGCATTTCTGTACTAAAAAAATTAATGTTCAATTAGTTCAAGTGTTGCATTGAGTCAACCAAGATGTAAAAGTTTTTTCTTGCATGGTTTTGTGAATGATATCAGTTGATGTATGATACGTAACCTGTCAAAGCTATTTAAAAACTTACCTCTGTAATTGTGGCCAGAGTCCCAAGTTTTCAAACCAGCATTCATGGTAGAGCCAGTGTGGTGGCCCATGCACATGTTGTCAGCGTGTATTGAATTTTTCATAGAGTGGACCCATACTGAGAACCCTAACCGCCGATTCCAGACAGCTTAAATTGTGGTTCAGGCACCCAAGTGCTTTTCTGCCTCGCCTGTAAATCAAATGGTTCCAAGATTGTCAGTTCATGGGTCTTTTGGGCACGAGAAAATTAAATGGCCATCGTAAGTTGGGCATTTACTAGGGCTGCATACCCGACCCAAGACAAGTATCTATAATACCTAAATTCAACCCGACTCGAGATCGAACCCAGAATTAAGAACATGACCCAACACAAGTTAGAACGATGACTTACCCGAGAACCCAAAATTTATCTTGGGTTAGTTCAGTTACAATACCCGAACAAAACTAAAAATGAAATTCCACCCATTCTTCGGTGAGATTGAGAGGGTACGCTTTTTTGGGGGTCAGGTTTAAGTTTTTTATAAAAGAAAAATATTTGGTAGGGTCAAAATTTTTTAGATTTAAATTATCAAGTCAGATCTTGCATATTTTATAGGTTATAGCTGACCCTAGCTAAGAATTTCTCACTTTTTTTTTATACCCTTACCAACCCGAGATAGAACCTAACCTGAACTACCTGAGATAGAACCCAACCCGAACCAACCCGGGTAATGATTGGTTCCATCCTAGTTGGGTCAGGTCGGAATTTTTGGTGCAGCCTTTATGGGATATATCAAAACAAGCTATTCTTTGAATTTAAGATAATATATATTATTTCTGTCCTATATTAATAGTTTTATTTTATTTTATTTTTAAAAAATCAAATGGAGCTAGGACTAATGGAGTATGTTTCAATGTTGAATGTCTCTAGTTTTGGTATCCTAATTCAAATTAATTAGAGTGTCGTCTAATATTTCCCTTTTGAAATAAATAATTACGTTGTGATCATCTTATGCCCGATATAATTTTATCACTGTAACTTGTAAGTCTTATAATTGGACCCCTCGTCTCATTTTCTAATGTTTTTTTCACTTTATGATCTGGTTGGTATGTCAGTACTTGTGCTTATTGTACTACTTGCATGCAAGGATTTAATTCAGTTCTCAGTTGGGATGCTCTTTAGGATCAATGATGTAGTATAGAATGCCATAATAATTTTTGTGTTTTGGGAAATTCTGCTCAAAGCTTATAACAACCTCTGAGTAGGTTTTCTGAGCTCATGAACGCCATGACAGTCCAAGGGAAGGTGGGCTTTGGCACCAAGCGCAGATACCTGACAAGGCAGATTCCTGTGTTTTCATTAATGTTATTATGCCTTCGGATGCCACTGAAAATCGAACTTTCAAATGACTGATAGGAGACTTCATTAGTTATGCTAACACATAGAACTGATCAACATTGATACTAGTACCATAAGCCAAATTTTAGGACGTTGATTTGAATTGGCAAAAGATTTTGTTATGGAAGAAATGGTCTACGTCCAAATTTCAGGGTCACCTTTTTTTTTGTGGCAGATCAAATGTACTACCAGTCGTTAATATCTAACCATGTGATCTACTTCAAATCTTCGGTAAGTGTGATAATTTACTGTTACTTGAAATTTGGAATATTTTAATGTTCCTGTCCTAAAATTTCCTTACTTTTTCATGAAAGTAAATAAATAATACTGACTCCATCCTACATTAACAGCTATATTTGGCAAAAACGTTTATTTGATATTAATAGGTCTATTTTATTTAATTTATTAGTTGGTTACTTAAAAAAGAGTCTCATAAGCTTATTTTCCCTTCTCTTAGATGTGGGTATTTTCACCCTATTAATATAGAACATACAGAATATCAAAGAGAAAATTTAGAAAAATCATTAACATTATGCATACCTTTTTTTCATAATAGAGGCCCTTAACAAAGAATTCAAATCCGCTAGTGAAGTTTCCTTAGTAGTTTGTTGGGTCATCCTCTTGTGGAGCCCATTGATGAGCTTCTCTCCTTATGTGGTAGCCTATCACTTAGCTCACTTTGGGTTTAAGTGTGATTGAGTAAGTGAATGAGTTTTTTTTAGTAATAAGCCTATTCTTCTTAAAAGAAGAAAGTTATTTCTTGAGAAGAGAAGAGGTAGAGCCAAGGATTTGAGAAGAGACTTTAGAAAGGAAGAAAATGAGTTTTCTTGGATTAAGAAGGAGAAGTAAAAGAGGAAGTTTTTCAAGCTTAAGTTATTCTTCTTGGTATAGAGAAGACGTCAAAGTAATTCTTGTTGATAAACCTTTCTTATTTCTTTTTTATTTTTCCACCTTGAAGTGAGATATCTATATTGTATATGAAAAGGGTATTGACCCCTTAATTGTATAATCTCTACAAAGTAGATGTATTCCTATCCTTTATAGTGAAGTTGGTCTATATAGATCCCGTAGATGTAGCCATTTCTTTTGGAATGAACCACGTAAAATATTGTGCCTTCCATGTGTATGTTAAATTGCCTCATTGGAAAACTTGGGAAGTATAGAGGGCACACTTAAATTACTTTGTGTGAATAAAGTTATTCTTTATTCTGTTTCTTGGCTAGCACAAAAGAGAGAAAGTGGTATAATTTTCCCAACAGTTGACGATGAAACTTCCACTCACATATAAAAATGGGTGTGTGAAGCAAAGGAAATGACATATAGGATAGTGGAGTGTGAGTACAACTCAAACTTCCCAAGATGGTTTATTATATGCAAAAATGACAATTTTTTTGTGTTTTATAAGAAATCCCGTTGAAGACTACACGTCCCGTTCAAATGGACGCGCCCGCTTGTTAACAGACACAATTAGGTTAAAAGAAAACCGGACGTACTTTTTTTGGGTTAAGAGAAAAGCAAATAAATTTATCCTAAAAATAATTATATTGTTGACCTAACCCAACCTGGCTGCGTGTACAAACTGAACTGAGCCAAGCTGATCGGACGGCGGCGGCGGGCGCTCGTGTGTGGGTTAGCCCACTTAGGAGCATGAGTCCAACATGTATCTCCCCAATAAAAGTGGTGTGGCCCAAGGGCCTAACTTGCAAGGATAAACTTATGCCTTATATACCAACATCATCACTATTTCCAAAGCGATGTGTGACTATTCATAACCTTCAACCAATTCACTTGTGTGTTATTGTTTACATGAAAGTGGAAACCCACTTTCCAAAAATCCCCCACATGAATGAGAATTTGCTAGATAACTATGCAAAAATAATGTAGATAAAAAGTAAGAGAAAATATTAAAAAGTTCCTACGTGGGGGAAGATAGCTTTTGGCCTTAAACCTCCCTTTATGAAAACTATTAGCTCTACTGGCTAATCAGTGAACATGATGTCTTGAACTGTTCAACTATTTGTGTAAACCAAGACAATAGAATTCACACAATCACTTCTCAGACATAATGTGGTTCTCATGATTGTGTTCATTTGGGCCCAGAATAAACCCATTTTTATGAGTGCTCTAGAAGATTCAGCCTTAAAATCCTCATAAAAGCGGCCCTTTTACACTCATGTAAGTGATTCTTATCAAGAGTATCCTGTCATAATCCTCTTAAATTAATTCAAACTATAAGAACTATTAAAAGTAAAGTTTATCCTAAGTCACTCTGCAAGCATCACTATCTCATCATAGGATTGAGGATAAGATTTTATCTCAATTGTGATTCCCCTTGAATCCCCCACAATTCGGTTGCCCCTTTGTACTAGGTATCCACTCAACTAGGTTGGGTTGTCATTATGGTGACTACTAATACATAGGCTTCAAGGCCATTCTCCTAGATAAATTGCTCACTTGTTCTTTAGTCAAACCCATTGTAAGTGGATCCGTAATATTGCCTTTTGACCTGACATTCTCAATGAAACTGATTCCATGTAAAGCAATTGTTTTATGGCATTATGTCTCCGATGTATATGTCGAGACTTACCATTATATAAGTTACTTTGTGCCCTTTTTATAGCTGATTTGCTATCACAATAGATACAAATAGGTGGCATAAGTTTCTCCCACATTGGAATATCCTCTAAAAAATGACAAAGTAACTTGGCCTCTTTGCCTACTCTATCAAGTGCAATAAATTTAGATTTCATTGCGGATCTTGCTATGCACGTTTGTTTAGAGGATTTCTAGGACATTGCTGCACCAAGAAGAGTAAAGACAAACCCACTTGTGGATTTTGAGTCATTTGTATTAGATATTTAGTTTGCATCATAGTAATCCTCCAGTACTGCTGGATACCTTGTATAATGTAGTCCATAGTTCAAGGTTTATCTTAGATATCTAAGAACCCTGACTACAACCTTCTAGTGGTCTGCCCCCTGGGTTGTTCTTATAGCTATGCAATTTACTTATTGAGTATGCTATGTCCGGTCTCATACAATTCATTATGTAATTGAGACTTCTAATAATTTAAGAGTATTGTAATTGTGATATACTCTCACCAGCGTTTTTGCTTAAGCGCAATGTCACATCCACAAGTGTTCTCGCTGGACAATAATCTTTCATATTGAATTTCTCTAGGATTTTCTCAATGTAATGAGATTGAGATAATGCATATCCATTATATGTTTTAGTGATTTTCATCCCTAGTATAACATCTGCAATACCCGTATCTTTCATGTCAAATTGTTTGTTTAACATCCTCTTAGTAGCTTTAATGATTTCATCATTGATACAAATAATGAGCATATAATCCACATATAGGCATACAATGATACAACAATTTGGTATTGTCATGACCCAAATTTTTAAAACCATTTTTAAATAGCATGAAAGGTAAGCAACGAGAAATTTTTTTTTCTTTAAATACAAAATAAACCATTCGATTAAATATCCAAGTCATGATAACTAGGGTTCACAAATATGAATATCAAATCATATGATATTATTTAACGTCTGAAAATTTATAAAGACCAGCTCATCCATCTAAGTACAAGTCCATCGTCCGTCTGAAAATAAATAATAAGTTGACTCTTACGCTAAAGGTACACATACGTACCAAAGTTGTAGACACGAAGAAACTTCATCCTATACGCGTCAAACTTGGTCTTACTCGTTGTCGCCTGGAAAACTTGCAACAAAGCAAACCAAACAACAACCACAACCACAATGGAGCATCTCCACATTTAGGAGAAGAGCTTTCAAAGGACAAAAGGTTTTATTAATATTATTCGGATCGGGCTAACATCACCCGATGTTAGTTGCCTACGTACTCATCAGACAACATCTCCAATGTTTCCAACAAGATTGGATCCAGACGTAGTTCTGCCTAGCAACTACTCTATCCTAAGAAGCATAGCTACACATGCAATGCTTAAGTATATTTAACCTACATTTTAGTAAGTCATTTAATCGTTCCACTTGTCTAATTAACAAGCAATATCAAACAATATTATTAATTATCTCATATCCCTTATTCGATAATTAATACTATCAAATCTATAACTCAGAGATGACTCGCCCCTCGAGAAATCCCCAAACAAAGTACTCCAACCTTGGAGTAGACTGCTTAATAACAGCTTGATCCAAATCCCCAGGGCTCTCAATAGCCTGCCACAAATCTGAAGAAGAGGATCCCAACTGTGCTCATGGACACAGATTGACAAGAAAAGACCCTTTGGTCAATACCCAAACCGTCGTGGCGATGAAGAAGCATATCGCAATCTCCAGCATTATCCATAGAAGCCTCAGGTCTTTATGACCATTGACTCTGCCAAACATCTGAACTTAGACTAGATTATTTCCATCCAGTCAAGTATTTGCTCAACCATTTGGGTCCTCTTCACCTTGTGAATCGGCCCAATAATCTACTGAGCTATGACTCATAGATCATCCCATAACCACCCTCGGTTCATTAACCAAGGTAAGATTCTATGTCAGGGCCCCGTTCACTCCATGAACTGGTCCCAACCCTAAAGAGGGTATTTTAGTCTTTATCTTGATTAGATGTTCTCCCTCAAACCAACCACAACCCATGTTTCTTGATTAAACCTCATTAATCTTAAGTTACCGATTTAATTTAAAGCATCAACAATAAAAACATGCACCAGCATAATCAACATAAATAACATACATTCACACCAATGCGTAAAGAATGAATAAAGGCCCGTTGCACTCATTTGCAGGGCTAAGGCTCAGTTAGTTCAATCCTAAGAGTGTAAACAACTCTAACACATCCAATGAGTTACATATAAAACACTCTAGTCGATCGGTGCAATCGGTTGTAGACACGTGAAATACATTGCTTTAAACCTGAGAATTAGAGTTCTACCCCTTATTTCCCGTGACACTGTGACCCGACAAGGTCTTCGTGTCACTTACTAGTCATGCTCCTTCCTAATGAAGTCCTTTATAGGGTACCCTAACTCTTGGTTGCTAGGTTATCCATTTTAGCGAAAATAGAACATACTGCCCCCTAAGGGCATTATGGTAATTCCACCACCCCTCCCTTGGTTCATTCTAGTCATTTTACTACCCTTCTATTAATTTAAGTCATTGACCTCCCACAAAGCTCCATTCTCCGACTGACCCGCGCTTTCATTCACACAAATGTGGGCAGGTCCACTCTATGGGGTATTTATGTCATTTGGTTTAAGGCCTTAATGACATCCAATGGATCCAAAATTCACCTCAAGGGTACTAATGGCCTTTATGGACTCTGTGTAATTTTCTTGGCATATGACGGGGTCGTGAACCCCTTGAACCAACCCAGGTTTTGACTAACGGTTTACTATAAACCCTAAGGGCAAAAGGGTCAATTAACCACTCACTGGGATTTTTTGTCACTTATAGATTTGGTCTATAAATAGGTTACCCATTAAAATATCAATGAGAATTTTCTCAATTTTTAAATCAACTCCTAGGCCCATGAACTAGGGCCCCGAAGTCGGGTAAATGGTTCTCACACGATGATTTAACTAATAAGGGTAAAAAGGTCATTTCATAATCTCTGGGATTTTTCCCCAAGCTGAAACTCAGTCATAATAATCCCAAACCTCTCCAGGTACAAGAGTATTTTTCTAGAATTTATTCGACATTTGTATCCACATGAACCAGACCCAGTTCATCTCTTCTTCCACCCTTTTTTTTAAAACGGAACTAAACCGGACCGGTTTAGCCGACCGGGAAGCACAGACGACCTGCGGGGTCGTCTTCCCTGCAACCTCTGGCCCCCCCCCCCCCCCCCCCCCGTGATGGCGGGATGGGCGGCTCACAGCCCCAGAACTGCCGGACCACGGCGGAACCGACAAGGTTTATCCTGCCGTCGTCCGGTGGCTAGCCAGCGGCCCAAAACATCCCTTTTTTTTTTTACAACTGTGAGGCAGCGGTGGCGGCTTCGCCACAGCAGCCCAGGCCGCCGCATCTGGGGCCGGCGCAGCCCATGCTTGCGCAGCCAGGGCTAGCGCAGCCGGGCCTGCGCAGCCCCGCCCCATATTCTCTCTCTCTTTCTTTTTTTTTTACGACCCGGCGGCCAGCAGCGGCAGCCGACACTGCTGCTGCGAGGGCCGCCAAAGCCAGGGTCGCCGTGGCCAGAGCCACGGCCAGTGCAGCCCCCCTTCAACACCGATTCCGGCGACCGAAAACAAGGTTACTATTCACATCTAAAACAGATCTACCGGATTACTATTCACATCAACGGTACATACAAAGTTAATATAAATTTTAATTGAATTAGTTAACGAATTCTCCTCCAATTTCAATTCGAAGTCTTACCTCTGAGGCCACATTGTTGTCGATCCACCACCGCCAACACCCCACCACGCCTCACCGAATTATCGTCGGAAAATTCGAACGATCGCTTGGTCCAAAGAATCCTCCTTCCCTTCGCCGTCCAAAAAAAACTCTCCCTATCAAGCCCTAATTCACCTTTTTATAGACATGGGATTAGGACTCCTAATCCCATGAAAAATTAGGCCCCAAAAACACAATTTCGGAATAGTAATTGATCGGGCCCGTATTGCAACTTAAACGGACAATTTACGTGTCCAATTCGGGTAAACGGGTCCTGCACGTTATAGTCAACTTCGAACGGTCATATCTCCCTCATCCGGACTCCGTTTCACGCATTCTTAGTGGCATTTTGAAGCTCTTTCTGTCTATTTTCCATCCATTTATAAATCAGTCACCACTTCCAACTGACGATCAAGTTATTCTCATAAGAAGATTAAGGGGTTCAACACCCTAGTTTCCACGTGGTCGACTTCGGGAATTTAGAAAATTCCTGGGCGTTACAAGTATTTCTTTGATAGAAACACATTTGTCATATTCATTAATTTTGAATCCATTTGACATCATCATTTTGTCAAAATTTTTATGCCACTACTTTAGTGCTTGTTTAAGCCCATGTAGGGATTTAACAAGTCTACATACTTTGTTTTCTTGACCTAGTATAAGAAATCCTTCAGGTTGTTAAATATATATTTTCTTATTCAAGTCACTATTTAACAATGAGGTATTCACATACATTTGATATATTTAAGATTATACAAAGTAGCAATAGCGATTAAGGGTGCTAACGAGCCGAGTTGAACCGAGTTATGAAGTTTTTGAACTCGAGCTCGATTTTTAAAGGCTCGGCTCGAGCTCGATCGAACATCTTGAAACCTAGCTCGAGCTCGGTTCGGTCAAAAACACGAAACTCGATCTAACCTCGAGCTCAAAAATATAGTATAGAAATTCAAACTTGTGTTTGAATTGAGCTCGAATCCCATTTACAACCCAAATTATTTTTCCCTATAAAAAGCCATATCAATTTAAAGAATCATATAAACATTACAAAAATAAAAAAAATTATAACAACTATAATTCCATTCTATTAAAGTTGTAAATATCACTTCAAAATCTATAAATTATCCACAAAAGCCTTTCATTAGTCACCAAAATTTTAGCTAATGCTGTTCAAATCTCTTACATAATAATCCACCAAAAACTAATTAGTCACTCAAGTACCATGACAATGCTAATTCATAGGTTCTAGATTTGATTACTCTAGTGACTACAAAACATTCATGATAACTACACTATTTGGACCGTAGGAGTAACATATTTCCGGTTGTGTGCATTGCTTGCAAATATAAAAAATTAATAGGTAAGACAAGGTCCGACAAAAATAAAAAAAAACACATATCTTAATTTTCACACAGTCAAGAAGAGACCTCGTAAAATTATTCAAGGTACAACCTCTCTCACTTATAACATTAAATAAGTTACAAAAAAACACAGTTTTGTCAAACAGACAATGAAATAATATGCTGCAATTGAAATGACAGAAAACAATTCAAAGAAAAATTATAGGTTCTTAACATGAAAAGTTTTGTATGAAATCAATTAAAATCACTATTGGTAAATCAAACCACCATTGAAGACTAACAGAAACACAGCTAAAAACAGACTCCCATCCATCATTAATTGTCTGGATCTCAAGGAAAAATACAGTTGAAGCTTGAAGTTTTACAGCAAAAGTGTGAAAAATAGATTTGTTTTGGAGGCAATCTCAAGCAAAGAATCTTTTTAAAATTGTATTGTCAAAAACAAGAGATGAACAATATCCCTATGTGGAGTAACAACGAATCTTTAGGAGTCACCAAGGCTTCCTCACTGACCAAAGAATCGTCCTTATGCAGTGATAATGGGTCATGTCCTGTTAATTTACTCTTCTAAACCATAGATGACAAATATTTAACCTATCAACCTGACTGTAAGCCTGTGTAACTCTGTAAGCTGCTGGCAATGTGATTGACACCTCTGAAAGTGAAAGGTGTTCCAACTAGAAGAGAGCCATGTGTGTTTTGTCTGTTGTAGTTTAGGCACCCAACAAAAAAAAACAAAGGCTGCTGAACTAAATTCTATGTAGCAACAATTCAAATACAGATTTCTGAGGAGTAATGGTACTTTGATGTGTAGCATTTGAGGGGCATCATTCAACTGCAGTCCAGAAATAAAAAATTTAAAGTAAAAGGTTTTGGACTCTTTTCCTTGTTTTTTATGCAATCCTGCCCCTTTAAATCATTACAAAGGTAAATCTTTAATCTAAATAGGCTCCAATGATAAGATTGAGAGAACGAGAACCTAATACGTATTTTATTGCATTTGAGTACTGAAAATTTTTTTCTTAGTGAAAATGCAAAGCAGTAAATCTAAAAATAGAAAAGAGTAAATTTTCCAAGAAAGTACATAAAATTAACTACATTCCAAACAATCCATGCATTGGATTCGAGATTTGGATGCTACCTAAGATGGCCACCCCCAATCCCATCTTCTGGATGTGTCATAGACATTTAGGTTGATATCAAAATCTAAAACTCAAGAACATCGACACATATATCACAATTTTTTTTGGTAACTCATATATCACAAGTTTACATACCTCAAAATTGGTACTCAAATGTCAAATGCAAAAAGAATTCTAATTTTCTTGAATTCCCAAGTTCTTCAATCCCTGAGCTTCTAGGCTCCTATAAAAATGCATAGAAGCTTAAATTAATACTTCCTCTATTCTATATTAATTGTTATACTTAGAAAAATAATAATTTTATTTAATGGTAAAACCAATTAGTTGTAACATGCAAAAAGACTCGAAAGCAATAATTAAATATTAAAAAAATAAGATAGTTATGAAAGATTAAATGCTTACCATCACTCATCAATATTTTCATTCTCATCTTCGAGGCTCCTATTATCATATAGCGGACGCAACCAATCTTATGTACAAACCAATGCCTCTATGGTCTCCAAAGAGAGACTACTACGATATTCGCTCACAATTCTACCCCCTGTACTAAAGACATATTCAAATGCCACAGTAGATAGTGGCACTGCCAATATATCTCGTGCCATCACCGATAATGTAGGGTATTTAGCTGAGTTGGCTTTCCAATAATCCAAAACCTCAAAAGTTAGCCCACTTGTTGCTTGTATCAGATATTTGTTCTCTTCCAAATATGCCTCTAACTCTGACTTCTTCAACTCTGATTCTCCCTCTTCTGCAGCAAACTTACTAAACTCATCAGAAACATCCATTTGAATATCACCATGAGTGGGAGAAGACAGATTAGAAGAGGCAAGTGCCTCAACTTCCAAACGTCTAATGCGAATCTTGTCTTCATAGAATGCATATATATTGAACAAAGCCCTCCGAACATTGGTCATACTTTCACGGAATTTCTCTGACTCATTGTACACTTTATGTAATGCAAACCTAACCATGGTCATCTTGTACCTTGGATCCAATAAACAAGCAATCGCCACCATCAAGCTACGTTCTTTCCAATACTTATCAAACTTCTGCTTCATTGATTCCACCATATCTAACACAAGTTGATCATGATCGGAAGCTTCATAGTTGGAACTTCTCTTCTCCATTTTTTTCTTTTTAAACATAGAATCCAACTTCTCTTTAACCCTATAGATCATAGGCAAGAAAAGGTTAGAGGTAGGATACTTGCTCCTTGAAAATGTTTGAGTGGCTGCATAAAATACTTCCAATAGATCCTCATCCTCTTCATAGGTCTTCCAATTTTCCTCAGTGAAATGGGGCACCATTTATAATTTTCATCTGAGCCTTTGAAGTGTACAAAAGCTAGGCGCACCTCTCTAGCAGCCTTTAACATCAAATAAGTTGAATTCCATCTTGTTGTAACATCCAGTTGCAAACCCTTCTTGCTAGATAAGTTCACCTGCTTAAGAGACATTTTAAACTCCTTTAGCGTAGTAGAACTTTTGATGTACTTGATAGACTCATGCACATTTTCTATTATATCCTTGATGTGGCTCAATCCTTCTTGCACAATTAAGTTTAGGATATGAGTGCAACACCTCACCTGAAAAATTTGCTCTCTAGCTTGTATTTAGACAAAATATAGTGTGAAATTAATACAAAAATAAGAATGTAAAACAAAACTTTTAATTCAAATAACATATAATGGTCTCTAACCTGATATGAAGAAATGAAAGGAATGCCTTCCTTGAGAATTTCACCATGCTGTCATTTGCAGAGGCATTGTCCAAAGTAATGGTCAAAACCTTTCCCTCTATACCCCACTCTTCCAAAAAATTTGTCACTTTATTTGCCATAGCATTCCCACTATGGGGAGGAGGAAAGTACCTAAAGTTCAAGATTCTTTTATGCAACATCCACTCATTATCTAGAAAGTGAGCAGTTAGTGACATATATCCTTTAGTAGTCCTTGAAGTCCAAGTGTCAGAGGTAAGAGAAATGCTCTCCACACTTGCCAATTTTTTCTTTAATTTCTCCTTCTCTTCAGCATACAAAATCATGCATTCATTTCTAATTGTGTGGCGAGACCATTTCTCATGACGGGGCTGCAAATACTTGCTATATAGATTAAACAACTTGCTCTCTACAGATTTGAAGGGTCTCTCATCCATAATCACAAGCTTGGCAAGCACTCTTTTTACCTTCTGTCTATCATATTTATAGCTTGAGATTGTCACCACCTCTTCACCCTCTTCATTTGTATCTTTGACAAATGCTATCTCCTTTTGACCTTTTTCCTTATTCAACTTTGGGCATTTGGTCTTATGTCTGTTCAACTGTGTTGTACATCCCGACTTAGAAACCTTAAATAGCTTGCCACAATAAGTGCATTTGTTCTTCACTTCATCTTGCACTTTCACTTGAGTAAACATGTTCCATGCACGAGAACACTTTCTTCCATTAACATTTCCTATATCTACTTCTTCTGTAGACTGTCCTTGTGCATTTTTAGTTTCAGCTTCCATAACTTGCCCATCTATATTTTCTTCTTGGGCTAATGGATCAACAACATTTGGAGTTTCTGAAGATCGAGTTGATGAAGCAGGATCCATCTGACTATTGTAACTACAAAATACATAAAGATAATATAAGAATAATAAGATAAAGAAAAGACAAACATAATATTAGAAGTATATGGATAGTCTCTATTTGACTATTGTAAATACAAAAGACAAAAAGAAGAGAATATAAAAATAATATTAAATAAAATAAAGGAAAGACAAAAGTAATATTAAAAGCATGTGAAATTGGGAAATACATAAACTTCTTTAATGGTGGTCCCCCACTACTGAAGGTTTGAAATGGTCAACGGGTAAGTGTCTACATAAATTTAGCCTTCGATATTAAATAAGGGGAAAGACAACATTATAGCTTGAACAAGTGACCCAAAAATAAAAATAAAAATATACATACTTCACCATTGATAATTGAGAATAGTAAACACAATAATTGTATAGATATTCAAGAAGAATAGAGACAATAGTACGTTGTTGAAAACTTACCAAAAAGAACAAAGACGTTTAAACTTAAAAAAATCAACCTTGATCAAAGTAGCGAAAAGAAAACTTTTTTTTTTGGTAGTGGTCCCTCCTTTGGTCAAACTCCCAGCATCATTATATAAAAAATACTTAAAACAAAAAAACACACAAAACTTTATATAAAAAACAATAGAAGAGTGTGATTCCCGTAAAGAAGATAGCTTTAGAAACGAAAAGAATGGTTTTTACCAAAGGGAGAACTGGAGTGCAATGCGTGATGTCTGGTGTTGAAGATGGAGATGACCGTTGGGCGATTTCCGATCGGCTCAAGGCAATATGCGACGTCCTCCAGAATTTCAAAGTGGTGGGCGGTGCCCTCGCTGCTCTAGACCTCCACGATGACAGGCAGTGTGCGCTGTCCTTAGTCCTAACTCCTCCGGACCTCCACAGTGGCTGGCGGAGACCTCCACGGTGGCTTTATGCTCCATTGCTCGTTGCCCTCAATCTAAGGAGTAAGGACTAAGGACTCTAGGTGTAAGATCCCTGAACTTAAACTGGTTTATTCTAATTATTATTTATCAGTTGTTGTGTGGTTAAAACATTTTCTGATTTATTCGGTGGTTTCAAAAATAAATGACATTTCTTATAGTTTTAATTAAAACCAACTTTACAATTATTGATTTTAAGTGTTTTTGGCTCAAATCTAAATTTTTGGAATTTTTCTAATTTTTCACTAATTTTTTGAAAATTAGGGTTTGGCGGGACCCCCTGTGGGCCCCACCGTCAAAATTTAGGTTTTTGGACCAAATTAACCCAGACATCAACACAAGATTTTATAAAAAATTTCATAATTTTCCTAGGTTTAATTAGTGCTCAAATAGTCAAAATACCCATTTTTAGCCCATTTTTCTATTCATACCCCACTAATTACCTATGTACACCCCCAAACACTACTATAAATAGAAAGACCTGAGCCATTTCCATTTTGGGAATAGGCTGGGAGAGGGAGGTTAGGCCTAATTCCCCAATTAGGCCCGGATTAGAAGGAGTTTAAGGTATGTTTCCTTTAATTAAGCCTAAAATCTAGATTCTCTCCTAATATGTTCTAGATCCATCATTTTCCCTTTGTTTTGATTCATTTTTAAACATCTAAACCACTGATTTGCATCTTTATTTCAAACCCTACATCTAAAAATCTATTTTTTATGTTTAACAAGCCTTAGATCTAAGTTTTCCATTAAGGTTTTCTATGTTAAATCGGTTTTAATGGAGTTTAATTTAAACTCTATGTCTTTGGAAGGCTTTCAAGAAGGGTGACCGTCAAATCCAAGTCTAATCAAGGGATAAGGTAATAGACCTTCGAAATTTCAGTTTTCCTATGGTATAAATCTCGATTTTGTGGTTTATTGGGATTAGATTTACTTGATTTAGTGCTTTAATGGCGAGATTAGTAAATGGTAATCTTTTATCCCGATTTCTTAGGGTTTTATCTTGTTATGATGTAGATTAGGTTTCTAGGTGGTATGGTGGAATTTTAATGGCATTTGGGTTGTTAGATGGAGATTTTAAGTTTCATCAATGGAGTTTCGGTTTGAAAATTTGAAATGAAGAAGATGACCAAAACTGCTTTGTTGGCGTTAAAACGGCCCTGTAGGGCGTTCGAACGACAACACTCTAGTTTTGGCATATTTTTTGTGAAGCTGATCGAATGGCTCTACAGGGCGTTCGAACGGCTACATTGCAGAATTTGATCATTTTATGTATGTTGCTTATTTCGACATATCTACTCCAAAATATCATTTTTATGTTTATGTGGAGTGTTTTGATTTATAATAAGCTACTTGAAGATCATTCTATTGATGTTTAGAATTTGTGGTGTATATTTAAAGTTTATGTGAAATGGCTTGTAGTTGGATGTACATGTTAGAATTTGCTATCTTGAAGTTATGAGTGGTTGATTCCTATGGTTTAAGAATGTTTTGAGTAGAGTTATAACATGATAATAGACTGATATGTCATTATAGAGTGTGGTTAAATGAGGTGTGAATGTTAGTGTTATGCCTAGACTCAAGTATGAGGTGAATGAGCTTATATATGTTTAGCTTGTGGTTAGGTTTTGACTTGAGTTGTGATTTTATTGGTTCTCCTCCTATGATTTCTGCTGGAATCCATGATTTGATGTTAATGAGCATGTGTAGTGTGATGGTGAGTTAATTTCAAAGCATGTTGATATACATCGAGTGAGGTGTTTCTACCATGTACACACACGCACACACATGTGGGTTTAATGATTATGATGAGGCTTGATATTATGATTATGAATGATGCATGAAGGGCTGATGAGAGTACTTATCATGAATTAGGATTCATGTATGCCTTGCCCACGTATGTACCATGTTGCATGCATCATGAAAATGAATTTACAATTGAGGCTTTATCGAGATTAACCAAGTTTGATCGATTGGATGCAATGTGGTGAAATTGCGTGCCGGATTAATCGGTCATTGGCTTAATCGAAACTTGATTGGTCCAAAGGGACATGTTTTGATTTGAATTCTTTTGTGGAACATGTGCACTTCTCGGGTTGAGTCTAGTTAAATGGAGTTATGTGGGGACGAGTTATGTACTTGTCTTGAAATTGAGATTTACTTATTGAGAATTATTTGGACACCCTGAGAATCCAGCTGGTTTGTTCGAGTGCACTGGCTTACCAGGTATTGTTGCTTGGGACTTTAGTCTTGACAAGAAGGGTTGCCCAGGAGTTTAGACTTAATGGGCAAGAGTTGCTCGAAGGCGTTGGCCTTGAGGAGCAGGAGTTGCTTGAAGGCATTGGCCTTGAGGAGCAGGAGTTGCTCGAAGGCTTTGACCTTGAGGAGCATGTCTATTTGATAAGTGTTTGCTCGAGGGCTTTGGCCTTGAAGAGCATGTTTATTCTCTGTGTGTATGGACTTGCATGTTAGACTAGTGTGTGTGAGACACTTATACATGCCTGATGAATGAGAATATTGATGCATGATATGAAATGTATGTTAGAGATACATCTCATGCCAGTTTATATGATGTTGATGCATGATATGAAATGTATGTTAGAGATACATCTCATGCAGATTTATATGACATTGAATTGCATGATTGGAATGTGTAGTAGAGACACTTCTCATGTGGTATAGGTGATATTCTAAATAGTTTGAGTTGTGCAATTTAGACACTAATTTGCAGGTTTAGTAGATATGTATGTGTGATCAGAAAATGATGTCTATCTTGTCAATCATTGATCTGAATTGTTATAATACTATACCGTCGTGTTTCAGATGATTTTTGCTATATTAAAAACCATTGTTGAGTTTGTTAAACTCACCCCTCTTTCTTGTGCTTTTGCTTTGGGGCTGCGTGGCGTGACACGTAGATGGACAGGATGTCCTCTATGAGGAAAGGTTGGAGATGACTTGGGAGTAGACGTGGAGACTTCTTGTGGCTTGTTTCCTTTTTTATGCTTTTATGTTAGAACTTATGTGTGTGGTTCTCATTTTGGTTTGTGCTACATTATTATGTTGGATTGTTTGAGACTTATTTTGGAGCCTAGAGTGGGCTATGGATTAAGCAAGTATGTGGGTTTGAGATTTTTGTTAATCTTAGAGTTAAAGTGACTCTTTAAATCCTACTTATTTACTCTTGCTCAAAGTGGTGCATGTACTCCGTAATTTTGTTAGATCGCCTGTGATTAGGGCATAAGTCTTCCGTTAAACCAATTTTTTCAATCTCCTTGTCGCCCCCGTGCGCTTGACCGGCCCTTGGACCAGGTTCGGCTCGGGTCGGGCGGTGCCTGGGCGTGACACTAGGGCTCCATTTTGTTAACTTAGTTATCACTTAGACATAGGTAAGCCGTAAGCACCGTAACAGGATTTAGGAAGACCAACTGGCAACCGGTCTAGTTGATCCCAAATGGAAGACCAACCAGTCCGGTGGTCCATTTTTTTCTCATTTTATACATTTGGGCCTAAGTAAAATAGAGGTTCAGATTTCTATCTTTTATAATTTATATATATATATATATATATATATATATATATATATCATTAACATGTAGAAAATAAATTCCTTTGGTAGAAAAGATTCACTTGTTTTAATTCCAATATATGACTTCAATCTTTGTCTTTGTTCAGCTATAGAGAGCTTTGAATTCGATTAGATAGGGCTCTTCGAGAACATCATTAGATGGTTAGTGGCTAGAAAAAAATAAGAGGAGTTGTATAGAGGTTGCCTAGATTAAAGGAATATAATCCATGTAGTTCTTATGCCACTTTGGATGGTCTTGGTTCGAACGAGATACATGAAAATGGTAATTTCCTTCCCACTCTGAGGAAGATTAATCTCGATCCCTGGGAACTGGTATTAGAGAAGTAGATGGTTCGGCTCCACTAGAAGATGGTAAATTATATGTGGAGCTATAGGCAGAGGGACTTGTACTTTGGCTCATATAGATAGGAAGTAGATTGCTTGATAGCTTCCCTCAGATATAAAATAATATACATGTGATAACATATGTGCTGTCAATCTAAAAAATGAATGATTCACGTGCGTTTCTTATGCTCTGCTCATTGTCAAAGTGGATCATGAAAAATGCTTCCATGTGAATGATCTTTTCTTCTTAAGTGGGACCACATGGCTGGCACCATTCATGGGATTGTGCTGTGAGTAATCTTTTCTTATTAAGTGGAACCACATGGCCCCCCTCCACATGAATTTAAGAAAACCTAGAAGGGGAATGGCTGACAAGGGCAAATTTTTTGTCTAAGAGCACCAAATCTTGATGATTTTATATGAACCCCTTTTTGTCATGCCAAAAATGCCATTCATTTCACTTCAAAATTTCAAGATATAACATATTCAAAAAAAAATAAAAATAAAACCTGATGCAAGTCTATTGGTTTTGATGTGTATAAAAAACTCAGATCAAAAACATAAATTTTGCAATAGTAAAACCAACGCTTGTTTGGGTCCTACGTGCGGTCGATCATTTAATAGCAAAACTTTGTAGTACGATCTAGAATTGAGAACAACTAGTCGGTAAGAGGTGACAAAGGGTTTGGTATGGAGTTGGATGTGGATGTGCAAGCGTATGATGGAAGACGGCGGATATAAGTTTGATGGGCGAGGATTGGAGTAGATTGGTGTGGTTTGGATTGTGGCGTATTGGGGATTGTCAGACAGTAAGAGTATTGCATAATTATATAAGCATAATGTACAAATTATGAAGTGAAAAGTAACCAAATAAGTGAGGTATAAGTAAGAGGTGATAACTGGGGTTGGCTATGAGGAACTCAGTTTGATGGTGGAGATTCTATGAATATGTAAGATTTGGGTGTACGACGAGTTATGTTGTGAATTGGTTGGGTTAAGTGAAGTCTACTGCCCTCAGAAACTAGGGTTTCGAATTGGGCTCAACTTCGGTTTGATCAGTGGGGCACTATATGTTTGAGAGTTTGATGGCATAATTGTCCTACATAAGTTACTTAATTCAAACTTGAATTATAAGCAAAGCTAATTTGATAGCCTTGTAAGTTTAAGACCTGAGGGTTTTGACGGATTAAGTTCCATATTTGAGCTAGCCGATAATGAGTCGACTGAGCATTTCTCATGTTTTTCCATAGTGTCTATCTTGTGGGATGTTGTCTGTGTGTGGTATTTAAGCCCTAACGTCTAATGCTCTGTTGAGAGCAATGTATGTTTTTTATTTAGTTTGTGTGTTGTATTAAGCCTAGACGTTTGATGCTCTATTAAGAGCGTTGTATGATTCTGCCCAAGAGTGGCACTATATGATTTCTGCCTAAGAGTGACACTGGCACTATAAGACCCCTAAAGTGAGGGTGATTGTATGGCCCCAAATATGTGGGCATTTATGTTTGCGTGCTCAGGTAAGTAGTATCATGGAACTGCTCTTACGTATTTGATCATGTGCCCCATGAGCATTAGTGTGCCTTGCCTTAGGAAAATTCCATAGTGTCTAGTCACTCCGCAGAGGTTAAGGTGATGCCCCAGTGGCGTTCCTTTCCATTTCGATGCTGGAGCTGATTAATTGTAATGAGCTTTATTGGTCGATAGTATGTGTACGACTGTATGAGTGAGTATGTATGTTTATGAGTATGTGTAAGTTTCTCAGCAAGAGTACGGGTAAGGTTGTACGTGCAAGATGGTATGAGTAAGGTCGTATGAGTAAGATAGTATGAACAAGATTGTACTAGTAAGGTTGTACAAGTATGTGTAAGTTGTATAAGTAAGCATACAATTATACGAATAAGTTGGTGAGACTCTGATTAAGTGTATGTGTAAGATTGGTTTGATGGTATGTATTTGGAATAATTGTATGCATATGTGCACGATTATTATATACTTGCCTACTTCATGTTTGAGTTGCATGAATGTATCTATGTATAGGCTTATTGAGTTCATTGTTTAGAACTCCCCTACTGGGTATTTTCCTACTGAGTATGAAAATGTTCATTTACCCTATTTTTAGCATCGATGGTCGGGAGGCTTTTGCAGGTTTGTGTCAGAGAGCTCCTGAAGATGTATGCTCGTTTCTGTGGTGGATTGATTCCCTTTGACTTGGGTATATCCTTTACAAACTGTGAGTATTATTTTGTGTCATGATCTGATGTATTGGGTGAGATGAGAATTAAGGTTTATATGCTTTTTGGACTTGTAATTTGGATTAGACTATAGACTGTTATGGGACTTGCATTGAGTGATGCCTAAGAGAGATTTGTATTTAAAGTCAATGACCATAGCAATTTATTTTGTATATTTGTTTTCGAGTAGCGCCTAAGGATGTTTGGTTTGACTGTATGATGTTTGATCGAATAAGAAAAATTTTGTATAGAAAAAATTGACGTGTGATGTTTTAAATTGTAAAACTACTTTCACAGGTTTTGTATTCGTCATTTTCCCGATATACAATTATTATGTTGCAAAACTTTTCTGCAAATTTTTAAGAAAATATGATGGAAAATCTTGGGCGTTACACTATGCCACCGGTTTGGTCGATTTTATTAAGGGCGTTCCAAGTCTCTATTTTATCTTAAATTTCTCTAAGAGCATTTTGATTCATGACTCTTAGTCTAGTAATATATTTTGGGACATTCCGTAGTGTTTTGCTTGGTCAAATAGTTCTCTTTTCTTATAACTCAATTTCCACCAGTTGGCATTGACTCAAGTTTTGGGCTTCATTTCAAGGTCATTTATTTAGTGAATGGACTCACAAAAATTTCAGGAGATTGGTATTTGTGTCTGCTTTGATCTAGTAGCTTTGGGGATTTTTCCTGATTAAATTAGAATTATTAAAAAAATTAATTCATTTTGTTTTGGATTAACAAATCTGCTGCTTTATGTTTCACAAATTTTCTTGAATTCATTTGGTCTTTGATTACTCTCAAACTTTTTGTGAGCAATATTATATGTGATATCTATTCAGAAGAAAAGGTTTGTCTTGATTTGGAGGCTTTTGGAACATTTTATGTCAATTTTATTTTGATTGTACAAAAAGTTCAAAATTGTCGAGGCATTTTCGAAATTCCAAATAAATTATTTTTATGCTTCAAATAGTACTCCCAAATTATTTATGAGTTCCTAATTGACACTACAATAAAATGTACTATGAGTGACGCAAACAAAAGCGTCACTAAAAACCACTACTTGTGACGCATACAAAATCATTGCAAAAAAATGAACTATTAGGGATCTTTATAAGCATCGCTAATAGTCTTTTTTGTGTTAGTGTGGGTTAAGTTGAAGTATTCCATGTTTCGTTTGATTTTGATATAATGTAAGACCCAAGAATTTTCAACACATTTTCTTAAAAATTTATAATATTTTTTTTGCAATATAACAGTTTTAAATCAAAAAAATTGATGAAATCTTGTAAATGCAAAAATAATTTATAATTTAAAATATCATACATCAATTTTTCCCCACATAAAAATTTTGCAATCATCATAGGCCAAACTAAACATTCTCAAACATGAATCGAAAACAAAAAATACAAAATAAGTCGCTATGGCTGTGGACTTAATAATAAATACATCTCATACATCTCTAATTAAGTACAAGTCCCATAATAGTCTGAAGTCTAAATCCCATATACAAGTCCAGAAAAATAAACATAACCAATGCTCACTTACTCAATACAATAGGTTGTGGAAAAATATAAAACTCACAATAAGTCATAGATATACTTGAGCCAAAGAAGACTAGTCCATCAATGGAAGCAAGAGTCCATTTTAAAGAGCTCTCAACAGAAGTCCTGCAAAAGCCTCTAGAACTTATGGGTCTAAAAATAATAGGGAAAATGTGGATATTTTCATAATCAGTATGAGAGTTCTAATCAGTGAACTATGTAAATCTATACATAGATGCATTCATGCAACTTTAACATGAAGCAATCATGCATAATATAATCAAAGTCTCACCATACGATAAAACCATGCACATACATATACTATCATACCAAATATTATTACACTTACAGCCACATTGATACCACCTTACTTAAATTCTAACCGAAGAACACGTGAAACAGAGGTCGGGAGCGAAAGTTATGACATTAGGAAGCATGCTGCATTGATGGGATCCACTTAATAATAGTAGGATAAACTACTTTAGTGGTTTAGTATCTAAGGGCTTGTCAATATGAGTTCAACGGTACCAAGAATGCTCGAATCAGAGTCCGAAGTAGAAAGATATGTGCATTTTAAGATAAGAATAATAAAAAAAAAAGTCGCACGATCTCCGAGCGTGTTACGTGCAGGTGCAACTCATGCCATTCTTTGATTTAGTGACTGTATAAGGGAGAAACATCCTGAGGCAAAAATAGGCTCTGTCCGTCATGCTCGAGCACCGAAGAATGAGAAGTGACCCGGAGCAAGAGGGGGTTACATCTTGGTCTAGAGTAGGGGAGGCTCTATCCTTGACCAAAGGGACACACAGTGAGAGAAACATTTGGAGGGGTAAGGGGAGGTTTTGTCCGTAGCTTACAAGCGTGGAAAGAAGAAAGTGTCTCCGGGTAAGGGGATATTTTGTTCGTCGCCTCCGGACACGAAAAGTGAGAAGTGTCTTCGAATAAGGGGATATTCTATCTGTCGCCTATGGTTGCAGAAAGCGAGAAGTGGCTCCGGGTAAGAGGAGGTTCTGACTACGGTCTCCGAACTTGAAGGAGAAGATGCCCTGATGGAACGAACAACTCTGAATGTCGCCACTTTTGATATTTCAAAGGCGTAAGCATTTATGACCTTCTGTTTTAATATAAATACGTAGGCATCCTAAGTAATTTACTTAGGATGTTGAATTATTTATATGCATGTGCATCATAATTAGTGATATTAATATACTAATTAAGATATATGAAGTTTCTATGATCTAATATGATTTAATAATCTCCGATATACTCTATTATGTTATGATATGCTTTGATTTGATTTGATATGATCTAACCTGGTCAAATGAGATCTGATATGAACCATTCCGCTCTGTTGTGTTCTACTCCGCTCTATGATAGAGCCTGATGAGTAATTTCGTTGATTCATTAGCTTCTATTTGACTCCAATGATTTATGAGATTTCTGATTGACTCTGATGATTTATGAGATTTTCTTCTGACTTCGATAATTTATGAGATTCTAGTTTAACTCCAAATGATGTACTTGAATATAAGGATATACATATTTTAAAATATATGATTTTATGATGCCTGATGTATGTAATAGCCGTTAGAAAGAACTACGTTAGGATCCTATCATATTGGAATAAATTCGTAGATGTTACCTAATACATACGTCAACAACCAACAGCAAGGCAATGATGGCCGATCCAAATTAAATATAAATACATATTTTATTTTGTCCTATGCGCCGTGAATTTTGTAGCTCTGTTGTGCGTAGAAGAGCATTATACCTCTCGCACAGAGATGATATTTCCTTGGTTAAGGAAGAAAATTTTTATTCGAAATTTTTGGACTCGGCTTAGGTTAGGGCGTTACAAGGGAAAAGAGAGAAGAAGCTATCGTGCTAGTTTTCTGGCAAAGGCGGTCAGCAACTGAGTCAGAGGACCGTCAAGGCCAGGCTGGATTGGCAATCAGGTCGTTGTTGGGTCCAACCAAGCATGATAGAGGATGGCCAGAGGCCAGTCCTGGCATCAGTTCCGCCTAAGTAAAAAATGGAATGAAAGGGGGCGTATCAGATGGAGAGCAGAGGTGAGGAAAGTGGGGCCGAAGAAGTGGCCCCCTACTGTCACATGACCGACGTGGAGTCTGCGGCGGCAGCGTAATGACCCAACAACGACAAGGAGGAGATGAGAAGTTGGGGGCATTAGGTCCTTTCTAGATTGGGCACTTTCCACGCCCGATCTTATCTGACGTTTTTTTTTCTTATTTTCATTTCTATTCTTCTTTTTCTTCTTCCTTTCTTCTCTCTCTCATTTCTTTCCTCTTCATTATCCTTTTTCTCTTCTATTTTTCTCTTTTTTTTTTCACACTGGAAACCTAAGTGGCGCACTAAGGGACAATGACCACAGCTGGGCTCACACCCAAATGTACAGCTATGATTACTAGGGTAAAATACAAAAAAATAATACGTCGTAGTGTCAAATTTCCCCGTTAGAAAATGAGCTAAAAATAGTAGAAAGATCGCATAAAATTACAAAAAATTCAGGGACATTACATACAATTTGGTATTTTTTCAAAAAATTGTAGTAAGCTAGTGTCCAAAAATAAGGGTTCTAATTTATAGCGCGTAGTAGGGCATTTTGGGTCGCGCATTGTCATAAAATATTTTATATGAGACTCCAATATATTTTTCACGGATGGTTATGCGACGGGGTGGGAATTGGTTATATTCTTGTATGTGTAACAAGATAATGAATTTGGAAATTTTTTTTGCCTAGAGAACACTTAAAAATTACAAAAATAGTCCAAGTAGAGCCCCCACGGACTTTATGGTAGTGCAATATATAATGCTATTAGGATTGGTGCTGGCTGCAGACAGGTGGTCATTTTCATGCCCCTTGGCCGAGGGGTGCTAACAAGAAAAGTGGTAAACAATTATTATATATTTGTAAATCATGGTATGCAATTTACTTAAATATCTAATAGAAGTAGAATGCTTCACATTTACTTTGCTATAAGTTACAATGCTTTACTTATATGTATGATTTTCAAAGCATGATTTTATGGTTTTGTGTATGTGAGCTACTTAATGGGCATAAGTTCATGGGTAGGTTTTGTTTGGCATGAACTTGTCCACCTCATGTACATGTACACAAGATGTGATCAAATTTGCAAACGCTTAGTGATGAGTTGGCGAGAGTTCATGATTTAATAATTGCCTTCTAGGGCAAGGGTAGAGGAGTAGTTGCCACTAGGGTTTTGGAAGATTAAGTTAGATGCTTCTTTTATTTTCAGAGTATTGCAAGAACTTTTCATGAGATGGATCTTGTGTTGAAATTATTTCTCTTATAGTTCAATTTATCTAGTTGATTATTAATTGTGGTAAATGATTATTATTCCCTAGTGGGCCACACTGTATGCTTGCACTGAAAGGTTACTACAACAAAAAGGACTATTAGCGACGTTCGCTAATAGTCTTGTAAGCGTCGCTAATGACTATTAGCGACGCATAAAAGCAAACGTCGCTAATAGGCACTATTAGCGACGTATATATATATATATATATATATACGTCGCTAATAAAATAACTACGTCACTAATAATAAATTATTAGTGACGCTTAACTATTACGTTGCTAATAATCAATTACTAGTGACGTTATATATACGTTGCTAAAGAAAAAAAACAATTTTAAATAAAATAAAAAATATCTTATTAGCAACGCATAATTGTATGTGTCGCTAATAAGTCTTTTGTTAAGATGAAAAAATATTTTTAAAAAAATCAAATTCATGTATTAGCGATGCTTTTAAAAGCATCGCTACAAGCCTTAAATTTTTTTTAAAAAAAATTGACCCAAAGGCAATCCCGGGGAGGGGAGAGGGGCCGGAGGGAGGAGGGTTGGATTCCGGCGGGGCCGCTGGAACCTGGCCTCAGAAAGGGCAGGAGTGGGAGAGAGGGGGGAGCCAGGGAGAGAAGAGGGGGAGCAGGAGGGAGGGGGAGCCGGGGAGAGAGGGAGGAGTCCGGATTCCGGTGGGGCCGCCGGAATCCGGCCTCGGAAAGGGTGGGAGCGGGAGAGAGGGGGCAGCCGGGGAGAGAGGAGGGGGGGGGGGGGGGAGGGAAAGGGACGAGAGTAGGTTGGTCCGGGCCAAAAGCCAGCGGTGCAGGGTAGATGTGGTGCCCGGGTGGAAGCGGGAAAGAGAGGCGGACGTCAGACATGCGGCCGGGGAGACGAGGAGGGGCGGTGCACGGCGGGCGGTCAACGGAGCAGGGATGAGAGGACGGGCAGCGCAGCGGTTGGAAGCCCAGCGGTGGGGCGGCAAGGTGCCGGGAGGCGAGGGTAAATACTGCAGGGGGGTGTAGATATTAGGCGCGGGCGAAATTTCGCTTGCGCGAAATAGGTTTTTTTTTTTTTTTTAAACATTATAGTGACACTCTTTACGAGCGTCAATATTAGCTTCTTAGTAGAGACATATATTTATACATTGCTACTTATATGCGTCTTTAGTGACGCTTACTCATAAGTGTCGCTATAAGTAAATTTTTTTATATTTTTTCTCCTCTCTCTCTCTCTCACCCTCCTCTCTATCATCCCTCTCCTCCCTCCCTCTCTCTCCCCTCCTCTCTCTCTCCTCCCTCTCCTCTCTCTTCTCCCTCCCCTCCTCCCACTCTCTCTCTCTCTCTCTCTCTCTCTCTCCTCCCTCCCCCACCTCTCTTTTTCATTTAATTTTTTTATTTAAAACATAGGTAGTAGCGACGCATGCCATATGCGTCGCTACTACCATGAGTAATAGTGACGCATAGCTACATGCGTTGCTATTACCCTTCCTCAATAGCGATGCATATGTCTATGTGTCGCTACTACTCTTATGTAGTAGCGACGCATAGACCTATGCGTTGTTACTACTTTTTTTTTAATTTTTTATATTTTTTAAAATAATTTTTTCTCCCTCCCCTCCCTCTCTCTCTCCCCTCTCTCTCCCTTCTCTCCCCTCTATCTCTATCTCTCCCCTCTCACTCTCCTCCCTCTCCCCTCTCTCTACCTTCTCTCTCTCTCTCCCTCTCCCCCTCTCTCTTCTCCCTCCCCTCCTCTCTCTCTCCTACCTCCCCCCCTCTCTTTTTCATTTAATTTTTTATTTAAAACATAGGTAGTAGTGACGCATGCAATATGCATCGCTACTACCAAGGGTAATAGCGACGCATAGTAACATGCATCGCTACTACCAAGGGTAATAGCGACGCATAGCAACATGCATTGCTATTACCCTTCCTTAGTAGTGACACATATGTTTATGCGTCGCTACTACTTATTTCTTTATTTTTTTATTTTTTAAAATAAGTTTTTCTCCCTCCCGCCCCTCCCTCTCTCTCTCCTCTCTCCCCCTCCCTCTCTCTCCTCCCTTTCTCCCTTCTCCCTCTGTCTCTCTCCTCCCTTTCTCCGCTCTCTCTCCCTTCTCTCCCCTCTGTCTCTCTCCTCCCTCTCCCCTCTCTCTACCTTCTCTCTTTCTCTCTCCCTCAGTTTCTCTCTCTCTCTCCTCCCTCCCCCCCTCTCTCTCTCGCTCTCTCCCCTCTGTCTCTGTCTCTCCCCTCTCTCTCCCTCCCCTCCCTCTCCTCTCTCTCCCCCTATATCTCTCTGTCATTAAATTTTTTATTTTAAAAATAGGTAGTAGCGACGCATGTAATTATGCGTCGCTACTACCAAGGGTAATAGCAATGTATAGTACAATGTGTCGCTACTATGATCAGGTAGTAGCGACACATGTAATTATGCATTGCTACTACCAAGGGTAATAACGATGTATAGTACAATGCATCACTACTATGATCAGGTAGTAGCGACACATAACATATGCGTCGCTATTAGTTCTTAATTTTTAAATTTTTTATATAAAATTGAGAATTATTAGTGACGCTTTTTTATAAACGTCACTATTGTTGAAACTATTAGCGACGTTTGTAAAAATGCGTCGTTAATAGTTTTGAATTTTTTTTTAAAAAATTAAAATATAACTTTTAGTGATGCTTATGAAAGCGTCGCTAATAACTTATGTATTAGCAACTCATAAACTAAAGCGTCTCTAAAAGTTTAAGTATTAGCGACGCTTGGACTTATGCGTCGCCAATAGACTACCATTAACGACTTTTAATATTATGCGTCGCTAATATTGGTTTTTTTACGATATTTTTTGATATGTCGTTATTATCACTTTTTAGCAACGCATATTATTGCGACGCTAATATAAGCATCGCTAATACCCAATTTTATTGTAGTGGGTGTACAATAAATGGAATGTTGTCAGGAGAGGGGATTTTGAGAGCACATATGAGGAGGAGGGGAGGGAAGATGGGGAGAGTGGAGCTTTTACTGGAGGAGAAGGAGGAGAGATCATTGGGAGATGGGCTATGGAGAGGAGGATAGCCTGGAGCCCAACAGTCGCCCCTTGGGAAGGGAAGCAACTGGCCATGGGCCACAATTTAAATTGTGGTGGGGTTTAACATGCCTAAAGGGCATTTGGGGGCTTTCACAAATGTGTGTGGCCCTCTCATATGTGCAGAGTCTGTTTTTATAAATTTGGATTTCCCCGCTTATTCTTGTATTACAGCCTATTGTCCTTATCGCGGCTTTGAGCTCTCGAGGTAAGGGTTGTGACAATTGTGCAGGTGTTGAGGATGATTTACTTTGTAAGCATGGAAAAAACTAATGTGATGCCGAGTGGGGGACATGATATCTACTAAGGGTTGGTTTAGTAGTTAATAAATTGAAGCTACTTTGAGACTGCATAGTTATATTTGATAGTATTTCAATTTTGATAATTATGGATTTTTAATTAGTTTTGAGGGCATTATATTTCTTTGTGCCTATTAATTTAAGATTTGTATAAGAATGTTTATTATCATGCTTAATAGTAATAGTTCGATTTATTTTATATTCCTTTAATTATTTTTAAACAAAGCAATAATTGTGTATTCTGTTTAACTCATGGTTATTGGTTAAAATTGTCGCACCCATCAATCGGCCCTCGAACTCCCCATCAAGGGCGTGACCATTATCAAATGAGACCTGCCAACAAATTGGTTTTGAATATAAGTAACGTGTTTTATGGCACAAAGTCTTTCGACACTATTGTCTTCGCTAACCTTTGACATAATATTTAGCCTATAAAATTTGGATTCACAATAACCTACTATATGTATATTTAGGTCAATATAAATGTAATTTATGATCATTATATTCTAAAAACACATATTGTAACAATGGTAGGAGCCCCAACCCACCTGGTTGCCCGTAGCCGAGCGGCTAGGGGGCCACTGGCCTGAGCAGACCTTGGCTGTTGGTCAGCCTATAGAACCAAATCCACCAATGGCAAGATCTATCACGACCATAACCCGGCCAACCAGCTAGATCTGGTCATCCTTGGACAGTGGCAAAGAAGAAGAAAAATATAAGGGGCAGGAGGAGGTACGACCACCACTAGAGTTGACGTCATTGCCAAAGTTTCAGAAGAAGATGTACAATTAGATTAGTTCGGGTAAAAAACTGAGAGAAAATGTGGGAGTTTATGGGGTTAAGAAGGTAAGTAAAAAATGACAAGGTTTTTAAGTGAAATGGGGTACTAAAAAGATTTTTAGAGTCTATATAGATGAGTTATTGTACTGTATTTACTTTATTTTTAATTTATTATATTATATTTTATCTTATATGCATAATGCATGATGCATGCGCATTCTTATATAATCACGCTTCTATTATCTGTTCACATGGTTTGCCCCATGACTTCTATCGTTTAGAATTTAATAGAAGATGATGCAATTAGCCACATGGTTTATTCAATGTAGCATATGGATTAATAATGTTTGCATTGTCAAATAGTACATGTATATAGTATTAGTAACTCAAGATCTCATGACTCTGAAGGAGAAACTTGGTACAGATAAACATGGATGAAATGTGGAATCTGATCAAGTGTTGCTCTTCAGTTGTGGCTTCTCTGGGCTACTGCTATTTCCTCGTTTCCAAGTTCCCACCGGGCAAACTTCGCCTCATCTCCCTCCTCCCAATCTTCTACCTCTTCTCCCACCTCCCATGGACCTTCTCTTCCATCCAGCTCCGGGGCACCTCCTCCTTCTTCCTCACCTGGCTTGCCAACTTCAAGCTCTTCCTCTTCTCCTTCCACCAAGGCCCCCTTGCCAGCGCCTCTTCTTTCCTCCATTTCGTCTCCCTTGCTTCTCTCCCCGTCAAGCGCTACTCCCTCGAAGAGCGTGATGCCATCCGGAAGTCTCAGGCCGGCCGCCGAAATCTGCCTCTGGTCATGAAAGCCGTCCTTCTGGGGACAATCATCGCTCTCTACCAATACAAGCACCGCATCCCCTGCTACGCCCTCCTCGCTTGCTATTCTGTCCACATCTACCTTTCCCTGGAGATCATCCTCGCCCTCGCCGCCTCACTGGCCCGGGCCATGACCGGGCTGGAGCTGGAGCCTCAGTTCAACGAGCCTTACCTCTCCACTTCCCTTCAGGACTTCTGGGGCCGCCGGTGGAATCTCATGGTGTCTGCCATTCTCCGACCCACCGTCTACCACCCGGTGCTCCGCTGGGCCCGCCCCGTCACAGGCGCCGGGTCGGCCCAGCTGCTTGGCATTCTCGCCGTCTTCACCGTCTCCGGTATCATGCACGAGGCCATGTTCTATTACCTCACGACGGCGACCCCGACGGGGGAGGTAACCTGCTTCTTCCTCCTCCACGGGATCTTTACGGCTGCCGAGGTCGCTGCGAAGAAGGCAGTGGCCCCCTTCAGCTTGCCGTCGGCGGTGTCAACGGTGGCCACCCTGGCCTTCGTGGCAGGGACGGGGTTCTGGCTCTTCTTCCCGCCCATGCTCCGCGGGGGTGTGGACACCAAGGCGATTGCCGAGTATCGGCTCTTCGTCGATTTTGTTACAGACACAAAGCTGAGCTTTCTGCTCCACTGATCGAGTACTTGATGATCCTCCATTGTTTGTCTGCCTTGGCATGCTGATTGAACTTTGTCTTCCACAGCCTAATACCAAATGAATGACACAGATAATTATCACTTAATCAGCATGATTAATTACTGTTAAAGCTATGTTTTTCGTCAAAATGTTCCTCAAAGCAGCCATTTGTTTCATTTGGAGAGAAACAAATCAGACGATTTTCAACAATGAAGCAAGCCATAGGACTACTCATCACAACCAATGCGACCACGAAGTTAGACTTTACTTGGTTAATTTATCTCATGCTTTGAAAGCTATGGATGAATTTCTTTTTCTCAAGGAGAGATGGCGCTTGTAATTTCTTCTCATTTGGTTTATATGCTGATCTGTATCTCTTAACATTATTTTCTGGTTCTTAATGAAAGGTGTTTCCCTCCATTTCTTCATATATTGTTGATAAAAAGGCTATGTTTTCCGTTGTCTTGCCATTATTTACTGCAAAATCCCATTTGAAATGCCTCATATTCGGTATGTATAGGGTATCAACGTGGTATGCCTATCACTACTCAAAAAATGACTTCCTACTTTTTTCCATTAACTCTTTAAAAATAGCCGATTTAATAAAAAACACGGCGATATATTACATCTTGGCATGCCATGTTGGTATCTATCAGCACCTAATATTTTTCCCTCCATGGAAGATTTGTAAAATAACAAAATTTATAAAAGTTGGAGCTACTAGGAAGGAGAAATCAACGTCTTGTAACCTAAAGCTCTTATATCATCTAAGATAACCAAGTTTCCCAAAAACTCGAATTGTGAAAGAGAAATTTTTTATATTAATTTTATATTCTAACAAATTTAGGACACAACATCATCATGAATGCCCTAATATTTTACGAGATAGATTAATGTTACATGATATAATAATACAATAAACCAAGTATTTTTTGCCACATGATTTAAATTATAGAACTAATATTTTATTTGTAAAAAATTATTGTGAAGCTTTCTAATTGGCAAGACTCATCATGCAAATGTTGGATTGTCAATATAAGCTTCATCAGCGGAGTCTAGTGAAGTTTCATGGACTGATGACGCAGACTCTATCACATGTTAGCACATGTGATTTGCCCGGGTGAAGCTACACCATAATTAATTTAATTCTTAATTAGGCATGTGATATGTATGATCTTACTTAAATGAGAAAACTCGTTTTCAATCCATCTCAAATTAATAGTTCCATGTAGTTTTTTAAAATGAGTTAAAATTAATTTAACTCATATAAAATATTAAATAGAATTATTAATGTAATTTGTTAATATATGTAATTGACAAAATAAAATGTTAGTTGACGTGCACCTTACCAAAAATAAAAAAAAGGATAGTGAGAAAGAGTGGAGTACTCTCAAGTCATCAATTTTTCATTAAAAATTTCGGGAATCTAATTGTTTCTTTGTTTATTTGATCTAAATATCTAGACTAAATTAGAAAGTTTAAAATTGGCAATATTCCGCTCCCAGGTACCAGCCATTCCACTCCTTATTAATTTCAAGGATGTATTTAAGAAATTAAGAGACGAGAAGCTAAGCTGTCTGTCAACGCTTCCCATGAGTCACAGGGCCCAGGCCCACTCTGGCAAGCCGAAATACCAGGCGACCGAACACCAAATGGCCAATGGGGGAGTACTAAATGGGTTTATTTAGAAAAAGCCCATTGCAGTATTTTTTTTATGGTAGAGGCCCATTATTTTTTAGCATTTGGTGGATTCCCCAACGAAAATGTTTTATTGACTAGCAACCGTGACCGGATTCTGTGACCAATAATTAGGGGGTGCCATCTGGAAGTAGGGAACCCGGAAACCTGCTCACCCGGCTGCATGAGAAGCCGGTCAAATTGGTAAAAAATAATATGCAAAAACTTAGGTAAAAATTAAAAAGATAATTTGCACATCACACTACACAAAGAAGACGAAAATCCAAGCAAGATCAACAATAAAAAAAGAGTTTTGATTGTGTATTTTGAAGAAGATAAAGACAAACTCGAATGGAGAAAACTTCAACGTTCAATGGTGAAGCTTAAAGGCCAACAACGTAAAAAAGATAAGGGTTTCCTTTGCAGGGTAGAAGGTTGGTAGTTTGGTATTGTAAGATATTGGTTATTGTGTATTGATTTAGCCTTGTGTTGGCTATCATAGGTTTTTCTCATTTGGGTTCCCATGTTAAATTTATTGTATGATGGTGCATACATGATGCAGTGAATGATTGATAGTGCTTTTAATTTTGTTTTCGTAACAATGAGGCCACATCTTGTAGTATTTATTTTTTCAAGATAAACGGACTAAAGGTACTATGGTGATAGTAGACGGATATTAAACACTCAAGTGGTAGCTGCGGAAATTAGATCTTTTTTATTGTGGATGCTATCTTATTTACATGTTGTCTTGCTAATCTTTCCAAAAAGAGATTGTTTATTTATTATGTGCTTGTTAGAATTTGTGTCTATTTGTGATTGATTGATTCATCATGCTTGTGATTTATTCTAGTGATCATGAGGATTTAGATGCCGAAACTCTTTTTAGAAAAATCATTGAATGGGGTTAAAAAAATTAGAAGTTATAGAAAATTGTCAAATCTAATGTTGAGACAATTGACTCACTTTCTAAAGAAAAGTCCAATTGGCTGAGCATAAAAAATTATTAGAAAAAGAGGTCCAAACTTTGAAGAATAAACTTGAGAAAGAGATTAAGAAATATATGTAACACCCCAAAATTTTAATATTTTGAAATTCGAATGTTTGGGCTCATTAATGAGTTTTAAGGCATAATAATGGTTTTTCCTATAATTAGACCATTTTGAGCTTGATTCATTTAGAAGAGCCTTAAGATATTTGATAGGATTTTGAGAGACAAATGTATCGAGCCCAAGAATGTGTCAAACTAACATCGGTATAGTAGGCTATGGCCTCGAGAAGTGTATCATGGGTGAGACTCACTTTAAATTAGTGAGTGAACATATAGTTATGTGGTCTTGTTTTAAAGGGCTCATTGAAACGAGTCCAACGGTACCAAGAACATGCGATTCCGAGTACGAGGTAAAGAGTTACACCTGTTTGAAATTTAAAATTTTGTTTTATATTAAAAACAAAAAATTTAAAAATAAAATAAAAATATATATAAATTTTGTACCAATGGCATCAGCAATACTGACGCAGTACTGTTGATGCTTGCAGCAAAAGGCAGCATGCAGGCCATGGCTAACCATGGCTTGCGCAACGCCAGGCCATGGCTAACCATGGCTTGCGCAACGCCAGGCCATGGCTAACCATGGCTTGCGCAATGCCACCATGGCTTGCGCGTTAGTGTTGACACAATGCCTTTTTTGATGCATGCGACGTGGTGTGCATCCAATGACTCATTTTACTATAAATGGAGGGAAGGGGGGGACGTTTCCAACTTGCCCAAAATTTTTTTTCTCTATTTCTCTTCATACGTCTACCCACTCTTAAACTTCTAAACTCCGTTTCTAAGCCATTTTTCATTGGATTTTTTCCATTCAAAAACCGTTTCTAGCTAATTCGAGGGTGCTCTACGTCGTAGAGGAGACTGTTTTTCAAGTTAGCTACTCTAAATAAGAGAAATGACTCGAGGTAAAGGGAGGCTTTGTCCACCGCTGTCGGGACAAGAGGAAGAAAAAGTCCTAGTTTAAAGAAAAATTTTGTCCACCACTTCCGAGCCAAAAGGACGAATCATCCCTATGCAAGCGGAGACTCCGTCTGCTGCTTTCGAGCTAGAAGGAGGAATCGTTTTGACGCAAGGGGAGACTCTATCTGCCGCTTTTAAGCCCGCAAAGAGATCTAGTCTTAGCGTGAGGGGAGGTTTGCCTGCCGCTTCTAAGCCCGTAAACAAGACAAGGCTCCGACACTGGGCTTTACACCCGTCAATTTAAAGAACAAAGGGTAGGTGGTTTTAAGCTCTAATTTTGTACTACGACTATGCGTTCTATTTCATAATTAATTCATCTCTTAAATAAAATATTATTTTTAAAAAGGATGATATTTATTAGGGGTCGGGCGAACGCTAAGATAATACCATATTGTTCACCTCTAAGGTGGATTTTATCGTGATATGAGCTTTAGGATATTATTATTTTTTGAATTATATTTATGAATGATTATGACCGAATTTGAAGGGTAGTTGTTTGGTATAAAGCCCAAAAACTATCGGTTTTTGAAGGGTTGCTATTTAGTATAAAGTCCAAAAGCTATCGGAGTTATGACTCCTAGGTACCGCATATTATGGCATATGTGGGCCCATGAAGTTGGATATCGTGGGAAGATGCCCTTCATTCTGATTCTATTGCCCCACGAGCATGGGTGTATATCGCTTCGGTATCAGTGACATTCTGTGAATGATATATTATCTGATTTTGAATTATTTATCAGATTCTAGTTACAAACGATTTATCCAAGTTTATCAGATTCTATGAAGAACTATTTTATTTGACTTTTTGTATAAGAAGTGCGTTAGATTCGGTTAGACAATACTATTATTTTGAGTCAAATTTTGAATATAAATTATTATGAGAATATTTTATGCATATTTATTTATACTTTATGTTTTAGCATGCTGATATAATTTAACTCTATTTACTTAGTATAATTATACTCACCTACCCCTAGACATTGTAGGTCCGAATGAAGAAGTTGATGTTAATGAAGATTGTCCGTAGAACTTCAAAAAATTGATGTTTTTTATTTACTTTATCATGTTCTTTTGTTATGTATTAATTTTGGAAGTGTGCGACTTTGATTTTGCTAAGGCATGATAAGCCTTATTTTGTAAAGTTTTTGTAATTATATAAATTAATGAATAATTACTCTTCTGTACATAGTTGATCTTGGCTTGATTTTAATCACGAATTGACGACACTTTGAGCTTTAAAGTAATTTTAAAAGTTGGGGTGCTACAATATAAGTCTTTAGAGGATAGACTTGTGCCTATAAATGAAGAAGGTAATGAACTCAAATCTAAAAAGATTAATTTTGTTGAAAAGGTAAGATTTTTTTAGAATGAGGTTCATGAGTTATTAGGGACAAATAAGGCTTACTTGAAGAAAATTGAAGATCTAGGGAATGAATTGAAGGTTTCTCAAGAAAAATTGAAATCCTCCATTTTAATGCAAGAAAAATTAGACAAAATTTTGTAAATGGGAAAAAATAGTAGTAATAAATGAGGTCTCAGGTTTAGTGAGTCAAATTCTTCTAGTTTCAAGGGTTTCACTAAGTTTATCAAAGTTAAAGAACCCATGCATAGTAGGAAGGTTGTTCCACAAGTTGATCATGTGTTAAAACCCTAGTTCTCGTTTGAATCAAAGTCTTCAATCTAATCATAAGAAGGGATATTGAAAGAGTGAAAATCAGAAGGTCGTCTTAATTAGACAAATTCTAGCCATGATCACAACATAAATAGCCTTAGACAACATGTCATAAAAAAAATATGAAACTAAGGCAAGTTATGGTGATTCATACTTGAATAACTTACCTAAGAAGAGGAAAGAAATCAATTCACACTTTAGGAAACCTTAAGCCAAAGGCAAGTGGATTAGAAAGCACACACCAAATCCTACTCAAGTCAATGAAAAAAAAACTTTGAAAATTTGAATTATAAAAGATGACTTAGACAATCTTAGAACCCAATTTTATAGGTTACTTAAGTAAATTTAGATTGCCTTAGAATAGGTTGGTTTGGCAAGGCTAAGGATGTAAAGATCTATTTTTCATGCCCATGAGTCAATTCTTTCTACTTATTAAACATACACATGTTTTTTGTTTTATTTTTACTTACTTTAATTTTATGTTTGCTTTTTATTCATAGTTTTGAATTATAAAAAATAAACAATGGAAAATTTCAAAAACAAACAAAAATTTAGTTATTGATTTTGGATTTCATAGCTTGCTTTTGTGATTTTTGAATGTTCATCTCTTGGTTCAATGATTATTAATAGTTTATTAAGCTGAAATCACCATGAATGTGTGGTCAAAGTACTTGAGAAAATTGCACCAAGGTGGTGAAGATCTTTTTTATTTTCTTTTGCTTGATGTTGTAATTATGTAATTTTCAAAACTTGTACACATCATATTTAACTTAAGTCACATTTATGATTGAAATTCAAGGGATAATTCTTAAATATTAGTTGACTTAAGACTTTAGACTATAGTGGAGTCTTGGTGATCTAATTAGAGGATCTTACTAGACTTCTATCTTGGAATCAAAGACTTAAAATCATTAATGTCTCATGAGCTTGTAGTTGTTTACTTCTTTTCATTTTTACAATGAATTGTCCTCATAAAGATCATAGGGAAGGGCTAGCTACTTTTGTTGGACTAAGTTAGTGAAAACTCTCATTTACTTGACATCAAAAAGAAAGTTATCATGAACAAAAAGAATTAAATGATGCTAGTTGAGAAGAATGAGAAAAATTCAAGCCCTAGAAAAATAAATTGAGAAATTTTTTTGTCGTTACTTAGAAAAAGGCAAGGGAAAAAGATTTTGATATTAATGTTTTGTCTTTCTTTTAAATAATTTATTGTAAAAAGAATCTAGCCAAGTGAGTCAGAAATGCGAACTTTTTCTTTACTAGAGTTTAGAGGACTTTGTCTCTTTTGGATAAGAATGACCTTCCAAATTCATGAGTGAAAGAGACAAGAGTTAAAGGTGATAGTTTCTTCAATAATTATTAAAATATAATTAAAATGTTAAAATGAGAATTGAAATTCACAAATAATGGAGCAAGCTAATCTAAGAAGAGGTATAAATGATCATCAATTTGTGGATGTATTTTGTTTAAGTGTCCAATTAATAAAAATTAATCAAAGAGCTCAACAATTCTTACTTTTGCTTGTTTTTTTTATTTTGACTTCTACTAGTCCAAATGAGGTGCTTTCACCTGATTTTGATTGTTTTAAAGCATTGGGATTTTGATTGATTTCAAAGAGTATTTAAACACGTGTCAAACGGAGTAGCACTCATGTTAAATGGATTTTGCACACATGATTTCCAATGGATTTTGGACGTTAATTTTGAGATTTTATGGTTTAGTTTTTCAATCAACCATACATCTAAGTCATTATTAAAATTCATACATTTGAGACATTAGTAAAGTTTGATGGATGCTATATTTTGAGACAATGAATGTTTATGTTTTTATCTTTCAAATGTCTTCATGAATGATTACTTGACTTATATGTTTTACTGTACAATTTATATGGTTTTAAATCTACTTTTTAATTATTTCAGACAAAAAGGTAGAGATTTTTTTTTACTGTAAGTTAATGAATGTGTTTACTTCATGCGTAATTGAATGATGCTATGAAAATTAATTTTTGTTTAAGTGTGTAGTCTAAGTACATGTTCAAGGCTTTTCAAGATTAATTCCAAATGGTCTTAGTGAGTCTTAAAAGTGTCAATTATATCTGTTGTATAAAAGAAAGTTAATTCACTAAATTGTCAAAGAGTAGTAATTCTTTATTTTTATAACTTATAAGTTTTGTCACAAAATGGCCATAGGGAGAGACTATTTGAACATATGGGGATATGTTTTCTAATTGGCTGAGTTTTGTTGATCAAAACTATGCCCAATTATTGTGTATATATAAGTCTTTTAGAATCTTATTAGATTAGTGAGGTGATCGATTTGGATTTGGAATTGATTGACTTCAATAATAGGAGCTGACGAGTTTTGAAAGTTCAAGGTTGAAGACTGAATAAAGTATTTTGATTCAAGGTAAATTAAACACATATTTACATGCACAAAACACTTGTTTGTAATTAAAAATTTTATAAAGTATTTTTAAATATTTTAAACAAAAATGGTAAAAAATCACAAAAGTGTTCGTAAGCGATCGATCGGTTTTAAACATGCCTTGTGGAAAGGATCGATTATCTAATGAATGATTTTTGAGATTTTGAACCAAACACACAATCGATCATTAATGGATCAATCGATTTGAATTTTGTTCATCACTGTAACCTGAACAATTGATTGCCCTAAGGAAAAGATCGATTGATTTGTGAAATAGTTGCTTAGTTTAAGATTCCGAAATAGAGTCCTTCCAAACTTGGTCAGCTTAACCCTAGCCATTGTGGGAGACTATATAAGGGCTAGAGTTGGATGAAATAGAGAAGAGGGAAAACCATTTTTGATAGAAAAAAATTTAGAGTTTTCATTGTTTAGATTTTCCTTTAATAACCATTAATTTGAGTGCAAATTAATAGAGGTGAAAAAACTTTGAAGATGAGTGATTAACACACATTACACTACACAAATAGTTGTTAAAGGATTTCTTCACAAGGGGAGTTGACGAAGCTCAACATCAACAATAAAAAATGAGTTTTGATTGAGCACTTTGAAGAAAACGAAGACAAACTCGAAAGGAGAAAACTTCAAAGTTCATGGGCGAAGCTTGAAGGCCAACAATATAAAAGAGAAAGGGGTTTCTTTTGTTAGGTAGTGGTTGATAGTTTGGTCTTGTAAGATCTTAGTTCTAGTGCATTAATTTAGCCTTGTGTTGGCTACTGTGGTTTTTTCCCGTTTGGATTTGCACCTTAAATTTCTTATGTGACGATGCATGCATAATGTGGGGACTGATTGATAGTGTTTTTAATTTTGTCTTCTCTATAGATTTTGTAAAGCCGAGGACACATCTTATAGTCTTTATCTTTCTAAGATAATTAAACTAGAGACACAATGGTGATGTGCTAATTAGTATATGGATATTAAACTCTCAACTATGATTTTAATCAAGGGTAATAAAGTGAGGACATTATATATGCCTTCAGGATGTCACACTGCCATTACTATAAAATCATTTGGTTGAGCTTCCAAGTTGTTGCACATGAGCAGCCACATGAGTGGAAAATGTATTAAGCTCATGATGCGAGAGGTGAAGTTGTAAAGTTTGATGTCATTTTATGTAGAGCTTTGTAAAGACTGAATAATTGGGGAATAGAAAAAATTAGTTTCACTAAGATAGTTTAAGGCCCAAGAATCATAGTGGCTAGAGTTAGTTTGTACTAATGTATGGGGTCCAAAATATGTACTTTCTCTTGGTTACTCGAAGTATTTTGTTACTTTTATTGATGATGGTAGTAGAAAATTGTAGATTTACTTCTTGAAGTACAAAATAAGATGTGTTTGTTGTCTTTAAGAAGTGAAAAACCCTAATTGAAAATAAGAAAACTAAAGGCTTGTCTCAAGTCAATTAATGTGGCAAATATTGTGTCATGGACTTTCCATCTTATTGTGACAAAAATGGAATTAAAAAAATCTTAACCACGCAGAGGAATCCCAAACAGAATAGTGTCATTGAGAGGATGAATAGAATAATCTTTGAGAGAGCTAGAAGCATGAGAATCCATTATGGATTGTCAAAACAATTTGGGATTTGTTGCAGTTTATCTAAACAATATAGGTCCCCATCATACTTTCTTTATGGTGATCGACTCCCTAAAGAGGCATAGACAAGAAAGAAGGTAAAACTAAATTACTTATGCATATTTTTATCTTCATCATATGGACATGTTGAGCCAATCATAGAGGCAAAATTGATCCAAAGTCAATAAAGTGTTACTTCATAGGCTATTGGTGATAGATATGGGTACATATTGTGCTAAAGTGATACTCAATGAGAAGAACTCAACCAAATACTATTGGGTAGAAGCTATGAGCATTGCTACATACACCCTTAATATATATAGTTTATTTGAGACCTAGCACAATCCAAACTCCTTATTAGTTGTGGAGAGGAAATAAACCCACTATCAAAGACTTTAGACTCTTTGAGAGCCCTTGTCACATCTTGAGAGATAGAGAGGCTTTAGGCAAATTTGATAGCAACAATGATGATGTGATCTTCTTTGGTTATTCTTTGACAAATAGGGCATATAGGGTGTTTAATAAAAGAAGTCAAAATGTCATAGAATCTTCTAATGTACATGTTAATGATGATCATATCTTTAAAGATTAAAAGGTTCAAAATGAGAAAGGAAAACAAGGTAGACGATTGTTATGATTATGATGACTTACCTAATATTTTTAGTAATGTAGCTAAGAAAGAATAGCTACAGGTGGAAGTTCATGATGATGATTAAATCCATGACTCACAAGCTCATGATGATGAACATGAACCCTAGATTCAACATGGTCAAGTACCTAAGTAAGTTCAAAAAGATCATCTTAAAATAAATGTGATAAGACATATGAATGAAGGAGCACAAATAAGACATCAATTGGAAGAACAAATAAACTTTTCTTGTTATGTATCTCCCACATAAGCAAAGAAGATTGATGAAGCTCTTCAGGATATGAGTTAGATTAATGCAATGTGATGCACTAAAATAATGTTCAATTAAATATTTTTAAATTTCAAATTGCAATCCTATTTTGTTTTAATTCATTGCTGATTTGGGATATTTATGTTTTGAATAGGTTAGTTGGACCTTAATTGAGTTTACATGTCTAAACAGGCTTCAATAGGATCCAAGTAGAAGAAGGAGTGAAGCCCAACTACCCAAAGCTATTTAAAAGTTAAGATATGGCCTCCTAATAGTCTAAACATGCATAGAATGATCGAACACAACCTTGTGGACCTGTTGGATTTGAGATTTACATCAAGAGAACTAAATTAGGAAAGAACCTGATTCGGATAGATTGACACAGCCTTAGTATTTAGACCATATCTTTCTATGTATAATTCGGATTGATACGATTCAGTTGACATTGGAAAAAAGACTTCCGTGGCTACAATTGTTATTTTAAGAAGAAATTCCACATTCCAAAGATGTATAGGTCAAATCTGGCATGCAAACGGACAACTAGTAAACTAACCCGAGGCTAACACATGAAGAATATTTTTATTGGTTATGCTTGATACGCATAAAGAAAGACAATGAGGCTGATTGGATAACTAAAGGAAGATTCAAAGATATTTATTTTCTAAATAAATTATTAATTTATTTAATTAATTTAGTATCTAATCATTGCCAAAGAAGCAACTAATCAAGCAATCAATCAGGATGTAATCTAGATATATGATTTGACTTTCCTCTTTGAAGCAACCCCTTCAACTCTTATAAATAGAGGGGTGGACGTGACAGAAGAATCATTCCCTCCTATTTAGAGCTCTTTTCTCATATTTTTTCTTTTCTTATTTTATATTTTTCTTTTTAGTTTTATTATAATGACTTTTTAAGCTCTCAAGCTAAGGCTAGAGGCGATTTGTAACAATCTAATGTTGTTTAATTCATGTTTCATTAATGATTTCAAGTAAGTATTGTATTTTTTAAGTGATGTTTATTTAAGATTCTTGTTCTTCTTGTTTCTTTGTGATTTGGATACATAAAATGCTTGATGGCTCTAATTTTTTATCTTTTGTGATTTAGATACATAGAAACCTTGAAGAGATAATTGTTTTTATTCTTCATCTATCTAAAGCATTTTCTATCTTTATTTTTAATTTTAATGTTCATATCTTTTGGTTAGATAGAATTTTATTCGATTATAACTGAGATAACATGATATATGAAGAACATCATTGGATATTACAATGATCCTTAATGCGTTAGTATTTTCTCATCTTAATTTCTTGACTCTTTATTACCTCAATATTCTTCTACTCTTTCTTTTTAAAATTTTCTTTCCTCTATTTTTTTCGTAACCCTTTTCTTTGTTGCACAAGGCTTTCCCTGTGGATCGACTTTGTTTACTATACTTGACAAGTAAAAAAAAAAATCTAAAGTAGACTACTTCATAGTCTTATTTCATACATAACAACAAATTGGCGTCATTGCCGGGGATTGCAATGTGTAATAAGAATCCGTTACGAAAAAAAAACTCACTCTAACTTTACTAATTCTCTAACTTTTATTTTTGCATACTAACTCTTTAAATTCAGTTATTTACTTGTTGTCATTTAGTTTATGTTATTTACTTTTAGTACTTAAATTTTGTAATTTTTCTTTTTTCTTTGAGACCGGTGGCACTACCCACGTTTGTGCCAAAAAATTTTCAGGGTCAAATGTGTACCTCGATAGTGCATTTGGCCTTAATTTGCAATTTTAATTTTTTTCTATTAGCTTTTAACTCTCTAACTTTTTATATTTTGTCATTTAATTTTTATACTTTTACTTTCATTTATTACTAAGTAAAAAAAAAAAATTGTTGTTGCATGTTCACATGGGTGCGTGATAATATTGGACAATTGAAAAGAGTGAACAAATCTTTTGAAAATTATCTTTATTTTGATACAATGGAGGATCTAAGAACTAATGAGGAACTAAGAAGTGATAATGGGGATAGTAATGCACAAAATATTCAATTTAAAACCTTGCGTGATTATTTGCAACCAACTAAATCAAGTTCTCCTTCTTAATTGATTTTCCAATTAATGTGGGTGGTTTTTAACTTAAGCCGGGTATAATTCAATTACTACCCAAATTTTATGGCTTAGATTCGGAAAGCCCATATTTACATTTAAAAGAGTTTGAAGAGGTTTGTGCAACTTTGCCAAACCAAAATGTTTTAAATGATGTTATAAGATTAAAACTCTTTCCATTTTCTTTAAAGGAAAAAACAAAAAATTGGTTGAATTCTTTGAAGACAAGATTTATTAGAACATGACAAGAAATGCAAAAAGAATCTTTGAAAAAGTTTGTTCCCACCAATATAACTAATACACTTAAAAAGAACATCATGAATTTTTTATAAAAAGAAAATGTGACTTTTTTTCAATGTTGGGAAAGATTTAAAGAACTTTTGTTGTTGTGCCCACATCATGGATATGAAACATGACGTACAATTAGTTTTTTTTATAATGACTTGACTTCTCATATGAAGTAATTTGTTGAAATGATGTGTAATGGAGAATTTTTGAGTAAAAAACCAGAGGAAGCATGTGACTATTTTGATGTGTTAGGTGGAAATGCTTAATTATGGGAAGATTCTAATGAATTTAAAAGTAGTAATAAGAGCAAATCTAATGGGACAACTAAGGGGGCATGTACCTTTTTAAAGAAGAGGATGATGTAAAAGCTAAAATTACAAGTTTAACTAGAAAAGTTGAGGCTATGGAAATTAATAGGGAAAACATGTCTAAAGCTTCTCAAAAAGTACAAGACATTTGTAGTATATGTGAGAGTGATGGACACCAAACACAGGATTGTCCAACAATCCCTACTTTTCAAGAGGTGTTACATACTCAAGCAAATGCTATGAATACCTAGAAAAGCCATTTTCCTTCTCCTTATTCTGATTCTGTTTATGAGCAATTAGGTTTAGCGGATTTGAAACCCACCAACATAACACTTTAACTTGCTAACCGCTTAATCAAAAGGCCAAGAGGAATAGTGGAAGATGTCCTTCTTCAAGTGGATAAATTCTTTTTTCCAGTGGACTTCATTGTTTTAGACACACAACCAATTTCAAATACATCCTCTCAAATCCCTATGATTTTGGGTCGTCCATTCCTTGCTACATCTAATGCTTTAATAAATTGTTGGAATGGAGTGATAAGGCTTTCTTTTGGTAACATGACATGTGAGTTAAATGTATTTGATGCTAATAGACAACCATCAGACTTCAATGATACTTTTGAGGTTGACATGGTTGAGAGTCTAGTGGAGGATGCTTTTCCTTTTATTTATTTTGATGATCCACTAAATATTTGCTTAACTCACTCTGATTTGATTAGAATTGATAAGGAAAAGATAATTGCTTTAAAGGACCGTGGATGAGTTTAGATGGAGGTGTGTCTGGCTGAAGACAGTAAAACTTAGCACTCTTAGGAAGCAACCCACTTTTGGTTTTCATAGTTGTTTTTGTTTAATAGTTAGTTTTACTTATTTTAGTTTATTATCTTTGTCAATTGTTCTAATCATTATTAGGGTGTGCTTATATGATTTACTATTGATTTACCCTAATGAGATTATGTTTGTGCTTTATTATCTATTTTTCTTTTGATAGCTATGTATATGAGCACGTCAACCAATATATTATCTCTTCTTTCCTCTTTTATTATATTAAGCATTGCATTTGCTTTCTTTTATATATTGAGGATAATGTTTAGTTTAGGTTTGGGGGTGTAGAAAGAGATTTTTCTTTCATATTTTTTTAGTTTTACTTAAAAATTAAAAAAATTAATTAGATTTATTTTATTTTATGTTTTTGCTTATTTACATTGATTCTTATTCTAGACATGTGACTTTATTTAATGACATCAAACTACTTAGAACATGACTTGACAGATTTAATGATTTTGAGTTCTGATTACTTCATATTGGTTTCTTGTGCTTCTATTTTGAAAAAAATAAAGAAAGACATTTGTCTAAGTGAGAATGCGAGCCCTTGATTATGATCTTACATTTTAATGGATATCATTGAATCTAAGTAATTATTTTCTTATGAGATTAAAACTTTGACATGATATAGTAGTATTACTGTTATCATGATAGAGTTTTGAGCTTCACTATTCTTGGTTTGTAGAATAGTCGAGGACTTTTTGTCAACACAGTTCAAGTTGATTGTATAACGTGCTCAAGAAAAAAAGAGAAAAAAATATAAAAAAAAGAATGAAAAATTGTAAAGAATTAAAGTCACTCTATTGAGTAGATCGGGACTCGGCGTGCCTCACTAAGCACAGGGTGTTCGAGTCAAAAGGTAGAGTTGAATAATTTATGACATGCATAGCCTTGAAGCCTATTTAGTTTAAGTTATTAAGCTTGAGGGGTGTTTTAACACCTAGTGCCCTAAGCCAACTGGATTGGGAGTCATTGGCTTAACACTTGTTACATGGATCTTATAGAAAACTTAAAAAGGCTAAGCTTTACACATGTCATGTGAGATGAGCATAATATTCTAGTAGGACATTATGCAATTATATCTTGAATGAGTTGTCAAGTGATCTAGGGTGTTTTACTTTTGAATGAAGGTTTTGCATGATTCTCTATTATGATCTCTTAAAGATGAATTGATGCCAATGCCTATTTTTGAGTGTTAAAATTGAAATTGCTGAGTGGACATGAGACACATTAAGTTGTTCGATTCATGAGATTGAGATTTTATAATTACGTGGCAATGTCTATCCTTTTTTTTAAACTATTACGTATGTATGAGTACTTGCCACCAATATGAAGTTGTCAGAATGAATTTTTGTTTAAGAAGACAAGTTGTATTATGCATTATTGATTTTACTAAATGAAGTCACATTAGGAATAGTTGATTTGTAAATTTGACGTACTTTTAATTTTAATTTTCTTTTATGATTTTAGTTTTGAATTTTGTGGGTAGGTTTACTGCAAACCCTCACGAGACACAACTCATCCACTAGTGTAAGTTAGGGGTTTAAATGCTTGTTGCATATGCTAAATGTAATCGAGATTTCCTACGGAAGTGAAGTAGTTAGTTTTGTTTTCGATTTTTTTAATTTTTATTTTGCTCAAGGACTAGCAAAAAGTAGGTTTGGGGGTATTTGATGTACTAAAATAATGTTCAATTAAATATTTTCAAATTTTAAATTGTAATTTTTTTTTTTGTTAATTCATTGCTGATTTGGGCTATTTATGTTTTGAATAGGTTAGTTGGACCTGAATTGAGTTTACATGTCTAAACAGACTTCAACAGGATTTAAGTAGAAGAAGGAGTGATGCCCAACTACTCAAAGCTATTTAAAAGTTAATAATGACCTCCTAATGGTCTAAACATGCATGGAATGGTCGAACACAACCCTGTGGACCCATTGGATTTGATATTTGCATCAAAAGAACTAAATTAGGAAAGAACCTGATTCAGATAGATTGACATAGCCTTAGTATTTAGACCATATCTTTCTATGTATAATTCGGATTGATACAATTCTGGTGGAATTGGAAAGAAGACTTTCGTGGCTACAATTGTTATTTCAGGAAATAATTCCACATTCCGAAAATGTATAGATCAAATCCGGTATGCAAATAGACAGCTAGTAAACTAACCCGATGCTAGCACATTAAGAATATTTTCATTGGTTGTGATTGATACATATAAGGAAAGACAATGAGGCTGATTGGATAACTAAAGGAAGATTCAAAGATACTTATTTGCTAAATAAATTATTAATTTATTTAATTAATTTAGTATCTAATTATTGACAAAGAAGCAACCAATCAGGTAATCAATCAGGATGCAATATAGAGATATGATTTGACTTTCATTTTTGAAGCAACCCCTTCTACTCCTATAAATAGAGGGGTTGACGTGATAGAGGAATCATTCCCTCCTCTTTGGAGCTCTCTTCTCATATTTTTCTTTTCTTATTTTATATTTTTCTTTTTAGTTTTATTATAATGGCTTTGTAAGTTCTCAAGCTAAGGCTAGAGGTGATTTGTAACAATCTAATGGAGTTTAATTCATGTTTTATTAATGGTTTTAAGTAAGTATTGTTTATTTTAAGTGATGTTTATTTAATATTGTTGTTTTTCTTGTTTCTTTGTGATTTGGATACATAAGATGCTTGAAGGCTCTCATTTTTGATCTTTTGTGATTTGGATACATAGAATTCTTGAAGAGACAATTGTTTTTATCCTTCATCTATGTAAAACATTTTCTATCTTTATTTTCAATTTTAATGTTCATATCTTCTGGTTATATAGAATTTTTATTCGATTATAACTGAGATAACATGATATATGAAGAACATCATTGGATATTACAATGATCCTTAATGCGTTAGTGTTTTCTCATCTTAATTTCTTGACTTTTTATTACCTCAATATTCTTCTACTCTTTCTTTTTTAAATTTTCTTTCCTCTATTTTTTTCGTAACTATTTTCTTTGTTGCACAAGGTTTTCCCTGTGGATCGACTTTGTTTACTATAGTTGACAGGTAAAAAACGAAATCTGAACTAGACTACTTCATAGTCTTGTTTCAGATGTAACAAGACAATGTAAGAAGAATTAGATGAATTAAAAAGGAATGATGTGTAGTATCTTGTTCCAAGACCGAAACAATGCAATGTGATAGGTACAAAATGGATTTACAAGAATAAAACAGATGAACAAGGAATGTGGTCAGAAATAAAGCCCAGTTAGTTTCTCAATGGTACACATAGGTGGAAGGCATAGATTTTGATGAGACATTTGCTATGATTGCTAGACTTGAGTCTATTAGATTACTCCTTACTATGACTTGACATTTAAAGTTCAAAGTGTATCAAATGGATGTCAAGAGTGCCTTTCTGTATGAGAATTTGAAAGAAGTATTTGTAGAATAACCTAAAGGTTTTGTAGATCCTCATCACCCAGATTATGTGTCTAAATTAAAGAAAACTTTGTATGGATTGAAACAGGTTCCAAGAGCATGGTATGAAAAGTTAACACAGTTTCTAACAAAGCAAGTTTATTTAAAAGGTGGTATTTATAAAACATTATTCATCAACAAGTTTGGAAAATATGTTGTAATGGCACTTAATATTGATGATATCATTTTTGGGTCTACCAACGACAAGCTTGCCAAAGCTTTGGCAAAAAAGATAAGAAACTTGAAATGAATATGAAATGTTTACTGACTTATTTTTTTGGTTTGTAGGTATAACAGACGGAGTCAAGAATCTTCATCTCACAATCAACATTTGTAAAAGATCTTGTGAAGAAGTTTAAATTACAAGATGCAAAACATGTCAAGACTCATATGTCCCCTTTTGTCAAGTTAAGCAAGGATGTATCTAGTAAATCTGTTGATCAAACCATGTATATAAGCATGATAGGTAGTCTCTTGTATTTAACTGCTAGCTGCCTAGATATTTCACTTAGTGTAGGAGTATGTGCTAGATATCAAGATGATCCTAAAGAATTACACATAATTGCTGTAAAAAGAATAATAAAATATGTGAGTGGATCTATGAGATATGGCTCATGGTACCCATTTAACACTACTTACGAACTAGTAGGGTATTTAGATGTGGATTGGGCAGGGAATGTAGAAGATATGAAGAGTATTTTGGGATGCTATTTTTATATTGGGAATTGCTTAATCTCTTAGCACATTAAGAAGGAGAATTGTGTTTCATTATCAACTATTGAAGTTGAATACATAGCTGCCAGTAGTGGATGCACAAAATTCATGTGAATGAAATGAATATTAATTGACTATGGAATATATCAAGGTATAATTACTTTATATTGTGATAATCTAAGTTTAATCAAAATTTTACAAACTCCTGTTCAACACTCTCGCAAAGAGCACATTGATATTAAACATTATGTTATTTAAGATTTGGTTGAGGATCAAATTGTAAACTTATAACAGATTTCAACAAAGATTCAATTAGCTGACCTTTTCACAAAATTATTGGATTTTAATAGTTCATTTACTTTAAGAAAGTTATTGGACTTGCTTGCCTAGAATAGTTCTATAGGAAATTTGTATCCCTAATTTTACTTGAAAATCCTTTGGGATACAAAACAAAAAAAAGGAAAAATTATATAAATATTGTTAAAAAAATTACCAAAATGGTTGAAAGAGAAAAATATTTACCAATATGGTATTGGTTTTTGTCACACAGGCGCTAGTTGCCAAGTTGGTGCTTGCACAACTATTTTTTTAATTTGTTTTTGTTAGTTTCGTCCTCATAAAGAATGAAACTTGGGTAAAATGTGAAAACACTTGAGATAATGTCAAAACACATAGGTTTCGTCATTCTAAATGACGAAACATGGGTTCTGTCATCGTTTAGAATGACGAAATATGGGTTTCGTTGTTCCAAATGATGAAACCTATGTTTTTACCCTCTCACAACAAATGATGAAACCCATGACCTACGTACAGTTAGTGTCGGCATTGGCCATCACCGTGGCCATGGCTAGTGTACTTTTGGCCATGGCTAGTGTTGTCGGGGAGGGGTGCGTTCTAGGTGACCCAGGAGTGCATCGACGTCAAGACTGGGGAGTAGTTGGCATGTAAGATGATCTCCAACACCAAGATGTAGATCGACATGGAGGACATGCGACGGGAGGTCGAGATCATGAAGAAGCAGTCGGAGCACCCCAACATCGTTTGGCTCATGGTGCAGTGCAGGGAGATGGACTGGATGAGCATCTGGGTAGTGCCATGGCGAGAATTGTTGGTCAGGTCCAGCATCGCCTTGGCCAGGCTGCATGTCCAGCCCGCTCTGGCCATGGCCATAGCTACCATGGCCAGGCAGCTGGCCATGCCAGAGTAGCCAGCAACTGCATTGGCCATGGCCCAATTTTTATTTTATTTTTCAATTTTTTGGTAGGTTTTTTGTTGTTTGGTTTGTTTCACTTAGTTTGAATTTTTTGTGAAAAGGAAAAGAAAAATGAAAAATTACTCTTTGTGTTTTTAAACAAATAGCATGAATATAATTAGAAACACACTTGAATAGTGAAGTATTGCACATAGTGGGTTGCATATGGAATTCATAATGAATACAATCTTAAGTCAAGAGGGTTACTTGTAAATCATTTAAGTAAAGTTATAAGATTCATGTTGGTACTTTTTGCATTGTTGATTTGCTAATAAACTTAATACTTAGTATGGGAATTCAAAATCATCAATCGGGTTAAACATATAATCTAGTTGCCTTATTTTTAGACTCTGATGATATGAGGTAGTATTAAGTAGTTGAGCGGTTTGAATTCCTTTGCAAACCGAATGAGGTTTGATATGTTTATGATTTCCTTTCATATCTTATGTAAAACATTGTCAATAATAATAGTTTTCATAAAGATGATAGAAATGGTCGCCTACATATATCAAATTGTATTAGTGTAAAAGTTATCATCCCTTGGACACTGAAAAAGGCATAGAAGAAAATAATGAAATAGTGAAAGGTTACGAGAACTAAGAAAAAGTCAATGAAAGCCTAAAGTTTGAAACAGATAGAAAAAGTCAAATCATTAAAAAAGTCAAATCATTGAAAAAGGCAAAGGGCATATAGAAAGAAAACTAAAACAACAAAATTGTTGTATTGATGCTTGTAAACATTTCTTATTCAATGTAAATCAATGATCATATGAAATGTAATTATAGGCTAAGTTGTTCACAGACTCATTTACTAAAGTAGTGGAAGAGAAAAGTACTTTTTGACTATATTATCTATTAATATCCTAATGTATTGATTGATCATAGTATAGAGTTGGACTTGATGTAAAACACTTTAGCATATCTTACTATTATAAGCCTTGGAACTTCAAAGTACGATTCTTTACTCAAGTGGCTAATAAGATTATGATGTGTTTATGTGCAACTCACATAGTATGTCATTATGAAACTTAGATAGTGAAATATCCTATATTTTCCTAGGTTTTGAAAATTAAACATGTGGAAAATAGTGTGTTGACCCCCGACCTTAGCGAAGTTGGTAGCTGAGGTATTCCTCAACTGCAAGTTTGAAGTTATCTGAAGATTATTATCTAGTTAGAGTTAATGGGTCAAGGTAGACTCTATGTGTTTCATAAACCCTAGGTACGCTTGTCTAAAGGGTTGTGTAATGATTATCCTGGATTTTCATAGGTTTCAAAAATTAAACATGCAAAAACTAGTGTGTTGAACTCCCGACCTTCTCTATTGAATAAATTTTTTAATAGATAGAATTTATGGCAAAAACTTATGTGGTTAGAAAGTAAACAAAAAGAGCTTTAAAACGCCACTGAGAATGCGCAAATCAGACTTTGGATGAGGTAGTCATGACCGTTCAAAGTTTCCCTGATTTAGACGTGTATTTGGGTTGTTTAAGTTGTTTTACGGGCCTGATTATTTAAGTTACAAAAAATTATTAAAATATAGACTAAGTTTTTAGCCTTGGCCAAACTTCTAAAGTGATTATGGCTTCTAATCCATAATGATTATAAAAAAATAAATTAGGGCTTATTGGAATGGAGTGTTTTTTGGGCTTGGAGGGGAGGAGGAGCCACTGGAGGAGCTTTTTGGTGAGTTCGGCCGGCTATGGATGCAAAGAGGAGCGAGCACGAAGTCCAGGGTCTTGAAATAGTAGGATTGCTTGTTGATACTAAATTTTATATGTTTGAGACTTCATTTGTGGTGATCTCTATGCAATTACGAGCTTAGGGTAAAAAAAAAAATATTGTTTCCATCAGAGGAGCGCGGCACGGCCCTTGGTCAGAGGTGGGACCAAGGTTCCTGGAATTGCCAGATGATGGCGATCCAATCGAACCTAGCCCATCACCCGATCATGATGACTTGTTGCCGCTCAGCCTCGGACAAACTGCAGGAAAAAAAAAGAAAAAGAGAAAAGTGGCACATTTGGCACCCGGCTAGCCACCAGACAACTACCAGGCCAGGCCATCCAAATTGCCTCGTAGATTCGGTTGGCCTTGCCCCATGCCCCGCACCCCTTCGCGAGGCCAATGGCGCTGCCGATAGATACTAGCAAGGCCTTGGCTGATAGCATGGAAGACGACCTCCATAATGGGTTGTCGGGTTAGGTTTGGGCTCGGGTCATATCACCCTACCTGTTTGGCCAGGACCCGGCCGGGGTCCAAGCTAGTTTGAAAAAAAAAGAGCATTTTTGAACCGGATCCGGTCGACGTAGTTTCGCTTATAAAAAAAATTTGCAAAAATTACAATTTAACCTAGAGACTTTCATGAGTCTTCTTACCAAGTTTTAGGTCAGGGAAAAACCCCATAGGCTGTAAAATGACTATTTAGCCTTAGAAGTGAACCATAATAATATATAATTATCCAATTTAGGGGCTCAGGTTATGGGGCCCATGAGTGGGTTTAAAAATTAATAAAAATCATGTTAATAGGTGTATATGTACCCTAAATGTAGACCAATTCACATGGTGCAAAAATCCCAGTAAGTGGATAATTGACATTTTGCCCCTAGGGTTAAGAGTGAACCCGTAAGTGAACTAAGGTCGGTTTATGGGATTCATGACTCCGTGAAATGCCGAGATAATTACCAAGGGTTCTTGACATCAAGTAGTACCCTTTAGCCCTGCGTTAGAACTATTGGAGTTCAAGAAAACCCTGAATAAAATGATAGAAATACCAATGTGAGTAGACCATCCAGCATTCGCATAAATGGAATTAACCGACCAATTTTAGATTGAAACCTATTGAGAGGTCAAGGATTTGCCCAAGAACGGAGATGATGTGTCCAATGTGGAAAGTTTACTCTAATGCCCTTAGGTGCATGATAACGAGTTTTCATAAAATAAAAAGATGTTCAACCCTAGGAGAATTAGAACACGAGAGCTTGAGTCTTTCTATTGTCATAATTAAGTTTAGCCCTTGATATTACAATTTGTTTAGAACTGTGTAGATCTCTATTATTTATGCTTCCATTTGCTTTAATGTTTGCCATTGATGTTGTACTAGTAATTTATCACTACCTTAAGATTAATGAAAGATTAATCAATTGGGTTAGATAGCTTAGGATTAGGCGAGAATACATAATCAAGATAAAGACTAAAATACCCTTAGAGGGTCTAAGACTAGTTCATAGAGTGAACAAGACCTTTGACTTAACGATTTATCTTGGTTAATGAACCGATGATAGTTTTGAGTTTTGACCCTAGTCTGAAAGAGACTGATAGGTTTTGAGATAGCCATTCTGAATCCTTGCTTGTTTGTCGTGTATGGATAAGGTTCAGGATGGTTGTTATGATCTTAGCTCTATTGATGAGCTGTTGATTTGGCCGTGTAGTTTCACCTCCCCATTTGAAGGAATTCTGCGTGAGTTGGACTCACCACTGAGCTATTCAGGTTCATTTAGTGTATACGCATTTGGATAAGCTAACATCCTGTTTAGTTGGCTTCTCCTGCCATTTCTGTTCAAGTGCAATTGTGGGCCATGCCCTTCTACTCCATCTAGGTCCTTAAGGGTTAGGTTGGGTTATGGAACTTCCTGGTGATTCTAGGGCCGCACTATGGATGGTTCCCTTTCGAGGATGGTCCATGGTGGTTGTACAATTTATCACTTAGGTTAACATTTGATGAGTCTGTATATCTTTGGGATTGGATGGGGAAATTAATTATCGAATAATGGTTTGAGAGTTAATTAATGAAAATTGTTTGATTTTGCTTGTTTAATTAGAACAAGTGGAACATCTAAAGGACTTGCATCAAATGTATGCGAGTTTAAAATACTTAAGCATTGCATGTTTGATGCTATGCTTCTTGAGATATTGTAGTTTTTAAGTAGAACTATGTCTATATCTCATCATTTTGGAGTAACATTAGAGATGTTGTCTAAAGAGTACGTGGGTAACTAACATTGGCTAATGTGGGCCCGATCCAAAAAACATTAATAGATACTTTTGTTATTTTGAAAACTTTCCTCCAAGGGGAGGAGATGTTTCATTGTTGTTTGGTCTTGTTGGTTGCATGTTCTTTAGATGAGAACTAGAGAGATAAGGATGTTGATGGGTGATTGATGATGACATTGCACTAATGGGACCTAGTTTCTTCCTTCTGCAATTTTGTAAGTAATTGTAATTACTAGTGTGAGAGCGAACTTTACTTGGTTATTTATTTTTGGACAGATGACAGACTTGAACTTAGAGGGTTAACCTGCTATTTATAGAATTTTGACAAATGTAATAATATGATATGTTTTGATATTCATATTTTGTGAACCCCAGTTATCATGATATGGATAATTAATCGGATAATTTATTTTATATTTAAGAAAAAAAATTTCTTCGTAATTTATCACACATCCTTTATTGAAAAGGGTTTTAAAAATCCGGATCGTGATAGATGGTGTGTTTACTAATGATATTTCTATAAGATTTTAAGCACACTTTGGTTTCAAGAACATTTTTTACTCTCTTCCAATTGATTTATAAGTTTTTTATCTTATTTATTGTCTTCTTTACCTCATTTTATCTTTCTTTATTCATGACAAAAAGGGGAAGAAATTTAGGTTATGAGTTTAATTGGGAAAACCATAATAAACTTGAGGGAAGATAGCTAACAAGAGCTTGAAAATGAATATATGAGTTAATTGTTAAAAGAGAAAATTCTTGTTTTGATTAAAACTTAATTAATCTTGTACTTACTTAAATATTTAAATTATGTATTTATGTATTTTTTGGAATAGTATTATACAGGTATGTACTTATTTGTGATGTGCATGCCAATTACAAGTTGAAGACCACACCACATTAGGATTTGTAAGTTATAGATTAAGAGGGAAAGCTATTGTCATTGTTGGACAATCTGTCTAAATTTATTTATGCACTATAGAATTATAATATTTATTTTTTAGATTTATGAGTTGTAGTATTTTGTCACGAAATAGCTAAAGATGGAGATTGTAAGAACATATATGTTTATATGTCATGTTATTGGCTTATTTTCGTGATAAAAATAATATCATATATGTGTGTAATTTTGAGTCATGTTAAGTTTGAAGATCATATTCTGCAGATGGAGTTGAAGGAAGACCCAAGTAGGTGTTTCGTTAGGTAAAAATATGTACATACATCACATTTATACACTTTAGATATAAAATAAATAGCTCTCTATGGTGCACTTATCCATGAGTTCAGACGACATTTTTTCAGTGTTCTCCTTCAAGTACATCTAGAAGTGATAGATGGAGTTTCCTTTCTTTTTTATTGGATTTTCATATATCTAGATTGTTCGACATATAAAACAAAGTCTTCCATTGCTTTAAGCACTCTCAGATTAGGTAAAAACGTCTTTTGAATGGAGCAATTCTGACTTAAAATGGCCTCACAATAACGTAAACTAGGTTTAGAAGATGGGTAAAGTCAGAGGAATTCCATGGCAAAATTACTAGTCCCCTTATTTATAGCACAAGCCTATGCACTATACACGACGTGAGGCATGCCACATGGCAAACGCGCAACACGTGCTATGTCACTTGCCATCGCGAGTGCCAAATTGCACAATAACATCACAATGACATCACTTTGTTAACACATGCCCCTATTTTCTTTATTATTTTATTTCAAATCTGGCTTCCAAGCATTAAAGAGCAGTAACTCTTTTCCCCAAAGTTAGATTTACACGTTCTTAGTACTGTTGCACTTATATTGATAAGCTATAACAAACAAGACTATATGGGTGTAGGCTATCTTGAACTTTTCAAGTGAGCCTCACCCATATGGCATACTTCTTGAGGTTTCAGCTTTCATTCTAGACCTCTTGTTTTTTGTTTTCTTTTCCTTGTTACATTCTTCAAGCCCTAATCAACACAATGAAGTTTTACCCGTCCATTCCAACTAATATCCTTCCAAATTTTAAATATTATACTTATCTTCTCACGTTAAATACTATTGGAGAACAGGGTATTATAATAACCTTCCTCAATCACAAATTACAGAAATAATCTAACAAAATAGAGAAAGAAGCTTCTTCTTTTTTAACGGAATTATAGCAATAATTACACACTAATTGTTGCAAATGTGGCGCCAACCACCTATATGGGTCTTAGTGACATAAATTGAAAGAAAATAGTTAAATATTTGATTAAATCACAACTAGCAAATCAAAAATAAATAAAAAAGCTAAATAAATCCTAATACATGTAAGAAACCATGAAATGAAGACTCCAATCCAATTAAAAGACATATAAATAAGGAATTCTGGATAGAAAGTCCAAATCAAAATGGAATCGCAACGAAACCCACGGAACGATTGATCGCTCGCTAATCAATCAGGTTGAATAGAACGATCACACCAGTAACCTATAGACCATTTAAGATATTGGACTTGCCTTCTGAGAGCCTCAATGCAAACGTTTGATTGCACATAGCTTCTAATTAATCATTGAAGGCACTATAGCGAATTTCTAGCCTATCTTCATGCTTCTTCAAGCCGCTAAACTTCTTAACATTTTGCCTCAATATAGATTTGGTTTGTAGGCTCATACAACTTGCTTCAAGGATTTGAGGAAATATGACACCCACCATGCTTACTATCATGGGCCCGAAGCTTTTCCTAGCGTTCGCACATATCATGGCCTGGCTGCGCCGCGCAACCAGCAACCACTCTCTTCCCTTCCCACTCGTATGCGCAAGGGAAACATAAGCAAAACAACAACACAACACAAGTCTGACCTGGTGCAAGGGTCTCCGCCCAAGTTATATAAATTAGTTTGTCAAAATACACAAGGTAGGGAGAGGGCAAAACTGATCCACCAGGTTGAAAGCTTTCCTCTTAGCTCCCTAGTTCGCAGTGCATGAACAAAATCAGTTCTCTATCAGTCTGAAATTGGCCATCCCTATACTACTAGGAGTACAAAACCCACCTAATACAAGAGTCCTCACCCTGACCAACTCTTAGCCCATAAGCATTCTGCCCCTAGCATAGATTAAGAAGCCTGCAAGTGTCCCATCTTCAACTAGAGTCCAGCGCCATGCTGCCTCCAAAGGTTTGCCCATCCAAGGAAACCAGCAACTTTGACTCGCATCCGCCTTAGGAGTGTGGCTAGCCTACCTGTGTGAGTCCTGTCCATCCTAGGAACTTGCTGCACGGACTCTTACTCAAGCTAGGAGTGTAGCGATACTGCATAAGTGAATCCCGTCCGCCTTAGGAATCCTTCCCTAAGTCCAAGTAGTGCCCAGCTTTGCTGAAAAAGTCCCGCCCGCGCAAGGACTCCTACTCAGCCTGCTCCGCAAGGTGAGTAGCTCGTCCGGAATATCTCCCGCGCTATCCCAGCATCCATCCGTGCCTAAGGGGTTGCATAGGCTGTCCGTCGCCCAGCAAAACTTGGCTGTTTGTTACTAAGTAAGGGGTAGCCGCCCCCTTTCCCATCTAGCAAGTTAAGGGGCTAACACTTTGATGGAGAATAACTTGAAGACGGTTAACTTCAATTGGGAGAATTGTAGACGACAGGTGAAACACAAATCAGTCTCCAAGTAGAAAATATTTAGAAGATGGAGCATGGTCTGCAAGGCGAACATTCAAGAGAATGTTTGGCATATTCTGCCGAACATATGGGCTGAAAACAGGCAATCACAATAACTTGAGTGGGGAACATTTGATCTCAAGTGAATATGTTCGGCCTTCATGCATGTTTTTCTGGAACCGACTTTAGGGTGCTCTATATGATAAATCTTTACATGTTTGGACTCCCTAACGGGATGAGGGCTTCCAATGTATGAATAGGTGTGTTATAACCTTATGGTTATGGGTTTTTAATGATTTTATGGTTGTAGGTTTTTAAGAGAGGAAGGGCTTCGTTGTGAGAGGTAAGCAATTGTGTGTGCTTGTAATCTATTTCTACACATTGTAATTGTATCGAAGTACAGTGAATTGGTTAAGTCGCAGTAGTAGGCTTCTAGCCAATCCACGTTAAAATTCTTGTGTCTTCTTTCTTTTATTCAATCTCTTCTTCAAATACAATTTTCCCATCTTATGTTTTAATTTTTGCACTTAATCATCAGAACATTTCTAGTGCAAACCCAAGTGAAGGAAGTGATATGTGATAAGCTTACATGAAAATCACGTGTAATCGTAGTTTAATCACTAGATCAGCGGCTTCAACTTAAATTCACCCTTGCAACTTTTAAAATTGCAAGTTGACTAGGGGTGTTAAAATAATCTCAATTAAACTCGAGTTCTACTCAGTTCGACTCGTGTTCGAGCTTGAAATGGAAATTGGTCAAGCCAAACTCAAATGTACTTGTGTTCAAAATTTAAACTCACATTAAATACATTATTTTTAAAATATACATTATATTACACATTATATATAGATTTTATGTCTCCCAAATTTTAACTCTTTTCATAAAATATATCATTTTTATTTTTTTTATGTACAACTCTATGAGACTTTTTGATAGAGGAATTATATAATATATATCATGAGATCTAGAACCATTTTTTTATAAAAATTTACTCCATCCTTATGTATTAATAGCCTAACTTAGAAAATCAAAATCAACGAAGACTAGTTTATTTAATTTTCTAATCTAACATATTGGACCACCTACTAACCATAATCATTTTAGTAGGAGTTTTTTCCACATTACCTGGCCTAAGATACAAATATTTCATATTCCCTGGTTTTGTAAAAAACATTCCATAGAACCTGGGTTTACATGATATTTAGAAAAAAATGGACCAAAATACCCTTTCAACAAGGTTTGGGTTAAAAATCGTGTAAACTAGTTGTGAGGAAGCATAAACAAAGAGGAGATCGGAGCTCAGAGACGATTTGTGATTTTCGCCCAGCAGTTTTCATCAACAACAAATTCCAATTTCTATTCGGTAATTGTCGGCCTCCCTCACTTCATTAGAGATTGTTCTTCTCTAATTTTTGTCTAAAAATTTCTAACCACATAAACTATTTATCATTACAAAAGGAAATCAAGATGATACTACAACTCAAAAAATGAATCTTGATGGACTATCTAGGGAGAACATGGCTATATAAAAATGGAGAAGGATGTAGATGCCAAGGAAGGATATTGTAGAATAGCTATGATGACCTCCTACCCTATTGTGAAAGAGGGACTGTAGTATGATTTTTTATATGCAAGTTTTACTATGTAGAACATATTATGTAAGCATGTACAGGATCTCAGAGGTTTTTATCCCTGACTTGATGAACAATTGTATGAATAACAAATACTGACGAATATCGTGTTATCAATAACATGCTATGGTTACATATCATGTTATCGATAATACGCTATGGTTACATATCGTGTTATCGATAATACACTATGGCGAATATCGTATTATCGTATATGTGATATAGAGGAAAATAAATAACACATCTTGTTGGCATATCGTGTTATCGATAACACGTTATGACGAATATCGTGTTATTGATAACACGCTATGCCAACATATCGTGTTATTGATAATACGCTATGCCAACATATCGTGTTATCGATAACACGCTATTGCGAATCTCATGTTATTGATAATACGCTATAGCAAATATCGTGTTATCGATAACACGCTTTGGTGAATATTGTATTATCGTATATGCGATATAGAAGATATCGTAACATATTGTATTATTAATAGCACACATTGTTGGCATATCGTGTTATCAATAATACGCTATGGTGGCATATTGTGTTATCGATAATACACTATGGTGGCATATCATGTTATCGATAATACGCTATGGCGAATATCGTGTTATCGTATATGCGATATAGAGAATATTCATATTATGGGTTGTTGGCTCAAAGAATACATATCGTATTATCAAAACTACATTTTATTAACATATCGAGTTATCGTATATGCAATATGGATTAAGTGTTGGACATAGGCTATGTGGAGCGTGAGATTTTTGGCTCATTTAATGGGAGCCATCCTCTCGTTCTCGCATTCTCGGAAGTCTCGTGAGTCATGCAAAGTTGATGTATTCTACCTAATTTTATTCGGATTCGTTGTACTCCCAAAAATCATTTCTTTTTGCAGCATTCAATCCCCATTTGGCGCAAGTCTCCAGAGTCCTTCAATCCGTTCTAAACGCAACCCAGTTTTTTAGATTGCCGGAACATTCTGTTTGTTATAATTTAGCGAGCACTAAAGTAGCTTCCTTTGATTCCCCCTTTTGAACCAGTTTTTGAATTGAAACCAGGAGGTGGTTCTGTTTTGGTTTGTTCTCTAGAACACATGATTGAGAAGGAGAATTTTTTTACTTTCTATCGATCATCTTTAAGTGGGTGATTTATTTTCTGTATGTTGAGTGTTTTGATTTTGCTCATACAAATTTGTGCCATTGTCGGTAATTTTTCACCAATAATGAGATAAGACCTTGAGTGTAGATTTAGGTTTGACCTAAGGGTATATTTGTCCTAAACTAGGTCATATGGGATTAAGTGTTAAAATGAAGAGAATATGAAATATTTGTATATCTAACCAGGTAATATGGAAAAAAACTCTTTTAGTAATTTTTCTCCGAATGCCTCTAGGTCACCAATTACAAAACTAAATAATGATTACAAGACATAGCAATTCGACTCTGCTTGAATTCGACTCAAACTTGATTCGAACTTAACTCGAGCTCAAAATTGAAGTTTAAACCTCAAGCTTGAACATTTTGAATGTCAATAATACTCGGCTCATTAATACCTCTGAGCTCGACTAAGGACTCCACTTTGACGCACAAAATACTGACTCATAAGTTGATCCAAATCACACATCATGTATCGCATTATTTTGTTATAAAAATGCCAACTACATTAAACAGAGGACATATCTAAAGGATCCTTAGCAATGGAAAATGGCTAACAATATCTAAACACTGGATCCGATTTCACTGGGGTCTATCTTTCTTTTCCAACAAAAGGGACACATCGCCTTTTTAACCCGCAGACATTGATAGATGCAAATCTAGTGATGAAATCGACGATATGGAAGACTGAATATTGCCATAAGGAGCGAAGCACAAATCATCAACGGGTTTAGTTGGCATCACAGTCATCAGCCCAAGAGCATCAGCTTTCTTGCACACCAAAAAGCAAAAGCCCCACCGCAGCTTCCAGAGGATCATCACCACTCCAGGGTAGTGACACATGGTCTGTCCCATCGCACTGTGCCCACTTTCTTGTTCCAAGCTCTCTATCACTCATTTGCACGTCCTGGTCTCCCAGACAAAAAGCCTCTGCTCGCTTGTGGACAACCACAGCAAGAGGAGCCAGATCTCTGGAGATCATTTTGCTCGCCATTATCCCCCAGAACTCCAAAATCCACATGCCCACCAACAAAGCGACAAGAGTATACCAAGACAAGAAGCATTCACTAATTGAACTTATATGACAAATCCCATGTAGTTGGGTCGATCACAATCATGAAAACTCCTGGGAAACTGCTACTCCATTATTCTCACCATCTATATAGGTTGGCTCAAATCTGTTTAAAAAAAAAAGGATCAAACCTAAGTTTTGATCGGACAGCACATCATAATCCATTAAGATTTGTCGGGAGACACGTTTCGATCACTTGGCGTTTAAATGCCTTCCTATTATGGCATTTGAATTCATGAGGATTGAGGATGGATCTTTGTCTATTCAACATAGCCTTTTGGCAAATAATACTGTGTACTCAACACATGATCTGATGTTATTGCTTTTAGCTCATCAGTTGGTTCTTCAGGTAATCATGCTTGATGTCAACATCCGCATTTGATCATTTTTCGAAATAGTCTTTTGCAGCTTTTTATACAAACGACATAAGCCAATCAAAACTTGTGACAGCTTGTCCACCATAATCTTCGCTAGTTCAGTTAGGCTCCGTGACAGCTTTGCTGCTTACCCCATTGGTATTTACCTCACCCAAAAAATTAATATACTTATATCTCATAACAAACGTTTTTTTTTTCAAATGGCTTTTACCCCTTCACTTTGGTAGAATAAACCCTCCCCTAACCTTCCACTCCACCTCACCTTAAGACAAATTAAATCCAACATTGCCTCGCCCCTGATCCCTCATCACCCAAGCCCTATGAGAAAATCCACACCTCTAAATGACGAGAAAGTACCCAGTGGAATGGCTCTACCACGTATCCGTACATATGTCTATTCATCTTTAAATACGTAATCCAAAATTTGTGCTTCATCTTACTCAATTTTAAACACGTATAAATTTATCAAACATATCACTCATTCAAAAGGCATATCTACCACGTGTCCCGTACAAATAATTTTTCCTAAATGACATACCGATGCAGCATAAATGTTGGGGCCAATGCAAATGGGGCACAATAATGAAGAGATGCACGGCAAGAACAACAGTAGCGCTAGCGCTGTAGAAGAATAAGGTACAATAGAAGAGTAATTTAAAGTGAAGTATGTGATAAAAATATTGGGTTAAGATGACCAATTTTAAAATGATTTAAATATGAGTTAAATGACAAAATATGTATGCTATGAATGAAAAATGGGGTAAGGGACTTCTTTGAGTAATAGAACACATGCATTAATCCCTACAATAAAAAGGACTATTAGCGGTGCTTTTAAGCATAATTAATAATATATTATTAGTGACATTTGTTTTTATGTCACTTATTTTTTTCTTTTTATGACGCTTTATGAAGCGTTATTAATATTAAATTATTAGTGATACTTAATTCTAAGCATCTCTAATAATTAGTTATTAGTGACGATTCATACAGCGTCGCTAATATAAATAATTTTAAAAATAAAAAATGTCTTATTTGCGATGCTTGTCTATGCATCGCTAATAATAAAAATAATAAAGATATTATTAGTGATGCTTATGAAAGCATCCTTAATAAGAAAAAATAATCATTAGCGACACTTTTAAAAAGTGCCGCTAATAAAAAAATACTAAAAAAGAAATATTGTGTATTAGTGACGCTTTCTAAAGCGTTGCCAATATGTAAAAAAATAATCATTAGCGATGCTTTTGAATGCATTGCTAATAACTTAAAAAAAAGTATCCCACCGAAGGCTGGATGACCGGGGGGAGGCGACCGAATACTGTGGAGGAGCCGGATCCGGGAACGCAGGGGGGGGGGGGGGGGGGTGATCGCGGAGAGGGGTGAGGAGGGGGAGCTGGATTCCGGCACCAGAATGGAATCCTCCTGTCAAAGAAAGGGGAGGAGGCGGAAAACAGAGAAGGAGGGGGTGACCAGGGAGAGGGGCAAGGAGGGGCAGCTGGAATCCGGCGGGGAGCCAACTAGAGCCACCTCCTCCGATTGGACATAGGGGAGGAGGGGGCGGAAATTGGGGGGGGGGGGTGGATAGAGAGGGAGAGGGATTTAAACGCAATGGAATTTTGCCCGCCTTTCTTTCATTTGCGATGCTTTGAAAGTGTCACAAATTATGCTTATTGTGACGTTTGTGTATACACATCGCAATAAGAAAAATATTAGCGACATTTATATGTAAATATCACTAAAAAAAATAGAGAAAAGAAAAAAGAGATAAAGATAGAGACAGAGCGAGAAGTGGAAGAGAGAGAGGGGGAAGAGAGAGAGAGAAGAGGGAGATGGAGATGAGATAGACAGAGAGAGAAGAGAGGTTGAGACAGTAGAGAGAGAAGAGAGGATGAGAGAGGAAAGAAAGAGGACAGTGGGAAAGGAGAGATATTTTTAAAAAATTAAGCCTATTTGCAACACTTAGTAAAGAGCATCGTAAATAGTAACGATTATTAAAAATATAACTTTATATTATTTGTGATGCTCATAAGTAGTGTCGCAAATAGTATAAAACTGGTTTTTTAATAATCATTACTATTTGCGATGCTCAGTAAAGAGCATTGCAAATAGTTATAATAGTTGTGATGCTTAACAATATGCATCACAACTATTATAACTATTTGTGTTGCTCTTTACTGAGTGTCGCAAATAGGCTCATTTTTTTAAATCTCTCACTTATTTCTCTCTCCTCTCTCATCCTCTCTTCTATCTCTCTCCCCTCTCTCATCAAAAACAATTTGATTGCAAAACATATGCACAAATTGTCGGTTCATCCGGGTGACGAGAAAACTAGAGCCGTGATACCGAACGACATTCCTCCCGATACTCATGGGGTAGCTAGAGACTCAAAAGGATAGAAGCTTTTCCATGATGCTCCACACCTATATGTGTGTGCCAAAACCAATTATTTTTCTCGGTGGGTATCCAGAGAGTGTAAGCATTGGCGTATCATTGTATGCATCAGATCATAATCTTTTCTCAAAAACAGATGTCAATCATAATCTTTTCAAAGAATCATTCAAAAATTAAAATATCGGACTGAAAAATTATCAGAAATCGATCATACTTTTTTTAGAGAGGCATTTGATTGAGAATTAAAGCTTATGACAAAAAATAGACTTTTCACATTTAAATTAGAACGTATATTCCCGATTCACATCACTCTCAGAACAAACATTTCAAACCAAACCAGACTTGAAATCAAAATTTATCTCAAAGCATTAGCAGAATCAACATTGGAGTTATCCACTAACTCCCATTTCCCATAACACGGGCGTTTGATGGTTTCTCTGCAGTAATTCTTCTAGCTATCGAGATAACTTTGCAACTTCAAATCATATTTTCAAAACAATGAGGATTTGAATTCAATGTTAAATCCACCAACAGAAACCCTAGAGCAGTCCACTATTATCGCGCGTCCCATACCATGGTTATTTAGTGGTTTCTCTTAGGGAATGCCACCATCTTTTAAAATAATTGAATTTAATTTCAACACACCAGCAGAACTAGCCCAAGAGTGATCCACTAATACCACATGTCCCATACCATGGTTATTTAGTGGTTCTTCCTATGTAGTTCCACTATTTTTCTAAAATAAACCTTTCAAAATGCAGACATTTCAAAAGTAAATCTTGTGTTAAGATATTGGCAAAACTTGTTGCATAGCTATTCACCAACACCTCACGTCCCATACCATAGTGTATAGTGGTTGTTCCTTGGCAACTCTACCGCTTTTCTAAATATATTTAGTTGATAAACAAATGAATTTTTTTGAAACAAATAATTTGAAACTTGCTCTAAATAGTATAAAAAGGCATGGGATGACCTAGGGAGAGCAGCCAATTGCAGAGAAGGGTTCGGCCATCATCTTCCTTCAAGAAGCTCCAATGTGAAGTAAGATCCACCTGAGAATAAACCAAAGAAGAAAAAGAAGAAAAAGAGAAGAATGAAGCTGAGATCAAGTTGGCCAAGTTAGAGTTTTCATTTTCTTTATGTTTAATTTTCTCTTAAGTTTCTTTCTATCAATGGTAATTTTATTTCTTAGGTTAATGAGTAGCTAAACCTCTTTTTTAGGGCATGGATGAAGCTTCATTAAATTATAGAATTTCATGATTATGAGATTTGATTAATTTTTCTTAGTAGTGGATTTAATGTTATTTGTTTCTACCTCTTTAATTAATGAGCTTGATTTGGATATGAGTTTAATCATGCTTCTCTCATGATTTAAGTTGGTTATCATTAGTTTCTTACTTAGTTTCATCTTGTTTAATATTGAAATTGGGTATTAGTTGTGATTGACAAATTGTGGATACAATTAATGACTTGATTTTAATCCATTGAAGTGAAGAGGAACAATGTATTTTTTTTTTATGCATGAGAGCTTAATGATGATATTTTTCATAATAACGAAGATTGAATTAAAGATTATTATGAGATGAATGTGAAAAAATGATTAATGATCATACTTATGAGTTTCTGTGATTTAATGAATGTGGATTCCTATGCCCTAGTATTTTGTTTATTCGATAGTGTTCAATTTATTTTGCATTGCTTTCTTATTCTTAGATTAAAGTTTTAGAATTTTGATTTAGATAGTTTAATTGCCTTGAAATTCTTATTTGCTTTTGTAAAGTACTTTAGTCAAGTCATTCTCTTTATATTGGTTAACTAGATTAGGGTTTAATTGAGTTAGACTAAATTTAGTTTTCAGATTTTAAGTCTCTGTGGGATCGACACTCGATTTAGCCGCCTAACTACTATAGATTCGTGCGCTTGTGAGTAAACAATTAAAATTTAACATAATGTTCTTCCTATCAGGTCTTGACAGGGCGGCCAGAACCTCCTTAAGCTCCGGAACATCTTTCTCATTAGGTCTAAAGGTGGTGGATAGACACTCCCTTTAGCCTGGGACATTTCCCTCATTGTGGCCCTGAATGCGACATACATAATTTCCCTTAACCCGGGATACTTTACACTTCCCGTGCTCATAGGCGGCAAACAAAACCTCCCCTACCCGGAGAGACTTTTCTCTCAATGCGCCCGTAAGTGACAGACAGACCTTCCCCTTACTCGGAGACCTCTTCTCTTTTCATATCCGTAAGCTACGGACAAATCCTATCCTTAACCCAGGGATGTATCTCACACTACGTGGCCCTTCAGTGGAGGACGGAGTCTCCCCTACTCGGGGCCACTTCCCTCGTTGTGGCCTGACGACGGAGGATGGAGTATCCTCTTACCCCGAGCCATTTCCCTTTCTTCGGGGCTGGAGGGCAACAGGTAGAGTCTCCTTTAAATTTAATTAAAATTACATAATTACCCCTAACCCTCGGGTTAAGCGTAATCGGAACACGGGGTGTTATAGCCATGCTTTCCTTGCTCCTCCGCGAGCTACCGATACTTTCCTCAGTACTTTTTCTTTCTCACTATGCCAAAAATGGCTGTCAGACGACTGTTTCGTCGTTTCCGTCGGCTGTTTCTGATCAGCCACCACCCCCATGTGTGGCCGGATCGACCTTCTATGCCCCCTCCACTCCACTCCTCCGCCCGGTTCAACCTCCGCCCCATTGTTCCTCTATTTTCCGCCCAGTTAGACACTTTGGTGTGTCTCGGGTCGTTGCCATCCGCAAGCCGTGGGCCATTTGGCCATCTTGAGCTCTACCCTGTCTCCGCGACAGCGAGGGCTAGCCACACTTGGCCAGATTATGCACACCTGGAATGGGCCACTTGCCCTTGCCCTTGCCCTTGCCCTTTATCGTGCGAGATGCATAGTTGCCCACACCAAATGTGTTGGTTGTGGGTGGCAATCGGCGATGTTGCCATTTCATTCGGCCACCACCTCCTAGCCCTAGCTTAGTTGCCCTTTTGTGGGCCTTGGGCTGCTACCATCCGACCCATCTCCCCATAGAGTGGTTTTTTTTTGCCGCATGTGACTACACATGCATTTCAGGGTTTAGGCACCGTATTTTTGCCAATAGACCATTGGCTCGATCCGCCACCTACTGGATTGACCATTAGATCCCTCCTCCACCTCTGCTCTATCCTTGAGCATCGCCTCATGCCCATTTGCCCTTATGTGGATGCAAAATTGACATCGTTGAGTTCTATCCACTGTTGATTTTGATGTCTTATGGTCGGCCTAGTACTTCTATGTTGTCGGCTGAACTTCAGTGAGGACACCTCAACTTTCGGTCGCATTTGCCAATTCTTTGGCAAGACCTTTCTCTCAGTCGTGGATTGCGGATTTTGTCGTGTTGATCTATGTCACCCCATTTGGCCATAATTGCTTTCGGTGCTTCCTAAACCCTCGGGACATCAGCTCTCTCAATTGGCAATGCTTTTGGACGTCAAATCCACCGCTAACGCTGCCACCATCATGTGCTCGCCATCAAACATCATGGATTACAAGGTAGGGAAGCTTTGAACTAGTAATTTCATGATAACATGCTTTGAATGTGTAGCAACATGCTAGGATTGTATGATTCAATGCTTTGGTTGTTAAATCATGATCTATTTGCATGATGTAAGAGGATAAATTATGCCATGTTGAAATGCATATGACGTGCATGTGAGCTCTAAGTATGGTTGTTGTATGTGTGTGCTAGTGATGGCTAGCTAGTATGTTGGTAAGCTACGTATGTGGATTATGTATGTACTAGTGATGGCTAGTGAGTATGTTGGTAAGCTATGTCTGTGGGATATGTATGTGCTAGTGATGGCCAACGAGTATGTTGCTAAGCTATGTATTGAGGTAGCCGATAATGAGTCAGCTGAGTATTTCTCATGCATTGCCATGATGTTTATCCTATGGGATGTTGTCTATTTGCTGTATTGAACCCTATATGTCTTAATGCTCTGTTGAGAGAGATGTATATTTTCGATTTGGTCTGTGTGCTGTATTAAGCCCACACGTTTGATGCTCTATTGAGAACGCTATATGATTCTACCCAAAAGTGACATTGTATGATTTATGCCCAAGAGTGGCGTTGTATGATTCTGCCCAAGAGTGGCACAATATGATTTCTGCCCAAGAGTGGCACTGACATTATAAGACCCCTAATGTGTGGGTAATTGTATGGCCCCTAATGTGTGGGCATTTATGTTTGTGCCCTTAGGTAAGTAGTATCATGGAACTGCTCTTACCTGTTTGATCTTGTGCCCCATGAGCATCTAGTCAATCCCCGAAGGTTAAGGTGATGCCCTAGTGGCATACTTTTCCATTTCGACGTTGAAGCTTATTAGTTGTAATGAGTCTCAGTGGTCGATAGTATGTATATGACTGTATGAGTGAGTATGTATGTTTATGAGTATGAGTTTCTGAGTGAGATTGTAAGAGTATGATTTTGAGCAAGATTGTAAGAGTATGATTCTGAGTTGTAAGTGTTAAATTGTACGAGTAAGGTCGTACGAGTAAGATTGTATGAGTAAGGTCATATGAGTAAGATTGTACGAGTAAGGTCATATGAATAAGATTGTTCGAGTAAGGTCATATGAGTAAGATTGTACGAGTAAGGTCGTACAAGTATGTGTAAGTTATATAAGTGTATGATTGTACGAGTAAGTTTTTAAGACTCTGATTAAGAGTGTATGTGTAAGATTGGTTTGATGGTATGTATTTGGCATAATTATATGCATATGTGCATGATTATTATATTCTGCCCACTTCATGTTTGAGATGCATGAACGCATCTATATATGGACTTAATGAGTTCATTGCTTAGAAGTCCCCTATTGGGTATTTTCCTACTGAGTATGAAAATACTCATTTACCCTATTCTTTTAGCCCCGTTGTTTGATAGGCCTTTGAGAGTTTGATGTAAGATCCCTAAACTTGATCCGGTTTATCTTTTCCTATTTAATTGATTAAGTGTGGTTTAATGTTAATTCTGATCGGTTTTGATTATTTTCGAAAATTAAAGCGGTTAACAAAGGTTTTAACCAAAATTTTATTCACATTTCAAGTTTTTAAGTTAATTTAAGTTATTTGGAATTTTATTGGAATTTTTAGAATTTTAACTATTTTCCCGAAAATTAGGATTGCCAGGACCCATCGTGGCCCCACGTGTGAAATTTGAATTTTTAGCCCAAAAGGTCCTTAACATCAACCTAAAACCCTAAAATTTTTATACATCAAATTGGGATTCAATTAAGGAAGTTTTACTATATTTAGTATAAAATCTTATTTGTACCCCATTAGTTAATTAGGTCTACCCCACCCTTTATTATAAAAGGAAAGGAACAACCACTTTCCCAATTAGGAAAGAGCTAATACCTGGACTTAGGAGCCTAATCCCCATTTTCCTAAAAGAGAAAGGAGATTAAGGTATGATTTTGCTTAATATTTCATTAATTTATTAGGGTTTTGCCTAAATCTTTTTAATCTCTTCCTTTGCTTTTGATTAATCTCGATTTTCACTAAAAAACTATTGATTTGGGTTTCTATTTCAAAACCTAATGTTTAAAATTTCATTTTTGGGTCTCTTGAACCCTCGATCTACTTGTTCTTGAAGGTTTTAGATGTTTTCAAATCAGATTTGAGAAGTATTAATAAAAATCATATTTTTGGGTAGGTTTTGGAGTTTAAGGAGTCATTTCAAATCAAGAACTTGCTGGCAGGTAAGGGTTTTGGTCCCAAACATTGATGTGATTTGGATTTAAGTTTTGGTGTGGTTTTGAAATGGGTTCATGATTATGAGCTTTAATGGTGATTTGAGAAAGGTTTAATTTTTAATGAAATTTTTTAGGGTTTATGTTTAATAATGGTTAGATTTGATGTTCTGGAAGCATGGATTGCATTATAATGAAGTTTGGGGATGTTATTTGATGATTTATGAAGTGTATGTGAAGTTTCGGTTTTAAATTTGAAGTGGGGAAGACAAACCAGAACAACTGTTATGGCGTTCGAACAGCCTTGCAGGATGATCGATCGGCCAGTCGATCGAACGGCCCTGCAAGCTGATCGAACGGCTCTACTGCAGTTTGGCTATTGTTTATTCTTTTGTTTCCTTTCATGTTTTTACCCTTAAATACTATATCCAATGTTCATGCTGAGTAATTTGAGTTAGGATGAGCCACTGGAAGGACATGTTATTGATGTTAGAAGTTATGAAAAATATTTATGTATTTTGTGAAATTACATGTTGTTGGCTAGACATGTTGGGATTTCTTATCTTAAATCTATGATTGGATGATTCCTTATGTTTTAAGCATGATTCCAGTAGAATTATAACATGAGAATGAACTGATATGTCTTCATATAATTTGATTAAATTGTGGGTGAGTGATGATGCCATGTCTAGATTTAAGTGTGGTGTGAATATGCTTGCATAGTTTAGCATGAAGTTCCACTTGACTTGGTTGATGGTTTTAATGGTTTTCACCCATGATTTCAGTTGGAACCAAGATTAGATGTGAATGGTATGATGATGAGTTAATTACAAGGCATGTTCATATGGTTAGAGTTAAATACTTCTACCATGTACACATACACATGTGGGGGATGGTTATGATGTGGTTTAGTATTATGATTATGAAAGATGCATGAGGGGTTGGATTGAGCACTTATCATGAATTAGGATTCATGTATGCCTTGCCCACGTATGTACCTTGTTGCATGCATCATGAGACGAATTTTCGATTGAGACTTTATCGAGATTGGTCATGTTTGATCGATTGGATGCAATGATGTGAGATTGCGTGATAGATTAGTCGATCGTTGGCTTATCGGAAATTTGTTGGTCCGAAAGGACATGATTTCGATTTGAGTTCCTATGTGGAACATGGATACTCCCCTAGTTGAGTGGATTTGAGTTGATATTGAGTTGAGATGAATAGGGGATGAGTTGTGTATTTGTCTTACGGTTGAGATTTCTTAAGATAGTCATCTAGACCCTGTGAATTTAGAGTGGTATGCCTTCATGCACCGGCTACCACATGTTCTAGGTTTCCTATGTGGAAACCTGGACTCTTCCCACCTCAAAAGATGTTCATGGGTGAACACAACTACTCTAGGATCTCTGTGTGAGAATTCAGACGTTCTTGACCAGAATTGTCCTAGGCGAGCAGACTTAGGGGCTAACTACCCTGAACACTTAATGTTTCTTGTGTGGGAACCGGACTATGTCCATCATGTGTGGCTTGTTTGTATTCTCTCCATGATGGTAACATTCACCATTTGTTGATGATTCATGTGTTTGAGATAGTATTATGCCCAGGTTACACAAGTTGTGTAGGGATAATGGTGATTATGTGACACATGTGATTATGATTTATTATGCATAATTTAGTATCATGTAATTGAGATTCTTATCGTGCAGGGTGAATTATCTATGGATGAGTATTATGAGTATGCATTATGTGATTACGTGTTGAGTACATATGTTATGTAGGTTGGATACTATGAAGAAGAATGACTTGATGTGCATGATTATGGATGTGATTGTGTGAGAATTACTTATTATACAGGATAGATGTGATGCCATGATGTGATTATTCATACCATGATTAGCATGTATGTGATACTCGATGTAGGATGAATACTTGTAGAATTTGGGGTATGGTAAGGGGATTGATCAGAAATGGGGATATTATGTGAAATGTTGACATGAATTGCCTTGTTGATGGTCTGTGGTGATTTTTTAATTAATGTTACCGTATTTCAAACCTTACTGAGTTTTACTCAACCCTCATTCTGTGTTTTGTATTGGGGCTGCATAGCGTGACATGTAGTTAATCAGGATTCCCTGTATGCGGGACGACCGGGATATGTGTGGGATTAAGCATGGATGCTACCAGATGTTATTTTGTTTTCTAATTTATGTTATTATGATCATAGAACACCTTGTATGGGTTACTATGTTTATGACTCGTGTGTATCTTCTACTTTTAGACTTGTCTTAGATGTTCGGATTCTAGCCACGTGTCGGCTCAGGATTTTATGCATGTGGGTTGTGAGTGAGGATTTATTTCAGAGTGGTTATCCTCTTTTCTTTTACCTTATTACTCTTGCTCAAAGGACTAAAGGTGTGCGACTCCATGTTTGTGTTAAATACCCAATTAAGGGGTTAAAGTCTTCCTCAATGCAACTTAGTCGCCCCTGTGTGCTTCGACCGACCCTTGAACCGGGTTCGGCTCGAGTGGGGCGGGCGCTAGGTTGTGACATTTGTGGATGAGAGGTCCTGGAGATGGATGCTCATTTCAGTGATTGATTGTTTTCCCTCTGACTCAGGTATATCCTTGACTCATTGCGAGTATTATTTTGTGCCACGATCTGATGTATTAGGTGAGATGAGAATTAAAGTGTTTATGCTTTCTGGACATGTAATTTGGATTGACTGTGGATTGTTATGAGGCTTGCACTCAAGGATGCCTGGGAGAGATTTGTATTTAAAGTCTATGATCATAGCAATTTATTCGTATATTTATTTTCGAGTAGCACCTGAGGATGTTTGGTTTGGCCGTACGATGTTTGATTGAATGAGCAAAAAATTTAGATTGAAAAAATTGATGTGTGATGTTTTAAATTATAAGCTGCTTTCACAGGTTTTGCATTCGTCATTTTTCTTGATTATGACCATAATGTTGTAAAAAAGTTTCGTAAATTTAAAAAACATTGTGATGAAAAATCTTGGGCGTTACACATCCTCTCTTCTTTCTCTACCCTCTCTCTCCCCTCTCTCTCTCTCTCTCTCTTTCTTTCTCCTCTCTCTCTCTCTCTCTCTCTTTCTCCTCTCTCTTTCTTACATGAGAATCCTTAATAGCATGAATGGAATTCCTAGAAATATTACAAGAAGCATAAGAGTGAAAGAACTTTGTGCATTGCTCCCCTTCCAATAGCCATTTAACTTGAGATTTCTGTCTGAAAAAGGATTATTCTCTCGCAAGCCCTGATTATAAGCAAATAAAGCTTTTGCTTCTTCAAGAATTAGGGCATCATTAAAAGGGTCCACTTTGAGTAATACCCCCTAGTGTTGAAGAGAGACTACTTGGCAACATCAACTCTATTATGAATTTTCCTACACTTGTCTAGATTCCATTCTCTAATTGAAATTGTTTGAAGCTTCAATTTTTGAACGAAAATGAATAATGGATTACCATGAACCACAGGATTCCAAGAAGAAATGACCAAATCCCTAAAACTATTAATACTCATCCAACAATTGAAAAATATGAATGACCTATTTCCAGGAAGAGAAGGAGGATTAATATCAACATACAAGGGACAATGATTAGATAGTTATGGGAGAAGACAATGCAGTACCATCCTTGAGAATCTATTAATCCAAATACTATTACAAAATGCTCTATTAATCTTTGAGACAATTCTTCTACATCTAGTACTTTTGTTGGACAATGTAAATGAAGAGTCAAGATTAATTTCAAGAAGCCCTACATTGTGAACAGAACAAATAACTTCTAACAAATAAAATGAAGGAATAGAGTTACTGGCAATTTTTTCCCCAAGGTGGAAAGTGGAATTAAAATCACCAATAAGAAGCCAAGGGGAAGAAGTTGTAGTAGATTGGCTTCCAATCCAATTCCATAGCTAACACTAATCATGGTAAAAATTGCTGGCATATACAATAGTATATTAAAAGCAAAAATTGTCAAACAATTTATATTTAGAGCAATGAATATATTTAGAACTCTTTTCCACCTTGCTAATGGAAAATAATGATGCATTCCAACCAATCCAATTCTTCAAGAAGGAGAAGATTAATAATAGTCCATATAAGACCATCTTGTATTGATATAAACTGAATATGCTTAGCCTTATGCTCTTTGACTTGAGTTTGATTGAGACCTAGAATACCCACAAATTGTTTCCTAAATAAGGAGCGAACATATGCTCCCTTATCTAGGTAAATAAGACCATGTATATTCCATGAAACTAAACTCATCAAAGATATGTAAAGGTTTACCCTCGACCAAGGCTAGATCTGAGCTCTCTATCAGAATATTGTGTAATAGCTAGATCATCAATATCATGAGAATATAAATGAGAAAACTTTGCTTCAATATTACAGTCACCATCATTTGCAACAATAGATAAACTAACATAGAGATCACCAATAATGATATAATCTTATTGTAAAAGCATATTATCAGAAAATTTATCTTGTTTTCCATAGTTTTTAGAGTTGGGCACCAAAGCCTCATGTTGAATAGGACTGGAAGTGTTTGCCAAATTACCTCTTGACACACTAACTCTAGAAGCCATCATTTTGTTTTCTTTTGGATCCATATGATGTAATCCATTATGGGGATTAGCCAATGGGAGATCATGCTAAATAGGATGTGGAACAATAGATAGAATGATATCACCTTGATCAGCAATTTGAAGAAAGCCCTAGAGTTGAGGTTGTAAATCATTTCATGGAGAAGCCGAACTATGAGATGGAATAGCACTAGCATCAACAATAGTATTCCCATCTCTTTGTACCCATATATGTGATGTGTGGTAAGAGGCTGAATCATGATCAAAGCATTTACATCGATTACAAACTTTTGGCTTCTATTCATAAACAACTTCTTGGAAAAATCCAGAGTCATCCTTGAGAAGGATATAGACTTGATCTCTATGAGTGCAATCAATATCAATCTCCACACAAAGACATGCAAAGGATAGTCATTGACAAGATTTTGTTAACTGGTCCATATGCAGAGGACAACTGATAGAACTAGAAATTCCTGCACTCCAATATTGTAATGGGAGATTGGGCAATCTGATCCATACTGGAATAGAATTTAAAAGATCTCGGACAGGTTTGATGTTTGTATTCCAACGCTTGAGAATAAATGGTTGGCCTACTATGGACCATATAGATCCAAGCACTTTGAGGCAATTTTCCTCACATTCAAACTTGAACAAAAAGAAGTCATTTGACAAAAAAAAGAATCTTGAATTTTTGACTTGTTTTCCACATCCTTTCAACGAAAGTTATCAATCCCATATAGAAGGGACACTTTCCCAATAGATATCCAATAAGCGTAAATTTTCAACGCAAGCCCTCTACCTCCACTTCGTCTTCATCAACGAAAATTTCTAAAAGATTCTTGGAGGTTGGATTATGGGCATGACGTACTCATTCCTTGTAGAGTGTGTCAAACAAATTTTTCTAAGAGGATGGGGAAGAGTTCTCACTAAAAGACATGATGGGATGAACGCATAGCGTTGGACGGTGAAGGAGAAGTGAAAACAACACTACACAACAACTGTGGATGCACAACAACATAGGAAGCAATTGTGGACAATGTGAGTTGACCTATATCTGATGGTGGTGCAACTATGTTGGACGGACAAAATAGAAGAACACATCTTCTCAAATAGTATACAGAGTTACACCACGTCTCCCGCGAAAGCGATATGTCTTCCTTGGAAAAGTAAGCGGAGATCGGAATAGATAGGATTGGAGCAACATAAATTGTAAGAAATAGGATTGTAGCATCGTTTTCTAGTAGATGTTGGTGGGAGATTGCTTGGACAAACAGAGATAGAAATAGACTGAGATCAACATCTCTTTTTCATAGGCGTTGGTAGGAAATCACAACAAAGGATTGGAGCAATAGAATGCGAGCGGGGAGAAGATCCTTTTTATGATAAGTGGCAGGAGGATGGAAGCTGGAATCCTCCTGCCAGTGATCAGCTACAGTGGTGTCTAGGGGAAACCCTAGTGGTTGTAGTAGTTCCAAGGCAATTACATAGTGTTGGGGCAATCAAGGGTCCACTTTTATTACACACAATCTTAATCGCTAAACTAGCTAGTTATATCAAATTCTAAATTGATGTCATAAGGAAAGAAAGTGGGGCATGTGAGCATGGGACCACAAACACAACAGGATAGGGTTTCCCACCATCATACACCTATTTCTACCTATCAAAGACATTGACACATAAAACTAGATGTAAGCTTCATTGTTTGCATGTCAAATACTTGCATGTTGACGTTAATTGCCCAAATGGTCAACATGTTGAACGTCATGTGGGCCAGGCTGGTAACCGGTTCTAACGATAAACATTACTCTAAAAACTTCAAAGCCCATTGGTACCTCTTCTCCATATATGTCAACATACCCCTAACTTCATAAAATCATTGATTTCATTTTCCTCCAATTTTAAAAATTTCTCTTGAATTTCTAGGATGCCATAGAGATTTTGATGTTTTTGGCATCCAAGTTTTTATCGTTTGAAGCTCATTCATTGGGTATGCTCAAGGGCGAATATTTTCTACAAAAGGGTACCTGATGTAAGACACATATGGAACATGATATCTACAACCATATTATTTTAGCATGGACCCACTAGCTTAGTTCATAGTAGTTCTGATGTCTCTTGACTACTTTGTCTAACTTTGTCAAAAATTAATGCTCTGGTAGTTCACATATCTCTGTAACTTCCCCGTCGATTCGAGAACCATGTGGATTGTAGTTAACCTTCTTTTCTTTATTTTTTTTCTTTGATCAATTTTCATCCACATCTCAAATGAATCCTTCTACACCAACCTCCTTCCAAGCATACTTTCTTCTTTGGTTTGAATTTATGTAGAAGGACCAATCTCTAACAAGCATCATAAAACATTGCTTCATTAGGGATCATCTTTGGCTAATTTTATTTATCAAAACTATGTCAAAACATCCTATACAATGTTAGTCTTAAAGTATAATTTAATTAGTGTGAAAGTTGAGTTAGATATAGAATTGAAAGACTTCATAAATAGGAGCGGATGCCTTCTAAAAGTTCAAGGTTGAAGACTTCATTGAGTATCTAAGATTTGAAGGTATAATACATCATTCACGTACACAAATCACTTAGAATTAAGTTGAAATAATTTGTTAAAATGATTTTGGTCATTTTGGGTAAATTAAGGTCAAAATCTAAAAAATTGTTCATAAGGGATCAATCATCTTTGAGCATAGGACTTGTAGAGATTTTTTAAATGATTATTTTTCATTTTTTAAACTTATAGCACAACTGATTTATCGCTTGGTCAAAAGATAGATCGATTTGGTTTGTCATTCATATTGAAACAATAAATTATTGATTGCCTCGGTGAAACGATCAATCACTTGAAATTTTACTTAGTTTAGGTTTATGGAATAGAGTAATTTCCAACTTCGGTTCATTTAACCCTAACCGACTTAAGACTCTATAAAAAGCCTAAGTATGGACTAAATTGAAAAAAAGAAAATCAATATTTGAGAGGTGAAAAGGAGATAGACCTTTGTATATATTTTCCTTGCATCGCCATAGGTTTTGAGCAAAAATCTTATGGGTAAGAGATATTTAATACTGTTTACACAATCACTTTATCACACAAACAAGAGAGCTTGACGAGGAGTAGGTGATTCTTACTTATGAGGATTAAAGAATATTTAAGACTAATCAACAATCATAAAGTGTTTTGATTGAGGAACTAGAGAAAGATGAAGTTATAATGCGAGGAGAAAAACTTCAAGATGGAAACTTGAAGGCCAACAACAAAAAGGAAGAGAGAAGAACAAAGAAAGAAGTTTTGCTTCTGTCAGAGTCTTTCGAGTTTGGTTGTTTATTCTTGGTCCAGTAAAAAGGTCTTACTTGCTAATGCATTGATTTAGTCGAGAGAAAGGTTGTTCATGGATTTATCTATCCTAGTTGTGGTTTTCCACATAAAAATTCCTTGTGTGATTCTTGCATGCTTGTGGTTCAATTGTTTGGTAGATTGTTCATAAACTTTTTTGAAGGATTAGGTTTTCATTTCTGCTACATAAACAAATTCTTGTGCAAAGGAGGACATAACTCGTAGTCTTTATCTTTATTAGATAATTAGACTAGGGGTAATGTGGTGATCAAATAGGTTGATTAGACAAATATTAAACTTACAATTAGTAGTTGAGGATTAAGATGCATTGCTTGTGAGTGTTGATTAAAATCTACCTTGTGTCAAAATTTGAGATCAATCAGGTTAAATTTTTCTTTAGGGTTCATTCAATAATTTTAAAAATGGGTAATTTTCATTAAATTTCAATTTTTTGAAATTTTCCTAGGTGTTCTTTATTGTTTATGTTTATTACCTTGCTTTTTCCTTCAGCCTATGATTTATTTAAATTTTTTAGATGAGTAAGGCATAAAAATCTACGCCAAAGGATCCAAGAGAATATTGGGAGTTTCTTTGCAGCTCTAGAGAGTGTGAGGCAGATTAGGTATGATTTTTTGTTCGTTTACGTGCCTCTATGACCAGATATGGACTTGATTGTAGATCAAGGGTATTAGATGTCTTATTTTCAGTCTATTTCCACTTTGGTAACCCCCGTCTACCCTCAACTAATTCACTAGTGGTACATGTCAATACAATAGGAGGTAGATTAGTCCTTGATAGGGATTGTGAGTAGGACGACAATTCAATTTACTCCAAACATCACTATGGTTGCAATCGACATAGAGCGACACCCGATGCATTTTCCACTCTACAATGGATACATTTTTCCTTATGATAGTATGATTTTCGGCCATCTCATTGGGCTAGAGTGAGGACATTTCCTTGATATGGCAATACATTATGCAGTACAACATATGGATTACAAGCAAGGAGAGGGTTGATCGGACGATGGTTCAGATTCTTTATCTACTATCCTAGACCTAGCTTGAGCTAGACTTGCCTTCCATCATCTTTGAACGGATGACATTTCTTCATGGGTATACACACAAGATGCTTCCATATTCGTACTTCCTTTGTTGGATATTGTGTCACATCATGTCAAAATAACCTAGACCAAGCCTTCGATAATTGGTATGGGACCGATTGATAAGCCTATTCTTTGATGAATGATTTCACATACTAGAGGCAGAGTCCTAGAACCACAGGTGATGAGGAAATTCTTGAGGATGCAGCAGAGAAGTAGATACCTACACATCGATGTAGATTGGGTATTCCAGACTCTCGACCAGTTATTTATGTGGATTTGATGGTAGTAGTTTGATGGGAGAACTCGGACACAGTTTATCATGGTTTTGTCAATCTTCTATGACTGATTCATGATCGTTCTCCACTTCATATGGGCCTTCTAGTGAGGGGGAGGATGATGATGTTTTAGTTTCATGTTTTTAATTTACTTTAAAATGTATGACATGTTGAAACTTTGGATAGTTTCTTGAGTACTATTATATATTACGGAACTTAGTTTAACATGAGCATACTTTGAGAAATGTAGTGATTATGGATTATTATTTTCATGTATTTGATAGATATTACTTGACTCTTAAACTTGATTGAATATATTTTTTATTCACTTTTTATCTATTTGTGTAAAAAAAAGGGGAGAAATGATTATTGAAAATCAAGTACTATCGCATACTTATTTGAACAGTACTATGCAAATGATTTTTGTTAAGTGTGCAGGATAAATACAAATTTCAAGACTATTTCAAGATCAATTCAAAATGGTCTTAGGTCTTAATTGAGTCAAAGTATATAATTTTGTATAAGTGAAAGTCAATGAACTAAATTGTCAAGAGTTATAATTTTTTATTTTCATACTTCTAGTGTTTTGTTATGAAATAGCCAAATGGGGAGTTTGTTAGAACATATAAGGGCATATGTATTATAATTGAATAACTTTAATGATCAAAACTATGTTGAAACTTCAAGTACAATGTTAGTCTTAAAGTCTAATTAAATTAGTGTGAAAATCGAGTTAGATTTGTAATTGAAAGACTTGAAAAATAGGAGTGAATGTGTTCTAAAAGTTCAAGGTTGAAGACTCCTTTGAGTATCAAAGGTTTGAATGTATAATACACAATCACGTACATAAATCACTTATAATTAAGTAGAAACAATTGGTTAAAGTGATTTTGGAAGTTTTGGGACCAGTAAGGTCAAAATCTAAAAAATTGTTCATAAGGGATACCTTTGAACACAGGACTTGTAGAGATCAATATTTTAAATGATTATTTTTCATATTTTAAACTTATAGAACAACTGATCGATCGCTTGGTCAAAAGATAGATCGATTTGGCATTTCGATCAGACAAACAATGAACGATTAATCATCTCGGTGAAACGATTGATAGCTTGCAATTTTAATTACCTAGTTTAGGGTTCCAAAATCGAGTCCTTTCTAACTTGGGTTCCTTTAACCCTAACCAACTTAAGACTATATAAAAGGGCTAGGTATAGACAAAATCAAAAAGAGGAAAATCAATATTTGAGGGATATTGAGAAGAGTGTTCACACAATCACTTTTTCACACACAAGAGAGCTTGAGGAGTAGATGATTATTAATTAAGAGGATTGATAAATATACAAGGCTAACCAACAATCAAAAGGAGTTTTGATTGGGGAACTAGAGGAAGACGAAGATGGAATTGGAGGAGAAAAATAGCAAGGGTTCAAGGGAAGGTTGAAGGCCAACAACAAAAAGGAAGAGAGAAGAACAACGAGAGGAGTTTTGTTTGTGTCAGAGTCTCTGACGGTTGGTGGTTTACTCTTGATCTTTTAAAAAATGTCATACTTGCCAGTGCATTGATTTGGCATAGAGAAAGATTGGTCGTAGTTTTTACCCCATATGGGGGTTTTCATCCTTGTGTGATTCTTACGTGCTTGTGGTTTGATTGCTTGGTAGATTAATCATAAAAAAATTTTGCTGGATTAGGTTTTTATTTATAATATAAATAAATTTCTGCGCAAAGGTGGTCATAACTCATAGTCTTTATCTTCATTAGATAATCGGACTATGGGGAATATGGTGATCCACTAGGTTGATTAGATGAATATTAAACTCTTAAACAAGATCCAAGTTTGGCATTTTTATCCAATTGGGTACCCAGGAAACTGTTTGGGAAGACGAAGTCTAAGTCCAATTTCTCTTTGTGAGTTAAGATTTTTGCCTCCTATGAACCACCACAGTGCCCTAGTCGAAAAAATCAATTAAAGACTACAATATGTGGCTCTTTAATTATGCAAGTAGATCTATAGGGCATACACGAACGCATACATCACAAGCAATACATTTATCAAATTCAAGGTGCATTCGACCACAAAAACGCTCCCATGTGATTGATTTTTTAACTACTTTGTAACATGTCAATCCATCAAATTCTTTCTAGTATCAATCAATTATAACCATGAAAAGTATGCATGATAATTTTTACGTGGAAACCCAAACCGGAAAAAAATATGTGACCACTCCAAGACAATTAACTAATGAACTAATAATAAAAAACATATAACACTGGAGAAACCCCTTCTAGAGTACGATGATGGTCAACTCCCTTTGATACTTGTGAACCTCATCTGATTCTTTATTTATAGTACAAGCTTCTCCTGTTGAAGCTTTAATTAATATTTATGTTGATAATGCCCCATATCCATCTTAACATCAACTTGTTGATACTTCTTGTGTGATGATTGTGTTTTGTGGAGTTCACTCTTGAATCACAAAACTCACTTCTCAATTCATAGAACCTCCATGAATCCAACACCCACCTTTAATTGAAATAAACACACAAACAAAAATGTGTAGAAGAATTTAACTAGAGAAACCTCACATTCTTTCCTCCCAAAAATCTTTTCTCTGGATCCTCATTCCTCTTAATTTTTCTCTTCTATTATCTTCTATTTTCTGGCTTCAATGAGTTTATATAGAGTTTTAAGTCAATTCACAAATTTGTATTCTATTAAGAATCAAATTTTAATCAGAATGTTTAAATTAATCAAAACCATGTGAAGATCGATTAATCGCCCAATAGATCCAATCAACCCCCCATCCTTCTATTCCCCAAAAACCTCTTACCACTCAATCCCTTTGATTCTATTGATCAACCACCAAATTTATTGTCTCCATGCAATCGATCAACTCGAACTGTCGATCAATTTCTCATTGATTAAATTAATTGCAATTGAATTCGTCATTAACTAATTAAGACCGATCGATTGCTTCGGAACATTGATTGATCACTCATGAACATTTTCAAATTGCAAGCAATTTAATGTCCCGATTGACTATCTTTCAATCATATATTGTCCATTTTAACCTTAATGAAGTGTGTAGGTGATTACATACCAGTATAAAGCTTGAAATCTCCAATCACTCTTAGACTTCCTCCTTGATCCTCAAAGCAAGAATTACTCTAATTTTTCAAGTCCATCAATCCCAAAAAATGACTTGACACATCACTAATCAACTCAATATTTATATATTTAAATACATGCACATAGTGATATAAAGACAGTTTTGTTCATCAAAATAGCAAATACAATACATACGTGTTCTATCACTTTTATTTATGCACAAATGTTCACACAAGGCATTCAAAACCTCTTAAATGCATCCAAATGATTCCAAGCAACTCAAGAGTCTTGTAAGTTGCTTGCAAACAATCCAAATGTTAGAACATATGTAACATGTGTAATTGTATTGGCATAATTTTGCTGATCAAAACCATGTTCATTCTATGTGTGTAATTAAGTCTTGTGCAGTGTAGTTTAATAAGTGATATGTTGAGTCAAATTTTAGAATTGAAAGACTTGGAAAATTAGAGCAAACATGTTCCAAGGATTCAAGGTTGAGGATTTAAACAAAGTGATAAAATAGTTAAAGAGAAAAGAGGTAAGGATTCACACACACATAGGTTTTTAACGTTTTTTTATCATTCGAGTGTGTTGGAAAAGAATGGAAGAAAAAAGAAAAAAAATTGCTAAATTGTTTGTAAGCAATTGATCATCCTTGAATAGTGATTAATCGATCATTAATGAACTTTGGGATTTTTGACCGAAAGTAAAATGAACAATTAGCTTATTGAACAAACAACTTGTTTGCTAGAATGATCAATCGGCCAATGCTGCAATTGATTAGTTTCGTCTCAACCTAATGTGTTATTTAGAACATAATAGGGTTTAATGATCAACCATCCAATGGAATGATCTATCAGTCGGTGGCGTGTATGCCTAAAATAGGTCATTCTAAAATAGTTTGTTATTTAATTGAACACAATAACCTAAACCGACTTAAAGCCCTATGTAAGTAAGACCTTAGTAGTGATGAAATTGGAGAAGAATGAAGGTTATTCATTCAATGAAAAAATAATGTTTTTGCACAAAATTCCATTATACACCTTCATGAATTATCGAGTTATTATGACAAGGGAAGGTGAGCTTATTTTATTCATAAGAGTTTATTAATTAAATTGACTTATGAGAGATAATATGCCACATAACAAATAAAGATGGACTTTGATTGAAACTTTAAGAGTTAGGAAATTATGCTAAGGAAGGAGAAGATGAAAGATCAAGCTTGTAAGCATAAAAAAGGACTTTGGTGGCCAAAGACATGGAGATGGACTTTTAGTTTGTATGGTTGGTAACAAAATTGAGTTTTTTTGTGGTCTTAATCCCAAGTGAATTGATTTTCATCCTATGGACAGGCTACTTGTTTTTTTTCCTACAATTAAGTTTCCACATTAAAAAAATCTTGTATATATTTTTATGTGATATTGGTTGCTTAATTGATTGCTTGATTAGTAAATTCAATTTCTTATGTAACAATGTCATATCTTGTAGTTCTTAATCATTAGTCTTTGGCAAGAGGCACGGTGGTGACCCTTGAGTTATTTGAGGGGTATTAAACTTAAACCACATGCTTACATACCTCAAATTTCTGTCTACAAAACATTATTAACCATGACTTAGACATGCCAAAATATTATTGCTCCAATTAACCCAAAAGTCAGTCTAAGTAAACATCTAAAGCCAGATTAATTAATTATCAAAACAAACTTCCTTCTTACTAAACCAAAATACGCACTAATTAATATTAAAAGAACACAAAATTATTCAAGTAAACTAGGTAGAAAAGGTGTATAAATAAGCATATTTTGCATATATCACCAATAATCTGAGACATGCATAAACAAAATCCCAGTTTTGGTACTTTTCACACCCCATTTTTAAGGTCCATTTTCCAAATTGTCATGGGGTTACTAGAATAAAGAGCTTAATCGAACCCTCTTAGGAAGCCGTGTTTCTAGTAGTTTTTTATACTTTCTTAAAAATTACAAAAAAAGGTTAAGGAAAATATATTCTACAGTGCATCTAACATAGTTTTTGCGGTATAGAAAAACACCCTAAACTTATTTACTATTACTATACAATGAAAAAGTAGTACAATTTACATTACTTATCACATAGCGTAGGTCACTAAGTAGCGTAGTTCATGGCACTACTTTACTTAGCAAGGCAACTACGGTACTAAATAATGTAGTAAACATTACGTTAATTGATAACTTACTCACGTTAGTCCGCCAAAAATCTTGATCTGACAGTCACAGTCCTAGACAACGGAGAGCTTAACAGACTAGCTGTCCTCTACAAGCTCTGATCTCTATGAAAAATATAAGTGATTCTCAAATGAAAAACTTAAGCATTGTTATTTTCGGGATAACCACTGAGGACTGCATATCAAACCGATCACAACTGTATTTTAAAAACGTCAGCCTAACAAATCAATGGTTATCCATAAGCCATTTCTATAGATTGAATAACCAAAGTGTAACGTTAATGAACTTTATCCAAATTGACATAAAGGTACTTAGGATAAGCAATATGATATAAAACAATATGATTCCTGCTTAAGAGCAACGGTAAAAACAAATATATTGAAATGTCTCCCTTGGTTTATGGTATCAGATCCCCCAAGTGGACGCAGGATCGGACAATTCCGTATTGGCCCCTTCTTGTCCTGACCAACGTCTCCAATCACCATTCAGCCACAGCCAAACTAAGGCCATTAAATAAGAGGCTACCATGTGCTAATTATTGATGAGCTAGCCATTAGATTTAACCATTAAGAATGCCTTAACAAGAGACAAAGTTAGCCCCACACTAGCATGAGATAGCCTTTTTTATCTAGGAGCTAATGGCCTAAGCACAGCTTTTTATAATCCGAACATAATTGTACGTCTTTGCCAAGTGTAGTTCATATAGTAACATGCCTTCTCTTCTGCGGTCTGCCTATTTTTAACAGAAATGCCAATGAGAGACACTTCACCTTTTCCTTATCTTTGCGTTAATTTGCAGTAAATGAATCTTCATCTGAATGTAAGGCTGTATTCGCTGACCTCGTGCATGTAAAGAATCTGAAGTAACTTATATTTGGTTGAGTAGAGGAAATGTAATAAAGGATAATAATTTTTCTATGCCAGAAACTCTACACCAAAATCTTACACTTCTTTTGATTGGATAGAGGAAAGTGGACCCTCGTATAAACTTGTATCTGTCTAATGAAAACCAAGTGTAAAGTTTTGGTCTACAGAAACTCGTGTAGGGTTATCAGCATCAATATATAAATTGCATGAACCTCAAACTCCTGTATGCTAGTGCTGTAACCAGAAGTGGAACTATTTAAATAAACTTCATATGAGTATAATAACCAATTTCATAACAAGGTACCAAACTCATGAATAGTTAGTATTCAAAAGGACCCCTTTTGGTTGTGCATTTAGCAAGGCATAGATATGCCCTGGTGGCTTCAGGTCAGTAAGACATGCATGCTCTGAAGAGTGCTGTTTTGGTTAAACCTTAGTAGATTTTGTGAGATTACAATCAAACTTCGACATGTTAATATGAAATAGAATTATTAAATCAATTTGAACACTTTTAAACTTTATATTATATATACCCTTTGTTGTATGTTGTAAACTTAAATAGGATGGCTTAGACCTTCAGATCTAATCGCGTTTATCTTGAGTCCAAAAGTTACATGGCCACTCGACTTATTACCATTAGTGTTATTATTAAGTACTCAAATCCTAGTACCTCATTTTACCTGACCCGAGTGGCATTTAAACTTGTGGCATTTATGAGCTCCCTCTTCTCAAACACTAAAGATTGTTATAGAATATTATTTTCACATTTGTATATTAGTATTCCCTCCATCTGGTATTAATAATTCATTGGGTAAAAAAGTATGTCCTATATTAATGGCTCTTTGGGCACAATTGAAGTGGTTGGGTACTTAAAAAAGTACTTTAAAAGCAATTTATATTGTCTTAATTGCGGGTACTGCCATTCAATAAGAATCACTATTTTTTTCCAAATAGAGCAATTAATATGGGATGGAAGGAGTAATATTTTCTCAATCTAGTTTTAGCTCCAAATGCATCATTCACAAAGCAATCAGATTCATGCCAAAAGGACTATCACAAGGAAACTCTTGAAATATGAAAATACCACAACCAACAAGTGAATGCTCTCACCAAGGAATGCTCGTCTAATGTGCACCACGATGAAGGCACAAAAGCCCTGTGTTTGGGTGTAAGGCTGCGATGGGGCTTGCACCTGAATGCGCACTTGCTGGTCTGCCTAGAAGTGAGCGATTATAGCATTAGTAATCCTTTGAAGTACTTTGGTGATTTTACCATTGATAGTTTTTCATGTTATATTCCTAAATAGAGAAATCACATGTACAAAATGAATTTACCCAAAGTTTTTACAATGTGTTTACAAGTTTACACTAATCATAAATGTCATTTTTGGGAACACACTTGAAATGGTCCAGTCCCATAAGTGCCCCCTCTCACTTTATATAGTAGTATTGATATTGATAATGGTAATACTTGATGCTGAAGCTTGTGGCCGTGTTCCTTCTGTAATACCTCTCCGTACTAATGATTAATAATAATTTAGTGCCCAAAATGGTATAGTGCCTAGGTGGGACCTTACTTAATGGAACCATTAACCAATATAAGTGGTGCTACTAGGATGAAAATGGCAAAACTCTACAGGCAAGATTTGGAAGGGAAAGGACTGAGTGGAGTTTGTTAGAGGCGTCGATTAGGGGAAAGAACTCCATTGGGGGAAGGGAATGTTTCCCATGTGATTGCCGAGGATAACATCCATGGCAAAAAGGAGGGAAAGGCACAGACCTTGTCCTTAGCCATGGCGGCTGCGCTGATCCATCTGCTCACATGAGATTGTGCACTATAGTACTTGAGATCCTCCATCAACACCCTGTAGAATGTCTCAACGTCTAACGACAGACATTGGGACAAAACTCAGTCCCCAGTGTCCTGCATATTTCCCCTCTCTGTTGTCTTTCTCCTTTTAACAGTGTCAGTGATAGCCACTACTCTTGTCAGGCAAAATGTGTAGTGGAATGTATTAAGGAGATGGAAGAATTTTTTATGCTCTCCACTCAGTATGAGCCCAGGTTAAGGAACTTAAGAATGTGTATGGGGACCGTTCATCTATGAGATCCACGTCACACACACTAGCATATGCGTGAAGGTCTAAATAACGAATGGTCCTCAGCATTCTTTAGGCTGAGCTTATCGTGAGTTGGGAGCATGAAAAATTCTTCCCTCTCCATGAAAGGTATGTTAAAAGCCTGCATTGGCCAAAATACACCAATTTTAACGTGGATGCACCCAATTTTAACGTGGATGCACCCAAACTTAAATAAATATGTCATACAAATAAACTTGTTATTATTACCATTTAGAAGCACTATAGCATATTTCAAGTTCAACATTTCTTCCAATAAAAAAAGAAAAGTTCAACATGTATGCATGTGTAATAATACTGGTGTTCTAGCTTTTGGTGTGCTGGTTGGATCTTTCTTTGCTGAGGGGAAAGGTCCCAGGGTTGAATCGATCCCAATATTGGCCTATAGTGAGCGGGCACGTGAGTCTTACCAATAGGAAAATGTGTACAATAATACTTCTATCCATGTAATTCTATGGGATAATGCGCGCAGCCATTGCAATCTACTGTCACCCTGTGCTTGACTTTAAACTGGCATAAATACTATTGACCCATTTGAGTTTAGTTTCCAAAGCAAATTTCTTGGAGCATAATTTGCAGTCCGTCCATTTCTCTTTTGCAAATGGAGTTCTTTTATTTTCTTATTGTTAGCTCTAATTTGCAACTTGTGTTGTCGGAGTACTTTCATCATCACAAGTCCCCTCAAAGGCACAAAATTCTCTTTTAAGCGAGAGTAGAGTATGATACTATGAGCCATGGACCTATGTCCCACACACACTACAATTAATGGGGCTTTGGTGGGGTGGAGAAATTTCATCATCATGGGGTACACGTATGCTGCCATCTCCATTGCCACCCTATCTTCTCTTGTTCAAAAGAAACTCAATTCCCTTTGCCATTTTTTTACAGTTGTTTCTTTTCTATGTTTTTTACATTTTTTTTTGGCTACTCCCAAAAACTACAAGAGTTGATCAATTTATTCAGTTTCTACCTCTTGGGCTTTTCTTTCTCTTTCTACTCTTCTGCTTTAGTGACCAAAATGACTTAGCTTTCTACAGAATTAGGGAGCTACTTTGGCAGGTGAGGGGAGAGAGAGCCACCGGGAGAAGACGTCCAATGTGTTCATATCTGCCCTATAATGCTTCTGTGTGAATTGGAGCAGTGTGGACCAGGTGAAGTCCGGGTACTTCCTTGGGTGATCACCATCTATTAGCTCCTCCGGTGGCCTCACCACCTTCTCCATCTCCGGGCATAGGAAGAATGCTAGTGAGATCCTTGGCGTCCGACTGTTCACCACCGCCCGGTGTAGGCAGCTTCGGTACCGTCCGTTCGACAATGCCTGATGAATCCCAAATTATGAGCCTGACTCTTACATTAAACATTAAACATGAAAAATAAAAGATACAATCTATCAACATAGGAAGCAATGTTTATGAACAAATCTACAGAATTGTGGACCTATTGGATTAATGGCTCACACACTGACGTACATTATATCTTTACGTTGCTTTTTCAGTAGAAACAAAGCAATAAAAGCACGAAGTCAAAAAGTATCAAATCAGGCCATGTCACATCCTACTTGGTGGAGTCCCCATTTTTATCTTCAGAAAATTGAGAAATCTCATTAGCTGTCCATTTTAGGGTACAACATGTGGACGTCACATGAATATGTGGCCTTCATGATCTGATGGCTTCCACCACTGGACACGTATTGAACGTACACTTTAAAGGAAAAATTAATTTTTTCTTAGTACTCGGAACAAAACCACAAAAGCCCCGTGACGATGCTACATGCGGCTCTTGACGTGGTACACAGAGGCCAACAAGAAGAGCCCCACATGTAGCATGGTCGTAAGGCTCTTATTGTTGACCTCTATGTACTACGTCAAGATCCCCATGTATCATGGTCCTGGAGCTCGGTTAGGTTAAATGCATCCTTCTACACATCGTCTAACATATTTTATTTTTTATTTTTGGTAATAAGGCGGAGTCTGGCCTCTCACAGAGTAATAGATCAACCCATGTACAAAACTCCAATGTACAGAGACCCATATTGGTGGAGGACACCAATGTACAATAATCCATTTCAATTTCACAAAGACTACCAGTTTTAGAACATTGCAATTAAAGTAAACTACAGCCTTGTGTAATCATCATATTCAAAACTTGTACCACATGCCATATAATCAAGCATGGTTAGAATTTGAAGAACATATTAGAAGACAGGGGGCTCTATATATATGAAAAACTGATTGAACTTATAACCAATGTGTTCACCCACAAATAGTATAAAATCAGATGTGATGGTCACTTTCCCCAGCCTACCACTGGCTAGAAGACAATTCTGATACACATTGGTTATATGTATATATGAAGCGAAGTGTATATGTATGGAGCTTACCATGAAGGTGTCGCCAATGTTAACGACAAAGGCTTCAGCCCTAGGGGTGATGGAACGCCACTCCCCATCCACAAAGACCTGCAGGCCCCCCACCAAGTCTTGGTGCAGAATGGTGAGCGAGGTGGGATCGCAGTGAGGTCCTGTGCCCAGCGTCAGATCCGGCTGCTGGCATGCTGGGTAGTAGTTGAGCCTCATTATCGAATCATTCCCCTCAAAGAAGTCCTTGAAGTGCCTCCTCCCCACCCCCAGGCTCAGCCCCAGCAGCTCCATGATTCTCAGTGATAGGCTGCTCATTGCCTCACAGTACTCCTGGCACACAATCCTGTGTACAGTAGGCCAAGAAATATATGTCTGCCATCAATGAAAATCATCATGCAGTAAAAGAGATGGTGTATGTCAAACATGAAAAGCGTCGCCAAAAGTCACCAAACTGCCGCTAAAAGTTACCAAACCGCTGCTATGATCAAGTAGCAGTCTTCAGTTAATCAAAAATAACGTTGTGTTAATACATGTTCGCTATTTCTTACCCCGTGTGTCTGAAGTCATGGCCCAGCACATTGACAAAGTAGTCCTCCACCATGTTGGATGATGTAGGGGAGGCAGAGTATCGGAAGGAGAGAGTCTCCTTCCAGGGCAGCTTGGAGGAGAACCGACCAGTGAAGCTGCTGGCGTATCCGCAGCTCTCTCCTGGCAGCCTCTGAGCCCGCTGCTTCCTGGCGAGCGGCAGGGAGAAGAAGGCGTCGACGGCACGGTGGGTCCCGGCGACGAGCTGCGGACGGACGCCATGGTTGATCACTTGGAAGAAGCCGTGCTTGGCGCAGGCCTCGCCGACGAGCTTGGTCGTCTCAGCTGTGGCGAGCGGGTCTCCGGAGAGGAAGCCACCCACATCGATGACAGGGACAACGAGCTCCTTCACAGGCAGCGGCTTCTCCTCCTCCGGCCATATGAATTGGGTGGGTATATTGGATTGGTGGCTGAGGATGGCTGCATCAAACACCAATGGAGGAGGGGAAGCAGAAGAAGGCATAGTTGGAGCAGAGAGAGAGAGAGAGGTGAAGGAAGAAGTGGAGAAGATGGAAGAGGAAGAAGAAGAGGAGGTAAAATAAGTTGGAGGAAGGAGCGGAGGGAAAAGCCAAGGCCGTCCCTTAGGGGAGGTCGGTGACGAAAAATGAGAATATTGTTTAAGTCCCATTGGCCTGGTTGCACACATACTTGTGGCTATATCAAGCAATAGGCCAGGTAAGGTGGGAGGGGGGGCCCCAAGAAGAAGGCTGAAGATGACAAAAAGATTTGTGTTTTATTGAGGTTTTGTTTTGCTTAGCTGATTAGATTTACATAGATATGTAAGGAATCAGTTATCAAACTGTATACAACTTCTTCAATTCCTCTGTCCCACCATGTCTGCATATGTACATACATGTATACATAATACATATATATGGCTCTTAAAAAATAAATTTCCCATATGGCCTATCATTAGCCACGTCAAGTAGCTGCAAAGAGTTGTACTCCTTCCGTCCGGTAATGAGTGTCTGAATTAGAAAAAGAAGATAATAGTCAATTGTGGTTTTCTAATCCAGACACTTATTACCAGACGGAGGGAGTTTATTATTTTTCAAAACTCGAATATTTTTAAATGTAAGTGTATGGTTATGGTACTTTTGGGAGTAAACTCCCGCATCAGCTGTCATGTAAGCTGGCCATGAGGGACCAAATTCTTCAAGTTCTAAATTTCATGTTTTTCATCATTTTTTTGTTTGATTTACTATGATTTTTCCCCTTAACTACTTAATGAGGGAGATAGTAATCACAACATATTAATTCAAAATGTCAGATAGAATTTCGTAAAATAGTAATAAACAATTTAATGATCGAATTTAATTTAAAACTCCTACTAGAAACTCTGTCATTAAGTCGAGTATTTTGTATTTAATATATAATTGTACTTTTTTGTCTTTATAACCCATACATATTCCTTCCCTCCTAATTTAATAGCTCCATTTAGTTTTTTAGAATAAAATAGTTTTACTTCATTCTTAAAAATTAAATAGAACTACTAATTTATGACAAAGGGAGTACAATTCAATTTTTATATATGTTTTTTATAATTTAACTTAATGCATAGATCTTGAATAGAAGTGCTGGCTAGATTTCACGCTCTAGCAAAACTCAAACTTAGCAAAGTCTAATTAAACTTTTCCAATATAAAATCTGCTCCCCAATTTTAATCACTTGTCCCATCTTTTAGTACTTCAAACCAAGATGGCGCATCAAATAAGGCATGCCAAGTTCACATAGGTGAAGAAATCAATTAAGGACTGGGCTAGAGCATCCACAACATTTTTGGCAATTAAGATAACAACCACAAGAATAGGTTTGTTATGGGAATAAAATGAGATTTGTTTATAATGATCTAAAATGATATCTCTAATATTAAAAGTATACAATTTTTTGGCGTAGAGCAGTCAATATCAATTTTTTGCTGTATTCCAGCCGGCATTTGGCCTGTAACATGAATGCCTGCTCTTTTAAATTACTATGAGACTATGGATTTCGCTACCAACCTCGGTATTATAACTTTGGTGGTGAACTGTACAAACTGAAAGACAAAGAGTACTCCAACTTGCTTCCCACACACGTACTGCTTGATATTGGGCAAGAATATTCACTGGAACTAAGCAACCAATGCCTGGATGCCCCATGCGGGAGCCATTCTTTTGTTAGGATCCTATACCACCTTTGCCTTTGATAAAGGTTTGGTACACAATGGTAAAAATTGACTCTACTTTCGGGTACATCTTCTCGGTTTTGGTCCATTCTTTGTGGTGTAGCATGTGTAGTGGTCTTTGTAAAGATGAACTCAGAGTTGCATCAATTCTCCTTCTAAGATACCAGTTTTGGCAAATTTCTATTTCTGAAGAACACAATTTACAGTGTTAATATTATTGAGAGGACCACCAATATGAATGCAACGGCTCACAGGCGGTCTTGTATTCTTTGTAATTTGGAAAGTGACCAACATGAGTTTGCTACTAAAAAACCATCTGCCTTTTGACAAAATTATCACTGTTGTAATAAATTTGATCATTTCAACATTAAAAATGTTGGGTAATCTTGCGCCTAGCAACGCTCGCTAAAAGTCACCGCAATGAAGACACAGGGCCCGCTTTTCGGCTGGGGCCCATGCACAAGTGTCACAGGGCAATTTTTCAAACGATTAGTCCTATAATAATAATGTATTTCTTATTTTTTATTTATTTAGAAAAATATTAATTTTCTACTTTAGTTTTATTTTATATTTCTTATTTTATTAAAATCTTTTTGTTTCCACATGGGAGAGTAAATTTTACTATTGCAAAAGAATTGGCCACGAAGACATGGATGTGCTCCTCTATGTAAAATGTAAACTACAGTTCTGCCTAGAAACAGAGTCGTTTAACATAATTCACATAAAGTGTTGTAACATTTCGGGTTTTCAAGCATATAATATATAATGAAAACTTCAACTCGGTACTCACATTAGCCTAATTTAAGTGTCAATTTATTTAGTTTACATGATATACAAGATCCTCATATCTAAGTGCAAGAGTTGTACAATATCCCAAATAATATGAAATAATTACAATTGTTCCTCTAAAACCATCAAAGATCCACCTGTTCAACCGTCACTCATTTATGCATGACAACACAATGTTTTCGCTACACACTCTAATCCTTTTTTACTTCTTGTAAGGTCTAGGGAGCGTGTGTATTTTGAAATACTCATTAGGATGAGTTATGACAATTAAAGTGCATAAATAATTGCATATAATGTGGTTAGCCCATATTTTCTTTTATGACTACATTCTTATGTCAATACACATGTGTCATAAGTAATGTATTGTTTTTATTTTGTTGAACAAAGATATGTCCATTTAATATGCGTTTATTTATGTTTTTTAAAGTTTGAGTTAATTAGTGATGAATATATCGAGTTAGATTTGAAATTGATATAATTAGAGCAAACATGCTTTAAGATTTCAAGATGGAAGATTTAAGGAAGTGATTGAAGATTTTAAGAAAAAAGAGATATGGAATCACACACACGTCACACGCACTTATGAAAGTTACAATTTAATCATATGAGAGTATGAGAAAAATATATAGTGGATAGAAATTGGACAAAAGGGCAAATTATTCATAAATGATTGATTAGTCTAGAAATAGTGATTGATAGGTTTTGAATAAAAGTTGGAATTTTTTTAGAACATCAAGAGTAGTAGATTTAGACTTTTTCTTTCATTAACATAGCCTTCATGTCTTCTACCTCCTCTATTTTCTTTCGCAAATCGGCCAACTAATTTTTCTTCAGAAAGAACAAATTGTCAAATCTTTCTTTTTGACAATCTTCTCAAGATTCTTTGTTTTACTACCCCACTTTATTGTTTGTTGAAACAATTTTTCATGTTCATCTTGGGATTCTTTCGTGTCTGATAGTTTAGTTTTCAACTCCACTGAGTTTTAACCTTGAGAGCCACCACTTGCAGAGCTATTTAAATCAGCACTAACATGGAATGCATTGTAGTTACATGTGTCTCCCTCAAATTCACTAGAGCTATCATCATAGAAAGTGGCTTGATAAACTTTCCCCTTCTTCTCATGACCTCTATTTCTATTACACCTTTGGTTTTTGTGTAATATTTTTGTGTGTTTAATTAATTATTAATCTAATATTAGTTTTCTTGTTGTTCTTGCGTTGAGTTCCATTGGCATCACTTTTGACATGTCGATGAACTCTTTTTGTAAGGATAGTACTATTGAGTAACAAAACATAGAAAAGTAGAAGCAATGACACATATAAAATTTGAACGTTTCAACCTTCTAGGACAAAAAGTTGATGTTGGTAAGCATTGACATATTGATTCCCACATAATTTATGAGCCATTGCCAGTGAGGTTCAACACATAAGTGACTTTGCCAATGAAGTGTTGATTTTACTATCGGTAGACCATCACCATGTCAGTGTTATGCGTGTATCTTACTAATGGGTTCGAAACTACACAATGAAGTTATTCCATAAAGTTTGTGAGCCAGCTATGCACCAGAATTTGGTTACTTCTCCCTCGTATAAATACCTTTGACACCCCTTGACACAAATCTTTCAGAATCTTTGACTTTGGATTAAAGAAGAAGGATTAGGGCAGGGCACATCAAAGTACGGACAAAGAGGGAAGGCAACCGGGTTTTTGGAGAGCTTTGTGTTTGTTGGAGGAAAAAGGTTGGATTGTTAACCTTGTTACAATGATTTGGCTTTGAAGTGAATGTGTGATATGAGTTATGATTATTAATTAGCATGACAACATCTTGAGAATGATCTCTGAGATTTTGTAATGATTAAGCTATGAAATTATGTTCTTTCTATGTTTAATGATCATTTGGTAACAAGAATTATCATTTGTCAATATAGGAAGGTTTTTGTGTGGAAAGGTTTACGTTATGGTATGATTTGGAATGATTTTTAGGAACCCGAATTAGTATTGTTATTTCTTCCCTACTACCGACATGATCATCGACACGTCAAAGATGGTGTTAATGAAAGGAGAGAGATAACAATACTGACACTGATACGCATTGGTGAATTGGCATTTAACCACTTAATAATTGGAAGTGAGGTTGGCACATTGATGAGGTTGGCTATCTCAACCAACCCACTGCCAACGAGGGTTCTTTGCATCGATAGGTTGTCGATTGGAATCAACACCCTAACTAACACGTTCATAAGTTTTTCGATAGTAAGTCAATGTTGAGCATTTTTAAGCATAAGTTATGTGGTTATATACGCTATTATTGAGTATTATAATGACGTGATTTTTAGTGCATATGAATGCATGTATATGTGATGGCGAGCATATTGATGTGCGGGTAAATGTGCATGTTTGGGTTTATGAATCCTTGTGTTGTATCGTACTCTAGATTGTTGATATTTAACACTTGAGGACAAAGAATCTTAGTATCTGGTTAACACCAAAAGTGAGTCATTTAGCCACATAGATATAAGGGTATAGTATAAAAAGGGATCATAGTCTTCCTGCTCCTAAAGGGTAGGAGCTATGTAGAGCCGCTCCCCTAGCATGAGAGTTGGGTTTGAAAGGGCTAAGGCATTAAAAGATAACTAGTGCTGCATAATGCAATACATGAAGTTTCAACGATCATAGTAGTTGAGATATCGACCACTTAAGTCCATGCCCTTGCGGGCCTTAGCTTCATTGCATGGATGGGGCAAGTAGGCTTCAAAAAGACTTATGTTGATTTGTGGGTAGTTTATGGTCTAGTGAGGGATATGGACTCCTAGACGTGGCTATTGTATCGTAGAGAACCTTAATAGCTTACACTTAGTGGAGGAAATCGACTCATAAGTGTAGTTACGATAGTAAAATGATCATGTTTTTTTGCATAGGAGCATATTTGTAATGTAGTTTGACCTTGTTTAATATAGTATTCTGATATAAATGTGTATATTAAAAAATGAGTGGACCACACCTTGAACTATCTTGTCAAAAGTTTTGACAAAAAGTTTAAAATTTTTGTTTTCACTATTTTATTTATTAAAATGAGTTTAAAAATTCCAGGGAGTGATAACTTGGTATTAGAGACAAGGTTTAGTCCATCTACATGTCCAGAAATATATTGTATTACAATCACAAAGAATTGGATGGGGTAGAAGTAGCAACTTAGTGCATACCTCTGAATTTGCGAAACCAATGGCACCCGACAACTCAAACTGGGTAAGACAAGCAGCGATGGTGCAAAATGGGGCAAGAGATCTTTCAGCTACGAAAGTAACTACTTCCACTTCTCCTGCGGTTGCTACACCTATATTGTTTAGAGGTGTGTTGAAAGGGAACCATGGAAATAAATGTGTTGCATCTTTGTTGAGAGTTGTCGAGACTACTTTGACTCCTACAGAGATAATGAGCATGTTTTATAACAAGATTCACACCCTTCAAGACCAGACCCAGGCTATCCAAACTCAGCCTCAAGTTCAAGTTAAATTGAGCAGTGTCAAAGAGAAAGAGATGACTAAAAATGAGAATGTTAGTTCAACAACATTGGAAAGGTTCAAGAAGAGCCTTTAATAGAGAATTTGAACTAGAGGAGGCTAAGAAATACATTGAATAGTTGGAGAAAGTCTTTGAAGCCATGCCGGTGAAGCCTAGCCATAAGGTGAGTATGACAAGTTTTGTCATAAATGGAGAGGCTTTCTTTTGGTGGAAGATGGTAAAGAATTCATTTTTCAAAGACAGTGAGGTGGTCACTTGGGAGGAATTCTTGGAAGCATTTAATAATTAAGCAATATTTTCCTTCTCACATTTAGAGACGTAAAGAAATGGAATTCCTTAATCTTCAACAGAAAGACCTATCTATGATCCAATATGAGAATAAATTCATTCCACTTTAGCGGTTTGCCCAATATGTTGTCTCTACTAAAAAAAAGAAGGTGGAGCACGTTGTGTGGGGCTCAAAGAATGGGTTGAGGTCCAAAGTATTACTTTTAAGACCCACTTCCTTTGCAAATGTTGTTGCCCAAGCCTCCATTTTGGAAGAAGATTTTAACCGATCTCGAGTGCCTGCAAAGAATACTGATCAAAACAAAAAATTTGGAAGAGGAAGAGATAACAAGAGGGGAAAACATAGTAGCATGAATGGCAACCAGTCTTCCAAACAGGTGAGGAACACTTAACCTTTGGTGAGGAATTTCATGCCATTTGAGAACAAGAGGGATGAATGGAAGTGCCAATTGTGTGGGCGGAAACATCCAAGCAAAACATGTGAAGGAGAGATCGACTATGTTATGTAAGTTTAATATCCGCCTACTCAACTTAGCAAATCACCACATTGTCCATAGTCCAAATATCTAATGAAGATAAAGACTATGATATATGGCCTCATTGCACAATTTTTTTTTATAAAGTGGAAACAAATAAATAATCTCCCAAAGCACACTCATGAACATGTATTAATTAATCAAACAAAAAATATCAATCCACACATGCACACACAATAATTTTAATATGAAAAACCCAAACTCGGGTAAAAACTCATGGCAATTCCAAAGGAACTAAATCAATACACTGCTAGCAAATAAGACAATTACATTAACTCAAACAAACCACCAACTTTGTTTTTACTCTTATATAAACTTTTTTATTTAGATCTCTACAATTTCTTGTCGATGTTGGCTTCAAATCTTCTCCCTCATGCACTCAAAACTTTTTTTCCTTCTTGCTTTGTCTTTGTCTTATTTTAGCCTTCAACATGCTCCTCTCGTTGTATTCACTTTGACCTCTTAGAATCTTCAATCTCCCATTTAAGATTTTGTGTAACTCCTCTTTGAAACTTCTTTATAAAATCACTTCTTAGTTGTGGAATGGCTTCATGAATTCACCATTTATCTTTTCTTCAAAACTTCATCGAAGTTGGCTTGGAAAATAATATGCAAAAGGTAGAAGCCCTTCTTCTCCAATTTTCTCTAGGTTTTCCTATCTCAAAATTTGTCACTTCTTATCCTTTATATATCTCTCTAAACCAATTTAGCTCTTTAGCTTTAATAAAGAAAGAAATTCAATTTAGAACGACTTATTTAGGGCAACTAGAACTATTAGTGATTGATCGTTGTAGACAACAATTGATCATTCACTATTTTCTGAACACAAGATACATTGAGCGATCGATCAATTCATTAAGTAATCGATCGATAATTCTCGGCTTCATTTTACACAGGACTGAATCAAGTGCCGATCAATTGTTCCATTCAGCTTTATGTCCAACGATCAATTATTTTGATAGTTTAAATACTATTTTTCCCTTTTTGCTATAAAACCTTCTAAAACCCCTAAAATCACTTCTGGAACTTCTCCAAGTAATTTTGGCATGTGAATCTGATCTGACTAAGCTTCATAAACTTCCAACATTCTACAATCTTCTGTTATAAGCCATAAGAATATGTATGCTCATATTTTTCAAGTCTGTCAATTCCAAATCCGACTCAACCACAACTATGTCTAATCCGATTTAAAGACTAAGTACATACCCAAGGTTTCTAACAAAGAAATTAGCCAATAAACTTGACATATGATGCATATATTCTTACAATCTCCCCATTTGGCTATTTCTTGTCAAAATAGTGCACATTTTAAAATCAAAATAAAATTACAACTCTTGACATACGGCATTGATATTCAAATTGTACAATACTTTGACACTCAAAGATTTAACATAGACTCATCTTGAATTGATCTTAATAAGCCTTATATAACCCTGTACTTATCCTATATGCTTAAAATCAAATTAATTTGTATAGTGTCATTCAATCAAGTAAAGATATGCACTTTAATTTTCATTAATCATTTCTCCCCCTTTTTGACATAAATAGACAAAAAGTTAAAGTAATAATTAACAAAAATACTCATTCAACACTACAACAAAACTGGGTATTAGCGACGCTTATGTATGCGTCGCAATACTATGCGTCGCTAAAAAGTGCTAATAACGACATATAACAAACCGTCGCAAAAAATACAACTATTAGCGATGCATAATATTAAGCGTCACTAATAATAGTCTATTAGTGACGCATAACTCCAAACGTCGCTAATACTTACGTTATTAGCGACGCTTTTCTAAGGGTCACTAAAAGATATATATTTAAATATTTTTAAATAAATTTCAACACTATTAACGACGAATGCTTACAAACGTCGCTATACGTTTCCACAATAGTGACATTTAACAATGAGCGTCGCTAATAATTCTCAATTTAAAAAAAAATAAAAAATAAGAACTAATAGCGACGCATATGCTATACGTCGCTACTACCTAATAGTAGTAGCGACGCATAAAAACATGTGTCGCTACTACCTATTTTTTACTAAAATTTTATTTTAATTTTTTAAAAATTTTATTATTTTTTTATTTTTAAAAATAAAAAATAATTAAAATAAAACACTAATAACAACTTATATACTTATACCTCGCTATTAGTATTTTTATTTAGTTATTTTTTTATTTTTTAAATTAATTTTAAAAAATAAAAAAAATTTAAATTAGAGGAGAGATAGTGTGTAGGTAGATAGGAGAGAGAGGAGAGGGAAGAGAGAGAGAGAGAGAGAGAGAGAGAGAGAGAGAGAGAGAGAGAGAGAGAGAGAGAGAGAGAGAGAGAGAGGGAGAGAGGGAGAGGGAGGAGAGGGAGGGTAGAGAGAGTGAGGGAGAGGGAGGAGAGAGAGAGTGGAGCGAGAGAGATGAGAGAGAAAGTGTGGAGAGAGAGAGAATAGGGAAGAGTGAGAGAGAGAGAGAGAGAGAGAGAGGAGAGGATAGGATAGGAGAGAGAGAGAGAGAGAGGGAGGGAAGAGAGAGAGAGAAGGGAGAGAGGGAGAGGGGGGAGGGAAGAAAGAGAGGGATTTTATTTTGTTGTTTTTTTAAATTTTTAAATTTTTTTTTATTTTTTATATAAAAATAATTTAAAAGAAAATACTAATAGCAACGTATAGTATTATACGTCGCTATTTAGTACATGTATTAGCGACGTCTCTAATTAGACGTCGCTAATACATGTACTAATAGCGACATATATACATATACGTCGCTATTAGTATTTTAAATTAAATTTTTTTTATTTTTTAAATTAATTTTAAAAAATAAAAATATCTCAAAAAAATTTGAAATTAGAGGAGAAAGAGTGGGAGGGAAGAGAGAGAGATAGGAGAGGGAAAGGGTGGAGGGGAGAGAGAGAGAGAGGGGAGAGAGAGGGATGGAGGGAAAGAGAGGAGAGGGGGGAGAGAGAGGAGTGGGGAGAGAGAGAGGGGAGAGAGAGAGAGGGAGGGAGGGAGGGAGGGAGGGAAAGAGAGAGGGGAGAGAGAGAGAGGGAGGGAGGGAGAGAGAGAGAGAGAGAGAGGAAGGGAAGGAAAGAGAGGAAACGGAGAGAGAGAGAGAGAGAGAGAGAGAGAGAGAGGGAAAGAGAGGAGAGGGGAGAGAGAGAGAGGAGAGAGGAGAGGAGAGAGAGAGAGGAGAGGAGAGGAGAGGGGAGAGATAGAGGAGAGGGGAGGGAAGACAGAAGGGATAGGGGAGGGTGAGAGGATTTTATTTTGATTTTTTAAATTTTTTATTAATTTTTTAAAATAAAAAAAAATAATTAAAATAAAATACTAATAGCGACGTATAGGAATATACGTCGCTAATACCTCTAATAATAGCGACGTATATTGGTATATGTCGCTATTAGTATTTACTTTATTTTACTTTTTTATTTTCAAAATTAATTTTTAAAAATATAAAATTATAAAAAAATGAAATTAGAGGAGAGAGGAGAGGGGGGAGATAGGGGAGAGGGAGGAGAGAGAGAGAGAGGGAGGAGAGAGAGAGAAGGGAGAGAGGGAGGAGAGAGAGAGAGCAGAGAGAGAGAGGGAGGAGAGAGAGAGAGAGGAGAGGGAGGAGAGAGAGAAGAGAGAGGAGGGAGGAGAGGGGAAAAAATATTTTAAAAAATAAAAAAATTTAAAAAATAATTAGTAGCGACGCATAGAGGATTACGTCGCTACTAGGTACCGGTAATAGCGACTACGCATGTTTTAAATAAAAAATTAAATGAAAAAGAGAGGGGGAGAGAGAGGAGAGAGAAGGGAGAGAGAGAGGGGAGGGAGGAGAGAGGGAGGAGAGAGAGGGAGGAGAGAGCGAAGAGAGGGAGAGGAGAGAGAGAGAGAGGAGAGAGGGAGGAGAGAGAGAGGAGGGTGGAGAGAGAGGATAAAAAATGTAAAAAAATTATTTATAGCGATGCTTATTGATAAGCGTCGCTAAAGACACCATCAATTAGCGACGCATTTTAATAAGTGTTGCTAAAGTCCATATATTAGTGACTCTTATGAGTAAGCGTCGCTAGAGAGAAGTTAATAGCGACGCTCATAACGAGCGTCGCTAAACCTATTTTTTTTTTAAAAAAAAAGAAATTCTCGCCACATGCAAAATTTCGCCCAGGCGGGGAATTTCACGCGCGGGCGAAATTTTGCCCGCGCTTTATATCTTCCCTCCCCTCTATATTTTCCCCCACCACCGTTCTGCTCTCCTGCTTTCGACCGCCGAGCCGCCCCTCCTCTCCTCTCTCCTCCGTTGACCACCCACCGTCCGCCGCTCTGCTCTCCTCCTCCGCTGGGCTTCCAACCACCGAGCCGCCCCTCCTCTCCTCCCTCCTCCCTCCTCCGTTGACCACCGCCGTCCGCCGCTCTGTTCTCCTCCGCCGCCCTTTCCCTCCCCTGTCTGCCGCTCTGCACTGCCGCCCTTCCCCTCCCCTTTCTGAGCCGGATTCCGGCGGCCCCCTCCCTCCCAATCCCCCCTCCGGCTCCCTTCTCTCTCCCCAGCTCCCCTCTCCCTCTCCCTCCCGCTCCCCCCTCCCCCGGCTCACCCCTCCCTCCCGGTTCCCCCTCCGACTCCCTTCTCTCTCCCCGGCTCCCCTCTCCCTCCCTCTCCCCCTCCCTCCCGTTCCCCCCCCCCGACTCACCCCTCCCTCCGAGTCCTCCCTCCCGGCTCCCCCTCCCTTTCAATCCCCCTCCGACTCACCCCTCCCTCCCAGTCCTCCCCTCCAGCTCCCTTCTCTCTCCCGGTTCCCCCTCCCTCCCGGGCCCCCCTCTCCCCGCCCCGCTCCCCCCCCCGGCTCCATCTCCCTCTTCCCAGCTCCCCCTCCCTTTCCCCAGCCGGCCCCCTCTCCCCCAGCGTCCCCCCCTCTCCCTAGCGTCCCCCACCCCCTCTCCCCAGCCGCCCCCCTCCCCAGCCGCACCCTCCTCCCTCCCCCGGTGGGCCTGGCCCACCGGGGATTTTTTTAAATTAATTAAAGTATTAGCGACGCTTACAAAGCGTCTCTACTACTAAATAGCGACGTTTTGTAAGCGTCATTAATACTAATTAATTATAATTTCAATTTAATTTTAATTTTTTTATTTTTATTAGCGACGTATAGAGAGCGTCGCTAATAAGGAATTATTAGCGACGCTTTCTCTATGCGTCGCTAATAACTTTGTTTTTTTTTTTTAAATTGTTTTATATTATCGACATATACATTAATGTCGCTAATAATTACTTATTAGCGATGTTTAGATATATACGTCGCTAATAACTTATTTTTTAAAAAAAAAATTTAATTTTTATTTAGCGACGTAAGGAAAGCGTCGTTAATAGATTATCATTAGCAACACTAGACAATATACGTCGCTAATAACTTATTATTAGCGACGTATAATAAACGTCGCTAATACTATTATTAGCGACGTGTGTTTATATACGTCGCTAATAGGTAATAGCGACGACACTTTTTTCGACGCTTTTAGCGACGTTTATTATACGTCGCTAAAAGGTAGTAGCAACGTTTAGGAGACTATTAGCAACGCATAATTGTGTCGCTAATAGTCCTTTTTGTTGTAGTGCAAGGACAATCAAGTTATCATTATCACCAAAAGACACAATATATATATATATATATATATATATATATATATATATATATATATATATATATATATATATATTATAAATCATCACATAACCATGTCCATCACATATCCCATCATAACATCAGTTTGAAACTACATCTAAATGGAAACAAGTTTAAATAAGGAATACATGAAAAAATGATTTAAAAACAATAGAAAATAATCAATCAACCTCATCCGTCTACTCCCCCTCACTGGCTGCACATGGAAATTGGGCTCTAAGCATATGTGTGATGTTTGTGAGTCTCTCCATCACCACATCCTAAAAGACTCTAAACTCGGCAATGGTGACTGGTTGATATGGATTATCCATAGGTGCTAATGCCTCTGTTGGTGCCTCTGCTGGTCCGTGTGGCTCCTATGCATCACCCTGGTGGTGAGAAAGCATCATGCAAACCATTGCAACATTAATAAACCCTATACCGACTAAAGTAGGCCCTCCTCTAGGAATCCAAATGTGAACCACTGTAAAAATTCTACACATGATGTACGGGTAGGGTAACATCTCGTGTGTGTGACCATAAAGGAAAGTTATCATGCACCAAAAGATAATGGAGGGCAAATCTAGCTATAAATCATGTTGTGCTAGGAGATGAAGTATATGTGTCATCGTCCAATCCACTCTCTCCTTTCTAGCACTCCAAATGTCATACTCGGTGATGACATGTAGCAGACGATAATCCTATGTCATAGAGTAAGCAAGTAATGAAATATCCAGCTCTAGACCTCTAAGAAACGCATCAAAGACCATGTAATCTCACTATATGGAAAAACGTTCTATCTATTGAATTGTGGGTACGTAAGTTGTCTCCTCTCACATCTGATGATCTCAGCAATGATATCAAGTGAAACTATCACATGGATGCCTCCTGCTACTGCTACTAATGCATCATCATCCTCCAAACAGAGAGATGCATACCACTGTCAAACAAGACGGAGTAAACAGACTGACTAGATGTAAAAATGTTGTGTAAATAATCCATCTAATAAGGTCGTGCCTCTATCCATCTCATGGTAGTCTCTAGAGGAACATGCACTAAGCTAAGCTCACATCGGATGGGTCTAACCCTCTCCGCTCCACTACTCGATGCCCTTGGGTCCATATCCTAACATAGCAGTCTTCTGCTTCTTCGCTCTCCCCATCTAAATTAATGTCAAATAAATAAAGTAAGGAAAAGCATAAACAAAGGAAGAAATAATTGATGGTAAGAAATGTCCTAGAATTTGAAAAATTCTTGAAATAAGCATCAAAATTAAAAAATTTGAAATTTAAATCAACTATAAAAAAAATTTCTGTCAAATTGAGGCAAAATATTAATCCAAGATAGATATTAGTGAGTAGAAAAAGGTATAACTAGACCTACAACCAATTTTGAACAAAAACATCTAATTTTGAAAAATCCCCAAATTGTGACAAAAAGTTGAAACCACAAGTATTTTTTGTGAAATCTCAAATTTTAAAAAATCAAATCGCACGAAACATTGGAATAAGGTAGATCTAACTATATCTAACAATCCTATTGGTTCAACTTGCTGGAGGCCATAAATTCCACCACCAATGAGCTATTAGGATGAGAGGGGCTAGGCAGGGCTTTGTGAAGGCAAATTTTCTGCCATGGCTAGGAGGCCTTTACGAAGGAGATGACTAGACCGGAGGGATTTATCACTAGTCCATTTCAGTTATTATTAAAAAAAAGGAAACCAATGACTGAATCGTGTATGGTTCAAAAGGGTATGAATGACCAAGTTGCAAAGGCTATAAAATGATCATTTTACCTTTGTAGTTAAATCATAGTATAATATTTAATTAGCAGGTTTCGGTTCAAAGGCCTATGAAAAGAGTTAAAAATTCTAGTGAGAGGTGAGTGTGTAGCCTAAATGTAGACTAATTCACATGGTAGGTAAATATTCCAATAAGTGGGTAATTAATTATTTTACCCCTAGGGTTAAGGGTGAACTATAGAGCAAACCAAGGTTAGTTCAAGGGGTTTATAACCTCATAAAATATCTATGTACGTGGCATAGGTTCATGACATTATGTAAGTTGTAAGTTGATTATGAAATTTCAAGGATGAAATTTTTCTAAGGGGGAAAGATTGTAACATCCCTGATTTTTCTGTAATTGTTCTGCTATTTTCTGTAACTTTCTACAATTATTTGCAATGTTTTCCAGTTTTTTGCTCGTATTTTTGATAAAGAAATTTGACGCTTCGGCGTATCCGTAGTTGTAATATTTGTGACAGTAAGTCGGGAGTAGCGTTTAGTCGCAGGTCATGGGCCTCAACGCATCCCAGAAATTTTTTTGGCATGAAAATCGAATGAGACGCAGGAGAACAAAAGCAAGAATAAAGGAAGAGTTGGAAAAAAATAAAAAAAAATTTATTTAATAAGGATCGGATCGGACGCGGCTCAGCACGCCCGACTCGTGAACAGTGAAGGGGAGCTCCCTTCACTATGTTTGGCCGGTAGCAGTGTCCTCGCCGGCCGCCGGTTTCTGCCTAGCCAGCCTTGGCTTGGCAATGCCGTCACCGCCTCCCTAGCTTGGCTCCGCCAACCACCACCGCTCTTCCTCCCCCTTTCTCCGGTTTTGGCCCATAACCCCGTTTTTGAAATTTTTCCGCCCGTTCCACTGCCGCCGCCGGTTGCATAGCCTCCATCTCACCGCCACAGCTTCGCCCCGGCCAAAGTGACCTCTTGACACCTCCGTCCCGGCCTCCCCGCCCTTGCTTCTCTGCCGTGAGGTAAAATGCCATTGCCCTGTTTTTGTGTTCATTTTTCTCTTTATGTGTGATGCAGCCTAAGCTGGCCCAACAATGGAAAAGGCCGCCCCAGGTCTGGCCACCGCCTCCCTCAACCTCTCCGCCTCTCCTTCGCCACCATTTAGTAAAACTCTGCAGCCCCCATTGTTTTTGTTGTCTGTGTGTTGCAGCCGTCGGTGGCCGGCCACCGCAATTGGCCTTTGGCCTTCTCCCGAATTGGCGACGGCAAGGCTGCCGCCTCCCCCTCCTTCCGTTGTTTTCCGATTCCGGATAGTCTGTTCTTTTTTTCTTCTTCTTCTTCTTCTCCGATAGCGTCCATTCTCCATTGACATACATTGCATGACATTGGGCGGATGTCTATTCGAATCGTCGTGGTCCAGCGATTGCTAAATCACAACCGTCTTTCAGGTCCGTCCCTCGACCCCCGTTTGACCATTTGTGTAACAACCCGTTTTTCGGTTACGCTTAACCCGAGAGGGTTAAGGGTAATTCAGTAATTTGAGATTAATGTTAAGGGGTTTCATTAGATGAAATACCCATAGCCAGGTAGAGCTTGGCATAACGAGTATAACGATTCGAAGAACGTGCGAAACGGAGGTCGGGACCGGAAGTTACGATCTCGACGAGCGTAGAAAATAGGTGGGACCCACTAAGAAATAGTGTGATTTGCTTCTTTTAGTGGGTTGGTATCGAAGGGCTCGTCGATACGAGTCCAACAGTACTAAGAACGCGCGAATCCGAATCCGGGGTAGGAAGTTGCGCACGTTTGAAGTTTTATAATAAAAAAATAAAAGAAAATGGCGCGCGGCGCGCGACTGGCGCGCGCCGCAGCGCGGATCGGCGCGAGCCGGCGCAAGCCGGCGCGCGGTCGCGAAACCGCGCGCGCCCGCGGTAACGCGGGCGCGGCGTTTCCGCGGCGCGGGCGCGACCCGCGTAACGCGCGGGTGCGAGCCGCGCGTTACCGCGGGCGCCGCGCGCGGCTCCGGTGGGCGCCGCCGCCCGAAATCCGCGGCGCCGCCGGTTTCGGCGGCGCGGCGCCGTGGTTTCGGCGGCTCGGGGCTTATTTAAACCCCATTTTCCATTCATTTTTCACCCAGATCTTCTCTCCCCCTGTTTTTGGTCGTTCTGAAGCCGATTAAGGCCGTTCAAGACCCGTTTCCTACTAAATCGAGCGTGCTCTACGCAATGGAGGGGTTCTTTCTTCGAGTCGGAGTCCATATAAGGAGGAAACGCCCCGAGACAAGGAGAGGTTCTGCCCGAGCACCGGCAAACTTCTTTCTCCCCGTTCTTAAGCATCTTAACTCCGATTTAGTCCATCCAAGAGGCGTTCTTGACTAAATCAAGTATGTTCTACGCGATGGAGAGGTCCGTTCTTTGATTCAACAACCGTATAAGGAAGAAATGCCCCGAGACAAGGAGAGGCTCCGCCCGTTATCTTTGAGCACCGAACAAGAAGTAAGCGCCCAGAGCAAGACAGGGTCCTGTCCAAAGTTGTCGGGCTACATCAAGAGAAGTAATCCAGAGTATGGGAGGTTCTGTCCGCCGCTCACAGCACAGAAAACGAGAAGAGTCTCCGGCAAGGAAGACGTTATACGTAATCTTTCGACACAAGACGAAGAACGTATGGAGACCAGAGGAAGCTTCTTTTATATCTTCGGATCTGAAGGGAAGGATGCTCATATGAGCAACTCCGAATACCGCTACCTTACAAGTCATGAGGGCAGTAAGCATTTCTGATCTCCCGTCTTAATTATGCCATGATGTGTGTCATACCATGATGCGTGCTATGCCATGTTACGTGTTTATATGTCATGATGTGTGCTATGCCATGATGCGTGTTTATATGCCATGATGTGTGTTATGCCATGATGTGAGCTTATATGCTATGATGTACGCTTATATGTTATGAAGTGTGATGTCTTGCTCTAGGGTAGAGCAAGACGTGTGTGTGTGTGTCCGGTCTCGGCTCAGTGATAGAGCGAGCTGGTTGATGTGCTCAGTCTCGATTCAGTAATGGAGCGAGATATGTGTATGTTATTTTCGATCCCGCTCTGTGGTAGAGCGAGATGTACGATTTCGTTAACTTCCGCTTGACTCCGATTTATAACGAGTTTTGGTATACTTCCGATTAAATATTCGGAGATACGTACGTTATACGATTTTGCGATACTTGTTGTGTGTAGTAGCCACTAGGCAGAACTACGTTCGGATCCGATCGTATTGGAATAATATCCAATACGTACGTAGGCAACCAACGGCAAGGCAACGTTGGCCCGATCCAAATCATTATAAATAATATGTTTATTCTGTTTTACACGCGACGAACTATGAAGCTTCGTTGTGTGTAAATGGTCGTTACAACCTAAGTCTACGTACGAGGAAGCCTTAAGCTCCGTAATACGTAGGCGAACGTTGTACCTCTCGCACTCAGACGATGATTCCTGGCTTAAGGAAAATTTTAAATTCCTATCAGTAATTTTGTGGGCCCGGCTCGGGTCGGGTCGTTACAAATGGTATCGAAGCATTGATCTGTCTGCGAGAGTATAATATTTTATTAATTTAATATGTATTTTGATAAAATTTTTGAATATGTTCTGATTATTTTTGAAATAAGTTGTGATTTTTAAGTTTCTCTTCTAAACATGTTGTCATGGATTTCAAAAAAATTCCGTGTTTCATCTTATGCCCGTGTGTTATCGAATTTAACGCAAACTTTAATTTTGATAAATTCTAATTTGTTTAATTAGAAGTAATTTTAAAGTTTTATTTTGTGTATGTGTATTTAATTGCTTGCAAGCTTAGACCTTATAGATGTAGATTTTTTTAAATTAGGATTGATTTGGAATTTTTGCATTGAATATGGTACATCTAATTTAATCGAACAATAATTATTTGAGATTTTTATCGTCATGTGTTGCATGAGATTTAATGTAAATATCAATTTGATTATTTTGATTTTTCAATTGAAAATTATTTATAGCTTTAAGTCTGGATTTGTTGCATCATGTTTAATTTTTTTAAAAATTTGAATCTATTTAGAATTGGATTTCATATGAATTCTACTTTTGAGCTTTTCATTTTGTATATGTGATTTATATAAAGTCCGATTTTATGAAATTTGATTTTTAATCATGAGTTATATGAAAATTCTTTCTAAATAAGTTGATTTAGATTTAATTTAGAATTTCATTCTGCATGTGTTGTATCGAATTTAAGACGGATTCAAATTTCGATTTTCCACCGAGAATGAGTTGAAATTTTGTTTTCTCATATGGCTTTGGATTTAATCAAAAACCTTGATTTTTATGAATTTTGATTTTGAGGTTGACTTGATCGAAAATTTTGTCTTGAATTCGTTACATGTTTTCAATGACTTCAATTTCAATGTGTTTTAAATCGTGGTAGAATTACCAAAGTGTAACCGCTAACCGCTCATGGTATGGGACATGCAGCGCTAGTGGAAACTCTACGGTTAATTCTACTCGGAAATTTAAATAAAATGTGATTTCAAATATGTTTTCAAATACGGTAGAATTACCACGAGGTAACCGCTAACCGCTCATGGTATGGGACATGTAGCGCTAGTGGAAACTCTCTGGTTAATTCTACTGAGTGTTGAAATGAAAATTGCTTTCAAATATGTTTTCAAAAACAGTAGAATTACCACGAGGTAATCGCTAATCGCTCATGGTATGAGACATGTAGCGCTAGTGGAAACTCTCCGGCTAATTCTACTAAGTGTTGAAATAAAATTTGATTTCAAATGTGTTTTCAAAAACGGTAGAATTACCACGAGGTAATCGCTAACTGCTCATAGTATGGGACATGAAGCGCTAGTGAAAAACCCTACGGTTAATTCTACTCGGGTATTGAAATAAAATTTGATTTCAAATATGTTTTCAACTACGATAGAATTTCCAAGGCGTAGGTGGTTTTAAATTCTAATCGTATGCCTAGAGTTTGACTTATCAAAGTTCTGTTAAAAGTTTTCCTCAAAGAAATTCTGTTTTAAAAACATCTCCTCCTTTCAAAAACTTCTCTGAGCTATGGGTAACTAAACCCTTTCGATAGCTTTCGGTTTATCGAACAAATGATTATTTTGATATGAAAATTCTGGATACCGCAAATACTTGTTTCTGGCGCGCATACAGGACTAGGATATCATGGGAAAATCCTTTTCCTTCTGTCTCCCGTTGCCCCATGAGCGCGGGTGTAAGTCGGGGTATCACGACATTTCTGTGACATTTTTGATTTAAAAATAAAATTGTCTTCAAATACGGCGGAACTACCTCTGAGTAACCATTAAACACCCACGGTATAGAAGGTGAGGTGATAGTGGACAACTCTGCAGTAAATTCTACCGATATGATTTTTCAAAACAAAAGATTTTCAAAATTCCGGGTACCATAAACATTTGTCTTTGGCGCGCATACAGGACTGGGATATCATGGGAAAATCCTTTTCCTTCTGTCTCCCGTTGCCCCATGAGCGCGGGTGTAAGTCGGGGTATCACGACACTTATGTGACCGTATGTTTTCAGACTTGTGTTATTTTCTAAAATTGATTTATTTTCAAAAGCGGTAGAATTACCAAGGGGTGATCACTGACCGCTCATGGTATGGGACATGACGCGTTATTGGATTGCTCTAAGGTTGAATTTGCCGATTAATTTGATATAAAATTTAATTTCAAATCCCATGATGTGAAATTTAGTAAATTTATCTCAATCACTGTGGAATTGCTAAGAAGAAACCATTAAACACCCGTGGTATATGACATGAGGTGTTAGTGGATAGCTTTAAGGTTGATTCCGCGAGTGTATTGAAATAAATTTTGGTTTCAAATCTGGTTTATTCAGAAATGTTTGTTTTGAGTTTGATTTGATGATTCTGAATTTGATTCGATGAAGATTTCGATGATTTGGGTCTTCGGACTCTCTGGATAGTTATTTGGTATAGAGCCCAAAAGCTATCAATTCTGGATACCACCAAATTTGGTTCTGGCGTGCACAGGTGTGGAGCATCATGGAAAAGCTCCTATCCTTCTGGCCTCTGTGTCCCCATGAGTGCGGGGGTAAGCCGTTCGGTATCGCGGATTTAAATAAAGATACCCACCGAGAGAAACACTCGGTTCTGGCACGCACAGGTGTGGAGCATCATGGGAAAGCTCCTATCCTTCCGTCTTCCGTGGCCCCATGAGTGCGGAAGTAAGCCGTTCGGTATCACGGCATTTTGATTGACTGATTGATTTATCGAATTTTGGAAGAACGATATGTCCGATTTTGAGCGACATATTAGAATTCCTGAACAAGGATTTATCCGATTTTGAATGAAATGTCGGATTTCATTTACGAACGATTTATCAGATCCTGAGGAACGATCGATTCGTTGAATTTTCAAAGAATGATATGTCTAATTTTGAAAGACATATCTGATTTCTAAACGATGACATATTCGACTCTGATTTAAGTATCGAATTTTTTTGTATGATATGATTTATCCGATTCTATATTCGGATTTCTTATGAAAATATTTTATCTGATCATAAATTATCAGATTATATTTGTGAATGTGCCATCCAATTTTAAGATTGGATTCTTTTTATAGATGATTTATTTGATTATGATCTATCACACTCTGTTTACGATTACTTATCCGATTGATTATCGGATTTTACTAGATATTTGTTTGGAATTAGATGTGTTTCGAATAGTAAGTATGGGCGAATTGCGAGGACGCAATTCATTTAAGGGGGGAAGAATGTAACAACCCGTTTTTCGGTTACGCTTAACCCGAGAGGGTTAAGGGTAATTCAGTAATTTGAGATTAATGTTAAGGGGTTTCATTAGATGAAATACCCATAGCCAGGTAGAGCTTGGCATAACGAGTATAACGATTCGAAGAACGTGCGAAACGGAGGTCGGGACCGGAAGTTACGATCTCGACGAGCGTAGAAAATAGGTGGGACCCACTAAGAAATAGTGTGATTTGCTTCTTTTAGTGGGTTGGTATCGAAGGGCTCGTCGATACGAGTCCAACGGTACTAAGAACGCGCGAATCCGAATCCGGGGTAGGAAGTTGCGCACGTTTGAAGTTTTATAATAAAAAAAATAAAAGAAAATGGCGCGCGGTCGCGAAACCGCGCGCGCCCGCGGTAACGCAGGCGCGGCGTTTCCGCGGCGCGGGCGCGACCCGCGTAACGCGCGGGTGCGAGCCGCGCGTTACCGCGGGCGCCGCGCGCGGCTCCGGTGGGCGCCGCCGCCCGAAATCCGCGGCGCCGCCGGTTTCGGCGGCGCGGCGCCGTGGTTTCGGCGGCTCGGGGCTTATTTAAACCCCATTTTCCATTCATTTTTCACCCAGATTTTCTCTCACCCCCTTTCTGACCGTTCTGAAGCCGATTAAGGCCGTTCAAGACCCGTTTCCTACTAAATCGAGCGTGCTCTACGCAATGGAGGGGTTCTTTCTTCGAGTCGGAGTCCATATAAGGAGGAAACGCCCCGAGACAAGGAGAGGTTCTGCCCGAGCACCGGCAAACTTCTTTCTCCCCGTTCTTAAGCATCTTAACTCCGATTTAGTCCATCCAAGAGGCGTTCTTGACTAAATCAAGTATGTTCTACGCGATGGAGAGGTCCGTTCTTTGATTCAACAACCGTATAAGGAAGAAATGCCCCGAGACAAGGAGAGGCTCCGCCCGTTATCTTTGAGCACCGAACAAGAAGTAAGCGCCCAGAGCAAGACAGGGTTCTGTCCAAAGTTGTCGGGCTACATCAAGAGAAGTAATCCAGAGTATGGGAGGTTCTGTCCGCCGCTCACAGCACAGAAAACGAGAAGAGTCTCCGGCAAGGAAGACGTTATACGTAATCTTTCGACACAAGACGAAGAACGTATGGAGACCAGAGGAAGCTTCTTTTATATCTTCGGATCTGAAGGGAAGGATGCTCATATGAGCAACTCCGAATACCGCTACCTTACAAGTCATGAGGGCAGTAAGCATTTCTGATCTCCCGTCTTAATTATGCCATGATGTGTGTCATACCATGATGCGTGCTATGCCATGTTACGTGTTTATATGTCATGATGTGTGCTATGCCATGATGCGTGTTTATATGCCATGATGTGTGTTATGCCATGATGTGAGCTTATATGCTATGATGTACGCTTATATGTTATGAAGTGTGATGTCTTGCTCTAGGGTAGAGCAAGACGTGTGTGTGTGTGTCCGGTCTCGGCTCAGTGATAGAGCGAGCTGGTTGATGTGCTCAGCCTCGATTCAGTAATGGAGCGAGATATGTGTATGTTATTTTCGATCCCGCTCTGTGGTAGAGCGAGATGTACGATTTCGTTAACTTCCGCTTGACTCCGATTTATAACGAGTTTTGGTATACTTCCGATTAAATATTCGGAGATACGTACGTTATACGATTTTGCGATACTTGTTGTGTGTAGTAGCCACTAGGCAGAACTACGTTCGGATCCGATCGTATTGGAATAATATCCAATACGTACGTAGGCAACCAACGGCAAGGCAACGTTGGCCCGATCCAAATCATTATAAATAATATGTTTATTCTGTTTTACACGCGACGAACTATGAAGCTTCGTTGTGTGTAAATGGTCGTTACAACCTAAGTCTACGTACGAGGAAGCCTTAAGCTCCGTAATACGTAGGCGAACGTTGTACCTCTCGCACTCAGACGATGATTCCTGGCTTAAGGAAAATTTTAAATTCCTATCAGTAATTTTGTGGGCCCGGCTCGGGTCGGGTCGTTACAATTTGTGGCCGGATGACAACATGTCCACCCCCTGGCCCGACACTCTGTCGCTTTTGGCTTGATCTAATTCCTTTGTTCCTTTTGACTAGAAGTTTTACCACCACCTACGACAGACAATGGACAACAGCAAACGCCCGATTGACCCAATGAGGCTGCCATTGATGACCTCCCATGTTCCTCTACCCTGCACATCTGCTGCCGAAACCATGCCCCCAAACTTCGGGCTACATTTCTTATCGCCACCATAAGACCCACCCTAGCCTAGGGCTAACTATTCAGTCTGACATTGTGTGTACTTGGGCTGCCTGTCTAATGTCATGGGCTCTGCCCCTACCTAGCAACGGCTAGGGCCAACACTTCTGGCCCAATTCTACCTCTGCACCCCCACTTTTGTTACGCATGACCCAAAACCTATGGGAAAAGTTCCCGAATTCCATTTCTTCCAAGGGGAAGTAATATTGTCAGCCATTAGAATCAGCTCATTGAAGGCTTGACCGATGTCGTGCCCATATCCTCCACCGTAAACCGTGCTCGATGCACGATAGTCAGTACGATGATTTGGTTGTGGGTAGCGTTTAGAAATGATGCTGCCTTTGTTGGCCACCTATGCCAGGCCTTAGTGCCTCAACGTGTGTTTATGGAACGACTCCACCACTAGGCAATATGACCGTTAAAACTCTCCTCTGTCTCTCCTATGTCCGTGAGTACACAACCAAGTCCTCCGCCATGTTGTGAGGCTTCGACAATGCAGAATTGTTACCGTTGGATGTAGTATGCGGTCTACTTTAGCGTTTGTGGCCAACAAGTGTTTTAAACCATTTGCCGACCTCCAATTAGTCACCTCTTATTATGTGGTCGCTCTTGCCATCCTTAGTGGCATGACCTTGTGTTCGGCCGCCCTAGTGCACCCAGTCTTATGATTTGAGTGAAATTAATCTAACCATATCGAGATTAATTCCAACATTTCTGAAAATCCTCAGGATAACAACGACTCTCTCAGTGCGATGTTTTTGGCCGCCTACTGCACTATTGATGCTACTACCGTCGTTTGCTCGCCATCAAACTCACGTGGATTACGAGGTAGAGGACCTTGAACTCGTAATTTTATAATAGCATGCTTGATTGTGTAGTAGCATGCTAGAAGTTTATAACTTGATGTTTTGCATGATAATTACTAATTAAATGAGCATATGTTATGTATGTGAATTATGCATATGTTAGTGAAGACTAAGGGTACGGTAGTAAGTTATGAATTATATGTATGTGATCAGAGCATGTGATTGATCTTTGTTGTGGGATGGTGGTGTGTGATTGATGGGCACGATTATAGGTGTTTGATTGTAAGTTTATCGAAGGGGTATTTGAAGGATTATGATGTGGAAATTACAACGGTATGCCAGGCAAGGGAAGACATAAAATGACGGGTGAAGGTTGGATTTTATGAGATTGGAGGATTAGTTCGGATTGAGTTGGAGGGTACGATGGAACTACGAGCAAGAGAATTATGGGATACATGAATATTGAAGACTTAAGATTGAGAGCACTTTTGGGGGCATGTGAGTTAGTAAGAGATAACAACATAATCATACTGCATAATGTACATAATGTGAATTGTAACAGAAAACAAAGAGTGAGGAATTAGTAAGGGTTTGATGACGGGATTTAGGTATAGAGGGTGTCATTTGAGGAGTTCAAGTAAGATGTTTTGGTTTTAAGGCGGATGGTGTAGATGTAAGGTCGTAAGTATTTGATGGTAAGAGTGTGAGTATGGAATTCAAGTTCGACAAGTAAGACTATGTAGAGATCGGTAAGGTTGTAAGTGTAAGGGTGGGGGATGAGTTAAGTAAAGAATGCTACCTTTATGGATTGGAACTTCTGGACGGGTGTATTGGCTGAAGAATGTAAAATGGAACTTGAATGGTAAGTCACCCTAATTTGATAACGATGTGAGTTTGAGACTGAGGGTTTTGACAGATTAAGTTCTGTTTTGTGCCAGTCAATGAGTAATCAACTGAGCGTCTTTCCTGGTCTAGCCATGGTGTATCCTATGGGATTTAGCCGTGGTGCTGTATTTCATCCCAAACGTTTGATGCTCTGTTGAGAGCGCTATAAGTTTTCGCCCTTCGTGGGCTCTGTATGTTTTCTGCCTACATATGTTATTGTATGTTCTGCCCAAGAGTGACAATATAAGATTCCTACCCAAGAGTGGCACTGTATATTTTTCCGCCCTTAGTTGGCACTGTATGGCCCAAGAGAGTGGGTATTTGCGCGCTTAGGTAAGTAGTATCATGGATCTACTCTTACCTGTTTGATCATGTACCCCATGAGCATAGGTGTGTCTTGCCTTAAAAAAAGTCCATGGTGTCTAGTTGCTCCCTGAAGGTTAAGGTGATGCCCTAGTGGCATTCCCTTCCTTGTCGACGTTGGAGCTTATTATTTGTAATGAGCTTCAGTTGTCAGTAGTATGTGTACAATAGTAAGAGTAAGTTATATGTAATCGATTTTAAGTAAGTGTAAGATCCAAAGTAAGTGCAAGTGTAAGCTTTTAAGGAAGACAATAAGAGTAAGTTTATGAGCAAGAGTAAGTAGTATGTTTCGGATTCTGAGTAAGTTGTACGAGTATGATTCAGGGTAAGTGTAAGTGTATGATTGTACGAGTAAGTTGGTGAGACTTTTATTCAGTCTGTAAGTGTAAGCGTAAGTGTAAGTGTAAGAGTATGCTACAAGAGTAAGTGTAAGTTCAGCCAGTACGACTGTATGTGTGTAAGATACTTTATTTATGTTGCATATACTTCTTGTTTCATGTGTGATTGCATGAATGCATCTATGTATGAATTTATGAAGTTCATTGATTTATTTCCCCTACTGGTTATTTTCCTACTGAGTATGAAAATACTCACCCTATTTTTTTAGCCCCTTTGTTCGGATGGGACTATTCCCGGTGGTAGACTCTTCTTCCTTGACTAGGAGTGCAGTGAAATCATTGTGAGGCTTCGTGGATTTTAGTGCCACGATTTTATGTATTAATTAAGGTGAGAGAAATGTATTATTTTCTGGACTTGTGTGTCTATATATGAATTAGAACACAGACTGTTGAAGAACTTGTACTTAGAAAGGCCTGGGATGTATTTGTTTTTAAAGACCATAGCCATGGCGGGTTTTATTTATATGTTTTCGTTTCAGGTCACGCCTGAGAATGTTAGTTTTGTCGTATGATTAATTAATTTACGAAAATTATTTTTACACGTTTTGAATTTTGTTGGTTCATTTGATTTACATCCATATTTTGAAATAAAATATTTGTAAAATTTTTGATTAAATGTAAAGAAAAAACTCAGGCATGACACTCTAACATAGAAACTTACCTTGGTTATTGAACTAAGGGTAGGTATGAGAGTTTACCCTAGTCTCGAGAAGACTAATGGGGTTTGGGGTGATCTCTGAGTCGTGTCTCATATAATTAGTTGTTTATTGGGCCGAATCACGGTGTGAAGGGGACCTAATTGTTTAGACTATAACTTGATTAAATAAAATTGATCGAGTCTATGTTTTTAGTGTTTGGGGAGTCAATGGTCATATGAACCTTAGACGTCTATGGATTATATTATTTATTGTCACTGAGGACATTTCTCCTAGAGTTAGGGAAGGTGGAGATTGTGATACTTGTACAATTTCTTTACAAGCAGGATAGTTTGGGTATTGCCCTAAAGTGGTCTTTACTGTGGGTATCCCATAGGTCTTCACAGGATCATAGAGAGTACAAAAGGTGGAGTTACATGAGCATCATGGAAGGCTTGTACTTCTTGTCATTTGTGTCCATAAGCATAGTTGGGATCTATGTCTCCACATTTATAGCGAGCTCTTGAGGGCCTTGAGGACTTGGGTCAAACTAATACGAGGTTAGTCATACTTCCAAAAATAGAAATGAGTATTCAAGGATTTCTTAGAGAGTTGAGTCATCTCTGGGTTGGTACATATTTACATTATGTTCTAATTTCCTAATTATGTGATTGTAGTGTATTGATCTTCATCATGAGTTTTGTTCTGTTAAACCTAGAGTTGGGTTGAAACAATAAAGGGTGGTTTACATCATGTGTCACTCTAGTTGACATATGATGTATATGTTTGTCTAAGAGATTAGATGGGGTTATTAATTATTTAACAGGTGTTTGTGAGATAATTAATAATATTGCTTGATATTAATTTTTAAATTAGAATAAGTGAAACAATTAAAGGACTTGTATAAAATGTAAGGTTGGTTGAAAACACTTAAGCATTGCATAAATAATGATATACTTCATGATATGGTATTAGTTGCTAGGAAGAACTACATCTAAATCAAATCTTGTTAGAAGTAACATAGAAGATGTTGTCCAATGAGTATGTAGGAAACTAACATCTTAGTGATGTTGTCCTGATCCAAAAAATATTAATAAATCTTTTTCTTCTTTTAGAAACTCTCATCTTAAGGGAGGAAATGCTTCATTGTTGTTTGGTCTTTGTTAGTTGTAGGTTCTTCAGGTGAGGACTAATAAAACCATGATAGATGCGTGTGGGATTTAGTTCCTTAGTTCTGTAATTCTAGTAAGTAATTGTATCCTTAGTATGAGAGTCAACTTGGTTATATATTTTAAGACTGATGACAGACTTAAATGTAGATAGATATCTTTCTTTTTATGGATTGTGAGATGTGTATTAATATCATATATTTTTATATTTGTATTTGTGAACCTCAATTATCATGACTTCAATATTTCATAGAATGGTTGATTTTTGCATTTAAGAAAGAAAAAAAATTCTTTGTGATTTACTATTCATGCTATTAAAAAGGCTTTTAGAAATTCTGAGTTGTGACACTAATCATCACATGAAACACCATATGTGGGTTAATTTGTTATTTGTATTTTGAAATGTATATAGGTATCATTTGCCTCAATCATTACTCAAGGCAGATGAAACCTCATTAACATTGTTTAAAGAATTTGGTTGCAACCCAACTTGTGTCTCCTTCCATACTACAACTATAGGAACTACTTGTGGGATGGTTGAAGATGGCCAAACATTAGAACTATCATGCAGCAATGGTCGTACTTCTCAGTCATTCGGTTTACCAGCTATGGAGATGTTCAAGGCAAATGTGGATCCTTTGGCCATGGCACTATGGTATTGATGTTGTTTTAACTGCAGTGCAACAAGCTTGTGTGGGAGAAACAACTTGCTGCATTGAAGCTTCATAAGCAGTCTCAGAAAAAAGCAGCTACATTGATGTCATGCCTAAAAGGCTTGTTGTGCAAGCCTTTGCTAGAAGATTAAATTTGCTTGTTTAGTTTTATAGCCTTATCCCTCCTTGTCACAAAAAATTAACCTTTTATTATTACTATATGGTAGGACTTTAGTTTGCTTCTCATCTTCTCTAAAACATTTTCTTTATTAATTTTTATAAAATATTAGTTTAGAATATGTATATTGTTTGCTTCCACATGAATCTCTACTAATTAGTCATTAGTCAACAGTTGTAGGCGGCCTAGTGGCAAACATAGGAATTTCAATCATGGGGGCCATTTAATGGACCCTCTTGTTTAGTGGGTCCTAAAAAAACCCAATGCATTAGTAAATTCTTACTCCATCTGTCCTATATAATAGCTACATTTAAAAAAGATATTTTTCGATATCACCTGGCTGAAGATACAAATATTCCATGTTCTCTAGATTTTAACATTTAATCCCATATGACCTGGTTTAGGACAAAAATTCCCTTATGTCATAAATGAACTTATACCTGAGTTCTTATCTCATTAATGAAAATTGGATGCATGTGGGGGGATTGTTTTGGTGGGGGGTGTCATTGGTAGTGAGTTATTGATGTTGGCTCACAAGAGACATATTACAATGGCGACTCACCGGCAGGTCACCAAAGGTGGTAAAACCCCTCATTTCTTCATTTTTCCTCGATGGAAGCTTTCTCGGTAAAAAAAACCACCATTTCTCCAACACCAACAACCCATTCTTCGGCATAATGAACAAAGTAGCTCATAATACGATATGGCTCATATTGCATCAATGATTACACATGTTACTAGTACGTGTTATTGATAATATGATATGTTTCCTATTGTGTTAACAATAATACACTATTTGTTCTTTCCACCAGCAACCCATAATATGATAATTCATATTGCATATACAATAACATAAAATGCCAACAATATGTGTTATTGAAAATATGATATGCTCTATCTTACATATATGATAATACGATATTCGTCATATCACATATATGATAACACGATATTTGCCATATCACATATAATGATAACATGATATGTGTTTTTTGAGCTAGAAACCCATAATACGATATGCTCTATATCGCATATATGATAACATGATATTCATCTTACCATGCTAACAATAACATGATATGTGTTATTTGAGCCAACGACAAATAATAAGATATGTTTTATATCGCATATACAATAACACGATATTCGCCATGTTGTGTTAATGATAGCACGATATGTATTCTTTGAGCTAGTAACCTATAATACAATGTGGCCCATATCACATATATGATAATACAACATGTCAATAATATGTGTAAATGATAATACGAAATACTTCATATCGCATGTACAATAACATGAGATTCATCATTTCGTGTTAATGATAACATGATGTGTGTTCTTTTAACCAGTGATCCATAATATGATATGCTCCATATCACATATAGGACAACACGATATTGGTCGTATTGTGTTAAAGATAACACGATACGTGTTCTTTGAACCGAAGAGTCATAATACGATGTGACTCAAATCGCATATATTATAATACGACATGCCAACAATACATGTTATTGATAATATGATATGCTCCATATTGCATATACGATAATATGATGTGTTTTTTGTGTGTATTTGAAAACATGACATTCACGACAAGCACCAATATGTGTTATTGGTATAAGTGTTCATAAAGTCGGGGATGAAAGCTTCATAAATCATGTACATGCGTATATAAGATATTCTATAAAATAGAACTTGCATACCAAAAACCATACTAGAGTCCCTCTTTACATAGTAGTGTAGGAGGCCATCATGGCTATTCCAATGAGTCCTTTCTTAGCATCCACATTTTTCTCTATTCTTATATAGTCATGTTATTCCAAGCTAGTCTCCCATGATATTCCTTTTTAAAGTTGTAGGTGTCATCCGCTCCTTTATAGGGATGAGTGGCTTGTGTGGCTAAAAAATTTCGGATAGAAATTAGAAACACACGATCACTGATAAAGTAACAAAGGTTGTGTTATGTAACAGAATGAGAGGAGCAAGGAAAAATGGGAGAGAAGGGAAATTTAGAAGAACTATAGAAGAGATTTAGAGAAAAAGGGAGGGACACACTTGCAGTTTGCAAGTGCGATCCTGAGATTGAATAACAAGTCGAGAGGGAGAGAACGACAGTGAGAGGAAGGAAAGGCGAATTCTTTTCTTAATCTTCAATTACAACGATAGAGTCTATTTAAGGCTGACCTAAGCCAACATGCTACATAGAAAAGTAAACTAACTACATAGACTAAAACTAACTAATAACTAATTAGAAACAAAGCAACGTGCACACTAACACATCTTCCTACGTGCACATTGTTATAACTGTGAAACTAACTACCTACTGCCTAACTTAACATGCAAAACATAATAGGTTGACACTCACTAGACGAAAGTCAAAATTCGTTGCTGATGGGAATCGCTTGGTAGAAATCGCAAATCACCATACAAGAGATCATAAGTGTAAGAACCAAGTGAGTTTATGTCTGAACCCCAACGAGAAACCAGATATTTGACCTGCAAGAGATTCCCAAAAATAACGTCAGTCATTTTCCTTACAACACTCGGGAGCTAGGGAATTATGGTAGTGACATTTATGAAATTCATTTCAATATACATGACTTCTCAAATTTAACATGCACGAATGACATAGCTAAATTGAAATATTAGAAGAAGAAAAAAATCTTACTGGCTTTGTTGCGTTAGGTAGCATTTTCTTCAATTGCAGCATTGCAAAATTAGCAGCAGCCTCATTAGACAACTTCTCTATGTTATAAGCAAACCTTCCAGCAGCCATATATACGAGCACTGGATGGCCCGTGGTCTTGTGAAGGTTAAGAAAATACCCACAAGCATAAGATGCAGGCGCTACAACACCAAGTAATTCTACATCGGGCCAAAAAAACAGCATCAAATAGAAGAGCAATCTTATTCTCATTGCCAACTCCCAGATCAGATATTGCAGAGACCTTCCACTTCGGTAGTTTTGGTTGATATTCAGTCAAACTAGATTTTACCATACTCCAGTTTTTTCTAGTACATACACATTATTAGCATAACACAATGGCCACCCGCACCTACGAATGATTGAAATGTGCACGCCACGATACAAGGGCCCGTACATGGGGTCCATGTTCTAAGTTGGGCCCCACATCTTCGTTGTGGCGTACACGAGGTGGGCCCATACCTCTCTATCACGCGTTTCTCGCGTTGTTAAAAGTTCGTACCAATAACTCGCGTGTTTCTCACAATTAAACGTCGTGTCCGGGAATAATTTCGGAGTTGTTTGGGCGTGTTGTTGAGTTGGCGCACCTGCCTCTTTTACTCCAACGACTCCCTTAGTCCCTATAAGTAAAGAAGAAGTAGAAGAGAAAGGAAGAGGACAGAAGGATGGAGAAAGCCCAAGCCCACCACCCAAAAGACGGCCCAGGCCCAGAATCCGAAGCCCAGGAAGATCCTCGCCCGCCGGTCCTCGTCCTCGGCCCCCTCTTCCCCGCCTTGGCCGGCCCCATCTCCCACAAATTCCGCATCCTCAGCCCCGCCGACCACCCGGGCCTCCCCCTCCCGGACTTCCTCGCCGCCCACGCCGCATCCTCCCGTCTACTCATAGTCCCGAGCCTCCAGCCCGTCGACGCCGCCACCATCCGCGCCCTCCCCGCCCTCGAGTGCGTCGTCGGCACCAGCGCCGGCGTCGACCACATCGACCTCGCCGAGTGCCGCCGCCGCGGCATCGCCGTCACCAATGTGGGGCCGGTTTTCGCCGATGATGTCGCCGACTACGCGGTCGGGTTGCTGCTCGACGTCCTCCGCCGGGTTTCGGCTGCCGATCGGTATGTTCGCCGCGGCCTGTGGACTTTGCAGGGTGACTACCCTCTTGGCTCGTCGGTAAGTAGCTTCTCTTTCAATACTGGGTCAATCTACGAAGTTTTTAAGATGTTTGTAGAAATGACTAACAGAATCAGTTCATTGGTCTTAGTTAGTTCTGTTGATGCGATTGGCATTGGAGATCTAATATTTAGGTTCGTATTAGGATCTTGATTAGGCTCACAACAACACTTAGAAAGATGATGTATTTTTGTTGATCATCTCATTGATAGAGAAGATCATAGTGAAATTAGATCAGTATTATTAATGAGCAAATGTCCAGTTGCTTAGATTTTAGCATATCTGATGACCTTAGTGACTGAAAGTCTATTTCGAGATTAGTTACAAGCATTGGCATAAAAAAAAGAGTTTATTGGGGGATTGAATTATATGAACAATGTCTGCTATGATTGATTCCGTGAGATTCCTATATATGCAGTTGAAAGGAAAGAGAGTGGGAGTTGTTGGTCTGGGCAACATTGGATCCAAGATTGCGAAAAGGCTTGAGGCATTTGGGTGCAGCATCTTGTACAGCTCGAAAAAAGAGAAACCCTCTTTTTCGTACCCATACTTCTCGGATGTCAGAGATCTAGCAACTAATTGTGAAGTTCTCATGGTATCCTGTGCTCTGACTGATAAGACCCATCACATAATCAACAAAGAAGTTTTATCGGCTTTGGGGAAAGGAGGAATTGTCATCAACGTGGGGCGTGGAGCTCTCATTGATGAGAAAGAACTTGTGAACTGCTTGGTGGAGGGTGAAATTGGAGGGGCCGGACTTGATGTTTTTGAGAATGAACCAACCATTCCCCAGGAGCTCATGGAGATGGATAACGTAGTGTTGTCACCCCATAGAGCTTTTTTAACACCAGAAGCCTTCTCAGGTGTTGTTCAATTGTCTCTCGCCAATATAGAAGCTTTCTTTGCAAATAATCCCCTGCTTTCCGTGGTAGCATGATGATTTAACATGCCGATCTTCCATGTCGAGTCATTTTGCAATAAACAAAAGATGCCAATGTCTGTTGGTATCTATAATCCTTTCTTCTTACCAGATTATACATGTTCTGTCAAAGGTCTGTAGAGACTTTTGGAATGCTTAAGTGGAATCAATTGTAGCTAACAAGATAGTGTTATCTGTTTTCTCCACATGTTCTCATTGTTGTTTGTAGCGATTATATTTTTATTGTGTTTTTTTGTTTCAAACAATTTATATGCAGGAAATTAACTTCCAACTAAGTGAACAGATTTACAGTCAATCTCGTTACAAAGTTTTCTGTAGTCTTTTGGGGCTTCTCCACTTTATTTGTGTTTTCTATAAAACAACAATGCTTTTCTTAATCTAAATAATCTTTTATTTATCTGTCATATGCATAGTTAGCAGTATTCCAAATTTTTAATTCTTTGAAGCGTCTGCATAGTTGTGTAACATAGTAAAGATCTTAATCCTTATCTGACAACCCACCCTATGTTATCGTGTTTTAACGTGGAAATATGAGAAACTACATGCTCTAAAATGCATTCCCAGTTTGTTTCAAGTGTGGGAGCCGACAGATCATGTGGGGTCTACTTGATCTGACAGCTTCCAAGGCCATGCATTGTAAGGCCACGCTGTTCAATTCTTTAACTTGATAGCTCCTCTCTTTTAAATCTTTCAACATAACAACGTAACATAGTGAAGATTCTAATTCCTTTAATCTATTTACCATCAACACTGACAGCCCATTTTTTGGTGTATTGTTTTAATTGAATAATTTCTGACCACATTGATTGTGGTGTGATCAATTTATTTTGAGATTGCTATCTTTAGATTCTAGATCAAGCTTATTCTACGCGTGAACCATTTGTGATTTTAAGCTGGAAACCCAATCATTTGCATTATATGACCCTGCTGGCTAAGATTTGAGATTCAATGACATGTGCCACACTGTATGCATTTGCAACTTAAAAATAAAGTAATTAATCTACTAGCATTTAAAGGCTTCACACCTTTAGAATATCATTGGTATGTACAGAGTACGAGACGGCCCATTTGTTTTTTAGGCGCAAGCTTAAGCTTGAATATAATTAGCATCAGTTGCATGCCAAGTCTTAAGCAGCCATTTTTCTAGCTGAGTGAACCAGAAACGGACAATAATCGTAAGCAGAAGAACAATTCTAAATGTGCTGGGCCTTAGTGCTTCAGGAGATTTGGGGGTCCATTTCTCGACTTTTGTACAATTATGAAATACCCCTGAATTTTCAAGAAATTATCAAGCGCGGTTGGATTTTGTAGGCATTTTTGCTGCGGCAATAAAATTGATATTCGGTTTCTCTTTTCTTCGTGATCCCTTTACTTCTTCTCTACTTTTATGCAAATATTTAGCCCCCGGTTTGACTTTATAGCTCTCATTTCTGCCGGGGTTACATTACCTATGAATTATAAGTATTACCCCATCTGTCTCAAAGTGTCCTATTTGGTTTTACAAAATGTACTAACTTTAGATGATTTTAAAAGACTAAATAAGACACTTATTTTATGAGAGTGGGAGTAGTTTCTAATGAGAAAAAAGGGCATCTAGAATGAGACAATCTTAATTATAGAGCTTACTTAAATCTTGCAGGTTTTTCTCATAGCTACAAAGCAGCTAGTTGAAAACGTTTTAACCATAATATACTTTTCTAGTTTAAAGGAGTAGAAAATAGACATGAAAAGAAGTAAAATTAAGAGTTGTTTGTTTGAATTAAGAAGTTTGACAATAACCATGATTCATATATAATACGTAGTTTATTGTGCTATACTAAAAGAATGTAAAATGATTCAGTAGGTATGTGCCAATGGATACTTCACATCACCTACCTTGTGCTACAAAAGGGGTAGAGTGGAAGTATTTTTCATGCTCTCCACTGACAATGAACCTAGTTTAAGCTATGCATAGGAGTCTTTGATATTTAAAATTGACAGTGCATATGCTAATGCATGTTAGTGTCAGTGGAGAGCATAAAAATGTTTCCAAACATAGAAAGGGCATTGAAATTCTAAGTAAACAAAAAAATACATTGAAATTAGGAAAGAAAGAAAATAATGTATACAAATATCAAATTAATTACTCTTTTCATTAGGGTTTGAACAAGTATTAAGCAAAAACAGAGACTAGTCTTAAAAAAAATTTAGTGGTTTTTGCATGTTTCCAGGGTTAGAGGTGTTAGAAACCTAAGTTGTCTCAAAATCTCAAGCTCTTAAGGAATGACCCAACAATGTTTGTCAAGCCTACATCGGCCCAAGTAGATGTATGCATACAAATAGAATATCTAACACCCTCCTTACATGAGTAAGTATAATTTAACGGTTATAGATGTTTGTATATGCACGAACTATTGAAGTAGGGGCAATGATCGAAACTGGGACCTCCTATCTCTCATCCATGTTAGAAACAAATTTTCCTCAAAAACTCATGCTATTAAGGAACGACTCAATAATGTATATTAAGCTAAGATAGGAGAAAAAAGACAACTGAAGAGAGACAAATTATCTAACAAAAGGGTCCCATGCCAAGGTTTCCAAACTAGCTTCACAACTATCTGAACAGAAAACCATCAAGGAGTACATTGTCTGGCAATTGCATTTATAACTTTATGTTGCAATCACAAATGGAGTCGTAGCCAATTGAATTACCATTGCAGCTTAAATGAAAGGGAGTGCAAAACAAGATTACGAGACTTCTGTAGTATACTTAATTGAAGTAACTATAGGAATGTTCCATTTTATCAGCTATTAGGCAAGCCATGTTTTATAAAAGCCAAGACACAAGTGTTGGTAACAAAGTACAGTCATCCTGAGAAGACTGAGATAGCTGAAACAAAAATGTTACGATGGAAGATGTCATTCTGAAAGAGAAAGAAAAAGACAATGAAGTGATGTGACATGAAAATTATAAATTTGATAGTAAGATGGGCCATGATCGAGTGGGATGTTGGAAAAAAAACCTTAGTATGATGATAAGTATAGCAATGATGGTATGGTTAATTTATTATTGAATCAATTAATCAAATGCTCTTTGGTGATTTGTTCATTGAGGCTACTTTTCACACTTAGTGAAAGGATGAGAAGTCTCCCACCCCTATTTTAGCTAGCGTAATCCTCTTAATATAGTTAGGTTGGCTAAAGCAAGGGGTGGTGGACTCCTCATCCTTAGTTTTATGAATTTTATATAGATTTGGAAGGGTATTCAAGTTAAAGAAAGACTAAATCCCCCTCACCATTTTTGTTGCTAAGGTGGTGGTCTTGTTATGCCTCAATAAACAAGTTGTAATCCATTGACAAAGTTTCACATGTGCAGTTGCTAGTGAAAGCACACACTACTCAACATGTACCCAACAAATGTGATATTGTGCGCCCAGTTGAGAGTGACTCTTAACATCACATTTTATACTGTGGAATCGTGTGGCTTCACCAACCACTATCTTATCATACTATAATTTAAAAGAAATTGGTGTACTATAAGATTTTCAAATTCTGGCTATTTAACCTCTGTTTTATACCATTAATCTCTATTTTATCCCTATTTAACTAATCTTAATTCATAAAAAGATAAAGATATTAGAATCATAATCCCTATTTTTGAGAGTATATTGATTTTAACTTTATAATATTATATATTACACTCCCAAACTCGAATTTGTGAATTCTTAGTATCATTAAAAAACTTTCAACAAGATCTATCAAATGAGATCCTACATGATTATGTTTTTTTTAACTTTAGTGTAGGCCCCATCTATATAGCACACTTCTCAATAATTTTTTTATATTTTTGCATATATTATAACACAACCAGGATCTTTAAAACCCTTTTTCAATAGAGGATGTGTGATAAACTACCAAGAAAATTTTTTCTTTAATAAATACAAAATAAATTATTTGATTAAATATTCAAACCATAATAAATGGGATTCACAAATACGAATAGCAAAATATATGATATTACTACATGTGTCAAAGTTCATAAATAGCATGCTAACCCTCTTAGTGCAAGTCTGACATCATTTTAAAGATAAATAACTAAATAAAGTTAGCTCTTATGTCAATAATTACAATTACTTATAAAATTACTATGTCGTCCTCAATCCCCCATCGATGTTCTGGTCTAACTAGTCCTCGCCTAAATAGTCTACAACCAACAAGACCAAACAACAAAGGAACATCTCCTCCTTTTAGAGGAAAGTTTTCAAAAGAAATAAAAATATTAATTAATATTTTTTGGATTGGACTAACATCATCGAATATTAGTTGTCTACGTATTAATTGGACAACATCTCCAATGTTACTTCCAACATGATCAGATTAAGATGTAGTTCTGCCTTAAAACTACAATATCTCAAAAAGTGTACGATCAAATATGCAATGTTTAAGTGTTTTAAACTCGCATGCATTTGATGCAAGTTATTTAATTGTTCCACATGTTCTCATTGAATAATCAATATCAAAAAATTTGTTAATTATCTTACAAAATTTTGTTTAATAGTTAATATCTCCATCTAATCTCAAAGATAGACACACTCATTAAATATCAACCTAAGTGACAAATGATACAACTACCATGAACCATCCTCAAAATGACACTCTCTATAGCAAGGCCCTAGAATCTACTAGGAATTTCCATAACCCAACCTAGCCCCTAAGGATCTAGCCAGAGTGAATAGTTATGGCCCACAACTACAACTAAATAAAAGTGGCGGGAGAATCTAGCCAAGCAGGATATCAGCTACTCCAAATATGTGTACACTTAATGATCATAAATTGACCGGTTGTGAGCAAAGGTTCACTTAGAATTCCCTCTGACAGGGAGGTGCAACGACACAACCAAATTAATAGCTTCTCAATAGAGCTAAAACTCAGAAAAACCATCTTGAACTCTATCCGTTCTCAGCCAACAAGTAAGGATTCAAATTAACTATCCCAAACCCTATCAGTCTCTTTGAAATTAGGGTCAAGACTTAAAATTGTCATTGGTTCATTAACCAAGACAAATTGTCAAGTCGAAAGTTGTGTTCACGCTATGAACTAAGGGTATTTTGATCTTTATCTTTATTAGGTATCCTTACCCAATCTAAAGCTATCTAGCCCCATTAATTTATCTTTCATTAATTTTAACCTTGTAATAAATTACTATCACAACATCAATAATAAACATTAAAACAATAAAAACATAATTAATACGGGCTCACACAAATCTAATAAATCTTAATATTAAGGCTCAAACATAATTATTATCACATTAGAAAGGCTTGTGCCCTTGTGCCCTAAGTCTCCTCAAGTTAAGAGCTTACATTTTTCATTAAGTCAGGCAATAATGCCCCTAAGGGTATTAGGGTAATTTTTCTACATAGGACACAGTCCTTTCCATTCTTGGGTAAGTCCTTGATCTCTCAAGAGGATTCCCTCTCATATTGTTTTGTTGATTTTATTCACAAGAATGTGGGTTAGTCCGCTTATAGGGGTATTTCTATTATTTTATTTATGGTCTTTCTAAACTTTAATGGTTCAAAACTGATCTCAGGGTACTCCTTTATATCATGGACATGTGAAATTTTTTTTTACATTTTATAGGGTTATTAACCCCTTGAACCGACCTTGGTTTGCTCTACGTTTCACCCTTAACCCTAGGTTCCCCCACCTCCCCCCCCCCCCCCCCCGCCCCGCCCCGCCCCCGCCCCCATCATGTGTCTTAGTATGAACTCAGGGTACATCCTCACTTCTCACGGGGATTTTTTTTCAATTTTTAAATCCTCTCATAGGCCGCTCAATCAGAGCCAAAAATTAAATACTATATTATGGTTCACTGCAAGGGTAAAACAATTATTTTATATATTCTATGATTTTTCTCAACCTGAATCTTGGTAAGAGACTGATCACACCCACCTATTTCAATGGTAATTTTTATGAATTTTTATATCCATTCTAGCCCTCCAAACCAAAACCAATTTGATCCCCTTGTAACCTATTTTTTTTATAGCCCTAGGTATGGCCCGCTCGGCCAGGGCTAGCCATCCCAACATGCCAGGTGGACCGGGTCTGGCGGACCATGTCGCGGGCCTAGGAGCTTCTCTTTCCTTCAGCAGGAGTTCTACTGCAAGAGGCAGAAGCCTCGTGCGGAAGGTCAAGGCCAGCCGGTGTTGGGACCTTACCGGTATAAGAGGATACCGGGGGCCGAGGGATGATGTATGCCCATTGGTTGTCAAGCAGCCTATAGGACCGACTGCCTACCCCCTGTGGCACTCTCTACATCGGCACTAGAGAAGCCTAAAACAGAGCTTTCCGATGGTAGTGGAAACTCCCAGTCACCGATGCGCGTTGTGGGTGCTCCGCCTCACCTCAAAACTGATGTGGTTGGCTGTTGGAGGCCAGGACCATCACGATGGCACCGACCCTCTAGACCCAGTGATGTTAAGAAGTCCAAACCAGAGGGAGAAGATTGCCAGCCGCTTTTAGTAGCCCCAACCAACCAATTGGGCCGTGAAGGAAGGGAAGAAGGGGAGGAATGGCTCTGTGGCCACCTCCCTGCCATTGTCCTACCAACATCCAAGTGAAACACGCTAATGAAAAGAGAAAAGGAACGAAGAAGGGCCAATGGCCACTCCCTTCCTACTAGCCCACCAGGTGGCGGTCCGAGATTCGCAAATGGAAATGGCTTGGCCATGGTGATGCATGGCCGGTCAGTAGCCAATCTACACACTGGCCAAATCTGGTCAGCAATCCGGTGAAGGCGTAATTCCTATGACTAAACACATAATTAAATCACATATTAAAACACCTAATTATGCAACCTACAACATTTAGTACCGGAAATAATATTATTAAGCAATCCTACTTTAATTACCAGTTTGTCGTTAATCCACTACCGCCGAAGCTTCAAACTAACTCCTCCCTGTGTTGCTAACTGGCCTTACCTGACTTCTCGGGCGACCCCAAGGCTAAAGCTCACTTTTAATAAGTCCTAGACGGATATTTATAGTCAAAGGGAATTAGGGTTCTGAATCCTGAAAGGATTTTGAGTCAACCAAACTTCTAATAGGTAGCCTAATTGGGCTTCTTAAACCTAATCCTGACACTTTTGTTAACCAGGCTCACAGAGGCATAATACGACCTAATTGCATGTTTAATTCTGCTAAACAAGCGTTATGTATGACATTCAACTTCGAACGGTCATATCCCTCTCATTTGAACTTCGATTTCAGTATTCTTGGTATTATTTCAAAACTCTTTTCATCTACTTCATAACTGCATTGGTCTCATACTTAACTTCCATGTATTTATGAAGTATTCAGCTAATAAGTTCAAGGGGTACACACTATTTTCCAAGCGATTATGTTTTGAAACCTAGGAAAATTCCGAATGTTACATATTATATATATTCGGATTTCCATATTTTTAACACCCTTTGAAAGTCCTCAAAGAGCTCTATTAAATTAGACCCACTGCCAAACTTGTCTTAAATATGAATAACAATTTCTATGACACAAAGTCATTTTACATCATTGTCTTCGTAATATAATATTTAAGCTATAAGATTTAGATTCATAGTTGCCTACTATGAGTGTATATAGCTTAATAGAGAGCTTGTATATATAACTAATTATTGTTGTGATCTTCAAAGCAATGTATTGTAATTATAGCATGCAAGGGAAACCTTTGTTCAATATATATTTTATTTTTATTTTATTTTATTTTATCTCATCTAATTTGTATTTACATGTATAATGCATCTACATTTTTACTAGTGTAAACAAAAGAGTAGTGCTACATATGATCACATACAATAATGCATGAAACATACTAGCATCAATATATGGGCCCACACATGGGGCCCACATATCGCTGCTTGCAAGCATGCTCCCTCCATTCCTATTTCTAAACGCTTTAGTTTTTTAATAACAAAATGATCGATCTGCAATTTTTACCCTGCTTGGTGGCCTGGAGCAGGTCACCACATTCCACCAGCTCCCTTCAAACTAAACCTTGAATTGAACTGGATCCTCACTGAATCCATATAGTCCACGCCCACAAGACAGCCTCAATGGGAAACAGATTTCGCCAATTTCTTCTCGACTCCAAAGGCACACAAATACCAGCAGTCTTGCGTGGTGCTTTTCAGTCTCTCAAAAAATTTCATGTAGAAAGCCAATTTGTAAGCGATTTTATTGCGGCATATCGCAGACCACACTGATATAACAGTGATATTGGTTTTAGTTGGTGTTTCCTGTATAATGCATCCGTATAAGATTGATCTTAGATACATTGGGCAGGAAAATTTTTGTCCTACAACAATAACAACTATCCCGGATCTCTAAGAATCCATGGAAATAGAAATCTCAATAACCATTAATTAATACACATCAGCTGAATTTTGAAGCATCAGGCTGATTTTAGATTAATTTCTTTTTCTCGATTGGTTGATTTTAGACTACATGTACATAAATATCATTTCCATATAGCTTCCTCATTCACCGAATTCAGGAATTACAGGCTTCGCAGAATTCAGGAATTGCAAGCTTTAAGCTACTACATTCATAGTTGTGCATTTTTTTTCTGTAAGGTCCATCAGAAATGGGAGAAGTGTGCTGCCCGCGACATCAGCAACAACTCCAAAAATGTCAATCCCCAAAGTGCCGACTAAGTTAACAATCCACTCTCAATCTTTCTTCTTATTCGGGATTTGGTTCCTCAGTAGATTTCTTGTATTCTGGTTTAAGCTCATAGGTTCCTTGATTTGTTCCCCTTTTGTTGTACATGCATAGTTCATTAAGAATCTCCTTCAGAAATTGCTGCAAAGAAAACATACCGGAAAAAAACAGTCAAGACCAAGCAAGCCAAAAGAGTACACTTTTGAACATTTTACAATTCTCTTTTCTTATCCCGAAAGTAATTCCCTAACTAATATCGCCCAGGTCCATAAAGAAGTCATAGACTGAAACAATACGTCATGTTAAAACAAACAAATATCATCACCACACCCAAATAAATGGGTTCAGCATCACATATCCTATCATGCCCACCCACTCTATCATGGCTCTCTTGGAGCTATTAGTAGGGATGAGATCCATTCTTTACTTTCCTGCATATCCATCTCCATCATAATTATTTTTCAACATGACCATTCTTCGTTGCCCAACATTCCAACTCCATACACGATGGCTAGTCTAAAAGCCACTGTAAAGAACTTTCACTTCAATTTGATTGGAAGTTTCTATCAAAAAAGACCCCACTAAGCCACTATAGTAAGTCAGTGGCCACACCCCAATTTATGCCTGTCTAATATTGAGCCCAAATACATAAACCGGTCTTAAATAAATATTCTTGATGATCCAACTCAACTGTTTGTGACTCTAATTCACAGCAAACAAACCCATAGTAAGATAGGGAATATTTAAAAATACTCTAAAAATACAATCAGCCATTTCACAACCAATAAGACAGAAGTCAATCAACAACATAGATAAGATAGGCAAGCAGTCAGGAATTCCAACAAACAAGATAGTATTGCACAGAACATTCCCTTGGTGGGTCTGTACCACATAAAATCCATGTCTAAGAAAATAATCAATCTTGGTGGGTCTATACCATATAATAACCACGTATAAGTAAATAATCAATTTATTGTTCATTATAAGGCCCGTTAATAAACTGACACAACATTACAAATACTTTAAAGTAAGAACATGTATCTAATTCTCATATCCAATCTACAACAAAAATCAATAATAATTCCATATCTGATTACTAACAAAAGAAAATGACCCTAAACAATCAACAATCTGCTGATTCCTATGCAAGAGTTATACGTTGCTGATAAGATCACATCAACAATCTGCTTTTCCTTCCACAGGAAAGAGGAAGATTCACAAAGCAAAGAAAAGTTCAACAAGTGTAAAGTTGGTCAAGGATAGGACTATGTTTAGCACATTATCATACAACATTTTTTAAATCATTGCCAACAAAAAGTTGGAAACCTCTAACAATTTTTATTTATTTAAATGTATCAAACGAGTGGTCTAATAATCACATATTTCTCATACGATATTACCAGGCACAGTCATGCCGGTACAAGTTTAATAACAATAAATCAAGTAACATACCGCAGGTTGATCTGTCTCCTGCACCAACTGCTTCAGTGCCCAGTTGGGTTGCCTTTCAAAGAGCTTGAACATAATATCCTCTAATTCACCACGATCCCGGCGCGTTCTTTTCATGTCTGGTCCCTTCAAAGGTGTTCCTTTTTTCTTATCCTGACAAATACAGCAAATTTTCATCCTTAAATAAAACCTACCATATCAAAACCATAAATTTAAATTAAACTTGCACTTTAAATCAAGCTACTGGATCAGGGTCTGCAACTACCATCCTCATTCAAATCCGAGTTTTCAGGATACTATTGTCAAGGTGTGGCATAATTAATACTCAAAATAGAAGAAGGAAATCTGATTCCTACTTCCAGTTTCAAGTCTTTGTCTCAAGAAATTTAAATAATTTCAGAATATTGACCTAAATTTTTTATCGACACATACAATGATATAAGTAAATTTATTCAGATACCAAAAAAAATCAAATGAACCATGTATATAATGTTTTTATCAAAAAGTTTTCAAAGACTTTCTTTACGGGAATTTTCAATTCCCAAACTAGAGATGATAACAACTAGCTTTAACAGACTATGATTCACAAACAAAAGAGCTCAACAAGACTGTGAAGGCAAGAGCAGTTATCAACAACAATAACAGATCAAAGGAAAGAACACCAAAATATTATCATAGTTTCCTACTAGTACTACAATGACAACTGTAAGAAAAACCAAAAATGACATAGATTGAAGGTTTCTTTTCTAACATTTTTTAGATCAAATTTCTCCTGTCGCTAAAAACTTCCGTTAAAACAGTATGGAAGCAAAGAAGTAAAAACAACAGGAAAGACAGTTTGAATTTGTATGGAACCATGTTATGTCTCACATAACTTATATAGGACATTGGTGCATCTTATAAAATATAATAATTTGTTAAAAGAAAAGAAAATCCACACATTTGATCAACCTTTTAAATATTATAAGCAATGATTTTCAAATTGATAATTACTATTCTCTGTTCCATTTTAATAGTTTTATTTCAAAAAAATGTCCCATATTAATAGTCCTATTTCATGTCATCCTTATCATAAAAAATGTTAATTTTTTTACTTCATTAAATATCACTTTTTTTTCTTCCAAATTGGACTATTAATATGGGATGGATGGAGTACTACATACAGAGGCACCCTTAACATCTATTTATATGACAGGATAAAAATAGCACCATATATATTTTAGGAAATGATCAAAGGTCAGCACATTCCATTCTCCACCACACTGGTACATACAAATTTATTTTTTCTGAACACAAAGTACCTTTGAACCCGTTAGAGATAAGCCAACCATTCCAGGCATTGGCCTCATATGTGCTCCATGGTCATTGTCAATAACCTTAAAAGAACAACAAAAGACAGGTTGAGAACCGTGGAAAAAAAGATAGCATTAAATGAAGGAAAAAATGGCAGAAAAAGACATTAACCTAATATACTCAATGTTGTAAAAAAGTCCAGATTTTTATGCTAAAATAATTTTTTAAAGGCACCTTGAATGCTAGCAAAACAGCACTAACAAAATTTGCCGCTACCTCTCGAAGCTCACAGAAATAGGAAACAAAAAACACTATGCATCTCAGATTTCTTGTAATATTTCTCAAAAGCCTGAAGTTTCAAACTACCACCCACGCCCCCCAGCATTAAAGAATGAAAAGGAGGCCATCACAACTACAAATATGATAATGCTATCATAACCAACAATACGGTTAACACCTGAGCTGAAAGCTGATAGAATTAGGCTTTCTGATAAAGAAGAAGAAGAAGTTTATTGTATTAAAAGAAAGAATTTGTACAAATCTAAGTGGTTGACCAGCCTCTAATAAGCTTAGGTAGGTGTTAAAGCAAAGCTCAACTCAGCTTGCATTCAACTAGGCTCGACTCATGTTTGAGCTCAAAATCGAAGATGGTCAAGCCAAGCTTAAACATAATTGTGTTCAGCTACGCTTGAAGCTCAAGAAAAGCTTAAACTCGCATTTTGTATAAATATATACATGCATATATTACACACTATATATAGATTTCATGTCCCCCAAGTTTCAACTCCTTCCATTAAATATATCATTTTCACTTTTTCATGTACAACTACCTCAAGCTTTTTGTTAGAGGAAATAGATAATGTCTCATGAGAACTAGAACTATTTTTTATAAACCTCCATCTTGCATTATTAGTCTAAATTAGAAAATCAAAATCAACTAAAACTAGTTCATTTGGTTTTCTAATTGTAACATATTGGACCGCTTTTTGACCATGTTTGTCTTAGTGATTTTTCTCCATATATCTCTAGGCCACCAATTACAAAACCAAACAATGATCACAAGGTAAAACAACTTGACTCGAACTCGATATTGAAGTTTCAAGCTCAAGCCCGAAAAGTTTAAAGCTCGATGATGCTCGGCTCGTCAACACAAAAAGACTAATATACCCTCACTTAAGTGAAAGGTTGTCTAATAAAAAATAAATGCTCCCTGTGTCCCACATTATTAGCTCCATTTGGTTTTTCAAAATGAACTAAAATTTGTTTATTTTAAAAAACCAAATAGAGCTAAGGGAGTATTACAATAGAATGACTAAACTACCCTTATGAATAGAAATACAATGTGAAAGACAAACAAAATAAGCACGAGCAAATACTCTCTACAAAAGCAAGCACTATGGAAACACAAACAATATTAATATATTATGATTTTTTTAATGAAATATTATGATTTACGTTGATATCATGAACTATTGAGATTTAACTCAACAATTAAACCATGTCAGAAACCAAAAAGGGGCCACGGTATCAATTTGTATTCCTATAAAAAAGCCATCTGATGGCAACAAATGGAAAGTTATTGTGGCAAGAAAAATCAAGAGATGAGAAGTGAGAGTATTACTATGCAAAGACTAGAATTATAGTGTAGAGTTATATTGATAAAGCCACGGGCACTCAAGTAATATTTGCAACTTTCTATTTAAAACTTAAATGTGCACTAAATAGAACAATTTAATAAAATTGCATGTAGTGAATGAGTGAACGTTGCATTTTAATAGAAATTTGTCAAGAGCTAAAGACCTATTTCAAACTATTTAAGTTGTAATTTGACTTTACTCCAATACCTTCCATTTTCAGTTCACTGAAATAACTTCAAATGACAAAGTGATGACTAGAAGTTGACAATTTAAAATATTTTATGATAACAATCAATGGGCCAATTCTGAGAGGAGAAAAGAAGAAATTAAATTTGTTAACCTAATAAAAGCATATGTAGAACTCCTACATTGCCATTTGTTGACACTGGAAAAAGGAGGTTTTCCCAGGGCTTATATTTAATGTTAACATTTGTCTAAAGGGGGTGACAAGTATGTGAGGATTATTGGTGTGAGAGTCAGAGTTTCCCATCATTGTAAACAGTAGACTTGCATTAAGGACCCTTTTAAGTCCTTTTCTTTTTGCTTTGATTATGGACATGTTGAATGTGGATATTGAAGATGAATCACTATAATGTATGTTATTCATAGATGATGTGGTATTCTTGCATGAGACCATCAAGGCCAAACTGGAAAGATGGACGGAGATTGTGGAATCAAAGCGTTTTAAAATAAGCAAATCCAGAACGACATATATGAAATGTCATGTACGTAAGAAAATAGTAAGAAATGAACAGTTGGTTAATTTCTATGATATTCCTATACAAGATTTATTTTGATATTTTAGTTTACTATTTAGGCACATAGGACACATAAATTGGGACATAGCTGGTAATATGGAAAGAGCAGCATAGAAACTCCTTTGACAATATGCATTTCAAGCAAATTGAAGCAAAAGCTCCACAAGGGAGGCATTCGACTAGTCGCGCTACACCGGGTTTAGTGTTTAAGGACAAAAAAGACCCATCTGAACAAAGTTTAGTGTAGCTAAAATGTAATATATTACAATGAATGTGGGGGGGGAAAAAGGAAGACATTGTATTCTGTAATAACATTGGAAAGCCTAGGGTGGTCTCCAAAGGAAGAAGGTTGGGAAGAGTCACTTAGGTGGTTTACGCACGTCCAAAGAGGATCACAGACAGCACCAAACAAGAGATACCGGAAAAATTTCATGAAGGGTTTAAAAGGGGACACAGGAAGGTCAAGAGTCACATGAATAGATTTTGTGAGTAAAAACCTTAAAATAATTGGTTTAGGCATTGATAGTGATCATGTTTGAGTAAAATGAAAAATAGAAATCATGTTGCCAAGCCCAATTAACTGGGATATCGTGGTAACAGTGGTGATGGTGGTGGTAGTGTGGTGCTGATGAATATGATCATGATAAGAACAATGGACTCAAGCTGGTATTTGAGAGGCCACTTCTAGAATGCAGCTCAAGGCCAGGAGCTCCAGAAACACGTTAGACATGGCATACAACACATTACTACTGAAGGTCTGGCACCTGGGCAGCCGAGTCACATTTGCTTGAAGTAATATGGAGCACACCTCATGAGGAGGCCTGAACCAAATGAGCAACTTAATTATATAAATTGTTTTTCACTTTCAGTGTGTCTTTCCATTTTTTTTCAAAATTTTCACCTCACACTTAATCATATGCAATTATCAATACTATTCACTTAGCTTTCGTACCTTTTTTATCTTTATATTACACTATCTTTGCGTCTTTAAATATTAATTTGTTTATTCTCTATATTCATTGAACAAGAAAAACAAGAGGCTTACACCCAGTGTCTTAAAAAGATGAGGCATGCTTCAAAACAAACCATGAGGTGAGACACTAGCAAAACGCCTTGAAGGAGTTGATATAAGGCATGCAACACTGAGTGCCTAGCAATGCACAACTTTTAGGCTTGAAGCACTCATCAAATTGTCAAGGCGCTCCTCAAACTTTTATAGATCAAAATTTAAAAGGACAAAATATCATCCTCATACTTTTTTTAAAATTTTCTTGATAGAAAGAAATAGCATATACAACAGGCTTACACCTCACATATGCTTTAACTTTCTGAAGGTGAGACACTTTGCAAGTTACATCTTTTACAACAAGGCTTACACTTCATGTTTTGGAGGTGGAACACCTTAAGACTCGCCTCAAATTTTTTTTAACAATAACTCCAGCTCTACTTAATGTTAGTTTATCACCTATCCAAATTTACTCAACTATCAGCCTAGACATTTTCAGATGAAATGCTGTTTAGTGAACCTATAGCGATATAAAAGAAAGTCAGTGATAAATACCTGAACTTGTCTATTCTTTATCATAGATTTAGTGGTCCTTTCACGACACAGTTTACCGTACTCTTCAATATTTTCATTGTGGGGCTTCATGTCAAATTTACGCTCCACTTTTCCTTCCACAGCCAACTTTCCTAAAAGAAATAAAAATAATTTATTGCCAACCTTGTTACATAGACAAACAAAATTTCAATGAACATAAAAGATTTGTCAAATAGTCCTAATTTAAACATAAACAGACAGTATCCTGGTCGACACTGAAGGATAAGGATGTGCCAAATTGAAGACACAAATTTAACAATAACAAAATACTTAAAGTTCATCACTCAATTAGTCATTAAGTTTAACCATCCCTTGGGTCATAACACTTACATAAGAACACAAAACCCAACAGAATAAAATATAGCCTAGTAAATACGGAAAATAATATAAACAGGTACTTAAAATACTGAATGAACCAAAGAGCATTCGAGTCAGAAAACAATAGAGAAAAAAAATTGTAACAAAATTGTTTATTATATTTTACAGTACTTCAATGAAATGCGCATGCAAGTTTTACAATTAGGCATTGTTTATTTCATTAAAAAAGTGTAACATACCTTAGATCCCTACTTTAGTTCCCAAGCCCTTTGAAAACCTAATTGCCTCTTCACCACTTATATAACATAAAATAAGAACTCTGTTATCATTCATTACAAAAAACAAAATAATGTATTGAGATCGTGTAACCAAAACTCACGTAGTGACAGAAGATCAGCACAACCCCATATCTACTAGACATTTACCACACCAACACACAAGGAACAACATCCACAATTATCTCGATCAAGCAAGCAACAAGCAAGAAAAGTAACAATGGAAAAAGAAACCAGAAACAAAGGGCTTTGAATAAAAGAAAGCATATTTTTGGAATCCCATGACTCAAACCAAACAATATTAGATACAATAAAGAAATAAGTAACAATGGAAAAAAATCAGAAGAAAAGGGCCAAAATGAGCTTGGCAAATTCATAATATAGCAAAGGCACTAAGAAATAAGCAACATTAACAATTTTAAAGATCACAATCACATTTCTCTCACCTTGATGTGTCTCAGAAAAAACAGAAAGTGGAACAAAGTCTTTGAACATGTTTAGGGAGTAGATCTTGGGCACATTAGGTCCCTCATTGCTTGTCAACTCCATCGTGAACTGAGAATGGAGATATACACCATCAAATACTTGACTCAATCAGACATTCTCAATTACTAAAGAAATCAGATTGGCAAAACTAACCCTAAATCCACTTTCACCTCTAAAAAGTATACTAAAAAAATTCCAATAATAGCTGATAACTTATGCAGCAGTAAATTTGAGACATTACTTCTTTCTTTATCAAACATACAAGAGGGATGAGCCCAGCAAGCTGGGATAATGTGCAGGCCAAAACTAAATGCAAAAGAAGCAGAGAGAAAGTTCGTCAAACATAGAGTAAAAGTACACCCAATCAACAACAATAAATAAGTAAAATGTGCATCAACAACACAATTACAAACTCGCATCCAGTTTTTTGAAAGAGTACAAAGAACTTCAGCAACTCTGCTTTGAAGCAGTCAACTGAAATAATCAGCTCATGAGCCAAGTAAGCAGCTGACAAATTCATAGACAACATTCCCACAATCTCATCCACTAACAGTTAGCTTTAATAAATTAAAAAAAATAGCGATAATAAACAACCCACAAACGGAAAGTTAAAATTTTTTCAGGAACATACAGTTTTTGAAAGAGTACAAAGAACTTCAGCAACTCTATTTTGAAGCAGTCTACTGAAATAATCAGCTCAAGAGCCAAATAAGCAGCTGACAAATTCATAGACAACATTCCCACAATCTCATCCACTAACAGTTAGCTTTAATAAATTAAAAAAAAAAAACAGTTAGCTATCATAAACACCCACAAACAAAAAAGTTAATTTTTTTTAAAAAAAACCCAACCCGCCCCCGCCCCACACACGCCTTCCTATTTTTAATCCAATTAACACAGTCATTGCCATCCCACATTACACTTATACAGATGCAAATTCAAGCGACGCAGCGCATCTCCAACGAAATGTGGTTGAGATGAGACAAAAATCACTGGAAGCCACATAATAAGATGAATAGGAACTATACCTGGAGGTCGGAAGAGTTGTCGGAAGGCTGGAGGGGGTCGACGGATACGGTGACTTTGGCGAGAGGGTAGGTGGAGTCGGAGTGGTGGGCCTGCCACGCCGCGGACACCACCGGGGGGCACTTCATCAGCCACACCGACCTCTCCGCCTTCGCCGTCTCCAAGTTCCCGCTCCACTGGTCCTCCGCCATGCCGCCAAAAAATCCCAACCAGAGTTCCTCACCGGAAACTGGCCCTGAAAAGAACATGCAACCATCCAAGTCAGCCCAATTCAAGATCGACCCACAACTGCAGATTTCCGCAGAAATTCGACAAATGACCAAAAATGCGAATTTGGTTCAGAACCCACCAGGGGAAATTGGTGTTTGTTCTTGCTCTGGGATCGAAACTGGTTTCTGGGAGGAAAAGAAGAGAGACGACAGACGGAAGGATATGCGACGCGGAGCCCGAGTGACCGAGTCCGATCGGGAACAGTACAAGAATGAGTCGACTCGCGGTTGGGCCCACGGAGAAGTAGGGAGCTCGCCTTACTTAACATGGAAGCCATTAGGCTCCCGACTCTGCCTCGCTGGCCATGAGAAGCCTCGCCGGCCGCCGCCTTTTACGAAGTCTCCCTCCACCACTGAGACACCGCCGGATGCCCAAGATGTCGGACGCCGGGAAGGATAGCGGGGGCGTGGAGATGCTGGGAGGTGGCAATGGGGCCCCATTGAAGGAGGAGAATTTGTCCCCACCTCCCGACAATCCGCCCGAGCAGCCGTTGCCGGGAGACTGCTGCGGGAGCGGCTGCGTCCGCTGCGTGTGGGACGTTTACTACGATGAGCTGGAGGAGTATAACAATCGAAGGAAGAAGATGGTGGGCGAATCTGGTTCCAAGTAAAGGGCTGATTTATTACTTCTGATTCTTTTGTTCACATGAACAAATATGTGATTTTGATGGTAAAATTTATCGTTCTTGTTGGTTGCCTGACACCCTCTTGTCATTTGATGAAATACCCATATCATAAAATTGATCAGAATCGTGTCTGCTTGTATTTATGATATGTAAATTATAGAAATTTGTTACTATATATTGATGAATGAAAGGTCGTATTTAGTGTCTTTAACAGAAGAAAATCTTTTGAAGGCTTAATTTATTTCTCGTGTTGTGATCGACTTCTGAAATACCTAGATTGCAAAATTATTGTTAACCTTTGATTTCATCGGTTAGTTGATGAGTACTTCTGAGTAGATAGGATCTGAAAGTTTTTCAGCCTTTTGGTGTTCATCTGTGGATATTCTCCGGCCAAATGGGGATTTTGACTGATAGATTTTACTTTCATGCATTTTGTCTTACTTAAAAGGTGGCTGGGTGAAATTGCTAGCCATTAGAATTCTTCAGAAATGTGGTGTTTTGTTCTACACTGGCTGCCAGTTTCTTCTCCCTGTAGCTTTATTGTAAAGGGGATCCCTTGTAGGTTGTTTCAGGAGCTATATGTTACAGCTAGCTACCTTCTTTTTCCCTTTTATCTAGAAAGTGGTTTTTAATTAAACATAAAGTGAACTATGCCCTCTGCCTACGTAAGGTTTCTGTTTTCTCGACAACACACGAATTTGATCCCTCATATCCTAATCCTTCTTTGTCCTTGATGCAAAAAGAGAAAGTATGGGTTTTGTTGATTTCTTTGACTACAGCCCTGATACCAGTCCTATTTCTAGCAAAGATATGGATGAGTTCACTTCTTATTCTTCTTACCAGTTATTAAACAAAAACACTTCACATATTCAGGTCCACTCTAATAAGACCTATAATCATGTTATGATTATAGGAGTTGAGTTGCTACTTCGAAATTCTCTCCTTCTGTTCTGTTCCAAAATTATCGAATATGACTCAGAAGAATTCTAGATTTGGATGAATGATCAAAGTTGTTGCAATTTGAAGGTCTCAAAGCGAGTTATTCACCCTGACCCAGTTCCCATTGGATGAGGATATGAATTCAGAGATCCTCCATTTAATCCCCATTCCAAGCAAACAGATGAAAATGGTCAGGTTTGGAAAAGCAAAACCAAATATTGATGTGGAAATTGAAATATGAAACATGTCCAGTGGAAGTAGAATGTTCCGAGCCAAGCTCAAAACTGTCCCTATGAAACTGTTGAAGTCTTGAAGATGCAAACCATTCAGATGATATGTCAGATTCATTTTTCTTAGATGAAGAAATAAAGCCAAATTGGAGCCAGCCATCAATCAGTTTCCGAAGTGACTAAAAAGGTGATGTTCGGCCAATGATGTCACAGCCTTCCAAGAGTCCAACTCAACTTGATTAGGTACATAGGGAATTTCATTGTGACCATTAAACGTTCTGAGAAAACTTAGTGAGAAAGTTATCTCTACAGATTTTGTGCATATATAAGAAACTAGTTAAAATGTAGGTATGGATCACATCTACTAGACAAACTTGGCCTTATAGCTCGCGAAAGATAAAGTTGTTTTTCACATGAACAATAAAAAAGAGATTCTCGTGAGGATTGCTCTCACCCTACAGATGAAAGCGTGTAAAGTTCAGTCTAGCAAGTCGTTGATTACTCAAACCATGATGAACTGAATAGAGGTCAATAAGAAAAGGCATAGATAGGAACTAATTAAACAAATCAGGTAGGTTTTTGACCTAGCTCATTTTAGTTTGATATCTTTAGCCCATCTTACGGAGAGTGAAAATTTTGGTACTTTGCATCATATAAGAAATCACTTGTGGATTATTTAAAAGAGTATTCCTACCTGCAGTTTGCGCTATATTTATCTTCAAAATAATCAATGTCAAAGAAAATGGGACTACTTTGCACGATAATCCTTGGCCAAAAGAATGTCAAAGCATTGCAAAGAAAATGAAACTAAACTCTGACCACATGTCAATGAGCCAAGAGAAAATGGGTTAATACCACTGTCCAGTCTAGGTATTGTTGTACAAATGTTTTTGGTCAAAAATTGTATCAGGACAAAAAGAGAAAAACTTGAATGATCATAAATTACATGAGATGACATTCGATGGCCTCTTCCAAACAAGGAAGATTGATTCAAACTATAGATGGAAAGAACATATCAATTTGGTGGCAAACATGGATTTCACTAAATCATAATTGAAGAGAATGATAATCATAAAACTACTTACCATATGGTTATTTATTTGAGTGGATAGTTATGCCATTTAAGCAAAAACTTCTCATACCAACTCCAAGGTGAATAGACTATGTTTCTATATGACATTCTCACTTAATATCTGTATTGATCCTATAAGAGAAGTCGCAGATTTAGTTAAAGATCTTGGGATTCCATTGTCAAGTGCCTCTCGCAAGTTTCAAATTGCAATAAACGAAGTATATCATCTCGGCATTCAATCATCCAATGACCAAATTCGAATACACGCTTATCTATATCTATATCTATATCTATAATCTATATCTATATCTATATCATCTATACTATTATTAAAGTCAGATGGGGGGTGCGGAGAATTTTATCTATTGCCTAAGTTACCCCTACCCTTGGTGAAGCGGATGGTGCTCCTTCATCAGTTTCTTACTTTCGACAGTCCAGGAGTTAGCGGATGACTTTCCTTCATCGGTTTCCAACTTACGACAGTCCAGGAGTTCGAGAAGTGTTTTGCTTTCAAATTTCCAGCCTGCTCTGTTGCTGCAAAAGGGCACATTGATTTGAGTACAACAATCTTGGATGTTCAGGGCATGGTATTGGCGCTTCTTTATCCTCAAGTATCACTTCAATTTAGCATTTATCTTTTATCATTTAATGATGGCTTACAAGTTTTCGTTATATGTCTTAAACTTTGAACATATTCTCTAGAATTTGAAAAACTTCAGTAAGGCTGCAAGGGAGCTCATCGTGCGGTTTCAAACGATAGATGGTGATAATTATCCTGAGTTATGTGAACTTACATAACTGCTTAGTTTGAACTCAACTGTACTAATGCGCCAAATTTGTATATGAGCCACTTAATATTACATCTGACGGAACAAAATTTCTGCTGCTGACACTGTGCCGGATGTTTATCATTAATGCTGGACCTGGTTTTAGGCTGTCGTGGAACACAGTAAAATCCTTTAATCCCTTATCAATCCCAAAACAGCATAAAATATTCATGTATTCCAAAAACGTTTTACTTAATTATGTTCTATATTTGATTAATATCTATGGACTCAGAGAAAGTTAAGCAATTGCTAATCATGTATCTTTGCATTTTACAGGTTATTGGGTACAAATACCAGAATAAGCTGTTTGAGATAATTGATGCCAGGTATGTATTTGTTTCAACTCAAATAGGATTTTAAATATTAGGGGAAATAATTTTCTTTCTCTCGACTACTAAGTTTTCTAAGTTATTTGTTTAAATTTTAATTTTAGAGAGCTGCCAGAATTTCGTTGAGGCACTTGTACCTGTGCAAATCTAGGAGGGTGTATGAGGTCTGATAAAGGCCTGTGGAAGGATCCAACCATATTAAAGGTTTGTGCCTTTTTCTACCTCGATTAACTTTGGTTCACATTTAATTCTTTATTTCTATTGAATATTTATAGCACTTTAAAGAATGTAGTCCTTTTAATATATTCAGCTTTTTGGACAAATGATAAATGGTGAAGCACGGTGTACCAGGCAAATTGTAATTGTTTCCAATGATGATGGGAAAATCACTTATATTCAGCCACATTATCCGCTGGTGAGGCCTTGTAACCTCCTTTCATTTATACGCTTAGAAGACCTGAACTAATTTCATTTTTACAACCTATTCCATCTACTGAAATTATATGTGATCCTTTTAACTTTCAACTTTTTGTTTGTGTGATGAGCAGATAAGGAATGGAGATACATCCACTGCTGAGTCTGGATCAGAAGCCGAAGATAGTGCCTCCCCCAAAGCATTGAGTTACACACTGCATCCTAGGTTGACGCCTGTTCGCGAAGAAGTTAGTTTATTTTCCTTTTAAGCGCTGATAGTAGTGTTCTTTATGTTGTTACTCAGTTGGGGGGCAGTTCAGAATGGCGCTTGGCAGGATGCACTAGATTATATAGTGAACAAACATCAGTATATGAGTCATTTCAATACATTGCCTTTGCTCTTTTATGCTTCTGTTTTTGTTTCTAGCATTTAGCATCAGTAGCTTTAACAGAACTTGGATCTTCTTGTTTTATGGAAGTCTAGAAAACAATGGGTAAAAACTCTTTGATTTGAGCATTGTGAGAATTGAAGATAAAGGTATTGTTATGATAAAATGCCATGACGAATTTTACCACATCATAGGGCTTTTTATTGTCATTCAGCCTTTACAGTGTGCTATTTGTAGTGTTATTGAACTTCTGTAAAACATGCAGGCTAAGATGACCAGAAATCTGAGCTTTCCTGCTGGCTTCTCCGAGTATGATGAATTTGTCCCAGTGGTAGACAAAGCTTTGGATTCCACGTTGAAGAAAGAGGTCTCTCATCAAAAGTTGTTTTTCTCATAAAGGTTGTGAAATTTATGTGAAACTTGAGAAAACACATTTTTTGTGTCCGTCCAGTTTTGGTTGTTGGAAATAGATAAAGGGCCCTACGAAGATCAGTGGCAAAAATATCCTGTTGGGGGGTGTATGACTATGGGGAACTACTTGTACGAAGTGCAGTTGGGGAGTTGGCAACTGATTTTTTTGTCTGGAGCAGTGCCAAATATAAAGTTTTAGAAAGTTTTGAGCCTTTGAGGCTCATGACCCCTTCCTGCACCCACTCGCACTCCCACAACTGGGTAAAATGTTGTCATTGATGGTCAAATAACCTCCTCTATAAAGTCGATGTGATCTATTCTGGAACGCGGATGATGGATTTGAGATGAGTCTCATTGTTATGTTATAAGTAAATTAGGTTATAGATAGTGCTTGTGTTTTCTTAAGTTGTTCTAGATGTCCAGTTATATGGTTAATTTAAGCTTTTTCAACTTTGTATTGTTTAGCCTATCTCGGCATGATATGTTCTCAAATAAAGTGTGGAACAAGTTTGCTTTCATGCCTGGAGGCTTCAACCTACTTTATGTTTTACTTCGTAACTAAAGTGCATGAATGTACATAGAGAGAAAAAACAATCCCAACTCCTTTTTTTTGTGTGAATCAGTGATAGCTAATGGACTTAATTCTTTAGTTTTGTAAACTAATTTTCTCATATATAAAGAAGCCTCCGGAATGAGGCCATATTAAGATTTGTGTGGCACTTACAGCATTCTTGATGACATTTTCTTTCTGTTCTAATAGGGTTCAATCTGGATTTTAGAATAAAATCTTTGAATTTAAAATTTTGGAGTCATTTAGGATTTCTAATGACATTTATAATCTAGCATTAGTAAATGAAGATTTTTGTTACCATATTCCGAAGAAAAATGCTTGAGTGGTGTTAACTTTCACACGTCAAAACTCTATTCACCATTTTAACATCATTGATGAGTGAGGCCCTAGTGTTGAAATGATGTAGAGTTTTGACCTGTGAAAGTTAGCGCACTACTCTATTCCAAATACAGCGTTAGAGAATTAAGTGTCACAATTGTAAATTCATAATCCAAAGGTAGTAAAAAAAATACAAAGCTAAGGTGATTTACAATTTATATTAGTTTTTTTATGACATATTAAATATTAATTTATATTTAATAAATATTATTTAAATTACATCGTATATTATTCAATATATAAAAATATGATGTATGATTGCAAAAAAAATTAAATTAATTTATTCAGATCCATTTGTGTGAGACTAAGCTCACGAGAGTAAACGTGACAGGCTCTGTGGGCTATTGAATTTCGATCGTACGATGCGCATAACTAAAGGGTCAGATAAGTTGCATGCCTCTTTTTGTCGTTAGATCTCCAAAAAAATAAATTAATTTCTTTAGTCTCGTTTGTGTGAGACTTGGGTCATGTCCTGACTCTGTGGGATGTTGGAATTGAAAAAAAATGAAATTAGTTTCTTCATTCCTGGTCCTGACTATGTGGGACGTTGGAATTGAAAAAAATGAAATTAGTTTCTTCATTCCTGTTTGTGTGAGATTGAGCGCATGCTTGTCAGTGTGAGCCTCGGCTCTATGGGATGTCGAATTTTGATCCGACACAAATAACTCAAGTGGCAGGTAGGTTACATGCCCCCTTACACAATCAAATCTCAAAAAAATTAAATTAATTTTATTAGTTCTATTTGTGTGAGACTAGGCTCATGCCTCAACTATGTGGGCTATCAGATTTCAAAAACAGTAACTTAATTTATCTAGTCCCATTTGTGTGAGAATGGGCTTTTGCACATTAGCATAAGCCCAAGTTATGTGGGACCATCAAATTTCAATCTGATGATGCACATAAGTTTGGGGGCAGGCATGTTGCATTCCTCCTTGCACCATCAGATCTCAATCAGATGGTTCTCCATGTCTGGGCTCACACAAACATGACTAAACAAATTAATTTATATTTTTATGTAATTATATATCATGTATTTATATATTAAATAATATATTATTTAAATAAAATAAAATAAAATAAAATAAATAGAAATATTATTATTATTTATGATGTTTATTTTAAAACATCGCAAATAACATATATTATTTACAATATTTTATAAGAAGACTATTTGTGACGTTTATTAGTAAATGTAACAAATATCAATCTCTTGCGCTAAATCTCCAAGGGTTCCTGTTGTCTATCTCTCTCGCCATAGACTCAATCTGCTTCCAATAGCCACCCCCCTCCCCCTCCCAATCCCCCTCCGTTGGCCACCCCCAGCCCAACCTAAGCTCAATCTCACCCTTCCCTCTTCCACCAACAATTTGTCTCTCAATCTCCCCTCTTCTGTCCTCTCCTTCTGTAAGGTCCCTGATTTTTTTACAATTTTCTGTGATTATCCTGCTATTTTTCTGGTCACTTTTGGCGGGAAAATGTGATGCTATGGCGTATTCATATTTATATATTTTCCCCTTTATTTATACCCGTAGAGTCGGGTGTGGGGCTTAGTCGCAGGCTGTGGGCCTCGCTGCGCACTTACGGCGCAAATTTTGGAGCTACAACGCGTAACTGATGGGTAAACGCATATTAGGGACGTATATGTAAAAATTAAAAAGATTATCTATATATATATATATATATTTCCACCCATCGGATTCCACAGAACCGACATTCCAGAGAGAATTCACGTCCAGAGAGAAAGGAGAGAAACCCGAGCCCATTTCCGGTCGCTCCATTCTCCCTCCTCCGTCGTCGGGTTCCGGCGGTTCTTATCAGGATCTGCTTTGCCTCACCGCCACGAGTTCGTAGACACCGGCTATGACCACCGCCATGGCCTCTCCGCTCCTCCACGAGGTACCAAAATTTTTTTCGGGTTTTTCTCTCCTTCAATCCCGTTTTTGAACTATGGGTGTACGATTTTGACATTATTTGCGGTCACCCTCAACTAGACTTATGTTTAGTTGGCCGCTAGAAACCCATAGGCGCTAGCTAGAGCTGCCGCCATGCTTTGTTCGCTCCGTGGTGAGCTACCGGCACTTTGGTCGGGTTTTATTCACATTCTCCATCTCACTATCCGTGGCATTATTTTGACGCCGGTGGGTTTCTGGTTGTCGTCCGGCCACCGGTAGGACTCCGTCCAGCCTACCTTGACCCGGTGTCGGTAGGGGTTTGTCATTTCCGACCCCGCCTCGCCCCTATTGCCCTGCTTCGCCCGATTAGACGCTTTGGGTGCGTCTCGGGTCATTGGCATTGGCGAGTTGTGGGCCATTTGGCCATTATGGGCTCTGCCCCAGCTTGGCGACAGTGAGGGTCAGCCCCACTTGGCCCAATTATACCTCCGCTCGGAGTGGGCCGCTTGTCATTACCCTATACTGTGCGAGATGCACAGCCGCCTCACCATGGGTATTGGTTGTGGGTGGCGATCGGCGATGTCGCCGCTTTGATTGGCCACAGCTAGGGCCTTAGCCCTGTTGGCCTTTTGTGGGCCTTGGGTCGTCTCCTTTCAGCCCTCTCCCCTGCCCCTTTGGGTCGCGTGTGCATGTGGCCATGCGTGTGCTTTTGGGTTTAGGAGCCGCATTCGCGCCGCCTGACTATCTGTTGGCTTTGCCACCGACTGGAGTTGACACATAGCCCTCCTCCACCTCTCCTCTGTCCTCGAGCGTTGCCCCATGCCCTCCGCCCGTATGTGGGCCCTTGTTGATGCGAAATCGTCACCGTTGTGTGCTGTCCACGGCCGATTTCGATGTATTGTGGCCGGCTGAGCACGTCTTAGCCACTGGCCGATCTTCAGTGGGTACACCCTCAACATCTGGTCGCTCCACCACTTATGTTGGCACGACATTTCTCCCGGCCGCCCTAGTGTGCCGCCATGGATCGCGGGTTTTGCCGCATTGACTTCTGACACCCTGTTTGGCCGTGATTGTTTCCGGCACTTCCTAAAATCCTCGGGACAACAGCTCTCTCAGCCAGGCAACGGTTTTAACTGCCAATTCCGCAGATGCCGCCACCGTCGTGTGCTCATCATCAAACGTCATGATTACGAGGTAGGGGAGCTTTGAACTCGTAATTTCATGAAGCATGCTTTGAATGAGTAGCAGCATGCTAGGATTGTATGATTCCATGCTTTGGATGTTAAGTAATGATCTGATTGCATGATATGCATGTAAGCACGATTATATGGTATGTTGAAATGCATATGACATGCATGTTGGCTGTAAGTATGTTGGATGTAAGTATGTGCTAGTGATGACTATCGTGTTTGTTGGTAAGTTTCGTATGTTGATTGAGTATGTGCTAGTGATGGCTAGCATGTATGTTAACGTATGTATGCATGTACTAGTGATGGCTAGTGTGCATGTTTGAAGTATGTTTGGATTATGCATGTGCTAGTGATGGCTAGCGTGCATGTTTGGAGTATGTATGGATTATGCATGTGCTAGTGATGGCTAGCATGTATGTCTGACATATGTATGCATGTGCTAGTGATGACTAGCATGTATGTCTGACGTATGTATGCATGTGCTAGTGATGGCTAACGTGTATGTTTGAAGTATGTATAAATGTGTATGTATGCACTAGTGATGGCTAGTGAGCATGGTTGTAAGCTGCGTATGTATGACCGTATGTGTATGTTATATGTATGTGTGATAGACATACGTATGTATGATGACTATTTGACTATGCTCGATATGTGTAAGTGTATGTGGGCAGAGGTATGGGCGATGGATAGTAAGAGGTGACAGAGGTTTTGTCTAGATTTGGATATGGATGTGTAAGCGTATGACAGATGAAAGAGGATATGGGTATGACGGGTGAGGTTTGTCAGATAGTAAGAGTGTGCATAATTGTACAAGCATAACGTACAGATTATGAAGTGAAAATTAAGCATAATAAGTGAGATATAAGTAAGAGGGCGACAACTGGGTTGGCTCTAAGGAGCTTCATTTGATGAGGTCAGTGTAAGATGATTTGGTCATAAGAGGGATGGCAAAGTATGTAAGATTGTAAGGGTTTGATGTACGATGTGTTGTGATCATGTTGTGGACGGATTAAATGAAGTATGTTGCCCTGACGAACTTGGGTTTCGGATCGGGCTCAACTTCAGTTTGATCAGTCGAGGACTATGAGTTGTTTGGCATAATTGTACAGCATAATGTACTTAATTCAAACTTGAATTATAAGCACAGCTAATGATAACATTGTGATGAGGGTTCGACAGATTAAGTTCCGTGTTTGAGCTAGCCGATAATGAGTCGGCTGAGCATTTCTCATGTCTTGCCATGGTGTTTATCTTGCGGGATGTTGTCTGTGTGCTGTATAGAGCACCGGACGTCTGATGCTCTGCTGAGAGCGACGTATGTTTCTGATTTGGTATGCATGCTGTATAAGCCCAGACGTTAGATGCTCTATTGAGAGCGATGTACGTTTCTGACTTTGTCTGTGTGCTATATGAAGCCCAGACGTCTGATGCTCTGTTGAGAGCGAAGTATGTTTTAATTTGGTCTGTGTGCTGTATAAGCCCAGACGTTTGATGCTCTGTTGAGAGCGTTGTATGTTCCGCCCAAGAGTGGCACTGTACGTTTCTGCCCAAGTGGCACTGTATGTTTTCTGCCCACGAGTGGCATGGCACTATAAGACCCATTATGGTGGGCAATTCTATGGCATTATAAGACCCATTATGGTGGGCGATTCTATGGCACTATAAGACCCATTATGGTGGGCAACTGTATGACCCCTTATGTGTGGGTGTTTATGTTTGCGCGCTCAGGTAAGTAGTATCATGGATCTACTCTTACCTGTTTGATCCAGTGCCCCATGAGCATTGGTGTGCCTTACCTTTGGAAAAGTCCATGGCGTCTAGTCACTCCCCGGAGGTTTAGGTGTTACCCCAGTGGCATTCTTTTCCTTTTCGACGCTGGAGCTTATTAGTTGTAATGAGCCTCAGTGGTCGTTGATATGTGTACGATTATGAGCACGAGTGTAAGAGTATGTGTATGAGTACGATTGTGAGAGTATGTTCTGAGTAAGACAGTAAGTGTGATTTTGTGTAAGCTGTACGAGTAAGGTCGTACGAGTATGATTGTACGAGTAAGGTCGTACAAGTATGTGTAAGCTATATGAGTAAGCATCTGATTGTACGAGTAAGGTCGTACAAGTATGAGTATGTTGTATGAGTAAGCGTACGATGCTACAAGTAAGTTTGTATGACCCTAGATAAGGGTGTTTGTGTAAGTTTAATTTGATGGTATGAGTTTGGCAAGATGGTGCATTTGGTATGATTGTATGCGTATGAGCATGATATTGATATGCCTATCTGCTTCATGTTTGAGTTGCATGAACACATGTATTTATGAACTTTGTGAGTTCACTGTTTTGGATTCCCCTACTGGGTATTTTCCTACTGAGTATGAAAATACTCATTACCCTATTTTTTTTTAGCCCCGTTGTTCGGGAGGCATTTGCAGGTTTGTGATGGAGAGCTCCTGGAGATGGATGCTCATTTCAGCGGTGGATTGATTCCTATTGACTCCGTTATATGCTTGACTCACTACGAGTTTATTTGTGCCACGATCTAATGTATTGAGTGAGATGAGAATTAAGTTGTGTATTCTAGACTTTAGTTTGGATTAGACTGTGGACTGTTATGGGACTTGCACTTAGGGATGCCTGGGATGGATTTGTATTTAAAGTCTATGATCATAATAATTTATTTATACGGTTGTTTTTGAGTAGCGCCTGAGGATATTTGCTTTGGCCGTACGATGGTTAATCGAATGATTAAAACTTTGGATGAGAAAAAAACTGATGTGTTATGTTTTAACTTATAAAACTGTTTTATCAGGTTTCGTATTCGTCATTTTCTCCGATTTATAGCAGTTATATTGCAAAAAATTTCCGTGAATTTTGAGGAAAATGTATGAAAAACCGCGGGCGTTACACCTTCACTCTCCCCTCAATCTCTATTCTAGGGGTGTCTGACACAGTTATCTACCCCATCATCGACCCTCTCCCATGAAACCCAATAGCCACATCTACCAATCGAAATTGAATAACTAGTCTAGTTGGGTTTGAATTTGGGTGATCCAAACCCAACCAGACCCAACCCAATAAAAGTTAAAAATATAAAAAAATTATAATTTCATTTGTATTTTAAAAATAACTCTTAATATTTTATCAATATGTATGTGATTTTTTTCCTAAACAAGCCAAATTGGGTCGGGATCAATATTGACCTATTTGTGTCATGTTGGGTCGAGTTTAGGTTTGAAAACACTCAACTTGAACATGTAGTCCCTAATCATGGGGATGAGTAGCTAGCCATGGTAGCAGGCATGTATAAGTAGCCAAACACATGTTTGCTTCTTTCTCTCTCTAAAGCTATTCTTCATCTCTCTCTTATATGTGCACTGGGATACCATCCATATCATGTTATTATAAAAATTCATACAAACCCGGGTTACATAAGGTTTTGTAGGTTAATTAAATAAGAACTAGAGTTGGGTCGGGTCAGTTCTTGGGTTTTTCACATGTTAAGTCCAACTCGACCTGAGATTTGCCTAATTATTTTTTTCTTGGACTTGACTTGAGATTGGACCCTAACCATCCTAACTTGGGTCAATCTCGGGTTGTTTCTATTCGTATTTTGTCAGGTCTAGGTTTTGAGTTCCACCCTACGTTAAACTAATACGTAGAAAAAACTCCATAATACACTTGACTAAATTAGGGCAATGCAAATTTATTTCGTATGTGACAAAAAGTGAGACATGACTAACACTAAAAAAAATTACTATGGTTTCGTGAGATATTTTTTCCCATACAGAAATTTTATATTCCATGAAAAATTACAAAAATCCTTAAAAAAATAGGATTGGGGAATTTTTTCCCACTAAACGCATGTAAATAAAATCCATCACAACTAAACCCCCTTAAGAAACAAATTTGGATTATCGTTTATGCAGTGACTATCTGACGTCCAAGTGCACCATAAAGCACATTAATTTGGCAGCGAATCAATTCTAACCAAGTCTTCCAACTGCACCTTAAGGCAAGTTAATTGGTTACCCGATGACTTCTAGTCCATTCTAGCCAAGTCTTTGCAACTCGATGAAATGGCTAATTTTGATAGTAATAAAGGTCTTACTATAAGTTTCAATGTTGTCATAATAGTATATTAGTTTTTGTATATTTTTTCACACACCCTGTTTTAATTTTTTTGTCTGCCACAATACCCCCGATCCCAATAGATCATCAATCATATGCATGGGAACTCACCAAGTTCTGCATTGATCCAAACTATACAAGTTCTACCACTTCTATTAACCAAAATAGCCAAGTAGTAGCTTTCCCAGCTAATATACACAACTACTTTTGTTACACTCGTGTTGACACTCTGTTTCTCCTAAAAAATATATATATATTCAGTCCCATAGCTACCACCCACATATCAGGCATTCTCATATGTCATCAGGAATAGAGTGAAAAAGTGAGAGCATGCTAAAATTTCTCCACCTTTTAAGGATGATAAGTCTCCTAACCCCTCTTTTAGCCACCCCGCCCCTATTAACATAGTCAGTAGATATCTACCGTCGATGTATATGTGGGGTGAGTTGGCCAAAACAGGGGTGGCAGACTCCTCATCCGCCATTTAATTGCCCAGGCTTTCTAACACGCACTACAACAAAATGTACTATTAACGACGCAAACAAAAGCGTCGCTAAAAACTACTACTTGCGACACATACAAAATTGTCGTAAAAATATGAAGTATTAGCTATGCATAATAATATGTGTCGCTAATAGTTATCTTTTAGCATCACTTAATTTAAAGCGTTGCTAATACTAACTATATTAGTGACGCTTTCAAATAAACGTCGCTAATTAGTTACGCTATTAGCGACACTTTCAAAAAGTGTCACTAAAACATATTTGTTTTAAAAAAAGAGAAAAAAATTATAACTATTAGTGACATTTTTTTTAAAAAAAGCGTCACTAATAGTTTTAACAATAGCGACGCATGTTAGAAAGTGTCGCTAATAGTTAATGTCATGACCTGGATTTTTAAAAACCTTTTTAAATAGCAAGAACGATAAGTCACAAGAATCTTTTCTTTCTTTCTTAAATACAAAATAAACCATTTAATTAAATAGCCAGGTCATGATAAATGAGGTTCACAAATATGAATATCAAATCATATGATATTATTATGCGTCTCAAAATTCAATAAGAACAGTTTATCCATCTAAGTACAAGTCTGTCATCCGTCTAAAAATAAATAACAAGTTGACTCTCACGCTAAAGATACACTACGTACCGTAATTGCATAAACGAGGAACTTCATCTTGTGCTCGCCTCCTGGTCTCACTTGTCATCGCCTAGAGAATCTGCAACCAACCACAACGTACAACAACAACAATGGAACCTCTCCGCCTTCAGGAGAAGAGCTTCCAAAGGACAAAAGTATTAATTAATATTTTTTGGATCGGGCCAACATCACCCAATGTTAGTTGCCTACGTACTCAACAGACAACATCTCCAATGTTTCCAACAAGATCGGATCCAGACGTAGTTCTGCCTAAAATTACATTATCCTAAGAAGCATAGCATCACAAATGCAATACTTTAAGTATTTTCAAACAACCTACATTTTATGCAAGTCATTTAATCGTTCCACTTGTCTAATTAACAAGCAATATCAAACAATGTTATTAATTATTTCACAACTATTGTTAAATAATTAATACCCTTCATCGTTTAAACCCAACTCTAGGTTTAATATAATATATACTCACTCAGAGATAACTTAACTCTCGAAGAAATCCTCAAACATAGGATTCCAACATTGGAGTAGACTACTTAACAACTGCTTCACCCAAATCCTCAGGGCTCTTAATAGCCTGCCACGAATCTGGAGAAGAGGATCCCAACTTGCTCGTGGATACAGATTGGTAAGAAGCACAAGCCTTCCATGATGCTCATACAACTCCGCTTTTCGTACGTACTATATGGTCTTGGGAAGACCTGCAAGAGACCCGCGGTAAAGACCCTATGGTCAATACCCAAACCGTCGTGGTGATGAAGAAGTGTATCACAATCTCCACCATTCCCCAACTTAAGGAGAAAATTTCTTCTAAGACATTACTAATGTATTCATAGAAGCCTCAGGTCTTTATGACCATTGACTCCCCCAAACATCCAAAACTTAAACTAGATCATTTACATCCAGTCAGGTATTCGCCCAACCATTTGAGTCCTCTTCACATCGTGAATCGACCCAATAGATAGCTCATCCGCTAAGCTATGACCCACGCAACAACCCAAATCCTAATAGTCTCCATGAGACTCGGGTAAACATCCATAACTACCCTTGGTTCATTAACCAAGGTAAAAAAATCTATGTTAGGGCCCCGTTCCCTCCATGAACCGGTCCCAAACCCTATTGAGGGTATTTTAGTCTTTATCTAATTAGATGTTCTCCCCGCAATCCAACATCTCTTGAGTAATCTTCATTAATCTTAAGTTACCATTATAAATTAGCACCACAATAATAAAAACATGTAATATAGTAAACAACATGTAGTCACACAAGTGCATAAATAATAAACTGACGCTCGTTGCACTCATTTGCAGGGCAAGGGCTCAGTGAATTCAAGCCCAAGAGTGTAAATAACTCTAACACATCACACGTATATAATACTCTAGTTGATCGATGAATTGGGTTGCAGACACGTATAATACGCTGCCTTAAACCCAAAGAATTAGGGTTTTTCCCCTTATTTCCTGTGACATTGTGACCTGACAAGGTCTTTATGTCACTTACTGGTCACACCCCTAACTGTTGAAGCTATTTAACGTCATTCTAGGGTATCCTAACGTTTCGTTATTTAGGTTATATGTTTCGGCAAAACAGAATATATTGTCCCTAAGGGTGTTAGGGTATTTTTACCACTTAGGGTATGATACCCTCCCTTAGATCATTCTGGTTATTTCACTGCCCCTCTTTTGATTTTAAGTCATTGCCCTCTCCCATGGCTGCACTCTCAAATCGACTTGCGTTTCCATTCACACGAATGTAGGCGGTCCGCTCATAAGGGTATTTTTATCATTTGGTTTAAGGCCTTATTGACATCCAATGAGTACAAAATTGAACTAAATGGTACTACTTGACTTCATGGACTCTATGTAATTTTCCTGGCGTATGAAGGGGTTGTGAACCCCTTGAACCGACCCAGGTTGACTTAACGGTTTAAGATTAACCCTAGGGGCAAGATAGACAATTGCCCACTCACTGGGATTTTTCCTCACTAAGTGGTTTATCTTATATTTATTTTACCCATTAAAAACTCACTGAGAATTTTCTCAATTTTTAAATCAACTCATAGGCCCCTAAACCGGAGCCCCTAAGTCGGGTAAGTGATTTTCACACAATAATTTAACTACAAGGGGTAAAAGGGTCATTTCATATTCTTGAAGATTTTTACTCATCCTAAAATTTTGTCAAGACACTAGAAACCCTCTCTAGATATAATATTAATTTTTTAGAATTTTTTGGACACTTATAACCCCTTGAACTGGACCCGGTTCAATTGATTCTTTATATATTTTTTTAAATCAGACCCGAACCGGGTTTGAACAATTGGGTTCGCAGGTCGTCTTCCCCGCATCCAGAGCAGCTTATGCCTAGCTGAGCGGTAGTGTAAGCCACAGATTTTGAGCTGCACCGCGCTGAGCGATTCACGTTCGCGTCCGCGTGACGCGCGGCGGGTCCGCGCGAACTCGCGTGACGCGCAAATGGACGCATGCCATCACCGCGTGGTTAACGCGCCCCACCCAAACGCGTGTGCTCCGTGCGTGTCAAGGGGAGGTTCTGTCCGTAGCCTACGGGCACAGAAAGAGTTTCTAGAGTAGTTATGAGTCTGTTTTCTTCCGTTCAAGAGGTGTTCTTACCTAAATCGAGTGTGTCTGACATCATGGTGGGGTTATTTTCCTAGTTGGAGACCTCCATAATCCTAGAAGTGGACATCCAATTTCGTGGTGTCTGGTTTATCGGCTTCGAACTCGCGTGGAGAGCGAGGTAGGGGCTTTTATCCTTTCTTAAGGCATGATTATGAACTTTTGATGTGTTTTTAACTTAGTAATTATATGACTCTCGCATGTTATGCGTTAGAGATTACTTTCAAGTTATGGTTTATGATTTCTGCACATATATTCTATCTGTTGAATGGTTAATCGTGGAGATAGAATATGATTTATATATTGTATGTTTATAAATGCTATTATGTATATTCGATTAGTCGAATGATTAGCCGCTGGAAGCGGATATGTGTTATATACTACATGCTTTACTATTGCCTCATATATAATAGTTGGATCGAATGTTTATCCAAGGATTTTGATATAAATTATACACGTTGGAGCATGTGAGATAGAGACAAACTAGCTTCACCACTATTTTTATTGCGAATGAATACAATATATTTGAAATACGGTTTTAGAGGACTCATCCTTGTTGGAAGAAGGATTCTCAAAATTATTTTTGTAAAGACGTATCAACATGGTGATCGAGTCACTGAAGCGGGACAAAGAAGGGGTACTGTCTCATTGGAATGAGCGACCAACCTTGCATTTGTAGTCTTTGATAGTGACGCTCCCATGGCTTGTAGAGGCGGAGTTAGGGCTTTCAAAAGGATAAACATTGGGATAAAATGTTTTAAAAAAAACATCCATTTTTGGAGTCTAGGAACTTTAGGATATTTTGATAATGAGTCTGGGACTCAGGATTATGAGTCCAGGACTCAAGCATATGAGTCTGAGACTCAAGCATATGAGTCTGAGACTCAAGATTATGAGTCTAGGACTCAATAGTGTTTTGGTTGTCTGGAGCTATTGTTGGGCACCCCGCTAGAGCTCCGTTGACTAGATGAGGGCACAATATTAATCCGGTTCAGAATCGGATGCACAATACTTATTTTAGCCTAGTAAGCCCCTAACGAAGGGCAAGACCCCTAATTAGCCCCTAACGAAGGGCGCCTATCAAGTCTATGCACACTAGGGTAGAGAGTATCATGGGAAGACTCTCTTCTCTCTAGATACCGGCGCCCCATGAGCACGGGTGGCTCTTCTATCCATAAGCACGAAATGTTTTGAGATGATCTGTGGAGGAGTAAGAGGTTGCTGATTTGTACCCACAATAAATTCCTATTAATAAGACATCAGTAGTAAGCCGTGAGAGTTTACAAACCCTAGAAGCATATTTGATACGTAGGAAGAAACACTAAGGGTAGTTTTGGGTGAGATGCACACCCTATTTTCATGAAAAATATTATATATGATATGTGCGATGAAATTGCCATGTGTTTATTCATGCTTGATAGTACTCCCCAACTGAGTATTTTAAAATACTCACCACTCCCCAGACTTTGCAGGACTCGATGAAGCATAGTGTGCGGGTAGAGGGGCCTACTCTAAGTTTTATCGATGTGATTTTAAGTATTTCAATTGCACCAAAACGAGTAAGAACTCTCCTTATTATTTTTCTATTGTGTGTTTGTACACGGACCGTGTTCCTGGGGAAATTATTATTATATTATCGCATAAGGTGAATGGCTTCCATCGCAGGCCCGAGTAAACTCCCATATTTTTGTGAAATGAAATTTTATATGTTTCTAAAATCCCGGGGCGTGACAGAGAGAGAGGAAGAGAGAAATAAAATTGTTATTATAAATTATTTAAAAAAAATCCTATTTGTGACGCATATAAGTATGTGTCGCTATTAACTTAGGGTAGTAGCGACGCATACGTGTATGCGTTGCTACTATCCTTGTGTAGTAGCGACGCATATATGTATGCATGGCTACTACCCTAAGTTAGTAGCGATGCATACGTTATGCGTTGCTAATTGGAATTTTTTTATTTAAAAAAAATTAAATTAAAAGAGAGAGAGACAGTGAGGAGAGAGGAGGGAGAGAGAGAGGAGTGGAGAGAGAGAGGAAGTGAGAATTAAAATTATTATTATAAATTATTGTAACGCCCGGGGTTTTTCACACATTTTCCTCAAAATTCACGGAAAATTTTTGCAATATAACGTCTGTAAATCAGAGGAAAAATGACAAAATCAAAACCTGATAAAACAGTTTATAATTTAAAACACTAAACATCCATTTTCCATCCAAATATTTTCATCACATGGTCAAACATCGTACGGCCAAAGCAAATATCCATAGGCGCTACTCGAAAACACACGTACGACTAAATTGCTATGATCATAGACTTTAAATACAAAACACTCCCAGGCATCCCTGAGTGCAAGTCCCATAACAGTCCACAGACTAATCCAAATGAAAGTCTAGGATAAATAAACATCTTAACGTCTCGTCTCACCCAATACATCAGATCGTGGCACAAACAAACTCGCAGTGAGTCAAGCATATACCTGTGTCAACGGGAATCAATCCTCCGCTGAAATGAGCATCCATCTCCAGGAGCTCTCCATCAAAAAACCTGCAAAAGCCTCCCGAACCACGGGGCTAAAAAAATGGTAGGGTGAGTATTTTCATACTCAGTAGGAAAATACCTAGTAGGGGAAAATCCCAAACGGTGAACTCAATAAGTTCATATATACATGCGTTCATGCAACTCAAACATGAAGCAGATAGGCATATCAATATCATGCTCATGCACATACAAACATACCAAATGCACCATCATGCCAAAGTCATGCCAAATGCACCATCGTGCCAAAAACATACTAAAAGCAGCATCGTGCCAAAATCCTACCATCGCACGCATACTCATACAACATACGCATACTTGTACAACCTTACTCGTACAATCATATGCTCACTCATACAGCCTACACATACCTGTACGACCTTACTCGTACAACTTACACTTACTCGTGCGACCTTACTCGCACATCTTACACTTACTGTCTTGCTCGGATTCATACGCTTACAGTCCTACTCTTACAATCGTACTCATACTCTTACACTTACAGTCGTTCTCATACACATACGCTTACAGTCGTACTCATACTCATACACTTACAGTTGTTCTCGTGCTCATATGCTTACAGTCATACTCAAACTCATAATCGTACACATATTAACGACCACTGAAGCTCATTACAACTAATAAGCTCCAGCGTCGAAATGGAAAAGAATGCCACTAGGGCAACACCTTAACCTCCGGGGAGTGACTAGACGCCATGGACTTTTCCGAAGGTAAGGCACACCAGTGCTCATGGGGCACAGGATCAAATAGGTAAGAGTAGGTCCATGATACTACTTACCTGAGCGCGCAAACATACACCCACACATAAGGGGTCATACAATTGCCCACACATAAGGGGTCTTATAGTGCCATAGAATCGCCCACCATAATGGGTCTTATAGTGTCATTGCCACTCTTGGGCAGAAAACATACAGTGCCACTTGGGCAGAAACATACAGTGCCACTCTTGGGCGGAATCATACAACGCTCTCAACAGAGCATCAAACGTCTGGGCTTACACAGCACACAGACCAAATCGGAAACATACGTCGCTCTCAACAGAGCAAAAGATGTCCGATGCTCTACACAGCACATAGACAACATCCCGCAGGATAACCACCATGGCAAGACATGATAAATGCTTAGCCGACTCATTATCGGCTAGCTCAAACACGGAACTTAATCCGTCGAACCCTCAGGTCTCAAACTCACAACGCTATCATTAGTTGTGCTTATAATTCAAGTTTGAATTAAGTACATTATGCGGTACAATTAAGCCACACAAACTCACAGTCCTCGACTGATCAAACCGAAGCTGAGCCCGATCGAAACCCTACTTCGTCAGGGCAGCAGACTTCGCTTACCCATCCAAGTCACAACAAAACTCACCGTACACCAAAATCTTACAGTCTTACATACTCCGCCATCCCCTTATGGCCAAAATAGCGTACACAAATGTCATCATACTAAGCTCCTCAGAGCCCAACCCAGTTATCACTTACTTACTTACCTCACTTATTGAGCTTACCTTTCACTTCATAATTTGTACGTTATGCTTGTACAATTATGCACACTCTTACTATCTGACAGTCCCCCCAAACATATGCCCTGATCCAAACCGATCCACTCCAAACCTTGCCCGTCATACTCATATCCTCTGTCGTCCGTCATATGCTTACACGTCCACAACAAATCTTGAAGAAACCTCTGTCACTTCTTACTGTCCATCGCCCATACCTCTGCCCACATACACTAACACATATCCATACCATAGGCAAAAAGCCATCATACATACATATGTCTCTCACATACGTATAACATATACATACGGTCATACATACGTAACTTACGAACATGCACGCTAGCCATCACTAGCACATGCACACACATTCATACATACTTCAAACATGCACGCTAGCCATCCCTAGCACATGCACACACATTCATACATACTTCAAACATGCACGCTAGCCATCCCTAGCACATGCACACACATTCATACATACTTCAAACATGCACGCTAGCCATCACTAGTACATGCATAACACACGTCAAACATACACGCTAGCCATCACTAGCACATACTCAATCAACGTACGAAACTTACCAACAAACACGCTAGCCATCACTAGCACATACATACATCCAACGTACTTACAACCAACATGCATGTCATATGCATTTCAACATACCATACAATTGTGCTTACACGTACATCATGCAATCAGATCGTTACATAACATCCAAAGTATGGAATCACACAATCCTAGCATGCTACTACTCATTCAAAGCATGCTACTATGAATTAACGAGTTCAAAGCTCCCCTACCTCGTAATCATGACGTTTGATGGCGAGCACACGACGGTGGCAGCGTCGGCGGCGGAGTTGGCGGCCAATAGCTTTGCCAAGTGGAGAGAGATGCTGTCCCGAGGATTTTAGGAAGCGCTGGAACTAGTCACGGCCAAACGGGGTGTCAAAATCAATGCGGCAAAACCCGCGATCCACGGCGGCACACTAGGGCGGCCGGGAGAAAAGTCATGCCAACACATGTGGCGGTGCGACCTGAGGTCGAGGATGCACTCACTGAAGATCGGCTGGTGGCTAAGACGTACACAGCCGGCCACAAGACGTCGAAATCGGCCGTGGACAGCACCCAACGGCGGCGATTTCGCATCAACAAGGGCCCACATAAGGGCGGAGGGCATGGGGCGACACTCAAGGACAGAGGAGAGGTGCAGGAGGGCTCTAATGTCAACTCCACTCGGTGGCAGAGCCAACCAACGGTCAGGCGGCACAAATGCGGCGCCTAAACCCTAAACCGCACGCGTGGCTACATGCACACGTGGCCAAAGGGGAGGGGGAGAGGGCCGAACGGAGACGACCCAAGGCCCACCAAAGGCCAACAGGGCTAAGGCCCTAGCTGTGGCCAATCTAAACGGCGACATCGCCGAACACTACCCACAACTAAAACTAAGGGTGCGGGTAGCTGTGCATCATGCACGACCGAGAGTAGGGGGAGGGTTCAGGGTCGAGCAAAGGCCACGAGGCTGTCACTAGCCAAGGCCTGTGCAGGTGAACTCGTCCACCTTCTGTCAAGGTAAGACATACTAATTCTTGCCGAAGGCCGTCCGGTACCGAGGGCGTAAAAGGGCAAGAAGGGTCAATGACAAATATGCCGGTGAGGCAGAACTATCTGCGGCTACGGGCCGCAAGGCTGAACAAAGCCCAGAGGGGTGGCCCATTGGCATTACCGGGCCAGGGCGGAGCCGAACTAAGGTCCGCAAGGTCATGTCCGGCGTCCGACTGATGGCGGCAATCACCACGTCCAAAACGGACATAGACCAAAAATAGGGGACGCCCGGAATGAGCAAGGGAGAGACGGAGGCTGAACCGGTCCAGGTGGGGCTGTCCCTGGGCCATCGCCAGGCCGGGGCGGAGCCCACAGTGGCGGGGCTGCCTGCATCAGCCAATGGTGGCAGCGGCAACCTACCGGAAAACCATACGGTAAAACGTACTGGCCGGAGGAAAGAGGGAGGGCGGAGGCGGAACCGCGTCGGGTAGGGTGCCCCCTGACTTCGCCGGACCACGGCGAGTCTGACGGAGCACAGCCGGGCCATCCAACGGCAGCCGAAGCCCGCCGGCACACTCAATCAAAAGGGGCGGAAAAACAGGGCAGAGAGGGATTTCGACCGGGGCGGCGGAGCGGAGGTCCCCTGGGGCCGGGAAGAGTGGCCCAACATCGTCGCCGGACCAAGGTGGGGTTGGACGGAGGTCCGTCGGCCGTGGCTCACCGTCGGCGGCCACCAATTCGTCCAAAACAGAAATCCGGCGAAACAAGGCAGAGAGGGGGAAATGGGACGGGGCGGCAGAGCGGAGGCCCCGGGGCCAGGAGGGGTAGCCCATCATTATCGCCGGACCAAGGCGACTCCAACTGAGCACCGCCGGGCCGTCCAACGGCGGCCGAAGCCGTCCGGCGAGATCGACAGAAGGGGGGCAAAAAACAGGGGCAGAGGGCGAAAATCAGCTGGAGCGGCGGGGCGGCGGCCTGCAGTCGTCGGACCAGGGTGAAGCTCACGGCGGCCGGTTGGCCCTTGCCGGCCCACGGCGGCGGCGGAAACAAATCAAAACAGAGAGGAGGCGCTAACCGGGGAGGAATGAGGCAGAGGGCGGAGCGGCCATCGGGGCCAGGACAGTGGCCCCTTGCCGTCGCACGGCCGGGGCGGAGCCGATGGCGGCGGTGCTGCAGCCCACCGGCGGCCGACGGCGGCTGGCAGAGGAAACCAGAGGGGGCGATGCACTGTTCCAGAATTTTCTGGATCGGGCTCGGCCGAGCCCGAGCCCGATCTTCTCTTTTTATTTTTTTTTCTTTTTTCTTTTTCCATTCGTGCCCCCATCACACGCGTACCACATGGTTACACGTTGTGAGTCTAAAATTCGCGCCGAAAGCACGCAGTGAGGCCTGCGGCCTGCGACTAAGCCCCACACCCGACTCTACGGGTATAAATACGGGGGGAAATACAAAAATATGAATACGCTAAAGCGTCGTATTTTCCCGCCGAAAAATAGCAGAAAATCGTAGAAAAATCAGGGACATTACAATTATTTTTATAATTTATTTTTAAAAAAAAACTTAGTAGAGACGTATATACAATGTGTCGCTGCTACCCTAGGTTAGTAGCGATGCATACACATAGGCAAGAGAGAGAGAGGAAGAGAGGGGAGAGAGGAGAGGAAGAGAGAGAGGAAAGAGAGAGAGAGAGAGAGGACGAGAGAGAGGGTAGAGAGAGAGGAGGAGGAGAGAGAGGGGAGAGAGAGAGGAATGGAGATGAGATAGAGGAAGAGAGAGAGAGAGGAAGAGAGAGAAATAAAATTATTATTATAAATTATTTTTATAATGTTAAAAAAATCTTAACAGACGCATACATGTATGCATCGCTACTAGCCTACTCTAGTAGCGACACATACACGTATGCATCGCTACTAACAGTGTGGTGGTGATGCATACATTATGCGTCGCTAATAATTTTTTATTTAAAATAAATAAATTTAAAGAGATAGAGAGAGGGGGAGGAGAGAGGAGAGAGAGAGTGTGTGTGGGGAGAGAGAAGAGATAGATAGAGAGAGAGGGAGAGAGAGAGGGAGGGAGGAGAGAGGAGGGAGGAGAGGGGAGGGAAGGAGAGAGAGGAGAGAGAGGGAGAGGAAGAGAGAGAGGAAAGAAGGAGAGAGGAAGAGAGAGGGGGGAGAGAGGAAGAGAGAATTAAAATTATTATTATAAATTATTTTAAAATTTGAAAAAAAAATTAGCTGCGACGCATACACGTAGGCGTCGCTATTAATGGGTGTAGTAGCGACGCATACGTTATGCGTTGCTAATAGTTTTTTTTATTTAGAAAAATTTTAAATTAAAAGAGATAGAGAAAGAGGGAGGAGAGAGGAGGGAGAGAGAGTGAGGAGAGAGAGAAGAGATAGAGAGGAAAGAGAGAGAGAGAGAGAGAGGAGAGAGAGAATTAAAATTTTATTATAAATTATATTAAAAAATTTAAAAAATAAAAAAATCTTATTAGTGATGTATAAGGTATGTGTCACTACTACACTAGTTAGTAGCGACATATATGTGTATGCGTCGCTACTGGCAAAATTTGTTTTTGCCGGCGCAGGCAAAATTTCAATCGTGCGGGCAAAAATTTTGCCCGCGTAGTTATTTAACCCCCTCCCCCCGCGCTCTCCCCTGCGGTGCCGCCCCCCTCCCCCAGCTTGCACTCTTGATCTCTGCCACTGACCAGCGCCCCCGATCTCCGGCACCGACCAGCGCTCCACTCCTTGTCGGACCGTCCCGGCCTCCCTTGACGCGCTCTTGTCCCGGCCTCACTCCGGCTCCCCCCTCTCTCCCCCCGATCTACATACCCTCCCCCAGACCTGGCCCTCTCTCCCGGACCTCCCTCCTCCCCCCTCTCTCGCTGGGTCCACCCCTGCTTCCCCTTCTCTGTTTCAGAGGAGGGGGGCGGGAGGGAGTATGGGACTATGGGGGGCCAGATTCCGGCGGGGACCCGGAATCCGACCCTCTCTCCTCATCTCCCCGCCGAAATCCGGCCACCCACCCCCTCCTCCCTCTCCCTGGGCCCCCCTCGTCTCCTCGGTCATCACACACCACCCCCCCGTGCCCCCACCTCCCATCGACAATGGATTCGGCACTTCCGCCAGATTCCGGTGCTGCTCAAATCATCCCGCCTACCGAGGGATTTTTTTTAATTTTTTTGAAGTTTTTAGCGAGGCTTATAAAAGCGTTGCTAAAGGTTTTTTTTTCATTTTATGAAGTATTAGAGAAGCTTCATAAAGCGTCGCTAATACAGAAAATTCTTTTTTTTTAAATATGTTTTTTCATTAACAATGCTTTACATATGCGTTGTGAAAAACTATTTTTTATTATTTTTAAAAAATATTTTTATATTAGCGACGCATGAAAAAGTGTCGCTATTATTAACAACGCTTATATCTATGCGTCACTAATAAGTTGTTATTTATTTATTTTAAATATTTTTTATATGAACGATGTTTAGTAAAGCGTCACTAATAATCAATTATTAGTGACGCTTAATCATTATGCTTCGCTAATAATTTACTATTAGCGACGTTTTATTATGCGTCGCTAATAGTAAAATAATTAGTAACGCATCGATAAATGTTGCTAATGTTGCACTATTAGCAACGCTTTGTATTCAACGTTGCTAATGAGCAATAGCGATTGGTGTTTTATCGACGTATTTAGCGATGCTTTGTAAGTGTCGCTAATAGTTATTAACAATGCTTATACTTGTAGTGATGGAGTGTGTGTTGGGTAGGCTGGTAGTGACTAAGCGGATGTACGAAGGAGGGAAGTGTTTTTATGCTCTACTTTGGTAATGAGCTGAATGTAAAGAATATATGTGAAGCGTTCTTTTTTTAGATCGATGATGTACACACTAGTGTACGTTAGCGTAAGTACCACTTGCACTAATATGCACTAGTATGTACACCATTAATCTAAAAAATAAATGCTTTATGTTCATTTCTTACACTTGGATTATAGTGAGCATGGAGCAAGAAAAACGCTTCCTTCATGGTCAAGCGGGTTGGGGCAAAAGTAACTTTCTTTCTAACGCGAGGGAGTGCTAGTGGGAAGGCGAGGACCTCTTTTGAGTCTTTGCAAGTCACTCAAACATTTTATCCGTAGATTACGGGCTGGCTGTCTTGCCATCTCAAGAACGGCACAACCAAATGGGTGACAAAAGGCTTTAGGACAAGGACGATAATAGTATAGAAGTGTGTAACCCGAGTCAACCAATTCCTTACTTTCCTCCCTCTCAACTATCTTGATGCCATCTCACATTCCCAGGGGCAGCCCCATTTAGCACCGTAGGGACTATATGGGGACTCCAATCAAAACTCATTAAATCAAATTCAACTAAAGGGTAGGAAATTGGGAAATAAATATATCTTTAATGAAATTAACGTAAAAATATGAGATGTTGCTTTGCCAGGTTGAAATTGATGGTACAATAATTGTGAAAACTAAGGAGGATTGGACATAAGATGGAAAAGATATGGCTACTTTTGATAGTAATAAAGGTCTCACTGCAATTTTCAATGTTGTCATACTAGAATAATTTTTGCATATTTTATCACACACCCTGTTTTAATTTTTGTTGTCTGCCACAATACCCAGCGGTCCCAATAGATCATCAATCATATGCATGGGAACTCACCAAGTTATGCATTGATCCAAACTATACAAGTTCTACCATTTCTATTAACCAAAATAGCCAAGTAGTAGCTTTCCCAGCTAAAACACACAACTATTTTTGTTACACTAGTGTTGCCCACAGTGATGGATCGCTAGGTCGTGCGGGTTGGGGCAAAAGTAACTTTCTTTCTAACACGACGGAGTGCTAGTGGGAAGGCGAGGACCTAGAGTCTTTGCAAGTCACGCAACATTTTATCTGTAGATTACGGGCTGGCTGTAGTCGTCTTTCACACTGAGCATCCAATTGTCTTGCCTTCTCAAGAACGGCACAAACAAATGGGTGACAAAAGGCTTTAGGACAATGACGAGGTTATTATAGAAGTGCTTTAGGAAAAGTGCAAAGTGTATCCATCACAGTGTAACGTGAGTGGTAACTGGACACATGAGAAATTGGTGTGGGAACGTGATTCCTATCTCCACAAGGATAAAGTGGAGAAGACGGTGTCAACGTCGTAAAGGAGTCACTAATGCAGGTACTTTCAACAAAGTCGTAAAGGAGTCACTGATGAAGTCTGGATATGAAGTCGTTTTAACCAATGTTTTAAAACCCGGCCCGGTCCCCGACCCGGATTAGTGGCCGGGCTGGGTCGACCCGGGTTGACCCGGGGGATGACGTCATCAGATTAAGTGGCTGGGATCCAGTAGTTCTTTACTATAGTATTAAAGCAGCAGGTACAAGAGTCCAAGGATGAATTTCAAGGAGAGGAATACCCCCACTATATGCCCTTGAATCTGTGTCCCTGTGCAGATTGTACCGAGTCTGAAAATGTATATTAGTGGTTATATGAATTGTTCATACTTCTACTATCAGCTTATGCTATTAAATCCAATACTTCTAAATAATATTGGTATATACCAGCAGAAAAAATGCTGGTCCAGTATTTGTTCAGAGAATGCAAAGGCGAATCATCATTCCTGTCATGTGCCTGTTTCTCATTGGTGCTGTAAATCCCAAAGCTTCAGCAGTCATGAACCTATCAATGGGAATTGGGAAGGCCAGTCCCAGCCAAAGCACAAGCTCCTAGTGGGGAGAAGCTCAACCTACGTTTGCAGTCTAGAAAACGACCTGCATCACGTTCCCAGAGTTAGCTTTTTGGCTCTAGCATACAAACACAGACTCATCTTTGAAATTTCAAGATATGCTTATTATTTGAACAAAATTATAAAATAAACAGGAACTTTCATCAGTTTTAAGAAAATCAAAAACCTGGTCAACATATGCTAAGAGAAGATGCTGCAGTAGAACAGGTTGAGCTCTTTGTAGATGCGTATATCCAGGAACAATTAAACTTTCATTTTTCAAAGCTAAGCTGACTAAAGCCACCTGAAAAACATTAAAACGGAAGATTAGTTAAACAAACTTCAAAAGAAAAGAGACAGTTGTATTTGGTAAAAAGAAAGTACAAGAAAGAAGATGCATCTAAAGGTTCATACTACAACCTATCTACGCCTATAAATTAAACATGCAGGTAGGGATTTTTGAGACCTCAGAACAGATGAAAGATGCAATTCAAATAAATAAAAACCTTTCAATATCAAAATTCAAGCGTGGACATACTTTAAGGCCTTACCCACAAACCCATTTTCTTCCAAGTTGTTCTGCCCTCGCCCAAGTGTGTAAAATAAATAATTATATTTCAGCCAACACCAGGAAGAAAATCAAGAAGATTCAGTGGCAAATCAATAATATTGCATATGCACTACGCAAGATGTTATATGTTCAACTGAATATATCAAAACGGAAATGAATCCAGCCAACAACAACAAACACAACAAAAGTACAAAAAATCATTCATACTCGGAAACTAGAAAGAACATCAAAATCAAAGCCGAAATGGAGGCATTTGGGGTAAAAATGGTACCTTTCGATGCAACTCGACGAGGGCTTCTTCCACCAATACGATCTACAGTAGGAAAAACATGTGTAAATTAGAAATGAACTCAGAACGCCTCTGGTAAAATGGCCTATGGGGAGAAGGCTTCGCAGCGCTGGACTTACCCGCGGTGCCTCCGAAGTGGACGGGGAGGAGTTAGCCATTTAGGTAGAAAAATAGATGGCGGCGAGGGAAGAAGAGAGAGGAGGGATTTTTGCCGGAGAAAATAGCCAGCCGCCGGCCCAAATTGCCCAAGCTCCTCCCTGCTTTCAGGCAATGGACGACGACGGAACATGCAGAGGGAATCACCGGAGTAGATTGCCGGAACGTGGAGAGAATCGCCGGAGGAGATCACTGCTCACAGATTCGGCGTCGCCCCAAATCGCTCAGCCCTCCAAGCTCACATAATCCCGATCGCGAAATCGCGATCTGTTTTTTTTTTTTTTGTTTTAAAAAAACCGGACCGGACCGGAACACCGGGTAACCGGTTTAACCGGCCGGGTCATGCTGACCCGGCCGGGTTAAACAGACCCGGAAATTCAGTTGAACCGGCCCGTTTTTTACACCGGGTCCGGTTGAACCCGGTCGGACCGCCCGGTCCGGTCCGGTTTTTAAAACACTGGTTTTAACTCACCTTCCTAAATGTTATATATTCAGTCCCATAGCTACCGCCAACATATCAGGCATTCTCAAACATCATAAGAAATAGAGTGAAGAAGCCAGAGCTTGCTTGACGGAGCCCAGTTTCTCCGCCATTCAATTGTTCAGGCTTTCTAACATGGAGGTGCAGGTCCATGCACTCTTCGTCTGCTTCAGCTTGTTGTTGATGAGCATCAAGGCCTTGCATGTGGGCAACGAGACGGATCGGCTTGCATTGCTGACGTTCAAAAAGGAGATCACTGCTGACCCTCACCAAATCTTCACTTCTTGGAACCATTCCGCCCACTTTTGCTTTTGGCCTGGGATCACTTGCAGTCGCCGGCATGGGCGAGTCACGCGCTTGGAACTGCCCGATCTTGGTTTAAAAGGGACAGTGTCGCCTCAGCTCGGCAATCTTTCCTTCCTCAAAAGCTTAGACATCCATAAGAATGGTTTTCATGGCATCATACCATTGGAGTTGGCTCGTTTGCGTCGCCTCAAAGTGCTTAATATGTCTTACAACTCGCTACAAGGAGAAATTCCAGGCAGTCTCTCCAACTGCTCCGGCCTCATTTATCTTCATTTGGGTGGAAATGGACTTGTAGGAAATGTACCTGCCGAGCTTGGTTCATTGTCTCAGCTGGGTCTCCTTAGATTGTCCCACAACAAACTCACTGGAACAATTCCGCCTTCGTTAGGGAACCTCTCTGCACTGGAGAGTATGTCCCTGACATATAATAACTTTCACGGGCGCATCCCAAGTGAACTCGGCCACCTTTTCAGGTTGAGAGAATTTTATTGTGGTATCAACAAGCTATCTGGTACATTACCTCCTTCTCTTTACAACCTCTCATCCATGATTGCGTTGGGTCTTCTACATAACCAATTTCGGGGAAGACTTTCCTCAAACATTGGTCTTACAATGTCAAGCCTCCAAAGGCTTACTGTTGGTTGTAACGAATTCATTGGTCCACTTCCAACCACTCTAGCCAACGCTTCTCATCTCACGAGGCTAAACTTTGTGGGAAATCTTTTCACTGGGTCTGTCCCTGACGATCTAGGAAATTTGAAGAACTTGTCTGAGTTTAACATTGTGGGCAATCAGCTTGGAGGTGCCGGAAACAATGACTTGCAGTTTATCACATCTTTGACCAACTGTACTCGCTTGGTCGAGCTTTGGGCTGAAGATAATACCCTTGTCGGCTCTCTCCCTAAATCCATATCAAACCTCTCCAAGCACCTTGAATACTTAATACTTGGAGGGAATCAAATCCACGGAGCCATCCCTTCAGGAATTGAAAGCCTTGTACAGTTGCAGGCATTAGATTTGGGCGATAACCATCTGACTGGCGAAATTCCTGCAACAATTGGAAAGCTTCTACAGCTTGTAGAGGTTTTCCTTGGTGGAAACAAGTTGTCCGGTAAAATTCCAGACGACATTGGCAACCTAACTCAGTTGGCTAGACTTCATATAGAAGGTAATCAACTCCAAGGGCAAATCCCATCGAGCCTTGGGAATTATAGAGGTATCTTAAGAATTGGCCTTTATGACAACATGCTTAGCGGTAAGATACCAATGACCTTGTTCAATCTCTCTTCTTTGGTTGCACTCCGCATGGACAACAATTTGCTAACTGGGCCCGTATCATCAAAAGTGGGTAACTTGATATTCCTCACTCTTTTCGATGTCTCTAACAATCATTTGTCTGGCGAGATCCCTGTAAACATCGGTGGTTGCTCTATGCTGCAATACCTATTTATGCAGAACAACTCCCTCAGTGGAAGTATTCCTCCTTCGTTAGCATATGTGAAAGGTTTAGAGCGGGAAGATCTTTCACACAACAATTTGTCAGGGAATATACCAGAATTTCTCTCCAAGCTCAATGGTATGAATTATTTGAATCTCTCTTTTAACAATTTTGAGGGAGAAGTACCCACAACAGGAATCTTTAGCAATGTTAGTGTCATTTCTCTAGATGGAAATCCCAAGTTATGTGGTGGTATAGTACAATTGCACTTGGCCCCTTGTCAACCAAGATTTATCAACCAAGGCAGAAAATCTCTTTCTATGAAAGTGAAATTTTCAATTGTCGCTTCTATTGTTGGCACTTTGGTAATATCTTGCCTACTCATAATATGTAGAAGAACACAAAATAGGAAACGCCATTTCTCCTCTTCTTCCTCCATCGATTTACATTTTAAAGTCTCCTACATAGAGCTCAAAGCAACAAATGGTTTTTCTTCCTCAAATTTAATTGGCGTAGGGAGCTTCGGCACTGTGTATAAAGGATTTTTGCAGAACTATCAAGCCATTGTTGCCATTAAGGTACTTAATCTTGATAAAGACTATGCCGTGAAAACTTTTATGGATGAATGTGAAGCTTTAAGAAATATTCGTCACCGGAATCTTGTTAAGATTTTAACTTCATGCTCAAGTCCAGATTTCAAAGGCAGAGATTTTAAAGCTCTAGTATTTGAGCTTATGTCTAATGGAAGTATTGAGCAGTGGTTGCACCAACAAATGACTGGCAATGACTCACCGAAATATTTGGGCTTTAGCAAAAGATTAGATGTGGCCATTGATGTGGCTAATGCCTTGGATTATCTTCATAATCAGTGTGAACCTCCAATTGTTCATTGTGATCTAAAACCAAGCAATATTCTTCTTGATGATGATATGGTGGCACATTTGGGAGACTTTGGCCTAGCCCGGAGCATTGTAACATCAAGAGATCATTCCTCATCCCATCAAACAAGTTCCTCAATTTTGAAAGGTTCTATTGGCTGCATTGCCCCAAGTAAACATTTCTATACCTTTGACCATTTGAATGTAACATAATGTAAGGATCATATGCAAAGATAAGAAAGAAATGTACTTTGGAAAATTATAAAAGTGATGACATGACCTCTCTAATGGAGTAAATATTATCATGTCAAACTTAGTCTTTATTGGGCGAGTTCTAGTCAAAGGTATCATACACAAAAAAGACGTTACCTTATTCATAGCCAAATCGATCTAGTAATTTGTATGATCTAAAACATCAATAGTTATTTGCTTTTTGCTAGATAACATAAATATTTATTCTTCTTTATCTTTATGCAAGTAGGCTTCCATCTACAAATATCTCACATTTTTTTAAATTGCCTTCATTATCTTATTCCATTATTGTTTGTAAATTATAATGCTAGAATATGGTGTCGGAAGCACTGTGACTACTCATGGGGATGTATATAGCTATGGAATTGTTTTGTTGGAGATGATTACAGGGAAGAAGCCAACTAATGAAATGTTTGGTGAGAATCTAAATCTACCAAAATATGTGAAGATGGCTATTCCAGAAAGAGTGATGGAAATTGTAGACCCTTTGCTCCTCCTACATGAAGATCTAAGAGAAAAGGATAGATTGATAAATTGCTTAGTCTGTGTGGCCAAAATTGGAGTTGTTTGCTTAGCTGAGTACCCAAAAGAAAGAATGGATATGAAAGACGTTTGCAGAGAATTGATGAAAGTGAGGGGAGTATTTCATGAGACTAAAACAATCAGAATCACTAATAATTGAAGTCAAGGTTATGGGGAAGATCATTTTATGATAATGAGTTTGTATTTTAAATTATCTTTTTAAATGTTTCAAAAACATATTGTGTCCATGGCAGATGGCTAGTCATTGTCAATTATTAATTCTAGCTAAAAAAATAAGGGGTGTGTAAAAATTGTGATAATTTATATGAAGTTATGTACTAATATGTGAATGCTTGTTGAAGATCACAAAGTTTTCAATTATGAAAAGAACTTGATGGAGTGGTTTACTATATGGCTCTACTTCATTATGAAGACCATAAAGTCATTCTCTACCACACTATAGTATAGATGCTAACTAAGACAAGAGAGAGGGTTTGAAAGTTTAATACTTGATGGAATAACAACTAACACACAATCTATGTTTACTTATCAAAAGAAAGTTCATCTAGTGCAATGCTACAATATAATACTTAGAATAGCAATGCTATGTCATTTTCTCTAATCAAGTAGTTACCAAAAAGTGTCCATGTCTTTTTGGGGAGATACAAAATAGTGGCTAAAAGCAGCCTCGTGCTATACACATCCTAATTTACGAAAACTGTAAAAGTCAATAGGGTTGATTTTTGCCAATTATTTGGATGTGTGAATGTTGTTATTTGATGTGGTAACAAACAATCTACATGGTTCATACTGGAGACAACTAAGGTGGGGCAGCCTTTCAATTATGTGGGTCGCACTCAATGCATGTGGAAAAATTACATGCAACAAATTTAGGCTTTTGCTATGAATCACCTCCAGCAAAAGCACAAAAGTCGTTGTTGATGACCTTTTGTAATGAATTTCGGGTTTTCGTAAGTGAATCCTCCCTAAAAGTATTTTGTGAAGACAAATTTAGTCGCTAAAGAGCACTAATATCTTGTAAAAAAATAATTTTTTTCCTAAAAATTAAATAGAAGTTACTATTTGTGAGATTTAGTCATTGAAAAAATTAAAAAATATATATTAATTAAATTTTGCATTGAAATAAATTCAGCCCAAAAAATTTCCAACAAAATTTTTTTTTAAAAAACTTTAAAAGTCAATATGAGGTACTATTTGCATAGACAAAAATTCTTCGTACAAAGTGATTATAACATAAAAAAACATTCTTTGAAGGTTTGTGTAAGGGTTAGCATCATATCATGCTTACAATATCACCTCCTATTAGAGTGACTATTCAGCAAAAAACCTCTAAGATGAACTCTACTTCATGCTAAACGCCAAAACCATGACTCACAACCTTCGTGTTGACTTCAATAATCATTAACACATGATCATCTCTAAAAATCCAGTAGAAAAAAACAACATTCACTTTCTAGTTATCGAACTCTTTTGAAGGAATTGAAAGTTAAGATTTTTAGGGATTAGATCAAATTCATGAAAAAAATTCCATGTTAGGTTGGAATAACTCTTGGAAATTTGAAGTAAAGAGTTTCACATGAACAAAAGCAAAGAGTGAAAATTTACTCTAAAAAAATCTAGGGCTTTTCTGAAGTATGGGTGGGCAATATCTCCCTCAGTAAAAGGTTTATGGCAGTAGCTCTACTCTGAATGTTGTCTTACATCCTTTTTACTGCAATGAATCTTCTAGTCAATATGGACTCCTAGTACAAGGTTTGTGTTAGCATTAGAAAAAACTCAAAATCAAGTAAAAACAAAACTCACTCATGGTTTTGATTAGTTTAATATGTTTATGGGTTCATTTTCTAAGATTTGAGCATGCAGATAAAATAAATAAAATTTTAATAACTCTTCCAGCTAGTTTGTGACTTGCGTTGTCATATTCAGGGAAGGAGGAAGAGGAGGCAACCGAGGAGGAAAAGGGGAGGAGGATAGAGAGGAGGGGAGGAAGTGGAGAAGGACAAGGGGGGAGGGGATGCAGAGGGGGATGGCAGGGGAGGAGGAAGAAGAACAGGAGGAGGAGGAGGAGGAAGAGTTGGAGGAGAATGCGACAATAGAGGAGGAGGTGAAGATGAAGGTGGAAGAAGCAGAGATGATGGCAAAGACAACAAATTTGGTGGCGGAGGTGGCAAAGTCGATGATAGAGGTGGTGGAGCATGTAGGAGAGGTGGTGGAATCGAATCCGGAGCTACTGACAAAGGGAAATAGTGAGTTGGTGAAGTTAAAAGGAAGAAAATATGAAGAATTCTTTACCAAAATAGACCTGCATGCCAAGGAATATTAAATATGTACATAGATTTGCAGTAATTCCCAATGTAGACCTGCACACATGTGAGGCTAACGACTTGTGTGAAAAAATGACCCTGTTTACTCCAGGTGCTTTTCCTCCTCTTGGCAAGACACTAAGCCAAGCCCAACGAAAACATTTCAGCCCTTGTAGGCCACTGCTGGAAAAAGTTTAGTCCAGTCCAAAGAAAATTCAACGTTGGTTCCGCCCTTACTGGCCATTGAAGCTCCAATTAGTGAAACATTTTAGCCTCACTGTCCTCTCCCTCATGTCGCCCTCTCCTTCGCTCTAGGAGGGCTCCTCTCTCCACACGACATTGTCACCCCGCAAGTCCTCCGGGCCATCTGTGCCCTGCAGGGTCAAATTGCTCCAACCTACTAAAATGAACCCTAGTTTGAAATCCCATATGCCTCTCTTCTCATGTGGAAATGTTGTTGTCACCGAAGCTTTGTTGTACAACCATTTCCAAATGGGCAAGGTGGAACTCTGATAAAATTTTTCTGTGGCATGGGAGAAGTGTTGAACAAAAGAGTGTGAAGTAAAAAAAGACCAAATACCAAAAGGCAGATAAGCAAAACACTAGATAACCAAACTTAAACAAAAGTAACAAAAACTTAGCAGGATACCAAATGTGATACTTGATCACCAAAATACCAACCTTAAACACAAATATAGAAAAAGTGAATACTATAAAACCTAAATTTAACTGCATAATATGAATAGACGAAAACCAAACTTAAATACCATCTATAATTATTAAGATATGATAAACACCATATCATGTCATCAATTAAACGATGATCCGAAATATACGGGCATACTATGAAGAATGTTGTATTATCGTTAACACAATGAGAATGTTACTGTATGAACAATGACACACTAAGCCAAAAATGATATTCCCACTGCTAACAAGACATCATATCACATCATGTTTTCAAAGATACGGTAATTAACATAGTCATGTCATCACACATATGATTTTTCATAACTTGAAAAGAAATGTATTCATCTGTCTTGATTCAAAGGAATAAGTAGGGGAGAAAAGGCAAGAAGTCAAATATGATCCACCGATTGTAGTGATGTCTTTCTTATGAGTCAACGATCTAACCGAATTTCATTTAAGTAACTTTGTTTTGTATCTTTCATATTTTGGTTTGTAGCAAACTACCTAAATACCAAATGGTTGTGTCATTGATTACACGCTAATAATATTTTTGTGTTATTGATGACATGTGTATTATATGATTCTGCATGGTGATGACACGCTAAACCAAACATGGTATTCCTATCATGTTATAGATAATACTACTTTTTTACTTATCATATATATGATCATATGTCGTCATAATCACACGTAGGAAATTTGATAAAGTTAAAGAATTTTTTTGCCTTTTATCAATGTAATCGGGCATGATCGGATCTGACTTCTTGCCTTATCTCCCCTACCTACTCCTCTGAATCAAGGCACTTGAATACCTTTCTTTTCAAGTTATAAAAAACCATATGTGTGATGACACAACTATGTTAAATACTGTATCTTTGAAAACACAATGTGATATGAAGTCGTATTAGTAACGGGAATATCATTTTTGGTTTAGCATGTCATTGCTCATATGGTAATGTTCTCACCGTGTTATGAATAACACAACATTCTTCATAGCTTGTTCGTATATTTTGGATCATCGTGTAATTAATGACACGATATGGTGATCAACATATTTTAATAAATGCATATGGTATTTAAGTTTGGTTTCGTCTTTGATTTTGGTCTATTCATATTATGCAATTGAGTTTAGTTTTTATGGTACTCTCTTTTGCTATATGTGTTTTTAATGTTGGTGTTCTTGTGATTATCACATTTGGTATTCTACTCAGTTTTTGTTACTTTTGTTTAAGTTTGGTTATATGGTATTTGGTATTTTGCTTATCTGCCTTTTGGTATTTGGTCTTCTTTTACTTCACACTCTTCTATTATGCACTTCTCCAATGCCATAGAAAAACTTCACCAAAGTCCCGCCTGGCCCATTTGGAAATGGCTGTACAACAAAACTTCTAGGCGAAAGCAAGACTTCCAAACGAGAAGAGAGGCATATGGGATTTCAAAATAGTGTTCATTTTTGCGGGTTTGTTTTGGGCTTCTAGCTTCTGCAATCACAAGTGGTGAGAGGGATACTCTATGTGGAGTGATTGGAGCCTGCAGAGTGAGGATGTTCAAGGCGATGATGCCATGTCGAGTGAGGAGCCCATTTAGAGCGATGGGGAGCGATGTGTTAAGGAGAGGATGACGAGGTAGAAATGTTTCTCTAATAAGAGCTCCAGTGACCGACAAGTCCTGAACTAGAGTTGAATCTTCATGGGACTGGATTGAAATGTTTCTGGCGATAGATAGCGAGGGCTGAAAAGTTTCCGCCAAACTAGACTTACTATCTTAGCAAGCGGAGGAAAAACACCAGGGGTAGGTAGGGTCATTTTCCCACATGAGCCGCCATCTTCTCACATGTGTGCAAGTCTACTTTGGGAATTATAGCAAACCTACACACATATTTGGTATTCTTTGGGAATTCAGGTCTATTTTCGTAAAAAATTCCAATAGGAAATGAGTATTTTAGACAATTACTGCCATATGTGTAATGTTCGAGAATTTTCTAAATTTACAAAGTTGGCCACGTGGAAAATAGGGTGTTTGGCCCCTTAACCTTCTTGTAAGAATAAAATCCTCAATATATGAAATTTAGGGTTGACATGTAGATAGAAAGTAAACAGAAAGATCTTAGAAATGCCACTAAAAATGAGCGAATCTAAGTTTGGATGAGGGGGATATGACCATTTGAAGTTGAACATGGCATATGGGGCCCATTTACCCAAATTAGATGCTCAAATGGGTCGTTTCAAGTGCGTTGTGGGCCCAGTAAATTAGGGTAATGGAAATTAATGTTTAGGAGGTCTAATTGGGCTAGCGAGGGAGGTTTAGTTGGCCTAAACCACTTGGGGGATTAGGAACCCTAATCCATTTTATTATAAAAACATAATTAGGGCTTTTGAAGGGGGACTGTTTGCGGCTTGAATAGATTTTGGGGGCGAAGGAGGAGCCGCCAATGGATTTTTTCCATCAATCATGGATGACAATATAGGCGAGGAGGAGCAAGCTCGAAGTTCTGGAGGTGGTGGATTGACGACAAACCGGCAATTAAGGTAGGAGCGCTTAATAACATGGTAGGATGCATGATTAGGTTCTTTAGTATGAGATTTAATTACGTGTTAAGCCAACTAGTCCTTCACCAGATATCCGGCCAGGGTGCCAGTTCGTTACTGGCCAGCATGCGACTGCAGGGAGGTGGCCCATAGCCATTTATCCCTTTCTTCCTTTCCTTTCTGGCCGCAATGGGTTGGTCAAGGTTGTTGCCTGGCCTAGCCATGCAGGTTCAGGCCGTGATGGCCTGGCCTCGCCAACCTCGGCCACATTGGCCTCGCTGGCCTTCACCACAAGACCGGTAATCGTCACGAGTTTGGGAGATTAAACTAGAGCCACTTGACTTTGGGCAATGCGGAGACAACCATGGACCAGTGGTGGAGCCTTGGTCCTCAGTATCACCAAATGATGATGATTTGGTTGATCCCGAAACCTCACCCAGGGTGGCGGCTGGCCGCCATGCCAATTAGTTGGGTGATAGAACAAAAAAAGAGAGGGGCTTTGATGTCCTGGCCATCCATCAGAAGGAGGCAAGGCCTGGGCCGTCAGATTCGCCTTGTGACTCAATTAGGCCAGCCCTTGCCCTGTCGTGACGACCAAGGGTGGCACCTGTAGAGGCTAGAATGCCTCTGGCCAAATGCGGGGAAGATGACCCATGTTGCAGGTCGTCGAGTGTGGGTTCAGATGTAGTGACGCAAACCACATGGGTTAGTCAAGCCGAACTGAGCCTGGCTTAGATTGGGCCCGATTAAAATAAAAAGAGAAGTTGAACCGTGTCTGGTGTAGTGGGTTAATGAATTGGAAAACAAAATTGTAAAAATTATCGAAAGACTGGGAGAATGGGTTGAGTACCCTGAGCAAGTCTCAGCCTAGGGAAAAATCCAAGAGGTTATAAAATGACTAATTTATCCCTTGTAGTTGAATCATAGAATAATATTCAAATACCCAATTTAGGGGTTTCAGTTCAGGAGCCTATGAGTAGAGTTAAAAGTTGGAAAAATTCCCAGTGAGAGGTGCATGTGTACCCTAAATATAGACCTATTCACATAGTGAGGAAAAATCCCAATAAAGAGTTAATTAACCATTTTCCCCTAGGGTTATGGGTGAACCATTAAGCGAACTAGAGTTGGTTCAAGGGGTTCACAACCTTGTTAAACGCCAAGAAAATTACCCCGGGTCCATGACATTAAGGAGTACCTTGGAGCTTAGTTATAGACCCATTAGAAATCAGGAAAACCCTAAATAAAATGACTGAAATGCCAATATGAGTGAACTGCCCACATTCGTGTGAATGGAAGCACATGTTGATTTGAGAGTAGAGCCTCAAGATAAGTTAAGGGCTTGAAATTAACAAAAGGATAGAGAGATTTCCAAAATGACCCAAAGTAGAGTATCATACTCCAGGTGGTAAAATTATCCTAATACCCTTAGGGGTAGTCTATCCCATTTTCAATCAAACGAATACCCTAGCACATGGAGAGTTAGGGCACCCTATAATAATTAAGGTCTTTAAATGGAAGGGGTGTGACCAGTAGGAGACACAAAGACCTTTACATATCACAATGTCATGGGAAACAAGGAGAAGAACTTTTATTCCCAAGGTTTAAGGTAGCATATTACACGTGTTTACAATGCAGTGCAATGATTTACTAGAGTAGTATATACGTAAATTATATGATGCATATGAATTATTTACATTCATGGGCTTGAATTTGACTAGCCCTAGCCCTGCCAATGAGTGCAATGGGCATCTGTTTATTACTAATAGGCTTGAATCATGTTGGTGTTGATTGTTAAGACTTGTGCAATCCCATATTATTTTTGTTTACTTCCTTTGATACATGTTTTTGATGTTGATTTCTTAGTATTGTACTACTAACAGATTAATGAAGATTAATTAAAAAAGATTGGTTGGATTTAGATTGGGAGTAAAACACATAATTAAGATAAAGATTAAAATACCTTAAATGGGGTATGAGACTGGTTCATGGAGTGAATAACGGCTCTAACATAGAAACTTACCTTGGTTAATGAATAGAAGGTAGTTATGTGAGTTTACCCTAGTCTCATGGAGACTAATAGGGTTTGGGATGTTCTCTGGGTCATAGCCCATTGGATGAGAAATTTATTGGGTTGATTCACAGTGTGAAGAGGGCCCAATTGATTAGATGAATACTTGATTGGATAAAATTAATGGAGCACGAGTTTCAAATGTTTTGGTAATCATTGGTCATGTAGATAGTAGGTTTCTACGGGTTACATTATTTTAGATCATTGAGGACATTTTCCCAGAGTTGGGGAGGGTTGAGATTATGATGCTTGTACACTTTCTTCACAGCCAAAGCGGTTTGGGTATTGGCCAGCGAGGTCTTTACCACATGTTTCCCATTGGTCTTCAATGGACCATATAGTACGTACGAAAAGTAGAGTTGCATAATCATCATAAAAGGCTTGTGTTTCTGGCCAAACTGTGTCCATGAGCACAGTTGGGATCTACTTCTCCGTATTCATGGCAGGCTATTATGAGTCATGGGGATTTGGGTTAAGTTGTTGTCTAAGCAGTCTAGTCCAATGATGGAGTTGGGTATTTGGGGATTTCTTCGAGAGTTGAGTTGTCACGTCCTAGTACATGTTGACCCCGAGCCGAACCCGGTCCAAGGGGAAGACAGCACGTGGCGTGATGAAGTATTGTTGGATTGCAGAAGACTTTACCGCTACTTGGGTAGTTCACTACGGAGTTGCACACATCAACTTTGTATAAGAGCAAATGAGCAATAAAGGACTACTAATTAAACATTAGTCCACACACAAACCCACATACTTAGTCTTAAACAACACACATATGACTAAAGTATGAGTCTAAGCCTCCAATGACTAATAAGAGTCTAAGCCAACCTTGGTTAAATAGAGTGTAAATTAGTCTAAAACATAATCTCAACATGACATATAATCAACGAACATAATCAAGACATCTCTATGAAACCCATACCCTCAAAAGTCAACGTCATCCCATGTTCGACAAAGAGCCAGTCTGAGCAACCTGCTTGGCACGACATGCAGCCCCAAAATAAAACACTAACAAAGAGGGCAGAAGCTCAACAAGGTTTTTTAATATGGAAAGTAAATCCAAAATGACAACACTAGTCACACAATAATTATCATATAAACAACCACAATGCTCATTCCTCTTGGGATAACTACATAACTTGTGCATTCATGTCATAATTCACATTCCATAAGCATCTACTCATGCTACCTGCATATCATGTTATTCATAACATATCCCATTATCACATATTCATGTCACCTGCTTATCATACTATACATGTCATATCTCATCATCATATATTTATGCCACCTGCATGTCATACTATACATGACATATCTCATCATCACGCATTCATGCCACCTGCATATCATATTATACATGACATATCTCATCATCACATGTAAACCTCATGCGTAAACATGTGACATTCACTATCATAATCACATCATGCATGAATCATTTCTCAACATAAACATAACATGCATATCCATTTCTCAATGAAAATATTCACCCTGCAAATCAAGTATCTCAAACACACCATCCGGCATATCATGCTAATTCATACCATGGTCACATGTGTAAACATAAGCTTCATTCTTCCTACATAACTTGTGTAAATGAGCATAACCTTCCATACACATGCAAGCAATCGATGGTGAATGTCTTATAATTGAGAAATACAACTATCCCGCTCACCCTAGCCGAAGCCTAAGCGAACCTACTACTCATCCTGACCGTAGCCGAAGCAAACCAAATGCTCACCCTGGCTGAAGCATTAGCAGACCTACCCACCCTAGCAGTAGCCTAAGCAGACCTACTCACCTTGGCTGACGCCTAAGTAGAACTACCCACCTTTGCTAGAGCCTAAGTAGTCCTACTCACTCTGGCAGTAGCCTAAGCAAACTTGCTCACCCTGGATGAAGCCTAAGAAGACCGACCAACCTTGGCTAAAGCCTAAGTAGTTTCTGGTAAGCCTGTACACATTGGAAAAATTAGCCTATATTCTCAAGGTACAAATAAACTTATCAAATAACTCATATAGTAATCAACTCATCTCAACACGGGGAAGTTCAATGTTCTCAAACGAACTCAAAACGAAATCATTTCCATTCAGACTGAAAACCGATTCAATAAGCCTTTTATCGATTAATCTAATAACCAATGGAATCTAACTGATCAAACATAGCTAATCACGATTAATCTTATTTATAAATCATTTTTATGATGCATGCCACATGATACATACGTGAGAAAATGCTAAACTAGTCCAAGTATAAGTAACATGCTCCAGTCTATCCACATGTGTATGAAACATGGTTCATTTGTGTCTAATAACATCATAAAAATCTACGCAAAAGTGTACAAAAGTAATGGTGTGCAAACCTAAGTAAAGACATGTGAAATATGAACAAACTATAATCAATGTCATAGATGGATGCATCCATAATTTTATCATAGTTCTTCCCTACTGGAATCATGGAGTAAATGTAATAAAAACATCGAAATACAAGTTCAAGACAAGTATAATATCATGCTAGACTTAGACAAGTATAAACATACTCATACTTAAGCTAAAACGTAGAATATATGATTCACCTAAAATTAATATAACATGTACAAGCATATATTTACATCATCATGGTCAAACCTACTAGAATCATGGAGTAAGTATGAAGAAATCATCCAAATCGACATAAAATTGTGCAATACTCATTTATCCCATACTAGCTTAAGTAAATGTTTTAGCATAATCACAATATATAACTTGTATATTTTAGGAAAAATAGCAAATAAACTCCAATCAATGTGAAAATTTATAGAGACCTACTTAATAGGCTTAATTAACATATGAATAAATATCATATAAAAATAAGGACAAAAAATAATTTTTTTGATTTAATTAATGAAACTATGCAGTTCTACCAAAATCGTTGACCTTCAAATTTATGACTATGCCATTGACTTATCGTGCTCTAAATAACTTGAAATTTTTACAGCATACTCATAACACATATATCAATCCATCATAAAAAGAAAGAACTGAAAGTCATATGTTTTCATCCCTAAACATGCTTCTAAACACAAAAATAGAGAGTTGTTTTACTGTGCAACACGTATTCCAAAAGATATAATAAATACATATTATTCTCGACAAATATGAATAATTAGCAATATAATCTAGACATGTTAATATTTTCCCAGAAAATATTTGAGAAAGAAACTCAAAGTAAAAGAATCTGAAACATAGTCGTGAATCCAAAACAGAGAGCTATTTGTGTAGTTTTGAATAGCTGGCTGTTAGAACAGCCCCCTAGCAATCTAATGGTCAGGATAGAACTATAAAAAAAAGTCATCTTCTTCCTCACGAAACTGAACCAAAATTCTTCTAAAAATAAATAAAAATTGCTCAAACTTCATGAAACTTCATATAATCATTACCAAACCTAAAATATGATAGATCTAACATTTTTCATGTTTAAACATACAAAAACAACCATAAATCATGTATTTTTTAATAAATCACCATTACCCATCAAAATGAATCAAAACCTCAAAGAAACCCACAATAATAGCATTTCAAGGAAGAAAACCTCTTAGAAAGGAAACCCCTTACCTCTAAGAAGTCCTTGGATAAAAAATGAAGCTTTAATCTTCAAGAAACCCTACCCAAAATTAGGGTTTTAGTTAATACTTAATTAAAATCTACTATTAAGCTTAAATAACCTTAAAAACAAGTAAATCTATGATTTCCTTTAATTAAAAACAAAAGCCATCCATTTAGGGTTTGAAATCGAGATTAAAAATAGTATTTTTAATAGAAGAAATCAATAATTCATTTGGGGGAAAGTGAATATAAGAGAGATTAAGAAAAAAATCCGGAAGATTAGGATAGATTAGTGCTAAAAACTCACACAAATTGGATTTTTCTCTTTAGGCAGTGGGGTTAGGGTACCATTTTGCCTCCTTACACAACCCTTTCTAAAATGGGAAATGAGTTAGGGTTTTTCTTTATAAAGTAAGTTGTTGGGTTATGTGTACAAATTGTTGGGCTGCTAATTAGGGTCATTTTAAGGCTAAAAATGAGTTTAATCAGTCCAAAATTCATTGAAGTAAAATAATTGAAGTTTAGGGTCATATGGGTCACACGCCATCCAATCGTAGACGTGGGGCCCACAGTGGGGTACACACCATAAATTTATGAAAATTTTCCATAAAATTCCTAAAAATATGATATATTAAGTTTGATATAGAAACTTATAAAATTAAAATAAAACCTTATTAAAGCCATAATTACTAACTTTTAACCCCAAAATCAAATCAAATTGGCAATTTAAGCAAAACCACACAATAACATGCAATTAAATCAAAATTAAAATGGGTTAAAGTTAGAGATCTTACACGAGTAATCTCTGGGTGAACACATATTTATATTATGTTCCTATTTTCTTATAATGCGATTATAGTGTATTAACCTTCATCGCGAGTTATATTAGGTTAAACCTAGAGTTTTGTCAGAACAATGAAGGGTGGTTAGTATCATGTGTCATTCTAGTTGACATATGATGTGTTTATCTGTCCAAGGGATTAGACTGGGTTATTAATTATTGACAATGGTTGTGAGATAATTAATGATATTGATTGCTATTAATTGTTAATTAGAACAAGTAGAATAATTAAAGGACTTTCATAAAATGTAGGTTGATTAAAAATACTTAAGCATTGCATGTTTGCTACTATGCTTATTTAGATACTGTAGTTTCTAGGCAAAACTATGTCTAGATCCGATCTTGTTGGAATAACATTGGAGATGCTATCTAATGAGTACTTAGGCAACTAACATCTAGCTATGTTGGCCCGATCCGAGAACATTAATAAATCCTTTTGTTCTTTTGAAAACTTTTCTCTTGAGGGTGGAGAGGTTCTATTGTTGTTTTAGTTGTTTGGTTGGTTGTAGGTTCTTCAGGCGAGGACTAATGAGCGTACGATATATTTCCCCGTTTATGTAATTATGGTAAGTGATTGTATCTTTGGTGCAAGAGCTAACTTGGTTATTTATTTTTAGATTGATGAGGACTTGTACCTAGATGGATAGTCTATAGTTACGGATTTTGAGACTTGTAATAATATCATATGCTTTGATATACGTATTTCTGAACCCTAGTTATCATGACCTGGATATTTAATTAAATGGTTTGTTTTATATTAAAAAATTTTCTAATGACTTACCTTTTAGGCTATTTAAAAAAGGTTTTAAAAACCTGAGTTGTGACAAAATGTGTGGAGGTTGACATGTGCACAAGGCCATTTTTGTATTACACAAAAATGTGTAACATTTTGTGTATTATAGCGTATCCTAGGGCCATTTTGTTAAATCACTCTTAACTTTATTACAAGTAAATTAAACATCAAATCTTAGTCTAGTTAAAGTTGCAACTAAAAGCAAATTACCTTGTATTCCAGGAGCATAGAATAATACATCATGTAGGATCAATGTGCGTCCTTCATGCAAGACAACTTGAGAAGTACCAATGCACAACTCATTTTCAATTGTGTCATTGCCCATGGCTAGTTATGCTACCTTTTAGCATTCGATGATAATCCAAGGAACCTATTCGTCTTTTGTGATGTATTTGGTTGCTCCTGAGTTTACAATCCAATCATTAGAATGTGAATAAATAGATAGCACATCAAAACATACATGTGAGAAAGGTAGAGTTTTAACCATTACCTTCTTAGACTCAGTGCAATCACAAGAAAGGTGTCTAGGTTTCTTACAGTTGAAGCAAAATCGTTCGGTTTGTTTCTTGCATACACTCTTGCCTCGATGACGCTTAATGTTCTTTTACTAACCTTGTCCTTCCTTAAATTGAGCGGCCTTACCTTTGTTCATGTGTTTGTTCTTATGTGACTTAGGTTTGGCCATCAAGACAACTGCAATGACACCTTCATATGCTCTCTGCTCATCCTCTAGCTCCAAATGGTGAGCGAGAGGACCAAATGTCTTGATTTACTCATTATGGACCATCGAGAGCTTCATTTCGTCCAAAGAGTCATGAAGTGACCGTAAGACAACCAACAATTGTTGGTCATCGATCAACACATTACCTACAACCTTCAAGTCCCGAATCATGTGGGACATCTTGTTAGTTTGTGATCAATGTGTGTAGTATACACAAACCGAGAAAAATAATGTGCCACTAACTCAAAATTAAGTTATAAGATTTTTTTCCCTTTTTAAACAAAATAAACACAATTTTGTTCAAAGCAATGTGCCTAATTCCTATGCGTTCTAACGAAAATTTGCAATCAAATCACTAAGCAATACACAAGATTTTTTCACGTGGAAACTTAACTAGGGAAAAACCATATGACACTCTATCTAACTTAACTATGCACTACATAAACTTGAAATTATAAAATTACCAATTACAAAGAACAAATAATCTTTCTTTTTCTTCAAATGGCTAGTTATTCGCATCACTCTTGGTTCTAAAACCACCTCTTTGTGCTCTTCGATCAATGTAGATATTTTATCACATCCTTTGGAATGAATCTTCTTTCTCCTTAATCTTCTCAGCAACAATCTTCATCAAATATCATGTCTCATATGTGTTGTATACATTCATCTCACCTCTAATCACTCTTTTGTTTAAATTAGAAAAATCTCACTCTATAAGACCAATTCACTCAAAACTTCATTAGAGCAACTCTACACAAGCTCTCTAATTTTTCTAACTTTTCTCTCCTACTTTCCTCACATTCCTAGCCCTTTTTATAAATTTCCCAAGTCTAAAAAAGAATACGTATTCAACTAGGAATCTAATTCAAACTAGAAAAGTCTAAATTAGGCAACTCTGCTCTCTATCGATTGATCGTCTCACAAGGTGATCGATCAATCCCAATTCCAATTAGACTACAACTCCTCGATCGATCATTCTATTGACTCAGCAATAGATCAATAAACTCTAGTCTTGTTTTTAAATATTCATTTTTCAGGTGCCAATCAATCATTTGATGACGCGATTGATCGATCAACAATGATCCGGAGAGTTTGCCGCAATTCAAAACCGATCGACCATTCTACAGTAGTGATCAATCACTCTAAGCATATTTTTTGATTTTTTAATAGAAAAACCTCCAACTCTCACCATTCTTTTACCTAAGGTTTATTTACCCTAAAGTGTGTTAATGTGGGTGTATGTGTGTGGTTTTACCTCTCGAAACATGGATTTGAGTATTCCTTTCACTCCATCTTCAGAATCTTCTCTTCTTACTTAAACTAACTTAAAATTACACATCCATGACATCATTTTGATCATGTAAATAAGCAATTTATGACATAAGGATACTTATATTCTTACACATCTTATACTTGACCATGTTCACATTGGAAGACATCTTGTAAGTGTCAAATTGTGGTATCATGGCACACAATCTTGTGGCTGAGGTGCTAGTGAACTTTAGGTTCAAGGTTGTCCACATCTCTTTAGCCATTTTATACTCCTCAAATTGGTGAACTAGGTCGTTGTGCATTTCACTCAGCATTGTAAAGTGAGCACAACAGTCACGATTTTACTAATTTTTTAAATTTCTTTGTCATGACGTTGTTGTTTAGTAGCACCCTTCTCAAGTTGCTTCATCTTGATAGTCAAGGTTTCGAGCACTCCTTACTCATCGAGGAGATGTTAGATTTTTTTTATGCTACATGTCATAGTTCGAGCTATCCAATTTATCTCCATTAGTCAAATCACTAATTACATTCTTTGTAGCCATTTCACTATCTTTAAACTATGCCCAAATTACTAAGGATATACATGCAATGCTCAATTTCACAAAATAAACAAAAATTATATGTCGAGTGAAGTAAGTAAAATTTTTTGCACTCATGCTAGTATTCATCACCATCTTCACTTGACACATAATCATAATTTAAATTAGAAAAAAATAAATCTTGGCAAAGGAAATAAACTTGCACTCACCTCCCACTTAGGTCACAAAATTAGTAGGAGTGTTAATCCCCGACTTAGTTAATGTCACCACTAAAATGACGTAAAACATCAAATTTTGGGTCACCTTCTACCATAAGGATCATGGATTTATATTCTAACAAGTACATGCTCACACAACATCATAAAATGTAAAATGCACATAACATGAAAAGTTATGTTTGAAACTATGGAATTTACCACAATTATAACAAAATGAGTCATACGAGCATAAATAATAAATTAATCGCAATTTAAACAACATATTTAAACTCTACTGGATTTTTTGGAAGTTTTTTGTAATCTTTTATTTTTTTATGACATCATCATTGGTGTCATTGCCAATTTAGCACACTTACTGTGCGCTGTAGCAATGCCATGAAGGCAGGACATTGTGTCAGCAATCGCATCAGCATTTATAGGGTTTTTCCCCTAACGAATTTCAAGAGCATCTTTAGAAACAGCTTTACATGCCTGACCGAAAACAATTTTCCCAGAAATTAACAAAAATCTAGAAATCAAATTTCTGATTCACAGGAAACATGTTTCCTAGTCGCCCTGGAAATGGATTTCACGGAATCAAAATTCCGACCAATCAACTTCATCCTCTCCGACATTGGTGAATGTCGGCCCTGGCGTCTGGTAATGGTCTCTACAGGTGTGTCAGCTAGCGGTCGTGGCTTACAAGCGAAAAAAATGCTTTTTTTTTCATATATCTCTAGTTTGGCTGGAGGTGGGTGATGTGATGTAAGCAGCGGCCGAAGCCGCTTCTCCCAGAAGCACATGCTCATCATCAGATGGCGGCTGAGTTGCCAAACCACTCCACGAGGCTACATCTACAACTATGACGATGAGAGGTTCAGCAGGTATGGCAGATGCAACGATTTGCGCCTCTCACAGCCGCTAGCTTGACTATTGGCCATGAAACAAGTAGTGATGGGTGCAACGGAAGCGGCGGACCGGCTGAAGCCAACGTAATGGTAGACAGCCTTGGTGGTGCCAATCGGAGCAAATCTTTACAATAAAACTTTCTACACCTCTACCAAGTACCTCTTTATGTGATAGATTATACATACTAAGGAGAGGTTAATATTACCTCTTTAATGGAGTATTAATCAACCGGTGAAGACTGTGGCTTCTCTTTGCTTCAAAGAAAAACTTATTCCTTGTCTTAGCCAATTTTTGGGAAAGATTGCCTCAAGAGGTCTCCAGGAATAATCAGAATGGAAGGAAGGAAGGACGGAGAGATTTTGCTTTGCTGAGTGCTAGGGCTTGAAGAAAGATATGCTTCGTCCCTTTCCATGCACTTGAGAAAAACCTTAAAAACTCCTTTCGTTTTTTATGTTTTTCACCAAGGAGAGGCTAACCACGTGGAGAGAGTTTTTAATGCTCCTTCTCAACATGAGCCCAACTTAAAGAATATATGGGGATATTCATTTTTAAGATTGACAACGCGCTAACATGCGCGCGCTAACATGTGATGTGTGCCATTAATCTCACGGATGAACGGACTCTGTTCCTCAGGCTGGGATCATAGTGAGTGGGATCCCTCTAATTGTTTTTTATTGGGATAGGACCGCCACACTCATCATGTGGGGCCCACATGCACCCACTCTCCCTGCGACGCGAATCTGCTGGGAAGGGCTTCTCGCTCAGTACCCATTGGCCACCAATAAGCAGCTTCCATGTCACAAGAACTGAAATTCATACAAGTTTCTCCCTTCTCACTGAAAGTAACGGAGACGGAACTTGGGTTACGACATTTTCGGTGAAATTAACTGGAACCCGATTTTTCTAACAGAGAGGGAACCGGGTTTTCTCTCTGAATCTAACAGAGAAAACCGAGTGTTAGGAAGATGGGAGAGAACAAGTTCAGAAAAAGCCCGGATTTTTTCCAGCCTCTCATACTTCCTCCCTCCTCATCGACCTTCACCACCGGAACCATCCACCTCAACGCCTCCCTCTTGATCGATCGTGAACAAGAGCTGCCAGAACCGCTCTTCCTCCTAGTCGACCGTCGCCACCGGAACTGTCTACCGCAGCCCCTCCCTCTTGATCGATCGTGAACAAGAGCCGTCGGAACCGGGCTTATCGCACAGGTTCGACCTTGACCAAATCGCCGCCAGAAAACTAGTCAAAAGAACACCGGGAGAAAAAGCCCAGACTTTTTTCCCACCTCTCATACCTCCTCCCTCCTTATCAACCGTCGCCACTGGAACCGAGAAGTCGGAGCGCCTCCCTCTTGATCGACCGCGACCACTTAGCCACCGGAAAAGCCTCCCTTTTTCCTGCCTCTCACACCTCCTCCCTCCTAATTGGCCTTCACTACCGGAACCGAGGAAGTCTTAGTGGCTCCCAAATAGTAATGCTAAATATCTCTTCATTTGTCTCTCATATTGTTGTGTTTCCGCATTAATTTTTTTTGTCTAGTCCCTGCTTCTTCTGTATATGTTGGTGAAGCATGGCATGGGGGGAGCTTGCATTTCGTGCTCTGTTTCTCCTCTGCCTTCGGTTGGCGTTGCCCAAATATCTCTCAGTCTCTCACCAAGAAAGAAGACGCATAGGTAATCTACAACACTTTGGCCTTGTTACATAGCTTTTCTATGTTCTTTTACCTTTCTTCATTAGTTATGATATATGCCTTAGTTACTTTGTGAGCTTTGCCGATCAGGGTCAAAAATTAATGTTGATGGGAACTGCTGATGAGATCGTTAATGCACCAGAGAAAGGGCCTGCCTTCATGGAAGGCCTTCCAGAGGAGGAGCAATCTGTGGATGTGGTGAGAAGTATATATATATTGGTGAGAACTATATATATATATTCTCATGAATAACCTGTTGAAATTCAAAAAGGTCATGTGGTTTTATGCTTTTTCTCAGATTTTGACAACATAGAACTCATTGTTTGAAACACGAGTTGGTGGAATGGTGATTATTACTAATTACAAGTAGGCTATTCTTCTGATCTCTCTTTGTTTTCTGTTAAAATGGTATTTATTGTTTCAATATCAGTTCTAGACAACTCAAGTTTTGTTTGACTACTGTAAATTACTAGGTGCTTGGTCTTATTCTGCAAATGTAATATTAATCTTGTGTGTAAACCTTCTATTTATTTTGTTATGTCTCATACAAATTCTGTAAGCGGTATGTTATTAATATTATCTTTGATGAAATTTGTGTTTAGCTAATGCTCAAGTTTGTGTAGTTTTGGAGGGCTATAGCTTTGCAATCTTGCAGAATATGTTTAATATAGATGCCTAAATTATATAATATTGTAAATATGATGTTTTTCTGTTGCAAGGGTCACTCTGCTGGTTTGTTTAATCTTGGAAATACCTGCTACATGAACTCCACCTTGCAATGTTTGCATTCGGGCCCTGAATTGAAGTCAGCTTTGCTGAAGTATTGTTCTTGTCCTTTCTTTCTTATTCATGTAATTAACCATTGGAAGCTTTTATTTTTCTAATATACTTTATGATTTGCTGTGGTGAATCAGCTATACTCACTCAAGTAGAAGCAGTGAACTAGATCAGCCCTCACAGCTTTTGGCACTAGCAACACGTGATCTGTTCAATGAGCTTGACCGGAATGTTAAACCTGTTGCTTCAATGCATTTTTGGATGGTTTGTTTTCATTTCTAGTGTCATTTCATTATGATGGAATTATTTAGCTTTATATTGAAGCCCTAATGATACCAACCTTTGTTTTATCAAGTTTAAATGTAGGAAGTGTGGTGGTTTCATAGAACAACAAAGTTGCAGGAGGAGAGATGGCTCCTGTAATTCAAATAGGATGATTAATATTATAACATACATATTTTTAAATGTGGTGTAGGGAAAATGCTGAGACTGTAAAGAGTCTTTTTTGAATTGAACTTTTGAGCAGCTACTGCCTTGTATTGTTGTGCTTTATATATCTTGTCATTTATCTTGCTAGGACAGGCCTCTTAATTACTTTTTTGTGACTAGAGTGGCCAATTATTTGAAGTTGTTTGCATGTTCCTTTCAGCAAAGCTATAGCTAGGAGTCAACTTTTTTCCTTTTTTTGCTGAAAGTAGAAGCTAAATATTTGCATAATTGGTTTCTATATACATGATCCATTGTGCTGAAAGTGGCGGCGAAAGTTCGGAGATGGAATCTGTATACTCAAATGTCACAACTCACAAGATCTTGCACTTACTACCATGACTATCCTTACTCCAGCTTCTGTAAGTAAATCATTTAGGTGTTGCTTAAAATGTACTTTCCTCTTATTTTTTTCCCACTTGCTGTAATGAATACAATTCTTCTGTGTCTCTCTTATTTTTTGTCACATGGAACCTTGGCGCTAGCTAACTGGTTTTGCTTCTTTTTAGATCCTAAGTATGCATCTCTTTGCTCTGTTTGCTGTGACTAAGGGCCTGTTTGTTTACCTTAATCAGATCTTATCTGACTAAGATCTTGCCAGTTTTTTGGGAAGTGATTTTTGATCTAGTTTATAGTTGCTAGGTATATAGATAGTGCAGGCATTGGTGGTGAGATTCCTTCAACATTCTCAAATCTACGAATCTTACTAGCTGTGTAAGTAGTTACAACTTTGTGTACAAGATGCTCATTATGGCATGTTGTGTTTATGCCGCCATAATTAAAACTTGCATCAAAGGCAGTTAATTTTTCCAGGTGGGCATCGAATAACTCATTTACTAGTAGAATTACTGAATTCATTGGCCAATGGAGGAACATTACTACTCTGTAAGGATAAATATGAAATTCTTTTAATGGGTAGTTTCATAACTACTTCTCTTTGCGTCTTTCTTTCATATTGTTTATATTTTTCATGCATACTTCTGATTGTTTAGAACCTCTTCTTGGGATAAATTGAGTTGTAAGAAAGTATAGTGTACGAGGAATGTGTAATTGTAGCATTTTGATTTCCCTAATAAGAGACATTGTAAGCTTTCAAGGATTATATTGCTGATCAACTTCAATATAGATGATTCTTCTTGACATTCTTTTTGTAAACTTCATATCCAACATACATGGAACCCCACTTGTCACTAGAGGATATGCTATCCCTCAAATGATAGACTTCACAAAAAAAATTTCTAACTTGTGTATCCTCTTTTCAAAGAAAAATATCAGACTCTATGCTTATGAGTCAGATATCATGATTGTCCACGAGAGTTAAGTGTAATGATGCATTGATGTGGGCTTTCTATAACTTAGTTCCTGTCTTTTTTGATCTTGACGTAACTACTCTTTTTGATACATCTTGACTTTTACAATTAATTTCAAATTCTCTTTCTTTTAGGAACATAAAGAATGCAATATAGATCTTGATAAAGTCCAGATTTGTTATTCAACCTTTTCAAGGACAGTTGACATTGCCAAGTTGGTTTCTAAAGTCTTGAATATACCATTTGAAGGTCCTTCGTGTAAGGTGATGTTCTGTCTATATAGTGTGTGTAACATTTAATGCATCAAAAATAGATTTTGACATTTGTCTTCTATTCTTAGTTATTAATGTATTGTTAGCCATTAAATAGGTCATTGAAGGACTTCGAGCACGATTCTTTGGACCCACTTTTGAGCTTCTTTCACATGATAAAGTAAGTATATAAATTTATATCTAGGAATTGCAAATGTTGGGGATGAGATTATCAATAATAATAATAATTTATTTGAAGAAATTGGTGGCATACTAAATTTTGTTTGTGCTTGAGTAAAGTTTCAAAGGTACTAGATTCACCTTACCTTTAAAATTGCACATTCTTGACCAATGATAAAACATCAAGTCATATGACTACCTAGACTGTTAAGCACTTGAAAAAGGCATTTATGATGTTCCATACAATAATTTTTTTAATGTCCACTATTCTTGTTTGAATCTTTAAAATAGTCAGTTTTAAGACAATTAGAATTTTCTCGGTGATGTGTTCATATTGCATTCTGCAGATGCACAATTTTGATTGTTAGCCATGGAGACCCTTTGCAAATTTTGCAAACCATACTCCATGGAGCTCAACAAATAGACAGCTTGGAGAACAAGGATCTATTGAGTAGAATAAAAGAAGTTACAATCTGTCCTATCCTTTCACAACACCGAAAATTTTCCTTGTATACCGGAGAACTTTGACAAATCATTTGATTCATTTATGTTTACCTAACAAAAATGTTATTTTTTTTGTTACCAAAACCTCCTATGAGGAGGATTTATTAGGCATTGGCCTAATTGAAGTACAATCATTCTATTTGTACAAAATATCATAAAGATAATTTGGGCATCATGCATCAACCAAGGATAGTGATATTCCCACAACAAAAAGTAATGACAAAAATTCACACAAGAGTTTTGATTGGCCTTTACAAGTGAGCTCCATAATAAATATCATTTTCCTTCAACCAACAAGAAGAAAAGTATATGAGCAAAATTTTGCTAGCGAGTCCTCTTCCATATTTGCCTACATATAAACATGTATGACTTTGACATGTTGAAACATTATTGTTCCATTATTTTGCTTTACCACATTCGAGGAGAGCATGATATGCACTTGTGTAATAATGAAATGCACAAAGATAAACCCATCATCAGTTTACGGATACAGAAAAACAACAATGAGTATACCTTTGTTTAGACGGTTAATCTTTGTGGACGAAGGAATTTTTTACAACCAAGCAATTTCCTAGAATTGGTGGCATTGCAAGTGCGTTCAATTTGGTGGCAGACCAATTTTCTCTCGAAACCTATTGGTAAATAGATAAATAGACAAATATATAACATTCCAGAAACCCAACATGGAGGAAAGCCGTAGTTGATTCGTAATTTGATTGGTTGTTCCATCAAATGTAGATGTTCAATACATAGGCCGAATTAAGTATAACATTATCGCTAAAAGATGTAGCATTATTACTATAATGTCATAGCATTATCGCTGCTATGTTGTAGCGTTATTGCTACAATGTTGTAGTATTATTGCTACAATGTTATAGCATTATCGCTGCAATGTTGTAACATTATCGCTGTGACGTTGTAGCAATAACGTTGCAACGTTGCAGCATTATTGTTGACACGTTGTAGCATTATTGTAGCAACGTTGTAGCGTTATCCCTACAACATTATAGCAATCGCTGCAACATTGTAGCAATAACGCTGCAACATTGCAGCATTATTGTTGCAACGTTGTAATATTATCGCTGCAACTTTACAGCATTATTGCTGCAACGTAGTAGCATTATCGCTACGTTGCAGCAATAACGTTGTAACATTGCAGCGATAATGTTACAACTTTGCAGCAATAACGCTGCAACATTGCAGCGATAATGCTACAATGTTGCAGCGATAATGCTACAACGTTGCAGCATTATTGCTGCAACATAGTAGCATTATCGCTATGTGGCAGCAATAACGTTGTAACGTTGCAGCGATAATGTTACAACTTTGCAGCAATAACGCTGCAACATTGCAGCGATAATGTTACAACATTGTAGTGATAATGCTACAACGTTGTAGCGTTATTGCTACAACGTTGCATCGATAATGTTACAACGTTGCATCAATAACTTTGCAACGTTGTAGAGTTATTGCTACAACGTTGCAACGATAATGCTACAACGTTGCAGCAATAACGCTGCAACATTGTAGCGATAACGCTACAACATTGTAGCGATAATGCCATAATGTTGCAGCAATAACGCTGCAATGTTGTAGTGTTATTGATACAATGGTGCAACGATAATGCTACAACGTTGCAAGGATAACGCTGCAACATTGCAGCAATAATGATACAACTTTTCAACAATAACGTTGCAGCAATAATGCTACAACATTTGCAGCGATTACAACGGTCATGGACACGGACATGTTCAGACCATTTTTGTTTTTTAATTTTTTTACTTAGTTTATAGTATTTATTTTGGATTCTATAAAAAAAATACTTTTTCCTACCCAACCCTCTCTCGCCATCCTCACACTTCCCCCCACATTTTTCCCGCCCTTCCCTCTCCCTTCTCCTTGTCCATCTATGGCTGCCGTGCTCAAATTTAGTATGGCCGCCATGCTCAAATCTCACTTGCCTCTACAGCCCGCCGTATTTGAATTGCATCACGATCAAGGAGTCTTTTTGTATCTAGTACAATTGCAAGTATGATTTTATAATAAATATTATCAAAATTTTGTTTTATTGTGTGTCTATAGACGTCACCATATATGTAAATTAGGGTTTGATTCCTTGGAAAAAAATATACTAAAGTTCCATTTCAGAGGTCTCTCTGGTTCTGCAGATCATGATGTCACCTATTTTCTCCTCTAATACTCATTGATCTGCAGTAATTTTATTTTTAAGAAAATAAAATGTCTGAAAGAGCAGACATTTTGAATATGAGTGAGGACTTAATTCTCCAACTCGAGTAATTATGTTGGTCACTCTACCCTTGAAACAACATCATTGGGTGATCATTCGAGCCAAACACAACTATCAGATCTACAATATCCCTTCTTTGCCATATTCTTAAGCAAACAAGATGCTGATAAGACATTTTTAAGCATTCCACAACAAACAGTCAAATGTCCTTCACTAGACTTATCTTTCTACAAATAAATACAAGAAGAGATCATATCCGCCCCTGTTAATTTTCCTCAATTCAGTGGCCAATATTGTTTCAAACATGATCTGAGCATTTTCAGTTATAAAAAAGAGAGGATACACACTGTTCATTTTAGTACTGATTAGTTAAACCACAATATTAATTTTGCACTGGAGCAGATCACCAACAAAAAATGGTCAAGCAAATGCTATTAGCCCAATAGAACATGTGATTTGGTCCAAAAGCATTTCTGCTAGACAACATTTTTATATATCGATACATCTTTTCACCAGCACGCCTCCCAACCAGAGTTGTGTATTCTCTGGTAACAACCTCCTTCCTGCCATTTCCCTTCTCAACCATTTTTGCTGTTCCACACAAATGTGCTCTTAGAACCTACATTGATAGAACAAAAACGCTAATATTAATCTCTCTCGATACATATACATATACATATATATATATAAGAAAATCATTGAAAGGAATACAAACAAGCACATCTTTGGACTATCATATACAAATATGATAAAAAAAACTAAATAATTATTGTAGATTGCACAGAAATGGACCCGGGGCGTTGCTTCACCAATTAATAGATAGAAGCACATAATCGAGATAGCTCAAAATGGACAACAGATCAATATCAGAGGCATTGATCCCATTATGAAATAAATTATCCTCACCTAAGAGTATTGATTTATCCGCACCTAAGAGACAAAAGCTGAGCGAGAAAAGTAAAAAAACCCTTACATGATAGTATAGTGTAGTCTGATCCCAAAGAAGAACAATTAAATTTCATCCCAAGATGGAGAAAAATGACAATAAAACACAGATAATGGATGACGCTAATGAATATGCAAGCTTCCTACAATTTCTCAAAGCAACAACAAATGCAAACCAAAAAGAGAGTCAATAGATTTAAATCCAGTACCTTTTTGTCGTTTTTTCCAAAAGTATTCCGACCGTTCCCAAAATGCAAAGAGGTGCCAACAAACCCCGAGTTCAACTGCCCAGAGAAAAAAATACATATGTAATTGCTCTAGAATACTAAGGATTATAAAAACCATTACATTTAGAACTTTTCCTGCGAATAGTACAACAATGCTCTAGAATGGAGTAAAAACTAGACATATATTACCATCATGAAACAAAAACAGAAGCAGAAGCAACAAGCAAAAGGAAGAAAAATCCACCAAAACAGAATTTAATCCGAAAACTCCCAAATAATCATGAAAAAGTGCCCTTCCCTGTGCTGTGCAGGGGCTTGGGTAGGGGAAAATGCTAAGGTGGAAAACTGCTTGGATGAGCCAAGGTGGAAAACCGCCCTTCCCTGTGTTGTGCAGGGGCTTGGGTAGGGATTAGCAGGGAGCTACTCTACCCTGCTCCTGCTCCTCCAAGCACAAGATGGACTACGGCTTTCAACTCCCAACTCTTGTATTTGGTTTGTGTGAAATATATTAATTTATTTTATACACTTTTTTTGTTTAATTTTTTAGTATAATATTAGGTTAATTTAAGTTTAGTTATAGTTTACAACTAGCTAACTAGCCTGTTCAACTCATAATCATTCTGCTTTTTATTTCAATCATTTAGTTATCTCTGTTAATTCAACAGGTGAGTCACGACTAATTGCCAAACAACAAAGAAACTACCAATGGAGTAAGAAACTTCAAACAGAAACAAAGGATTTATAAGCCTAGTAACAACTAGCGGCTCCAACATCTATAGTGCTCTATTTATAAGCCTAGTAACTCAGGACTTTCTCCTGACTAGCAATGTTAACAAATAACAAAGGATTGAGTCTACATAAGAGAGCACAACAATCAAAGTATTAGTCTTCAGCTGCAAAAACATTTGATAACAGGAATATCATTTCAAACAGAACACTATAGAAATGTGCAGAGAAAATTAATTTGGCTGAAGATCATATTCTCAGAAGAAGAAAAAAAAGTACCACATTCTCCTCTGGGGCTAGGGCTCACCGGAGCAATGAGAGGCCAGCAGGGAAGAGGGCGGAAGGGAGAAGAAGCACCGGGAGAAAAAAAGGGTAGAGGCTGGGAGCGGGATTTTTGCTGACCGGTCACACAGTCACTGAGTCGACCAATTATTTTGACCGTGACAGAGACCAAAATATTTGGTCACTTCGGTCACGGTCAATTGGGCATGGACATTGCGGACGCGGACTCAAACACGGTCGACCGAAGACCATTTCCATCCCTAGTGCCATATGCACTATATGCCATAGTAGTGCACCAAAGCCCAGGAGCATCATAATCAACTCGGGATCCCATAGCATCATACAACCATGCTTTAATTTTCCCATCAATGGCCGTAGTGAATATGAACTGCACACAAGAAGTTTAAGTGAAACTAAATCCATAGAAGTGATAACAAGAGAAAGAGAATTGTGAACCATTGGTCAGCTATTTGGAAAACAGTTCAAAGTAGAACCACATTTATATCATTCAAAATGAGTGCCTCCAAAAGGACAACTTATAAAATAACTGACCTAGATAGCCTCTTTGTAATGGGGGCAAACAGAATATACAGGAGCTTTGTGGCCTTCAAAAGTATATTGCCAACGGCCAGCTACAGCATCCCAAACCTACCATTCGTTTAATATGTATAAATTAATGGTCCATTTGTGTTTACTTCTCCTGATTTCTATTTCTCTGTTCTCCATCAAAGTTCTCATAAAAATTTACCTTAATTGTCTTGTCATCACCACATGTTACAATGCAGAGTAGCTTGTTAGGATGGGAGAATACTATATCATTGACCCCACCTACATGTGCATCAATCGACAGAAACACAAGAGGTACAAAATGACACATCGTCCTCTAGCATATGAGATTTGTCTTCCAGATGTTGTCAAAGTTCTCTGGTTGGACTGTAAGTGTACACCTGGACTATATGCTTGGAGAACGCCACACCTTATATTCAAGCAGCAGAATGAAGAGTGGTTCTTTTAAGATGAACATGCACATATTATGGTTATAAGAAGGATCATTTAAGACATAGAAACACTGATAAAGATGAGGGGGAAAATTCTACCCAGTATTGACCCGTCTGGACCCCAAATGCACCGATTGACAGAAATTGTGTCATCTTTCATTAATGTTGTCTGGTATATAGTTCATTGGACCAACAATTAGAATGAGCTCAACGGTGTAACCTCTGAAAAATTAAAAATTGGGAAGAACGCATAACACCGTATACCTGTAGTGGCACTGTACATGCTGAGATGTCCCAAACTTTGAAAGTCTTATGAGCTAGACTTTCTCGAGAACCAACCTCCCATATACCAATGTCGCCAACATTTGTCCCAACTGAAGTAAAAATATTGAAAATGTTAATGGACGTATGCCATCAGTGACTAACAATGACTTCATCAGATAATTAGTGAAACCACTGCACTGCATAGGAGGGAAAATCCACCAAGTAAAATTGTCTGCTGCTGTGGATGAAAATCCATGCTCATGACATTTGAACCTTGGCTAAGAGATTGCACAATAGTCTTTGGAAGGTCATCTTGTGAGTAAATATTAGGTGGACAAGTGGTGCCCAAAAAAGATACCTAACAATACATACCCAATTTGATTATGTAGCTTCCAACATTTTACCAGCAACAGAAAGGTAAAAACTTTTAATTTTATTGGTCGTTGTAATAGTACCTCATCAGACTGGTGCATCCGTTTCTTCAAGTGTTCAGAATCAACCGACTGGTACTCCAACCCAGGAGCACTATTAGGTGCCCTCGGATGTTTCAAGAAAGAAGCTGCACAAATAAAAATAAATAAAATATAAAAAAAATCAAGAAAAAAGGTGGCAAGGACAAGTTCCAGAGTAAGGGTTAACCAACATTAGGAGGTTGTACAAGGCCAGGAGGGGCAGCTGCCGCAGCAGCATGTGGTATAGGATTGGTGCTAGACATCCATCCTGCAATAACACTAGTTGATGGAGAAACAACTGGTTGAAAAGGCTGCAGAATAAAATGATGTAAAACAATAGTCAAGAGAAGAAGCAATCATATGCCCACCACAAAACAAAGACAAAAAGACTTACATTGTGAGCACCAATGGGAGGAAATGCTCCAGCTGTAGGAATACACCCAACAAGGGGACTATTGGTAGGAGGTGGTGCACGAGCACCATTAGTAGGGGTACATGTGTGATCAGTAAAGAGTGTCTTGATGTCAGGGTTGGGGCGAGGGTTCTTACATAGTTGGTGCTGCCAATTACGACTATAAATGCAGAAAGAAGCTCATTAAATTCTAATGAGAAACTTTCAAAACAATAATGTGACAGAAAAAGAAGAAATATCATCTTAAAACAATTTGTACTTTCGTCTACATCTAAAATTTTAAGAATTTATTCAGACAAAAATGACAAAGTCCATGAACTTCAATTTTGTTTTTGTCTCCTTAAAGATAGAATATGGCCCCAACAGAGAAGAGAACTACATTTGGTTAATTAGAGTTCGCAAAAGTGAGGGTTTAAACACCGAAAATGTAAGCTTGTCACGGAATAAAGGATTTGCTCCAATCAGCTTCTTAAGATCCAATAACATGATATTTCGAGCCGATTTTGTATCCCCGTACTTAGAAAGTTGTTCGTTTTGCCTAGGTATAACACCAATTACACAAACAGGAAGAAAATTCACAATCAACTTAGACATAATACGCATAACTAAGAAGAGAAAATAAGAAGCAAGTTGTTAAATCATATCAGCACCTGAAGTTATCAAGAGTAAGCAGTTGAGTAATTTCTTTGAAAAGTTCTTCATTGAAAGAAGCAAATACTTTAAGGTCTTTAACTAAAATTTCAACTGCCTTGGCCCGGTCATGCCTGTAAAGACACAAAACACTAATTCCTCGGTTCCGGCAGTGACGGCCAATCAGGAGGGAGGAGGTGTGAGAGGCTGGAAAAAGGGAGGCTTTTCTGGCAGCTAAGTGGTCACGGTCGATCAAGAGGGTGGCGCTCCGACTTCCTCGGTTCCAACGGTGACGGTCGATCAGGATGGAGGAGGTGTGAGAGGCAAAAAAATAGAGGCTTTTTTTCGGCGGCAATTTGGTCACTGGCGATCAAGAGGGAGGCGCTTTGACTTCCTCAGTTCCAGTGGCGACGGTCGATTAGGAGAGAGGAGGTATGAGAGGCGGGAAAAAAAATTGGGCTTTTTCTCCCGATGTTCTCTCCCGTGTTCTTTTGACTAATTTTCCGACAAGGATTTGGTCAAGGTCAAGTCTATGCAATGGACAAGGAGGGAGGCGCTGCAGTGGACAATTCAGGTGGCGACCGTCAACTAGGAGGGAGCAGGTACGAGAGGCAGGAAAAAAGTCTAGGCTTTTTTTGAACTTTTTCTCTCCCGTCTTTTTTTAACACTGGGTTTTCTTTGTTAGTTTCATAGAGACAAACCCGGTTTTGTCTATGTTAGAAGAACTGGGTTCTGTCTCTGTTAATTTGAGCCTGTGACCCAAATCCCGTCTCCGTTACTTTCAACGAGAAAGGAGGATTGTGACGTGGAAGCTGCTCATTGGTGGCCAATGGGTGCTGAGCGAGAAGCCCTCCCCAGCAGATTCGCGTCCGCTTGTTCGAGGACGCGAATCTGCTGGGGAGGTTTCCTCGCTCAGCACCCGTTGGCCACCAATGAAAATAAAACATGTCATTAAGTCATGCTCACAGACGGAAGTCACCCTCATGGACGGAAGGTAACAGAACACTCCGTCACTGCCTTACTCCGTCTTCCCCGTTTCAAAAACCCGCCTTTAATTTCAAAATGCCAGACTCAAATTCTCGTTTTCATCCCTCTACCCTCTATGGCTCTATCCTGCTCAACGTCACCCCCTATTGACCCAGCTTAGGAGGGGATACCGGAGCTGGAGGAGGAGGCCGGGAGAAGGAAAAGATGCATCAACATCAAGAAGAGGAGGGGGGAGGTGGTTTCTAGCAGAGGCAGAGGAAGGAATATGGGAGTGAAGGCGAAGTAGGAGAAGGGGCTAACGGTGGTGGAGACATTGGGCAGGGAGATGAACCTGCTGGAAGCGCTGAGGTATGTGGAGCTTCATCGTTGCCTGGACTCGAAGATGGCCACCTCCACCGCCACCGGACTGGGCTTATACCCGTAGCACTGGAAGATGCTCCCCCAATAAGCTTCCTCGTCTCACCCCCCCTCCCACCCCCCCCCCCCCCAAGGAAAAAAAAACATTCAAGAATCTCTTATCTCAGTCTTTTGCATTCATTTGCAATCAAGCTGCTTATCTATCCTTTCCCCCCTCCGGCGGACAAGTAGTGATGAATGAAGAATGAAGTCGCCGGATTTTGACCTCTTGCACTATCGACGACCAAAAGGCTCCATCTTGGGTCGTTCCCTAGCCACAGCTTCGCTCCATTCCTGTGAAAAGCTGCTGCCCGCCTTTCCCGATTCACATCTTCCTTCTTATTCTCAGCACATGTCTGACCGTCCGTCTGAATAAAGTTACTCTGTCTACAACGTCCCTCTGGCTTTGGCATCTCAGCCGTCCCACAGGTAGCTGCTACTCTCCTTATTCCTTTTAAACCTCCTCTTATTCCCTGTCCCTGGCATGAATTGCAGTTGAATTGAAATCTCGACTTCTTCCAGTGTCGATTGTATTTTTTCTTTGTTTTTTTCTGGTGCTAAACTGTTGTATGTGGGATGTATAATTCATCCATTGGAGATTGTTTTTTTTCATCTAATAATGAATTTTTTTATTGGTTGGTGGCAGAGATTGGATTTTTCTCGTGCTTATGATTGATTTGCGTTTTTTTATTGCTTCTATGATTGGTTTAATGGATGAATTACATGGATGATAGCATAATTGTTCCAAATGCTCCAGCTTTTTAGGGATGTTTGTGAGGTTGTCAAATGTCGTGCTCTTTTACAAATTTGTGAATTGTCTTGTTTTTGGTAATTTTTGGCTTGTGTTATGGTGGTTGCTAGCAAGTAAAATGGCATGCTTAGATGTCATAATGTCAATTAATGCGGGCAAGCCTTTCAGTTGATCAAGCTATTATTTTGTATGGAATTGTAAAAATGAAAGGCTCTCAGTTTTTCTCTGTCATTATTTTTTCATGGTAGAGGTAATAGGATGATACAGATAAAAGGAAGAAAGATCTTTATCTAATTACTTCTTTATATAAGTCTGCACTACTTTAAGAGATGGAGTGTTCCATGAGAGGCTTGAATGGGGAATTATTTTCATCTGATGGCAATTGTGCACATTGACATCCAATGACACCCTTTTTGAGGAACATAAATGAACCCACAAACTTTTCCTTCTCGCATATGAGCTTCACTATGCCTGTGAGTTCTCTGATCTTACATTTTTTACAAAATCTTCTTTGTATGCCAAATGATTGTGGCATGGCCTAAATTCTTTTCCCCTTTTTGGAGGTTTCCTATTCAGTTGTTTCTTTTCATTGGTGTCTAATGATTTTATTGCTTAATAAGTAATCAGTTCACTTTTCTTCCTTCAGGTGTAGAGAGCCAAAACTCCAAGTTTTGAGGATTGGCCAACTTTTGATATGGTATTCAATGTGAACAATGCAATGTGAATGACGTGGCTTGTTCTTGTACCTCTCTCTGAAAGGTACTAGGGATTGCAGGAGGATTACCCCCCACCCTGAAGAGGCAATTGGCAGCAACCGGGTCCTGGCTGAGAGTGCGGAAGGAGCAGGGATTTCGTTCTCTGCGTCTTCATTATCTCATTCTCGTCTCCAGCCATACCTAAGCCATGCGGGCGCTCGACCACCATTTTTTTGTTCACTGATCTTCCTGTTCTTCGAGTTAAATATTTCCCCATTAGTGTTGATAACCGCTCATCCAGGTACATATTGATTATCATAAAAAACTTCAAGGTCGTAATGCTTGTCTAGGTGCATTTGAATGGCTGAATTGATCTTCTTGTTCATGTCCACATCTGATAACGTTGAGAAACATTTTATCTATGATTTTCTCTCTTCAGTATGTTTTCATTCTTTTTTTTTGTGAGGTTTTTTATTTTCATCATTGGGTCATTCTTTGGATAGTACATTGTTTGGTCTAAACGTCTTGTGCTTAACTTGCAATAGATATCATGCATACTCATGCTTTACTTGACTTGTTCTGAACACTTGTTTTTGGGTGCTTTTTGGAGCTTTCAATTTCTTAAGCTCTATGTATTCCTTTGCAGGCTTGGCAAAACTTGCACCTATTATCCAGACGTTTTATGCTGAGGATAAAGTTTTTAATTATGTAAAGTTGGATGGCGTTGTTACCTTGGTTGGTGCAAAGCATGCAGGGTTTCATCTTGATGAAATTAAGCCCAAAGGACTGGCCAATGAAGCAGTGGAACAAATTGCATATGTTGACTGGATTATTGTGAACAAGGTATAATAATAGTGGGTTGACGTATTAGGAAATGGTTTCAAATGGCAAGCCAAGGGCAACCAGCCTTGCACTTGCCAAGTATATTGAATAATTGAAGTTTTACTCACAAAGAAGTACTTTTCGTTCTGTAGACTGACCTTGTTGATGAACTATGAATCTCTTCTTTGATTAAGCAGATAAAGGTTGTAGATCATTACTTATTTGACGGTATAAATTAGGCTTTGTTATGTTATCTGTTTTGCTGATGGGCACTTTACTTGTCTCTTTGCTCAATTATCAAGTACAGGACATTAACCAAATGGCTTATCTTAAGCGGACGACATATGTTTAAGTTGAGAGGGATTACGCTCTTGGGATTGGAGGCTTTGATTTGGAAAGGTCCTAGTTCTTTCTCCCTTCCTGATTGATTGGTTCTAGGAATCTTCCTTTTGGAAGAGAACTAACTTTTACATTCTGATTGTGTGGTACACACTAATTGATATTGTTCATTCCACATTCTTTCATTGGATATAAGTAGATTGTTTTACATAAGCATTCACACCCTGGAAGAGTTGCTGAAGTGTTAAATGCAAGATTTAGAAATAAATTTATGTCTTAACAGTTTGTTAATATTAGGCATATGAAGATATATGTGATTAAAAGTATCTATTTGATATTCAATCTCATTAAAAATTTCAGAATTTGTATGCAATCTTACTATCTGATGGTTTATATCAGATAGGTACGTATTTTAGATGTGCAAATTGTCTTTCCAAGATGAGCTAAACCAGTGGTGGATATGTAGCTATTACTTAAATGAGAAAATGTAGGAAATATACATACAGATAGAAATGTCTAGAGAAACCATTTGTTACTCTGCCATGTGGCTTGTTTAGAGAAACTATTTGCTACTCTGCCCTGTGGCTTCACAACAGCTGAATCTATTATAAGTTATTTGATACTTATCCTTATTTGATTTGAACTTCTATGAAATCAGGGTATGTTAATTAGTGCGGGATGTCATAGGTGTTTTGTCTTATGCACGAAGAAATATTTTGTCAAATCAAGCTGAAGGAAGATCAATCAAGATGGTCATTGTGATTTTCCCACCTGGTGATTCCGCGCTATTGTTTTCTCTTGTACATCTCTTTTGGAAGAGTCAAATTGATATCCAAGCTCAAAAACCCTTATTAACCTATGTTTTGACACTTCATCATCCTAACAGATTTTTATTTATTTTTTGTAAATGTGCCTCACTGTGAGTGAGAGAAGGTTTATTTCAACATGTATGACTAAAGATACCTTTTGTATATATCTATTATTTGTAGAAAGAGCTCATTAAAAGATACTAGATCCCAATCCCGCAACTGTATGGTGAACCCATAAAAAGAGCCAAATGAAGAAGGAAGAGTTGTTGTCTTTGGTTGTAGATTTTTAAGGTAAATTCCACTTGTCCTTTGAGGTTCTCTTTTAATGTGAAGAAGCTTATCAAATGGATATTAAATCCTAATCTCGTAACTATAATCTCCATTCTTACCTTATGTATTTGATACAGTTATTTACCTTTACATGAAATTAGACTGCTTCTTTGATTGCTAGAACATTACAACGATAACGTGGTGATAACGTTGCAATAATAGCAATAACGCTGCAATGTTGCAACGTTATTGCTACAACGTTGCAGCGTTATTGTTACAATGTTGCAGTAATAACGCTACAATGTTGCAGTAATAACGCTGCAATGTTGCAATAATAACGCTGCAACGTTGTAGCGATAACGATGCAACGTTGCAGTAATAACGCTGCAACGATAGCAATAACGCTGCAATGTTGCAACGTTATTACTACAACGTTGCAGCATTATTGTTACAACATTGCAGTAATAACGCTGCAACATTGTAGTAATAACGCTGCAACGCTCCATTGTAGCAACAACAACGTTACAACGTTGTAGCAATTATAGCATTGAAATGTTATTGTTACAATGTTGCAATGATAATGCTACAACGTTGCAGTGTTCTTGTACCTCTCTCTAAAAGGTACTGGGGCTTGCAGGAGGATTACCCCCCACCCTGAAGAGGCGGCCGACAGCAACTGGGTCTCGGCCGAGAGTGTGTGGAAGGAGGAGCAGGGATTACGTTCTCTGCGCCTTCATTATCTCATTCTCGTCTTCAGCCATACCTCTGCCACGCGGGCGCTCAACCACCATTTTTCTGTCCGCTGATCTTCCTATTTTTCAAGTTAAATATTTCCCCATTAGTGTTGATAACCGCTCATCCAGGTTCAGATTGATTATCATAAAAAACTTTAAGGTTGTAATGCTTGTCTAGGTGCATTTGAATGGCTGAATTGATCTTCTTGTTCTATCTCTGATTTTATGTCCACATCTGATAGCGTTTAGAAACATTTCATGGATGATTTTCTCTCTTTAATCTTTGTAATGTTATAATTCTTTTATTCAATTGATAGTTCTACCGACACAAAGGTACAAAATTTACCAATGTACAAAAATTTACACCCCAATAATTTCCTAAAACTAGTGGCATTGCAAGTGGGTTCAATTTGGTGGCAGACCAGTTTTCTCTTCAACTCTATACCCTAAACATGGAGGAAAGTCGTAGCTTATTCGTAATTTGATTAACTATTCTATCAAATGTAGATGTTCAATACATAAGCCAAATTAAAGTATAACATCATCGCTAAAAGATGTAGCATTATGGCATTAATGTTATAGCATTATCGCTGCTATGTTGTAGCGTTATTGCTGCAGCATTGTAGCATTATCGTTGCAACATTGTAACATTATCGCTGCAACATTGTCGTGTTATCGCTGCAACATTGCAGCGTTATCGTTGCAACGTTGCAGCATTATCGTTGCAACGTTATTGTTCCGCAATGTTGCAGCGTTATCGCTGCAACATTGTAGCATAACACTGCAATGTTGCAGCATTATCGTTGCAACGTTGCAGCATTATCGTTACAATGTTGCATCGTTATTGCTACAATATTGCAGTGTTATTGCTGTAACGTTGTAGCGTTATCAATACAACGTTGCAGCGTTATTACTGCAACGTTGTAATAATAACGTTGCAACGTTGTAGTAATAACGTTGCAACATTGCAGCGTTATTACTGCAATGTTGCAGCGTTATGACTATAATGTTGTAGCGTTATTACTGCAACGTTGCAGTGTTATCACTATAATGTTGCAGCGTTATTACTGCAATGTTGCAGCGTTATCGCTACAACGTTGTAGCGTTATTACTACAACGTTGTAACAATAACGCTACAACATTGTAGTAATAACGTTACAACATTGCAACGTTATTGCTATCGTTGCAGCGTTATCACTACGTTATCTCTGTAATGTTGTAGCAATCAAAGAAGCAGTCGCTCACAGTGCAACCTTGATTTCTTTATGTTGTATATGTGGTTGCAGTACTTTTAATATCTTAAATAAATCCACAAGTGCGGCAGCTGCCGAGTTTCCAGTTCGAGCACTACCGGGATTTTTTCAAACTTTGGGCTGAGCAACCAGGTTGGTCTCATTTTTGTCCCTTCCGCCTCCGTTGATAGTTACTTTTGCAATTGTACATTGTTATGCCTTTTGAAAAAGTAGATCATATTGCTGAGAATATTAAGATAGATCTATTACAAGCTTTGTCATGTCTCAGCTTGCATACAATGAGTTTTGTGAGAATTATTAACTAATGAAACTGATAATGAAAAGATAGTAACTCCAGTGTTGTGGATCTTTTTGCCACTTCCTAATTATATTCACATAAGTGAGAAATTGGTAGAAGGAAATTGATAGTAACTCCAATGTTATAGATATTTGTCTGAGTGCTAAGAGGAAATTCTTTTCATTTTTCCAAACTGCAGTCCCGCTGAAGCCCTATCCTAAGCATTTGTTAAAACAGATATTGCATTCTGAAATGAATTAATTACCCATCGTAAATTTAATAAAATTCTGAAAAAGGATTGGCATCGAGGTTGTACTACGAGCGACTGCTTCTTTCATTGCTACAACATTACAGTGATAACGTAGCAGTAACATAGCGATAACATTGCAATGATAGCAATAACGCTGCAATGTTGCAGCGTTATTGTTACAACGTTGTAGCAATAACACTGTAATATTGTAGCGATTACAACGTTGCAGCGATAATGCTACAATGTTGCAGTGTTATTGCTACAACGTTGCTCAACAATAACGCTGCAACGTTGTAAATTTATTGCTGCAACGTTGCAGCGATAATACTACACCATTACAGCGTTATTACTACGACGTTGCAGCTTTATTGCTGCAACATTGCAGAGATTATTGCTGCAACAATAACGCTGCAACGTTATAGAGTTATTGCTGCAACATTGTAGCGATAATGTTACATCATTGCAGCGTTATGGCTACAACGTTACAGCATTATTGCTACAACGTAGCAACGATAACACTGCAACGATAACGCTGCAACGTTGCAATGATAATGCTACAACGTTGCATCGATAACACTGCAACGTTGTTGGGTCATAGCATTATTGCTGCAACATTGCAGCGATAATGCTGCAACATTGCAGCATTATTGCTACAACGTTGCGCAACAATAATGTTGCAATGTTGCAATGATAACACTGTAATGTTGCAACGATAACGTTGTAATGTTGCAGCGATAATGCTACAACGCTGCAGAGATAATGCTGCAAAGTTGCTCCGATAACACTACAATGTTGTAGCGATAACGCTGTAAAGTTGCTCTGATAACGCTACAACGTTGTAAGGATAATGCTGCAACGTTTTAGGGATAATGTTGCAACGTTATTGTTACAACATTGCAGGGATAATGCTACAACGTTATAGCGATAATGTTATAACATTGCAGTAATAATGCTACAACATTGTAGAAATAATGTTACAACATAGCATCGATAATGCTATAACATTAATGTCATAATGCTACATCTTTTTAGCCATAATGATATACTTTAATTCGGCCTATGTATTGAACGTCTACTTTTAATGGAACAACTAATCGAATTACGAATCAGCTACGACTTTCCTCCATATTTAGGGTTTAGGGTTGAAGAGAAAACTTGTTTGCCACCAAACTGAAACCCACTTGCAATGCCATCAGTTCTAGGAAATTGCTTGGGTGTAAATTTTTGTACATTGGTAAATTTTTGTACCTTTGTGTCACTAAAACTATCAATTGAATCAAAGAATTATAACATTACAAAGATTAAATGTTCTCAATGACGCTACTTTACAACAATTAAAAGCAAATAAAGGTAACTAATTGTGTCAAATACACAAGGTAAGAATGGAGATTATAGTTACGAGATTAGGATTCAATATCCATTTGATGAGCTTCTTCACATTAGAAGAGAACCTCAAAGGACAAGTAAAATTTACCTTAAAAATCTACAACCAGAGACAACAACTCTTCCTTCTTCATTTGGCTCTTTTTATGGGTTCACCATATAGTTGCGGGATTGGGATCCAATATCTTTTAATGAGCACTTTCTACAAATAATAGATATATACAAAAGGTGTCTTTAGTCATACATGTTGAAATTAACCTTCTCTCACTCACAGTGAGGTACATTTACAAACAAAAAAAAAAAATCTGTCAGGATGATGAAGTCTCAAAACATAGGTTAATAAGGGTTCTTGAGCCTTGAGCTTGGATATCAATTTGACTCTTCCGAAAGAGATGTACAAGTGAAAACAATATCGCAGAATCACCAGGTGGGAAAATCACAATGACCATCTTGATTGATCTTCCTTAAGCTTGATTTGACAAAATATTTCTTCGTGCATAAGACAAAACACCTATGACATCCTGCACTAATTAACATACCCTGATTTCAGAGAAGTTCAAATCCAGTAAGAATAAGTATCAAATAACTTATAATAGATTCAGCTGTTGTGAAGCTACAGGCAGAGTAGCAAATATTTTCTCTAAACAAGCCACAGGGCAGAGTAACAAATGGTTTCTCTAGACATTTCTATCTGCATGTATATTTCCTACATTTTCTCATTTAAGTAAAAGCTACATATCCACCACTGGTTTAGCTCATCTTGGAAAGACAATTAGCACATCTAAAATGCATACCTATCTGATATAAACCATCAGATAGTAAGATTGCATACAAACTCTGAAATTTTTAATGAGATTGAATATCAAATAGATACTTTTAATCACCTATATCTTCATATGCCTAATATTAACAAACTGTTAAGACATAAATTTATTTCTAAATCTTTCATTTAACACTTTAGCAACTCTTCCAGGGTGTGTATGCTTATGTAAAACAATCTACTTATATCCAATGAAAGAATGTGGAAAGAACAATATCAATTAGTGTGTACCACACAATCAGAATGTAAAAGTTAATTCTCTTCCAAAAGGAAGATTCCTAGAACCAATCAATCAGGAAGGGAGAAAGAACTAGGACCTTTCCAAATCAAAGCCTCCAATCCCAAGAGCGTAATCCCTCTCAACTTAAACATATGTCGTCTGCTTAAGATAAGCCATTTGGTTAATGTCCTGTACTTGATAATTGAGCAAAGAGACAAGTAAAGTGCCCATCAGCAAAAAAGATAACATAACAAAGCTTAATTTATACTGTCAAATAAGTAATGATCTACAACCTTTATCTGCTTAATCAAAGAAGAGATTCATAGTTCATCAACAAGGTCAGTCTACAGAATGACAAGTACTTCTTTGTGAGTAAAAATTCAATTATTCAATATACTTGGCAAGTGCAAGGTTGGTTGCCCTTGGCTTGCCATTTGAAACCATTTCCTAATACGTCAACCCACTATTATTATACCTTGTTCATAATAATGTAGTCAACATATGCAATTTGTTCCACTGCTTCATTGACAATTCCTTTGGGCTTAATTTCATTAAGATGAAACCCTGCATGCTTTGCATCAACCAAGGTAACAACGCCATCCAACTTTACATAATTAAAAACTTTATCCTCAGTATAAAACGTCTGGATAATAGGTGCAGGTTTTGCCAAGCCTGCAAAGGAATACATAGAGCTTAAGAAATTGAAAGCTCCAAAAAGTACCCAAAAATAGATGTTTAGAACAAGTCAAGTAAAGCATGAGTATGCATGATATCTATTGCAAGTTAAGCACAAGATGTTTAGACCAAACAATGTACTATCCAAAGAATGACCCAACAATGAAAATAAAAAACCTCACAAAAAAGGAACGAGAACATACTAAAGAGGGAAAATCATAGATGAAATGTTTCTCAACGCTATCAGATGTGGACATGAACAAGAAGATCAATTCAGCCATTCCAATGCACCTAGACAAGCATTACAACCTTGAAGTTTTTTTATGATAATCAATCCATACCTGGATGGGCAGTTATCAACACTAATGGGGAAATATTTAACTCGAAGAACAGGAAGATCAGTGGACAAAAAAATGGTGGCCGAGTACCCGCATGGCTTAGGTATGGCTGGAGACGAGAATGAGATAATGAAGACGCAGAGAATGAAATCCCTGCTCCTTCTGCACTCTTAGTCGGGACGCGGTTGCTGCCAGTTGCCTCTTCAGGGTGGGGGGTAATCCTCCTGCAAGCCCCAGTACCTTTCAAAGAAAGGTACAAGAACAAGCCACGTCGTTCACATTGCATTGTTCACATTGAATACCATATCAAAACTTGGTCAATCCTTAAAACTTGGAGTTTTAGCTCTCTGCACCTGAAGGAAGAAAAGTGAACTGATTACTTATTAAGCAATAAAATCATCAGACACCAATTAAAAGAAACAACTGCATAGGAAACCTCCAAAAAGGGGAAAAGAATTTAGGCCATGCCACAATCATTTGGCATACAAAGAAGATTTTGTAAAAAATGTACAGAAAGATCAGAGAACTCACAGGCATAGTGAAGCTCATATGCGAGAAGGAAAAGTTTGTGGGTTCATTTATGTTCCTCAAAAAGGGTGTCATTGGATGTCAATGTGCACAATTGATCCATCAGATGAAAATAATTCCCCATTCAAGCCTCTCATGGAACACTCCATCTCTTAAAGTAGTGCAGACTTATATAAAGAAGTAATTAGATAAAGATCTTTCTTCCTTTTATCTGTATCATCTTGTTGCCTCTACCATGAAAAAATAATGATAGAGAAAAACTGAGAACCTTTCATTTTTACAATTCCATACAAAATAATAGCTTGATCAACTGAAAGGGTTGCCCTCATTAATTGACATTATGACATCTAAGCATGCCATTTTACTTGCTAGAAACCACCATAACACAAGCAAAAAATTACCAAAAACAAGACAATTCACAAATTTGTAAAAGAGCACAACATTTGACAACCTCACAAACATCCCTAAAAAGCTAGCGCATTTGGAACAATTATGCTATCATCCATGTAATTCATCCATTAAACCAATCATAGAAGCAATAGAAAAATGCAAATCAATCATAAGCACGAGAAAAATCCAATCTCTGCCACCAACCAATAAAAAAATTCATTATTAGATGAAAAAAACAATCTCCAATGGATGAATTATACATCCCACATACAACAGTTTAGCACCAGAAAAAATACAATTGACATTGTAAGAAGTCGAGATTTCAATTCAACTACAATTCATGCTAGGGACAGGGAATAAGAGGAGGTTTAAAAGGAAGAAGGAGAGCAGCAGCTACCTGTGGGACGGCCGAGATGCCTAAGCTAGAAGGACGTTGCAGACAGAGTAACTTTATTCAGACAGATGGTCAGACATGTGGTGAGAATAAGAAGGAAGATGTGAATCGGGAAAGGTGGGCAACAGCTTTTCACAGGAATGGAGAGAAGTTGTGGCTAGGGCATGACCCAAGATGGAGCCTTTTGGTCGTCGATAGTGCAAGAGGTCAAAATCCGGCGACTTCATTCTTCATTCATCACTACTTGTCCGCCGGAGGGGGGAAAGGAGAGATAGCAGCTTGATTGCAAATGAATGCAAAAGACTGAGATAAGTTATTCTTAAATGTTTTTTTTTCTTTGGGGAGGGGGGGGAGCGACGAAGCTCCACATTCCTCAACGCTTCCAGCAGGTTCCTCTCCCTGCCTAATGTCTCCACCACCTCTCCTGCTTCACCTTCCCTCCCACATTCCCTCCTCTGCCTCTGCCAGAAACCACCTCCCCCCTCCTCTTCTTGATGTTGATGCATCTTTTCCTTCTCCCGGCCTCCTCCTCCAGCTCCAGTATCCCCTCCTAAGCTGGGTCAATAGGGGGCGACGTTGAGCAGGATAGAGCCATAGAGGGCAGAGGGATGAAAACGAAAATTTGAGTCTGGCCTTCTGAAATTAAAGGCGGGTTTTTGAAACGGGGAAGACGGAGTAAGGCAGTGACGGAGTGTTCTGTTACCTTCCGTCTGTGAGGGTGACTTCCGTTTGTGAGCATGACTTAATGACGTGTTTTATTTTCATTGGTGGCCAACGGGTGCTGAGCAAGGAAACCTCCCTAGCAGATTCGCATTCCGAACAAGCAGCGTTAAGGTCACATGTGCTTCAGCCAGTGCCGAACACCATGGTTGCCGGCAATGTGCTATCTGCCAATGTAGTTTTATATGCTCCTGCAGGGCCAGTGCAGTTGTCGGTATCTTCCCGTGCTTCACAGTCATGGCCGGGTGCTACAGGCGGAGTCGGTGTCGCACCATCCGTTGAGGTCATGAGCGGCAGTGGCCGGATTTCCCATTCTGGGAAGCAAGGCCAGGCCTCCGGTGCTCTGTGCATCGAATGATAGCTGCAAATCAAGGCAGCGAGGCTGGATTTACATGGGCCTCAAACTGGCAAGGCAAGCAATTGACATGCATATTTGCATACAACCCCTTTGCCCCGCCTGCCACTCATCTTCGATCTCCAGCGAGCATCGAACATGGAACATGTCACGCTGCCAGCCTCGCCTCATCCATCTCAAATGGGCAGAAAACTCTGGCAATCCATTCACCGGAGTAAGGCTAAGCCACCCGGCGTTGGTTTCCTCCGTCGGTATTGCCTCTAAATGGGGCCAACAAATATTATCCAAAAAATTTTAAAATTATAAAAAATTCAATATCAATGAGATCAAAGAACAAAAGCTCTGGCTGCCAATGTTGGATTGGGTACTTGCAACGGAAGAAGGTCTTAGGAATATTACCACACTCTGATCCACTTTGAAGCACGCCGCTTGAGTTGAAACTCTGACGGGTGATTACAAGAACCATCCGACTCTTCCACCCTTTGCTTCCCAAGGCATACGATGGAAAACTTCGATGAATAGTTAGCCAAATTCCCTAAACTTGAAGTTTTTCTCACTGTCCAAAGTATATATCAATACATGTCTCCTTGAGATTATCTATATAAGGGAGAATTGACTCTCCATTTGGGTTCATTAACTCCCACATTAGTTGTAAATTTTAAAAGTGTTTAAAGATGAGAGTAACTGCCTAGCTGTTATAAGAGTAATCTCCATTAGCTATTACAAATATAGGTAAATGGTAGAAGCTGGTGATTGTAAGCAGAGAAGTTGGAGAATCAGGCTAAGTAATTAACAGTTGTTCAGTTGAGTGCAAATAGGAAGATAAGTAGGACAATACTTGTTTCTATAAGAGCTGATCATTTTAGGAACTTTATAATTAAAAAAAGAGAAAATTCCCTTTAGGTCCTAACAAGGGTCTGTTTAGATTGGTGTAAGTGGGGGAAACGAAATGATTCTTTTAAAAATCTCTCAGTTTTCACTGTTTGGTGCAATGAGGAAAGAGAAACTAGAGTAAAAATAGAAGAAAAATTGGCCCCAAAACTTTCTACTCATCAAAACTAATTGATTTTGGGAAAAAATTAGCGTACCAAAGACTTATGTCTTGCCGCCACCACTAGTGCCACTGCCCCTACCACTACCGCCACTACCGCCACCATTGCTATTGCTATCATCACCACCGCCACCACCTTCACCGCCTCCACTGTTATCGCCACCACCACCACTGTTATCACCACCGCCGCCATCACCACCCTGCCACTGCTACCGCCGCCACCGCTGCCACCACCACCCTTGTCACCACCAACCCCCACCACTGCCACCACCGTTGCAACTGCTGCCGCCAACACCACCCCCACTACCGCCGCCACCACCACTACCACACCTACCCCCACCACCACCACGTCTACCACAACCCTCGCCACTACCACCCCCGTCACCATCATTGCCGCCACCTCCGTCGTCACCACTATCACCACCACTGCCACTACCACCTCCACCACCACGGATAACTCCACCACCACTACCACAATTGGTTGATTAAAGTTTTAATTTTCTCTAACAACATTTGTGCAACCAAAAAGAGGAAAATTTTTAGGAATCTCCTAGTTTCTCTTTTACCTAGATTCACTTTCTCTTTCTCTTTCTATTTCCCTTTCTCCCGGTTTCCACCAATCGAAACAAACCCTAAGCGTCTCATCTCGACCAACTGTATTTACTCTAGCGTATCTTGCTTATAATTTTGATTCTACTTATAAATCCCAATTTTTACTTCTATGCCATTATATTTCTTACAAATCCTAAATTACCCTTTGTAAGATTGTTCCTACTCCGCCATCGTAACTTTTGCTCGTTGATTTCTATCACTGTCTCTACTCATTGATCTCTATCACTGTCGGCTTGGTCTTAGGGCTTCTACCAAACATATTTTTCTATCACTGTCTCTGCTTGTTGATCTCTATCACTGTGAAGACCTTTCTTCTACTAGTTTCTAATCTTTCCCCTCCAGCGAAAGTGAGGATCCACTCATCTGGCAGGTGGTGGGCAACGACCACCTACTGAACAAGAAGCACCACTTCTCTGCTTTCTTTAAGACGTTTGACAAGAGTTATGTCATCCCAGAAGAGCACGCCACCGCTTCTCTGTCTTCAAGTCCAACCTCCATCGCGCCTGGAGGCACCAGCAGCTGGACCCGACAACTGGGGGTGAACCAGTTCAACAATTTCACCCCCTAGGAATTTTGAAACGTGTAATAATATCATATGATTTGATATTCGTAATTGTGAACCCCAGTTATCATGACCTGGATATTTAATTTAATGATTTGTTTTGTATTTAAGAAAGAAAAAAAATTCTCGTGACTTATCGTTTGTGCTATTTAAAAAGGCTTTTAAAAATCCGGGTCATGACAATATGTTTAACATAAGCTAACTCTCGATGAAAGTCAATACAATAGAATCGTGATATTGTAAGAAAATAAGAACATAATATAAACATGTACCAACCTAGAGATGACTTGTCCCTAAATACCCAACTCTAACATTGGAGTAAGACTGTTTAAATAGTAGCTTAACCTAAATACCTAAGGCCCTCATGAGCCTGCTATGAATCTGGAGACATGGATCCCAACTATACTCATGTATACTGTCACAACCCCTAATTTCCACATGCAAAGTTTTGTGGAATATATATTTTTCTTCCATTTTAAAAGAAAATAACACAAATCTTCGTCCTTCCTTCTTGTCAAATGTAGTGGTAAAACATATGAAGCAAATCATTGAAATAGAGAATTAGGGGTATGAGGATCATCAACCTTCACAATCATTTGATGTGATATAACTTTAATAAGAGTCTATATACCTATTACATTAAAATATTCACAGGATCTACAATTTCATCGTTGTCTATTAATAATATCCAAACCAATGAAAGAAAAATGGCACACTCATGTGCTTAGTCAATAATATCCAAACCAATGAAGATACTCCATAATAGTAGAGTAAAACTTTACTACAGCTACAACCTTCCCATTATCTTCTAATCTCGACCCAAACACTTGCACCACAATGAATGTTGAGTATACAAGAATACTATGTAGGATAGCAATCTTAAAGAAACATAAAGATTCAATCAACATTATAGCGCCCCATTTTTCGATTACAACTAACCCAAAGTGTTTGGGATAATTATAGATTTTTTGGATAAGTTTTAGGGGATTTTAAGGGATAAAATCTTCGTACATAAGTAGAGCTCAAAGTAGTGAGGATAACAAATCAAAGAAAGTGTAAAATAGAGGTCGAGAGAGAAATTTACTACCTCAAGAAGCATGCCACATAGGCAAGATCCACTTGATATGTGTGAGATAACCTACCCATATGTAGTCTATGTTTGAAGGGCTTGTCGATACGAGTCCATAAGTATCAAGAATGCGCGACTCTGACTTCGTGGTAAGAAGATATTGTGTTTTGAAGTTGGGATAATGTTTAAATAAAATAGTAATTTAAAATGGGGAAAAAGATGAAATTACTGGCATCATCGATGACGCTAGCGCTTGGCTCGCCGGGCCACATGAGTCGGCACATGAGCTTCAAAGCACTGGGCCCACGCAAAAGTAGGTTGTTCGTGTGATACCTAGCCACGCGCTATGCTTGTAGCATGCAGGCGCACGTTACTCTATTTGCTCATGGGTTTTTCCTTTATAAATCGGAAACCCGTGTGATCTTTCGGAGAAGTGTTTTGACCTATTTTGAATCTATTTTCTCCCGTTCAAGAGGTGTTCTTAGCTATTTCAAAGGTGTTCTATGCAATGGAAGAATCAACTTCTTAAGTTGGTGACTCTAGAGAGGGCAAATGGACCGGGGCATGAGGAGACTATGTCTGACACCCTCAAGACTAAAAAAGGAGAAGTGGCCCGAAGTAAGAGGAGGCTCCCATCTTTTGCCATTGGGCCACATCGAGAGAAACAGCCTGAAGTAAGGGTGTCACGACCCGGATTATCAAAACCCTTTTCAATAAATGACACACAATAAATCACGAGGAAAAAAAATCTTAAATATAAAACAAATCATTCAATTAATTATCTAGGTCATGATAAGTGGGGGTCACAAATAGGAATATCAAAATATATGCTATTATTACATGTATCAAAATTTGATAAAGCACGTTAACCCTCTAAGCACGTGTCATCTGTCCGAAAATAAATAACCAAGTAAAGTTGGTTCACATGTCAGTAATTACCATTACTTACAAAATTGTAGAAGTAAGAAACTAGATCCTCTAGTGGAATGTCGTCCTCAATCGCCCACCAACATTCTGATCTTGCTACGTCCTCATCTATAGAACCTGCAACCAAACAAGACCAAACAACAACAAAACATCTCCTCCCCTTGGAGGAGCATTTCCAAAAGAACAAAAGTATTATTTAATGCTTAAATATTTTCAACTAACCTACATTTTATGCTAGTCCTTTAATCATTCGACTTGTTCTAATTAAACAAGCAATATAAAACAATCTTATTAATAATCTCTTGAACCATTGTTTGATAATTAATATCCTCGTCTAATCCCAAAGACAAACAAACTCATCAAATGTTGACCTAAGTGCCAAATGATACAACACCATGGACCTTCCTCTAAAGGAAACCATCCATAGTGCGGCTCTGGAATCCACTAGGAAGTACCATCACCCAACCTAGCCCATAAGGACTTGACAGAGTGGAAGGGCATGACCCACAACTGCACCTGAACGGAGGTGGCGGGAGAAGCAAACTAAGTAGGATGTCAGATCATCCAAATGCATGTACACTAAACAATCCTCAAGAGATCGGTAGTGAGCCTAGCTCACACAGAGCTCCCTTGAAATTAGAGGTGCAACTTCACGGTCAAATCAATAGCTCCTCAATAGAGCTGAGAGTCATAAAAATCATTATGAACCATGTCTTGCTCATCAACAAGCAAGGATTCCGAATAACTATTCCAAACCCTAATAGTCCCATCTAGACAAGGGTTAAAACTCAAAACTATCGGTTCATTAACCAAGGCAAATCATCAGGTCAATGGCCTTGTTCACTCTATGAACAAATCTCAAACCCCTACGAGGGTATTTTAGTTTTTATCTTGATTTGGTGTTCTTGACCAATCCAAATCTATCTAACCTTATTGATTAATCTTTCATTAATCTTAAGTTAGTGATAAATTACTATCACAACATCAATAGCAAACATTAAAACAATGAACAACATTAATAATACATACCCACACAGCTCCAAGCACATCATAATATCAAGAACCAAACTCAATAATGATCTTAGAAATGTTCACGCTCTTGTGCCCTAACCCTCCTTAGGTTAGCTAATTAATTTTTTTATGAAAATGGGTCATAATGTACCTAAGGGCATTGAGGTAATTATCCCACATTAGACATGGTCCTATCTGTTCCCGATAATTCTTTAACCTCTCAAGAAGTTTCAGTATCACATTGGCCCGTTAATTTCATTCACTTGAATGCGGGCTTGTCCGCTCATAATGGTATTTCTATTATTTTGTTTAGGGCTTCCCTGAACCCTTATAGGTCCAAAACAAATCTCAGGGGTACTACTTGATGTTATGGACCCGAGGTAATTTTCATGCCAATTAACGAGGTCATAAACCCCTTGACCTGACCCCTATTCATTGAATGGTTTTGCCTTAACCTTAGGGGTAAAATAGTAAATTATTTATTTACTATCATTGGTCTATAGGGTACACATACACCTATCACTTGGTTTTTTAGTAATTTCTAAGCCCACTAATAAGCCCCTACACCGGAGCCCCTAAATCAGGTCATTAAAAATTATTCTATGATTCAACTCATAAGGGTAAATTCGTTATTTCAAAGCCTCTAGGATTTTTTCCTTGTCTAAAACTTAGTTAAGATACTCTACATGCTCTCACGATCATTTGTAATTTTCTTTAAATTTTTTTTACTATTTTAACTCACTAACCCAGTCCCAGTTTGTATTGTGTGTTTTTTTTTGTTTCGAATGGACCGGCCCCTGACCAAATTGGGTTGGGTTACTCGGCCTAGGCCCAACGACCAATGTGACACCCCGTGTTCTGATTACACATAACTTAAGAAGGTTAGGGGTAATTACAAAAATTTAAATAAGTTTTAGGGGGTTTCAAGGGATGAAATTCCCGTATTTGGTTAGAGCTCGAAGTAATGAACCAAAGAACGAGTGAAACGGAGGTCAAGAACAAAAGTTATGACCTCGGGAAATGAGCCACATGGGCGGGACCCACTTTAAAAGAGTGAGATAACATACCCATGCGGGGTCTAGTTTCGAAAGGCTCGTCAATACAAGTCCATCGGTACCAAGAATGTGTAATTCTGACTTCGGGATAAGAAGTTATCGCATTTTGAAGTTGGAATTGTATTTGAATGAAATAATAATAAAATATTCAAGAAAGGACGGAATAGCTGACATCATCTAGCTGAGCCGAGCTGAGTCAAAATGGAGCCGAGCCACGGACGCAGCGCCGCGTGATCGCGGCCGTCCGTGCGACACAGGTTCCGCGCGATTGCGTGGTTGACCACGCAACGCAAGCGGGATGCGTCGATTGAATGAAATCTGATATGATCTCATAGGATCTGATATGATCCAACATGCTCTGTTATGTGTTCTACTCTCTATGATAGAGTGAGATGTGTGATTTTGTTAATGTTCTGCTCCTCTATGTGAGATGTGTATTTTGCTGATTTATTGGCTTCTATTTGACTCTGATGATTTATAAGATTTTCGTCTAATTCAATATGATTATTCGAATATAAGGATATATATATTTTAACTTATATGATTTTGTGATGTCTGATACTTGTATTAGCCATTAGATAGAACTACGTTTAGATCCTATCGTATTGGAATAACGTCAAATATGGTATCCAATACGTACGTAGGCAACTAACGATACAATAACGTTGGCCCGATCCAAATTAGTTATAAAATTAAGTTTGTTCTAACCTATAGATAATGGAGCACTAAAGCTTCGTAGTGCGTAGACAAACGTTTCGACTCTCGCACACAGAGTCTGCAGCTCCTGGTGTTCGATTTTAATTTTTTTGTTTATTTAATACACTTCGATTTGTGTCTTCTAAATAACCCCAGGTCCGGGGCAGGTTTTCCGGGTTGGGGTGTTGCAATTGGTATCAGAGCTTTTCTCTGTCTGCGAGAGAAAGATATTTTAAAATATATTTTTATTTGTTTCGAATTCTAATTTTTGAATTGGAATTTCTTTGTTATGAGTGTGTTATCGGATTTAATATAAAGTTCAATCGTGATTTTTTCCATTTTACACATATATCATCGGTTTTAAAATGAACTCCAATTTTGAATGTGTCGCTCTGCATTTAGGATATTGGAATTAATATAAACTCTGATTTTGTTTTTTTTCGTTCCACATATGTGTCAACGGAATTAATAAAAATTCTAATTATGAACGATTGTTCTGCATATGTAATATTGGAATTAAGAAAAATTCTGATTGTAAAACCTCCATTTTCTATTTTCTACGTGTTATATCGAATTTAAAGTGAATTCCAATTATGAATTTTCTATTCTCCGAGTGTTATTTTCGATTTAATATGAAATTTGATTTTACAACTTCCAATTTTGAATCAGAAATAATTTGAAATTTATGTCTTGCATGCTTTGCAAGTAATTGATGCTAATGTCGATTTTATGAATTTTGATTCCAAGTCAGAAATTATTTGAATTCATGTCTGAATTTGTTACATAAGGATTTGATACGACAATCCAATTTATAAACTTTTAATTATAAATCTAAAATGATTTGAAAATTTTACTACAAATAAACCGTATCGGGTTTTGATTTCTAATTTTGTTTTACAAGTGTGACATTGGAATTGCTCTTAACTTTAGTATTTATAAATTTTGATTTGTTTAATTATAAGTAATTTAGAATTTCCCTCCTATTTGTGTTGTATTGGATTGATATTATAAATTTCGTATTTTAATGTTTATTATTTAAAATTATTGTTCAGAATCTTGATTTGATAAGAATTCCAATTTTTGAATTAATTTGATATTTTGTTTTAACTATGATATTAGATTTAATACGAATTCGGGGTTTGGGCTTTCTGTTCGGTCTACATGACATCAGATTTAATACGAACTACGATATTATGAATCCTAAATTTTTATCGAAAGTAAATTGACCATTCTATTCTAATTGGTTATATCGAATTTGAAAATTTGTTTTGCATGTAATCCCCAATGAACTCAGATTTTATAATTTCCGATTTATAAATTAAGAATGATTTGAAATTTTATTTTTCTTTTGTCTATGTAGTGTCAGACCTAATCTAAATCTTGATTTTTACGAATTTTAATTTTGAATTAATCGGAAATATTTATTTTAAATTTGTTGTATGATTATTTAGCAACCTCGATTTCAAATAGTTTGTCAAAATTATTTTAAACATTGTAGAATTTTAAACATTGTAGAATTTTGTGCATTGAGATGAATTTCGATTTGAAGTCTGGTTTGATTTAAAATATTTGTTTTGAGTATGATGTGACTCTGGAATGTACTCTTTGACCTAAATGTGCGACACGTTATTTTAGGTTTTCTTCTGCCTCCGTGAAAGGAGTATGATTGAATTCTAATATGTTTTCTCTCTAATGATTTAGTCTCCATAAAACATCTATTTTTTGTCATATATTTTAATTTTTGAATGATTCCGTGAAACGATTATTAATGTTGATTTCTAATAAAGATGTTTCGTTTGAATTTTTGATTGGATTTGAAAAATAGTTATCTGGTATAAAGTCTAGAACTATCGAACAGTTATCTGGTATAAAGTCCAGGACTATCAAATAGTTTTTTGGTATAAAGTCCAAAAACTATCGAAGCATGACTCCTTGATACTCGTCGAGAAAAATAATCGGTACTGGTGTGTGCATAGGTGTGGAGTATCATGGGAAAGCTCCTACTTACTGAGCCTCTCAATGCCCCACGAGTGTCGGGGGGAACACCATTAGGTATCACGGTTCTAGTTTTCTCGTCACACGAATGAACCGATGATATGTGCATATGTTTCTGCATCAAATAATTTTTGACATTATTCTTTTTCTAACAAATAATTTCCTAAAAAAGATCATAATTGTTTACATATATTTTTGCTTAGCATTATTTTAGATTTTAACTCAACCTAAAGTATAGGGGGTTTTAAATTCTAAATTTATGCTTATTAGCCATGTTTTCAGGAAAAATATCAAATTTTTGAAATGATCTACATACGCTGCATTATATTTTCCATATGTGTACTTTCTAGGGTAAAACCTGGGATTATCATAGCACTCTATCTGGATACCCTCCGAGAAAAATAATCGGTACTGACGTGCGCATAAGGGTGGGGAGCATCATGGGAAAGCTCCTCGTTTTCTGAGCCTCTCGCTACCCCATGAGTGTCCGGGGGAACGTTGTTCGGTATCACGGCTCTAATATGTCTGTTATGTTTTAATTCGGAAAATTTATCTGATATCGAGATTAATATTCATATTTTGTTATCCAATCTTAAATTATGTGATCTATCGGATGGTTTAATTTCAAAACTTTCTGAATTGATCTATCTACTCTACTTTAATTTAATTTACTTTGATTTTATCCGATCATCATATTCTATATGATATGATTTATCCGAATTTAAATTAGTCAGATTTTGTTTAAAGTATTTTATCTAATCATAAATGATCGAATTCTGTTTACGAGTGGTTAATCTAATTATATTTTATCAGATTTCATTTTCTGAGTTTAGACCATCGAATTATGAGTTTTATCGGATAATGTTATCCGATTATAACTTAGTTAAATGTGCTTTTGAATGTTGTATCCGATTGTAAATCAACTGGATTCATGTTTGTTATCCGACTAACTGTTGGATTTTCTTCTCATTTTGTTGTGTTTCGAAAAGTATGTTTAGGTGAATTGCAAGGACGCAATTCATTTAAGGGGGGGAAGAATGTGACACCCTGTGTTCCGATTACACTCAACTTAAGAAGGTTAGTGGTAATTACACAAATTTAAATAATTTTTAGGGGGTTTTAAGGGATGAAATTCCCGTATTTGGTTAGAGCTCGAACGTAACGAACCAAAGAATGAGCGAAATGGAGGTTGTGACCTCGGGAAATGAGCTACATGGGCAGGACCCACTTTAAAAGAGTAAGATAATGTACCCATGTGGGGTCTAGTTTCGAAGGGCTCGTCGATACGAGTCCATTGGTACCAAGAACGTGCAATTCCGACTTCGGGATAAGAAGTTATCGCATTTTGATGTTGGAATTGTATTTGAATGAAATAATAATAAAATATTCAAGAAAGGACGGAATGGCTGATGTCATCTAGCCGAGCCGTGCCGAGTCGAAACTGAGCTGAGCCGCAGATGCCGCGCTGCATGATCGCAGCCGTCTGCTCGATGAGGATTTCGCGCGATCAAGCGGCTGACCGCGCGACGTGTGCAGCGCCATGACGCACGCATCACGTGAGCCCATGCGTGCATATCATGGCTTCCGTCGTACGCTCGCATGTCCTTCTCTTATAATTACTCATTTCTATTCATTCTTCCGGAGGAGTTTTTGAAGTCGTTCTGAGTCCATTTTCTTCCGTTCAAAAGGCATTCTTAGGTAGTTCGAGGGTGTCTATGCAATGGAAGCATCCATTCCTCAAGTTAGTGACCATATATGGGGGAAATGCCCTAGAGCAAGGGGAGGTTCTGTCCGTGGCCTATAGGCACGTGAAGGGTAAAGTGTCTCCGGGTAAGGGGAAGTTCTGTCCGTCGTGTATGGGCACGTGAACGGTAAAGTGTCTCCGGGTAAGGGGAAGTTCTATCCATCACCTATGGGCACGTGAAGGGTAAAGTCTCTTCGGGTAAGGGGAGGTTCTAACCATTGCCTACGGGCACGTGAAGGGTAAAGTGTCTTCGGGTAAGGGGAGGTTCTGTCAGTCGCCTATGGGCACGTGAAGGTCAAAGTGTCTCTTGGTAAGGGGAGGTTCTGCCCGTCGCCTATGGGCATGTGAAGGGTGAAGTGTCCCGGGTCAAGGAGAGGTTCTGTCTGTAGCCTATGGGCACGGAAAGAGAAAAGTATTTTGGAGTTAGAGGAGGTTCTATCCACCATCTCTAGACCTAAAAGGAGGGGATGCCCTAAAGAAACAAGCAACTCCGAACATCGCCACTTCCGAAACTGCAAGGGAGTACACTTTATGACCTAATTTAATATAATTTATATGCAAGCACATCTTAATTAGTAATATACTAATTAAGATATATAATTTGCTATGATCCGATATATGCTGATATGTTCCTATTTGATCTACTTTTATATGTTCTGTTGTGATCCAAATTACTCTAAAATGCTCTATTGTGATAAGATATACTCCGATATGATCTGATATGATCACATGATCGGATGAAATCTGATATGATCTCATAGAATCTTATATGATCCAACATGCTCTATTGTGTGTTCTACTCCGCTCTATGATAGAGTGGGATGTGTGATTTTGTTAATGTTCTGCTCCTCTATGTGAGATGTGTATTTTGCTGATTTATTTGCTTCTATTTGACTCTAATGATTTATAAGATTTCTGTCTAATTCTGAATGATTATTTAGATATAAGGATATACATATTTTAACGTATATGATTTTGTGATGCCTAATGCGTGTATTAGCCACTAGGCAGAACTACGTTTGGATCCGATCGTATTGGAATAATGATAGAGATGGTATCCAATACGTACGTAGGCAACCAATGATACAATAACGTTGGCCCGATCCAAATTAGTTATAAAATTAAGTTTGTTCTGACCTACACATAATGGAGCACTAAAGCTCCATAGTGCATAGACGAACATTTCGACTCTCACACACAGAGTATGCAGCTCTTGGTCGGTCAATTTTAATTTTTTTATTTATTTAATACACTCCAATTTGTGTCTTCTGAATAACCCCTAGTCCAGGTCGGGGTGTTACAGACCTGCACCACGAGTTGTCTTCTCCACGGCCGACCTGACACCTTCTGGCCTCTAGCGACCATAGTGGGTGAGAGCCAGGCATAATCAGATTGTGGCCTGGTGGCGATTCCAATGGTTCTAGGCTCGCCGCCTCCAATGGTTTGAGGCTTGCAACCGACTAGTGGCTTGCTTAAGCCAAAGTGCTTTTTTTTTTCCTATGATCTATCTGAGTCACCGCGGCGGTAGGCCCCCACTACCTAGCGATGGGCAAGGCTTGACCGAATCACCATTGCCTTGTGACTATGGGAACCTTGGTCCTACCTCGAGCCAGAGGCCATGCTACACTCCTTTGATGCCCACTGTTATATTTTTTTTCTACAAAAGATTTAATGGCAGTAGCCGCCGCGGCCAGGGCCAGCGCGACCGCCCTTCTTCAATGGTTAGGGGACTAGGTGGTCGACTCGTGAGGGATAGAAAACAACCATTTTTCTATACCCTTTCCTTTCTCTAAAAATTCATATACACGGCCCAATCCTTCTAATTCACCATCAAACTTGGGTTATTAGTGAACCTACCTCGCTACTTCCAGTCTTCGAGCTTGCTCCTCTCTGTCTTCTTCATTGACCGGACTCGCCAGAAACTCCATCGGTGACCTTCTTCTCTCTCTCCCACCTAAGGGGCAAAAAGCTCCCTGAAACAAGCCCAAGGTGGCCTTTTTATAAACATGGGGATTAGAAACCCTAATCCCCTTAGAAGTTGGGCCACAGTGTACCACTTGGGTGATATTTTAATAATTTATGTCGCTCTAAATAAATGGGCCCACAAAACAACTTAAACTACCCAAATACATGTCTAAATCAGGTAAATGGGCCATGTACGATATGTTTAACTTTGAACGGTCGCAACTCCCTCATCCGAACTCCAATTAGCGTATTCTTGGTGGCGTTTCAAAGTTCTTTCTGTCAACTTTCTAACCACATTTCAGCCACAAATTCTACCGGTTGCAGAAGTTATGATACTAAGAATATCAATGGGACAAACACCCTATTTTCCACTTGTTTAATTTTCAAAACCTAGGAAAATCTGGGACATTACAAAGGGGAGGCTATGTCCTTTACCGATGGGCCACGCGGTGAGAGAAACTTCCCAAGAAAAAGGTTGGTTTTGTCCATCGCCTTAGGGCGTTTAGAGAGTTAAACTTCCTTAGGAAAGGGGAGGTTCTATCCATCGCCTTAGGGCAATTAGAGAGATAAAGACCTCAGGAAAGGTGAGGTTTTGTTCGCCGCTTAGGGCGTAGAAAGTGAAAAGCTACTCCATGTAAAGGGACTTTCTATACACCACATTCGAGCATGCAAAGAGTGGTGCATCTTTGGAAAGAAAAAGTTATGTCCATCGCCTTTAGGCGTAAAGAGTGAGAAAAGCCTTGGGAAAGGGGAGCGTTCATCTGTCGCCTTCGGGCATAATGAGAGAAACTATTTGGAGCAAGAGGAAGCTCTACCTGCCATCTCCGAACTTAAAGGGGAAAACACCTTAAAGGAAGGAACAACTCTGAATGCCTCTACTTCTTGAACTATAGAGGAATAAGTGTTTTTTATCTTTTGATTTAATATATTATTGTATGAATGCATGCATTAATTAAGATATATATATATATATATATATATATATATATATATATATATATATATATATATATATATATATATATATATATATATATGATATGATATGATATGATTTGATTTGATCTGATGTTTTTGGATATAGTTTGATCTAATATGATCTGATATGCTCTGTTTTGGTTGGATATGCTTCGATTCGATATGATATGATATGATATGATTTAATATGGTTGAATGAGATATGATCTGATCTGATAGGATCCAATATGCTATGATGTGTTTTGCTCCACTTTGCGATAGAATGAAATGTGTGCATCCACTAATTTGTTAGCTTCCATTTATCTCCGATGATTTCCATATCTCCGATTAATATTTGGATATACATATTTTAGTGTATAGGATTTTGGATTGCTTGATGCATGTATTAGCCATTAGGCAGAACTATGTTCTAATCTGATCATATTAAAATAACAATATAGATGTTATCCAATACGTACATAGGCAACGAACGGTACAACAATGTTGGCCTTATCCAAATAAGTTATGAGTGCTTAATTTCCATAGTATGTAGAGGAATGTTATGGCTCTCACACTTATACTCTGCCACTCTTGGTTTATTGATTTACAATTAATTTACTCCAATTTTGTGTTCCGAACCCCTGGTCTACGTCGGTTTTCAGTTTGGGGTGTTAGAAACATACCAAGGAATTCACGTTAAAATACTAAACGATTCATCACAATTAAAAGAGTACATACCTTTCATATTAATCATTCCATTCATGAGCAAAACCCTTCTAAAAAGTATTTTAGACACTATGACCTCCTCTAGGAGCTCCACTCTACTAGCTATTGGGCCATCACATTACAACCTCAGTTCTTTGAAGTCTACCTCTCCCCATCCATGCTATAAAGTAAAGGCTCACTAGGGCTCTCTTACCCTAGTGTTGAGATGTCGACTTTCCATGATCATCGAAACCTCATGTATTGCACATCGCATGACCAATTATCTTTTAATGATATAATCCATTCAAACACGACTTTGGACCAGAGAAGTGGTTCTACATAACTCCTGTCCTAAGAGAGCTAGAAGACCTTGGTCCTATTTCATACCAAACCATTTCCATCTACATGACTAACGACTTACTTTTGGAGCCAAGTTAGCAAGGGTTCCTGCGACCTTGAATGTCATATGCATAGTCTCTGGGTACATATTCATCACAATCAAGAGTCTCATACACATGCATTAGTGTTTACTAACCCCTAAGTAATACGTCCATAATTGATCATTCATCTACAACATATAATACATCAAAACCATGTAATATTATTTATCATTACTATAACATATTGTAGTTATAATCACAATGAAATCCACAAATCACATATTCCATCAACAACCATGCCAACATGTCAGTTATCCCATCGATGACCATCGGTGGGTTTATCAACATGTCCAACCCTGCTGACAGTGGTTATGAGGTTCTACTGGTAACCTCGTGGATGGATGAGTTTCCTTGCCTATAATCATCGGTGAGTTCATTGACATGTTGAACCTTACCAATGATGTACTAAAATAATGTTTAGTTAAATGTTTTTAAATCTTTAATTGCAATCCTATTTTGTGCTTATATGTGCTATTTATGTTTTGAATAGGTTAGTTGGACCTTAGTTGTGTTTACATGTTTAAATGGGCTTCAACAAGATCTAAGTAGAAGAAGAAGTGAAGCCCAACTACCCAAAGCTATTTAAAAGTCAATAATGGGCTCCTAATGGTCTAAACATGCATGGAATGGTCAAACACATCCTTTTAGACCCGTTGGATTTGAGATTTACATCAAGAGAACTAAAATTTGAAAAAAGCTGATTTGGACAGATTGACACAGATTTTGTATTTTGACCATATCTTTCTATGTATATTTAGGATGGATACAATTCTGGTGGCATTGTAAAGACGACTTCCATGGTTACAATTGTTATTTCATGAAGAAATTCCAAATTCCGAAGATATATGGGTCGAATCTAGCATGAAAATGGACAACTAGTTAACTAACCCGAGGCCAGCACATGGAGAATCTTCTCATTGGTTGTGATTGATACATATAAGGAAAGACAATGAGGTTGATTAGATAACTAAAGGAATACTAAAAGATACTTATTTGCTAAATAAATCATTAATTTATTTAATTAATTTAGAATCTAATCATTACAAAAGAAGCAATCAATCAAGATGGAATATAGAGATATGATTGGACTTTCGTTTTTGAAGCAACCCGTTCTACTCCTATAAATAGAAGGGTGGACGTGATAGAGACATCATTCTCTCATCTTTGGAGCTCTCTTCCCCTATTTTCTTCTCTCATTTTGTAGCTTTTATTTTAGTTTTGTGTAATGGCGTTCTAAGCACTTGGTTAAGGCTAAGGATGAAGCTTGTACTTGATGTTTAATGACTATTTTGATTAAAGTAAGTTCTTTATCATTTTAAATTGATATTTCATATTTAAGGAGTTTATAATCTATATAATTATTTGATTCGGTGTCGACAAAAAGTACGTCAAATGCTTATAATTCCCTGTGATTATATACTTAATGCTTTCACGTAGTAAACAATCAATTACTATTGTTCTATTTCAAAGTTCTTTAAGAGATAAATTTTCTGATTGAGACGAATTTTAATTTGATCTTAATTGAGTTATCATTTGAATCAAATATACATTAGAGATTTATTACAAGTGGATTTCTGATGCTTTAGCACTTTCTCTTTGATTGTCTCTTATTCTCTACTTTACCTTCCTTCTCTATTCTATTTTTTTTCGTAATAGTTTTCTTTGTCACAAGGCTTTCCCTGTGGATCGACCTTGCTTACTATAGTTGACAAGTAAAAAATAAATCCGAATTAGACTACTTCATAGTCTTGGTTTAGACGTAACAACATCCAACAGAGATATTAGAGCCTATCGATGACCTTTCAAATGGGTCGGCACCCCCACCGATGACCATTTGATGAGTTCACTGGCATATCTAACTTTACCGATAGAGATATCAGATTCTATTAGTGACTTCACAAATGGGTCGGCACCCTCACCGATGACCATCGGTGAGTTCATCGACACGTCGAACCTTACCAACAATGAAATAACACTATTATGTCATTCTCACCAATGCCTCATTGATGCGTCATTCACACTACTATTCATCTTCCTCCTTCCACTGGTGCAATCACTGACATATCCGTAACTCCACCGATGATCAGAATCATGAACATATGCTCTCATTCATTCCATAAACCATATTTGTGTATAAACTCATTGGAAATCTTTCTTCAAAGAAGAAATCTGTTAAAACAATGGATTTGCTACTGAAGACTATAAAACTCAAAAATTTCACTTCAATTATCAATATGTCAAACACAAATCATGAATCATGTGAAGAAAATCCAAAACTACATGAATTCTGTAAAATCTTAAATTTAGAATGCAATCCGACCTTGAAACGCGAGTGCCACTCAAACTTCCAGCGTTTGCTTCACTCCCAAACCCCACTAAAGGCATTTTAGCCTTTATCTTGATTAGGCATTCTCCCCCCAATCCAAAGCCAACCAATCTCTCTTGATTAACCTTCATTAACCTCAATTTATCAATACATTACTAACACATTAATAATAAAAGCATGCATTAGAGTTAGTAAACATAAATAACATGAGCTCACACAAGTCTATTAATAATAAACGGAGGCCCATTGCACTCATTTGCAGGGCTAGGGCTAGACAAATTCAAGCACAAGAATGTAAATAACTCCTACGTATCATGCAAGTTACGTATATAATACCCTAGTAGTTTAATGTAAGGTGTTGCTTACACATGTATTACACTACCTTAAACCTAGGGAATGAGGGTTATTCTCTCTCTTTACCATGACACTGTGACCTATAAAGGTCTTTGTGCCACCTATGGTCACACCCCATCTATTTGAAGTCTTTTATTATCATTATATGGTACCCTCACTCTGCTCTGGTTAGGGTATTTGTTTCCGTAAAAATAGGGTAGACTGCCCCTAAGGGCATTGAGGTAATCTACTTACATGCGGTAATGTCCTCTCCTTTGATTCATATAGATCACCTCACGCTCCTTCCTTCAATTTCATGTTCACTACAACAAAACTCACTATTAGCACTGTATGAGTAATGTATCCATCGCTAATACTTATTAGTGACGCATAAAAAGTGTCGCTAATAGTTAATAGCGACGCATAAAAAGCGTCGCTACATGCATCGATAAAACTGTAGTTGCTACTGCGCATTAGCGACGCTTAACTTCAAGCGTTGCTAAAAGTCTATTATTACCGACATATATTTATACGGTGCTAATGAATTTGCTTTTGCGACACATAATTAAGCATCAATAATATTAAATTATTAGCAATGCATAGTTCTATATGTCGCTAATAAATGGTTATTAGCGACACATAATTATGTGTCGCTAATAATTTCAAAATATGTAAAAATAATAATAAAAAGCTTATTAGCGACGCTTGATAAGCGTTGCTACTATAAAAAATATTTAATATACATATACGTATACATATATATATATATATATATATATATATATTATTAGTGACGCATAATGATACGTGTTGCTAAACACCAACTTGTTTTTAAAAAAAAGGCCGTCGGTGGCAGGCCTGGCGGGGTAGAGGGAGGTGGTCGGATTCCGACGGGGTGCCGGAATCACGCCCCCTCCTTCCCTTCTCTGTTGGGGGACTGGGTGAGGGGGTCGGAGGCCGCCCCTCTCTGTGAACAGAGACGGAGGGGAAAGAGGGGGGGACTGGGGCTGGCGGACGGTAGAGATGGTGGAGGACAGCGACGGGGAGGCTGGCGGCGGAGCCGGAGGAGAGAGGGGCGAGGGCGCTTATATTTTTTCCCACGTGGTTAAAATGTTTCGCCTACGCAAGCAAATTTTTTACCCGCACGGATTAAAAAACATGTATTAGCGATGCAAAATATATGCGTCGCTAATACACTAGTTATTAGCGACACATAAGATATGCGTCACTAATACACTAATTATTAATGACGCATAAAATATGTGTTGCTATAGTCTCTCTTCCTCTTTCTCTCTCTTCTCTCTCTCTCTCTACCCTCTCTCCCCTCTTTCTCTCTCTCTCCTCATCCTCTCTCTCCCCTCTTTCTCTCTCTCTCCCCTCACTCGATCTCTCTCTCCCCTCTTTCTCTATCTCTCTCCCCTCAGTCTCTCTCTCATTCTCTCCCCGTTCTCTCTCTCTCTCTATCTCTCCCCCCTCTCTGTCTCCCCTCTCTCTCCTCTCTCTCTCCCCTCTCTCTCTTATTTAATTTTTAAAAAAAAGATTGTAGTAGTGACGCATAGCAGTATGCGTCACTACTACATTACTGGTATGTGTCGCTCCTATACTCGGGTAGTAGCGGCATATAAAGTTATGTGTCGCTACTACTCGAGTATAGTAGCGACGCATACTATTATGCGTCGCTACTATACATTTTTTTATTTTTCAAAATGTTCAAAAATAATTTATAATTAAAATTTTTTCTACCCCTATTTCTCTCCCTCCTCTCTCTCCATTGTTTCTCTCTCCCCTCTTTCTCTCTCTACCTTCTCTCCCCTCATCCTCTCTCTCTACCCTCTCTCCCCTCTCTCTTCTCTCTCTTCCTCTCTCTCTCTCTTCTCTCTCTCCTCCTCTCTCTTCTCTCTCTTCCTCTCTCTCTCTCTTCTCTCTCTCCTCCTCTCTCTTCTCTCTCTTCCTCTCTCTCTCTCTTCTCTCTCTCCTCCTCTCTCTTCTCTCTCTTCCTCTCTCTCTTCATTTTCAAACACTTCTACCATAGCGGTAACGCAGACGGACTCCGTCACTCAGGTGTGTGCCCTACCCAAACTCCACCTCTCCAATCTGCAACCTTCCACTAGCAACGACTTGTCAGACTCGAAATGTGTGAGCAACAATAGGTCTCGCTCGAAAGATGTTTCAGCCATCTTAGTAAACTATTTACTTTACTTGTTTTGCTAACAATCTATTTGAATTTTGTCGCTCAGGTTTTTGGGTTTGAGCAAAAGAAGTGATTTCTTGAAAATGGGTATAAACTAAACTAGGAAACTAACGTGAAATAGGGTATAAACCAAACTAGGAAAGCTAATTGAATTAAGCTTTAACTAAACTATGAATCTCAAAACTTCTTAAAATCGAATTATTAGTAACTAGGAATATATTGAACTAGTCGTCATAAATCCTAATCAAATTAGAATTATTCAAAACTAGGAAAGACCAAAATATGTATAATGCGGCAGGTCCATAACATAATATTGATGTATGTAGTACTCTATGTTCCCCCAGTTTAAACTTTTAGGTATAAAAGTTGTCTAAAATGGATTTAGAGCACAAGGTCTGGGATTCAATTAATTATAAGTTGAATAATCATTGTTCTACCCAATGTGTTTGTGTTCCTGTGATGCCTAATTGAGCTGGTGCTTGTGTGGGGAAATATTGTGTAAGGGTGTTAAGGGAGTCAATCCAGCTTGACTCTGCTCAAGGCATGCCTCAACTTAGTTCAGCTTGAAGCTTTAACATGGCCTGGGTTAAACTGCTGAACCAGCATGACTTGTGGTCTAGGAGATTCAATTTTTACCTTTTATATATATATATATATATATATATATATATATATATATATATATATATATATATATATATATATATATATATATATATATATATATATATATATAATAAAAGTAGAAGAGGAGCATATCTGAGCTGAGATCAAGCTTGACTTTATTGAACGACCTCAAGCTCGACCAGACGTGGGCCTGAATTTAAGTCGGCGTGGATCATTAGAACCCCTAGTGTTGATATACAGTGTTAGTCCATTCCTCATCAGTTTAAAATCTTAGTTATTGATGCTAGAGATATATTGTGTCATCTGTAGCTATCTAACAAGTAAAATGATATATTGTGGCATCTGTTGTTTGAGAAGAGATGACCTTCAGCAGTTGCATGTAAACACCCCTAGTTATTGTTAAATGCAATTTAAAGAATAGCCGAGATCTTATTTGTTGATGTAACTTGTATCAATTTTTTATTGCTCCTGTAAGACTTGAACAGAACCTTCTAATACCCTGAAGTTAGCCAATTGATATAAAAGCTAAGTTGAGAGGGAGAGGACTAACCATGTATATAAACTAGTCGTCTTACCAATATGACAACACACAAGATTTTATGAGTGCCTTAATTCTACATTTTAATAATTGGGATTATGGGCTTGGACTGTTTCGAATTGGAGGAGATTTCAAGATTTAGGCAATATCAATAGCGGAAGATCAATTACTTAAGAAAGTTGTAGAATTGTGGACACTTTGTATTATTTGAAGATTTATATATAGAGTAAACTATTATAAGAGATCAAATTAACTGAGGGTTAAGGTTCATAAGAGAGTGTCATTCTTCTTAAAAGGCCAACTGAAAAGTTATTCTTTTTTGTGTAAGTATCTTTGTGTAATTGCTTTTATGTATATGTAATTGGTTGATAAAAGTGCTATTTTACTCCATTTTCGGATTTGCTATGTGAGACATCTGGATCAAAAGCTTGGAGCTCGTCGGTTTATCCTTCTTTCTCCAGCTTGCTACTCTGCCAAAACCCTGAAGTAGAAGCAATTTGCGCACCTCCTAATGTAGGAGTAAGATCTACTATGAGAATGCTTCTAAATTGATGCTTAGCTTTTCTAAGGTTTGTGACCAATTTGTCGAGGGTTTATGGAAAAGATGAATAAGTGAGAAGACGCACAGATCTTTGGTTGAACATCCATATGGTGTCCGCAGACAATTGGGATGTGGTGACGATGATGACGATAGAGAATGACCATCATTTGAATCTTGAATACTAAATTTGTGAAAGTTATGGACTTGAGTTGAAAGCTTTTTCGCTAATGCACATCACAATTGTTGCATTATGTCACAATATTTTGCTTGCATATTTAGATTATGTTATTTTAGCTTATGTTGTTAGTATAACCTGTAGATTCCTGTTATGATTATCATGAAAGCTATGGAAATAGAGAGCGATCAAGAAGTAGTGCAATCGCTCGGGTGAGATCCTCGTTATGGTGCTCTCCTTCTTCCATCTATTCAGGTATTTTGGAGTCCAAGTGTCCTCCAGTTGATAAACTCTTCCAAAATCTCTCTGTTGAAAATGTCTTAATTAGGAACTTACCTATTATGGGTGTAATATGTTAGAAGTGGGCATTATATTAATTGGGTTGAGCTTATATCTTTTAGATGGGCAAGATAATATATGTGGGTCAAGTCCATATTACTCATGTAGGTCAAGCCCATATAGTAGAGAAAGCCCAAGCCCACTTTGTGTTGAATTAGAATAATACATGTGAATTGGTTAAAGGAGTGAATAGTCCCACATCGCCTAGATAAAGGTGATGGTGTTGGTATATAAGGCATTAGTTTGGCCTTTCATATTAGGCCCTTAGGCCAACCTACTTTTGTTGGGGAGAGAAATGTTAGACCCATGCACTTAAGTGAGCTAACGCGCGCGCCGCCGTCTGGACGGCCGACTCGGCTCGATTCGGGTTGGGTTGGGTCAACATGATAATATTTTTGGGACAAATTCATTTGGTTTGGTTTTCTATTTATTTGGTTTGGTTTTCTCTTAACCAAAATGGGTCCAGTTTGTTTTCACTAAAGATTGTGTCCTTAACGGATGGACGCATCCGTTTGAACGGGAAATGGTGTCTTCAACGGGATTTTCTATAAAATCATTTAAAACGATTTCTGCAAAAATCCAATTTGGGATTTCCGTCTGTTTCATTTCTGTGAGAGCATACACACTATGGTTTGCTGCATGTACTATGTTGGAGGTGCTCCTACGGTACATGGTTGATCGTCTTATCATGGGAGGCAGACGCCCAAGAGTCCTAAACACCATTAAGGAGGGCAAATTCTGTCTTAAGGACAGAGCGACTTGCTTGATTCGATCATAATCATTCTAGTAAGATTTCTCATCACAAGGCAAATGTACGAAAATAACAATCTTAAGACATGATTTTTACATATTTTTGTACTTTACTGTTATACATGCATAATAGTATATATCCATACTATTTTCTTGTTTTTTTTCAAAATTTTACTATTCCCTACGTAAAATTTTGAATTTTTTTTTGTAATGTGCACAAATTTTTGAGAATTTTCCCATGCGTAAATTTCTGATTTTTTTTACTGTTCCGTGTAAACTATTTCGAATTTTGACTTCTGTGAGTAAACAGTGGAACAAAGAAAAAATCTTTCATCCTTATAGTTCTCGGAAAATTTCTCTAAATTTTATTATACTGTGCTTAAAATTATGAAATTATACTATTCTGGGCATAGTTTCTGGAATTTTACTATTCTGGACGTGAATGTTTGAAATATTACTGTTCTATATTTAAATTTCTTGTAACGTTACTGTTCTACATGTAAATTTTGAAAAATTTTCATGCATGAAATTTTCAAAAATTTTCATTCTGTGTGAAACATTCGAATTTTGTACTGTTTACTGTTAGAATTTCGAATTTCAACTGTTCTACGTCAATAGTTTGAAATTTTACTATTTAGGACGTAAAATTTCTGGATTTTACTATTCATAAATTTCTGAAGTTTACTATTTGTAAATTGGAAAAAGTTTAAATGAGCCCAGGCTCATATAAACCTACGTGAACCCGGGCTCTTTGGGCCGTCGGATTTACATTCGGCGACCCATAATACTCATGGGTTTAAATACCCATCCGACGACCCATAGAGCCTGGGCTCACGTAGGTTTATATGAGCCCGGGCTCATATAAACGGGTCTCTTGTAAATTATACTATTCAGTGCGTCAACTTCATAGTACTGTGCCTAGGTTTCAAAATTCACAATTTTGTATAGATTTGAAATTCACTGTTCTGTGCATCGATTTCGAAATTTACTATTTTGTGCATCGATTTCAAAATTCATTGTTCTATGCATCAATTTTGAAATTCATTATTCTCTGCATCAATTTCAAAATTCACTGCTCTGTGCATAGATTTCGAAATTCACTGTTCTGTGCATCGATTTCAAAATTCACTATTTTTTTAACCGAGTTAATCTTCTATTCATTGGAACAGAAATGGTTGCTGGAGGTACCCACTTGACTTTGGTACTTATTCCCACTCTGGTGACTACTCCTCTTCAAATTAAAGGGGAAAAACAAAAAAAGTTCAGTGATGCAGATTTCAAACGATAGCAGCAGAAAATATTGTTCTATCTCACCACACTGAACCTAGCCCGATTCCTTCAAAAGGAAGTACCCATTCTCACTGAGGAGAAACGGGAAGACAAGACGGCTGTTGCAACAGTAGATGCATGAAAACATGCGAATTTCTTATACCGTAATTACATCCTTAACGGGTTGGACAACACATTATATAATGTGTACAGTTCGATGACAAGTGTCAAGGCACTGTGGGAGTCATTAGACAAGAAGTACAAGACTGAGGATGCTAGAACGAAGAAATTCGTGGTCGGCAAATTTCTGGACTTCAAAATGGTGGACTCTAAAACTGTGATTAGTCAAGTTTAAGAACTCTAAGTTATCCTGCATGATATTCATGCGGAAGGCATGACTTTAAGTGAGTCTTTCCAGGTGGCAGTTATAATAGAAAAATTACCACCTTCCTGGAAGGATTCCAAGAACTACTTAAAGCATAAGAGAAAGAAGATGAACATGGAAGATTTGATTGTGAGGTTAAGGATTGAAGAGGACAACTGCGCTTCTGAAAAGAAAACCAGGGGTCATGGCATGGAAGCCAAGGTCAACGTTGTGGAACAAGGCCATAAAAGCAATAGCTTCAACAACAAGAAGAGGAAGCATCATGCTGGACAATCGAACAATGACTCTAACAAAGCCAAATTCAAGGGCAAGTGCTACGTGTGTGACAAAATGGGCCACAATGCTAAGGATTGTCGCAAACAGAAAAAACAAGATGATTCCAAGAAGAAGAATGCACAAGCCCACATGACTCAAGTGGAGACTCTCTCCACCAATGTGAATGACATCAACCTTTCCGCCGTAATTTCGGAAGTGAACATGGTCACGAACACTAAAGAATGGTGGGTGGACACCGGGGCTACTAGTCATGTTTGCTCTAATAGGAAGATGTTCTCCACTTATCAGCCCATGGAGAATGGTGAATAGCTATTTATGGGCAACTCCTCTACTGCGAAGGTTGAAGGACTTGGAAAGGTCATGCTGAAGATGACTTCAGGCAAAGAGCTCACACTCAACAATGTGCTGCATATGCCGGAAATTCGAAAGAATTTAGTGTCCGGATCCTTGCTGAGCAAGAATGGCTTCAAGTTGGTTTTTGAGTCAGATAAATTTGTCTTGACCAAGGGAGGGTTGCATGTGGGCAAAGGGTACCTAAATGAGCGGCTTTTCAAGCTAAATGTACTCACTATTGTACCTATTTCTGTTATTAAAAATGCAAATGCTTCTTCCTCGTATATGATTGAGTCATGTGATGTGTGGCATGCTAGATTAGGACATGTTAATTATGATGCTCTACGGAGATTAATTAATATAGAATATCTGCCTAAGTTTAATATTGACTCAAGTCATAAATGTGAAACTTGTGTGAAATCAAAATTAACAAGGAAATCTTTCCAAAGTATTGAGAGATGTACTGAACCTCTTGAGTTAATTCACAGCGATGTCTGTGATTTAAAACTTGTTCAAACAAGAGGAGGTAAAAAGTACTTTATTACATTTATAGACGATTGCACTCGTTATTGTTATGTCTACTTGCTGAGAAGTAAAGATGAGGCTATCAGCATGTTTATATTATATAAAACAGAGGTTGAGAATCAACTTGGCAAGAAAATCAAAATTCTAAAAAGTGATAGGGTGGGGAATATGAATCACCTTTTGGTGATTTTTGTTCACGACACGATATTATACACCAAATGACGACACCCTATCCACCTCAGCAAAATGGAGTTGTTGAACGGAAAAATAGAACGTTAAAAAAAATAATGAATGTCATGTTAATAAGTTCTGGGTTACCCCAGAACATCTGCTTTCAACAAATTATATTCTCAACAAAATACCTCATAAGAAAACCTTGCAGACACCATATGAATTATGGAAAGGTCGAAAGCCTTCCTACAAATTCTTAAAAGTGTGGGGGTGTTTGGCAAAAGTGGCGGTCCATAATCCCAAGAGCATTAAAATTGGACCAAAGACCATTGATTGTGTATTCATTGGTTATGCCAATAATAGCAATGCATATCGCTTTCTTGTTCATAAATTGGCTATTCCTGATGTAAATGTCAATATTGTGATTGAATCCAGGAATGCTTCGTTTTTTGAAAATATTTTTCCATGGAATTCTACACAAAAGGAAAGTTCTCTTAAAAGAACTTTGGATGTTGAAAAGGACAATAGTGAAGACCAAGAGGGAGATGATGATGAACCTAGACGTAGCAAACGTGCTAGAACATCAAAATCCTTTGGTCCAGACTTTCTAACTTATTTGTTGGAAAATGAGCTTCAACGCTTTAAGGAAGCCATGTCATCTCTTGAAGCACAATATTGGAAGGAGGCAGTAAAGAGTGAAATTGAATCCATTATGTAAAATTATACTTGGGAGTTGGTGGATCTACCACCAGGGAGTAAACCTTTAGGATACAAGTGGATATTCAAGAGGAAGATGAAGGCTGATGGATCAATTGACAAATATAAAGCTAGACTTATTATCAAAGGATACAAGCAAAAGGAAGGTCAATATTATTTTGATACATATTCACCAGTCACAAGGATAACTTCCATTAGGATGTTAATCGCTATTGCTGCTTTGTATAATCTTAAAATACATTAAATGGATGTGAAAACTGCATTCTTGAATGGTGACTTGAATGAGGAAATTTATATGCAACAACCTGAAGGGTTTGTTGTACCGGGTCAAGAAAATAAAGTGTGCAGACTTGTTAAATCTCATTATAGGCTTAAACAAGCACCTAAGCAATGGCATGAAAATTTTGACAAAATGATGATGTCAAATGGATTTAAAATTAATGAATGTGACAAATGTGTTTATGTAAAAGACATACCTGATGGCTATGTCATTGTATGTCTTTATGTGGATGATATGCTAATTATTGGTAGCAATGATAATATCATTAAAGCTACTAAGAAGATGTTGAACAAACAGTTTGACATGAAGGATATGGGTGTTGCAGATGTCATACTAGGGATAAAAATCACTAAAACATCTGATTGATATGTATTATCTCAATCTCATTACATTGAGAAAATCTTAGAAAAATTTAATCAGAATGATAATTGTCCAGCGAGAACACTTGTGGATGTGACATTGCACTTAAGCAAAAACACGGGTGAAAGCATATCACAACTTACAACAAAATTTACCTTACAAAGCGCTTACATCCACTCTGGAATCTTTACAGAATATAGGGTTCAGAGTAGCTTCTGAAGCCCTAACTTTGTACTCAGACAGGTCCGACATCTTACAACACATTCATCACATCAATACCTGCAATAGGGTGTTAGCGAGTCCAAAAGACACCATTCTGAACCCGTAATCATCATACTGAGTTCACGAGGATGTCTTAGGGATAACCTCAGCACAAACCCTAAGCAAGTGATAGCTAGACCTCAAGTCCCATCTTCGGTGACCATAACTTACTAAAAGGTACTCCAACCTGTGCAAGAGACTTATTCTCAAAAGTTGCTCAATTAAACATACAATGTCGATGCATAAACGTAGGCTACAACCTACTTCTTCATCGACACAAATCCAACATACCCCCAAGACCATACTCTTGGTCCAATCAATCCTCTTAAACATAAGTTCCGTCAACTCATCCTTGAGTTCGATCCACTCTAACCGGTCATCTCGCACGATGCCCTAAAGGTACACAGTGCATTAAGCACTAACTCAACAAACTCCACCATTCACTTAGGCAGAAAACCCGTAGATCATCAAGGAAAGTGTCGGGAAGATCCCTGACAATGTCTAGCTCTTCTAGACTAAATCCCTGAAAAACTTCTCAAACAAGCTTCCAAAAGGCTCTACAACCTTTAGTTGCGCATCACCTGGCCTTAACGGTTCACCCAAAGCATAGGGCTGACCGTTTTCAAACACCCTGTGTGCGACATTTAAACCTTCAGAGCACACGAACAACATTTATTTCTTATGATGGTCTGCCACTACTCTTTGAGTGGCCAACCAATCATCAAATCCACACCGAAAACACACTCTCCTTCCCAAAATCTTACGTGATAACCACCACACTCACTAGTGTCGAGTAGTTAACTCAAAGGCCGTCCAAAATCTTGGAGGCATGAAACTCATCCTTTAGACCGTTCTTAACCATAAATTTCCTGAAGGAGGTGAAAAGAGTCTCAAACTCTACCACTTACATACTCCCTTGCCTCCAGCAAAAAGGGAAATCAAATCCTTCCGACAACAAAGGTCATGAAAACGTACTCTATCTAGGTCATAAGCTGACCAAATAGAAAAAGTACGTCTGACAGATTTTTCACTAGTCAGAACGTAAGTGGCCATAACCACTCTCCGATCATCTGGAGCTTACAAAACCTCAACGAGGTGCTTCGTACTCTCAAATCAAACACTAGCAACATCCGGCTCTCTTAACAGCCATTAAAAGTGCTAGCCAACCTTTCCGAAACACAACAAATCCAAAAGCAGCCAATGGCTCTCTGCAGCCAAAGAACGTGCGATCTAACCACCCGAATTTCTCGGTGGTTGACGCACTTTGGCTCAACTCTGCCCAAAGGCAGAAACAAACGGAATCAAGGGAAAACAATCACCTTGACCCTTTCCAAAACCAAATCTCAACTTACTCTTACATGCCACGACTCTGGACTTACGACTGTTATGGACTTGTAGTCGGATTGCCTAGACTCCGATACCAACTGTAACGCCCGAGATTTTTCATACATTTTCCTTAAAATTCATGAAAATTTTTTTTAAAATTTTTAAATCGGAGTAAAACTGACGAAATCAAAACCCGTATAAACAGTTTATAATTTAAAACATCATACGGTTAAACATCGTATCGCCAAATCAAATCTCCTCAAGCGCTACTAAAAAACAAACGTACGACTAAATTACCATGATCATGGATTTTCAAATACAAATAACTCCCATGCGTCCCCGAGTACAAGTCCCATAAACAGTCTACTATCTGATCCAAATTAAAAGTCCAGAAGGTATAAACATTTAAATCTGACCAAATACATTAGATCGTGGCACCAATTATACTCTCATTGAGTCAAATATACCTGAGTCGAGGGGGAAACAATCCTCCGTAGAAATGAGCATCCATCTCCAGGAGCTCACAGCGCATACCTGCAAAAGCCTCCCGAACCACGGGGCTAAAAATAGTAGGGTGAGTATTTTCATACTCAGTAGGAAAATACCCAGTAGGGGAAATCCCAAATGGTGAACTCAATAAGTTCATAAAAATACATGCGTTCATGCAACTCAAACATGAAGCAGATAACATATAACAATCGTATACATATGCATATAATCACGCATAGCACACCATCTAACCAAACTTATACAAACACCCTTAGACAGGGTCTTACAAACATACTCGTACCATCGCACGCTAACTCATACAACTTACACGTACTTGTACGACCTTACTCGTACAATCTTACACTTACTCATACGACTTTGCTCGTACAGTCTTACACTTACTCGTACGACCTTACTCGTACAGTCTTACACTTACTATCATACTCATACTCACTCTTACAGTCGTGCTCATACTCACTCTTACAGTCGTGCTCATCCTCATAATCATACGCTTACTCAGAAACGTACATACTCATACTCTTACTCATACTCATACTCATACTCTTACTCATACTCTTACTCATACTCATACTCATACTATCGACCACTGAAGCTCATTACAACTAATAAGCTCCAGCGTCGAAAAGGAAAAGAATGCCACTGGGGCATCACCTTAACCTCCGGGGAGTAACTAGACGCCATGGACTTTTCCGAAGGTAAGGCACACCTATGCTCATGGGGCACAGGATCAAACAGGTAAGAGTAGATCCATGATACTACTTACCTGAGCGCGCAAAAATACACCCACATAAGGGGTCATACAATTGCCCACATATAAGGGGTCTTATAGTGCCATACAATTGCCCACCATAATGGGTCTTATAGTGCCAGTGCCACTCTTGGGCAGAAACATACAGTGCCACTCTTGGGCAGAACATACAGTGCCATCTATAGGCAGAAACATACAGAGTCCACAAAGGGCGGAAACTTACAGCGCTCTCAACAGAGCAACAAACGTCTGGGCTTAATAGCACACAGACCAAAACAAAGCATACATCGCTCTCAATAGAGCATCAGACGTCTGGTGCTCTATATAGCACACAGACAAGATCCCGCAGGATAACCACCATGGCAAGACACAAGAAGTGCTCAGCCGACTCATTATTGGCTAGCTCAAACACATAACTTAATCCGTCGAACCCTCAGGTCTCAAACTCACAACGCTATCATTAGCTTTCTTATAATTTAAGTTTGAATTAAGTATATTATGCAGTACAATTATGCCACACAAACTCAGTCCTCGACTGATCAAACTGAAGCTGAGCCCGATCCGAACCCTAGTTCGTCGGGGCAGCAGACTTCACTTACCCTTCCAAGTCACACATAACCCACCGTACAAAGATCCTTACGTAATCATACAACCTCTTCCATCCACCTTACAGTCCAAACATCTTACTTACATCGTCAAACTGAGCTCCTCATAGTAAATCCCCGTTATCAACCTCTTACTTAGTACCTCACTTATTATTCTTACTTTTCACTTCATAATATGTATGTTATGCTTGTACAATTATGCACACTCTTACTGTCTAACAAACCCTCATAAGGATCCAAGCCTAAGTCTTCTTACTTACCGAACCCCTGATGTACGCTCCAAAACGATCCACTCCATTCCTCGCCTGTCACACTTACGCCCGCCGTCTTTTGTCACACGCTTACACATCCACATCCAACTTCGTACCAAACCCTTACCACTCTTACCGTCCATCGCCCATAACTCTGCCCACACAGCCCACATACGTAACTTACTCACAATTGCTAGCCGTCACTAGCACGTACATCATACACATACAAAGCACATTAACATATTTGCTAGCCATCACTAGCGCATACAAATTCTACATACATAAAACATACGTACAACTCATACATATCAATCATACTTCAGCTCATATGCATGTCATATGTATCTAAACATACCATATAATCATGCTTATATGCACATCATGCAATTCCTAGCATGCTACTACTCATTCAAGCATGCTATCATGAAATTACGAGTTCAAAGCACCCCTACCTCGTAATCATGACGTTTGATGGCGAGCATATGATGGTGGCGGCGTCGGTGGCGGAGTTGGCGGCCAAAACCGTTGTCTAACTGAGAGAGCTGATGTCCCGAGGTTTCAGGAAGCGCCAGAACTACTCACGGCCAACACAGGGGTGACACACATCAATGCGGAAAATCCGCGATCCACGGCGGCACACTAGAGGTGGCCGGAAGAAAGGTCGTGCCAATGAGTGGCAGGTGCGACCGAATGTCCAGGTGTACACTAAAATTCAACCGGTGGTTGAACCATACTCAACCGGTCACAAGACGTCCGAATCGGCCATGTACAGCACCCAACGGCGTCGATTTCACGTTTACAAGGGCCCACATATGTGCGGAGGGTGTGGGCGTCACTCAAGGACGGAGGAGACTGATGGAGGACTCCGATGTCAACTCCAGATGATGGCAGAGCCATCTGACGATCTGGCGGCGCCAAAGCGGCACCAATACCCTAACCCGCACACGTAGCTACTTGCACACGCGGCCAAAGGGAGGGGGAGAGTGCTAGACGGTGTCAGCCCAAGACTCGGAAGGGCGGTAGGGCCATGCCCAAGGGCAGAGACCAACAATACGGCCTTTGCCATTTCTGTGCCAAGGCAGTCCGACTAGAGGCCAATCGGCGTTCGGCGAGATAGAACGGTGGCGCTCTAAGTGGCGCGGTCAAACACATATCATTGGCAGAGGGGGAACCTGCCTCATGCCGAAAAAGAGGGGCGGTGCCGCACTAAGGCGGCCAGCCATCTCTAGGCTGAAACCCGCCACACTAAGTGGTCCAAAGGGTGTTCGGCATCCAACGATGCTCGATAGCCCAAAACATAAAAACGACCAAAAGCATAGAGGGGCCGGGGGGAACACAGGGAGGAGCAAGGGTTACCAACGGCTCTGGCTAGCTGTGTCGTGGCTCTAGCGGCCAAGAGGAGCTATCTCCGGCCAGAGTTGACGGTCAAAGTCAACGGCAACACGTTGGACAAACAACACAGTGAGGAGCAAAGGCTCGGTTTTTCCGAGTGAGAGCACCCGAGCAAGGGATGCGGATCGGACTCCGACAAAGCGGAGGGGACGGAGGCTGAACCAGTTCAGATGGGGCCATCCCTGGGCCATCGCCAGGCCGGGGCGGAGCCCACAACGACCGGGCTGGCTTCACTGGCCAATGACAGTGGCGACAACTCAACGAAGAATCCACCCACAATAGGGTGCAAATCGGACCGGGCGGAGCGGCCAAGGGGGCGGTGGAGCTAGTAGGGGTTGGCCTTGCAGTCACTAGACCGTGGCTGGCAGGATGGAGGCCGAGCGGAGCCGTCTTCGGCCAAAGGCGGCAATTCCCGGCACCGGTAGTCCCAAACACCCGAACCAAAAGAAACAAGGGCTCGGAAGATCTGGTCGGAGGGAAGACGGAGGACGGAGGCGAAATTGGCCAAGGAGGGGTGGCTCAATCACTTCGCCAAACCAAGGCGGGGCTGGACGGAGGTCCGATCGGGCGTAGCTCGCCGGCGGCGGCTACTGTTGAACAAAACAGTTTGCCGGTGAAAACAGGGGTGAAGGGGGATGAGGACGGGGTGGCGGAACAGAGGCTACTGGGGCCGGGAGGGACAACCTCCCACCGTCGCCGGCCCATGGCGGAGCAGTGGCTGGCCGGCCGGCCCTGGGCGGCCCACGGCGGCGGGTCAACAAAAAAAACACAGTACGTGAGGGACAGAGGGCTAACCGGAGAAAATCGAGTGGGGGAGCCGGCAGAATTGGCCAGGGCGGCGGCCCTGCCATCGCTGGCCTGAGACTGGCCAGACGGAAGCCGGGCGAAGCCCACCGGCCACCGCCGGCACCGTCCAAGCACAAATTAGAGAGAGAGCAGAGAGATCGGCCAGCGGAACAGGGGCGAGACGGGGCGGAGCGGCCGTGGGGCCGGGACGGCGGCCCCCTAGCCGTCGCACGACCGGGGCGGAGCCGGTGTGGCTGCCATGCGGCCCACTGGCGGCCGGCAGCGGCTGGGACAGAGAGACGCCGGAGAAGGGGGGGGGGAACACTGTTCCAACATTTTTTCTTCTCTGGATCGGGCTGAGCCCGATCTGATCTGCTGTAATTTTTTTTCTTCACTTATCCTTTCCTTATGCAATCTCCTTCTCTCTCAAATTTTCTCACCAGAAGCGCGCGTCGAGGCCCGTGGCCTACAACTGAACCCCATACCCGACTACAGGTACAAATACTGAGGCCACATATGCCGAAGCATCATATTTTTCTGCCAAAAATAATCAGAAAATTATAAGAAATCGTAGGGAAAATCAGGGGCGTTATAGTTGTAGTCAGGGTTTTTAGATATCTGAGATATACCTTTAACTATGGGCTGCATTATACTAGGTATCCAGCAGTAAGGCTGCTAACGAGTCGAGCTAACTTGTCGAGCTGAACTGGCTCGGCTCGGTTCGACTCGAAGTTGGCTTGGCTCAAATTGAGCTCGACTCGAGCTCGGTTCGAACTCGAAAGTAAACGAGCCGATCTCGAACATGGTCCAGCTCGAATTGACTCAACTCGACACCTGATCGGTTCGACTCGAGATCAACTCGAAGCTCGGCTCAAACTCGAACTCAATTTGTTATATATTATTTTTTATATTTTTGTAGCACCCCGGCCCGCAAAACCCGACCCGGACCGGGGTTGGCTCGGAAGACAGAATCGAAGTTTATAAAATCAGAGGAAAAATTAAAACCAACGGACCAGGAGCTGCAAACTCTGTGTTCGAGAGTCAAAACATATTTCTACACGCTACAAAACTATAATGTTCCATTGCGCGTAGATCAGAATAAACCTAATTTTATAACTAATTTGGATCGGGCCAACGTTATTTATCATTGGTTGCCTACGTACATATTGGATACCATCTCTGACGTTATTCCAATACGATCGGATCCGGACGTAGTTCTGCCTAATGGCTAATACATGCATCAGGCATTACAAAATCATATACGTTAAAATACATATATCCTTATATCTGAATAATTATTTGGAATCAGACAAAAATCCCACAAAATATCGGAGTTGAACGAAAGCCAGTAAATCAGTGGAATACACATCTCACATAGGTGAGCAGACACAATCACATATCCCACTCTATCATAGAGCGGAGCATAACACACTACAGAGTATGTTGGATCATATCAGATCCTATCAGAATGGAGTATGTCAAAGCACAATGAAGCATTTCCAAGTAATTCAGATCACAACAAAATATATCAAAGTAGATCAAATAGGAACATGTAAGCATATATCAGATCTTAGCAAATTATATATCTTAATTAGTATATTACTAATTAAGATATGCATGCACATAAATCATATTAAATTATAAAGTCAGAAAAGCGTACTCCCCTACAGTTCCGAAAGTGGTGACATTCGGAGTTGCTTATTTCCTTAGGGCGTCCTCCCTTTTTGATTCGGAGACGGCGGACAGAACCTCCTTTAGCTTCCGAACACTTTACCCTTCCTGCACCCGTAGGCGGCGGACACTCCTCTAACTTCGGAACACTCTACCCTTCCTGCGCCCGTAGGCGGCGGACATAACCTCCTCTAGCTTTGGAACACTTTACCCTTCCTGCGCCCATAGGCGGCGAACAGAACCTCCTCTAGCTTTGGAACACTTTACCCTTCCTGCGCCTGTAGGCGGCGAACAGAACCTCCTCTAGCTTCGAAACACTTTACCCTTCCTGTACCCGTAGGCGGCGGACAGAACCTCCCCTTACCCAGAGACACTTTTTCCTTTCTGCGCTTGTAGGCGGCGGACAGAACCTCCCCTTACCCGGAGACACTTTTCCCTTTCCGCGCTCGTAGGCAGCGGACAGAACCTCCCCTTAGCCAGAGACACTTTTCCTTTTCCATGCCTGTGGGCGGCGGACAGAACCTCCCCTTACCCGGAGACACTTTTATCTTTCTGTGCTTGTAGGCGGTGGACAGAACCTCCCCTTATCCGGAGACACTTTTCTCTTTTCGTGCCCGTACGCGGCGGATAGAACCTCCCCTTACCTAGAGACACTACCCTTTCCGCGCCCGTAAGCGGCGGACAAAACCTACCCTTGCCCTGGGACATTTCCCCTATATAGGGTTGCTAACTCGAAGAATTGATGCTTCCATTGTGTAGAACACCCTCGATTTAGCTAAGAACGCTTTTTAAACGGAAGAAAATGGATACAGAATGACTCCAGAAAGTCCTCCGGAAGAATGAACAAAATGAACTATTTATAGAGAATGGGGTGCGAGCGGATGATGAAAAAGGGAATATGCGCGCACAGACGTGTGCCACATGTCAAACACGGAATGGACCAAAACAGAAGGTGGCGCGCGTGACGCGCGCGGCGAGCGCTGCCGCGCCGCGTGTCTGACGCGCGCGTTCGCCGCACGTCCCGCGCGCGTCACGCGATTGCGCGGGACTTGCGTCGCACAGACGGCCGCGATCACGCGACTCAGCTCCGCGGTGGTGCGGCGGCTCGGCTCGACTCAGCTGGATGATGTCAGCTATTCTGTTTTTTTCTGAATATTTTATTATTATTTCATTTAAACACAATTCCAACTTCAAAACACGTTAACTTTTTATCCCGAAGTCGGAATCGCACGTTCTTAGTACTGATGGACTCTTATCGATGAGACCTTCAAAACTAGACCCACATGGGTATCTTTTCTCAAACTTTGAAAGTGGATCCCGCCCATATGACACATTTCCCGAGGTCGCAACTTTTGTTCCCGACCTCTGATTCATGTGTTCTTTGATTCGTTACGTTCATTACTTCGAACTCTAACTAGACACGGGAGTTTTATCCCCTTAAATTTTAACTAAAATTACATAATTACCCCTAACCCTCTTGGGTTAAGCGTAATCGGAACACGAGGTCCTACAATTTTAATATATTATACCTATATTATATAAAAATTTTAACTTTCACCTTTCATATACCTATAATATTCTATGTTATTTTATACTGATATATAGATTAATATATAGTATGTAATATATTATATATTATTGTATATAATATCTATATTATGCTATTATATTTAAAATAAATATATATTCTACTACTAATAAAATTGAGAATGTAGGTATGAAAAATTATTTTATTCTTATTATACACTTATTCATCTATATAATATATATTATTAAATTTTTAAATACTACCTTTAAGCATTCTAATTTTAATAAATATAAATATGTAATTTTACTTGCATATTCTTAATTTAACTAATCATATTGGTCTTTTTTACTTATGTGCGTACAATTATACTTCTCTTAGCAACTACTAGATCACTAATTGATTCTTTCTCTCTCTCACACACACACATACATATGTATGCATGTATATATAAAGTTTTACTCACGAGTCACAACTACTATAAAATATAATTGAATAGAATCAACCATTGGCTCCTCCCCCATATTTATAAACCATAAAATAAATGGAGTCAACTATGGGTCTAAAAGTTTTACTTATGATTTGTAATGTGTTGAGTATCTTAACTCTGTCAAAACTCTTTCACACATTTGCGGAGGCTCCAACTCTATAACATTGACTTCAATATAATGAGTAAATTATACAAAATAAATCATATATTTTTAAAGATTTTAAATTCATATAAATACTATATATACAAATAAAAATATTATAAACATCATATTTGTACATGGTACTTGTCGACAAGTGTGCAATAGTCATCTTACCATTTTTGGGTGACTAGTCTTTGATAAAGCAACTACCAAATCTCTCTTATATTTTATGCGAGCTTTCATATATCGATTTGACGACTTGCAATGCGCTGGACACATATGAACAATTTCCTATTTATACAAATACATGAATGTCTATCAAGAAATATATTTGTATATACACATAATATATTATTTTCCAATGATCTTCTGTTTCATATGAAACGACATGGATGACCAACGATGCACTAGCACATGTATATTATTTTATATCCAAGGTAAGCTATCGAGCAACGTACTTCCTATCCATCTTACGGTGAGACAAGTACAAGTCCCTCTACCTCTAGCTCTACATATAGTTTACCATCTCCCAGTGGAGCCGAGCCATCTACTTCTCTAAGACTAGTTCACATGGATCCAGATCAATCTTCCTTGAAGAGGGAAGGAAATTACCCCGGCTATCGATCTAATAGTTTTCCATGTATCTCATTCAAACGAAGACCATCCAAAGTGGCATAAGAACTACATGGATTCTATTCCTTTGATCTATTTACTTCGTTCAAACCAAGTAGGTAGGCTCCATCTTATTCTATTTCTCCACTATCCCAAGTTGTACCCTGCAGAACAAGGCCTTCTCTTTTAGTGCTAGGCAAGGTTTGGGACCCTAGCCTTACCATGTATTATATCTGCATTTCAGTTCCTAATGCTTTGGCAACCTCCATACAACTATTCTTATTTCGTTCTAGTCGCTAACTATCTAATGATGTTCTTAGATAGCCCTGTCTGGTCGAATTTAAAGCTCTCTAGAGTTGAACAAAGACAAAGATCGAAGTTATTTATTAGAATAAAAACAAGTAGGTCTTCTCTACCATAAAAAATATTTTATATAGATCAATAATATATATATATATATATATATATATATATATTAATTATGAAGACATATCTATATACATATATGTATATAAATTATTTACCAAATTTTAATACATATGTATATATAAAAATTATAAAAAATAGATATTTGGGCCTCTATTTTACTTGGACCCAAATGTATAAAATATAAAATGAAAAAAAAATGGACCCATGGACTGGTTGGTCTTCTGTTTTAGCTTTATAAAAAAATTACTTACATAATAAAAATTTATTGGGTTAATTTCAAAATAAAAATATAAAACTATATTTGATAAGTTTAATTGGGTTGAGTTAAAATAACAAAAATAAATACAAATTTATAAAATTTATTTATTACCCATATAAAATTTATAAGATAAAATTTTAAACTAAAAATATAAAACTTAGAAGAAAAAAAAATGAGGTGAGTGCCCTAGGCTTTGCGAGCTGTTGGATTTAGTGTTACTCAAGTCTTAAAGTAACGTGTGTCATTGATCTAAATTCGACAGGTTACAAAGCTTGGCTCAAGCAATTGCGCATAGGTCCGAGCTCACCTAAACACATTTAGTTGATTAGTGGCATATTAAAATTCTTTAAACAAAAAATTAAAATAATTAATTATTTAATATAAAGTATAATACTATTATATTATTTTAGAGCATTCAATTGTCTTTACTAGGCCACAGCCACACATGACTTCCTGAGCTCACTTGTATTATAATTAACTCAGCAACCTAAGCCGTCGAATTTTGATCAAAAGGCATTTGATGATGCATGGCCCATAATTCAATACATGCAGTTCCTCTGTGTAAATCTTTTATAATAAATTCCAAAATAAACCGACAGTACCTCGCGCTAAAAAACCAAAAACCAGCTCCAGCTCCCGCTCCCGCTCCCGCATTTCGCGTCTCACGTCTTCAGTTGCTGAAAAAAGATACGATATATCGAGCAGCCAATGGTACCCCTAGCAAGACTAAGAAAAATCTATAACCCTAACCAGAGTAGGAATTGCACGACGGAGAGGAACCGCAACGACACAAGGTGGGATTTCTTCGCATCGGCCAGAAAACAGGGCAAGCCTACTGCGTTTTTTCTAGGTAAAATTTTGATTTTATCTTAAATTTGATATTTTTCATGAAATTTTGTCTTCAATCTTGAAATCCAAATCTTCATTCCATATGCGACATTGGCCAGAAAACCAGCAAAGTCGTAGATCCTTTCAGCGTCCAAGTTTTCTCATAGTCCAGATTTCTTCAAGGTCAGAAATTCTTCCCACTTTTTTGTATATTTTGTGTATCGATCTTAGTTAATGTTTGTATGCTCTGTATAAACTGCCAATGGCGGATTTTTGTTGTAGTCTGGGTGGTTAAATGAAAGCATTCAGTATGGTGTCAACGGTTTCCTTGGAATTTTGTCATGTAACAGGATACCCTTCAAATAAATTTCCATGGAAAGTAATGTCATCGAACTATATTTTAGAATCTGTAATTTGCCGCATGATCCAATCAGTTTACCAGTATTTTCAATCAATAGAATGTTAGGATATGTCTGTTTTCCCTGTAAAATTTAGAAAGGTAAAAATTACCAGTCTACAATTTGGCCTCTTTGTCTTTAGCCTAAATGTATCCACGGTTTTCCCCATCATCCCTCCAATTCTCTGTGGAGCTCTAAATATTTACTCAACAGATATTGGCATAGGATCAACAGCTTGGCGGATCTTGCCTTTAGAAATGATTAAACAGATGCAGGCAATCATCCTGCATATTCATCCAGAAGGTAAGAGCACCATCAAAATCAAGTTCATCAAATCAAAGCTTGTCAGACTAGGTATGCAGCTTATACTGTCGAGACTAGTTACCTCTCTGTTCTCACTTCTCACCAGTATTCTCTACAAGTGCAAGAGCCACCTTCGAAATGGTGAAATCCATTAAGAGTCCCTTAAAATTATTACTCTTCTGACGATCTTTGACTTGTGCTTGATAGCATTGTGGCAGTCCTGACATACATGGAGGTTTTTAATCACTCAGATTGGTCTTCCTGGTGGCACATTCAAAAAGCAACCGCTAGTTTCTCACTGTGATACTCTAGCGCGTGTTCTTTTCCCTCTTACCGTCATGGATTTTCTCATTGTGCCCACACACTACATCTACCTGATGCGGCACATAAATTTGTGAGAACGTACATCCCAGCATTATCAGGTTTCATCTCAAAAAAATTTTTTGCTGCCTTCTCACCTAAGCTGGTATTTCCATAAATCCTACTCGCACCAGGTGTAGAAATAGTCAATTCCTTTTTCTTTTAATCAGGTGTTGAAATGAAGCATTGATTCTTGTTTGCCTTTTGGCATTTCTTTAGCATTTGCAGAAAATTCTACTCAAAATTTACTGCTAGTTTAACTGTAATGGTAACCATTCTGATTGCAATTAACTTCTTTCCTCTTAAGAACATTTAACTTTCTTATCTAGTTATATACCACCAAGCTATCTTGTTTTGAATTAGGAACAGAATCTAAATATGATGGTATTAAACTCTGAGCACATCAGTTCTTCGGTTTGTAAGTTGTTCTGAGAATTTCCAAGGGACTTGAACTTTGATATTATCGTATTGTAAGGTGGGACTCTTGTACTGGCATCTACATTCTTTTTGCTTGTTTAATTTTACTGCTAAATTTAAGAAACAAACTCTAGTTTGTTGCTATTTGCACAATTGTTCCTTGTTTGACATTGTTTTTTTAGATGCAATAAATTTCTGGACCATTTTTAGATTGTGTAATATTGATGCTTATGTTTTTTTAGACCTTATATGAGAGGATGTTGTCAGCAAAGCAGAATTCCTTATTCGCGGGTAGGAAGTGGAAAACTGTAAAAGATGTGAATCCTTCTTATTTGTATACTAGGTAAGTGATCCAAACTTTCTCTTCCATTTTCGTGTGTATTTTTTTTATTTAAGAAGGGAATTTTTTTGAACCGAGTGCCAACTAGGAGTGAAATGACTTTGTTACATATAGCCTACCGAAAGCCACCTTACACAGGAAGGAAGCTTGTCATTTTAGCAATTGCCAAGCTGATTTTAGTTGGCCTTTTAGTGTTATAATATATAGAATGGAATTATAGTTGTTATCATCTTTTTTTATTTTTATAATGTTCATGTGATTTTTTAAATTAATATGGTTTTTTATAGGGAAAAGTAATTTGGGTTGTAATTGGGAATCGAGCTCAATTCGAACATAAGTTCGAACTATTAGAGTATATTTTCGAGCTCGAGCTCGAATCGAGTTTCGAACTCCTTGACTGAACCAAGCTCGAGCTTTCTTTCGAGCTGATCGATCGAGCTCGAGCTCGAGCTGAGCTTTCAAAATTGAGCTCGAGTTCAAAAACCTTAAAACTCGGTTCGACTCGGCTCGTTAGCACCCTTATCCAGCAGTACTAGAGGGTTACTATGATGCAAACTAGATATCTGATACGAAAGACTCAAAATCCACAAGTGGATATGTCTTTACTCTTGGAGGCGCAGCAGTGTCTTGGAAATCCTCGAAACAGACATGCATAGCAATATCTACCATGAAATCTGAATTCATTGCGCTTGATAGTGCAAGCGAAGAGGCTGAGTAGCTTCATAATTTTTTGGAGGATATTCCAATGTGGGGGAAACTTGTGTCACTTATTTGTATATACTGTAATAGCCAATCGGCTATAGGAAGGGCACAAAGTAACTTGTATAATGGTAAGTCTCGACATATACGTCAGAGGCACAATACTATAAAACAATTGCTCTCTAGTGGAATAATTTTCATTGAGTATGTTAGGTCAAAAGAAAATATTGTGGATCCGCTTACTAAAGGTTTGACCAAAGAACAAGTGAGTAGAGGGGAATGAGTTTGAAGCCTATACATTAAGAGTCACCATAATGGCAACCCAACCTAGTTGACTGGAGATCCCAAGATCTAAGTTCAAAGGGACAACCGAATTGTGAGGGATTGAAGGGGAATCACTATTGAGATAAAATCCCGTCCTCATTCCTATGATGAGATAGTGATGTCTGCAGAGTGAATTAGGATAAACTTTGCTTTTAATGGTTCTTATAGCTTGAATTCATTCGAGTGGGGTATTGCAGGATACTCCTAATAAGAATCACCTATATGAGTGTGAAAGGGCCGCTTCTATGAGGATTTTAAGGCTAAATCTTCTAGAGCACTCATGAAAACCAGGTTTGTTTAGGGCCGAAATGAACACAATCATGAGAACTACTAAGAAGTGATTGTGTGAATTCTATTGTCTCGGTTTACACAAACGGCTAAACAGTTCAAGATATTATGTTCACTGATTAGCCAGTAGACCCGATAATTTTCATAAGGGAAGGTTCAAAATCAAAAGCTACCTCTCCCCATGCATGATCTTTTCAATATTGCTTTCACGATTTATCTGCATTGTTTTGCATAGTTATCTAACCAATTCTCATTCATGTAGGGGATTGTTAGAAGTGGGCATTATATTAAATGGGTTGAGCCCATATCTTTTAGATGGGCATGATAATATATATGTGGGTCAAGCCCATATTACTCATGTGGGTCAAGCCCATATTACTCATGTGGGTTAAGCCCATATGGTAGAGAGAGCCCAAACCCACTTTGTGTTGAATGAGAATAACACATGTGAATTGGTTGAAGGAATGAATAGTCCCACATTGCCTAGATTGTCTAGATGAAGGTGATGATGTTGGTATATAAGGCATTAATTTGGCCTTTCATGTTAGGCCCTTGGGCCAACCCACTTTTGTGAGGGAGAGAGATGTTGCACCCATGCACCTAGGTGGGCTAACCTACACGCGCGCGCTGCCACCGCCGTCTGGTCGGCCGGCTCAACTCGATTCGGTTTGGTTCGCACGTGCGGCCAGCCAGGTCGTGTCGGGTTGGGTTGGGTCAACATGATAATATTTTTGGGAAAAATTCATTTGGTTTGGTTTTCTATTAACCAAAATGGGTCCAGTTTGTTTTCACTAAGGATTGTGTCCTTAACGGATGGACACATCCGTTTGAACGGGAAAGGGTGTCTTCAACGGGATTTCCTATAAAATTATTAAAAATAATTTTTGTAAAAATCTGATTTGGGATTTTTGTCTGTTTCATTTCTATGAGAGCATACACACTGTGGTTCGCTGCATGTACTGTGTTGAAGGTGCTCCTACGGTACATGGTTGATCGTCTTATCTTGGGAGGCAGACGCCCAAGAGTCCTAAGTACCATTAAGGAGGGCAAATTCTGTATTAAGGACATAGCGATTTGCTTAATTCGATCATAATCATTTCAGTATGATTTCTCATCACATCAAGGCAAATGTACGAAAATAACATAATACATGGATTCTGGATTATCTTATTTTAGCTTAGTACAGCCAAATCATAATGTAGAGTCTGTTGACCACTGATAACTAGTATGTGGTATATGATGAGAATGATAGTAACTATCATATCATATTCTATTATCATGTAATCAATTGAATCAATCCTTCTGAGAAATTGGTGGATAACTCCATGGATTTGATGAAAGAATAGCATGTCAGCATTGCGATTATTATGTCTGTCATGTTTTCAGCAGCAACTCATGTGTTAATGATAATCCATGATTGGCACATGACTTAAACCATGAAGTGTACATATTTTGATTTAGTCAGTATTCTTAGAGCCATCTAAATAAGGAACATGGCAAACTGGGAATGTTGAGATAGGGGCAGGTGGGGAAACTACTAAGGAATGGTTGTGAAAATTACATATGGGAGAGTTGCTTCTCAATGTTGCTCTACTCAATGATAAAATAAGATAAAGCTAGTATCCATGGATTGGTCATATCTCAAAAGCTTGCCAATAGAATCCTTAAAGGGATGTAATTAGTAGCTTGGAGATGCTACTAGGAAGAGAGGAAGCTCAAGGACTTTGAAGGAGATAACGAAAAACAGTTTTGAAATTTACGAGTTGGATGTGCACATCTAAGACACCCCAGTTACTTGGGATAAGTTGTTAAGTATTTCTCCATGACTATAATTATGTTGTTCTTATGGCTAGAATTTTTTTGCTTCTAATATTGTTGCCATCATGATTATATTTATCATTGTTAGAAACTGATCATTGCATAATGTGTTATTGTTGTGTTTGCCATAATTATTGTCATTTATTATAACCAAATTTTGTTTCGAAAATTGAAATCCGACAATCATGCATAAGCTCATTCATATATAAGTTGTGCGAAATCTGATATAGGAATTTATTTTTGTGGATTACAAAGTTTACTGACCTTCTTGAATGTCCCTTATTTTAGAAGTCATTTAATGTCAATCATCAGTTCCAGCGTAAGCTTTTCATGAGCTGCTTGTCAGAGATACCTGTGAAATTTGTATAATTGTTGCTATGCTTTAAGTTTAACTATGAAACTTGTAGTATTCAAGGATTATAGTTTCCGCAAACTTGAAGAATCTCCATTATATTGCATGTCTTATGTTACATGGACATACAATAGAATATATTTTTTTTAAGAGCTTATTACTTTAATTTCCTCTTTGGATTACGAAAGTTTGCATTTGAAGTGGTCTACCATTGTAAAGTCTCTATAATGTTAAAGTATGCCATTTTATTGACTAATAAAAAAAGTATGCCATTTTGGTACACAAGGTGATCATAGGATTTGCATTTGATGTTGTCTTTGGTTTCCTTTCATTTTTAGGGGCTGTTTGGGTGTGGAATTTTGGTAAGATTTCATTGATTCCTCCCAATTCTAGCCAGAATTACTAGAATTTTGGTTGGGTGCTGAAGGTGGGCTAAATTAAAATTTTGGCTCTAAAGTTGATCATGAGGTGATTCTGTCGATGTTGGCTCTCAGCCACTTGTTTCAGAATTAAAAATTCTGTTATTTTTTAATTGTTAACTCTTATATTGATTAAAGACTCAAGAAGTGTGCCATAAAAGATGGGGCCTACTTTAAAAGTTCAAAATTACCTCCCCATGTGGCATCTTGTTTGATAGGGCTCGAATTTAGGAGTATAACAATACCAAGAATATGCATATTTGAGTTTGGGAGAGAGAGTAGTATTAATTTAAAGTTTTAAAAATGGGTTTGATGCTATTGGATAATCTGTATATGTATGTGTCTATTTGGGCCAGTCTAGGCTTGATATACATTGTTTGGCTGTTCCTTAAGAACTTAAGTTTTTAAGGCAACTTGGTTTCTAACATAGTATCAAAGCTAGGAGGTGTCCATTTCTATCCTCGCCCTTGCCTCTTTATTCTGTGCATATGTAAGCATCTGCATCAGTTAAATCATGCTTGCTAGTACAAGAGGTGTTGGATAAGGGCTAATCTTGGATTGATATACATTATTTTTGTAGAACTATCAAGTCATGGTTACCATTGAGGTACTTAATCTTGATCAAGACCATGTCATGAGAACTTTTATGGATAAATGTGGAACTTTACGAAATATTCGTCACATGAATCTTATTAGGATTTAAACTTTATGCTCAAGTTCATATTTCAAAGGTAGAGATTTTAAAGCTTTAGTATTTGCGCTTATGTCTAATGGAAGTATAGAGTAGTGGTTGCACTACCAAATGACTACAAATAATTCACCTAAATATTTTGGCTTTAGTAAAAGATTAGATGTGGCCATTGATGTGGCAAATGCCTTAGATTATCTTCATAATCAGTGTAAATCTCCAATTGTTTGTAAGAACATATGAGTCATATGTCTAGTTTATTAATTGATTTCTTTGTTAAAATTATATAAAGAAACTATGTGTATGTAATGAGTCTTAGAATCTGATTTGAGGTTGTTGCGGTCAAGTCAAGTCAAATTCGGAATTTACGAACTTGAAAAATAGGAGTAGACATGTTTTTATTTATCAAGGTGGAAAACTGAAAATTGTGAAGAATTTTGATGCTTATTTAGATCACATTGACATACAAAAATCACTTAGAAAAGTTTTAAAAGTAATTTCATAAGTTTTAAAAGGATTTAGAGTAAAAAGGCCAAAAAGGTAAAAATGCAAGTAAAATGATCGATCACTACAAAACAAAGCTTATCAAAGAATCGATTGTCTGTTAATTCAGCCCTTTGCAAAACGAAGCCGAGAGTTATCTATCAATTGCTCTTGTAATCGAATGATCGCTTAAAGTATTGTACACATTAAAAACAATAACCAATTGATCGCTATTTTGAACGATCGATCGTTTCAATGACTATGTACCTAAATTAAGACCTTTCGATTTAAATTTCAGTCTTTATTCAAGTATAAGTCCTAAACCGACTTATTGAGCTATATAAAGGTTATGAAATTATGAAATTTAAAAGAGAAAAACCTAGATGAGAAAAGAGAAAGAAGATTTACACCTTTACTTATTATTTTTTAAAGGAGAATTCACTTGAGCTTTGAATTAAAGATCTATGGTGAAGTGAAGAAAACAATATACAACTAAAGGAGCTTATACACAGAGTACTCAAAAAGGAGTTGCAGCATATCCTGATGAGGATATGATGCCACATTTGGGAGACTTTGGCCTAGCCAAGAGCCTTGTAACATCAAGAGATCATTCCTCCTTCCATCAAACAAGTTCCTCATTTTCGAAGGGTTCTATTGGCTACATTGCCCTAGGTAAACATTTCTCTATCTTTGACAATTTGAATGTGACATAATGAATGGATCACATGCAAAGATAAAAAAGACATGTACTTCGACAAATTTTAAAAGTGATGACATGACCTCTCTAATGGAGTAAGTATTTTCATATCAAACTTGGTCTTTATTGGGCCAGTTCTAGTCTAAGGTATCATACATGAAAATGACGTGGCCTTATTCATATCCAAATCGATCTTATATTTTGTATGATCTTAAACATCAATAGTTATTTGCTTTTTGCTAGATAACAAACAATTCTTCTTCTTTATCTTTATACATACAGGCTTCCAACTACAAATATCTCACTTTTTTTTTAAAATGGACTTCTTTATCTTATTTCATTATTGTTTATAAATCATAATGCTAGAGTATGGTGTCAAATGCACCATGGCTACTCATGGGGATGTGTATAGCTAAGGATTTATTTTGTTGAAGATGATTATAGGGAAGAAACCAAGTTAACCAACTATTGAATGTTTACTAAGAATCTAAATCTACCAAAATTTGTGAAGATGACTATTCCAAAAAGAGTGATCAAAATTGTAGGCCTTCTACTCCTCCTACGTTAAGATCTAAGAGCAAAGGGTAGATTAATAAACTGCTTGCTCTGTGTGGCCAAAATTGGAAATGTCTAGTCAGTTGAGTACCCAAAAGAGAGAATGGATATTGAAGACATCTGCATAGAATTGATGAAAGTGAGGTGAGTATTTCATGAGACAAAAACAATCATAAACACTAATAATTGCAGTCAAGGCTATGGAGAAAATCATCTTATGATAATGAGTTTGTATTTTTAATTATCTTGTTAAATGTCTCGAAAACATATTGTGTCCATGTCGAACGATTAGTCATTGTCAATTATTAAATCTAGCTAAAAAAATAAGGGGTTGTGTAAAAAATTTAGTATTTATATGAAGTTATGTACTATTATTTGAATGCCTACTCATTACAAAGTTTTCAATTATTCAAAGAATTTGATGGAGTTGTTTATCGGCTCTGCTTCATTATGAAGACCATAAAGTCATTCCCCACTACACTAGAGTACATGTGCAAAGTAAGACAAGAGAAGCAAATTAATTACTAAGGCAAAGTTCCATATAATACCTAAAATATCAATGTTATGTCATTTTTCTCTAATTAAATAGATACCAAAAAGTGTCTATGTCTATTTGGGGATACACAAAATAATGGCTAAAACCAGCCTCATGCTACATCTCCTAATTTGCAAAAATTACAGAAATCATTAGGTGCGATTTTTGCCAATCATTTAGATGTGTGAACGTTGTTATTTGATGTGGCAACAAACTATCTACATCGTTCATGTTGGATACAACTTAGGTGGGGCATCCTTTCCATCATGTGGGCTGCACTCAATGCTTTTGGAAAAATTGCACATAACAAATTTATGCTTTTTCCATAATCACCTTGCAACAAAAGCACAAAAGTCATTGCAGATGACCTTTTGCGAAGAACTTTGGGTTGTCACAAATGAATCTTCCAAAAAAGTATTTTGTGAAGACAAATTTTGTCATTAAAGAGCACTAATACCTTGCAAAAAAATAACGTTTTCCTAAAAATTAAATAGAAGTTACTATTTGTAAGATTTAGTTATTGCAAATATAAAAAATATACATTAATTAAATTTTGCATTGAAATCAATTCAACCCGAAAAAATTTCCAACAAATAAAAAGTTTAAAAAAATTAAAGTCCAATATGAGGTACTATTTGCGACAACAAAAAAATTTACTTGGAAGTTTGGTGTAATGGTTAGCATCATATTAAGCATGTACAACTCTTACTCAAATATAATAATTAGATTAAAAATACTCAAATAAATAATCTCATTAAAACAGCTCTCAATTTGGCTTGAATTGAACTAGCAATAAAACCTAATGTATGTGTGTAAAATAAAATAAATCAACGAAGTAGCACCTCAGATTTTTTACATAGAAAACTTTTCCAATAAAACCCACACGTCTTGATTCAATAAAGAAACCCACTATGAAGATAAGGTGACAATATTACCTCCTATTAAACTATTCAACAATAAACCTCTAAGCTGAATTCTACTTCATGTTAAGCACCAAATCCACGAGTCACAACCTTCGTGTTGTCTTCAATAATCCTTAGCTCATGATTGTCTCTAGAAATCCACTAGAAAAAAAATCAACTAGTGATCAATCAAACTTTTTAAAGGAATTGAAAGTTAAGATTTTAGGGTTTAGATCAAATTCATGAAACAAGATCCAAATTAGGTTAGGTGTCTCTTTTAGTTTTTCATGAAAGCACTATATTGATAGGTAAGTCTGTTTAGAAGGCAGACATAAATCAGATATGGAATCAACTTATTTTTGAATTTTGTTTCGCAAGTAGATCAATCTTTGTCCCTCAAACATTTGATCTACCAATCTATTGATTCAAATAAATTGATGTAGTAAGTAGATCGATCTAGACTTTAATTACTGTGATAGATAGATGATTGAGCAATTGATAACAAATATTTTAAGTTGTAATCCAAACAAAATACTCACACTTCTTGACATCATGGATAGTTAGAACAAGATGTAAAAACAGAGAGCATACTTTCAAACTCGAGTGTTCCACATGTAGTTTGAATTTTCTCTACAACAAAAAAAGACTTTTTGTGAAGTTTTTATTAGCAATGCACTAAAATGCAATGCTAAAAAAGCTTTTTCCCATGCAAACAAAATCATGTTAAAAAGACTAACTTATTTGCTATGTTTATTATTAAACGTAGCCAATAGTATAGTCAATTGGCGATGTCTGATGTAAAAACATCACAAATAGTTAGACTATTAGTGACATTTATAAGGAAATGTAGCAAATAATATTATTTTAAATAGAATAAAAATAAAATAGAATTTTATTCTAGATTATATGCTACGATTCCTCACAAACGTGGCTAATAGTCTACACTGATTGCGACTTTTACTAACAAACTTCTCATATAGTGTGACTATTTGCAACAACTGTACGTAAATGTCGCCAATAGTATTATATTAGATAGCATAAATATAAAATAGAATTTTATAATAGATTATTTACGACATATATAAACCAACGTTGCTATTAGTCTATACTATTGTCAACGTTTATGCCTATACATCACAAATATTTAGACTATTTGAGACATGTAGAAAAAAGTCACAAATATTATTATTTCTATACATAATAAAAATAATGTGGAATGTTATTTTGAATTATCGGTGACATTTAAAAGTAAACTTAGTAAATAGTATCATATTAAAAGTTTCATAATGGATTATTTGTGATGTTTAGTAATAAACACTGCAAATAATCACATTCTTTTTTACATTTCACATTAAGTGTCGCAACAATATAGAGTATTTACAATGTTTGTTGATAAACGTCAAAAATATTATTATTTTTAAATAACATAAATATAAAATGGAATTCTATTTTGAACATTTGCAATGTTTCTCTATAAGCGTCGCAAATACTTTATATTATTTGTGTTGCTTACTAATAAACGTCCCAAATAGTAGACTATTTGCAACGTTTGTAGTAAACGTCGGCATTAGTATTGTACTAAACAAATTTAATGTAAAATAGAATTTGATAATGGATTAGCAAATATGTACACTATTTAGGACATTTGCTACCAAACGTCGACGTTCGCAATTATATGTTGCTAATAGTGTAATTTTAAACAAATAAATAAATAATAGAATTTTATGTTAAATTTTTATGATGTGTTAAATATTAATTTATATTTAATATATGTTATTTAAATTACATCATATATTATTCAATATGTAAACATATGATATATAATTACAAAAAAAATTAAATTAATTTTTTTAGTCCCGTTTGTGTGAGACTAAGTTCACGTTCATCGGCTTGACATACTCTGTAGGCTATCAAATTTCGATCCGACAATGCACATAACTGAGGGGGGCAGCTAGGTTGCATATTCCCTTCTGCTGTCGAATATCAAAAAAATTAAATTAATTTCTTTAGTCCCATTTGTGTGAAACTCAAGTCATGCCCCAACTTTTTGGGCTGTCGGATTTCAAAAAAATGAAATTATTTTTTTCACTCCCATTTTGTGAGACTGAGCATACGCACGTTAGTGTGAGCCCCAACGCTGTGGGATGTTTAATTTTGAGCTGACACATATAACTAGAGGGGCAAGTAGGTTGCATTGCCCTTACACAGTTAGATCTTAAAAAAAATAAATTATTTTTGTTAGTCCCGTTTGTGTGAGACTAGGCTCAAGCCCGGGCTAGGGGTTCTCATGGAAGTTCATAGTCCAGATGTTTGTTTCGTGTCCATGTCTATTTTTATATATAGAGCAGACATGCTACATAGGTACTGAACAACTTAAAAACACAAATCTAGTACCTATGTAGCATGTTACGACAGTTTTAACATGCAACATAGCTATTAGACAATTTGAATTGAAATAAAATTCAAATGTTGAAGTATTTGTCCATGTCAATTCATGTCCATAGTGGACGGACTTAGACAAAGTATAATATGGACTAGGGTGGACACTAACAGACAAGGACAAGGCGTATGCAAATGGCGAACAAATATAGACAACCCTTTGTCTGTGTCAATTTATGTCTGTGAACACCCCTAGCCCCGGCCTTGTGGGCTATCATATTTCAAAAAAATTAAATTAATTTCTCTAGTCCTGTTTGCATGAGAATAGGCTTTCGCACGTCAGCATCAGCCTAGGCTATGTGGGCAATCCGATTTCGATCCAATGACACATAAGTTAGGGGGTAGGCATGTTGCATGCCCCCTTACACTGTCAGATCTTAATCGAATGGTTCTCAAAGCCTGGGCTCACACATACATTACTAAACAAATTAATTTATATTTTTATGTAATTATATATTATGTATTCATATATTAAATAATATATTATTTAAATTAAATAAAAATATATTAAATAGAAATAATTATTATTATTTGCGACATTTATTTTAAAACATCATAATGCAACAATTAATAGAAGACTATTTGTGATGTTTATTATTAAATGTAACAGATATCATATATTAGTTGCGATGGTTACTAACAAACGTCGTAACTAATAATATATTATATTTAATATATATTATCTAAATTAAATATTATATTATTAATATATAAAATTATAAAAAAATTACAAAAAAATATAAATTAATTTTTTCAATTTTGTTTATGTGAGATTGAGCTCACGCACATCAAAATGATCCATTATTTTAACCATATAAATGGATGAAGAAAAATTGAACTTATAGTTTCCTCCGCTAGAGCTTGAAGAATTCCCAAGGGGTCAGCATATTTTGGACCAACCAAGCTAGTATTTACAATGAATCCCCCGTTAAGTAGTCACACATTACGATAGGAACTCCCAATTCTATAGCCAAGTAGGTTGCGCCAATGAAGCTACCTCTCTCAATCGTCTATATCAAATTTCTAAGGGTTTCCATTGTTTACCTCTCTCGCCATAGACTCAATCTGCGTCCATTAGCCACCCCCCTCACCCTCCCAATCCCCCTCTGTTGGCCACCCCCAGCCCAACCCAAGCTCAATTTCACCCTCCCCTCTTCCGCCAACAATTTGTCCCTCAATATCCCCTTTTCCGTCCTCTCCCTCACTCTCCGCCCAATGTCTATTCTAGGGGTGTCTGGCACAATTATTTTGCCCCATCATCGACTCTTTCCCAGCCAACCCAATAGCCTAATCTATCAATTGAAGTGAATGACTACTCAGGTCAAGTTCGGTTTCAGTGATCCAAACTCGACCTAACCGAACCTGATAAAAGTTACAAATATAAAATTTTTATAATTTTATTTATATTTTGAAAATAAATTTTAATATTTTATCAATATTCTATGAAATTTTACAATAATCTTGAAAAAATACATAGATTGGGGAATTTTTTTCCACTAAATGCGTGTAAATAAAATCCATCATGACTAAATCCCCTTAACAAACAAATTTGGATTGTCATTTATGTAGTGCTTGTCATATGTCCAACTACACCTTAGAGCAGGTTAACTAGGTTAGTAGTCAATTCTAGCCAAGTCTTCCAATTGCACCTTCCAGCAAGTTAGTTGGGTATCCGAGGACTTCGAGTCCATTCTAGCAAGTCTTTGCTACTCAACAAATGGCTACAGTTTATCTGTAGAATATAGGTTAACTGTGGTTGTCTCTCTCACTGATTGTTTATTAAATAATATACTATTTAAATTAAATAAAATATATTAAATAGAAATAATTATTATTTTACTTGTGAAGTTTATTTTAAAATATTGTAAATAACATATATTATTTGTAACGGTTAATAGAAGACTATTTGCGATGTTTATTTGTAAACATAACAGATATCATATATTAGTTATGATGGTTACTAATAATCGTCGTAATGTCGTTTGATTTTGATTCGATGATGTACAAAACTCAGGGGATAAGTATGTTATGCCAATAAAGTTTCCCCTCCCAATCTCCTGCATTAAATGTCTAAGGGTTCTCATTGTCTACCTCTCTCACCATAGACTCAATCTGAGTCCATTAGCCACCTCCCTCCTCCTCTGTCAGCCACCCGCAGGCCAACCCAAGCTCAATCTCACCCTCCCCTCTTCTGCCAACAATTTGTCCCTCAATCGCCCATTTTCGGTCCTCTTCCTCATCTCCCCTCAATCTCTATTCTAGGGGTGTCTAAGACAGTTATTTGCCCCATCATCGACTCTTTCCCAGGGAACCCAATAGCCTCAAATGGCAATTGAACTGAATAATTAGTCAAGTCAAGTTCGGGTTTCAGTGATCAAAACCCGACTTAACTCAACCTGATAAAATTTACAAATATAAAATTTTAATAATTGTATTTCTATATTATAAATAAATTTTAATATTTTATCAATATTCCATGAAAAATTACAATAATCTTAAAAAAATACATAAATTGAAGAATTTTTTTCCCACTAAACGCGTGTAAATAAAATCCATCGCGACTAAATCCCCTTCACAAACAAACAAACTTGGATTGTTGTTTACGTAGTGACTGTCACGTCCAACTGCACCATAAAGCACGTTAACTGGGTTCCAAGTCAATTCTAGCAAAGTCTTCCAACTACACCTTAAAGCAAGTTAGTTCGGTACCCGAGGACTTCGAGTCCATTCTAGCCAAGTCTTTAACCCATCACGCAAGACATATTCGTTCAACCGGAGTCAACCAATTCCTTACTTTCCTCCCTCTCAACTATCTTGATGCTTGATGCCATCTCATATTCCCTACAAACTAGGGGCAGCCCCATTTGATACCGTAGGAACTATATGGGGACCCATTAGGGGTGAACTCCAATCAAAACTCATTAAGTCAAATTCAACTAAAGGGTAGGAAATTGGGAAATATATATATCTTTAATGAAATTAAGGGAAAAATATGAGATGTTGCATTGCAAGATTGAGTCGATGGTACAATAATTGTGAAAACTAAGAAGGATTGGACATAAGATGGAAAAGATACGGCTAATTTGATAGTAATAAAGGTCTTACTGCAATTTTCAATGTTGTGCATACTAGATTAGTTTTTGCATATTTTTTCACGCACCCTGTTTTAATTTTTGTTTTGTGCCACAATACCCAGCGGTCCCAATAGATCATCAATCATATGCATGGGAACTCACCAAGTTCTGCATTGATCCAAACTATACAAGTTCTACCATTTCTATTAACCAAAATAGCCAAGTAGTAGATTTCCCAGCTAATATACACAACTACTTTTGTTAACACTTGTGTTACACTCTGTTTCTCCTAAAGAATACATATTAAGTCCCATAGCTAACGCCCATATCAGGCACTCATATGTTATAAGGAATAGAGTGAAGATTAGGCAAAAGTACGAGAGTGGAGGCGTGTGTGTTGAGAAGGCAAGTGGCTACGTGGGCTGGCAGGGACTAAGCGAATATACGTAGGAGAGGGGGTTGAGCCGAGGACCTGATTTCAGACTTTGCAACTCATCGAACACACTATGATTCTTTCCGGGAATAGTACAAAAGTGTGGATATGAAATCGTTTTTACTCACCTACCTAAAGAATATATATTCAGTCCCATAGCTACTGCCCACATATCAGCCATTCTCATATATCATAAGGAATAGAGTGAAGAAGCCATTCAATTGCCCAGGCTTTCCAACATGGAAGTGCAGATACTTGCACTCTTCATATGGTTCAGCTTGTTATTGATGAGCATCAAGGCTTTGCATGTGGGCAACGAGACGGATCGGCTTGCGTTGCTGGCCTTCAAGGATGAGATCACTGGTGACCCTCACCAAATCCTCACTTCTTGGAACCATTCCTCCCACTTTTGCTTTTGGCCTGGGATCACTTGCAGTCGCCGGCATGGGCGAGTCACGCGCTTGGAACTGCCCAATCTTGGTTTAAAAGGGACAGTGTCACCTCGGCTTGGCAATCTTTCCTTCCTCAAAAGCTTAGACATCAATAAGAATGGCTTTCATGGAAGCATACCATTGGAGTTGGCTCGTTTGCATCGCCTCAAAGATCTTAATATGGCTAACAACTCGCTACAAGGAGAAATTCCAGGCAGTCTCTCCAACTGCTCCCGCCTCTTTTATCTTGAATTGGGTGGAAATGGACTTGTAGGAAATGTACCCGCTGAGCTTGGTTCATTGTCTCAGCTGGGTATCCTTGGATTGTACAACAACAAACTCACTGGAAAAATTTCGCCTTCGTTAGGGAACCTCTCTGCACTGGAGCAGATGTCCCTAACAACTAATAGCTTTCACGGGAGCATCCCAAGTGAACTCGGCCAGCTTTTCAGGTTGAGATTATTTTATTGTGGTGTCAACAAGCTATCTGGTACGCTACCTCCTTCTCTTTACAATCTCTCATCCATGATTCAGTTGGCTCTTGAATATAACCAATTTCGGGGAAGACTTTCCTCAAACATTGGCCTTAGAATGTCAAACCTCGAAATTCTATCCATTAGTGGAAACAATTTCATTGGTCCAGTTCCCACCAGTCTAGCCAACACTTCTCATCTCACTGAGCTCTATTTTGGGGATAATCTTTTCACTGGGTCTGTACCTGTCGATTTAGGAAATTTGAAGAATTTGTCTTGGTTTAACATTGGGAACAACAGGCTTGGAGGTGTCCGAAACAATGACTTGCAGTTTATCGCATCTTTGACCAACTGTACTCGATTGGTCTTCCTTGGAGCTTATAAAAATAGTCTTGTCGGTTCTCTCCCCAAATCCACATCAAACCTCTCCAACCATCTTGAATACTTAATACTTGGAACAAATCAAATCCACGGAGCCATCCCTTCAGGACTTGAAAACCTTGCCCAGTTGCAGCAATTAGATTTGGACAATAACCATCTGACTGGCGAAATTCCTGCATCAATTGGAAAGCTTCTACGGGTTGTAAAAGTCGACCTTGCTGGAAACAAGTTGTCCGGTAAAATTCCAGGCAACATGGGCAACTTAACTCAATTGGCTGACCTTGATATAAGTGGCAATCAACTCCAAGGGCACATCCCATCGAACCTTGGGAATAATAGAGGTATTGAATATCTTGACCTTTCCGGCAACATGCTTTGTGGTAAGATACCAATGACCTTGTTCAATCTCTCTTCTTTGGTTGAACTCAGTATGGACAACAATTTGCTAACTGGGCCCGTACCATCAAAAGTGGGTAACTTGATATTCCTCACTGTTTTCAATGTCTCTAACAATCATCTGTCAGGCGAGATCCCCGTAAACATCGGTTGTTGCTCTATGCTGCAACAACTATTTATGCAGAACAACTCCCTTAATGGAAGTATTCCTCCTTCGTTAGCATCTGTGAAAGGTATAGAGCAGGTAGATCTTTCACACAACAATTTGTCAGGGAATATACCAGAATTTCTCTCCAAGCTCAATGGTACGAATTATTTGAATCTTTCTTTTAACAATTTTGAGGGAGAAGTACCCACCGCAGGAATCTTTAGCAATGTCAGTGCCATTTTTCTAGATGGAAATCCCAAGTTATGTGGTGGTATACTACAGTTGCACTTGGCCCCTTGTCAACCAAAATTTATCAGTCAAGGCAGAAAATCTCTTTCTATGAAAGTGAAAATTTCAATTGTCGCTTCTATTGTTGGCACTTTGGTAATATCTTGCCTACTCATAATATGTAGAAGAACACAAAATAGGAAACACCATTCCTCATCTTCTTCCTCAATCGATTTACATTTTAAAGTCTCCTACATAGAGCTCCTCAAAGCAACAGATGGTTTTTCTTCCTCAAATTTAATTGGCGTAGGGAGCTTTGGCACTGTGTATAAAGGATTTTTGCAGAACTATCAAGCCATTGTTGCCATTAAGGTACTTAATCTTGATAAAGACCATGCCATGAAAACTTTTATGGATGAATGTGAAGCTTTAAGAAATATTCGTCACCGGAATCTTGTTAAGATTTTAACTTCATGCTCAAGTTCAGATTTCAAAGGTAGAGATTTTAAAGCTCTATTATTTGAGCTTATGTCTAATGGAAGTATTGAGCAGTGGTTGCACCAACAAATGACTGGCAATGACTCACCAAAATATTTGGGCTTTAGCAAAAGATTAGATGTGGCCATTGATGTGGCTAATGCCTTGGATTATCTTCATAATCAGTGTGAACCTCCAATTGTTCATTGTGATCTAAAACCAAGCAATATTCTTCTTGATGATGATATGGTGGCACATTTGGGAGACTTTGGCCTGGCCCGGAGCCTTGTAACATCAAGAGATCATTCATCATCCCATCAAACAAGTTCCTCAATTTTGAAAGGTTCTATTGGCTACATTGCCCCAGGTAAACATTTCTATACCTTTGACCATTTGAATGTAACATAATGTAAGGATCATATGCAAAGATAAGAAAGAAATGTACTTTGGAAAATTATAAAAGTGATGACATGACCTCTCTAATGGAGTAAATATTATCATGTCAAACTTAGTCTTTATTGGGCGAGTTCTAGTCAAAGGTATCATACACAAAAAAGACGTTACCTTATTCATAGCCAAATCGATCTAGTAATTTGTATGATCTTAAACATAAATAGTTATTTGCTTTTTGCTAGATTACATAAATATTTATTCTTCTTTATCTTTATGCAAGTAGGCTTCTATCTACAAATATCTCATATTTTTTTAAATGGCCTTCATTATCTTATTCCATTATTGTTTGTAAATTATAATGCTAGAATATGGTGTCGGAAGCACTGTGACTACTCATGGGGATGTATATAGCTATGGAATTGTTTTGTTGGAGATGATTACAGGGAAGAAGCCAACTAATGAAATGTTTGGTGAGAATCTAAATCTACCAAAATATGTGAAGATGGCTATTCCAGAAAGAGTGATGGAAATTGTAGACCCTTTGCTCCTCCTACGTGAAGATCTAAGAGAAAAGGATAGATTGATAAATTGCTTAGTCTGTGTGGCCAAAATTGGAGTTGTTTGCTCAGCTGAGTACCCAAAAGAAAGAATGGATTTGAAAGACATTTGCAGAGAATTGATGAAAGTGAGGGGAGTATTTCATGAGACTGAAACAATCAGAATCACTAATAATTGAAGTCAAGGTTATGGGGAAGATCATTTTATGATAATGAGTTTGTATTTTAAATTATCTTTTTAAATGTTTCAAAAACATATTGTGTCCATGGCAGATGGCTAGTCATTATTAATTCTAGCTAAAAAAATAAGGGGTGTGTAAAAATTGTGATAATTTATATGAAGTTATGTACTAATATGTGAATGCTTGTTGAAGATCACAAAGTTTTCAATTATAAAAAGAACTTGATGGAGTGGTTTACTGTATGGCTCTACTTCATTATGAAGACCATAAAGTCATTCTCTACCACACTATAGTATAGATGCGAACTAAGACAAGAGAGAGGGTTTGAAAGTTAAATACTTAGATGGAATAACAACTAACACACAATCTATGTTTACTTATCAAAAGAAAGTTCATCTAGTGCAATGCTACAATATAATACTTACAATAGCAATGCTATGTCATTTTCTCTAATCAAGTAGTTACCATAAAGTGCCCATGTCTTTTTGGGGAGATACAAAATAGTGGCTAAAAGCAGCCTTGTGCTATACACATCCTAATTTATGAAAACTGTAAAAATCAATAGGGTTGATTTTTGCCAATTATTTGGATGTGTGAACTTTGTTATTTGATATGGTAACAAACAATCTACATGGTTCATACTGGAGACAACTACAGTGGGGCAGCCTTTCAATCATGTGGGTCGCACTCAATGCATGTGGAAAAATTACATGCAACAAATTTAGGCTTTTTCTATGAATCACCTCCAGCAAAAGCACAAAAGTCGTGGTTGACGACCTTTTGTAATGAATTTCGGGTTTTCGTAAATGAATCCTCCCTAAAAGTATTTTGTGAAGACAAATTTAGTCGCTAAAGATCACTAATATCTTGTAAAAAAATATTTTTTTTTCCTAAAAATTAAATAGAAGTTACTATTTGTGAGATTTAGTCATTGAAAAAATTAAAAAATATATATTAATTAAATTTTGCATTGAAATAAATTCAGCACAAAAAATTTCCAACAAAAAAAAAAGTTTTAAAAACTTTAAAAGTCAATATGAGGTACTATTTGCGTAGACAAAAATTCTTCGTACAAAGTGATTATAACATAAAAAAACATTCTTTGAAGGTTTGTGTAAGGGTTAGCATCATATCATGCTTATAATATCACCTCCTATTAGAGTGACTATTCAGCAAAAAACCTCTAAGATGAACTCTACTTCATGCTAAACGCCAAATCCATGACTCGCAACCTTCGTGTTGACTTCAATAATCATTAGCACATGATCATCTCTAAAAATCCAGTAGAAAAAGACAACATTCACTTTCTAGTTATCAAACTCTTTTGAAGGAATTGAAAGTTAAGATTTTTAGGGATTAGATCAAATTCATGAAAAAAATTCCATGTTAGGTTGGAATAACTCTTGGAAATTTGAAGTAAAGAGTTTCACATGAACAAAAGCAAAGAGTGAAAATTTACTCTAAAAAAATCTAGGGCTTTTCTGAAGTATGGGTGGGCAATATCTTCCTCAGTAAAAGGTTCATGGCAGTAGCTCTACTTTGAATGTTGTCTTACATCCTTTTTACTGCAATGAATCTTATAGTCAATATCGATTCCTAGTACAAGGTTTGTGTTAGCATTAGAAAAAACTCAAAATCAAGTAAAAACAAAACTCACTCATGGTTTTGAGTAGTTTAATATGTTTATGGGTTCATTTTCTAAGATTTGAGCATGTAGATAAATTAAATAAAATTTTAATAACTCTTCCAGCTAGTTTGTGACCTGTGTTGTCATATTCAGGGAAGGAGGAAGAGGAGGCAACTGAGGAGGAAAATGGGAGGAGGATAGAGAGGAGGGGAGGAAGTGGAGAAGGACAAGGGGGGAGGGGATAAAGAGGGGGATGCATGGGAGGAGGAGGAGGAGGAGGAGGAGGAGGAAGAGTTGGAGGAGAATGCGACAGTAGAGGAGGAGGTGAAAATGAAGGTGGAAGAAGCAGAGATGATGGCAGAGACAACAAATTTGGTGGCGGAGGTGGCAAAGTCAATGATAGAGGTGGTGGAGCATGTAGGAGAGGTGGTGGAATCAAATCTGGAGCTACTAACAAAGGGAAATAGTGAGTTGGTGAAGTTAAAAGGAAGAAAATATGAAGAATTCTTTACCAAAATAGACCTACATGCCAAAGAATATTAAATATGTACATAGATCTGCTGTAATTCCTAATGTCTACACACATGTGAGGCTAACGACTTGTGTGGAAAAATGACCCTGTCTACTCCAGGTTCTTTTCCTCCTCTTGCCAAGACACTAAGTCAAGCCCAACGAAAACATTTCAGCCCTCGTAGGCCACTGCTGGAAAAATTTCAGTCCAGTCCAACGGAAATTCAACGCTAGTTCCGCCCTTGCTGGCCATTGAAGCTCCAATTAGTGAAACGTTTTAGCCTCACCGTCCTCTCCCTCATGTCGCCCTCTCCTTCGCTCTAGGCGGGCTCCTCTCTCCACACGACATTTTCACCCCGCAAGTCCTCCAGGCCATCTGTGTCAAGCAGGGTCAAATTGCTCCAACCTACTAAAATGAACCCTAGTTTGAAATCCCATATGCCTCTCTTCTCATGTGGAAATGTTGTTGTCACCTAGAAGCTTTGTTGTACAACCATTTCCAAATGGGCAAGGTGGGACTCCGATAAAGTTTTTCTGTGGCATGGGAGAAGTGTTGAACAAAAGAGTGTGAAGTAAAAAAAGACCAAATACCAAAAGGTAGATAAGCAAAACACTAGATAACCAAACTTAAACAAAAGTAACAAAAACTTAGCAAGATACCAAATGTGATACTTGATCACCAAAATACCAACCTTAAACACAAATATAGAAAAAGTGAATACTATAAAACCTAAATTTAATTGCATAATATGAATAGACCAAAACCAAACTTAAATACCATCTACAATTATTAAGATATGATAATCACCATATCATGTCATCAATTAAACGATGATCCGAAATATACGGGCATGCTATGAGGAATGTTGTATTATCATTAACACGATGAGAATGTTACTGTATGAACAATGACACACTAAGCCAAAAATGATATTCCCACTGCTAACAAGACATCATATCACATCATGTTTTTAAAGATACGGTAATTAACATAGTCATGTCATCACACATATGATTTTTCATAACTTGAAAAGAAATGTATTCATCTGTCTTGATTCAAAGGAATAAGTAGGGGAGAAAAGGCAAGAAGTCAAATATGATCCACCGATTGTAGTGATGTCTTTCTTATGAGTCAACGATCTAACCTAATTTCATTTAAGTAACTTTGTTTTGTATCTTTCATATTTTGGTTTGTAGCAAACTACCTAAATACCAAACAGTTGTGTCATTGATTACGCGCTAATAATATTTTTGTGTTATTGATGACACATGTATTATATGATTCTGCATGGTGATGACACGCTAAACCAAACATGATATTCCTATCATGTTATAGATAATACTACTTTTTTACTTATCATATATATGATCATATGCCATCATAATCACACGTAGGAAATTTGATAAAATTAAAGAATTTTTTTGCCTTTTATCAATGTAATCGGGCATGATATGATCTGACTTCTTGCCTTATCTCCCCTACCTACTCCTCTGAATCGAGGCACTTGAATACCTTTCTTTTCAAGTTATAAAAAACCATATGTGTGATGACACAACTATGTTAAATACTATATCTTTGAAAACACAATGTGATATGAAGTCGTAGTAGCAACGGGAATATCATTTTTGGTTTAGCGTGTCATTGCTCATACGGTAATGTTCTCACCGTGTTATCAATAACACGACATTCTTCATATCTTGTTCGTATATTTTGGATCATCGTGTAATTAATGACACGATATGGTGATCAACATATTTTAATAAATGCATATGGTATTTAAGTTTGGTTTCGTCTTTGATTTTGGTCTATTCATATTATGCAATTGAGTTTAGTTTTTATGGTACTCTCTTTTGCTATATGTGTTTTTAACGTTGGTGTTCTTGTGATTATCACATTTGGTATTCTACTCAGTTTTTGTTACTTTTGTTTATGTTTGGTTATATGGTATTTGGTATTTTGCTTATCTGCCTTTTAGTATTTGGTCTTCTTTTACTTCACACTCTTCTATTCTGCACTTCTCTGATGCCATAGAAAAACTTCACCAAAGTCCTGCCTGGCCCATTTGGAAATGGTTGTACAACAAAACTTCTAGGCAAAAGCAACACTTCCAAATGAGAAGAGAGGCATATGGGATTTCAAAGTAGTGTTCATTTTTGCGGGTTTGTTTTGGGCTTCTAGCTTCTGCAATCACAAGTGGTGAGAGGGATACTCTATGTGGAGTGATTGGAGCCTGCAGAGTGAGGATGTGCAAGGCGATGATGCCATGTCGAGTGAGGAGCCCATTTAGAGCGATGGGGAGCGTTGTGTTAAGGAGAGGATGACGAGGTAGAAATGTTTCTCTAATAAGAGCTCCAGTGACCGACAAGTCCTGAACTAGAGTTGAATCTTCATGGGACTAGATTAAAATGTTTCTAGCGATAGATAGCGAGGGCTAAAAAGTTTTCGCCAAACTAGACTTACTATCTTAGCAAGAGGAGGAAAATCACCACGGGTAGGTAGGGTCATTTTCCCACATGAGCCGCCATCTTCTCACATGTGTGCAAGTCTACTTTGGGAATTATAGCTGACCTACACACATATTTGGTATTCCTTGGGAATTCACGTCTATTTTGGTAAAAAATTCCAATAGGAAATGAGTATTTTAGACAATTCTTGCCATGTGTGTAATGTTCGGGAATTTTCTAAATTTACAAAGTTGGCCACGTGAAAAATAGGGTGTTTGACCCCTTAACCTTCTTGTATGAATAAATTCCTCAATATATGAAATTTAGGGCTGAGACCTATGTAGATAGAAAGTAGACAGAAAGATTTTAGAAATGCCACTAAAAATGAGCGAATCCAAGTTCAGATGAGAGAGATACGACCATTTGAAGTTGAACATGGCATATGGGGCCCATTTACCCAAATTAGATGCGCAAATGGGTCGTTTGAAGCGCGTTGTGGGCCCGGTGAATTAGGGTGATGGAAATTAATGTTTAGGAGGTCCAATTGGGCTAGCGGGGGAGGTTTAGTTGGCCTAAACCACTTGGGGGATTAGGAACCCTAATCCATTTTATTATAAAAATATAATTAGGGCTTTTGAAGGGGGAATGTGTCACGCCCAAGGCTTTTCCATACATTTACTTTAAAAACTTTGCTAATATTTTATTTCAAAAGACCGACGTAAATCAAAAGAACGAATAAAATTCAAAATCGTATGAAAGTAATTTTTATAAATTAAATCATCTTACAACAAACAACCATTCTCAGGCGTGACTCAAGCATAAGCATACGAATAAAATTTACCATCGCCATGGGTTTCAAAAACAAAAACCTCCTAGGCATCTCTGAGTACAAGTTCTTACACAGTCTTAAAATCAATAGTACATACATACACAAGTGCAGTACATAATACATTTCTCTCACCTTAACCAATACATGAGATCATGGCACCAAAATCCACGCAGCCTTGCTACGATTTCGTTGCACTCCAAGTCTAAAAAGAACTGTCCACCATAGGAAAAAGTCCAGTCTCAACAGTGCTAACGATCGACCTGCAAAAGCCTCCTGTCGAAGGGGCTAAAAAGATGCATCTTCCCAATGAAGGGAGTTGTTTCGTTCTAAGTAGAGGGAAGTAAATCTTGAGGAGTGGATTCTTCTAAGATCCTCGAGTGGATTAGACAGGTATCATCGGGCCTCAACTCACCGAAGTAAGCAATGGTACCTTGTTTTAGGGTACACTCTGATAGAGCTTCATCTTGGCTTAACTGTTGAGGAGCATTTGTATTAGACCTTAGCACATGAAAGGAGGTTTTGAAGACTAGAATTATTCCTATGGCGGAGAGCTTGTGGCGATGCAATTTTTCACGTAATGGCGATGTGGCATGTTCTTGTGGATTTGAGAGAGATATCCCGAGGTGTTTCTTGTTTCAATTGTACGTTGTAAATTGATTATGAAATTTCGAGGATGAAATTTTTCTAAAGGGGAAATAATATAACATCCCCGATTTTTCTGTATTTTTTGGTAATTTCTGCAATGTTATATAATGTTTTGCAGTTTTCGGCTCGTATTTTCGATAAAAAAAATTTACGCTTCGGCGTATCCATATTTATAAAATTTGTGACCGTAAGAGTCGGGAGTTGTGTTTAGTCATAAATCAGGGGCCTCAACACATCACAAAAAAAAATTTCGGCATAAAAAACGGACAAGACGCGTGAGAACATAAATGGGAAAAAAAAAAGAAAAAAGAAAATATAAAAGGCAGATCGGGCGCGGAGCGCCCGACCGCGAGGGAACAGTGGACTATTCCCTTGCTTTTGTAAAGCTAGAAGCGGCGTCACCACCGGCCGCCGGCTTCCATCAGCCCGGCCATGGCCGGGCGACACCGCCACCGCCTCCCTGGCCTGGCACCACCGCTCTTTTCCCCCTTTTCTCCGATTTCGCCCGTAACCCCGTTTTTGAAAATTTTCTGCCCGTTCTACCACCGCCGACGGTTGCATGGAGTCCAGATCACTGCCACGGTTCCGCCCCGGCCAGAGCGTCCTTAGGCCACCGGCGTCCCGGCCTCCCCGCCCCTCTATAGCTGGCGTAAGGTAAAAACAATTCTGCCCCCTTCTTTTTCATTTTCTGTTTATTTCGACCTGCCGCTGGTCGCCGGCCGTCGCCTCCGGGCGTCGGCTCTCTTTCGGCTAGGCGATGACAAGGCCACCACCCTGTAGCCTGGACCGCCACCTCCCCAGACCGTGACCCCTCCTATTTTCCAGTCTAGACGGAACCGTTCCCATTTTTTTGTTCTGTTTCTATCTGTGTGTTTCGGCTGCAGACCGTGCCACCGGTGGCCGGCCGCCACCGAATGGCGTTTGGCCCTTTTCCGGCCTGGTGACGGCAAGGCTGCCGTCCCGACCCCCGCCCTAGCCACCGCCTCCTGTAGCCTTCTGCCTGATGCCGATCCGGATGGAATTTTTCCCCATTCGTAGATTTTTATCATTAGTTTTCAATGTTTACCACCACCCACTGTTTGGCCTTCGATTTGTCACCTCAAGCTGACAACGGCGAGGTGCCGAGGTTTAACCTCTTGCATCAATTAGTCTCGATTCGTTCAATTGGCCGACCCGCATTAGAGCAAAGTTGTACTTTTTCACGGGCCGCATTCATCCTCTGCAATCGAACGTTGAACGATATTGGGCCAACGCCCACTTGACTTGCCTAGGTTCGTCCCTTGGCCCTGTTTGATCATTTGTAGCCCTATGACAGCGTGTCCACCCTGGCCCAACACTCTGTCACATTTGGTTTGATCAAATCCCTTTGTTACTTTTGACCAGCAATTTTACCGCCACCTACGTCAGCTAGTGGATTGTCACGAACGCCCGATTGACCCGAGAACATGAGGCTACCGTTCATGGCCTCCTATGCTCTTCTGCCATGCACATCTGCTGTCCAAACCATGCCCCAAACTTCGGGGTCCGCCTTTGACCGTTGTCGAGTGACCCCCAGCCTAGGGCCAACTTGTTCCGCCTGACATTGTGTGGACTTGGGCCGCATGTTCAATCGACGTGGGCTCTGCCCCGGCCCAGTGACGGCTAGGGCCAACACTTTTTATCCGAATTTACCTTTGCACCCCCACTTCTTGCTACACACGACCCAGAACGTACGAGGAAAGAGTCCTCGAATTCAGATCTTCCAAGGGGAAGTAACACTGTCAGCTGTTAGACTCAGTCCATCGAAGGCTCGACTGATGTCATTATCATAACCTCCACCGTAAGTTGTGCTTGATGCACAACCGTCCGAACAATGATTTCGTTGTGGGTAAGCGTTTAGAAATGACGTCGCTTTTGTCGGCCACCTACGCCAAGCCTTAGTGCCTCAACATATGTTTATGGAACGTCTCCACCATTAGGCAATATGGCCGTTAAAGCCCTCCTTTGTCTCTCCTATATCCATGTGTACGCAAGCAAGCCTCCGCCATGTGGTGAGGCTTCGATAATGCAGAATTGTTGCCGTTGGATGTGGTCAGCGGTCCATTTTAATGTTTTGTGGCCAACAAAGTGTTTTAAACCATTGACCAACCTTCAATCAGTCAACCCCCATAATGTGGTCGCTTTTGCCATTTCTAGTGGCACGACCTTGTCTCCGACCCCCTTAGTGCATCCAAACCTTTGACTTCGAGTGAAATTAATCTAACTTTATCGAGATTTATTCCAGCATCTCTGAAAATCCTCGAGACACAACAACTCTCTCAGTGCGATGCTTTTAGCCGCCTATTCCGTTATCGACGCCACCACTGTCATTTGCTCACCATCAAACTCTTATGGATTACGAGGTAGGGGACTTTGAACTCGTAATTTCATTATAGCATGTTTTGATTGTGTAGTATCATCCTAGGAGTATAATTTAATGTTTTGCATGATTATGCTGAGTATATAAGCAATTGTATGTATGACAATTGTGCGTATGTTAATAAAGACTAAGGGTATGTAGTAAGATCCTACCATGTTATTAAGCGCTCCTACCTTAATTGCCAGTTTGTCGTCAATCCACCACCTCCAGAACTTCGAGCTTGCTCCTCCTCGCCTATATTGTCATCCATGATTGATGGAAAAAATCCATTGGTGGCTCCTCCTTCGCCCCCAAAATCTATTCAAGCTGCAAACAATCTGTCACACCCGAGGTTTTTCTTTACATTTAGTTGAAAATCTTACAAATATTTTATTTCAAAATACAAATGTAAGATTAAATAACCGACAAAATTCAAAGCATGTGAATTCATTTTATGACAAACAAATGTTCTGAGGCGTGACCTAATACAAAAGCATATTAGGTAACTTACGCATGTACAATTATGTTCGGAACTACTTCTGTCTTACATTCTTCAGTCAACAAGGCTAAAATTACACATGTTCAGAAGCTCCAATCCACAACGGTAGTATTTTTTACTTAACTCATCTTGTACCTTTACACCTACAACCTTACCGAGCTCTGCATAGTCTTACTTGTCGAATTCGAATTTCATACACTCTTTTCATCAACTACTTACGACCTTACATCTTACACCAACCGCCTTAAAATCAAATGAAACCCTTTAGACCTAAGTTCTGTCATCAAACCCTTACTAATTCCTTACTCATTGTTCTTCCGTTACAATTTATATTACGTACATTATGCATGTACAATTATATTATTAATGCTCACTAACTCACAACCCCCGAGATGCTCTGAACCTTAAGTCTTCTAAATCCTTGCATCCCCGAAGCCTTCAGCTCGTTGCTCCAATATATCATCAACTCAATTCAAACCAATCCCCCAGTCTCATCAAGTCCAACCTTCGCCCGTCCATATTTCGCCTTTCCTCACCCGACATACAGTCATTGTTTCCACATCATAAATTATGATGTATCCCTTGCCAAACTTACAATCAAACACTCCCACTTGTATCCATCAATCACATACTACCAGCCCCCAACAAAGATCACATGTTCTGGGTGTTAAGCCAACTAGTCCTTCACCGGATATCCGACCAGTGTGCCAGTTGGTTACTGGCCAGCATGCGACTGCAGGGAGGTGGCCCATAGCCATTTATCCCTTTCTTCCTTTCCTTTCTGGTTGCAATGGGTTGGTCAAGGTTGTTGCCTGGCCTAGCCGTGCAGGTTTAGGCCGTGATGGCCTGGCCTCGCCAACCTCGGTCGCATTGGCCTCGCTGGCCTTCACCACAAGACTGGTAATCGTCACGAGTTTGGGAGATGAAACTAGAGCCATTTGGCTCTGGGCAATGCGGAGACAACCATGGATCGGTGATCGTTTATAATTAAACTCTTTGCAAGTGTACAAGGTAATTGTACTAGGATGAGTATTTAAGGGTTGTCGAACCTCAGGGACGGATAAATTATTACTAAATTTAAAAAGGAATTTGCCGGTTGAAAACTAAAACAACTTAAACTTAAATTAAGTAAAGGAAAAGAAAACAACTAGTTTAAAGGTAAGAGATTAATGTGATAAATTTTACTTAGGAAATCGAATCCACTATAGAACCATAACAATTCCTTAACTTTTAATCTAAATCTAGTGTAAATATGAACAAGTATTCTCAGCTACAAACTAGAATTATTTCAAAAAGAATCATTAATTAATTTCCATGGCATGAATTATCTTCGACAATAGCACGAATCATCTACACTAAATAGCTATAAGCATGACCTGTCTAATCTTAGTATAACTCATCCAAGTCCTTAATTATTTGAACATTAAAACTATTGCATGACCATCTCATCTAAATCACAGAAATTAGAATTGATGCAAATATCAAAAACACATTAATCTATCATCTACAAGACAATAAATCAACATAGAATTGAATAAACATGAAAAGCTCTTCCATTAAAAAAGAAATCTTTATCATACAATTGTCATAATTCACAACTGAGATCTAAATTAAAAAGAAAAGAAACTGAAACTTATCTATAGCTTCATCAACTCCTAAGTAAAAAAAAAGTTTAGCCTTCCATGGTAGAAGAAAGCACTTGAATTTCCATTGAAAGCTTTGGGTTTTTCTCCATCTTCTTCTTCATTCTTCTCTACAGAAAATCTACTTTTTCCCCTTAATTTCGTGTCAAATAAGTCTTTTTATAGGCATTAGATCCGTAAAAAGGAGTCCAATATGAAAAAAAAACTCGAAATTGATTGAAATAAGGAAACTGCGCGTTATGACGATCGATCGCCTTGCATGCCTGTTCGAACGCTTGAACTGAATTTTCTTCAAATGTACGTGTAACCGATCGAACGGTAAGTAAGGCTGTTCAAAAGCCAATGAAGAATTCTGCAAAATAAGCCAATTTAATTCAAATCATCATGGAAATTTTTTTTAACCTAATTAAATTTAATATCTAATAATTTAACCTATATTAACACTTAAATGAGACTAGACAGTAAAATAATTAAGGGTAAAATAACGTATAAATTATACTAATCAACCAGCGGTGGAGCCTTGGCCCTCAGTATCACTAGATGACGATGATTCGGTTCATCCCGGAACCTCACCCAGTGTGTCAGCTAGCCGCCATGCCAATTAGTTGGGTGATAGAACAAAAAAAAAGAGGGGCTTTGATGTCCTGGCCGTCCATCGGAAGGAGGCAAGGCTTGGGCTGTCATATTCGCCTTGTGACTCAATTAGGCCAGCCCTTGCCCTACCGTCCGTGACGACCGGGGGTGGCGCCTGTAGAGGCTAGAATGCCTCTGGCCAAATGCGGGGATGATGACCCATGTTGCGGGTCGTCCAGTGTGGGTTCAGATGTAGTGACCTGAACCACATGGGTTAGTCAGGCCGGATTGGGCCTGGCTCGGATTGGGCCCGATTAAAATAAAAAGAGAGGTTGAACCGCATCTGGTGTAGTGGGCTAATAAATTGGAAAAAAAAATCGTAAAAATTATCGAAAGACCGGGAGAATGGGTTGAGTATCCTGAACAAGTCTCAGCCTAGGGAAAAATCCAAGAGGTTATAAAATAACTAAAATAACTATGTAATATATTCCTGGTTCACTTTACATTCAAAGTAAAATTTCAAGCCAAACTTGCACTCAAAACTTGTTTCAATACACTAGTAGAATTAACAATAGAGTTATCCACTAACTCCCATTTCCATATCACAGGTGTTAATTCTACTATCGTAAATTTGACAAACTATTTGAAATTTAAGTTACTAAAATAACTATGTAATATATTCAAAACACACATTTTTTTTTATTTATCAGAATTTATAAAGATCAAGATTCAGATAAGGTCCGATACTATACGGACAAAAATAAAATTTCAAGTCATCAAAATTCACAAAAGTGGAGTTTCTCATGATTTTGCTGGAACATATGCAAAATAGGATTTTAAAACAAATTCAATATAATTGATTTTAGAACAAAATTGTCAAACCACTCTCGATTAAAACTTAGAATTCATAATATCATATTTCGTATTGAATCTGATGTCATATAGACCGAACATAAAGTACAAACCCGGAATTCGTATTAAATCCCCTAGCATAGCTAAAATAAAATATCAAACTAATTCGAAAATCGAAGTTTGTATTAAACTGAGATTTGGAATAGTAATTTTAAATAATAATAATTCAAATGCAAAATTCATAAAATTGGAGATTATACAAATCCGATACAACACATGTATAACAAAAATTCAAAGTCCAATAAAATAGTTGAAATAGAATTGTAACTTAATTCCTATCAAAAATCAAATTTTGTATCAAAATGAGATTCAGAACAGTAATTTTAAATAATAACAATTTAGATACAAAATTTGTGATATTAATCTGAAACAACATAAGTTGAACAGAAATTCCAAATTACTTATAATTAAACAAATCAAAATTTATAAATTTTAAAGTTAAGAGTAATTTTAATGTCACACTAGTAAAACAAAACTATGAATCAAAATGCGATACGACTAATTCGTAAAAATTTTAAATCCTTTTAATTCTAGGATTACAAATTTAGAAAATGGATTGTTGTATTAAATCCTTATGTAACAACTTCAGACAGGAATTCAAATAATTTCTGACTTGAAATTAAACTTCATAAAATCGACGTTACCATCAATTACTTACAAAGCATGCAAGACGGAAATTTAAAATTATTTCTAATTCAAAATTGGAAGTCGTAAGTTCGTATTAAATCGAATGCAATACTCGGAGAATAGAAAACTCATAATCAGAATTCATCTTGATCCGATACAACACATGCAGAAGTACAAAAATCAGAAACCTCAAACCTGATATCTCATGAATTAAATTCATAATTGGAATTCTACTAAATTCCAATAACAAATATGCAGAACGGAAACTCACAATCAGAATTTATATTACATCTGATGCCACTCATGCATAAAGAAATTCAAAATCGGAATTTGAATTACAACTGATAACACACATGCGAAACAACAAATTCACAATCGAAGTTTAAATTAACTCCGATAAACCACTCACCAACAGAAAACTTTAGATCAAAACAACCCTCAAAAGATTGGATCTTCAAAATATTTGCAAAGATGTTTCTCTCGCAGATAGAGCAAAGCTCCGATACCATTTGTAGCGCCCCGGCCCGCAAAACCCGACCCGGACCGGGGGTTGGCTCGAAAGACAGAATCGGAGTTCATCAAATCAACGGAAAAATTAAAATCGACGGACCAGGAGCTGCAGACTCTGTGTGCGAGAGTCAAAACATATTTCTACATGCTACGAAACTATAATGTTCCGTTGCGCGTAGATCAGAACAAACCTAATTTTATATCTAATTTGGATCGGGCCAACGTTATTTTATCGTTGGTTGCCTACGTACATATTGGATACCATCTCTGACGTTATTCCAATACGATCGGATCCGGACGTAGTTCTGCCTAATGGCTAATACATGCATCAGGCATCACAAAATCATATACGTTAAAATACGTATATATTTATATCCGAATAATTATTCGGAATCAGACGGAAATCTTATAAATTGTCAAAGTCAAACGGAAGCCAATAAATCAGTAAAATACACATCTCACATATGTGAGCAGACACAATCACACATCCTATTCTATCATAGAGCGGAGCAGAGCACACTACAGAGTGTTGGATCATATTAGATCCTATCAAATCATATCAAATTGGAGTATGTCAAATCACAATGAAGCATTTCCAAGTAATTCAGATCACAACGAAATATATCAAAGTAGATTGAATAGGAACATAAAAGCATATATCAGATCGTAGCAAATTATATATTTTAATTAGTATATTACTAATTAAGATATAAATGCACATAAATTATATTAACTTATAAAGTCAGAAAAGCGTACTCCCCTGCAGTTCGGAAGTGTCGACGTTTGAAGTTACTTGTTTCCTCAAGGCATCCTCCCTTTCTAATCTGGAGACGGCAGACAGAACCTCCTCTAGCTTTGGAACACTTTATCCCTTTCACGCCCGTATGCGGCGGACATAACCTCCCCTTACCCGGAGACACTTTTCCTTTTCCGCGCTTGTAGGCGGCGGACAGAACCTCCCCTTACCCGGAGACACTTTTCTCTTTCCGCGCCCGTAGGCGGCGAACAGAACCTCCCCTTACCCGGAGACACTTTTCTCTTTCCGCGCCCGTAGGCGGTGGACAGAACCTCCCCTTACTCGGAGACACTACCCTTTCCGTGCCCGTAGGCGGCGGACAGAACCTCCCCTTACCCCGGGACATTTTCCATATATAGGGTTGCTAACTCGAAGAATTGACGCTTCCATTGCGTAAAACACCCTCGATTTAGCTAAGAACGCTTTTTGAACGGGAGAAAACGGACACAGAATGACTCCAGAAAGTTCTCCTAAATAATGAATAGAATGAACTATTTATAGAGATTTGCGTGCGAGCAGACGGAAGAAAGGGAATACGCGCGCACAGACGCGCGCCACGTGTCACAAAACTAGAGGGCCGCAAAAAGTGGCCGGTGCCGCTGACGCACGCGCAACGTGTGCGTCAGGGCACTGCGAGCGGCGCGCGCGGTAACGCCGCGCGTTTGTTGCGCGACGCGCGCATCGCGCGTTCGTCCGTTCGATCGCGCGGCCCCGCGTCGTGCGGACGGCTGCGATCGATCAGCGCGGCGCGTGGCTGCGTCGGCTCGTTGCGCAGCTGAGTCGGCTCGGCTCAGCTCCGGATCGGCTCGGCTCGACGCGGCTTGATGATGTCAGCTATTTCGTCTTTTTATAAATATTTTATTATTATTTCATCTAAACCCAATTCCAACTTCAAAACGCGATAACTTTTTATCCCGAAGTTGGAATCGCACGTTCTTAGTACCGATGGACTCGTATTGACGAGGCCTTCGAAACTAGACCGCATATGGGTGTCTTTTCTCGAACTTTGAAAGTGGGTCCCGCCCATATGGCACATTTCCCGAGGTTACAACTTTTGTTCCCGACCTCTAATTCACATGTTCTTCGATTTGTTACGCTCGTTACTTCGAGCTCTAACCAAACACAGGAGTTTTATCCCCTAAAGCCCCTTAAATTTTAACTAAAATTCCATAATTACCCCTAACCCTTTTGGGGTTAAGTATAATCGGAACACGGGGTGCTACATTTTCAATTAAACAAATACCCTAACACATGGAGAGTTAGGGCACCCTATAATTATTAAGGTTTTTAAATGGAAATGGTGTGACCAGTAGGAGACACAAAGACCTCTACATATCACAATGTCATGGAAAACAAGGAGAAGAACTTTCATTCCCGAGGTTTAAGGTAGCATATTACACGTGTTTAAAATGCAGTGCAATAATTTACTGAGGTAGTATATACGTAAATTATATGTTATATATGAATTATTTACATTAATGAGCTTGAATTTGTTTAGCCCTAGCCCTGCAAATGAGTACAATGGGCATATGTTTATTAATATGTAAACTAAGACTTGTGCAATCTCATATTATTTTATTTACTTCCTTTGATACATGCTTTTGATGTTGATTTCTTAGTATTGTACTACTAACTGAGATTAATGAAGATTAATTAAAAAATATTGGTTGGATTTAGATTAGGAGTAGAACACATAATAAAAATAAAGACTAAAATACCTTAAATAGGGTATGAGACTGGTTCATGGAGTAAATAACGGCTTTGACATGTAAATTTACCTTAGTTAATGAACAAATGGTAGTTATGCGAGTTTACCCTAGTATCATGGAGACTAATAGAGTTTGAGATGTTTTCTAGATCATAGCCCATTGGATGAGAAATTTATTGGGTTGATTCATAGTGTGAAGAGGGCCCAATTGATTAGATGAATACTTGATTGGATAAAATTAATGGAGCATGAGTTTCAAATGTTTTGGTAGTCATTGGTCATGTAGATCGTAGGCTTCTACGTGTTACATTAGTTTAGATCATTAGGGACATTTTTCCAGAGTTGGGGAGGGTTGAGATTATGATGCTTATACACTTTCTTCACAACCAAGGCGGTTTGGGTATTGGCCAGCGAAGTCTTTACTACAGGTTTCTCATTGGTCTTCAATTGACCATATAATACGTATGGAAAGCAGAGTTGCTTAATCATCATAAAATGCTTGTGTTTCTGGCCAAACTGTGTCCATGAACACAGTTGGGATCTACTTCTCCATATTCGTGGCAGACTATTATGAGTCATGGGGATTTGGGTCAAGTTGTTGCCTAAGCAGTCTAGTCCAATGTTAGAGTTGGGTATTTTGGGATTTCTTTGAAAGTCGAGTTGTCACGTCCTGGTACATGTTGACCCCTAGCCGAACCCAGTCCAAGGGGAAGACAACACATGGCGCGACAAAATATTGTTGGATTGCAGAAGACTTTACCCCTACTTGGGTAGTTCAGTACGGAGTTGCGCACATCAACTTTGTATAAGAGCAAATGAGCAATAAAGAGCTACTAATTAAACATTAGTCTACACACAAACCCACATACTTAGTCTTAAACAACACACATATAGCTAAAGTATGAGTTTAAGCCCCCAATGACTAATAAGAGTCTAAGCCAACCTTAGTTATATAGAGTGTAAAGTAGTCTAAAACATAATCTCAACATGACATATAATCAACTAACATAATCAAGACATCTCTATAAAACCCAAACCCTCAAAAGTCAACGTCATCCCCATGTTCTACAAAGAGCTAGTCTGAGCAACCTGTTTGGCACGACATGCTGCCCTAAAACAAAACACAAATAAAGAGGGGTGAGCTAGAAACTCAGTAAGGGTTTTTAATACGGAAAGTAAATCCAAAATAACAACACATGCATAGTCATACAATAATTATCATATAAACAACCGCAACGCTCGTTCCTCTTGGGATAACCACATAACTTGTGTATTTATGTCATAATTCACATTCTATAAGCATCTACTCATGCTACATACATATCATGTTATTCATAACATATCCCATTATCACATATTCATGCCACTAGCTTATCATACTATACATGTCATATCTCATCATCACTTATTTATGTCACATGCATATCATACTATACATGACATATCTCATCATCACACATTCATGCCACCTGTATATCATATTATACATGAAATATCTCATCATCACATGTAAACCTCATGCGTAAACATGTGACATTCACTATCATAATCAAATGGCTAGTTCTTCGCATCACTCTTGGTTCTAAAACCACCTCTTTGTGCTCTTTGATCAATGTAGATATTTTATCACATCCTTTGGAATGAATCTTCTTTCTCCTATATCTTCTCAGCAACAATCTTCATCAAATATCATGCCTCATATGTGTTGTATACATTCATCTCATCTCTAATCACTCTTTTGATTAAATTGAAAAAATCTCACTCTAGAAGACCAATTCAATCACAACTTCATTAGAGCAACTCTACACAAGTTCTCTAATTTTTTTAAGTTTTCTCCCATACTTTCCTCACATTCCTAGCCCTTTTTATAAACTCCCCAAGTTTAAAAAATAATATGTATTCAACTAGAAAAGTCTAAATTAGACAACTAGAAAAGTCTAGGAATCTAATTCAAACTAGAAAAGTCTAAATTAGGCAACTCTGCTCTCCATCGATTGATCATCTCACAAGGTGATCGATCAATCCCAATTCCAATTAGACTACAACTCCTCGATCGATCAATTTATTGACTCAGCAATAGATCAATAAACTCTAAGCTTGTTTTTAAATATTCATTTTTCAGGTGTCAATCAATCATTTGATGACACGATTGATCGATCAACAATGATCCGGAGAGTTTGCCGCAATTCAAAACCGATCGACCGTTCTACAGTAGTGATCAATCACTCTAAGCATATTTTTTATTTTTTAATAGAAAAACCTCAAACTCTCACCATTCTTTTACCTAAGGTTTATTTACCCTAAAGTGTGTTAATGTGATGTGTGTGCATGGTTTTACCTCTAGAAACATGGATTCGAGTATTCCTTTCACTCCATCTTCAGAATCTTCTCTTCTTACTTAAACTAACTTAAAATTACGCATCTATGACTTCATTTTGATCATGTACATAAGCAATTTATGACATAAGGATACTTATATTCTTACACATCTTATACTTGACCATATTCACATTGGAAGACATCTTGTAAGTGTCGAATTGTGGCATCATGGCACACAATCTTGTGGCTGAGGTGCTAGTGAACTTTATGTTCAAGGTTGTCCACATCTCTTTAGCCATTTTATACTCCTCAAATTGGTGAACTAGGTCGTTGTACATTGCACTCAGCATTGTAAAGTGAGCACAACAGTCACGATTTTAATAATTTTTTAAATTTCTTTGTCATGACATTGTTGTTTAGTAGCACCCTCCTCAAGTTGCTTCATCTCAATAGTCAAGGTTTCGAGCACTCCTTACTCATCGAGGAGATGTTAGATTTTTTTATGCTACATGTCATAGTTCGAGCCATCCAATTTCTCTCCATTAGTCAAATCAGTATTTACATTCTTTGTAGCCATTTCACTATCTTTAAAACATGCCCAAATTACTAAGGATATACATGCAATGCTTAATTTCACAAAATAAACAAAAATTATATGTCGAGTGAAGTAATTAAATTTTTTTGCACTCATGCTAGTATTCATGACCATCTTCACTCGACACATAATCATAATTTAAATTAGAAAACTTGCACTCACCTCCCACTTAGGTCACAAAATTAGTAGGAGTGTTAATCCACGAATTAGTTAATGTCACCACTAAAATGACGTAAAACATCAAAATTTGGGTCACCTTCTACCATAAGGATCATGGATTTATATTCTAACAAGTACATGCTCACACAACATCATAAAATGTAAAATGCACATAACATGAAAAGTTATGTTTGAAACTATGGAATTTAAAACAATTATAACAAAATGAGTCATACAAGCATAAATAATAAATTAATCACAATTTAAACAACATATTTAAACTCTACTGGATTTTTTGGAAGTTTTTTGTAATCTTTTGTTTTTTATGACATCATCATTCGTGTTATTGCCAATTTAGCACTTACTGTGCATCGCAGCGATGCCATGAAGGCAAGGACATTGTGTCAGCAATCACGTCAGCATTTACAGGGTTTTTCCCCTAACGAATTTCCAGGGCATCTTTAGAAACAACTTTACATGCCTGACCAAAAACAATTTTCCCAAAAATTAACAAAAATCTAGAAATCAAATTTCTGATTCACAGGAAACATGTTTCCTGGTCGCCCTGGAAATGGGTTTCACAGAATCAAAATTCCGACTAATCAACTTCATCCTCTCCGACATTGGTGAATGTCGGCCCTGGCACTTGCCACATGTAGGCCTCCGATCTCTGGTAATGGTAAGCAGCGGCCGAAGCCGCTTCTCCCAGAAGCACATGCTCATCATCAGATGGTGGCTGAGTTGCCAAACCACTCCACGAGGCTACATCTACAACTATGACGATGAGAGGCTCAGCAGGTATGGTAGATGCAACGATTTGCGCCTCTCACAGCTACGAGCTTGACTATTGATCACGAGACAAGTAGTGATGGGCGCAACGGAAGCAGCGGACCGGCTAAAGCCCACGTAGTGGTAGACAACCTACTAATATTACCTTTTCAATGGAGTATTAATCAACCGGTGAAGACTGTGCCTTCTCTTTGCTCCAAAGAAAAACTTAATTCCTTGTATTAGCCAATTGCCGGGAAAGATCAGCTAAGAGGGCTTCAAGAATAATCAGAGTGGAAGGAAGGAAGGAGAGATCTTGCTTTGCTGAGTGCCAGGGCTTGAAGAAAGATATGCTTCATCCCTTGTGTCACGGGCGCGAAGCTTTGCCTAGCGTCCGCACTCGTGATGGCCTGGCTGCACCGTGCAACCAGCAGCCACTCTCTTCCCTTCCCACTCGTATGCGCAAGGGAAAACAAATAAAACAACCAACCTGCAACACAAGTCCGACCTGGTGCAAGGGTCTCCGCCCAAGCTATGTAAATCAATCCAGCATGAAGTACACAAGCAAGGAGATGGCTGGGCCGAACCACTAAGGCTGAGAACTCTCCTCCCCTTTCTCCCTAGTTCGCTGTGCAGGAAGATCAGAGCTTTTTCATCAACTAACTCAGCCTGGCCGCCCCATACCTTCTCCTTATATAGACTCAGCCATAGGCTGGCCGTCCTAGATCAACTAGAAGTACAGAACCCTCCCAATACATGAGTCCACACCCTCTCCAACTCTCAGCCCAAAACCATTCCGGGATTGCACAGCTTAGGAGTCCTTCGCGAGTCCGTCTTCCGCTAGAAGTTCTCCTGCAACCTGCCTCCAAGAGTCAGCCAATCCAAGGGAACCAACCAACCAACTCCTATCCGTCCTAGGAGTGCAGCCAGCATGCATGTACGAGTCCTGTCCGTCCTAGGAGTCTACTGCCCAGTCTCCTACTCCAACTAGGAATGCTCCCAACCAGCATTGCTGAATCCTATCCGCCTTAGGAGTCCTCCCCTAAGTCCAAGCAGCGCTCCGCTTCGCCGCTAGAGTCCCGCCCGCGCTAGGACTCCTACCCAGCCTGCTCCGCAAGACGAGTAGCTCGTCCGGAACATCTCCCGCGTTGTCCCAGCATCCGTCCGTGCCCAAGGGGCTATCTAGGCTATCCGCTGCCTAGCAAAACTCAGCTGTCCGCAGCCAAGTATGGGGGTAGCCGCCCCCTTTCCGCATCCATCAAGTTTAGGGGGTAACACCTTGCCACGCACTTTAAAAAAACCTTTAAAACTCTCTGTTTTTTAATGTATTTCACCGAGGAGAGGCTAACCACGTAGTAAGAGTTGTTAATGCTCCCTCTCAGTATGAGCCCAACTTAAGGAATGTTGGGGTCGTTTATTTTTAAGATTGACAACGCACACGCTAACATTTACTAGCATCAGTATCACTAATGTGCACTAAGCATGTGTATCATCAATCACATAGATGAACGACTCTCAAGTATTCTTTACGCTGGGTTCTGGGTTCATAGTGAGTGGGGATCCCTCTAATTGTTTTTCGTATTGGGATAGGACTGGCCCACATGCACCCACTCTCCCTGACGTCTCTCCCATTCTTCCTGGTTACGTGGGAATGAACCCACTATTCCAACAAGCAGAGTTAAGGTCACATGTGCTTCAGCGAGTGCCGAACACCATGGTTGCCGGCAATGTGCTATCTGCCAATGTAGTATTATATGCTCCTGCAAGGCCAGTGCAGTTGTTGGTGTCTTATCGTGCTTCACAGTCATGGCCGGGTGCTATAGGCGGAGTCGGTGTCACACCATTCGTTGAGGTCATGGGCGGCAGTGGCCGGATTTCACATTATGGAAGCAAGGCCAGGCCTCCGGTGCTCTGTGCATCGAATGATAGCTGCAAATCAAGGCAACGAGGTTGGATTCACATGGGCCTCAAATTGGCAAGGCAAGCAATTGACATGCATATTTGCATACAACCCCTTTGCCCCGCCTGTCACTCGTCTTCAATCTCCAGCAAGCATAGAACATGGAACATGTCACGCTGCCAGCCTCGCCTCATCCATCTCAAACGGGTAGAAAACTCTGGCAATCCATTCACCGGAGTAAGGCAAAGCCACCCGGCATTGGTTTCCTCCGTCGGTATGGCCTCTAAATGGGGCCAACAAATATTATCCAAAAAATTTAAAATTTATAAAAAATTCAATATCAATGAGATCAAAGAATAAAAGTTCTGGTTACCAATGTTGGATTGGGTACTTGCAACGGAAGAAGGTCTTAGGAATACTACCACACCCTGATCCACTTTGAAGCACACCGTTTGAGTTGAAACTCTGATGGTTGATTACAAGAACCATCCGACTCTTCCACCCTTTGCTTCCCAAAGTAAACGATGGAAAACCTCGATGAATAGTTACCCAAATTCCCTAAACTTGAAGTTTTTCTCACTGTCCAAATTTGTTTAGTTACAACGTTCTGCTCTTGAAATTTGCCCCACAGAGTTAAAGAAAGCCTGAAAATTTGTTAGAGGACTGAATAATGGACTTCAAAGTCGAATGGATTTAAACCTACTACTTTAGCCAAAGCTATAGAATTGGCATCTCTGTTGGAGCAAGAATATCAAGAGTTCTTGGCTGAAAGGATCGCAAACAAGGTAGCAAGACGGAAGACCAAAAAAGGAAAATGACAACCCCTCACCAGATCAATAACCAAAATTTCAAAGGACCTCTAGACCATCGCCCCAAAACCAAAGAGAGAAAATTTTAAAAAATTATTCCAAATGTAACCGATTTCATCCACCAGAAATCTGTTACTTCTCCATGAAATGATGCTTCCTGTGTGGGGACCCTGGACACAAGATCAAGGAATGCCCCAAGAAGAAGAACCAAGAATAAATCAAGCCAGAGCAAAAGCCTAAGGCTCAAGGGCGAGGGTATGCTATTACTACAGAAGAAGCCCAAACTTTAGCAGAAGTTATACAAGGTACACTTCTAATCTTGGATATAATTTTTTTTTATCGGTCTAATCTTCGATATAATTGCTAAGGTTTTAATAGATTCAGGATCGACACATTCTTTTATATCCTATGATTTTGCTTCAAGAATGGGTTATCTAGTTATAGAACTAGGATATATCTTAGAAGTGTCAACTCCTGTGGGAAAAACTTTTACAGCTCAAAATTTTCTGCAAAATGTGTCCATGTCATTAGAAAATAAAAAATAGAAGGCTAACCTTATACTCTTAAGTATGACTAACTATGATGTCATATTAGGAATGGATTGGTTAGTCGACAATGAAGCCTTAGTAGACTGTAAGAAGAAAAAAGTTATATTCAATAGTGAAGGAGAGAAAAAATTTACCTTTCATGGAAACATAGATCCTTCAGGTGCGTGTATCATTTCGGTTGTGAACGCACAACGATTGATATCTAAAGGATGTCAAGCATATCTTGCTAGTGTAATTTCTGAGGAGTATTCATCTTCCAAGATAGAAAATATTGAAGTGATAAAGGATTTTTCGGATGTATTTCCTAATAATCTTCCTGAGGTACCACCAAAGAGAGAGATAGATTTCAATATTGACTTATTACCAAGAACAAAACCTATCTTTAAGGCACCCTATCGTATGACTCCTGCAGAATTACAAGAATTAAAGAGTCAATTGCAGGAATTATTGGATAAATGATTTATCAGACCTAGTGTATCACTTTGGGGAGCTCCAATCCTCTTTGTCAAGAAGAAATATGAACCCTTGAGACTATGTATAGATTATAGGATGTTTAACTCTATAACTATATGTCACGACTCGGATTTTTAAAAGCCTTTTTAAATAGCACGAACGATAAGTCACAAGAAATTTTGTTTCTTTCTTAAATATAAAACAAACTATTCAATTAAATATTCAGGTTATGATAATTGGGGTTCATAAATACTAATATCAAATCATATGATATTATTACATGTTTCAAAATTAAATAAGAACAGCTTGTCCATCTAAGTACAAAGTTCATCATCTGTCTAAAAATAAATGACTAAGTTGACTCTAATGCCAAAGATACACTATGTACCATAATTGCAGTAACGAGGAACTTCATTTTGTGCTCGCTTCCTGGTCTCACTTGTCATCGCTTAGAGAATCTGCAACCAACTAAACCAAACAACCACAACAACAACAATGGAACCTCTCCGCCTTCAGGAGAAGAGCTTCCAAATGGGTAAAATGTTTTATTAATATTTTTCGGATCAGGCCAACATCATCTAATGTTAGTTGTCTATGTACTCATCAGACAACATCTCCAATGTTTCCAACAAGATCGGATCCATATATAGTTCTGCCTAGAAACTACACTATCCTAAGAAGCATAACATCACACATGCAATGGTTAAGTATTTTCAATCAACCTACATTTTATGCAAGTCCTTTAATCGTTCTACTTATCTAATTAACAAGCAATATTAAATAATATTATTAATTATATCACAACCCTTGTTTAATAATTAATACTATTAAATATGTATTGACTCAGAGATAACTCGCCCCTTGAGAAATCTCCAGACATTGGACTCCAACATTGGAGTGGACTGTTTAACATCAGTTTGACCCAAATCCTCATGGCTCTCAATAGCCTGCCACGAATTTGGAAAAAAAGATCCCAACTATGCTCATAGACACAGATTAACGAAAAACACAAGTCTTCCATGATGCTCATACATCTCCATTTTTCGTACGTACTATATGGTCCTGAGAAGACCTGCAGGAAAACCGCGGTAGAGACCTCTCTGGCCAATACCCAACTATGCGGAAGACCCAAGGTAAAGACCCTCTAGTCGATACCTAAACCGTCGTGGTGATGAAGAAACATATCGCAATCTCCACTATTCCCCAAATCTGGGAAAAAATGTCTTTTAAGACATTATTAATATATCCATAGAAGCCTCATGTCTTTATAACCATTGACTCCCCGAACATCTAAAACTTAGACTAGATTATTTTCATCCAGTCAAGTATTCGTCCAACCATTTGAGTCCTCTTCACCTTGTGAATTGGCCCAATAATAGCTCATTCACTGAGCTATAACTTAGAGAACATCCCATAACCACCCTTGGTTCATTAGCCAAGGTAAAATTCTATTATAAGGCCCCGTTCACTCCATGAACTGGTCTCAAACCCTATTGAGGGTATTTTAGTCTTTATCTTAATTAGATGTCCTCCCCCTAATTCAATAACCAATATCTCTTGATTAGTCTTCATTAACCTTATGTTACTGATGTAACTTAACGTATCAATAACAAAAGCATGCAGCAGATTAAGCAACAAAAATAACATGCAAACATACAAGTGCATAAATAATAAACAAAGGCCCATTGCACTCATTTATAGGGCTAGGGCTCAATGAATTCAAGCCCGAGAGTGTAAACAACTCTAACGCAATACGCGAGTTAAGTATATAATACTATAGTTGATCGATGCACTGGGTTGCAGATACATGTAATACGCTGCCTTAAACCCTGAGAATTATGGTTATTCCCCTTATTTCCCATGACACTGTGACCTATCAAGGTCTTCATGTCACTTACTATTCACACCCCTTCCTTTTGAAGCCATTTAACATCACTATGGCATACCTAACGCTTGGTAGTTAGGTTATTAGTTTTGGCAGAAACGGAACATACTTCCCTTAAGGGCATTAGGGTAATTCTACCACCTAGGGTATGGTACTCTCCCTTTGGTCATCTCACTACCCTTTTATTTATAACCAGGTATATATATATATATATATATATATATATATATATATATATATATATATATATATATATATTTGAACCCGGGCTGAACGGGTCGGGTCACCCGGTTCGGCCCCGCCCGAAACGGGGCCCAACGACCCGCTACGAGGGTCGTTCTCTTCACAGCCGGCCAGAGGCTGATTGGACTCTGGTAGTGCCACACCAAGCCGCCGCTGTGCGGCGATGGCTAGGTGGAATCGGATCCTTGCCTGGCGGCGATTTTGACCATACCAGCCCCGTCGCCATCCGATGGCCAGCCGACGCAGAAAGGGGTTTTTTTTTAAATCGGTAGAGGCGTCGCAATGGTAGGCTGCCACCGGCCGATGGGCCGGGCTTGACCGGATCACCATCGTCCAGCAATTCCGGCAACCTTGGTCCAATATCCGGCTAGGGGCTGCATCGCTACGCCGTAAGTTCTCTCCTTTTTTTTTACTGTGACGACCCGATGGCCTGCACAACGACAGCCGATCCACCGCCACCAAGGCTGTCGGATCCCAGGCCGCTGCGGCAAAGGCCAGAGCCGGCATGCCCCTCCCGCAATGGGTCCAACCACTAGTAGTCGGCCGATGACTGGCCGACAGTTGGACAGTAAAATAAATAAATGTTCAAAACAAAACTGCAGAAATCACTGTTCATGTAAATTATGAATATGATTTATATTATAATTTACAAATCTCTGCTGATCTTGACTCAAAATCCTACCTCAATGGTCGAGTTGTCGTCGATCCACAGCTGCTAATGCCTCACCGGAGCCTCACCGGAAAATTCCAATGACGGCTCCTCCTCCTTTGTTACCCCCCCTTAAGAGTCCTAATTATTTATTTATAAGCGTAGAGATTAGGAACCCTAATCCCTCTAAAAGTTGGGCCAAAACTCCCCCAATTAGGCCACTTAATTAGGCCTTTAAAATATAATTTTGAATTATTAATAAATTGGGCCCGTAAAGCGACTTAAACGGCTAATTTACGCGTCCAATTTGGGTAAACAGGCCCTGCGTGTTAAGATCAACTTCGAACGGTCGTATCTCCCTCATCCGAACTCCAATTTGTGCATTCTTGGTAACATTTCAAAGATATTTTTATCTACTTTCCATCTATATAAGATTAAGCCATCACTTCCAACTGATGATCAAGTTATTCTCACAAGAAGGTCAAGGGGTCTAACACCCTAATTTCTCATGGTCGACTTCGGGAAGTTAGAAAATTCCCGGATGTTGCACTATACAGAATAAGTATCCTTTAACTTGGATCAATGACTTGTTTGATCAATTACAAAAAGCAGAAGTATTCTCAAAAATAGATTTAAGGTCAAGGTACCATTAGTTGAGAATACGAAATGAAGATATTCCAAAGACAACATTTTGTACCCGATATGGCCACTCTGAATTTTTAATAATGCCATTCGGATTGACAAATGGTACTACAACATTCATGGATCTTATAAATCGAGTCTTTCGACCTTACTTGGATAAATTTGTAATTATTTTTATTGATGATATATTATATACTCTTCCAACCCAGAAGAACATCGAGAACATTTATAGATAGTTCTTCAAACTCTAAGAGACCATAAGCTATATGCTAAGTTGAGTAAGTGTGAATTCTGGTTGGAATAGGTTGTCCTTTCGGGTCATGTTATTTCTAAAAATGGAGTATCAGTAGACTCTACCAAGATTGAAGAAGTTTTAAAGTGGGAGAGGCCCAAAACCGTCACAGAAATCAGAAGTTTTCTAGGGCTTATCGGTTATTACCGAAGGTTTATCAAAGGATTTTCAAGAATAGCTTTACCCTTGACAAAACTAACCAAAAAAGGGGTGAGATTTATATGGAATGAGGAATGTGAAAAGACATTTCAAGAATTGAAACAAAAATTAACCACCACTCCAGTCTTATCATTATCGTCTGATAGTGGAAGGTTTGTGATTTATAGTGATGCATCGAGAATGGGTCTTGGATGTGTTTTGGTGCAGAATGAGAAAGTAATATCATATGCTTCAATACAGCTAAAGAAGCATGAAGGCAATTACCCTACTCATTATTTAGAATTGACAACAGTAGTTTTTGCCTTTAAACTTTGAAGACATTATTTATATGGAGAGAAATTTAAAGTTTTTACAGATCATCAGAGTCTGAAGTACATTTTCTCTCAAAGTGATCTTAATTTAAGGCAAAGACGGTGGATTGAATACCTGAATGATTATGATTTCTCTATTCAATACCACTCTGGTAAAGGTAATGCGGTGGCCGATGCCTTGAGTAGGAAAACCACAAGGAAGGTAGCTCAAATATTGGTAAAAGAATGGAGATTGGTGGAAGAAGTAATAAGCATGCAACCTAAGATACAATCAGAAAACAAATAGGCTTTTGTAGCTAATCTTGAGGTGAAATATGAACTGGTTGTGCACATTCTGGAGGCCCAAAAAGAGGATGCATAAGTACAAACCTTCTTAGATAGGCCTGACTTTAATAAAAGCTCTAGTGATGGAATAAAAGAGTCTAAAAGATCAACTAGAGAAATAGAAATCCTACATTTGCTATGTAGTTTGGAATAGTCGTCCTTGCCACGAAGCTAATTAGGGATTACATTAGATAAATAGGACTCATGAACAAATTAATGTCTTCCAAGACAAGAATTTTGGAGATTAGTCTACTTTACATAATTTATGCAAGGGTGGTGAAATTTCCGTTTTATAGAAGTTTTGTTCAAAATTTAATGAGTTTCTAAAATTTTGATTTAATGAGTTTCTAAAATTTTTGTTTCCACTTTATTAGAAGTTTTGTCCAAAAACTTTCTTATCTACCAACTACTTCTATTTTGTCTTAAAAGTGCATGCAAACTCAGTTTTCCCTTTCCTTTTCTACTCAAATACTCTTTAGTGATCGATGTTATGAGGTTGGGTTTGGGTTAGGTTTTGCTAAACCCAAATCTAATACTATTTAAATGGGGTTCAAGCTCTATGTTCGAACTGTTATAGTATATTTTCGAGCTCGAACTTAAGTCGAGTTTTGAGTTCTTTGGCCGAACCAAGTTCGAGCTAACCATTTAGATGTTTGATCGAGCTCGAGCCGAGTTTCAAAAATCAAACTTGAGTAAAAAAACCTCCAAACCCGATTCGACTCAGCTCATTAGCACCCTTACACACGATGTTGGTGCTCACACAGTCGTAAATGAGCCGCGACTCTTATAATGAGACTCATATATTACATATAATACATGATTTTGGTATATATGTAATTATATATTATTTTATATATTCTATTTGTCCTATATTAATAACTCTATTTAATTTTTCAAAATAAATTAATCAAATAAAATTATTAATCTAAGATAGAAAGAATATGTAATAAATATATATTTAAATTAATAATTATATTTATATAAAATATACATATATATGTATTATTTATATATAATTTAAAAATATAATAAAATTTGAGTTCAAGCATGAGCCGAATAGAGTTAAATTTAAATTTTATTAGACTTGAGCTGAGTGGAGGAGAATGCTTAAAATTGGCTGGATCCTATTTAAACTTGAATCAAATTTGAGTGAAGCGTAATTCGAGTTGAAATAACTTCGAGCCGGCTCGGCTCGTAAACCGTCCTGGCCCCACGACTCTTTGGCGCGTGAAGTCTGCGTGTGTCGTAGAATGAGAGCGTAACGATTCTGAAGGTTCCCTTTAGGCGGCGAAGGCGACAGGGTTTAAGGCTTTTTGAGGGTTTTAGGCTGCCAGCGAACATTGGCGAGATTACAGGGTCGAAGAAGATTGTCGGTCATGGGCTTCCGCGAAGACGGCGACCTGTAAATCTTCTTCTCTCCCTTGCTTCCTCAATCCCCTCTCATTTGCAGTTCGTCTACTTTTATTTTTCATAAATTGTTTTTATGGGTACGATGCTTTCTATATTTTTGTTTGCTCCTGTTAAGGTCTGCTGCTCACATCAACTCCCTTGCTGCTCCTGTGAAGTCTGTTGTCGACAAGTACCAGCTCCTTCCGGAGTTCCTCAAGGTAATCCGTTTCCGTTCTTCCTTTTAAGCTTCCTAGTGGTTTATCAATGCTTGTGGTTCTGTGAGCTATCATTGTTGGGAATTTCGGTTTCTAGTAGGAAGTAGTAAAGATGTTGGTTTTGAATTGCCCTGGTGTGGTTACTTGAATAATGGAAATGAGATTGACTGATTGGGGTGGAGTGATTGTCTTTAGGTTCGGGGATTGGTGAAACAACACATTGATTCATTCAACTACTTTATCAACCATGATATAAAAAAAATTGTCCATGCAAAAGAAAATGTCCAGATTACTAGTTCGCGCGATCCTGGCATCTACCTCAGGCAATCACTTGACTCTTGTGATTTGTATCATTCTATTTTTTTTTTTGCTTATCTGTATTATTGTTTCCTTTAGATGGGAAATGAATGAGATATTTGGAAATGTGGACGTGTCTTATTGACAGATTTAAGGACATCTATGTTGGTGAGCCATCAATACAATATGACTATTCTGTGGAGTCACTAACACCTCACCAGTGCCGCCTCTCAGATATGACGTAACTACACATACACTGATCACTCTCTTCTCTCTTTTACTTTCGATGACAATGGTTGATGAGAATAGATCTGCGTATCTTGGAAAATGAGTCTTTTGTGTTAGTGACCTGTTTGATAAATAAAACTGCATTGTTTGTTTTTATTTCCTTAGTGATATTCTTCAAGCAAGGATGCAGTTGTTGTTTGTCATTTCCTTTTTGTAAAAAACTAGCAAGAATGCATGTGCATTGTGCGTGTAATTGATACAAAATAAAAGAAACCAAATTAAGTTTACACTAATGTAGAATAATTGTTGCGCTATCATGTGGAGCATTAATTACAAGTCCATTGGGATTACGTATAGGATAAGGGTAATATTGAAAATAACTAAATCTAGGGTAATATTGAAAATAACAAAAATCTATGTAGAGGACTAAGGGTAATATATCATAATCATAATCACGTAGTGCCTTTTCCCAACAATTTGGGGTCGGCGACATGGATCTTACACCTACATTCCAACCTATTTTATGCCAACTCTTTTGTAAGAGATAACATAGTCATATTCTTCTTTATTAATTTCATCCAAATTTTCTTAGGTCTCCTCCCGCTTTTGGCATCACATCTATTGGTCTTCTTTGTACATGCCCATACTAGTGTAACCTACACTCCTTAAGCTTCTCTCCAAAAGGTGTTACCTTGAAGTTCTCACGTATATACTCATTTTTAATCCTATATTTCCTGATTATTGCACACATCCATCATAACATCCTCATTTGAGCTACATTTAGTTTATTTATATGACTTTTTTTCGGTGCCCAACATTCTGCCCCATAGAGTATTGCGGGCTTAATAGCAGTCCTATAGAACTTACCTTTAAGCCTATTTGGGACTCACCTATCACACAATACTAGCCATCTAACCCCCAACCCCCAATTCCCTTCCACTCTCATTCTCTTTGCAAAGGTATTGAGTAATTCACCCATCAAGTTCCACCACTTTATCCTAAGCTCCACTTTATCATTTCTTAGCTTTTTCCATCCCTTCATGCGGACACCTAAAACCACTAATCTATGTTGTAGTGCTGAAGGTTCACCAAGAATAACTTTACAATCCTTGCACTTCCTTCTATCCTCATTTCTAACTAAAAGAAATTCTATTTGGTTCTTATTAGGACGGCTCTTGAAAGTTACAAAATGCTTCTCCCTCTTTTTAAACCAAGTATTTGCAATGCCTAGGCCACTTGCTATTGAAAACTCAAGGATAACTTCTCCCATCTCATTTCTCTCCCCAAAACCATACCCTCCATGTACCCCCTCATATCCTATGCTATTCTCGTCTACATGCCCATTTAAATCTCCCCTTAAACTAACCTTTTCTCATTTTAGTATTCCTTGCATTACTAGATCCGTTTCCTCCCAAAATTGCTTCTTAAGGTTCTCTCCTAATCCTACTTACGGCGCATAAACACTAATAACATTAGCTGCATATTCCCCTAACACTAGTTTCATCAAAATAATCCTATCACTAAATCTTTTAACACCTACCAAGTTTTCCCTCAAGTCCTTGTCTACCACTATACCTACCCCGTTCCTATTTGACTCTTTACCTACAAAAAAACAAAAAATAATTTAAAGCCCTCACCTAGCTCCCTAGCCTTCTCTCCTACAAACTTTGTTTCCTGCAAGCAAGCTATATTAACCCTCCTACGCTTAAGTATCTCCACTAACTCTAAACCCTTACCTTTCAGGGTCCCAATGTTCCAAGTTGCTACTCGAATCTTACACTATTGAACTAGCTTCGTTACCCACGTTCATCCAGCCCAACGTGAGCACCCTTGCCCACTTCTCATTGCAAATGGATGTTGTTGCAATGCGTCGCTTCCAAGGGATGCCCTAGCTAACTCTTACTCACTTATCGTTGCACTTGGGTTTTGGCACAACACGTCGCTTCCGGGGAACGCCCTAGCTCTAGCTAGAATATGTGGTGTAGGATTTATAGAGAATGAAGAGTTTTTATAGCCGACTATCAACTTGACGCAACCCTCTTCCTTTATCCGGGCTTGGGACGGGCATTGTGAGACACAAGAGGTACTAAGGGTAATATATGATATAATAAAAACCAAATCAAGTTATGTAGAATAATTGTAGTGTTAGGGATGCATCTTGGGTAGAGTTGGAACACGAGATAGTACTCATGATTTCTAAACCCAAACTGACCCTACCCAAGATAGGACTTGAGATTTACAAGCTCGACCTACCTGAGAACCCGAGATCTATCGGGTTGGGTCTATTCCAGAACCCGGACAAAACCCAAAATAAAATTCAACCTAATCTTGGATCAGGTTGAAAGGATAGTTTCTTTATTTTGTGGGGTCAGGTCAAGGTTTTTATTGGAAAAATGTTGGGTAAGGTCAAGTTTTCTTGTATATAAAATATTGGAACAGGTTGGGTTGCTTCGTGGTATTTTAAAGGCTGAACCCAACCCAACTCGATAATTATCCATGTTTTTTACCTATACCCAAGCCTACCTGAGATAGGACTGACCAAACTCAAATCCGGGCAATCTAGGGACAATTCCTTCAGATCTGGGTTGTCCAGTACTGCTCTATGTACTGTAGACGTGGGCTACATTAATTGGAAATCAATTAAGATTACATATAAGATAAGGGTAGTATTGGAAATAGCAAAAATCTACACAAATAACTAAGGGTAATAGAAGAAATAATAAGAATCTATCATATTTCTCCTTCCCCACTTTTAATAGTTGTAACAAATGTGATATGATAATGTAGAGAGGTATTATCATAAGAAACTATATAAGATAGGATAAGAATAAAAAAAGATTACATAGAAGGTTAAAGGGTTGTCATGTCCAAACTAAGGAAAAAAGTTTATGATGCAACATATAGACTTAACACTATATAGGGTTCTATGACATTTTTATGGGAAATAGAGTTTATGATGCAATATATGTACTTAACCCTATATATTCTAGTAAGGTTCTATTAGGTAGGGTGGGTAAGGGTTATACAAAAGACGGCATAAGGTATAATATATGCACATGTATGCCATATGGGTAACGGATAACGAGTATGGAAGAACTTTTTTCGTAACTGTCCCTTTTAGAAAATGGTTGGATAACATTGTCCACTCATTTACCCATCGAATAAATTTAATTATACCATTTAACTTCTTAGCAGTATGGTATGGAAAGTAGACAGGTACCGTAGGCAGCCCTACCGGCACTGATGTTTGATGTTGCATTACACCAGCATCTATCCTTTTCAGCTTCTGCCTTGTTCCAACATTTGTCTCCCATGGAATCCATCTTTTGCCAGCTTCACCTCTATCAGACAGCCAGTCAGGCACTTCTGGAGTGCCATGCTCATTGGGTTCCTCACCAGGCTGGTTTTTTTCTTGTTTGTGCTTCCCAAGTAGAAGAGCAGGCAAAGCCTGGTCATTCAAGCAAGATGGGGAGGGCAGAGAGTTGTCCATACCTTGTACTCGGCGAGCTTGGGACGTTCGTTGAGAATGACCTGGGGCAGGGTTGTTGAAGAAAGTGAACCTGCTGCTAGAGACTAAGGTGTGATAGAGTGGTCATTTAGCCATTGGATTTCAATCAACAGTCCAATCTCGAAGTTCACTGAAGGCACCCTCCACCTGAAGCACGGCTTCAGCCAGCCCTCACATCCTCCTTTGGCACTCATCTTCTCCTGTCTTTGTTTTGCCACCAAAGCTGCTCCTCCCAGTCCACTTTTTCAGGAATGGAGATGAGCTAATGGAGAAGACCAGTGATAGTATTTCATTGTGACCATCAACGAGTGGTCAGTCCTAATCTTTGCAACAGTTAGTCTCCTTTATCTCCCTCGAAGCCTTCGTCCAGGCCCCACTAAGTAGCATTGTTGAGATCCTTCCTTGCTCCAGCTTCATCTCTATGGTCCTCGCTTCTCCAGTTCGCTATCTAACAGATGTCACCGGCTAGCCATCTTGCCAAACTCGAGTTACTTCCTTAGCGTGTTGGTGATGAAGGTCATTCCATACCACTTCTTGTTCTCAATAGCGTTTAAGAAGGAAAAAAAAAAGAACTGACTTTCATATGTTTTTCCTATTAAAATTTGAATTTTTCCTCATGGATGAGGGAGATTGAATTGTCCTGCTGCAATCTTGACTGGGGAAGTTGTCGGCCTCTTACAGGTAAAATGCAAATTTGTGAGTTATATGGTCACTCAAGACTAAAGTCCCGTGACCGTTGTATCCAGAGAAGGAGAATAGTCATCATACCCCAATAGTTTAGAAATCCAAAGCCGCTGGGCGGAGTAGAGATCCGCTATTCCAAGAGGTACTTGTGAGGCTGATGATCAATGCGAATAACAATTAACAAAGTGCCTACCCAATAAATAAGGTCTCCATTTTGTTATTGCATGCACAATAGCAATCATCTCCCTCTCATAAGCTGAAAGCAAGAGAGAGTTGCTAGATAAGGCTTTGCTATAAAAAGCAAGAGGCAGCTGGACTATAGCAATATGGCGCCCAACCAAGGCATCTATCTCCACAATGAAGAGCTGATTGAAATCCGACAAGGCTAAGATGGTAGCAGTAGACATTGCCAATTTGAGAGCATCAGAAGCGCTCGAGCTTCTACAAACCATTGGAAGGATCCCTTTTTGAGCAAAGCTGTTAGTGGAGCCACAATAGTGCCATATTAAGAGACAAAGCGGCGGTAGTAGCCCGTTGACCCCAAGAAGCACGCAAGGCCTTGGGTGAAGTAGGTATAGGCCACTCAAGCATAGGCACCACCTTCGCTGAATCTGTAGACACTTCACCACCTGTAATGATATGCCCCAAACATTCCACTTGGGTGCTGCCAAACACACACTTGGACCTCTTTAGGAAAAAAGAATGTTGTTATAGTAGAGTGAAAACATACTTTAGGTGTGCTAAGTGAGTCTCCCAAGAAGGACTGTACATAAGGATGTCATAAAAATATACAAGCACAAATTGGCATGGATATGGGCAGAAAACCTCATTCATAAAGCTATGAAAAGTGGAGGGGGGATTAGTCAACTCGAATGGCAAGACCAAAAATTCAAAATGGTTGTCATGTGTACAGAAGGTAGTCTTATGAATATAAGCCGGATGCATATAATAGATCTGGTGATAGCCAGAGCTCAAATCAAGCTTGGAAAAGTAATGTAAATCTCCCAAATCATCCAAAAGTTCTTCACTGATCGGAATTGGAAACTTATCCTTGAGAGTAGTGTTGAGAGTGTGGTAATCTACAGAAATGGAAAAAACCTTTTTTTTGGAACCAATAACATGGGGGAGGAGTAAGAACTAGTGATTGGATGAATGATGTTTGCATTCAACATTTCAGAAACGAGCTTTTCAATTTGAATTTTCTGGATTTGGGGATACGTGTGGTGGGGAACATTGGCTGGAGATGCCCATTCCACGAACAAAATGTGGTGGTCATATGAGCAACTTGGGGCAAGCTAGTGGGCTCGGCAAAGAAGGCTGAGTATGTCTCCAACAACGCACCCAAGTCCTTTGGCAGCACCGGCGGGGAAGGAGGCTCTTGGGTCAGTAATTGGAACCTAATACCCTGGTGAGTGGATTTGAAGGACCCAAGATGCTGGGTGGAATGCAAGGTACCTGGAGGCGTAGACATACTCTCTTCTTGTGAAGATGTATACCATCCCCTATAGGAACATCAAAGGGTGGAATGCTGGGTATCCGAAGAGGGACTCAATATCCTAGGTGGAATGAGGGGTGCCCGGAGGCGTAGACATACTCCTTTGCTGTGAAGATGTTTGCCATCCCCTATAAGAACATCTAATGAGTCAGGACTTAGAAAGACGCTGGTCAACACGGGCATTAATAAAGTTATGCGTGCTGCCACCATCAATGAGTACCGCCACCTTTGGGCGTTTAAGGAATCCTTGAACTCGCACAGTCTGGTGTATAAGTGCCAGAAAAAATATGTAAGGAAATCTCTGGAAGCACCTCTGGATCACCTGGTGCTAACTTAGTGTGTTCCCAATCAGCTGATTTGTTGCAAGACTCCTCCAAGATCAATGCAATGGAGGGGGTTTTGCGACAAAGGCTAGGAGCATAATGTTTGTCATAATTAAAGCATAACCACTTTGAGCAGCGTTCCTCCATCGAGCCCGAGACAAGCGACGGAAAGAGATAGAAGTGCCGGCATTGGTACTAGTGGTCTGCCGGGCATGGAATGGGGACACCAAAGGTTCCTCCCCATGACCTTGGAGGGGGCCGCAATTGCAGGACAGGAGATCTGATGCTGCCGGATCAATTTCTCCCAAATTCTCACATGGCGACTGATATCATAAATAGTAGGGCAATCAAAGTGACATATCTCATCAGCTATCTCTAGTTTGAGGCTATGGCAGAATGTACCCACCAAAGCCTCCTGTGTCCAATGAGGAAGGCGAGTTGTCACTTGTATAAATTCAACTTGATAGGTGCGAACAATAGTAGTTTGAGATAAGGACAAGAGCTCATTAAAATCAGAAAAATTATTAGGACCCAATTGGACACACAACTCCTTTGTGAATTTCTGCCATGTGGGGTCTAACACCTCTCGTTCAAAATATTGAAACGAGATTACGGCATCGCCCTCAAGGTGAAATGCTGATATCCGCAATTTTTCCACATCTTCCGTCGTGTCTCAGCAAGCAAATAATTTTTTTGCCCGATACACCCAATCAATTCAATTATCTACTGTATATTTGGGAAATTGCATCCAAGCCCGACACGGTTTTGCAGTGCGTGTTGGCCAGGTGAATTCCCCTCTAATCTCGGGGTGGTCCTCTCCTAAAAAACCCGCCTCGTCATGCTTGAATGGCAGTCCCCAATTAGCCCTTGCCATGGTGTCGGCTGGAACTCGTGGAGGAGGGCCATTGGCCTAGAAGCCAGCCACTAGTGCTTGGATAGAAACACCCGGGCTCAGCGTGGCAGCCGGGTGCTTGCCTTGCAAGCCAGGGTGAGGGAAGGGGCTGGTTGCAGTGGTGGTTGAAGTAGGCCACGTCTTGTGCTGGCTTCTCCTCCATCCACGGCTGTATTGGCTATCTCCGGTACGACTGTCTGTTAGACATGTGAACTAGGCTTTATGTTTGGCTTGAAGGGCTCGAAACTGATGAAGAAGGTCATTGAAGAAGCAGGGCCGGGTCCATCGTGGCTGGGGTGGCAGCTGCTGCAGTGCCCTGGTTCTTAGTGGAGGATGCCTCGCCCTGGGTTTGTTTCTTCTTGGCTGCCATGCTCTTTGTTCGGACCATGAAACTGATGCCCACAGGTAGGAAGTGTCTCTGATACCAATGTTGTAAACCCTAGGGTTTACAAGGGTTTTGAAGGGGATATGGGATGAAAGAGGGACAAAGGCCTCTTGCTGGTTCTGTCAAACCAGGCCGAGGTGAGGGAAAGGGGAGGAAGGGCGGACGACAGGGAAAAGAGAAGAGGGGGATTGGCGATAATTGTTTTCTGATTGATTTCCCATGAGGAGGCCTGTGCTTGGGCCTTATTTCCTACTTTCACATAATAAAAACCTAACAAACAGCCTTATGGGCCAGCCAACTAACAAAAGAGGGCCTTATGGGCCAGCTTTCTAACTTTAAAACAAAGCCTACTAACATCAAAACAAACATTATGTCTTAAAATCCTATAAGATTGGTGAATCATAACATTGTTGTTACTAACTAATTGTTATTGTGATTGTGGTTACTAAGTAATGGTTATTGTGATTAATTACATAAATCTTAAAAAAATTGGGCCATGTATCTTGTAAAAAGGCTGATTGACCCTTGCTTGGGTCAAAGTCTTCCATGCCTAAGAATCAACAATTATATAAGACTGAGTTTGCTAACAAAGGAACTATTAAATTATACCGCTGAAAAAATTGAGAAAAAAAGGCTAATATGAATGAAACTTTAGATATTGCAGTGTTGAGTATTAACTGGTATATGCATAACTGGTATCTAATGGAGTATTACTAGTACTTGATTTTTTTCTTTTTATTCTGCCATTGTATTGAGGTTAGCTGAGTAAGTGATACTATCCTGATGTATAGCATCAATTTCAAAGCATGTTTGATTATCTTGATCCAAACTATGCAATGTAATTGTTTGAGAAATGTCTTTGACTATGTAAGCCTTTACATCTATAACCAAATTTCATCTATATCTGTTTTGTTGAAGGATCTCTTATTTGAGACTTAATTTTCAGTTATGTGGTTGCCTTCCCAAGGTCCCATTCTAGACATTTGGTTTTGGCGCTGCTTTCAATTCCTTAGACTGAGATGGCTCCTTTTGCACTCTGATAGTTTTACCCATTGAATTTTAAGCCTTTTTATATGTGAACTGTGATGTAGTTTTTGTTTGTAAGTTCTCTATCATCTTCTTTTCCTTTTCTTCTGTGTGCTTTGTCATTTTTATTTGATGGACAACTTCAATGATCTTTTTTAAATGAATATTTTATGCTTGTAAAGTGTTTGCATCTGTTTTGAGTAACATAATGATATTATAATGATAGATATGCTGCTCCCATCAAAGTTGATGTTGAATATACAAAAGAAAGCCGCCATCAAAAAATTACAGAGTCAAAGGTAACAAATTGTGCAAATGCTTATATTCATCATGGATTTATGAAGGCGATAGAAATGCTCTGTCACCTGCTTGCAGGGATGTACACACAAAAGTTTGTAATTGTTGTGTTTAAATCTTCAGAAAGGTGTTGTAATTGGACGGATGCCAATCATGCTACGAAGTTGCAAATGTGTCTTGAACGGGAAGGATGATGCTGAGCTAGCAAAGCTTGGTTAGTCTTTTATTTTGTTGAGCATTCGATACTTCTTTTGTATTGAAAATAGTAACAATTGTACTTAATTCCTAATTATGACTATTACGATTAAAATTAAATTTTGCTGTTTCTATAGGTGAGTGTCCTCTTGATCCTGGTGGTTATTTCATCGTTAAAGGAACTGAGAAGGTAACATTTGCCTCCCATGTATATCCAGTTTTGATGCGTATACATATAGTGGAAGGATGTCATGTAGTGGTAAGGTATGATTCACACAATTGATAGATGTAATTAGATTTCATATCTATAGCGTGAAGAAATTGCATTAAAAAAGGTTTGCTGAGTTGGAACTGTCTACCATGGTGGATGATCATTGCTTATATAAATGACCACTGAAGTTGTTGACATTATTTAATGTTGCTGTATTTTTCTTGGTATGCCCATTCATAGGTGAATTAGAGTAAGTAAAAGATAGCTTGAGAAAATGGAAAAAAGAGAGAGTTGTTGATATCAGTCATCTGTTATGTTTTGCTTCAGTTATGCAGTTAGTTAGGTAGTTAGGATGATGTGCACGTAGGTAGTGATGTTAGAGTGCACGTTTCTTTTGCTTCATATTGTTTTAATTAGTGCTTAGACTTATGTAGTAGGTTAGTTATCTCTATGTAGCCCACTGGGCAAGATTAGCCTATTTTAGGCTCGGTCTTGTAATTAGGGATTAATCAAGAATTAAGCTTTTCCTTCTCTCAGTCGACTTCCTCTTCCTGATCTCCTCTCCAATTTCAGGATCGCACTTGCTCAACTGCAAGTGCGTCCCTCCTCCCCACTCTCAAACTCTCTTCCCTTCATCCCTAAATCTTCCCCTCTTATTATTCCTCTGTTTCCCACAAATTTCCCGTCCTGAACAATACCCAGGTTCACGGCAACTTGGTTCACAACATCATCCTTCTTAGCTGCTGTTCCACTGATAATGTGGATCTGAATAAATTAGGACTCTTTAATTATTATGGTCTTAACTGATTTGCACCAATTTTGTCATCTTATTAGATCCCTTGTAATCTAATTACGGAAACAACCGGCAATCATTAACTAGAATTATCAGTCAATTCCATAGCCTGAAATCATCATCCCAGGGGTTGGCGACATGTATTCTATACCATATTTAACTCTTATTAAAATCAAAACAATGGTACAAAATTCATGTAAGAAACATTGTGGCAAGTTTTTTTCATGCTAAGAAACGTAGTGGCAAGTTACTTCCCCTTCCAGACACCATTTATTCTAGATGGAAATTGTTGAATGTATGGAAAAAAAATTTCCCAATAAAAATTTGGGCAAATAATATATTTTGTAGTTGTCTAGTTGAAGATAAAAATGATACATGAATACCATGTACGTGTGTTTTCCATTCTCGATGTATAATAATTATCTTTTATGGTTTGAAACTGATGTTCAAAATGAACAATTTGATTGGATACAAACTGAGAATTGGCTGCATCAAATCAGTCAGATGTAACTTGTGGGCCTGACCTATGCAATGACCACTTCAATTCCTAGCAACTACCATTTGGGTGTGATGTCAAACATAAGGGGTGTCCATACATATAGTGGGCAATTCTCATTCCTTATAGATGTTGACTACTCAAATCATTTATTTGACCTGACAATTTTAGTAACTAGAACTAAACAATGTGACAGTTTTACATCGTCTCGTTCTGCAACGTATAATAAGTACATGTTTATGATGTTAAGTATACTATTTGGATTTTTAAATGATGTTTTCTTCTAAATTTCAATCTAGTGTTTAATCAATTGATATGCAGGCTACAGTCCTTGCAATTGTAGTACGTGGTTGCGGTTCACCAGTATTTATCTTTCTTGCATATGTATATACAATATGTGTTGTCATTTCAGTTTTAATTTATTTACGCTTTATCTGTTATTTTATTGGTATTTGACATGAAAATGATGACTATTTGTAGGTTATTCTGATCCAAGAGCAACTTTCCAAGAATAGAATAATAATTGATACTGACAAGAAGCGTTGGTACTTCCTGAGTGCCTTGTTGATTAATATTTTTATGGTTGAACCAATTTATTTGCCTTATATTTAGAGAGACTTGCATGGTATTCTACTAAATCGATATGATTTATAAATGAAGATGACGTTTTCGCTGTAACTTTGGATTTTAAGTTTCTTTGGGTAGTTATGGTCCAGTTGACTGTTGGTAAATGTTTGTGCTGAAAATAGAAATTGTTTTATATTATTAGTGAGTATTATTGCCGGTTAACATAAATGTCTAGCTGTAGAAATCTGTGAAAGTTTTAATTACTCTGGTAATGTAATGTAACCCTTTAGGATTATAAGGTAAATAGAATATACAAAGTTGGATGAAAGGGGAGAATATTAGATTGAAAGGTGAGAATAATGGGGACAACAGTCTTGGCCTTTTGTTTCAACGTTGCCCCAGTTTCCTCCACAGAAAAGAGATCCGGAGATCTATCACTCTATTGCTTCCCTTCTTGAGTACGATGAGGGAGTGAGAAATCCAACACCATCGGCAAGGGTTCCACAGTTGGGTTCTGCCCAACATCAGTGCCAGGAGAGACCACATTGGTGATGTCAACAGCAATTTACAATTTACCCTGCAGTGCCTTCTCTGACAGAACTTTCTTGGACCCTACTGGCTGCGGCAACTTCTCTTCTTTCGACCGCGGTTTTGCCTTTGACTGATTGGCATTGCTTCATCCAGCTGCATGGGCACTGGTGTAGAAGGGGCCTCAGATTTTGCCCGTGCAAGCAGTGCTGGCTTACCCGACATGGGAAATAACAATTGCTCCAGAAGCAGACATGTATGCTTCTGTAGACAAGGTATGCAAGGCCTTGACCCTGCAGGAGTTGTGCCATCCGTTGTTCGAATTGGTCCATGAGTTGGGCATCAGGCACCTATTGGTTCCGCTGAAACTAATTGAATTGAACCCCAAGACGTTGAATACGTTCATCTTGCAATTGGAAGAGAGTCTTATTTGCAGTCTGAAGCTCCAAGATCCTACAATTGTGCCAAAGCTGTGCTGGATTGTACCATGGTATCTCTCAAAATCAATTGCTTTGATACCAATAATGTAACCCCTTAGGATTACATGGTAAATAGAGTATAGAAAGTTGGATGAAAGGGGAGAATAATCAGACAAAGAGGAGTAGGAGAGAGAAGGAGAAACTAAGCTCTTCTTTTGCAAAACACTGTTCACGCAATACTCTATCAATTGGCTAGTAAGCCCTTATATAGTTTTACACTTGCCAAGCTAGGAAACTAACATGAAATAGGGCATAAACTAAACTAGGAAAGCTAATTGAATTAAGCTTTAACTAAACTATGAATCTCAAAACTTCTTAAAATAGAATTATCTGAAACTAGGAAACTGTCACGGGCGCGAAGCTTTGCCTATCGTTCGCACACGTGATGGCCTGGCTGCGCCGAGCAACCAGCAGCCACTCTCTTCCCTTCCCACTCGTATGTGCAAGGGAAATACAAGCAAAACAGTAACACAGTTCGACCTGGTGGAAGGGTCTCTGCCCAAGCTATATTTCTGTCTGCTGAAATACAAAGTAGGGAGAGGGCAAGGGCTGATCCACGAGGCTGAGTGCTCTCCTCTCAACTCCCTGGTTCGCTGTGTAGGAAGAAAATCATCCACCAATCAGCCATGGCCGCCCTACTTATTCCTTTATAAAGACTTAGTCTGAAGCTGGCCGTCCTAGTGCTACTGGAAGTACAAAACCCACCCAATACAAGAGTCCTCACCCTGTCCAACTCTTAGCCCATAGCCATTCCGCCCCTAACATAGATTAGGAAACCTACAAGAGTCCGTCCTCCGCTAGAAGTCCATTGCCATGCTGCCTCCAAGAGTCAGCCCATCTAAGGAAACCAGCCACTCCGACTCTCATCCGCCCTAGGAGTGTGACCAGCCTGCCTGTGTGAGTCCTGTCAATCTTAGGAATCTGCTGCCCAGACTCCTACTCAAGCTAGGAGTGCAGCGAACCAGCATAGGTGAATCCTGTCCGCCTTAGGAGTCTTCCCCTAAGTCCAAGTAGCGCCCAGCTCCGCTGAAAAAGTCATGCCCGCGCAAGGACTCCTACTCAGCCTGCTCTGCAAGGCGAGTAGCTCGTCCAGAACACCTCCCGCGCTGTCTCAGCATCCGTCCGTGCCCAAGGGGCTGCCCAGGCTGTCTGTCACCTAGCAAACTTGGTTGTTCGCCCCCAAGTATGGGGGTAGCCGCCTCCTTTCCGCATCCGTCAAGTTAAGGGGCTAACAGAAACTATTGAACTAGTAATAATAAATCCTAATCAAATTAGAATTGATCAAAACTAGGAAAGACCAAAACATATATAACGGGGCAGGTCCATAATATAATGTTGATGTATGTGGTACTCTGTGTTCCCCAGTTTAAACTTTTAGGTATGATGGTTGTCTAACATGGATTTAGAGCACAAGGTTCGGGATTCAATTATAAGTGGAATAATCATTGTTCTACCCAATGTGTTTGTGTTCCTGTGATGCCTAATTGAACTGGTGCTTGTGTGGGGAAATATTGTGTAAGGGTGTTAAGCGAGTCAATTTAGCTTGACTCTGCTCAAGGATGGGTCAACTTAGTTCAGCTTGAAGCTTGAACATGGCCCGGGTTGAACTGCTGAACCAGCTGTGGCTTGAGGTCTAGGAGATTCAATTTTTACCTTATCTGTATATGTAAATAAGATATATGATATAATAAAAGTAGAAGAAGAGCATATCTGAGCTGAGATCAAGCTTGACTTTATTGAACAAGCTCTGACTAGATGTGGGCCTGAATTTAAGTCGGCGTGGATCATTAGAACCCCTAGCGTTGATATACAGTGTTAGTCCATTCCTTATCAGTTTAAACTCTTGGTTATTGATGCTAACCAAGAGATATATTGTGTCATCTGTAGTTATCTAACAAGTAAAAGGATATATTGTGTCATCTGTTGTTTGAGAAGAGATGACCTTTGGCAGTTGCAAGTAAACACCCTTAGCTATTGTTAAATGCAATTTAAAGAATAGCGGAGATCTTATTTGTTGATGTAGCTTGTATCAAGTTTTTACTGCTCCTGTAAGACTTGAACAGAACCTTCTGATACCCTGAAGTTAGCCAATTGACATAAAAGCTAAGTTGATAGGGAGAGGACTAACCATGTATATAAACTAGTCGTCTTACCAAAATGATAGCACACAAGATTTTATGAGTGCCTTAATTCTACTTTGTAATACAATGGGGTTGGTGCAATTAATGTAGAAAGTTTGAACTAATTTGTTACATGAGAATATATAGACAAATTGTGGAAGTAGACATGTGGTTATGACAGGAATAAGTTTCACCTTTTATGTCAACTTATGTATGAATTTGGGAAATTGGAAGGTGAAATATGTGAAAAAACACGAATATCTTTGAATAGGGATTATGGGCTTGGACTGTCTTGAATTGGAGGAGATTTCAAGATTTAGGCAATATCAATAGCGGAAGATCAATTACTTAAGAAATTGTGGACACTGTTTTTTGAAGATTTATATACAGAGTAAACTGTTATAAGAGAACAAATTAACTGAGTGTTAAGGTTCATAAGAGTGTCATTCTTCATAAAAGACCAACTAAAAGTGATTCTTTTTTGCATATGTATCTTTGCGTAATTGCTTTTATGTATATGTAATTGGTTGATAAAAGTGTTATTTTACTCCATTTTCGGATTTGCTATGTGAGACATCTGGATCAAAAACTTGGAACTTGTCGTTTTATCCTTCTTTCTCCATCTTGTTACTCTGCCAAAACCCTGAAGTAGAAGCAATTTGCGCACCTCCTCATGTAGGACTAAGATCTACTATGAAAATGCTTCTAAATGGATGCTTAGCTTTTATAAGGTTCCTGAGCAATTTCGAGGGTTTATTTCCCCTTCAAATTAACCTCAAACATATGGAAAAGATGAATAAGTGAGAAAAATCACAACTGCCCTACCTAAGCTCTCCCTGGAGAATGATTAAATGGGGTGCTTTTATTCTTCCATGGTTCCCAACTAATTTGTCGAGGGTTCATTTTATTTTTATTTGGTTGACTTACGCAAATATTTGGAGAAGACCAAGTGAGAAGGTACAGGAGAGCTGTTTGAGATGGTTTGGGATCATGCAGAGGAGACTGGTGACAGCACTTGTCAAGAGATGAACTCATAATTTTGTAGTGCCTTTGAAGAGGTGAAGAGGGGCCCAAGAAGAACTTGGATGGAATCTGTAAGAGAAGAGGCGCAGATCTTTGGTTGAACATCCATATGCCTTATGATTGAGTGGGATAGGATCCTTGTTGGTGTATGCAGACAATTGGGATGTGGTGACGATGATGACAATAGGGAATGACCATCATTTGAATCTTGAATACTAATTTGTGAAAGTTATGGACCTGAGTTGTTAGCTTTGTTGCTAATGCATATCACAGTTGTCTCATTATGCCACAATATTTTGCTTGCATATTTAGATTCTGTTATTTTAGCTTATGTTGGCTGAAGATTTTATGATTTTAACGTACTGCCTACATGGTGTTATTCCTGTGCTAGTTTTATCTTGGAATTAGTTTGAATTGTGGTTGTAGCCATTAGTTCTGCCATTACATGTGAAAGCACTTTAATTTTTGGAAGCATGTCCTTGTTTATGACTCATAGTTTCATTGCTTGTGGGTCAGTGTAATGGCTTCTGTTACCAGCAGCACACACGAGTGGAAAAGCAAGACAAATATTATCATGGAGAAAGAGAAGCTTTATATACAGCTCAATCAATTTATTAAACCGGTTCCTAATTTCTATCCCTTATGGCACATTCTTTGTTTAGGCTTCATGTCAAAGTTCTTGTTTATAACTAAATGTTGTCAGTATAACCTGTAGATTCCTGTTATGATTATCATGAAAGCTATGGGAATAGAGAGCGATCAAGAAGTAGTGCAAATGCTTGGGCGAGATCCTCGATATGGTGCTCTCCTTCTTCCATCCATTCAGGTATTTTGGAGTCCAAGTGTTCTCCAGATGTTAAACTCTTCCAAAATCTCCCTCCTGAAAATGTCTTATTTAGGAACTTACCTTTTATTGGTGTAATACATGGATTCTAGATTATCTTATTTTAGCTTAGCACAGCCAAATCATGATTTAGAGTCCGTTGACCTTGGATAACTAGTCTGTGGTATATGATGAGAATGATAGTAACTTTCATATCATATTCTATTATCATGTAATCAATTGAATCAATCCTTCTGAGAAATTGATGGATAACTCCATGGATTTGATGGAAGAATAGAACATCAGCATTGCGATTATTTTGTCTGTCCTGTTTTCAGCAGCAACTCATGTGTATAATCCATGATTGGCACATGACTTAAACCATGAAGTGAACATATTGTGATTTTGTCAGTATTCTTACTTAGAGCCATCTAAATAAGAAACATGGCAAATTGGGAATGTTGAGATAGGGGCAGATGGGGAAAGCACCAAGGAATGGTTGCGAAAATTACATATGGGAGAGTTGCTTCTCAATTTTGCTCTACTCAATGATAAAATAAGATAAAGCTAGTATCTATGGATTGGTCATGTCTCAAGAGGCTGCTAATAGAATCCTTGAAGGGATGTAATTAGTGGCTTGGAGATGCTACTAGGAAGAGAGGAAGCTCAAGGAGGACTTTGAAGGAGATAATGAAAAACGGCTTTGAAATTTATGAGTTGGACGTGCACATCTAAGACACCCCAGTTAATTGGGATAAGTTGTTAAGTATCTCTCCATAACTATAATTTATGCTGTTCTTATGGCTAGAATTTTTTTGCTACTAATATTGTTGCCGTTCTTGTCATCATGATTATAATTATCAATGTTAGAAACTGATCATTGCATAATGTGTTATTGTTGTGTTTGTCATAATTATTGTCATTTATTATAACCAAATTTTGTTTTGAAAATTGAAATTCGACATCATGCACAAGCTGTGAGAAATCTGATATAGTAATTTATTTTTGTGGATTACAAAGTTTACTGACCTTCTTGAATGTCCCTTCTTTTAGAAGGCATATAATGTCGATCACCAGCTCCAGCGTAAGCTTTTCATGAGCTGCTTGTCGGAAATACCTGTGAAATTTGTATAATTGTTGCTAAGCCTTTAAGTTTAACCGAGAAACTTGTAGTATTGAAGGATTATAGTTTCCGGAAACTTGAAGAATCTCCATTATATTGCTTGTCTTAATTATGTTACATAGACGTACAATGTGATATATTTTTTATGTGGTTTAACTGAGAAACTCATTGTATTGAAGGATTCTAGTTTCCGCAAACTTGTAGAATCTCCATTATATTGCTTGTCTTAATTATGTTAAGTGGACATCCAATGTGATATATTTTTTATGTGCTTAAAATTTTTCATACTTTTTAATTGTTGTAATATTAGCTAGTAGTCTATACCTTCCTGCTTAACTTTATGTATCATCTTTCATATCAGGAGTGTGCATCAGAAGGAATATATACTCAAGAACAGGCTTTGGAGTACCTTGAATCAAAGGTGTTCATTATATCTTAATTTATCACTTGAGCTTTACTATTGTGACCAGTCATTTCTTAGCTTGTAAAAAACTTTATTATTAGTTGTTGCCAAGATCTTATAACCATTGGATACACTGGTCATACAGTTACCAAAACCTTGGACTTGCTATTCAAACTTCTTAGTATAGTTTTGATAGGGCTCGAATTTAGGAGTGCAATAATACCAAGAATGTGCATATCTGAGTTCGGGAGAGAGTAGTATTAATTTAAAGTTTTAAAAATGGGTTTGACGATGTTGGATAATCTGTGTCTACATGTGTCTGTTTGGGCCAATCTGGCTTGATATACATTGTTGGGCCGGTCTTTGACAGCTTAAGCTTTTAAGGCAACTTGATTTCTAACTTGGTATCAAAGCTACAAGGTCCCCATTTCGATCCTCGCCCCTGCCTATGTATTCTGTGCATGTGCATGCTTGCCTATGCAGGGGGGGGGTGTTGGATAATCTCCATGTCTGCATGTGTCTGTTTGGGCCGATGTGGGCTTGATATACATTGTTGGGTTGTTCCTTGACAGCTTAAGCTTTTAAGGCAACTTGGTTTCTAGCAAACGCGACATCCGATTTTATTTTGAAATATTCTATTAGCAACCATAATTCTCATTCAACAGTGAATTATTGGAATTAATTCCAAAAAATTTTACTTCCGTTTCTAAAAAATTTCATAACCAAATAGCCCTTTAATATGATACTGGAAAGGCCCTTTTAAAGGTCATTCTTGGCGTTATTAATGGAAACAAGTGGACAAACTAAGCTATTTTAAAACGTTATGGGTGAATTTGGAAAATAAACAAGCATGAGTCCACTTCTAGAATTAGGTATCCCTTCAGTTTAATGACAATTTGCTCTGAATTTGGCCGATTTTGGCTGGGAATGGAATGCCCTATGCCAGACCCAAAATTGTATGCATCATGATGCAGGAAGACAGTCTTTTTCATCTTTCTCCTCACTTCAAATGAAGCTAAACAAGAACTAGATACTTCCTACCGTTTGAAATTTTTTGTTTGGACTGTTTGTTGAATCAATGGTGTTGTTGAATTTCCAATGAATCAGCTTATTATTTTAGACGTTAAAGTTCATTTTTTGCTGTTTAGTCACATTGATTAGGTTTCCCTCACAGGTGAGAAGGGGCTATCATGAAGGCACAACGACTGAAAAGGTACCTGTATTCATTTTGCCCAAATTATAGTGGATCATTTGCTTATTTTGTTATAAATTGTTTCTTATTTTCATTATGTTTCTATATAGGCTGAGAAAGTTATGGACATTCTATGCAATGTGTTTCTTGCTAATGTCCCGGTAAGTCTTTCTTGAATTTACTTCCAACTCAGTACACACTGATAACTAGTTGATCTTTTCATACAACTATTTGTGACAGATTCATGGAGATGATCTTCGTCCCAAGTGTATTTACGTTGCAGTCATGTTGAGACGCATGATGGAAGCAATTTTGAATGCGGATACAATTGATGATAAGGTATGTGTTGTGTTATGTACTCTTCAGTAGAATGCACTGACTATTTGAAGACTTAAACAGTCAGGTGTAATCCTGAGACCTTACCTTTGTAGTGGTTAAGGACCATGGTTTGGTATACTCGTGATGTAATGATTGAAGGAGAGATGTTGTGTTGTTTTCTTAATATGTATTTGTAACGACAGGATTATGTGGGTAACAAGCGACTGGAGTTATCTGGGCAGTTGATAGCACTACTTTTTGAGGTTGCTTTTGCACTTTTTATATGTTTATTCTTTTCTCGTTTGATGTATTTTCCTTTCCTCCGTGTTTCTTATTGGAGTTTCTTTTGTAGGATTTGTTCAAGACCATGTGCACTCAGATCAGGATGCAAGTCGATAATGCTTATATGAGACAAAGTCGCTCTAGTGCTTTAGATATATGTCAGGTAAGTCGAGTAGGTGGGATCCCCTGCAAACGTTGTAATAGCAGTTACTTTGTGAATACTTTGCTATGGGGGCCCACAGAGTTAGGACCTATGGGATTGGAAAGGGCAACCCTCAATATGGGGTGCCCACAAAATTTCAGCTCTTTATGAAATGTGGGTCCTTTTCATCTGCAAAGTTGCAATTTTAGGGGCTGTTTGGATGCAAAATCTCACTACGCTAGAATCTAAATTCTAGCAGAATTACTTATCCATGAATCTTGAAAAACAGAATTTCGTTTGGTAAAAGATCTTCACAAATTTTAATTCTACAAAATTTCGGTCAAATTTTTTGGCAGACTCCTCATCCTAGCCTAATTATAGACTTGTATAAAATTTGGTTTGGTAACCAAATTTTGGTCGAATCATCTAAAATTTTCCAAAATCTGAGGCTAGATTTTGTATCCAAACAATACCTTAATGAAGGGAACTTTCATTTTTGTAACTGCATAGATGTTAGATTGGACTGAAGTTTTGTGGGCTCTGTATTTTGAAGGTTCCCTTTATATTCCCATTTGTCCCACCTTGTGGGCACTCAGAGGTAGGCGTTCACATTGTAATCCTAGAGGAGGAAATTCTCCCTTATATAACCTGCCAACAATACTGTATCCAATTTGTGTGAGTGCTTTGGTATATTCTCAGCTAGGATTCAGCTATGGCTCTGTATATTACGTTTTGGATGAACTAAAAATAGGTAGTATGATGTAATAGTTCTGCCAATTAGTTAAGGAACCCATCCTTTAGTATAATTCTGTTTGGATGCACTAGATATGCACTAATTATTTCCAAAAATTGTGGGGCAAATAATGCACAGATAAACACTTCCAGACGTTGATTGCAGCACCTTTAAGATGGGACTAGCCTCTTCTAGAGGTTTAGAAAAAGAAGAGAGGGATAACTATGAAGGTCATGCTAATCAGAAAAACAATTAGTAGGGATTTGGCAGAAGTATTTTTTATGGTGATTTTATGTTTCTATGTTAAAAAGTGCAATTCTGGAGTGGCTGTTTAGTTGGGATAACATAAGCACAATGGCTGAGATCTGTTTTTCTGTAGTTTTCTAGTTGATGTGAGAAACATTAGAGAAGCATTCTGAACACCTTTATGCGAGATGTATGTAATGAAAAGGGAAATGTTTTATGATGGAGCAAATTGGTGGAGTAAATTTACACCGAACTACCCTGAGTAACTGGGATGAAATGCTCGGCCAAAAAAAAGAACTGGGATGAGATGACGACACTGGTGATTATGTCGATGTTTGCAGAAAGTGTCAATTTGTTTTATTTGTATTTTGTTCACTCTCTGTGTCTTGTTTAAATTAATTACAATCTAGAAATTGTATACAGTATTAACCTAAATTTGTTTGATTCTTTAGTTTCCATTTCTAGTTTAAATTAATGATCTAGAACTGATTTTTAGAGCCAATTTGTTAGTGTAGTTTTTCTGTCTTTTAAAATTTGTTACCTTTTAGCGATAAAAAATGAAACCTTTGGAGTTTGGCTGGTTCAGTTGACACCATTTCAAGTCATGCTTAAAATCAGAAATATGAGTAATAATCTAAATTTCATGATTTGGTGTCGGCCAAGGATAACATTTTTCTATAGGTTGTTGCACATCTTCAAAGCTATATATTTATGATTTTGAGTTTTGTTTTTTGGCTTGTCGAATGATGCAGGAGGCTAATTGAGTCACGTCCCTATGAGTTTAGTCAGTTCCTACATTACTATATTGCTGCTCACAGTGTTTAGTCAGTCTAAATGGAAGAGTATTTCTGTTCTTTTCCTTTTGTAGTGACTCCAGTCATTAGATCAAGGTGGGTATTCCTGTCACTTTCTGAAGAGGGCATTATTGTCACTTTCCGTAATTCAGTTATTTGTTACAAGGGTACTATTGTCATTTTCTGTAATTCAGTTAGTTACTGTCAGAGTAAGTTACAGCCTAGAGACTATAAATAGTGGAGGGAAGAGAAAGGGAGTGAAATTTGAAATTTCTTTCCAGAATTCTCCATTAAGAGTTTTGCTCATGGATTTGAGCTTGGCCTGTGGATTCAGATCCAATTTTCTGTAAAAACCTTTCTGGATTTGAAGGGAGCTTGTGGATTCAAGCTTGTATTCTCTCCTTCCATTCAGAAATCTTCACTGTTCAACTATTCTGCATCATAGAATTATTGGTGCTTTCAGTTTCTTCATTCCTTGCATGCTATTAGTGTTGCAATGTTTGAAAATGATAGACCCTATATGGCGTTTTTTTTTTATGAAATTATCTTTTATATGAAAGAGGGCATTATTTATTCCTGTCTGATGATCTGTAATGTTTCCTTCTGTGCAGTATCTATTAAACAACAAGCTATTTGACAGACTAGAAAAGTCTCTTTCCTCTGGTAATTGGGATGTAAAGCGATTCAGGATGAACAGAAAAGGTGTCTCACAGGTTGTTTTTGTTAACACATTTACTCCATGCAGAATTTTCTGGATGAACTCGCTGGAGTAATTTAGATGTGAAACCCAATTTGTTGGATAGTTCATATCCTGTCGTGAACTGAAAATTTTGTTATTCTTGAAAAATGAAGTAGATATATAAGAATCTCAGCAGTGGAAGTAGATGGCTGATGAAGTGGAAGAAAGAGGACATAAGGTTGTGAACTGGAATAGACAAAAATAAGATGGAGACAGCAGAAGAATAATTCAGAGGCAGAAAATGCAGTAGTGGAAGATGTAAAACAAGACAGATTTGTTCATTTGAGAAGGGGAGATCAAGTTATTTTAGATTCCTATTTTGCCCTCAAAATTTTATGGATAGATTGTGTGAAATTTCTATTCATAATTAACTCCCTATATTATGCCAACGTTTTCAATTACCAGTTATTGATAGAGGTATAGGAATATTCCATATGGCAGAAGTTTCTGAAGCAAGTAGAATCATAAATATACTCATAAATTTGTATATATGGTCTAGAATTTAAGTGGCAATTAGTGGACTTGATTTTAAACGAGCTCCTGGATTCTTGTATTAGTATTGGGACTTCTAGTACATGTTTAGCTAACAAGGAACATTAGGTGACTGGTCAGCCTTGGGTTTTGTTTTAGTTTTTATTTACATTCGGTAATTTAATTTACCCAGGAAACTTCTAATTCTTTAGGGTATTAGATATCTTATTAGCATTTGGCAACTTATAATAATAGTATGGGGCCATATTTTTCGAGAAGTTTGAAGAGAAAATTTAGTCAGTCACAATGTATTTCAGGCAAGACCTAGGATTAATTCTGCCTGAGATTGAGAAAAGGTATTTTCTTCTTCATTCCTCTAGTTTTCTTTTTGTGGAACAAGAATTTGAAAAGAATTTCAAATAGCGAAAGATGATAGAAGAATGACAGAAGACAAGGGCAATGGTAGAGCAAAAATGAGATGAAGAAGAATGTAGCAAGTACGGAAATGAAGAGATGAGAAATAAAAGGAAGAAAATGATGGGGAGAAAGGGAGCTACGAAGTTGGGGAAGGAGCAGAAGCAGAGAAGGGAAAATGGAGAAAATATTGAAGGGAGGACAGAAACAAAAAAGAATAGTAGAAGTTGCGATGTAAAGATTTGAAAACAACTAGCTAGACTGTAGGTTCAAAAGACTTGACTGGCCCCTTGTTGATATTCCAAGGGAATTTAAACAATTGCAAGTAAGTTGTCACCCCTAAATCCTTACTTTTGGTTGTAAATCTTCTAACTAGTAATTTTCCTAACAAAAATAAGTCTTATTAACTTGTTTTCTTATGATCTGCCCCTGATACCTGCATTTTAACTACTTAAAAAAATAAATTGCATTTTTACAATAATATTTCATAAACCCCTTTAGTTCAGGATTCTGGTTCCAAATCTCAATTTTCCAAAACTAGAGCTAATTGATGTAATACTTTTTGGTATAGCTGGTCCCATATTCGGGTGGAGAGACCTAAATGATGATTGATGTAAATGGGGAGATGGATGAAGGCGTTTCCATAAGACGAGGCCTTGCTGGTTGAAGCGGAGAGCAACTTGAGGGGTGCTTCCTGATTGTCACATACCCGGAAAATTGAAAGGAATGGTTTTGAGGACAGCCATATATTTTACTGGGTTGATTTGTGATTGTAGCACACTGGAAAATATCAAGGGAAATCTTCCCTGGGCAGCAGGAAACTTGTGAGTGTTTGACAATTGAGAAATGCCATACAAGATATGAGTGGCAGAGATGTTAGAGATGAGGTGTTAAGTACAAAAATTTTAAGGAGTGTCTTAAAAATGACTCAAGAAAGGGAGATGGGAAGAGTAGCTCCACTCAATGATTTGAAACAAAGGTCCATGAGAAGATGCAATCAGTGGCTTGAAAAGGGGTGACTTAAAGAAAGAGTGGAAAAGGAGGAGTTGAAAGGTGATAGTGAGAAGGTACTTGGAGATGTATGAGTTGGAAGTGGAAATGGTCTGTTAAACAGCGAATGGCATAGAAATCTGTTTGCAATCTATATAATTGGGTGATGATGATCTGTCCTTTTTAGCCTTTTTCCTCTTTCTCTTGGGCTGCCTTTTGTTCCCAAGGTTGATTGAAGGTCTAATCTTTATGTGAAAGTGATAACAGCACTAAATTTACCAGTCCTTCAGTTGCAACTCTGCACCTTCTTCACTAGCATTGAGCGCTATAAGTTTGTTTACTATGAGCTGGACCTATAGCTTTCATTGGTTTGCTTTTCATCCTCTTCAGCTTGTACTGGTGGCCTGTGACCCTCGAAAAAGGGGCGCCAAAATTAACATAATTGTGTTTCCTCTGTTTCTGACAGGTGGTCTCGAGGCTCTCGTACATTGCAGCTTTAGGCCATATGACAAGAATTTCACCCCAGTTTGAAAAGACTCGGAAAGTGAGTGGACCAAGAGCTTTGCAACCTAGCCAGGCAAGTAAGCTTGGTTCTTTGTGATTTTCCATTTGCTATATTATTTATTCAGCAGTTTGTATTTATGATAATATTTGCATTTGAAGTTGTTACCACTGCCTTTTGTACAGTGGGGCATGCTTTGCCCATGTGATACTCCTGAAGGTGAAGCTTGTGGATTGGTGAAAAATTTAGCCTTGATGACTCATGTTACAACTGATGAGGAGGAAGGGCCACTAATTTCTCTGGTTTGCCCTTTTTCACTGAAGCTTTCTTCTGATGCCTTTCTACTAAGAGGGTCTTTTCAACTAGAATTGATTATTTTCTTGTTAAATTTATGCCTAATCTAGACTGAATTTTGTAATCTTTCTTGTTCAATTGTCAACATCTTTGTCTATGGTTTCTTAGTGTAAGAGGCTGGGAATGGAACAAAGAACTTGTTTTCCTTTCCCTCTTAGGGCGGGCATACACACACATGTGCACCCTTGTAAAATATTTGATCAATATAAACTGATATCCCACCCTATGGGTATAAATACACTTGTTAAAGGGGTTAGCTACAAGCCCATATTTGCGATCATCGTGTAAAGGTATTTTTGAGGTGCACCTCAGAGTTAGATGTTGAGAAAATGCCATGGAGCATCCAAGTCAAGACAAAGCACTTTGAGGTGTATGCCTTGCTTCATGCTTGAGGCATGCCCCGTCTTACTTTAGTTTTCATTTTTATCAATCTTTCCTTTACTTTTTCTTCAAATCTTTTTACTTCACCAATTTAAGGTTTTATAAATACTTTTTACCTTACGTAAAGATAAATGGAATGTAGCCGAATTTAGAAACTAAGGTGGACGTGTGGATACAAGGAGAGATACGATTATAAATGAGTTATTCACAAGAACTTGTGAGTAGCACCTTTAGCGGAGAGGCTAAGGGAGTGTAGGTTGCATTGGTATGAGCATATATAAAGAAGACCTATGCATGCACCAGTAAGAAGGTTGGAAGGCATGTAAGTAGAAGAGTACAAAAGAGGGAGAGTAAGACCTAAGGGAACTTGGTTGGAGTTGATAAGAAAGGATATAGCTGTGGTATGAGGTGTCAAAAAACAGTCCATGGTGGAGGCGTAAGATCTATGTCGTCAACCTCAAATTGTTGGGAAAATGTGCTACTTGATTATGATTGTGACTATAAATTTTTTTGCTCTCAAGTCATATTCTTATAGTGTTCTAACTATTGTTTGGTTTTATAGGCTAAAATCTAGTGTTCATGAGGCTTATTCCTCACCTTTTTAGGAGTGAAATGCCTTGAGGCTTGCCTTGTGCTTTTGAAAACATTATTCATTAATAATAAAAAGTGAATACCATTGTCTAGGTTATTGTTTGAGTTTGTACACTGCCTTTGGTAGCGTATACACTATATCTTGACCTTATTCGCTATACCTCTTAGGTATCTGCTTAAGGATTTGGTCTTTGCATTCATCTGACATAATTTCATATCAATATGAGTAACAACTCAATAATATTTTAATTGAGGTAAAAGTAAAGATTTGACGATTAGTCTATTTGCTATGTAAAGCCTTGGTCACTTGTTGATTTTATATTTATTGATGGCTTACACTCTTTGAATCTGACAATATGATTAAGATCCTCTTCCTGGAAGTTGGCTTCTTGATCATCAATCACCCCCACTGACCTATTGAAAGTGTTGAACTACTCTATAATGCTTTAAAAGTTTTTCACAATAAAATTTCAGTTAATGGTCTTAATTTTCTATTAACTTCTTTGACCATCAGATATTCTCATATGACCACCTGCACACCATACCCTCAAATGGCTAAGGTCCAGTTCTCTAATGGACTACATATGATAAGGGGTCAATTCTTGATGCAAGTCTTACATTCTTTCTCATCAAGCTGAGTGATAGTGATCAGTTGTGTCTTAAAGACACATACAAAACACCAGCCAATAATAAGTTTATAGTCTAGTTTCATATGGACTATCCTAATTTCGAGTACAATGCTGTTGGTGTTGTTCTCTTTGAAAATCTGATGCTATTGGGTCCAGGAAGTTTTCACATGCTTTGATCTATCATTGGGATGAAGCCTAGTCCATCCACTAGGTCTCATCCATGTCAGGTATTAACACTTCTGAGACAATTGAGACCATGCAGACGAAATTCTTTTTCTTGTCATTGCCCTTTTTGAGTCTTGTCCCCCATGCCTTTTTCAAATAGTTGGCTTGGTAGCGACCAGGCTTGTCGCAATAGTAACATGGCCTCTTAACAATACCCAAATTTGGATCCTTCCCTTGATGGAGCTTCTTCCCTTTGTCTTGAAATTTCTCTTTTTCCACGAATTTACAGGATAATTACATATTTTTCTGAAACCTTTTTGACCCTGAACTGGTCTGGGTTCAAATTAGAGTGGTCAAATTGGGACTTAGTGGTAAAAATACAAACAGCACTTGCGAAACTTCCATTTTCCCAAAATCCCTTTCCAAATGTAATGTTTTTTTCATAATTTTCACGATGGATAGCACAATACTCTCCGTGGCTGGGTGGAGAGCAATGGCCTAGTCGGTGGCCACAACTGCTTTTGCCTGATGCTAGCAACCTTGCAGGACGTGAAAGTAGTGTTCCATGTTGTTAGTGTTCCCTCTGTGTGTGCTAACGTGTAATACTTAGTGGTGCTTGCAAGTGTAGGGAAATCAGTGTGGTTAGTATAAATGGTTAATTATTACCTAATGGCTTAAACTTTTAGGTAAGTAATGTGGGTACTACTAACAAGGTTCTTTAGGAATTGGGGGTGGAATTTATTTGGGGGAGTAATAGATATCCTACAAATGTGTTTAAATTAAGAAAAATATTATGATAAGTTTACTTGTATCAGAACTAAGAATAGGTTTTGAATTCATAAAAAGATGAAGCGCAATGAGAAGTAGCTTTTGATGGACCATGAAAAAAATTTGTTGTCATTCAGTTCCTTTTCACAGGTATATTTGCTTTGTTTACTTCTTTATCTTTCTTTCCACTGCTGCTATTTTCTGCTTCCTTCCTTTGTGTTCTGTTTCTTCTCTTATTCCTATTTCACTCTCTAGGCTCTCTTTATTTCAGTCTCTCTCAATTTTTTTCCTATGCTATATTTCTACTCTTTCCTGCATTTACTCCATGCAACTCATCTTTCTCTCTTTGTTTTCATCTTTTTACCCCTTCAATCATTTCCTCATTACCTTCAATCTCTAAATGATCGAACTAATTGCCTGCATCACCTCCTCCTGCTTTTCTGCAGTCTCCTAGCTTTTATCTTATGTACTGTTTATCACCCTGCTGAAATCGCAATCAGGGATGGCTCTTCGTATATAATTTGCAAATTGCCTCTGCCTTATGTCTGTTTTGTGCTTTAAATCCTCCAAAAAAGATCCCAAATTAAACCAACTTGGTTTTAATCCAAGTAGTTCTTACCCATTTTAGGTGGGACATCTTAAAATACATAAAATGCTCCAGTGGGTTCCCATCAAATCCCCGTCAGCTTAAGCTTTTGGGATCTGATGGTTATCTATTAGGGAGTTGAGCAGAGATTGCTCAATCTAAGTTAAAAGTTTTAAGGTTAACTGCAATCACACCCTCTGATGTTTGTTGAAATTGCATTTATACTTCCTTGCATTTGCAAAACTGCACTTACACCCCCTGACTAACAGGATTGTTGAGAGACATTTCAAAATGACAATAATGCCCTTGTTCATCACCCTTGACGGTTCTTTTAATGTCAAGGTCATTTTCGGCATTTGTGAAGTTCCATTAAAGGTTCTATTAAAGTCAGGGTGTAAGTGCAGTTTTTCAAACGTGAGGGTATATATTGAATTTCAGCAACTGTCAGGGGGTTAGTGCAATTGGGATTGATTATGGCGTATATGGACTTGATGTGAACCAATTTTGGCCCTTTTGATTTGATGTCTTGCAATATATTTAAAAAGTGAATTTCATGTTCTGTTGATAGATTATTAACATGCAGTATCTCATTCTTTGATCCTTATTCTAGTGCCATAGTTTGGGAGTGGAAAAGCTTGCAATCCAGTCTGGGGAAGAGCTGCATGCACCAAATTCATTTTTGGTTATGTTTAACGGCCGTATTCTCGGCAAGCACAGGCGTCCACAGGTGCGCATGACAGAAAACATTGGATATATAGACGCTTCATGTGCAACGATCTTTAATTGATGTTTTGTTCTGTATGTTATAGCGATTTGCCAGTGCTATGCGAAAGCTGCGGAGAGCTGGTATAGTTGGGGAATTTGTGAGTGTCTTTGTAAATGAAAGACAGGTAAGCTTCTAGGTTGTAAACTGTCCAGGGCCTCACATTTTGTTGGAATACCTGTCAAGTACAAGGTGTTGGGCATCATGTCAGTTTCTAAACTAAATATGCTCATATTGGTGTTCAGAACTGGAAACTTTTGTTGGATAATTATCTGGTTGATTCAAGTACCCAAACTGAAAGTGCTTTAAACCTAGCTAGGTCACCTTTCATAGAAAATCGTATTTTTCACAAGCACAGTCAACCATCTGAACTCAACTTAATCTGTCCTTCTATGAATGTGCCAATCAATTCAACAATTCTAAGTTAAAGTTTTATACTGATTGCGTCTTTCTAAGTTACAAACTAACATATTTAAAATTTCTAGCAATAATATTTCTCATATTATATACTAAAATAATACTAATGCTAATGGATGCAAAATTTCTCAATATATCTGTAGCTCTTTAGAGAATGCAAGTTCTAGTTGATCAGAAGTTCCTTTACCTGAACTATGACATATCAAACCTAGAAATAATTTAAGAATCTTGCAGCAACTTAAAATTTAATAATAAACCTTTGCCAGAAATAGTGAAACATCCCTCTGATTTATTGAGTTTCTAGGGATAAATAACCATTGACTGCATAAATTGAAAAAAAAAATAGTACAAAATATTGACAAGAACCTTACAATAATTTTATATTGCATCAGATGTCTATTCATGGAAAAGTAGTTTTTCAGAAAGTAACCTTGCAAAACTTTGCTTTTCAGCAATGTGTTTACGTTGCTTCAGATGGAGGTCGTGTTTGCCGTCCACTTGTAATTGCTGACAAGGGAGTTTCTCGGATCAAAGAACATCACATGAAGGAGTTGCGAGTGCGTCTCTAATGTTGTCGTAGTTGAAAATCCATTCTTACTTCCCAGTTTTATTTCCAATTTGTTATCTTATGTCTCTAGGATGGGGCCCGTGTTTTTGATGATTTTTTGCGTGAGGGATTGATTGAATATCTAGATGTTAATGAAGAGAATAATGCTGAGGTATGTTGTCATGCATAAAATAAATATGAAAGACTTGTGTTCTTCATTCTGCATTTTGAGTAATGATGTAATCGACCTATATTCTTTTGTCATAGATTGCATTGTATGAAGGAGATGCTGGACCTACAACTACACATATAGAAATTGAGCCGTTTACCATATTAGGTGTTTGTGCGGGGCTGATTCCTTTTCCTCACCATAATCAGTCTCCTCGAAATACATACCAGGTAGATGTTTTTTTTTATCTAATGTTTTCCTCCTGCAGTAATTTATGGGGACTTGTATGTCAATTAATATTAAGATGCTGGTTATCTGTAGTGTGCAATGGGAAAGCAAGCCATGGGAAATATTGCTTACAACCAGGCAAGTAGCATTGGATGATGGCTAGCTGTATTCTAGTTATTTTGTCTGTGTTAAATCTACTGTGTTATATCTTGCATGATGAGCTAGCTCAATCATTACTAAAGTTGCTAGGTTATTATTGTTTTGTTGATCAGTTTAGCTTTTCGGAGCAAGTAGCTTTATAAGCTACTCACTTTCTATTATCAGTTTTTGCTTAAATGCAATTGAATTTTGTTTTGCATTCTGTTTACTACATGCACTTATGATCTGACCAAAGTTATACAGCTTTCTCGGATGGATACTTTGCTCTACCTTTTAGTTTATCCTCAGAGACCTTTGCTGACAACAAAATCAATAGAGCTGGTTAGTTATATGCCATTTTGGCCTCAGATCTGCTTTCTATACATATGTATATGCTTTTGTTTACTATTGTTCAGGTTGGTTATGATAAACTTGGAGCTGGACAAAATGCAACCGTCGCTGTTATGAGCTACAGCGGTTATGACATCGAGGATGCCATTGTCATGAACAAATCTTCCCTTGATCGTGGCTTTGGTCGTTGCATAGTGATGAAAAAGTACCGAAAAAGATCTGGCATACATTTTTCTTCTTTTTATGATATGTTCTTATAAGTCATTGATATGAATTTCTTTTCACTTTGGCTTCTGATGATAACTTTCATAAGCAGATGTTCTGCCGTCAAACAGACATACATGAATCAAACATCAGACAGAATAATAAGGCCTGTGGGGATTCCCAATGAACAAGTAATATTTTCCCTTGCGTGTTGTTGTTAGCCATCAAGAATTAATTTGTGTTATGGACCTACTGCATGATATTAATTTAGGACTTTGCTTAATTGAGTTGTTCTAGTTCTAAGGAATACTTTTATTTCAATCTATTAGGATTTCAGTTTCCCAGTTAAAGTATAACTTAACTAGGAAACTTAAATCCTAATAGACTTAAATAAAAGTATTCCTAATCGAACTAGAACAACTTAATTAAGAAAAGTCCTAAATTGGTATTAGGGCTGAGAATCGGGTCGGGTCGGGTTGGCCTTGACCCTTACTAAAATTGGGTTGGGTTATGACCTAACCCTATTTTTAAATCGGGTCAAAAATCCAAACCCTAACCCTACTTGAGTCGGGTTGGGTCGGGTATGCAGGTAACCCTACTTTTTTTCCTCAATTTTTTTGTTAGACTCGTATTATATACCTTCTCTATGCAAAGGGAAAACACAAATAAAATTAAATACATTAAAATATTAATTGTAATGTTTGGTCCTTTGGTTAATTTGTGGTAGATGTTTTTTTTGTAGTAGCCATTAACGAAGACCTTAAAGGTATAATATTACATTTCCTCCATTCTGAGAGAATGATAACAAAACAGACCTTCAATGTTTGTTTACTCATGATCAGCCCACTTGCTTTCGATAACTCACATACCAAAGCAAAACAGATTAAACATTATTTCTTTGATGGCTAGAGAGGATCATGCGTTTCAACATGGCTTAATTTTAAAATTCTAGTAACTACTTCTTTATGGCTGCTTATAACCCTACCCTCCTTTGCAATTAGTGACACTTCATTACAATTTTCCTCTTTTGAAAATTATCTCTCATTGAGCTTTATTATCCGCCTATCTGATTATATGTTTCTAACATGTTCCTTATTATGACTATTAGGCCTATAACACAGAGCTAAATCTAGTGTGTGATGTATCCTTCTGAATAAGAGACGATGAGTAATGAATACAACTAAATATAACATATTTTCATTTCATTCACCACACTTAAAAGAATAACAGAAAACAAATTAAACTATATATAAATTAACCACACTTTGAAGATACTGTCCTCTGTTATCCCAAAATGGATGTCTACTACAAAGTAAAATATATGTGATTACACCTATGTTCCAAACATCTTATTCATGCCCAAATTTACGTTTAAGCACCTCTAGTTCAACATAGTATACACTAAACAAACACTATAATAATAGTATAAATAAGTCCAATAGACCAATATTATAATAATAGGGTTCTTTATTATTTGTAGTCAGGTAAAGGTCAGGTTGGTCGGGTTGTGCGGGTCGGGTTCGACCCGACCTTAAATTTAAAATGGGTCAAGAGCCTAAACCCTGACCTTACTTGTAGTCGGGTCGGGTATAGGGTTAAGCGGGTTGGGTTTGGGTCTGGTAAACAGGTCGGGTTGGATTTTCCCAGCCCTAATTGGTATCATGGGGCAGGTCCATGACAATTTGTTACAAGTCAAAGGATGCATCTAGAAAATATAAGAGGTTTTGAACAATAGTAGTTATATAAAAAATGAAAGTACATCTTAGTCGGATTGTTTTATTTGCATTTATGGGTTTTCTGTTGCCTCATTAGTGCTGTTATACCCCAGGCACTTGATGCAGATGGACTTGCTGCTCCCGGAGAAATAATTAAAGCTGATGATATTTACATAAAAAAACAGACTCCTCTGAATACAAGGGGAAATATAAGTAACCCAAAGGATTTGCCAGACAGGTGAGGAAGGGCTGCCTCTTTTTACTGATATACGTATCCTCAATATTCGATACTAAAGATAAGATTACTAACTTCATTGAATTTTTTTAGCGCATACAAGAACACATCCCAAAAGTATAAAGGTGCTAAAGGGGAGACTGGTGTTATTGATAGAGTAGCACTCTCCTCTGATATGAATAATAACCTATGTATCAAATTCTTAATTCGACATACTCGTAGACCTGAGGTAATTATATCTATATCGTCTAACAATAATGATTCCAGAGTCATATTAGATATTTGATTTATAAGCTTAGACTATGCAATCAGGTTGGTGACAAATTTAGCAGCAGACATGGGCAAAAAGGAGTTTGTGGGACCATAGTACAGCAGGAAGATTTGCCTTTCTCTGAACGTGGTATATGCCCTGATCTAATTATGAATCCTCATGGATATCCAAGGTAATGTCATGAAACTTACATTGATGATTATGGAAACCTTGGCTTTCTTTCACACTTGTATTTGTTCTCCAGTCGTATGACGATAGGAAAAATGATAGAGCTCCTAGGCAGCAAAGCTGGGGTTTCTTGTGGTAAATTCCACTATGGTAGTGCTTTTGGCGAACCGAGTGGTCATGCAGATAGAGTTGAAGCTATCAGGTACAGTATTCTTTATTCTTGTTTTAATTCATCATCTCTTAGTTTTAATGAAAGCTAATATATGCCAAATGTTTTATCATGTTTTCATGTGTGAAATGACAGTGAAACCTTAGTAAAGCATGGGTTTTGCTACAATGGGAAGGATCTTCTTTACTCAGGTATTTAAAACTCTTTTGCTCCATAGATTAATTTAATTATGATTGAAAATATATGAAAATTTTGGTAGAAGGCTGAAGCTATACGGTAAGAAAGAAGCATAACATGAAGGTAAAGGTCAGATAAACTTGAAAAAGAGATTATATGTATTATATAATCCGAACTGCCTGTGGGCTTCACAAACCCTATAAGATGTTGAGTGGCCATAATACATCCTAATTCAAGTAAAATTACACCATATTCCTTAATTAATGTGATAAGTCGCTGGGGCGGTGGGGGTAGGGGGTGGACATGGCACATCGAAAAGTATATGGGCATACTAGGTCTTCCAAAACTGTATTTGGGAGACTCCCCATAGATGGAACCCAAGATGTGGCTCCTGAAGATTTTTTTTGTTCCACCTGCTGATTTGTTTCTGAAACTGCAAGTATAGTCTCACATATTATGTTTAAACCAGTTAATATATATTAATTTTTTTAAATATTAATATGGTTCATAATGAAGCTGGCCATAGAATGCTCGTTGTTGACCCCATCGGTGGTGGTGAACCTCCTAGCCTGATCAGGGAACACGCTATGACTCTACAGCCCAATCAAAAGATGCCAAATCTCATTGCAACTGCTCTTTCAAACAATAACTCTTAATTACTTGTTTTAACATGAAATCCTTTAGATTAGGATTCTTTCAATTTCATCTTTGAAATGGAATAACTTTAGTTGAATAAAATTTAAAGTAAAAATGTAATCCTTTTGCCTGGTCTGCCACCTACCAAAAATACTGCTTCCAAATTTAGTGCTCGTTTTTTTTTGCCTTTTTCATTTTTTTTTTTTGCCTTGGAGATATTTATTTGAAGTTTCTCACAGTGGTTCACGTGCTTCATCAGGGAAAGTAGTGAATTGCCATAAAAACTCAGCAGAGATGAGGGGTTAAATTTGATTATACCTCTTTGTTATGATTCACTCGCCAGAGTTCTATATAATTAAATTTATTCTTTAACCAATAGCTAATATTGCTGTCTATGACCAACAAAAAGGAAAGAGATAAAGAAGTTGTGAACCCAATAACCCCTCAGCTGTACCCAAAGATTTCCTGAAATAAGTGAAATGCTGAATTTTCCTTGCATATGCAGCAAGAAGTGGTGTCCCTCACTGCTTATTCTGTAGCAATGGGTTAAAGATTCCATGTGTGTAGTGTCTTCTTGTTGGTTTTTTTCTCCTGTACCTGTGTAAACGTCCTCAATTTTTTTCTCGTCACATTTTGTATTCTTCTAATTATATCTTTACTGCTTCTTGTGGCATTATCTGATAAATACTTATGGAAACCCTCATTTCATTTTTTTCAAGGCATCACGGGATGTCCTTTACAAGCATACATTTTTATGGGTCCAATCTACTACCAAAAGCTTAAACACATGGTACATTGGCAGTTTACTTTTTTGTTTATTTTGTGTGCATAGTTTTCTTCTACCTTGTACAAATATAATTCATGTAGCCTCATATTTATGCATTTAAAATTACCAGTTGAAAAAATTAGTATCCTATAATATATATTAGCTAGACTTTTTTTTTAACGGTGTGCCAGGTCTTAGACAAAATGCATGCTCGAGCTCAAGGGCCACGAATGATGCTAACCAGGCAACCCACTGAAGGAAGAAGTCGTGAAGGAGGTCTAGTCCATTTCCTTGTTATCTCAAAAATGACTCAATTTAGCAAACATTAAAGGCTTGTGATTGTGTGTTAACTTTTTAAATCTTAAGCTTTCTTTCAGGGCTTCGGCTGGGAGAAATGGAACGTGATTGTTTGATAGCTTATGGTGCAAGCAATTTGATTTATGAGCGGTTGATGATTTCTAGCGACCCATTTCAAGTTCAGGTATTAAGTTTTGAGGCAAATATTTGACAAATAACATAAAATATCTGTTGAACTGTTGTGCACAAGAGGATAATTGGTTGGGAAGATTGGACGAAGGGGGTGAAAGCACCTTGGAATGAACACATGATGTGCAAGTTGAAGCATGGAAGAGAGGACTGAAAGTGGATGAATGAGGAGAGGGGAAGAGGTTTAGGGTTTAACTTCTCATTTCATAACTAAAACAGGGCATAGCCCTTACACTTAAATAAGAGGGAACCAGCCTACTAACATTTCCCTAAAGCCTATTAATAATGATTAAAATAAATAACAATTAACATAACTAAATACCTAAAATACCCCTACTTAATAATACAAGCAAACCCTAATTAACTTTCCATAAGTAAGGTGGATCCGACCCCCCACCCCCCCCCCCAGGGTGGCATGTATTACATGTAAATGTGGGGCAGAAGTATAACATCTGATAAAAATGAGAGCGCTGATGGAGTTTTGAGTAAAAGTATTATTGTACATCAACAAAGGGGCACGAATGTGGGCAACTGTCAATAATAATTAGTGTCAACATGATTATATAATGTCTGATGGATTAAATTACTAATACTTGGCTTTCCCTCGTGTAAGATTTTGTTGTTTCAACCTTTATTATCTTTTGCACAGGTTTGCAGAAAATGTGGCTTGCTGGGATATTATCATCACAAGCTAAATAGTGGGTACTGTAGCATGTGTAAAAATGGCGAAAATATTTCAACAATGAAACTTCCTTATGCATGTAAACTGCTGTTTCAGGTAAATCTTGATCAAATAATTTGCTTGTTAATGCTACAAACCAAAAGTGATTTCTGTTTTTATTATGCCCTATACATTGGCATATGTCTTGTTCCAAATGGGATTTTGGAAATCCTTTTCCTTTCTTGAACCATCACCATTTGACCAACAATCATTCTTGTGTTCAGTATATTCATGTACCATGCGTACTTTTCTCCAGGAATTACAGTCAATGAATATTGTCCCTCGGCTTAAATTGACCGAGGCCTAATTGACATCAGCTTTGTTTGCATATGTCGTAAAGTTTTGGAAGGCTCAGGAGGTAGCAGGAAGCCGTCTGCTTAAGATTACATTTCAACATATCCTTTGATCTAGGCAGATTAAGGGGTTTATAGACCACCCTAGCATAAATGAAATAGATGAGCTTTTTATTCCTTAATTTAACAAGAGAGTGACCTTGATATATCTATTTAAGCAGGTCAGATTTCAGCCCGGTTATACAATTGAAGGTGTTTTGAACTCTACTTCTTGTTTAATTACAATTTGTATAATTCTTGATAGCTTCATTTACCTGGAAAATGTACTGTTATTTTGGGGTAATGCAATTATTACCTCTTAACATCCATATTGATGGGACTGTAGATTCAAATACTATTAACAGGACTTGTGATTTTGTAATATATGAGATTTTTCTAGATTTATAAATGTGACTATATGGAAAATAGTGTGTTTGACCTTGTGACATTGTCATTTAAATAATTTTCTAAATAAATGGAAGTTAATGTTGAGACCAATATGGTTAGAAAGTAGTTGAAAAGAATTTTGAAACGTCACCAAGAATGCGTAAATCAGAATTCAGATAAATAAGATATAGTCATATGAAGTTGAACATTGTGTGTAAGGTTTGTTTACCCAAATTAAATGTCAAATGGGCTCTTTTATGCACTTTGTGGGCTCAATTAACTAAAATGATGAAAATTAGTTTAGAAGGCCCAATTAAGCCTACTCAATAGAGGTTGACTTGGCCCAAAGTCTTTGGGAATTAGGAATTTAATTCTTGTTAATTATATAAGGCTATCTAGGGTTTCTTAAAAGGTTTTTTGGCTTTTAGAGGGGAAAGCAGTTGCCAATTTTTTTAGCAAGTCCGTCAAGTGATGAAGGCAAAGAGGGGCATGTGAGAAGACTAGAGTCTTAATGGGGTAGGGTCGTTTATTTACACTAAGCGGTTATTTGGGTGTTAAAACTTTTTAGAAACAAAAGCTGAAATTTTGGGAATTAATTCTATTGATTCACTCTCGAATGAGAATGGTAATGAAATTTTTTAGAAGAAATTAAGATGTCATATTAAACCTATTTTTTAAATTTTAAATTAATATCTCTCTCCTAAATTCGGATATACACATTTTTTGTACTGTTGTGGTTGTATTAATGAGCCTTATCAAATAAGACCCTACATGGGTAGGTAATTTTGACTTTTTAAAGTGGCCCTATTGATATAGTACGTTTCTCGGAGCTCATATCGATATTAGGGGTAGCAATTAAAAAATAACATCATTTTTAATTCCGAAACAAGGGGTGGCAGCCGGAATTGACCAAGGTGATTCTGGTAGCAAATGGCCTAGAATCAACTATTGGGCAAAAATTTTACTTTTACCCACATTTTGCACTCAACTGGGATTTTGGTGATTCTAATCAAAATTGATGGAACCATACCCAATTTTTACACCCAAATAGCCCCTAAATTTTATCTAGCCGGCGATTTTCTTGTCACCTCAAGCTTGGCTGAGCATAGGCTCAGGCCACATCGGCTTTAGCCACCGTTTAAAAAAAGGTTGAATGTTTGGTTGTCGGAGGAGCCTAAACCGCCGACTGAAGGTGATGGGGCTAGGCTTATTGAAATTGCCTCTCGAAGGCAATCCGGTAAGACTAGCCCACACCTTGTCATGGCCACCATGGGCGATGTTGCAGGAGGTAAGTAGGTCTTTGACTATGCGTAGGAGAAAAAGGATTACCTTTTAGATCTAGTCGGCCAATGGGCAGTTGCAAGGCTAGGGTCATCTGAAGCACTGCACGACGATTCTTATATTCTAAGGCAAACTCTTAGGGAGACAAGCCCTGAAGTCTGGTCAATGAGCCATGATCGTGTAACCATAGCATAAATTAATGGACTTTGGGCCAACTTAACTTCTATTGGGCAGCCTAATTGGGCCTCATTAACCCATTCTTGTTACTTTAGTTAATCAAAGTTGCAGAGCACATTAAACGGCTCATTTGCATGTCTATTTTAGGTAAACGGGCTTTATGCATGATGTTTAACTTTGAACAATTGTATCTCTTTCATCCTAACTCTGATTTGGCATTTGAACCTCTTTCTGTTTATTTTCTAACCACATTGGTCTCAGCCTTAGCTTTCATCTATTTAGGAAGTTACTTCATTATGTGTTAAGTTTAGAAACCTAAGAAAATTCCGAAAATTACATATTTGTTGTTGACATTTTTTGCCAATATGAGAGATGACAATATGTACATGTACACCAAAAAATGCAGTTAGTACATGTCATTGTTAATTATTCTCATCTTCATTATTATCATCTCCATCATCATTGTCAAAATCTTATCTGGTTTGTGTGGGGTCAGCTATTTAGATTTGGCTCTGGCATTTGGCTATGGACCATTTTCCATCCAGTTCAATGTTTTGGAAAAGCGTTGCCCCGTTAAATCCTTCATAGTCCTCTCGGGTCTACTTCAATATTTGCCTGTAATCCTCATTCTTGAATCAACTGAGCACATTAGCAAGCCACGTAACTTTTTCTCAACTATTCCCAATTGATGCTTCTCTTAAATTCTCACTAACCCGTCATTGATCTCAACCACCAATAACTTGGTGGTTAGGGTAGGTCCCCACTTCTTGCAACCTAAGACTAGTTGTGGCCTAATGAAGACGGAATGAAGTGGGTGGAGCCAAGATTTTTTTTTTCTCCTTTGGAAAGGATTAAATTGTTGGGGTTCTAAGGAAAACCTCAGCTTCTCATATGGTGCAACTTTAGCAAACATATTTGTAGCATCTCCTTTGTACATATCTTCTTAAACTTGACAGCACCCTCCTCTATCGGTGATCTAATATAGTAGTATATAATGTCAATGTATTTGGTTCAAGCATGGAATGGCGCATTCTTTGCCAAATGTACAACACATGGTTGTCACTATATAATAGACTCCCATCCTACTCCTTGCCTAACTCTTTCGGAAAATTTTATGAAATCAACTCTTTGCTACCCTTTATAGTTGTAACATACTTTTTACTCCGTAGTTGACAAATTAATAATCTTTGCAACCTTAACATCCAAGAGACAACTGCACTACCCAATGTGAAAACATAGTAGTATTCAGCCTCTCTCATCTAGATTACCTGCCACCATATTTGAGTCCATATAACCATGTAACCCTAACTTGGTTCCACATTAACCAAGGCCAAACCTTTAGTATCTTGCAAGTACCTAATAATCCATTTCATAGCTATCCAATGCTTATGCCCAAGATTACTTGTGAATCTCGTCACAACTCCCACTGTATTATAAATATTTGGCTTAATACTTATCATGACATACATAAAACTCCTCATTGTCGATGCATGCAAACATTGCTCATTTCTATCTACTTCTCTTTGGACTTGGGGCAATCCTTCTTACTCAGTTTGAAATGAAACAAAGGTATGTTGATCGGCGTAGTTGTGTGCATGTTGAGCTTCTTTACCACCTTGTCCGCATAATCCTTATGGGAAAGTCTCAATGTATGAGCTTACCTATCTATGTTGATCTTCGTCCAAAGGATCTGTTTGCTACCCCTAGACTCATCATAGAAAACTCTTTGGATAAAGCCCTTTTTAGATTCTGAATTTTTAATATTTATGACCTTGCTATCAACATATCCTCCACATATAGTAGCAAAATAATGTAAGAATATTTCAATTTTATGATGTAGTAACAATGCTCAGCCTCGTAAGACACATAATCTTGTATTAAACATAAGTGGGTAAAATCATATAGTTGCCAATTGTCAACTTCCAATTGCGAACAACTTTCAGCTATTTGTTTTTCTCTAGCATAGGTGTAAGATCCCTAAACCCTAAACCAGTTTATTTAATTTGCTTTAGTTGTTGTTATGTGCTTTAGTGTTAAATTTGGCCGGTTTTGACTTATTTTCGAATTTAATATGGTTAACTATGGTTTTAATCAACATTTTTTACATTTAGATAGCTTTTATGTTAAAATAACTCAATTCAATTTTTTCTGAAAATTTTGGCATTTTTTACTATTTTTCGAGGGTGCGGGTCCCGCCATGGGCCCCAGTTTGTAAATTGGGATAATGGGTCCCATTAGACCCTAAAAGCATACTATTTCAGTAATTAAGTGTTTTAAAAATTTTAAACTTCAAAAATAACTCAAAATAAACAAATGAACCATTTTTAGTGTTAAATTCTATTCGTACCCCAAAATCCTATTAGGTATACCCCATAACTTACTATAAATAGAAAAGCACGGCCTCATTCCCATTTGGGAATGGTTGAAATATGGAGTCTAAGAGACCCTAATCTCCATTCCATAAGAGGAAAAGTCGATTAAGGTAAGATTAGCTTGATTTCTTCATTAATCACCTAGGGTTTTGCCTAATTTTTCTTAATTACATCTCTTCCAAAGTTAAATCTTGATTTTTACCACCAAAGTTTTTGATTTTGACCTCTAATGAGGGATTTTCGTTTTGGAACAAAACAAACCATAAATCTATGAGTTTTTAGGTGATTTAAGCTTCATTAATTGGATTTATCAAAGTATTAACAAAACCCTAATGTGGGTAGGGATTTGAAGAGGTTGGAGCGTAGATTTCGGACCAAGAAACTCACTGAAGGTAAGGATTTCTTCCAAAATAGATTTGTGTTTTTCGGATTTGAAGTTTGGTGAAGGTTTGTGTGGGTTTGCATGAAGTTGAACTTTAATGGTGGGTTATGCAAAGCTTATTCTTTTTTGTGATTTCTTCGTGTTTTAGTTGATAAATGACTAGATTTATCACTTCCTAAGCTTTAATTTCATTATTATGATGTTTGGGTATGAGGTTTGATGTTCATGGTGATTTTGTAAAGTTTCGGTTTTGAGTTTGCAACGAAGAAGACGAATTAGAGCCACTGTGTTGGCGTTCGAATGGCCTTCTGGCCGATCAAACGCCCAAATGGCAGTTTTGCCACTTAGGTCATTTTTTACCATTTTCGTGTTTACTTCTTAAATATCATTTATAATAATCATGATGAGTAATTTTTACTTAGAAATGCTATTGTGAGGACATGAATATTATGTTGAGATCTATGATGATGTTCAAGTGTGAAGAGGATTACATGTTATTCAGTTTTGCATGTTATAATTTCTTACCATAAATTCATGTTGAGTAATTCTTCATGTTTTACTTAGGATTTCTAGTAAGTGTACAACATGAGAATGGATTTGTATGCTTTCACATATGATGTTAAATTATTGGTGGATGTTAGTTCCATATCTAGCTTAAGCATAGTAGTGAGTAAGTTTACCTAAGTCTAGCATGAAGTGGTATTGGACTTGGATTCGTGTTTTTCGATGGTTTTCACCCATGATTTCAGTAAGGAGGAGCCATGTTTAAATTATGATAGCATGTGTGTAGTATGTCAATGGGTTGTTCATAATGCATATTCATATGCTTAGGATTGAATGCTACTACTATGTACACACATGTGGGGGTAATTATGGTGATTGTTTGACACTTATGATTAAAAATGATGCATGTATGGCTAATGGGAGCACATGTCATGAATTAGGATTCATGTAGTTATTGCTCATGTATGTACCATGTTGCATCATGAGATGGATTTACGAATGAGATTTTATCGAGATTAGCCGTAGTTGGTCGATTAGATACAATTGTGTGATATTGCTTTCCGGATTAGTCGAATTGAGGTTTATCGATTCAATTTTATGTCTGAAAGGATGGGGTTTTACGTCCTTCAATGACAGGTTTTCCTCCCTGGGTTGAGAATAGCGGCAATGCTATAAGAAGACCAAACTATTGAGACCATCTGGACCTTGAGAATCCAGGCTGGTGTAGCCGAGTGCACTGTCTTACCACGTATTGTTGCTTGGGAATTCGGTCTTGACAAGCAAGCCTACTCGAGAGTTTAGTCTTGATAGGCAAGGGTTGCTCAAGGGCTTCGGCCTTGAGGAGTAAGTCTATTTGGTATAGGGTTGCTCGAGGGCTTTGGCCTTGAGGAGGAAGTTTATTCTCTCTGTTTTATGAAACATTCACTATTGTTGATTGTGGTCAGTGTGTTAGAGGCACATCTCATGTAGGGTGAATGCTTATGAATGAGAGTAATTATGCATTGTTATAATAGTGTGTTAAAGACACTTTTACATGCAGGATGAATGTTTATGGATATGCATCATATATTGGTATGTTTGAGACACTTTTCATGCAGAATGGTTGTTTATGGATATGCATGGTTATGATAGTGTGTTAGAGACACTTTTACATGCAGGATGAATGTTTATGGATATGCATGATATGTTGGTGTGTTTGAGACATTTTTCATGCAGGATGAATGTTTATGGATATGCATGAATATGTTGGTGTGTTTGAGACATTTTTCATACAGGATGAATGTTTATGGATATGCATGAATATGTATAGTGTGTTTGAGACACTAGTCATGCAGGATGAATGATTATGAATGAAAATGAACATGCATGAATATGTATGGTGTGCTAGGGACACTCTTCATGCAGGATGAATATTTATATTTTAATGTGATTATTCATGCTAAGGATGTTATGTTGAGATACTTTTATGTAGGATAATTACTTATGGGTGAGTATGTTTATGTAATTAGAAATGAGATAATATATGATATGTTGAGGTGATAGACTATGTAGAATGCCATGATGTTTTCATATTTATCGTTTCGCAATTCAAAACCTTGCTAAGTTTTATGCTCACCTTAGTTTCTCTGTATTTTCTATTTTGAGGCTGCATGGTGTGACATGTAGACGATCAGGTCCCTCTTTATGAGGTGCATGTGGATGATGATCAGGAGCAGGCGTGGGAACCTAGAGATCTTACTATCTTTGCTGAATTATTTTGTTGTTTTGTTAGAACTTCATGTTGGGTTGACTTTGTCTTATACATTACCAGCCATTGTGGCTTTAGACTTGTTTATGATATTATGACTTGAGCCATGTTTGACGGCTCTGTGTTATAAGATTGTAGGTTTATAAGTGGATGACTAATTCAGATTTGATGTCCTTCATATTTTTTTCTTATTTTCTCTTTCACAAAGATAAAGTGGTGTGTTACTCCGTGTATGTTATACCCGTTAGAGGGGTCAAGTCTTCCGCAATTCAATACTTTGTTGCCCCCCCGTGTGCTTCAACTGTCCCTTGGACCGGGTTCGGCTTGAGTAACGTGAGTGCCGGGGCGTGACAGTAGGTGACTTCCTTCTTCTCCAGCGCCAATGACCTTCTTCTTCTTAGCTAACATTTGCCATCTGGATGTTGACAATTGATCGACTTCCATATATAAATTCACTTTCTTTTCTATGTTTCTCTCTTGGGCCTTTTTATATGGTTCAGTGCATATATCGAGGGAGATACAAATACACAATATGATGTGTTACTACCCATTTTAGTGCAATAAATCTGGCAACGACTAACTATCAATTGTCAAATGCCAGTTGTAAATGGCACAAGCTACCATTAAAGAATTTACGAGGCTTGCTCGGTGCTAGTGAAAACTCAGAATTAACTAAAAAAATAACTCTATTGATTTTAAGTTGTTAAAGATGTTTATGAGCTCATTTTTTAAAAGTCGTACTTTTTAAAGAAAAAAAATCAAAATTTCAAATGTCTTCATGAATGGTTTGCAGCCAATTTTGCCGAATTGCAAGGAGGAGGAGGAAAAGAGAAAAAAAGAAGGAAGAGGTGTAGGAAGAAGTGGTGGAGAAAGAGGAGACAAAGAAAGAGGAGGGTGAGGGTGAGCAAGGAGGTAGTGAAGGCGGAGGCTGAGGAGGCTGATTCAATGTGTTGGCTCTTGGTTGAGTGGGTGGGTGCAGAGGAATTGTAAGGAGGGGGTAATTGGGTCATTTCATACCACATGGGTGGCCTTTCACATTTGCACAAGTCAACTTTTGACATTATCGAAGGGTTACACACATTTATGCCAACAAGAATTAAAGTTTATTCACGTCAAATGTCCTTGAAAAAGAAACTTTAAATGAGTCATGCAAACATATATGATAAAGTGGCTTTTACATGGAGAAGGTGTTAATGAGAAAGACTGAAAGGACCCGTTTGATAAATTTGAAAATAGTCTATTGCTGAAAAGCAGCTTTTGCTAACTGCCGATTGTCTTACTTCATCAGCCCATTTTCCATTTTAACTAATAATGATACATGCTTAATTTTAGACATGGCTCATTTGATGCTCATCACTGGCTTTACCGTTGAGAAGTTGAGATGGTGAGTCAAAAGCATAATTGTCATGAGCAGAATGGCTGGAAAATCCATGCTAGCGTCCACAAATAAGTAGGACAATCTATTGATGATAACATCTTGCGTGATTCTCATATATGGATTGAAATATCCGCACGCTTGGGCTGCTAATACATAAGTTCTACATCCTATCAGCCTCCTTAAATTTTTTCTAATAACTATCATATAAATACTTGTTTTAGTTATTTTAGTTATATATATATATATAAGTCAACTAAGACAATTTAAATTGAAATTAGAATTTATCTAAATCAATTTTTTGTATAGTGAAATTATAAAACAAAGCCCTAAAAATATGATTAAAAGTTTAGCATATTTAGTTTCAATTTATGTGGGTATGGAAGTATCTTGGGGCGTTAGGTCAACTTAGTTGACTGAGTTATTTAAATATATTTAGAAGTCAAAAAAGATGCTAGAGGAGGCGGAGAAGCACCCTAATGCCCCTATATAAAAAGAAAGAGGACATCTAAAGTTGTAATAGTTATAGGGGTATAAAATTGATGAACTATACTATGAACTTATGGGAGATAATAGAAGAAGGACGCTTGTGGAAGGTAACTAAGGTAACTAAAAATCCATTTGGTTTTATGCTATAGAGTCCATCAATTGAATCTACCTTATTATTATGAAAATATAGAGAAGTATAGTTATAGGAGGTTAGACCTCTATATTACCTTTATAGATTTAGAAAAAAAATTATGATAGAGTGCCTTGAGAGCACATAAGTGTCCTGAAGGAAAAAGAAGAAAGAAGTTATTTTCTTGGGTTTATTTTGAATTTAATTGGAAAACATTTGTGTCTAGCTTAATCCATCAAGTTACCATACTCATTGTTGTTATTTTTTATGTAATTCTTTGTATTAAGAAAGTAAGCCCTACCCTAGAACCTACAATTATATCGGGCTATGTGCCAACTTTTTGGACTGCTGACCTTCACTTAACATTTTAGATGAGCTTGAGCCTTGTCAAATTCATTTTTGGGTTCATTTCACTTATTGGGTTTACTTATTCTTTTGTTGGGCCTCTTTCAAGCTCACTTACTCACCCTAGGTATAACTAATAACATTGGTCATTTTCCTATTTGGGGTGGGTTGAGATTTGGAAGGCTTTGGATAGCTTTACCCCCTCTCAAGAAGGGAAAGTTTAATCTAAGGTAAATAACTCAAATCTCTCTATGTTTTCTTTTAACTTTCACCTATAATCCTATGTTGTTCTCCTCTTGAATTAAATTCTAGGTTTTCCTCTTCTCAAGTTCATACTTTTACTAATGTTTTGAAATTGTTGATTCGGATTCTTATTTCTATAATTGCGATTTTTGTTTTGGGTATGAGAGGATGTAAATCTACATGCTATTAGTGATTTTGAGTCTCTATTTGTTGGAAAAATGAGATTTTTATTTAGAGCTAATGTAACCTAATTTGTTAGGTAGGAATTCATTGAGCTTAGGAGAAAAATGAATGATCTACAATTTGATTTGAGATAAGGGGTTTTTGTTTGATGAGGTTTTACTTGCATTAACACTATGTTTCTGGGTGAAATCATGTTCTTGAAGTTTATAGATTTGTAAACTTAAATATTCTTAAATAGGTAATTTAATAGTGTTTTGACTTGAAAATGCATGAGTTATGTTAGTTCAATTATCTCTATAGCCTATATGATGTTTATGTGAAGTTTGATGAATTTTTATGAAGTTTTGAAAGGAAACTAAATCCATTTTGTTTATGAAAATCATATTGTTTTCGTGTTTCTGGGCATGATCGATTGATCATCCTGTTGGGCCGACCAATTGGCAACATGGGGTTTTCAAAAATTAGTTATGCCGATTGATTGGCCATGAATAAAATGACTAGTATGTTTATTTTAAACTTGATTTTGGTGAGTCATTCATGATATTTACTTGACACTAGTAGAGTATGATCATGTAAAAGTAGGAGTACTTGCGCACACACGATGTTATGCATAGACCATGTTTCATGTACTTTAGATTATTTATTAACATGGCCATTTATGTTTACGCACACTTATGCTTACATGATCTCATTAGCCACGTGTGGACCATGTCTTATGCATGATAAGGCTATTTAGTATGTCTACTTATACTTGCATGTACTTAACATTGTTTGCGTATGAATTATATTACAATCACCATGAAAAAGGGTTTGTTAAACCATGATTAACCGTGATTAGCCATTGTGTGTCATAGTTTTTTAGATTAGCAGTATCAAGGACGTAAATAAATTGGTTTTCTGTTCAATGGGCAGGTTTTCTGTCTAAAAGGGCAGTGTTTTCCGTTCTTGTAGCACCCCGACTTTTAAAATTACTTTAAAGGTCAGAGTGACGCCAATTTGAAATAAAAATATGGGCCAAGATCTACCATGTACAGAAGAGTAACTATTCATTAATTTACGCAATTACAAAACAAAGTTTATCATGCCTTAACAAAATCAAAGCAGTGCAATGTACATAGTTAATACATAACAAAATGACTTGACAAAATAAATCCAAAACATAGATTTTGAAGCTCTACAGGCTATCTTCATTAACGTCAACTCCATTGTTCGGACCTGCAACGTCTAAGGGTGGGTGAGTATAATTATTCTGAGTAGATAGAATTAAGGGAAAATTATTTAAATAATAATTTTTAAAAAATATATTTACCAAATCAAACCACTTTGGGAAATATTTTCCAAATTGGTGTTGTTTTTCGCCACGCTGGCGCTAGGCAAACCACTCGCGCCTACATGACTTTTTTTTAAAAAATTTATATGATTTCGTCCTTTGGAGGGATGAAATCAGGTTTAAGTTGATTTTGTCCTTTCAAAGGACAGAATCAGTTTATAACAGTTAACCCGATTTCGTCCTTTAAAAGGACGAAATCACCTTAAGGCGATTTATGTGTGTGACATAAACAAACTGAGAAAAATAAAGTGTATTTAACTCATAATTAAGTTACAAGATTTATTATCCACTTTTAAACAAAATAAGCACAATTTTGCTCAAATTAACCTGCCTAATTTCAATGTATTCTAACAAGAATTTTATAATTTATATGTGAAAACCCAACTAGGGAAAAACCATATGATACTATATCCAAATCAACTATGCACTTTGTACACATGAAGTTATAGAATTATCAATTACAAAGACAAATTATTCATTTTTTTCTTCAAATGGCTAGTTCTCCACACCACTCTTGAATTCTGAATCAACCACTCATTGGTCATTTACTAACTATAGCTTGATCTTCTTCTCTTTTGTGCTCTTTAATAAAAGTAGATCGTTTATCTCCTCCTTGGAATGAAAGATCTATTCTCTTGATCTTTTCAGCAACAATCTTCAGCAAACACTATATCTCACATATGTTTTTGTGCTCTCGTCTCACTTCTAATTACTTTTTTTATTTATGGTTGAGATTTTCTCATTCTAGAAGATAACTATTTCAAAACTCCATTAGAGCAACTCCACATAAGCTCTTTAGGTTTTGTAAGTCTTCTCTTTTCCTCTATCACATTCTAATCTTTTTTTATAGGTGCTCTCAAGTCTTAAAAGGAATAAGACTCCAACTATGGAGGTGACAAGGTGGGAGAGGGGCGTCACCAATTGGGGAGAGTCTAGCCAAATGAGAGTTGGAACTGGGAAGAGAATGTTGTGTCATGTGATTTAAATGATACCTCTATCTTTTAAGATTGTTGATCTAAAATTCAGCAGTGAGAGGGTACTTAGTAGAGGGATTATGTACTTAAGTTAATAAATTTTTCCCCCCACTATATACTACATGCAAATGAGTGTCATGTTGTCTTACATACCAACTATTAATTGCCTTAACTAATCTTAAAATATTTTATATCCAAAGCCACTGGTTGTGCAAAATTATAAAATCATTACTCCCTCCTAAAATAAGTGTCTTATTTTATTTTTTTAAACAAATTAAAATTAATTTATTTTTAATTAAATAAATGGGACATTTATTGTGGGACATAGATAGTATATTAAAAGATTAAATATTAAATAAACAATGATCTGATTACTTGGAAAAATGGTCTTAACATCTAAGCTCATGAATTTGAGCCATTAGGCTTAGGTTAAATCACAAACTATGAATAGTAAGCCCTGTTATCCGAATCGGCTTAAATTTCATTCAACCATGGCCCTCACTATATGTCAACCCTTTGTGACCATGCATGTGATCTATGCATTACAAAGATCTTGGTATTACTAGTCTTAGCCTAAAAGATGTTGCATCTATCATATACGCCCTTTGTCCCATATTAATTGTTTAGATTAGAAAACCAAACTAAATAAAATATTAATTATTTGGATTAATAACTAAAATGAACTATTTTTTATTCATGTTAATTTTCTCATTCAGACAATTAATATGATACAAAGAGAGTATTGCATTATCTCTTTATGAAAATATACTCTCTCCGTCCCATTCTAATAGCTTTATATGGTTCTTCAAAATGAAATAAAATTGATTCATTTAAAAAAACATAATTAGTTCATTTTGAAAAAAAAAATAGAGCTAATAATGTGGGACAAACATAGTATATAGCTAATCTGTCTTTGACCAAAGCCTCATCCATGCCTGGAATCTGGTTATTATTTTCTCCATCTGGTGCATGGATCTCCCTCCATAGTAAGGCTATTTGCCTAGTTTTCAAGAGAAGACAAATGAGCAAAGAGGCGGGCATTTAGGCTCTCACACTCGTTGCTAGGCAAACTTAGACACAAATTTGTTTTTAAGTTCTCTTTTTTTTTTCCTACTCTCATTTAAAACTTAAACAATAATCTCATACAAACAACAAACATATGTACTAGGCAAGGAAACTAATAAGAAAAGAAACCTTAACAGAAACAAGAAACACTCTAAATAGCAAATACTGTTAAACGTATGTCAATTTATAATTAAATATGTTAAAAATTGATGAAAAACATAGTACAAGCTCAAGTATGCATACAAGGATTCCAATATTACATAGATATATCTAATTGTAAAATTTTCCTTATTCCAAAAATTAGATAAAAAAAGTCTATTTATACATGGGTGATACAACCAAACAAGAGTAAAAACAACTATAAAATTATTATTTATAACAAACAAGTACACTTAATGGATGTAATGATTTCATAGCTTTTTTAGTCACAAATAAAAATTGTTTAAAAAAAAATCCAAAGTGAAATACAAGTCTTATATTAGAGTCTTGTTAGTAAGTGCCCGACATGCTCCAGGGAGCATGCAACAAGCGCAAATGAGCCTCACAATTTCAATTGCATGGCCTATGATACTCATGGGGCGGGCATGTGACGTGAGCCCTCATATCACAATTCTATGGCTCGCAACATGTTGGGGGCATATTTTTGATATGCAACCCAATTTGTATTAATTTTTTCCATTACATTATTATGAATCTGTTAAAAATTAAGAAGCTTTTATCAACCATTTGAATTCTTGTTTATGAAACATATCTGAATTTGTTAAAAGTTAAGAAGCTTTGATCATCAATTTGGATTTTTGTTGATGAAACATATCAAGACATCTAGTTAAATAATTCTTTTACTCCTATCCCACATTAATATCTCCCTTTGTTTTTTAAAATTGATTGTCTTTAAAAAATCAAATGAAGATATTAATGTGGGAGAGGGGATGGAGGGAGTACCTTATAAGAAAATTTTGTTGGAATTTAACACGCATTTTAATATAAGTTTAGGGAACATTTCATTTGGATTTTAAAGGGAAATTTATTTAAATAATAATTTTTAAAAAATTATTTACGAATTTAGACTGGGAAATATTTTCCAAAGTGATGTTTTTTGTCATGCATGTGTCAGCCAAGCAGCTACCGCCTGCGTGGCTTTTTTTAAAAAATCTTTTTTTTATTTCATCCTTTAGAAGTAGAATGACGAAATCAATATTTTTCTCTTCCCTCTCTTCACTCTCTCTCTCCTCTCCCTCTCTCTCTTCACTCTCTCTCCTCTCCTCTATCTCTCCTCTCTCTCTCCTCACTCTCTCCATTCTCTCTCCTCTTTCTCTCTCCACTCTCTCTCTCTCCTCGTTCTCTCTCTTCTATCTCTCCACTCTCTTTCTTCTCTCCTCTTTCTCTCTCTATTCACTGTCTCTCTCTCCTCTTTCTCTCCCTTCTTTATCTCTCTCTCTCCTCTCTCTCATCTTTCTCTCTCTTCTCTCTCGCTCCACTCTCTCTCTTCTCTCTCGCTCCACTCTCTCTCTTCTCTCCTCTTTCTCTCTCTATTCACTCTCTCTCTTATTTCTCTATTCACTCTCTCTCCTTTTTCCCTTCTCTCTCTCCTCTTTAAGAGAATGAATAGAAAGAGAAAGAGAAGAAAGAGTGGAGTGAGAGAGAGAGGGGAGAGAAGAGAGAAAGTGGAGTGAGAGAAGTAACTGATTTCGTCCTTCTAAAGGATGAAATAAAAAAAAAAATTAAAGCAGGTGCTAGCCAATTGGCGCCTGCGTGGCAAAAAACAACACCACTATGAGAAATATTTCTCAAAGTGATCTAAATTGATAAATAATTTTTTTAAAAAATTATTATTTAAATAAATTTCCCAATTTTAAAATACTTTTTTTTCCTAAATTAATAACTATTAATATCTTCATTTGGTCCAATTTAAGTGGTTGGGTACTTAAAAAAGATTATCATGAGCTTATTTTCCCAACTTTTAGATGTAGGTTCACCATTCAATAAAAACTACTATGTTTCTAAATTTAACTATTAATAAGGAACAAAGGGAGTATTTGTCAACAAGTACACCAGTTTCCAAAATAAATTTATGGGAAACGCATTTCTAACATTGAGAGCAGGTTTTTATGTTCTGCAATCAATTTATATCAGAACATGATTAAGTGTTAAGACTTTTCACCTTTCAAGGAAAACTGTTGAGAAACTAAAGACAGTGAAAGGTAAGTTCTGTGAGGGATATGTTAGACAGAACAAAGCCTTTGGATCAAATCTACTCATACACCAACTCAAGTCTCATGGTGTCTCCAAGAAATGGAGATTTTGTTGCTAACTCTTAAGCTTGAGAATGACTAAGATTATTCTGAAGCAGCTTTTGGGAGAAGAAAGAACCCCCAGTTGCTTTCATGGCTAAGATTGATTTAGCTTAATTACTTCAACATGACTTGGCTTCGTTAAAATTTATCCACAATGTTATTGAACCAGCTTGTAAATGATGAAGCCAGAACAATATTTTAAATTGGCCGGAGAAACTCTGCATTGCAGTCTTTTTAACCGAAAGGTGGCCTTTCAAGATGACTGAATTGACCATGTCCATAGACTAGGACGCACCCAAGAGCAAAACCAAACCAAGTTTCAAATAAATATCTAACTTCGAATCAAATTACTCAAGGGACCAAACATCATTTGCAATGCTGAACCTAGAAGGAGATCTCAACAGGTCCATATTCCGTGGACATCTATATGATGACCCCAATATATGTCAAATTGTCCAGTGGAAAATTTCCAATTCTTTTATATTTACTTCTAACTGCATCATATCCTCTTTACATTGTCACAGCGAAGAGAAACCAGTCCCTCACTTGCTAGCATTGAAATGGCATTTCGCAACTGCAAAAATACATGAAAGTTACAACATTAGTTTTTTATAAACTACTTCGGAAGCTACATTTGCATAAGATAAAGAATTGATCACTACTTACATCATTAAGGTGGACTTCTTCGGAGCTTTGTCTCTTGAGAGATTCTAATAACTGCATTTGCACAAGACTAATAAGCATTTACTTATAGAAACAGGAAAGAACACAAGCTATAGGATGAAAACCATGGAGCATACCTCCGTAAGACGAATAGCAGGACCTCCAAGTTGCATTGTTTCCATTATAATATTGCGTGTTGATTGCGAAAGGTGTTCCCTCCTCATTCTTTCACTTGCAGAGACACCAGTTGTGATCAAATCCATGTCAATTGTTCCTGTTTAAAAGCATTATCAAGTCGGAATCAGGCTGTAAAAACAGACATGATGGTTTCAAGGATGAGCACTTTTTTTTGGATTTGGAGGATGAGCACTATTTCACCTGTTGAATGATCAGTGGCTGATTGTTGGAGGGCAACTTCCAAAAGCCTAAATGCCTCCTTAACATCATGGATTTCAACCTACAGACATTACTATTCATTTATTCAAGTGTCTCACAAAGTATTGTCAATATACAAAATCCATACCCTTTCAGAGAAACGAATTCGGGCCAGTGCTTCACTGATACGTATCAAGCTCTCAATTTGCCTCGGGGTAGCTGTAATCACCTGGCAACATATACATCCCAGGATGGTGATTGATTAAAATACATTTGTAACAGTAGAGTATATGAAGTTCTGAATATACCTTTTTACTGCTGCCTGGGAAATTCCCTCTCTGCCTCATTTCCACATATCCACGCGTAAGTTCCTCTGCAGCCTCATCGGACAATTTGGGATGAATATGCTTTCTCGCGTAACTGATATATGCCGTTAGAGTAGAAATATCCAACACGTCATCCACTGAAGTCTGCATATAGAAAAAATAACGAGCATTCAGCCACCATAGAAAGAGTAAATCCTTTATTATTATCTTACTGTTGCGAAGAAAAGAAGAAATAAATATGTGAAGATCATCTTGTAAATACTAGAAATAAATAATTCATTTGAATAAGAGATACAGTAACAACCTCTGAATCTAGAAAATGCAAAGACACTATATGCTTGGCCAAGTGTCTATCTGTGTGCTCATCAGCCTTGTCAAGAACCAAATATATCAAATCAAATCTGAAAAATAGTCCATGGGAGATGGCAGTTAGTGCGCAGAATAAGATGAAGATGTCATCACTTCTCATCTGAAGACTCACCTGGACAGCAATGTAGGAGGAAGGTGAATGTTGTCAATTACAGAGAGGCGAGGATTGTAGCGGGAGCCACTTGGGTTCGCACAAGCTAAGACCGAAGTCCTAGCATTTAGTGATGCAATAATCCCAGCCTTCGCAATTGAAACAGTTTGTTGCTCCATCACCTGTCAAAGAGAATACCAATATAATGAACACATGGCATAAAACAAGTTACACGATTGCCCATGTAGCTGTACTACTCACCTCATGTAGCATACTTCTAGCATTATCTGACATTTTGTCAAATTCATCAATGCAACAAATGCCCCTGTCACTCAAAACTAAGGCTCCACTCTCAAGAACCTGAAATTTTGATAGCCAAGAATGAGGAGGAAAATTTCGCATAAAGCCAGTAGATAAATAACTAATTATCCAGATTTCTGCAGTGTATCTCACAGTTTCTCCAGTTTCAGGGTCCTTTGAGACATAAGCTGTTAATCCCACAGCTGAACTTCCTCTCCCACTTGTGTATATACCACGAGGCGAGAGCTTGTGAATGTATTGAAGCAACTGCGATTTGCTAGTTCCAGGGTCACCCACAAGCAAGATATTAATGTCACCTCGAAAGCTTGCGCCAGATGGAAGTGTGAGAGCATTTCCACCAAACAACTAAATTACAAAAACAAACGTTAAGAACATAGACACTGCTACAGTTTTAGGCGCATTCAATTGTAAGATTTATTTCTAAAACATATGGAGCATCCATACCTGGCAAAGAAGTCCTTTCTTAACATCATCGAGTTCCCATATGTTTGGAGCCAAGGACCTAGTTAGCTTGTCATAAATATCAGGCTGTTTTGAAAGCTCTTTCAGTTGCTCTACCTGGCAATAAAAAACGAGCATTATCCATAAGAAACAACATATCGAAATTATATGTCTCAAAGGCGTTAAAAAACAAAGGAAAAGCTGCGTACCTTGTCTTTATAATCAAAGGGCTCGTCAATCTGTCTGGAGCCTCCGTTTCCAACAGAGTCCACTTCCATAGGGTCCTCAGCCTGCATTCTTGACTTGTCTGTCTTCTTCAAATGTAGACAGTCAACATAAGTCTGCATTTGACAGTTCATCAGACACTTTGGGGAAAAAGGAATTAAACAGGGCATTAGAACCAAAATGATAACCAGTTTCATCAAGTATACCTTGAACAAAGATTTAACGGTCCTTTGTGTTGGACCCACTCGGACAGTCATTGCTCGGTAAATGCCAGTGACCTCGACTCTGTCACCAGGCCTTCCAGCATCCACAAGCTTGCCGTGCATCAACAAGCTGACAGTTTGAGGCGTCCCACCCTCTGGTATCTCATCTGGAGTCTCCTGAAGTCTCACAATCTGCTTGTCCGCAAATCTGCAACAAGCAGAATGTAGCCATCCTTTCACAAAACTCCTAATAAACCAGAGCTAAATTCAATGCCGCTGATTATCAGTTTCTGGGCTCATACCTGCATTTGTTGTGGATGAGTGTCATGGAACTCAATGACAAACACTCCTGCCTCTCGCACCTCGTTGGCTCCACAACCCGGCCTGCGCAACTAGCCTCACATTAGAAAGCTGAAACTGCAGTGATGACAAAAGATTGCTAATTTGCATATAGTAATCAAATTTTACCTTTATCAACTGCAACAGGTTCAGTAAAATGCCCACAAATGAGGCACCGGAAAACAGCATCCTTGATTTCGGGTATGATCGAACTGCATCTGATTACCATCCCCTTCACTGATATCATCCTTCCAATGTCTAACAATTCAAGAATCAGATTACCCATCATTACACCAAAACAATTGCTCTAGTTTTCAGAAGTAATTGATACAAATCAATCCATGAAAAAGTAACCTGATGGGTCGAGATTGCGCAATGCTACCGACGATCTGAGGTTGAAAAGCCTTGCTCGAATACTTTTCTCATAAAGGGGACTAACATTGCCAATGATGTCTAGGAGCACAAGATCAAAGATGGCCAGGACTTCATCCGGGTACCTGACGGTCTTGTTATATAGGTCGGGATCGTAGTCATAGACGTCCTGCGAATCGACGTCGATCACATCGCCCTCCAATTCGACGGTCTCGCAGATGGCGGTCATGTACTTGCCCTCGAGGTCGGAAGGGTGGGCGCGGAAGTGCCGGAAGAAACGCTCAACGGCGGCCTTTAAGTCAAGGACGTTGATGTTGGTGCCCCAGACGTACATGGGCGGTGTGGCATCGGGGTCGGTGGGCTCGGGGTCGGAGGATGGAGCATCGGAGGTGGCAGAAGTGGTCGGAGTGGAGACACTGCGGGGCATGCGACCGCGTCGGAGGCCGGAGGAGGAGGGGGTGGAGAAGATGGGGTCGACGGATGGGGCTCGGGATGGCGTGGCGCCGGCGCTAGATGCAGACGGCCCACGGCGGCGGCCCCGCCTCCTTCCACTGGAGGGAGGCACCGCGGGGGAGGAGTTTGTGTTCCCGATGGGGCTGGAGAAGGAATCATCTGGAGAAGAGGCATCTGTAAGAGGAGAAGAAACCAATATGAGCTAATCAGACTTAGATACAAACGAAACCAGTTTTGAGCAAAAAAAACAGAAGAATCATTGAAAGACTTCAAGAAGGAGAAGAAACCCATTTGAGGGATCAACCCGAAAATTGGATAAAAGAAGAAAAAATCGAATTTTTTTCCCCTCATCAAATCAAAAACCAATTTGTGTAATCAAGCAGAAAATGGGGGAACAGAGGAATTCATTGCAAGATGCATTAATCTGGAAGAAACCCATTTGAGCAATCAATCCAAAACTTGAAGAAACCAATCGAATCCGTTGCCAGAAGAGGAAATGGGAAACAACAAACAACAAGAAATCTGAAGGCAACAAATGTAGTAAGCGGGAAAAAGGAGCAGACTGAAGCTGAGAGAGAGATAGAAGGAATACCATTAGAGTGGAAATTGGTAGGAGAATCCATGGCCGGAGAAACGATGGGCGAGGAAGAAGCAGACGGAGAAGGGGGAGGCAAGCGGACGGCGAACGGAAGGAGGAAATGGGAGGGAAGTTGGCATTTGGTGGGAAGGCGGGAGATGGCCAGACTTTTCCCGCCAAATGTGACAACCCGGGCTGACGTCTTTTAACAGCCGGGTTGAAACGGTCCCATTCCAAAAACCTCTAATTTTTATAGTACGGATGCATATAACCGCCCCTCCCCCCTCTTTTGTTTATGTGCATACGTGCAAGAGTGTCTCCACCCCTATTCCATTATTTTCTCTAGCTCCATCTATAATATCTTTAACTTTAATTTAATTTAATTATTTTTAATTATATGATATTATGTGGTTTTGTTTAAATTGTTGATTTGATTAAATTTTGAGGTAAAGAGTTAGTAATTATGGTTTTAATAAGATTAAATTATATTTTTATAAATTTTTGTATCAAACTTAATTTATCTAGTTTTTATGTGATTTTATTATAATTTTTCTTAAATTTAGGGTGTGGACCCCGTCGTGAGCCCTATGTCCACATTGGATGGCGTGTAACACACATGACTCCTAAACCTTAATTATTTTATATTAGTAAGTTTTTAATTAATTAAACTCATTTTTAACTCTAAAATAATCTTAATTAGTGTTTTTACCCTATTTTATAACCCAATAATTTATAAATATAGCCTAAATACTTACTATTTAAGGAAAATCCTAGCAATTTGCCCATTTAGGGAAGGGTTGTACAAGGGAGAAATAGGTGCTCTACCACTATTTTCCAACACAAAAAAATGAATTAAATTGTGTTTTCTAGCCCTAATCACCCAAAATATTTGATTTTACTTCTAATCCTCTTTATCTTTATTTCCCCCAAATTCATTCTTGATTTCTTTTATTAAAATTCTTAATTTTAATTTCAATTTCAAACCTTAAATGGGTGATTTTCGTTTTTAACTAAAGAAAATTATAAATCTACCTATTTTCAAGTTGATTTGAGCTTATTAGTTTATTTTAATTAAGTCTTTAACCAAAATCTTAATTTTTGGGTAGGATTTCTTAAAAATTAATATTTTTTTGTAGATCTAAGGACTTCATAGAGGTAAGGGGATTTCATCTCGTATGGTTTTATCCATTTGATTGCATACTTGTAGGTTTATATGGGTTTTTGCTTCATTTTGAACTTTAGCAGTGATTTGTTAAAAATATGTTATTTATGGTTATTTTCTTATGATTAAGCATGAAAATAATTAGATCTATATATTCTAGGGTTATATTTTGATATTATGATGTTCTATAGTGATTTTAAAATTTATCTTGAATTTTTGTTTATTTTCAGTTTAAATTTCGGAAGGTTGAAGATGAACTAGGAAATGGGCAAAAAGTAAACTGTGTAGGGTATTCAAATGGGCCAACTGGGCGTTCAAATGGTTAGTTTGACCGATCAGTGGCTGATCAAATGCTAATGCACCAAAACTATGATTTAGCCTACTTTTGAGTAATTTTGGTCATTTCTTGTTCTCTTCTCGTGGATCTAACTCTTCATGATTAAAATGACTTATGATTACTTATAAATGTTGTTGTAATTGCATAGGGATCATCTTTGAATTATGATTTACCTCAAGCATAATTTAGGTTATACTTGTTTAATTCTAGTATGATATTCTTCTTGTTGTAAATCTATGTTTGTTGACTCCTTCATAATTTCTTAATGATTCCAATAGGTCTTAGCCATGATTATGTATATATGCTTACACATGTCCTATCAATTTTAGGTGAATCATGGTTCTCATGTCCTAGCTTAAGTTTGGTTATGCCTATGCTTGTCTAGGTATAGTAGAATGTATTACTTGTCTTAAACTTAGATTTCGATGCTTTCATCATGTTTACTCCATGAATTCTAGTAGGGTAGGACCATGATAAATTTATGGAGGCTTGCATATATAACATTGATTTTAGTTTGTTCATACTTCACATGTCTTAGCTTAGGTTTGAACACTACCACTTAAGTATACTCTTGCGTAGATATGTATGCTTTTATTTGACACAAATGGACCATGTTTCTTACATATGGACTGATTTGAACATGTTTCCTTATGTTTAGACTAATTTATCATTTGCTGGTGTATGCATCATGTGACATGCATCATGAAAATGATTTATAAATAAGATTAATTGTGATTAGTTGTGATTGATCAATTTGATGACATTGGATGTTAGATTAATCATTTGAAAGCTTATCGAATCGGCTTTGAGTTCGAAAGGATATGGTTTTTGTAAGATCCCTAAACCCTAAGCCGATTTATTTAATTTATTTAGTTGTTACTATGTTGTTTAGTGTTAATTTGGTCGATTTTGACTTATTTTCAAATTTAAGGTGGTTAACTAAGGTTTTAATCAAATTTTCTTCACTTTGATGGTTTTTATGTTAAAATAAGTCAATGCAATTTTTTTAGAATTTTTACAATTTTTGACTATTTTCCCCAAAAGTTAGGGAGCAGGACCCACCATGGGCCCCACGTTCGCAAATTAGGATGATGGGTCTTACAAGACCCTAAAAACACCTTGTGATAGTAATTAAGGGTTTCAAAATTTTTAGACTTCATTTTGGGCTTAAAATGAACAAATTTTCTATTTTTAGTATTAAATTCTATTTGTACCCCACATTCTCATTAGGTCTACCCCAATACCTTATAAATTGAATGGCACAGCCACATTCCAAAATGGGAAGGGCTGAGATTTGGAGCTTAGGAGGCCCTAATCCTCATTTTCAAAGAAGGAAAGACGATTAAGGTAAAGATTAACATAATTTTCCACTAATTACATAGGGTTTCTCCTAAACTTTCTAAATCTCATTTTTTACCACATATTAATCTTGATTTTTACCCTTAAAGCTTTTGATTTTGACCCCATTTCAAACTTCCAAGGAATGGATTTTCGTTTTTGAACTAAATAAACCATAGATCTACAAGTTTTCAAGTGATTTAGACATTTTAAGCGGATTAATACAAGTATTAACAAAATCCTATTGTGGGTAGGAATTTGAAGGAGTTGGAGAGTCAATTTCAAGTCAAAAAACTCACTGAAGGTAAGGGATTTCTCTTCAAATAGGTCTGTGTTTTCGGATTTGAGTTTTGGTAAAGCTTTAAGTGGGTTTGCATGAAGTTGAGCTTTAATGGCGAATTAAAAAAAACTTAATTTTTCTTGTGATTTCTTCATTTTTTGTTGATAAATGGCTAGATTTACTGTTTTCAAGGCTTAGATTTCAGTATGATGATGTTTGGGAGTGAGATTTGAAGGTTTAAGATGGATATGTGTATTTTCGGTTTTGGGTTTGAAAGGAAGAAGACAAACCAGAACTGTAGTTCTGACGTTCAAACAGCCCTGCAAGGCGTTCAAACGGCAACATTGCAGTTTTGGCCATTTTGGTTATTTTGCTCATTTTTATATTTTTCTTCTTAAGTACTATTTCTTATGATTATGATGAGTAATTTATGTTTTTCTTCTTAAGGCTGGTCGAACACTTGGCCATTTGATCGGTCTTACTGCTCATTCGAATACCTAGCTGTTTGAATGGTCTGTTAGCTCGTTGGAACGGTCAGAACAGTTCACTTTTTTTGTTCAACTTCAACCTTTCGAAATTCAAACCAAAAAATTCTAAAATTCTATATAAATTCAAAACTCATCATAAAACATTATATAATCAAAATCTAAGCCTAGAACATGATGAATCTAATATTTTTTATGCTTATGAATACAAAATAACCATAAATCACATGCTTTTAATAAATCACCATTATACATAAAGATGAATCAAAATCTCAAATAAACCCATAATCATGACACCTCAATGAAGAAAAGTACTTAAGGTAAAAAACCCTTACCTCTGACAAGCTTGTGAATCCCTTGAATGAGCTTCAATCTCAAGCAATCCTATCCAAAAATTAGGGTTTTTATAAACCTAATTAAAATTAACTAATAGACTTAAATCAGTTTTGGAAAAATAGATCTAAGACCTCCTTAGGTTAAAAATGAAATTAACCTAATTAGGGTTCTAAATTGGAATTAAAAACATGATTTTGATGGAAAAAAACTAAGAATCAAAATAAGAGAAGTAAAAATTGAGATGATTAAAACAAAGATTTAAACATTAGGGGGTGATTAAGGGAAAAATCTTACCTTATGAAGGGTTTCACCATTGGGAAATGGGGGTAGAGCTAGCCTCCTTCCTATTATCAGCCCTTCCTCATTTGTCAAATGGATAGGGTTTATCTTTCTATAGTAAGGCTTCTGGGCTAAGAATTAAATTATTGGGCCAAAAAAATAAATGAAAATGCCCTAAGTAACCATTCAAGTACACTTTTGACTCAAAAATAAATTTAATCACACCCAAACCCACTTAGACAAATTAAAAGAAGGTTGAAGGTCAAAATGGGCAGCACGTCATCCCACACAGACATGGGTCCTGCAATGGAGTTCACTTCTTTGATAAAGGAAAAATAAGAAGAAAATGCCTTTAAAGATGTAAAATTTGGGTGAATCAAGCTTGACTAAAACTTAAGAAAAATTAAACCTTACAAAATTTATTATTTAACTAATTTATTACCCCAAAAATCAAATTAAACCAACAAATAAACAAAATTTACACAATTAAAAAGGGAAAATTTAGAGATCTTACACAATTGCTATTTGAAAATGCACACAAGAATTGTTATTTGAATAGTGTAAATATTTCTCTTGATCTTTATTAATGGTACTAATACATTACACATCATAGGATACAAAAAAAACACCATTCAATAAAAAACACCATTTTTCTAAATGAAACTATTAAAATGGGATGTAGGGAGTATAAAGAAGCACAATGTAAATAATAAAGACAATAGGCGACTCATTGTTTGAGTGCAATCACATATGTATGCCAAATTGCATTTTATTTGCGAGAACTTGTGTCCTCCTCGCTCAACTCCAAATCCATTTCTCTGTATGTAGACATTATGCCATGAAGTTAATTTGAACTTTCTCTATTCGTATCGTCCTAAGATAATCGCTGGCAGCCCCGTTTGTCGATTATCTGGCCATGCTAGTGCCATCAATCTCTCTTGCTCTTGCTCTTTTGTACTAATGTAAATATAAAAGGACATGCCTCTTACTCCACTGTGTGTTTGTAGTCTGGCTGTCTTCTAGGGGGAACCCAATCGAAAGTGGAAAGCAGTAAAAGCCCCAATGGACCTTGCCTCCAATCAATCCCCTCGATACTAGAGTTTGTGTGTGTTAAATTTTGCAATCATCGCTAAGTCGTCAAGTGGTTGCAAATAGACCTTGTGTAAAGTAGGGTAAAAATAGAAGAGATAACAACTTCATAGGATACAAAATAGAAAACAAAAAACACAGAGTTCAACTTCCATAAAATAAATTACACAGAGCTTCTTATCATTCATAAAAAATCATTGTAAGCATCAACATTTTCTTAAGAACATGGCAAATACTCAAGAACCGGAGAACAAATGCTATGACTACACCCATTTCTATAAAAGCTAAGAACTTTCTTAAAAAAATAAGAGAAATAGGGTGAATGTAAATACCTAATCAATGATGCAAAAAATGCCTACAAGATCTTCCAAAATTTTTTGGGTTTTTATAGGCGCCATGCAATCAAAAACTTCAAATCGGAACGATTTTTTCTTGGTTTGCCATGTATTTCTTTTAACAAATCCTCCACACATTTGATGCTAAATGCCACCTTTGGAATGAGATCATGAGAGGAAAATCACTGCTCTCCAAAGCTTTGTTGTCGTGAACGCAGGGAAGAAGGCCGGTGACTATAGGAGATGCATGGGAGGAGAGGAAACATCATAGCACTGCTCCGTTCTGGGTTTATTTCGGTTAATGAGATGGGAAATTTTGTGGAGGTAGATGGAGAACAGGAGAAACTTGAAAATACCCAAAAATGTCTATCTTATGGGGGTACTGAGGGGTTTTTGGGGTGCATATAGCCACATTCTTTATATTAAATCAACTACTCTTAAAGTTTTGTCCAGTTGCAAGAGTTGACATAAAAAACACCAACAATAACTTTTGACGTATGCTTTGAGAAAAAAATGTGAAACATAGATCATAGTTGTATGACAATAAGTTATGACTAGAATTCTCCCAAAGCTGCATCGGTATCAAAAGTTATAATCTTTCAACAAAATGATATTAATGAAACTAGTCTTTTTCTCAAATTGGGCAATGTGCAAATTTGGCATGCCTAAATTTTGTAGCATTCCTTCGTCATAACAGAAGAGGAAGAATTCCGACCAACCTGATTGAACCTTGAGGGACCTAGAAGCGGGGTTCTGCACCACGAGGTGAGAAAGACTCTCTCTCTCTCTCTCTCTCTCTCTCTCTCTCTCTCCCTCCTCGTCCACTTGCCCATCCACCACTGCATAGTGCTGCTCCTCCATAGAATTAGTGAGGTTGAGAGCCTCAAAGAGCTTAGCGTCAAGGAGTGTGTCAAGGCTGGACAACAAAGAGGTTGGGGAGGCTTTTAGGGTCGTTGCTGAACATGAAGTCCCCCCCCCCCCCCCCCCCCCCCCCCCTGCCATTGGGAGTCCTCAGCTGAGGCATCCTCACCTAATCTTTGGCAGCAGCATGCTAATGGTGAGGAAGAGATGGAGCCAGAGGGGATAAGGTGGTAGGGTGCAGGAGGTGGAGAGGTGGGGAAAGGTGGCAGCTTTGGCAGAGGAAGATAGTGTTGCACATTTGTAGAGAGACCAGAAGAGAGAGGGGAAGGCCGGGCAGAGACCAGGAGGGAGGGTGAGCGTGGTGCCTAGATAAACGAGGAGGGAGGAAGAGAAGGGAGAGATATCATAAAGGTAGAGAGAGGAAAATTATTCAGTGGAACCATTCTACGGGCCATGTGGTAGATATGTCATTTTAATATTTGGCATGTTCAGATAATTTGTACATGTTTGAAAGTGAGTAAATTGAGGTATGGGTTTCACTTTACATGCTAAAACATCAATGGACATATGCACGGCCATGTGGTAGAACGGTTCCACTGGATGTCTTAGGGGAAGGAGGGAGAGGGGCAGGTAGAATAGGGAAAGGAATTCCTCGCTAGAAAAATCAAGTTAGCATTGACGAAATGGAGTCTTGACAGCTTTTCAGAAAAGTTTCCGTCTGCTATGAATTGTCTTCCTGAGTTTGTGACGTGTCTGCTTTTGAGTGGCAGCCAACGGGTGCTGAGGGAAAAACCCTCCCTAGAAGATTCTTGCTCATGGATGAGAGGGTATTGTTTGTAGGAAAATAACATTTACACAATAAATTTACCCAATAAAAACTCCCAAGTGAGTTTTGTTTGGACATAATATGTGAGTTCAAGTGAGCTTTGTGTTAGAGGACTTGTTTTGTCCAACTAAAACCCAGTTGGGAGTTTGTGTTGGGTAGATTCGTTGGGTGAATATCACTATCCCTATTTGTATTCCATGAGCATGTGAATGATCCTATCAAATCAAACATTTATTATAAGACAATTTTTTTTTAATCATACAGTATTGTATAATGAGGGAGTACTCTTCCACAAGATGGAAGCTAATATCTCTACTTCAAATCTTATATATCATCCCTATACCATCAGAATATTACCAATCACAAAATACCACATCATGCCTTACCATCAGCTTCTATTCTACCCCTCATCTTCTTCCTCAAACTTCCATTTTGCCTACTCCTCTTCTGCCTACCCCACTCTCCACCACTCCCTCATCTCCCCTTGCTCTCAAGGGAGTTCCTGCTAGCTAGCCGAATTTTGACCTGAGAAGGCTTAAGATGATTGGTGCCGTTTTAGACCCTCACTTGTGATGGAGGGCATCAAGGACATGGTGGTCAGCGTACCTCCTCTAGGGCTCCACCTTCCCCTAGAGGTGGTGGCCCTAAAGGCCTAGAATACCCTAAGCCCAGGAGGCCCAAAGCCCATAAGCTCATAGAGCCTCTATCCCCCTCCCTCCATATCCTTGCCACCTAGGTTCCTCCTTTCTTCTTCATTCCTTCTTTTTCTTTTTCCCCTTATTCTTTGAGGTGTTTTTTGGTTTGTTCCATAAATTTACTTTAATTTTACAATTTTGTCATTTGGATGCTCCCATATCCCGGCAAGTGCTGATTTTTTTCTCAACTTCAATCTCATTTGTTCCCATGAATTTGAAATTCTCTACTATAATGATTATATTTTGAGATATGGGTATTGCAAGTTGTTCATTTCTTGGGGTTCTTGGAATGTGGGTCAGACCATCAAATGTATCTTTCTTTAATTTTTCATATCTATTGAATTTTTAGGCAGGGAAGCTAAAAAAGGAGATAGATTGTCTGTGTTTAAATTCTAATGGTAGTTGCGATTTTCTATCAACTAAGATTTCTTGTACTTTTGGAAGCTTCAAAGTGCTTACCAATTGTTCTTTTGTTTGTGTGGTTGTCTAAATAGAGTGATAGTGAGTATAAGGTAGGCTAGCTTTCATCTTTTGGATACACATGTGGAAGTTTGCCTGACCCTTCTATTTCTTCCTTTGTTAGATTACTCGTCACAAAAATGTCACTATTATTATACGTCATTGACTACTAAGAGTTCTTATGTTATCCATAATGCTATTACAATTAGAAATTGTATTACAACATAAAAGGTTGTAGACTTAATGTAATTTCATATAGTACATATGATTCTATACTTTGACTGATCTAATTTCTAGTCAGTGTAGTAATGCACTTTTGGAGGTCGAGTAGATTTTCATTTGAATTGAAGTGAGGTATTTGAATTCACAAAGTAATTTATTATAAGATGTGAAGTCTTGTCCTACATTCATGGAATGGTAACATTAGTGTCATGTTGTAATGGTAGTCTTCCAGCTTTTGTGTACTATTTCAAGGGGTGAATCTACTTGGTAGCTCTACTTTGGTTATGCATACTAGTTACTACTCCAACAAACTATACAAAGTTGTTTTCTTTTGGATAAAAAATTGATAGCTTTTAAGTGCATGATTTCACACAAAAGTTGTGCATTTCAAATCCACATTAGGTTTAAAGTTTTGAATTTTCTTTTCTAAATCTATCTTGCTTTACAATCCTAGTCCATTGATGCATGTTATTTGATTTAGATGCACAGTGAAATCTCCTAGTCAATCTTCCATGAAAACTTTAATATCCAAATGTAAAAGTGTTGGCAAGCCACTAGTGTAGTGGTTGGGTGTGTGCCTCAAGGAAGTCGAGACCTAAAGGAATTAGAAGGTGTTGGTTTAATTGGAGTTCAACAAATAGACCGAGTTGTTGAAGTTGTGGAAGAGACATTAAAAGGTCATGAGGTCTAGTTTTTGACTTGTAAAACATTGTCTGCATTTGACCTTCCTAAGGTGAAGTTGTTCCTTGGAATACTAAATAGAAATTTATGTCACCATTTGTTTTCCTTTTGGTCTATGACTTGGACTTTTCTTAAATAGTAAAATATTTTTATAGGCAAGAAAGAACAAATTCATTGAGATACTTCCAATTAATATTGGTTATTTAGGTGCTTGAACTTATTACAAAATAAAACATGCTTGTGAGCATCTTGGGAGCTAGATGGTGAACAATGTTATAAGTTATTATAAATATCATTATGTAACTAACTATCCAGTGAGGGAACATGAACCTTGTATGATGTACGAAGATTTTGTGCAGATGGTGCTAAATTGTTAATCAATAACATTTAGTTATTGAATTCATCTATCTTCATATTCTAATTAGTCTATTAGAACAAAATTTACCTATATTTAGTGAATTCCCATTGATCTATTTCCTTGACATCCGTATATGCATAAGCTTTACAACTATATCTTCTTGGTTAGAGTCAATAATCATCATTAAAATAGCAAAAAAATCAAAGAAAAATCAAGGACATTACATCACTACCACCCAATTTTCACCTATGAACAAATTTATGATGTGTGTCAAGTACTCAAAATTTATTTAGAGTTCGTTGTAGCAAAGTGTGTTAAAAATACATCACTTTTGATATGAGATTGAAATTGCCTCTTACTTGCATGTTCATCTCGATAAGATATTATTTACATAAGTAGGAGATGGAAAATTATCAACATTAATATACTCCCTCCATCCCAAATTAATAGTTACATTTGGTTTTTCTAAATAAACTAAAATATATATTTAAAGAAAATAGGATTCATATAAATATAGTGATTACCTTATGGAAAATAAGGTCCTATTTGTCATGCACTAGTAAAAATTGTGGCACTTGGAGCAAATCCTGCTCTGAGTACGACAAATGAGCATGTAATGTTTGCCTTATATGTTCAGGATAAAATGATTTATCCTCATTATGAATTAAGATAGTCCCTTTTTTCCCACATTTACGCCTCATCAATAACTCAAATAAATTCTACAAACAACAAAATACTTGCAACAATATTAATTTTTGTACATAAAAAATTGAAATTAATATCTCTTGCAAATGTGGATTGCCAAACCTGGCCACAAACCTTGTCTCGGCCAACACCCTCTATTAATTAGTTGCCCATTAGCTTTGTTGGTTGTTTGACTAGATTGTATGCCTTTCCAGATTAATTAATTAATAGACTAGATGAGTCTCATTAAGATAAGTTATTCATTAGTAGTGTGTGCCTTCTAGGGATTTCCTTTCTCTTTTCTTTTTGGGCCTATTTGGGAGATGCTTTCCAACAGTGGAAAACGCACTCCTGATGTGGGAAATGGCTTCAAGTGATCAAACACATAATGAAGGCAAAATTTTAAACATAAGGTATTTTTCAAATAAAAACTATTTTCCCACTTGGGAAAGGCTATTTTTCCTTTCCAAGTAGAGGAGAGTTCCAATAGAAAACAATTTTAGTGTGACATAAGTGCCCCCCGCCCATCTTTCTACCCTAACCGTAACATCCCATCTCTCCCCACCCATCTATAGTGTAGTTGGAGACATGGTGCTTGGCCCCTGAGCTCCCCGCCTATCTCTGGTACTCTCTAATCATAGATCTCTCTCTCGATCAGTCGGTAATCACCCCTTGAGCTCCCCACCTTTCACTGGTCCCCGCCCATCTCTGGTGCAGTCAGCGACATGGCATTCAACCCTTGAGCTCCTCGCCTGTCTCTGGTACTCGCCAAGCATAGATCCCTCTCTCGATTAGTCGGCGAATGCCCCATGAGATCCCCGACCTTCTGTGGTACTCAGCAAACAATTGAACTAAAGAGAGCCCTCTCTTGATTAGTTGTCGGCCGCCCCCTGAGCCCTCTCTCAAATGACTACAATCACCAAGGTGTTCAATAGATAGAGCAACAAATTTGGGTGGAAAAGCAAGCAAAATACCTCATTTCCCTTACTGCACTATCAAGCGTCTATTTTGGCTCTGCCATCAGGTATTGGCTTTCATAAGCTTTTCATAATTGTTAATGCTGAGTTATCTGCTTGATGGGTAAAAATTCTGGATATACATTAATTTCACGTTCTATCAGATAAATTACAAATTGCCACATAAATAACTATTCTGAATGAAAAGTATCCCAATTGTTGTTTATCCTTCTCCTTTTCAGCTTATGAGAGCTTGGTAGCTGATTTCAGGTATGGGATTTGGTTTGCCTAGATTCCCACATTCATATCCATGTATCTTTTATATATTTTTTTCAATGGAAGTATGATATTATTGCTTAAAAAATTGAATAGATTGATGAATTCCAAAGATTTGGAATTCTGAAGCATCAATCTGCTGGATTCTAGGTGAGCTCACTCTAATCCAAGAGCCTATTTTAATTAGGGGGTGACTGGTGAGAAGGTTATTTTCACAGTCAAAAGACTAGGATTAGTTGGTGGGTTGCATGATAATCATGTTTTACACTGTTCTAAACTGAGTAGAGGAGACTGACTATTCAATTAGGGCTTTTGACCTTTCTAGTGCAAATGTCTGCCAATAGCCCTTGCAAAAGCAATGGTAAGAATTGGTTGTAATAATTTAAGAACAAACATGACACTAATAAGTTGTAGATTGATGATCAAAACAGAAGAAGACTCCCCCATTTATCCTTTACACTTTTCAATATTCATTGGGAGGATTTCACGATTGCCTAGGTTGACTTTATTAATCCTAATTGTGTTTGAATAGCCAATTTTTTCTATTGCTATAATGAATAAGATCTATGCCAGTTGTCTTTCCTCTCAAGGCCTCATTTTATGTAAGTTATGATTGGCAATAGCAAATCATTCCACGTAATTAATAAGCTTCAAAAAAGAAAAGGATCGTGTCATGTTTACTGCCCTTTCTCTGTATGAAGGTACTTTAGTAGATACAGTGGTGAAAGAAATGACATTTGGGTGGCCTAGACAAGCATAAACTCTTCTTGAGACTACAAGCTGCATTTCATTCAGTAGGTAAACACATTTCGAAATGATTGTTTCATTAGTCTTTAAAATATTTTGATTTTCATATATAAATTTAGATCCAAATTTCATTTTACCTTAATGTAAATATGTAATTATGTGCATATTCTGGCCATATCATCTTCATCTCAGTTCTATACGTTTTACATGGTATAATGTTTGCATTATCCACACAAAATTATATTTTTTTCTATGGAATGTATTTGTGTGTGCATACAATTATTAGTTATACTTTAATTTTTTTTATATGGTTACCTCAACTGAAGTTGGGTTTCCACACTGGTATAGCTTGCAATGACATATTTCCTTGGACCTCCTAATATATGTCCCACCACTCCTCTTCTAGAGGAAAGAAAAAGGTATGCAAAGAACATTAAATGGGCTAAGTCACTTCATTATGCATTCTTTGCTTACACGGCCCATACAATTAACAAGGGCCCTAGAAAAGGGAATAGACTAAATCATGAAGGTTGGGCTTTAGTTGTTGACATGTTCAAGAATGAACATCATATTGATTTGAATAAGGACATGCAAAAAAATCACTATGAAGCCGGAAGAAGATTTTATCAAGCAAAGACACCTTTAAGGGACATTACTAGAGTTGGGTGCAATGAGCATTCAAACACATTCATCCTTTATGAAGATGCATGGAGCAACTTCTTCAAGGTGTGCCTTATTTAAATTTTGGGTCAATTCATTAATGGTAAATTGAATGGTGATGTTGATAAGTAGGTTGAATTTGTGATGCAAAAATACAAACATGTTAGTTGCCTGATGAAGTGGGGATATAATGAGGAGTCAGAGGTAATTGTACACGGTATATGGCAAGACTCATGCGATGGTAGCCATGCAAATTATTTCCATTCTGGAGCAAATCCTTGACCCTCAACCCCAGCCTCAGCATATACCCTAGTTGATGAGAGTGGTTATGAGGGGTTTTTATAGGGTTGGTACGAGAGTGGTACATGATATGGTTGACAAGATGGTTTACTGTAATGTTGCATACACTTTTCAAGCGGGTATGGAAGGGGAAGAACACACAACAAGATACATTGGTGCATTCATTGATAACTTGATTGATGGAGGTGACAATGATGTACAACTGCTTCCCTACACAGCTACAACATTTGGTGGTACAAGTCAAGCTGGGAGTGCCAACACACCAGCCCGCAGCCCTACTCCATTCCCTATTGGGAATTTTATGCCTCCACCACCACAAAGTGAAAAGGAAAGGGCCACTCGCAAGCAGAAATCTCAAAGCATTATTACATCAATTGGCAAGTCCATTGCTATTGCCATATCTGAGCGGAATGAAATTGCGCGAGAGAGCTCCCCTACAAATAAGGACCAATATGAAGTAGAACAGTACAAGAGGACAATTGACTTGATGATGGCTATGCCTCGGTATAGAGAAGATGACCACATCTTCTCCCCTTCACTCTCTAAGTTTATGAAGACAACGTTTCTGTGCATTTGGTTGGCATTGGGTGATGCTCCAGGTTTGAGGATGCATTATTGCATGATGTATGCCATACTTCATATTCAAATTAATTATTTCTCTCTAATTCCTTGATTTCTACTAGGAGTAACTTAGTTGTTTGGTGTTTATTGTTTATTATGCATTTGAGGATTTTATGTAATATTATAAACTATTTTGCTTACGTTTGATGCATGTGTTTGATTGAGTTATCAATATGAAACCAAAGAGTTATGGTTGTATTTTATAATGTAATGTTGAAATGTGTATGTTGCATGTTTATTACACATGTGTTTTTTATGTCTTATCACATATTCGTTGATTATGTGTACTACTTTTTTCTATGTGCATTATAGTCAGTTGATTATGATCCATCTCATATTTATTATAGATTATATATAACATGTCATTTACTTGGGAAGAGATAGTATTTGACACCTATGAAAAAGAGACATGTATTATTTAGGAACGACAATCCCAGTAAGGAATGTTGTACACATGAATTGAGACAAGGGTCAACAAATAGTATAAGACATGTTGAATTTGTCAAACAAAATATGTCGTAATATGTGCCACATGAAAAAAATAACATGTTGTTGTGTTATGAAAAGAGGGTTGGAGATTATCTTAAGGACACATGACATGTTGCAATAGAGGAGCAAATGAGATATTTTCTATAAATTTGTGGTCATAGATAAGGTCATCATATTATAAGTCATCTTATGTCCCACTCACATGAAACTATAACTTGGCATTTCAATAAATTACTCGATATATTGCATGAATGGGTTGCAAAGATGATAGTACCAATTATTAGTCTCCATCTCACACCCAACTATATTAGGAACAAGGAGAAGTATTATCCATAATTTAAAATTTGTATAAGAGAAATTGATGGTACTCATGTAGACGCAATTGTATCATCAAACGAGTAACAAGCCTATAGGGGGGAATCAAGAAAGGTTACTCAAAACATAATGGCCTTTTGTGACTTTAGTATGAGATTTGTATTTGTAGTGGCGGGTTAGGCAGGTTCAACCAATGATTATAGGGTTTTTAGTAATATTGTAGAAGATCCAAATTCCAAGTTTCTTAAGCCACCTCAAGGGAAATATTATGTTGTAAATGCAGGTTACCCAAATAAGATTGGTTACATTGGGCTATATAAGGGGACCCTATACCATGTTCTAGATTTTAGGTAGCATGGACCTAGGGGAAGGAAGAAGAGGTTTATTCAACTTCATTCTTCCCTAAGAAATATCAATGAGAGAACTTTGGGGTTTGGAAGGAACGATGGAAGATTTTGATCAAGTTCCCTCCATATTGTTTTGAATCTCAAGTTAAGATTGTCTTACTTACAATGATGATACACAACTCAATTAAGGAGAAACAAGGTGCTTCTAATGATCCGGACCTCATCGATACTTTGCTCCAACATTGGGAGAATGAACATTTGTTCCTAGAACCAAAAACGGAGGAAAATCAAGACCCTTGTATTATCAGTGATGATGTAGGGATGGGTATTATTTGTGATAAGATTTGGGATGCAATTGGGGAACATTCCTAAATACCACCAGTAATTTGATGTATGTCTAATTGCTTCAAAAAGTATGCACAACTTGACCCATGTACTTCTTCTTGCTTATGTGCATTTTAACTTTAATTGTTTCTCTAGTTCTAGGTACTCATATTTTACTTGCTTGAGAAATGATTGATGCTTCTTGTTCAATTGTTAAATAGGAATATGCAAGTGGGGAACCTAGATTATGTTACTTGAGCTACTTCTCTGTGTTGTTACGTTTGAACCAAGACTATGAAGAAGTTAAATTTAGATTTATTTTACTTCCCAATTTTAGTAGATAAGGTCGATCCACAGGGAAAACATTGTGCAACAAAGAAAATTATTACAAAAAAATAAAGGAAAGAAAAACTAAGAAATAAAGAGTAGAAGAGTATTTAAGAAATCAAGATGAAAAAACACTAAGGCATTAAAGATCATTGTAATATCTAATGATGTTCTTCATGTATCATGTTATCTCAGTTAAAATCGAATGAAGATTCTATCTAACTAGAAGATATGAACATTAAAATTAAAAATAAAGATAGAAAATGCTTTAGATAGATGAAGGATAAAAAATAATTATCTTTTAAAGATTTTTATGTATCCAAATCACAAAAAATCAAGAAGGAGAGCCTTGAAGCATCTTATGTATCCAAATCACAAAGAAACAAGAAGAAGAACAATATTAAATAAACATCACTTTAAATAACTAATACTTATTTAAAACCATTGATTAAATATGAATAGAACTCCATTAGATTGTTACAAATCACCTCTAGCCTTAGCTTGAGAGCTTAGAAAGTCATTACAATAAAACTAAAAAAATACAAAAGAAGAGAAGAAAAATATGAGAAGAGAGCTCCAAAGAGGAAAAGATAGTCCATCTATCACGTCCACCCCTCTATTTATAGGAATAGAAAAGGTTGCTTTAAAGGGGAAAGTCAAATTATATCTCTAGATTGCATCCTGATTGATTGCCTGATTGGTTGCTTCTTTAGCAATGATTAGATTCTAAATCAATCAAATAAATCAAATAAGTATCTTTGAATCTTCCTTTAATTATCCAATCAGCCTCATTGTCTTTCCTTATATGTATCAATCATAACCAATGAAAATATTTTTCATGTGCTGGCCTCGGGTTAGTTTACTACTTATCCATTTGCATGCCAAATTCGACCCATAAATATTCAGAATACTAAATTTCGTCATAAAATAACAATTGCAGCTACATAAGTCTTCTTTCCAATGCCACTAAAATCATATCAATCTGAAATATATATAGAAAGATACAGTCGAAATACTAAGGCTATGTAAATCTGTCTGAATCAGCTTCTTTCCTAATTTAGTTCTTTTGATACAAATCTCAAATCCAACGGGTCCACAAGGTTGTGTTCAACCATTCCATACATGTTTAGACCATTAAGAGCCCATTCTTGACTTTCAAATAGCTTTAGGTAGATGGGCTTTACTTCCTCTTCTACTTAGATCCCGTTGAAGCCTGTTTAGACATGTAAACTCAATTAAGGTCAAATTAACCGATACAAAATATAAATAGCCTAAATAAGCAATGAATTAACACAAAATATGATTGCAATTTAAAATGTGAAAACATTTAATTGAACATTAATTCAATACATCACTTTGTCAATCCCAAATATTATGGTGGAAGTTATTTGTACAAGGGGATGTCATTTTGAGTAGACTAATCAGGATATGTCAAGTTGGTGCATGAACATGATTTATTGCTATCGGACTATTTAGTTGTTGGTGATTGTGTGCTAGTGGAAAGATGTAAAGTGGCTGTTAATTTTTAGTTTGTGATGCTTATGATCTTAGTGTTTGATCATAACTGTATTAGAAGGTTGCCTTTTGTAATTAATTTTGTTATGACTGCAGACAAATTGTTTTAGTTATGATGCTTTGTCAATATAATATTTCAGTGGCCGTCATTTTGCTTTATGGATATGAATTGAATATTTTTCACTATTAAATATATTCATTTTGTGTATAAATATGCACATAACATAAGGCTTAAATTGGAGAGTTATTAATGGCCAATTTGCTCAATCCCTGTTGGGTGCAAGTTTGAGCTATGCACTGAGTTCAATCGAACCAGGCCTCATGCCAATTCAAGCTAGATCAATTCACTTTCACACACACACAGGGACATAGGTGAAGGTATCATCTTAGCACACATTTTTTAACTGATTGTATGAGACTCATATCAATAGAGTTCACTCAACGTGGAAGTGGACATAGATATCTATGTTCCTTCATGTTTGACCTACTCAGATAAGGAAGGAGCAAACTTAATTCTTTCATCCGAATTAGTTAGGGGCATGCTCACTAAAAGATGTACTTTTTTTTCTATGTAAGGATATACAAAAAAAAAAAAATTGTCTTCATCAGTTATCAACAACTAAATATATACACAAAAATTATAAATAGTTTTTCTTGTTTCTCATTTCCATTTCTTGTCACTAAACATGTTCTCTCTAAATTGGAATCCAAATCCTACATAATACATTGAATTGCAAGATGCTTAATTTACTAGAAGATTTGTAACCGTACATTGGACATCCGAAGGTGGATCTGGATGCTGCTTATTGTACCGATTGCCATCCTCCCATTTTATATCCTCTTTCAAATGTCATTGTGTTAATAAGTTTATCTATGGACATATGCATAAGTAGAATATTATTAGCATCTCATTACAAAATACGCATTTTGTAATACCCGAGAATTTTTCATACATTTTCTTAAATAATCAAGGAAAAGTTTTACAATATAACGGTTGTAAATAAGGAAAAATGATGAAATATAAAACCTATGAAAATAGTTTTTTAATCTAAAACATTACACATCAATTTTTCTCATATAATTATTTTTTCAAATCAACCATTGTATGGAAAACCAAACATATGAAATAAATTGTCATGATCATGGGCTTAAATATAAACCATCCCAGGCATATCTGAGTACAAGTCATACTAATAGTCCAAAGTCTAATCCAAATTACAAATCCAAAAAGTATAAATATCTTAATTTTTATTTCACCCAATGCATCAAATTGTGAAAAATTAATAAAGACTCACAATGAGTCAAAGGATATACCCGAGCTAATAGAAATCGATATACCTATGGAAACAAGCATCCATCACCAAGAGGTCTCCATTAAAAACCTGCAAAAACATCCCTAACATCAGGGCTAAAAAGATGGAAAATGAGTATTTTTATACTCAGTAGGGGAGTTCTAATAAGTGAACTGTGTAAGTCCATACATAGATACATTCATGCAACTTAAACATGAAGCATAAAAACATATTATACACTTACTCTTATACTTGCTCTTACACTCATAGCCTTACTTGTGTCATCTTACTCAAATGCTTATGTTTACAGTCTTGTTTAGAAACATACACTTACAGTCTTACTATGAAACTTACTCTTATAGTCTTTTTCAGAATCTTACACTTACAATCTTCCTCAGAAACTTACTCTGAGCCAAAAACGTAAGGTGGGAGAGAGAGATGGTGGATCTCGCAAACAGTGAAACGGCTGGGGGTAGAGCCAAAAAGTGGTTAGGGCGGGGCGGAGCAACACCGGGGCTACGGCCTAGCCATCGCCGGCCCAAGTCCGGCGGCCAGTGGCGCTACCTCTGACAGCAGAACGAGAGAGGAAGGGAGATGGGTGGGTGGTCCCGAAACAGGCTCGTCCGAGCCCGACTTTTTAACTTTTTTTCTCTTTTCCTTTCTTCCACATTCTTTTTTTTCCACATAATCATCTTACGCATTGTACCTCCAAAATTCGCACTAAAAACATCTGTAACAAGTTGAAGCCTTAGGCCGCGACTAGGCCTTACACCATACTCTACAGTTACAAATACCAAAATTATAATACGCCAAAATGTTATATTTTCCTGCCGAAAATGATAAAAAAAAAATAACAAGAAAATCATAGAAATTTGTAAAAAATTCAAGGACATTACACCTTTGCACTGAAATTTTTACAAAATGTCGTCAACCTAACCCACACAAAAGAAGACTCATGCTAAATGGAAGAAAATGTGATTGTTCCTTGGCGGGACCACCATGTCTAGCTTGGATCTATGGAAGAGCGGTGCTGGCAAGTACACCACATCCTTGAGACCATTGGTAGGGACCCTCATGATGTAGGCTTCCCAATAGGGCTTCGAGAAGCTAGAATAGGTTGAAACTATCCACAACTACAAGAAGGCTACCACTAGAGAGATGGAAGCAACTTCCACCGTCATGGTTAACACTCCGTCTAGGCGAGGGCACGGGTTGGCAACTATTAAGCATACCAAAACATCTTTCCATACTTAGTCCCTCCCTAATAAAGATCCTTTCTTTGTTCCTAATTAAGCATCATTGCTTTGTTCCTTCAAAAACTATATATTAATATTGGTAATTACTACATCAAATGTGTGGATTAAATTGAAGTTTAGAATTGAGTGACATTACTACTACTTTAAGCAATTAAACAAAATACATATAAGAAAGATATTAATATCAACCCAAATATGGTTGTTGACATAAGCCCTACTGTGAATGTCATGGTTGTTGACATAAGCCCTACTGTGAATGTCATGGCTCTAAATAAATACTCCAGAGTGAGTGTTGGGTCTGCCAATGATGTTCCTTTCTTCACACTCCCCTGGCTTTGCAAATAACTATAAGGACAATGATGTGGTTGGGCACTCATATTACTACTAGCAAAAGATCCTTTAAACTCATCATACCAAAACATCTTTCGACACCCAGTCCTTCCCTGCAAAAATTAAAATTACTTAATAAATGAACTATTTTACAACTTTGTATAAACAAGTGTTTATAAATCATTAAAACTTATAAATGATTTATTTGGGCGCTTCCAAAATGGTCTGCCTCAGTTCGTTGTTGTGGTAGAAACTAGGTAAATCATACAACCCGAACAACATGGACATAAAGGCCCATGGCTTGGCCTTTGGTAACTTGTTGATTCCATTACTATGAATGTATAATTCATGATGTGCAACCAGTGTATCAAATGGATCTAGCAAATATTATGGTACTGATTGCATGGCAAAGTAAAATAGGAAAATGAAGTAATGTGATTCTAACACTTACAAACAGAAGACTAACATAATAGTCTACCTCTTCCTCTAGAAAAACTCCAACTACCTTGGTTACATATTGCTTCCAGACCTTGCTAGACTCAATCTTGTAGAAGTAAGAAAATAACATTTGTCAAGAACACAAGAAACAGTAACAACAATGTAACAAGGTAAATCATGATTTTATCGGGGATAATTCCTTAAGGTTCCAGTAATACTTGAGGATGTAAACATGCACATATATTCCAAACAAATACCATTACAAGGAAAGGTACCTATTGCCTAAAAATGTCAGCTTTCAGTAGGATTTCTAACAAGTATAAGAAGCCCATAAACCAAATGATCTAGCCAATGCATGGCTATCAACAAATAGATTAGGTAAGGAAATATGAATCACGAGGCATATGTTTGTGCATGTTATAAAGAGAGGCAAAATATCTAATAACAGACTGCACTAAAAAATTCATGATGTGCACTTTATTTGATTTATATGGATACAAAACAAAGGGACTAAGGTATGAAGCCATATTCATCTTGTAGAATTCCTACAACATTGTTTTTATGGTTCTAACCACAAGGATAGACCTACAGATGGTGGATGGTGGTAAATTCAAAGAAGGTAAAAGAAGAAAGAATCTAGCACTTGTTTCTACAAATGCCATAAGATGATGGGAAAAAAAGTAAGACTTCATTCTGCAAGTACTTCATCTTCTAAATCATCATATTTCTTTATTTTTTTTAAAACAAATGAAAGAATTTGCATCTTCTCATAAACAGACCCATTACATCTTTAACAAAAAAAACTTTAAAAAGTTCATTAGTCTGACAAAATTTAGTAATAGTACTTAGATCTCCATCACTTCCTAGAACATATGGTGGTTTACAAGTTGTTAGAATATCATGCCACGACAAGACTGGTGGTTCGTGCCTACATCATAACCTTTGCATTAATTAGCAATCAAGGAAAAGCAACAACAATATATACGTGAAACTATATATTCACGTGAAACTACATATTCTGCAGTATCAGACTATTAGTTGAAAGGAAGATAAAACAATAGACAAGTCCACCATGACTATTGACGGGGAACAAAAATGTATTTTACCAAAACAAAAAAGTGGCAAGAGAGCCAATTAGTAGACAACATATTGGCATAAACCATTAACAAGCATTAACCATTAGATCACAGTTCTAATGTATATGGCATAAGGTGAAGTCCATACACATAAGTCATAATCACAAAAAGGCCGGACAATTAGTAGATTTTCAAGACAATGATCATATATATAGATTCAATTTCCCAGGGAGTAATACGAGTTGATTACTTGACAAATAATTCACTAATTTTAAAGATCACGATTAAAATTTTCAAGACAATGATCATATATACATGCTGGAAAAAAAATTGGTCATTTCCTAGCCTGTGAATAAAGGCCAAATGTAAAAAGGAATAAACAAATGGATTAACCATTACAAAAAAGTTCACTGAATACTTAACTAACCAGGAGAGTCCATCAATGGACCTGACCAAGCAAAAATTGGACCTTTATACAAGTTACAATCTAAAAAACCCTTTCTCCTTCATGCCTTCTGATGAAAAAAATCATAATTTTTTTTGCCATATGCATTAATTTTTAATTGGGGTGGTGATGGATTCTCCATTCATTAAGGTTAGAATTGTCTTTTCAAACTATTAAATCAGTTTTCTCATCAAGGGCTATCCAAATGTACAAAATGTGTAGAAAGGGCTTCTAAAATATGACATTTCCAAATATCATTGATTTTTACTTTTCTTTTGCTTTCTACTTGAAAGCGTTAGCCAAACAGGCCTTTTGATTAATCTGGTTAAAAAGACTAATAGTGATTTTTACCTATGCTTTCCCCTAATTCTCCAATTCCTGGCCTAATCCTACATAATTCTCCCTCAAATCTGTCTCCGTTATCCTCTAATTCCCTCTTGCATGTCGACCCTAAGAATGAGAAGTCTCCCACCCTGTTTTAGGGGAAAATATTAGGTACCGATAGGGTACTAACGTGGCATGCCTATCACCAGTGGGTGGGTAGGCTGGCTAAAGGAGAGGGTGAGGGACTCCTCATCTGTCCCCTAATCATAATTATATAAAAAGATGTCCCCTGATAAGATCTCCCAGTCCCTATCATGTTCGCTCTATTGCTCTCTTCCTTCTCTCTAGGCTTTTGCAGAAATTCCACGCTCATCTTAACTCTAACTCCACAAAATTCCCTGCTCAGTGAACCTGCAGCTTCACTCCATTGGCTTCTTTCTCTCTTCTTTATTCCTTGTGGTGCTCCCGTTTGTGTCATTTAGTATCTTCTCCCACTATGCCTCCCTCATGTTGTGGGAGGTTATTTAGACCCTTTTTTCAGGTAAATGAGGTGCTGTTTTTCAGAAATAGTGTCCTATACTTATCTGAATTTACTGAAGATATATCTTGACTTCTGTAGTCATTGTCTCGGATATGGCTTTCCACTAGAAGAGCTTAATTTGACTTAATTGACTTGCTTGCTTCTGCTCCATCTTTAATGTGATGAAGAATTGAAACAATGTGGCAAATGAGCTAGATCTTGTCAGGACTTCTTTCTCCAATTGCTGGCTTAGACCCTTGATTCATGAGTGATGATTGATGAAGAAAACTGCACAAGGTCTGATTCTGAAGGAGATAAGACACAAATGGTGGATGTTGTACGGAAACTTCTGCGATCATACATGTCAATTTAGTAGAGGGGCTTAATTAACTACCTTGTTTATTTCTGCTCCAACCCATTAAAGAAGTAAACTGAGAAGCAGAATTTGGCTCATATTTTTTTTCCAACTGTTGACCCAGACCTTGGTTGACAAGATCATATAACAGACAGATACTTAAGATCGGTGACTAAAGAGCAGGTAAACTTTTTTTTTTCTTTGAAAAGCAATGATGATCCATCTCTAAAAGGTAATTATTCAAGATAATTGAGGTAGTTCATCTTGTGAGTTCCCTAAGATCTCTGCTGTGGTGAGAATGGAGGTGCACTGTCAATCAAATGGAAAGCCAAGAGTGGAGAAAGGCAACAGCAGCATCAGCCTCAGCCAGCTTTTTACCCAGATCATCTTCTTCCCTTTGAAGCTTTCCTTTCTCAGCCCTGGCCTTGCTGAAAGAATTGGACAGCTCTCGGAGGCCGGTAAGCAGTGCTGCATCCCTATCCTTCCCCATCCGCAGTGTAGTCTCCGCTTCTTTGAGCCTCAATTCAGCAGCCTCCAGCTCGGCCTTGAGCCGGCCAATCTCCAACTTGGCACGCTCGACTTCCCCGTGCCGCCGCTCGATCTCTGCGAGGCTCTCCCGGGCACGCGCCTTCTTGTCCCGGAGCTCTGACTTGGCGTGGACATACCTGGTGTTGGCGTTGGCCAGCCCCCGGCAAGAATTGCGCAGGATGAGGATATCAGTGAAGGACTTGGAGAGGTGGCGCAGCGCCCACATTGAGCCATGGTCAGCCGTCGAGTAGGCCGGATGCAGCTCAATCTCCTTGCACAATTGGCTCATGATGGCCTGGTCCCTTGCAGTGATCCCTTTTGACCCCTTGTCCAATACAAGCTTCAATTGGCCTTTGAGTGTCTCAAGTGAAGGGTGAACACTGCTGGCTGCAGTGACTACGGCGGGTGAGAGAGCCTCGTCGTCATCAGAGTCGTCGGAAAGGATGTTGGCAGAGTCGAAAAAGGCAGTGGTAGTGGCTGCAGGAGGATACTGGTCTGAGCATACTTGAGATATTTCTTTAACCTCATGGTTCAGCCGAGTGTCTGAAGCTTGACAGAGGATTGGATCCTTGACTGATGCAAAACTGCAAGTTTTTTTGCCCAAAGGAGAGCGCACACCAATTGAAATGCTGACGATCTGCGACGACTCAAGGGTCGAAGCCTCGGCTTCAATCTCCGGCGGCGGGATGCGGATGAAAGATGAGCCAGACTGTTCTAGCACAAGCTTGTGTTTGAGTAGGAAAGAGGAGGAAGGCTTGCTTCTTTTGTTGAGCCCTTCTCTCTTCTTCTTCTTCTTCTCCTCCTCCTCCTCCTCATGTCTTTTCCTTTTGTTGATCCTTTCATCAGAACCCCATACCTGGCCAAGCCCCCACTTGCCAATGTCAAACAGGCCCTGAGGTAGCCATTGGAACAAGCCATTTACAGCTGCCTCTCCTATCATTGCTCTCTCTTTCCTTCATGAGGTAGTGGGTGTTTTGTCGAGCAGTTGAAATACTGCATACCTTAAATAGGAGAAGTGGCTTAGTTTGATTGACATCTCCATGGAAAGCTCATTGAAGCTTCCACCCACCTGCTGTGGTTGGTGGAACGATGAAACTAAAACAGCCAAAACACCCAATTCATTTGATTTGTCGCCTGCCAAATGGGGACCATACTTTTTTTATTTGGTTAAAAAAGGGTTTTGATTGCTTGAGAACTCGTACCTAAGTGTTTTTAATGCTCTACGTTGACACTGAGCCCCAAAGGAAGAAATGTATGGGAGTCTTTATTAATGGCATACAAGCTAATATATATTATGTCATTAATTAGTACTAATACTAACGCATGCCTGTATATAACCGTGTCAATTTCAACTATCAAGAGCTCATATTCTGCGCATTGTTACTAGCGTTAAAAAAACTCTTCCCACGTAAAGCTTTTAAGGCCAAAATCAGCGCATATGCCGGAAGATCTGAACTCCTAGCATGGACGACGACCCTTTCAACTCCTAGCTAAGCATACTAAATTAATTGGTTTCAGCTCACTGGGACCGCGGGGTAAGACAATCAAATCCAATATAAGAGTCTAATGCCCAAAAGGCTCCCTCTTTGGCCTGTGTGAAATTGGAAGAACTTGATTTGACAGCTTCAGCAATCCATGTGAACGCGGTGGTGGTAATAGGGAATTCTTAATGTCTACCCCCATGTATAGAAGGCCGGTAGATATGGGTGTGTATCGGTTAATATAAGTGTGTATCGGCCATATGTATTGGCCGAAACCAAAACGTTATAGAGCGATATGCCTCTCATATAAAAATTGGCACATATTGGCTATACACTGCATATCATATGGCCAATATATATCGATATGGTATTAATTTATTATTTTTTATTTAAAAATAAATATTTAAAAAAAATAAAAACATATTTCAAACTCAACTTTGAATATTTAAAGATAATAATTTTTTATATTAAAATATTCTTTCAAATTTATATAAGATCAATACGGTTGGGTCCATATAATTTATATAATTATAATTTTAAATATAGTGCTCTATAAGTATGTATTTACTTCAACATCTAAATATGACTCATATTAAGTATTTTATTTAATTTTAAAATAATTTAATTTTATAACACTTAATATAAGAAAGAATGAATATTAGTTTCTATAGGAAGGAGAGAGTAATAGTATATAGTTTCAAAATAAACTAATTTTATAATGATATGGCCTTCTATGGTCTTATGATGCTCTAAAAATAATATTATAATAATATATTATTAGTTATAATATATATTTTTATATATAAAATGGTTAACGTCCATTTTGGCGCATGCCAAATAGTGTTTTAAAACCCAGACTAGACTGGCCAATTCGATTAGGTTCAATAAGTTCCGGTCAAAAATTCAGGCCGAGTCGTCCGAGTTGCCGGGCAACATTGACCCAAACATATCAACTCAACTTGGCCGGTTAAACCGACAACCCCAACGTCTGGGCCGGGCCAGGTTTTACACAAAAAAAATAGAAATGGGATGAGCGAAAGGAAGAAGAGGGAAGGAATAGAAGGGTGGTGGTCATGGTGTGGGACATGGTCGGGCCCAATTGTAATCCAAAAGGCACAACCTTTCCAGCTTTCCACAACCATTAGATCTTCCCGCTTCAGCGCAAGCTACTTTTTGGAGGCATTGGGGCCGGGGTTGGGCTATCAAAGAGACGGCTGGCAAATCGGGGCCAAGGCTGGGGTTGGGAAGCTGAGGAGGTGACTATCTGACTAGGTTATCAAGAGGGAGAGAGAGGTGAAGGGGGAACAGGGGAAGGGAGTCGTCATTCGTCGGTTAGTTGGGATCGTGGCTGAGGCACACAGTGGGTGGGGAGGAGAGGGAAATAAAGGGGGAAAAGGGAAGAGCAAAGAAGGCAAGGGGGATAACGACTGTCGGGCGTTAGCTGGTTAGGGTCATGACTGGAAAGTCGGGGAGGGGAAAGGGAAGCCGCTGCTGCAGTGCCACTCTCATCTCACTTCAGTGTTTGAGGATTAGGGAGGAAAAATAAATATCATATTCATGATTATCGATAGTATTATCCATATGAATATGGCCATCCATGCCCCGGTGAAAAGAAACTTACAATTTATGGCTGTCTTTTTATTTTTTTATATTTTTTTAATAAAATATCTTGTCACTATATGTTATATAAGAACATAAAGGGTAGTTTCTTGACTGTTTCCTCTTGGATCTATGATACAGAGGAAGAAAATCCAAGTCAAACATCAAAGAAAAGTCACTCACGTATGAATGGGACCCGGTTCCCGTCATGATGGGTGGCGAAAGGGGAAAGAGAGGGGAATTGATAACAAGAGACTTCAAGTTATTGCCAAAACCGCGTTTGAGACAAAAGGCAATTATCTTATAACCTGTGATGGGGTATGGATAACATTAACCCTTAAGAACCTAGAATTTAGCTCAACGGAGGTGTTTATGAGCCACAAAGCAAATGGAGAGATGCCCTCTCAGACCAATGAAACATGTGTAATGAACTAACTATACAGAAATTGGACTCCCTGTTGAAGGCGACTCACATGTAATCAATATGCTTCAAGATTGCACAGTTAATGTACCCAGTTTGGCTCCAGTTATTATAGGGGACATGGGCGACTCGCAGATCATTACAAATATAATGTTCCTAGTTCGGCTTCGATTATTATTAGCAAATTATGTGCACTTGCAGGGTTTATGTTTGTGGATTGGAGGATTACCCTGGTGTAGTTCGTCTTAATTAAATTTCCTTCAGAAAAAAAAAAAGTATCTACAGGAGATTGACTCTTCTTCTAGTTTCCTTTTTTTTTGGATAATATTCTAGCTTCTCTTTGAGATGTACCAAACACACATAAGTTCTTTCTTGCTCCACGCCAAGAGCAAATTTCTCACTGCTGCATTTATTCTTCTATTCCTCTCCTTTCTCATCACTCCTGCCTCATTCACTAGACATCATAAGTTCCATCACCACCTCCACAATAAAATGCATGAATCTTAATGGCAATTTCAAGTACCGGCCTACCCATTTAATTCTTACCAGTCATTTTAACCTTTTCACCAACAGGCAACAGCCCATACTATTTCCTGATTGACTCTTTTATTTCTTCCGAATATTGGCAAAGGACCACCCCAGAACTTCTAAAATTTGTGCCGACGTTTTAGTTTAGCATATGATTGTGAAGTTTAGTTCAAATTGTTTTTTTTATCAATACAGAAAATCCTACTTTAGTTCTTCTCCAACAGCTAATCTTAATCGTTACTCCCATCGACATTTTTACATGCAATTATACTATCATTTAAAACACAAAAAGTATACTAGCCATACCATGTCACCCTTTTTTAAGCATCTGGTCATGCCCTTACCTACCTCAAGAACAGGCTCGAAACAATAGCATCTTAAGTCATGGTCACAGTCATGGTGGAGATGGAGGGAGGGAAAAGGAAGAAGAAATTACTGTAAAGTGGGAATAGGGTTGTTAATGAGTAAAGTATGGGTCGGGTAATGCTTTACCCTCATCCATACCCCCTTTCTAAAATTTTACCAATAGCCTACCCATTACTCATTTTCCTATTCATCACTCATATCTTACCCATTAACACCTCCAACCGAATAAGAAAATAATAGGCAATAAAAATTCAAGTGATAAATAACATATATTTTTTAAAAGCCTATCTAGTATATATCTATAGAAGCCCAAACCTATCAAATGTATATCTATATAATCATCGGATACCTTTTTAACTAGTTGTTCCATACCGATATCCCATATCCAGAAAATGAAAATTAGATTGATAGTGCTGTTCAGAAGATACTTTGTTCTGGCATTATCCGCCTTCGTTAGTCTTCTTACTCCTAACTAGTCCTTTTTTGTGGACTATAAGGCCCTTATTCTTATTATATTAATGGATAAGTACCATATTCTTGTTATTGAGTTAAAAACGAAATAATGGGTGCCTAAGTTTTTTTAAAATTAGACCCCCTTTTAAGTTATCTATAGACCCTTATGCACCCAGACAATATTTTCAAGATGTTTCACGCACTCATGAAGGGCACTAGAACTTTTTTGCCATGCACTTTGGTCTTACTTATGCCCCTGCACTCCTGGTCTTACTCATGCTCCTGCGCTCCTCACACATGCAATAGAGGGTTAGCTGTTTCCTTATCCAACTGAAGAAGAAGCTTGATTAGCCATGCTCATACATTGACTATGCAATACATCTGTTAGAAAGTCAACCGCAATGATCTTGAACTCGAGGTATCTGTAAAAATAACATTTGCACAACCAGCAAGAAATATAAAGGGAATGTAGATACAGAACTCCTGTGGTATAAATACAATAGACGCCTTTGGTTCCTCTCTCATTCGTCACCCATAGCCAACTCTAATGCATAGTCATCCCTTTCCTAAAAGCAGAAATAAACAAGCAAATTAGAAAATCTACATTCTCAAACTTTAGCCTTCACTGAGAGCAGCTATACATGTCGGATATGCTAATATGTTAATGGATGGCAATATATTTCTTGGGGAACAACTATGAAACTTACAATGGGTCCACGAGCAAAATACCGTCCAAATTGGAGCCAGTATACCTGTACAACATAAAAAATAACTAATATAACTTCCATTTTCTCCATAGTTATTGCCAATTATCTGCTGATCTATTACCTCATCCTCATCTTGGGTCTCAACTTCCACATCAGAAGAAGGGAAGCCAACACAAAGTAGTGCATACCCCTGGAAAAAATATAATAAGAAATATCAGATCTTTCTTTCAACTTTGCAATCTATCATATCTACAGGTGCATTCTTTATTATCATTATCAGTGGCAATGCAATGTTAATGAACCTTTTTCAAGTATAGAAGCGAGATATCTGAGGTTATGGGCCAATCTAAATTAAATGTTATATCCATAATCCATGTAGAGTAGAACAACATGAATAATAACTCTAGATGCACTACGTTCATTACATTCCTTTTGCAGTTAATACTGTATTCTACAGTTTCCCAGGCATCATATTGAGTCTTTTACAGGCATCTTCTTTTAGTCAAGTTTCATCAACTTTCAGCAGTTTTGAAGCTGCTAGAATTTCTAGGTTTAAATGGGGTTTACAATGATACAAGCCCGAGCCATATAAAGCAGACCAGCTTACATTCTGTGATTTGTCATGAATGGGAGTTTTAAGATTTTTTTTCTTTCTTCAATAGTTGGCTGTAGAGTATAAAGTTATTTGTTGAAGTAATTATGTTAAAAATCAATCTGAAGGTGCAAGCTAAAGGCTGATATGGAAAATCTAAGGCTGCCGTTTTTTTTATGATCAGTTAAGGCCGCTTTTTTTTATTACCGCTGTTTTGTAAACAAATTTTGTTCTATGAGAAGCACCACATTAATATTTGTGTCCACAAATATATGGAGCAGTCCCATTGCAGGTTATATGTTAAGTTAGTAAATTTCAATGGCAAAAGCAGAGTCTAATAGTTGAGTACAGATGAAGTTTCCAAAGATGATAAATAGTAATCACTTTATTAGATAAGAGGACAGCAGAGTCCTATGTACCATGGATACATTTCAAGCTCGATTTCATTGATAATTATTAATCATGTAAGTTATCAAATAACATCAAATTAGTTTCCCATCAGGCTAATGTTAAATAACCTTAGCTTTCAATTCTGTAGATATTCCAAGAGCTTCTGGCTGTCTTATCTGTCCTGATTTTATGCGAACAGCACAGCTAGTACAGCAACCTGTTAGGCAAAATGCTTCTTTATATGTACTTGTCATAAGAAAATTGAGAAGAAACATGAATAGAACAAAAAATTAATCATCTCTATTTACAAGGGAGGATCCACTTAATAGTTGTCAACAAACAAAAGAAAGTTAGAAACTGACAACAAAAAACATAGAGGCCTTTTCAGCATTTCTTATACCATATTTTTCTTTTGCTTTTGACTCACCAATGGAAGAAAAGAAACAAGCCTATTAATTACAATGCATTGAACAATGTATAAAAAAATTAGTGTTACATCACTACATCCACAATGGGAAAGACTATCAGTCCCAAAATGCACAATTTGCAAATCTAAGACCTAACTCTGTTGTATATGAGTCTTTTACTCATTAGATCCTCCATTTCCGGCTGATCAGCCATATAGCCTTATGAGTCGTCCAACAACTGACAGTCAGAAATGTGTCACTCAATCATGAGAGATACCAGAACATCATACTAAAAACTTAGCCTGTAGACATTTCCATAGTCCGTAAGATGAATAGATATATCGTTCTAAAGCAATTAGCATAATATTTTCCAAGCTACAAGAAAGATCACAGATAGATTCATGTTCATAGCATGCACAGGTGGTCGTGGCAGGAATGCAAATGTAAAACTAATAAATTAAATGTATGAAAATCATGAAATTCAGGTAAATAGTAGGATAGAAAAAATTATTCACAAGAACCATTGCTTGTAAACACACACACACAAACACACAAAAGAACCAATGGTTGTGAGAAATCAACAAATCCCCTTCCTCAAAAAATTTGGTTCTGAAATTGAATCTAAAACCCCTGGTGTCTCCATATTACAAGTAGGTATAAATTCGGACACAATACTATGATGCCCACCTGACAAACAGAAAAGATAAATAAAACCAATAAAACATCCAATGTATAAACACTTCAATTCACCAAAAAGAAACGAAGAGCAAGCAGTACCGTGCCTGCAAGCAAACGGGAGGGAAATGTTCTGGGACTCCGCGGTGTGCAGTATGTACTGGTCCTGCGTAAGCGACACCAGCAGAAACCACCAAATGAATCAAACCCAGCTAAAAACAAGACAGTAAACAAACACCCATTTGGCAGAAAGGCAGAAAGAAGCAGAAGGTGGGCAAGAAACACCTCCGGAACAAAGAATTCGTGGACAACCCCCCGCTGCCGGTCGTGGACAGTGACTCTGTGGGTGGTGGCCTTGGAGTGCTGAGGGAGCTCCGACCGTAGTGGGCGCCGAGGCCGGGCAATGGCGGGTCCCCGGCAGCCCAGAGAGAGATTGCAGGAGAGCCGGAGGTCCATGTGGAGGCGGGAGAAGTGTTGATGGCGAACACTTGCTGTGTGCTCTGTTGCTCTGCGGACTTGAGTAGACACCAGAGGCTGAGTGCCGTTATCAGAATTGAAACATCATCAGAATGTTAGTGTGAGAACTCCTTCTCACTGAGAAGTGCGTGAGAATAAGCTGAGTTGTGTGCTAGGACCGCTCGCAGCCTACGCAGGGCTCGGGCATGAGGCCTTGCACCTTCAACAGGAGCATCACGCGGATGTCACGTCCTAATTGTGTTGTGCGCCGACCTCTAGCAATTAGGCTACTCATTTACTTGCTTAAGTAGGGTTTATTATTATTTTTATTTAGGTTTATTTTGATTGTGTAGTTATTAGACCTAATATGGGCACACTTGGACGTTAGGGGTATTACTATTTAGGCCTCTCTTTTGTAATTTTGAAAGTTAAAGCAAAGATTATCCCTAATCTCCACTCTCTCACAATCTCTCTCTCTCTCTTGTCCATGTTCCCAACCACTTCCTATACATGAATGCACGCTTTTTATGTGATTTAGGTGATCAAATTTTCTATATTCGAACATTTGGATTTGAATGGTAGTTTAACAAAAGAATTATCGAAGTCATGACTTATACATGGCTATTAAGGTATATGATGGGCTAAAAAATTAGGATATCGTAGGAAGGTCTTTTTCATTGTGATCCCGTTAGTCCATGAGTATAAGTGTATATGTTGCTTCGATATCAACGATATTTTGTAAATAAATTATTTATTTAATTTTGTGAATGATTTATCAGATTCTGTAAATGAATAATTTATTTGATTTATCATATTATATAAATAAATGATTTATTTGATTTTGCAAATAATTTATTGGATTTTTAGATACATTTTTGTCTAATTTGTCAGCAATTGTTTTTCTATGTGGACTTTAACATTTTGGTACATGTTTAGTTGAAAATACTTCAAAATGCATGTATTATATTATGTTTTATAAAATAGTCTTAGTGTTTAGGTAAAACTATGTATCCGGTCTTAAGGCAATAATATTAGAGATGTTATCCAATAAATAGGCAACCAACATCAAGATGATGTTGGCCCAATTTAAAAAATAATAATAATTTATCTTTTTATTCTTTTGAAAATAGGTATCGGATAATCGTTACAGCTCTTATATACAAATGATGATCCTGGTAATTGAGAAAGAATTCTATTACGATATTTTTGACCCCCAGGTTGGGTTTTCCCTTGAAATTAAAGTGTGTGTGGATCTAGGCCATTATAATAATCTCATACCCAACTTAACTAATACATGATGAGGGCATAAAATTATGCATGTAGACATCACCCTTAAACACGAAGCATAGTTATACTTAAACATGCATTAAAACTTAAATCAATACCCACATGCATATATGTGACATGATATTCCAAAATTACACTACTTACGTGGATGACCTACATGTCAAACCTATTACCTGACACATGGTTGTACTACCCCTTACATAGATATACCCCACATATATATAAAGTATCACTAACATACCCATTATTGCAAATGCAAGAAAATAACAAAAAAACAAATGTTCTCAAATCGGAAAAATAAATTAAAACTTGAATTATAGGAGGGTCAACTTACCTGACTACGCTTGTTATAGCTAAAACCTTAATTTGTGCCCTATTACAAGTTCTTATATTTATGAAAAATATCTAGAGGTATAATGACAACACCACAATTAAATAAGGAAGTCTAGGACTCAAAATTAAATGTAAGGGTCGGTCTCACTAAAAAAGGTGTTTATTTCATAATTCTAAAAATCATTGCATAGTGTAAAATTTCTTGTACAATAGGGATTCCAAATGTCATAACTCATTCAAACTAATTCAAATTAACTCCATTTTGGGACAGGGATGCATGGGAAATTATTAGCATAAATTTGAAGGGCAATTTAACTCGATTTGGTCATTGAAAAATGCTTTAAACAAATGACTCAAAAAATTGGAATATCATACCTACATGGACTCCAAAAAATTTAGTAAATTGATCTTTAATCAAGAAAATTTTGAAAAATTAAGGTATAAAACTAGACTTTATCATGAGTCTATTAACTTTTGTTGACCAAATATACGGAGAAAAGGTCCTAGTATGATGTTGGGAACTCAAGACAATGCCCACCATTAGAATCAGGGTTCCAAGAAAATAATGGTAGTTGATGGGCAAAACTTAATCAAAACCCTTGAAAATTCTTCCAGGGTTACTTTAGGGTATTCTTGAAGTACCATATAAAATCCAAATAAAAAATCTCACCAGAAGGTTACAAACTAGTCTAACTTTTCAAGATGCACACGGAAAACCAAGGTGAAAATTAAGTGAAGAACAAAATTAACTTCAAAATCCAACAGAAGTCCAATCAAATAAGTACAATGAAACATGATATATTCCAATGTAATACACTCAAATTTAAAACTCTACTCACTCATAGTATCATAGAAATCATGCACATCATTAAAACGTGTAAGCATAAAGGTTATAACTTTTCATCATGGATATAAACCTTAATGAACATACAACTACATGAATTAATCATCCACGGAAAACACAACAAAACATGCATCAAACAACCACTAATAAGAAACATAACCTAGTGGAGAGATGGAGGAGTTCTTACCTCTTAATGATGACAAGTTCTTCTAAGCTTGAAGACAATTCTCCCTTGCTTCTCCAATAGTACCAACTTGGTTTTGCTTCAGCTAATGGTGCTCTAATTGCTGAATTAGAAGGCCTATCATATGAACAAAGGAGAGAGAAGGAGAAGAGAGGGGCCACTAGAGAGAGAAAGTGAGAGGGGGTTGACCCAAGGGAAAGAGAGAGAGGGTGTGACATGGGCATGGAGGGCTTGGCTTACTATAAGGGCGTAGTTTCCCTCTTAGGTTGGATTTGTAATTCAAGATTATTTAGATCTTTCTTTAGTCAATCAGGAATTAACCTTCCCAATTTGAATCAATCCTTCCCCAAATGAAAGATCATCGATCATCCACTAGCTTGGAGCCAAAATAAGCTAATTGGATGGGCCAATTCTAGAGCGCACCTTGCTCGTCTAGGGCCCATTTATCTGCTTTTCCATTTAACCCAATTCTCCTTTGTTAAAAACTCATTTTCCATCTCCTTTTTTCCCAATTAACCACTAATAGCCTCTACCATTCGAGTAGGGTTTTTTGCAGTATAGTCCCGGGCGAGTCTCGTTCCTTTGCAAGTGCACGCTCGCACTTAGGTCACTATAATCATCACACATATAGGTCCTCTTAATAACCTAGAGTTAACCTTTCGGTTAAGTGGTATTCCATTTCCCTTTTCAAAACCTTCGATCATGGTACTAGGGTTTTGCTTAGCTGAGTTGATTGGGTTGACAACATAGCCCCGCACTCTCAACTAAAATATGAAAGTTCTGCCTTGTACCCCTAATGGTCAAGGTGTAGAATTTAGGCTCTCGTTGTGGTCCGGGTTAATTCAACAATGAAAATTCCACTCCAAGAACACTTGGGTCACTAAGATCATCACACATATAGGTCCTCTTAATAACCTAGAGTTAACCTTTCGGTTAAGTGGTGTTCCATTTCCCCCTTTCCAAACCTTCGATCATGATACCAGGGTTTTGCTTAGTTGAGTTGATTGGGTTGATAGTATAGCCCAGCATTCTTGGAGAAAATATGAAAGTTCCGCCCCCTCTGTTCCTAATGGTCAAGCGGTAAAATTTAGGCTCTCGTTGTGGTCCGGGTTAATTCAACAATGAAAATTTTACTCCAAGAATTAAACCATAGAAAGAAAATTCATCCAAACTTTTGGGGTGTTACATTGGCACTGGTACAAGTCCATTAATGATGTTTTTGAACATGGGAGCTATATGAATTTTAGATTTTCTTTCTTTACAAACTTCAACCTTAAAAATTGAACAGATAATATATTTAACTACTTACTCATTTTGGAGTTTTTCCTACACCTAACAATCCTGAGACTTACATTAATGATAGCTCACATTGTCACACCCCCAATTTTACACACCCATTTTTAAAATAATTTTCTTTTTCAAAAAACATACCATAACACATTGAATGAAATGTAGCAGAGAAACTCATTTGTCATGAGTATAAAATTATTTAAAAGTTAAATAGGGGACATGCTATCAATACTTTTCACAAGCATGATTTATAATACCATCATAATTACATTTCTAAACTATCTATGTAACTTTAAAAAAACCATAGGATCTAGAATCGGGCACTTGTCTATCAATTATGCATTAGTTAATATAAACAATAAATGACACTCACGTGCCTGATGATAAACCTATGAATGGATCAACAACTAAAAGGGGTGACTCTTCACTTTGGCTACAACCTTCCCGATCCCTTTACACAACCTCTTCTTCCTGGAAATCTTGCATTATAAAGGATGTTGAGTATAATATAATCAGTGGGATTGCAAAACCAAAACAAAGATTATAACAAAAGTACGTAAACAAAGAATAATTCAAGTAACCAATTTAATAAAAACCAAGTCAAAAATACGACCTTTCAATGCCAAAATCATACTTACAAACAAAAAAAGACCCAATATTAGAAGGTTCTCTAGACACGATAGCCTCATCTAGGAGTTCCCAACCTGTACTAGATATTAAACTACCTCAAACTCAACTTCAGTCTCTGCCTGAAGCCTGCACTGCTCCATCCATGCCATGAAGGAAAAGACTCACTAGGGCTCATAGACCCTAGAGGTCGAGATCCTGACATCCATAGTCATTTAAACCTCCTGTATTGTGTTGCGCTACACTAGTCATTTTTTATACTGATCTGTTCGAGCCTAAGGGAGCTTCTCTACATACAAATCCCACCTTTGGAGAGCCAGAAGACCATGATCCCGTGTCATACCATCCATTTTGTCTTTGTGGCTAAATGACTTACTTAAGGAGCCAACCCGATAATAAGAAACTTTATCCATGAGTGTCTAATGCATCAGCTTTGGTTGACCATTTATCAAAAGGAATCACACACATGCATTAGGGTTTACTTACCCCTATATAATACATGCTTAACAACATCCAATTATTCATTCAATTACATCGAAACCATGCTATTATATAATTATTAAAATAAAATAAATATTTGTGCAAATTATGTTAGAAATTAATATTGAGGCACCATTGGTAACCTCACCAATGTGTCCGCCGTAGTGTCTATGACTATCAACATCCCATCGAAGTGTCGAACCCTTATTGACAATGGGTTAGCTAGGACACGCCACATCATTGATGCCATATCAAAGTGTCATTTTCATTATCGGTGACTAGTGAACATGCACGATCTTGCACGTATGCATATGTATTGTTCTTCTTGCTCCCTTCACTGACACAGACATCAACTTGTCGATGACCCTATCAATGATCGGAAAAAAAAAAAAAACATAGACCATACCGGTTCTCTGAATACTGTTTTTTACCATAATGGATAAAAACCCTTTCAAATTCAAAGTTCTATACAATTTATTTAAAAAAATAGGGGGTAAAACCATCCCAATTCGAACTTGTCATTGTTACGCTCTAATGCATAAAATAACTTGGAGAAATCAACATGCATATGTGCAATTACATCAAGAACTTGAAGAAATTTATTATCATACAAACTATTCAATTAATCATGGAAGAAGAGTGTGATCTAACTTGAATTCTTGCAAAGCTTCCTCTCTCTTGACACGAATCCTCCACGATTATGCTTCATGTAAGAACATAAGTGTCCTTATGATGTATATTTATTTATTTTCATGATCAAAACAATGTCATGAATATGTGTAATTTTGAGTCAATTTAAATCTAAAGACCGTATTATGAAGAAGGAGCATAAGGAAGACTTAAATCCGTATTTTGTTCGGTAAAAATAGTCACACATCACATTCACACAGTTTAGGGTAAAAGAGACGTTAGTTGAAAGAATTGTGAGAGTTGGAGGCTTTTTGAATGAAAATTTTAATTTTTTTTAGAGCGATCGATCATTGTCTAGTACCGATCAATCAACCTTGACTATAGTAGGGTTCTCCAGAAAAATTATTGACCAATCAATCATTTCGATCAACCGATCAAATGGTAGGTTGGAAGTCTATGTTGAAAATTTAACCGACATAAAATCGATCGATCGCTTGGTTAGATAGTTGATCAATGTGAGAAATCGATAGAAGGAAACAAAGAATTGGCCAATTGCCTAGTGGAACAATCGATCAATGTATCACAAAATTACCTAAATTAGACTTTTCCAGTTTGATTTAGATTCCTAGTTGAAAACATATTTATTTTTTAGACTTGGGGAGTCTATAAAAAGGGTAAGGAATGTAAGGCAAGAAAGAGAAAAGGCTTAGAAAGCTAAGAGAATTTGTGTAGAGTTGTTCTAATGGTGTTGTAGAGAAAATTAGTCTTGTAAGTTTGGAGTTTTGTCTACCTTAATCAAAAGAGTGATTAGAGGTGAAAAGAGTGAACAAAAACACATATATGGCATAGCGTTTATTGAAGCTTGTTGCAAAGAAGATAAAAAGAAAGAAGGTTCATTCCAAAAGGGGAGATGAGGGATTTACATTGATAAAAAAGCACAAAGAGGAGGAGAATATTAAGCTATTTTCAGTAAATAGCCAAGGACTGCTGGATTCAGAATTAGAGTAGTATGAAGAACCAGCCATTTGAAGAAAAAAAATGAGTCTTTGTTCTTTGTAATTAATAATTATGTAATATCTAGTTTATATAGTGCATAGTTGATCTGGACAGAGTGTCTCGTGGTTTTTCCTTGTTGGGTTTCCACATAAAATTTTTGGTGTGTTTGTTTAGTGATTTAATTGCAATTTTTTGTTAGAACACATAGGAGTGATGCACATTGAATTTGAACAAAATTTAAGTTTAATTTATTTCTTAAAGGAAGGTAAATCTTGTAACTCAATTGCGGGTTAGAGGCACTTTATTTTTTTCGGTTTGTACTTGCCACACATGTTGATCACAAACCAACACTTTTGAACTGTCCTCTATTGCTTGGAGTCTTTAGAGATAGTTCTCACACCCAAAATCCCGAGTTTCACTCTCCTTACATCGGAAATAACTATCCTCGGAATTTGAAATTGCAGAACTACCACATTTTTTAGATAACTGAGACATGCAGTTTCACTGATGTGACCATTAACACATCAATGCCTACAGACAATAGGAAACACAATTCACCGGTAGAGTACCAACGTGTCAATGGATTGCTGATGAAATTTTTTTAAGGAAACAAAATATTATATTATTCCTTGAAAAATATGGCCACCTTCCAAGGTTTTCAGTTGCCAACTAGGAGATTTGCTTTAGTAAAATAGGTAATAATGTTACATATTATGCTCTTGTATCTCCCTCAATATGTGCACTTAAGCTTCCAAAATGACAACATAAATATGATAAAATATATATTTAAATATGTCAATTGGCAACAGTCAAACTGCAAACTGGCAATTGCATGTTCTTCTTATTGCAAGCTACATCCTTCTGTTCCAACGTTGGTGCTAGAGAATTTGGAAAGTAGAACCTGGCGGTTGATATATTTAAACATGCTTTGTTTACCATGTTTCTTTGTTGTTTTTGTAGAAGCTTAAGTGTAGATATTGAGGGAGATACATTTGCATTGCATACTACATTATAGCCCATTTCACTAAAGTTAATTTGTCAGCTGCCAACTCTAAAAGGCACTAGCTGCGATTAATATAATTCTCAGGTTTGTTAGGTGTTGAAAAAAGTTTTAAATCGTATAAGAATAAAACTCATTATTGATATTGTAACATGGAATTTTCATTTTGAAAATAACTTTTTGAGCTCAATTCATTCGAACTATTTTGGGCCCAATTACCTTTTTTTAAAATTTAAACTATTTTGAGCTCAATTCAGTTGAAGGAGCCTTGAGATTTTGTATAGGGTTCAGGGAGACAAACATATGGAGCTCAAGGATGCAAAAATTGAACGCTAGAATCATAGGTTACAACCTCGAGAAGTGTATTATAGGTGGGCCCACTTTTAATTTAAAAGATAGTATACTCACAATTTTATTTCGTAAGGCTCGTCCATATGAGTGCAACAGTACCAAGAACTCTTGTATTCGAGTTTGGGAGAGTAAGTTATGAGCTTTTAAAGTTAAAAAAAATTGAATTAAAAAATAATAATAATAATTTGTGTTAGATGTAGCTTATGCTAGCACGCTACATGGCGCACACGGGCCCACTCACCAAGTGGTCACCTCCTCAGCGCTGCGCACTTGGGACGCAAAACTGCCTTGCGTGCCTATAAATAGTGAGAGGGTGGGGGGAAACGTGCAACTATTTGCCCTCTGACCTTCATTCTCTTGTGCTTTCGTGTCCCTAAAACTTTCTTTGACCTTTGTGGAGTTAATTTAAGTTGTGTTTAGTCTGTTCAAAAAGTGTTTCTGACTAAATCGAGCGTGCTCTACGAGGTAGTAAGGTTGTTTTTACAATTTAAGCATTACAAGATAAGGAAAAACTCAAGAAGAAGCTTCAACTAAAGTCTAGGTAGGAGGTTTTAAATTCTAAACGTATGCTTTGCCAGAAGTAATCAATTTTTGAAATATTGTTCTAAAATAAGCTAAAAAAACTTTGTTTTCTTGTCTGCTAAATAATTTTATTTTGATGTGGATTGCTACGAGTGTTTGCACTCTCTGGATACTTCCTTGGTGAATAAACAAAGAATTATTAAAATAATAATTCAGGATACTTGCCACACTTATCTATGAGGAATACAAAATATGAGATATCATGAGAAAATTCTTTTTGGCGGCCATTGTCCCATAAGGGCAAGAGTAAATTGTTAGGTATTATGGTTCTAAGATTAATTATGTATATTATGTTAACTTTTGTCGGGGCATATTAAGCCCTATTCTGTAATTTTGTAATTACATAAATTAATCAAAAAATTACTCATTTGTATATGGTTGATCTTGTCTAATTTTTAAATTTAAAATTGATGCAATTTTGACATTTAATTTCAGTTGAAAATATTAAATATTAGAAGATGTTTTATGAGTCCAATTGTTAAGTTTAAGCTTGTAAAGAAAGAGAATATAAAATTTATATAGCTCCAATGTTCAAAAATGTCATTAATAGAGCTATAACAGTGTCATGATTAATGGAGGATATGGTCAAGCAAAATATGGCTCCTCTAAAGCTACAACAGCTAAGAGGGTTGCAACTTGTGCAATGGATATGATTGGATTATATTTAGTCCTACTAAATAGATGAGACAAAGAAAAAGTAGCCGCTAGTGGAGCTGGTAGCAGAGCAGTTAGAGGCGGAGGCAAGATAGGCATCGACAAAAATAGAAGAAAAGGTAGGGGTGACAGCAATAGTGGCAAAGCTAGAGTGATATAAGGCTCGGAGGAGGTAAGCATAATTAGTTACAAAGGTAGTTAGATTATTTCATGGAGCATGTATTGCCTCGTACATATGAATAACTCTATTTAGGGTCTTATTTATATTACACATACATTTGGGCATCACGGGAGTTACAAAATCTAGTTACATTAAAAGAAAAAATTCACATGAGCTCCGACTGAAGCCCGACTGCAACTGCACGAGACATTACAAACCGTCAAATCGAAATTTCACTGTATGCATTACTCAAAAGACTGCTTGTCCCTGTAAGGCTGTAACACAAGCGACAGCCCGGGATACCCCAGCTCGTAGAGACGTGTCTGAGCCCGGGTTCATGCAAACGGGCCTCAAAGGCAAGAACCCGAACGCAAGCGCGGTGGCAATGGTGACGGGGCTGGCGTGGCCGCGGCCATGGCCAACGGTCACGCTTTCGTCCTTCCCGTCTCCACAAATGAACGGGGTCGTTATTTTTTATTTGGATGGGAGTAGCCTTCGTCGTTAAGGCAACCAGCAGGTTGTATTCACCTAACGCAACCTTATTGGACGGGCTCAAGCATATTCCCAGACTCCGGCCCCAGAGGGGGGCGAGACGGGGAGAGGAAGAGACAGTTTAATCGGATCATGACCTGAACCAGCGCCGCAGGGAAGACAGGGGGAGAGAAGAGGCCCGAGGAGATGGGCCTCCTCTCGAACAAGATTACAAGGGAGGAGCTTAAGCCTGGGGACCATATCTACTCCTGGCGCACCGCCTACCTCTACGCCCACCATGGTATGCTTTTCCAGTTTTCGTCCTTTTCTTGCCATTTTCCTGCTACCCTTTTGGAATTGCTTCGTGTTGCTTGAGCCTGGCGTGGGTATCTCATGACAAAGATGGTGGCTTGTTCCTTAAAAAGGATAAATGATGATTGTGGAATTCGTGTTCTTCCCTTTTGTAAAGAGTGTCTATTTTGTTTGCATATTTTATTTGATTACTGCTTGTTTTGTACGTGTGTTTTCTTTTCTTTTTCTGCTTGATCTTGAGAGGGTTTTCAACATTGCCTAGCAACAGGGCTCTTCCCGCTGTTGCATTGTCAAAATTTGACTTGTTTGTGGTTGTTGCATTGGGATCCTGATCAAAGATCTTTGCTTTCTTTGAAACTACTCAAGATTCTAATTTTGTAAGCATTTATTTGATCAAGTAGAGTGGGAAAAGTAGTTGTCAATGTACTTGGTCCCGGCACCATTTGATTGCTCTATTGTGTATAATGAAGTCTCATATTTGATTCAGGATTTTTTTTTTTGGTGCTTGGTAATCTGCGAAATATTTTCTTTTAACTCGCTATTGTAAGGATAGTGCCACTGGTATTTTGGTTTGCTTTTGGGGACCTTGCACATTGTATCCACTTATGCGACTGTGAAGGAGACATTTCGTAGTTTTGATGGCCTCTACCTGTACTGCATTCCAGTTTGATCGTTATTCTCTATCTTCTTTAGTTGTCTTCGTTTTCTTCTCTCTTTTTTCTATTGGTTTGGATACAAATGATTTTTTTTTCTGTAAAGATGAACAAATATTAAGAAACCATTTGAACTATATAATTTCGACAGGACAACTAAAAGTTTTGGAGAAGACATGCGGCCAAGACAACTAGGTGTGCTTAGGGTTTGTTTGGACCAGTAGAAAGTGAGGGAAAGGAATCTTTTGAAAATCACCCAGTTTCCACTATTTAGTGCAATGGGAAAGAGAGAATAGAGCAAAAATTGGGAGAAAGGGGGGGCGGGGTTGGCTTAAAAACTTTCCGCTCTTTAACCCATGGATTTTATGAGAAAATCTGCATATCAAAGACTTGTATCTTCAACATTGCTAGTCTCGACCTTACCGCCACTACTCTTGTTGTCGCCGCCACCGCTATTATTGGTACTACCACCATTACTGCTGTTATCGCTACCACCACCATCACACTACTGCCACCTTTACTACTACCTCCGCCACCATTGTAGCTGCCACAACCACTACCAACACAACCCATTACAGCCCCTATCGTCACCACCTCTGAAGCTCCCACCATCATCAACTCTATGCCACTGTTATCGCTGCCTCCACCACCACCATCGGAAGCAGTTCGGAGGTGGTATGGTGGCAGCAACATAGGGGTAGTTTTATTATTAAAAATACATATGAAACAATGTTATTTTTGTTGTTAGGGTGGATTCAAGTTTCAAATTTTCTATAACACTATTGGTGCAACCAAAAAGTGAAATTTGTTTAGGATCCTCCTAGTGTCTCTTTCACGGGGATTTACTTTCTCTTTATCTTTCTCCTTGTTTTCACCAATCTAAACATACCCTTATTATTTGCACAAGGAAACAAAAAATGGTGACAATAATATTAGGAGTAATTTCGACTATCTATCGGATAAGGATTCAAGTGATCTAGATCGTCTTTGCTACTGGATAGATATGATTGGTGTATGTGGTCAAATGCAAATGTCATTTCCCTAATTAGTTTATGTTGTTAGCCAAGTATGGAGGCATGATTTTGGTGTGTGGGCTGTATATGACATGTTTTGTGGCTTTTCTATTGATTGAATCAACATTTACATACTTGTACGTGCTTTTTGTTTTGGTTTAAAGATGGAAAGGATTCTATATTTCTTCGGGGCATTTAAAGCTAGAGTTTTAAGCCCTTATTTTCTTGCTCTAATTATAGATGAATTAACTGCACATATATAAGGTAGGATACCTTGGTGCTTGCTTTATGCGGATGAAGTAGTTTTAGTGGACAAGACTATAGTAAGGTTAAATGCTAAACTAGAATTGTGGAGAGAAGCTCTAGAATTAAAAAGTTTTAAAATAAGCAAGACGAAGACGAAAAATATGGAATTTAACTTTAAGGAAAGTAAAACTATGGGTACAACTTTAGTTGAAATAGATTGAGAAGAAGTGCCAAGATGAGCAATTCTGATATTTAGGCTTCATTATCCATAAAGAGGGAGACATCGATAGGGATGTTGTATATAGGATTAATGTGGGATGGGTAAAATGGAGAGCAACGTCAGTAGTATTGTGTGATAGGCGTGTCCCAAATGGGCTTAAAGGTAAGTTCTATTAAATAACTATTACACTGATGTAGATCGATATCTACATAAACAAAATTAAAGGAAAAGTAGAAGAAAAATAACTAAACAATGAAATAAAATAACTAAATTCTGATTTATGTAATCTGTTTATCAAAATAGGCATAGCCTCTACATATTTATAGATAATTAAGTCTCCTAATCCAAATGATATTATAACTCTTAATTGAAATAGACTTCTAACTAGAATGGGCCTCTAACATAAGCTTAAGCCCAATAGAATCCTAATTACTCTAAAATATAATCACTAACAAATAAATCCTAATTACTAAAGGTAGACCTGACCCCTTGGGCGGGTCATAACATTCCACCTCGCTTCCGCTCCACCTCGTCCTTGAGGTGGTCTTCAACTTGGGGCGATTGAGGAACAAAGACTCACAAGGGACTACAGAGGGCCCACCAAAGCTCTGCATAAATTTGGTAGTCTATCTTGATAATATGCACATTTCCATGAGGATCTCTTTCCAACAGTAACTGCACTTTAATTGCTTGAGGTTGAAGTTTTGTGTTCCAGAGTCCATAATTATAACCAAGTTCAGCACACGAGCATATTACATCGGCAATATATTCGGTAACACTTTTCAGGGTTTGCTTCTTGGCAGCTACCTCCTCACCAATAATAGAGATATTGGAATGTATATGTAAAACACATACAAATTTTAGGTGAGAAGCCGCACAACCCATGAGCCTAACAAAGGGATAATATTTGCCTACGGACCGGGCGTCAGTCATGACACTCCCTAGCAGTTCCGCATATATCTTGCAGGCTGTATCAGATCCAAAACATGCAGGGACTTCTTTGATTTTCAGATCACCATCAATTGTCTTTGGACATCCAATAACACAAGTCTTCATATTTTCCATGCGGAAATGTTCGGCAAGGAGACAAGCATTTGTATGCGAGTCATCTTCACAAATAACATGTCGAAACAAATCAAGTTTCACAGCATTCCCTTCGGCTTGCTTAAAATGTTCAAGAGTGTCTATTTTGTCCCTTCCACTGCAAACCATGGCAAAGTCTCCCAAATTCATAGGAGGATAGATCAATTCGATCCTCAGCTCCAATAATGTGAAGGCATTCAGGGGTAGAGATGGGCTGGTGCATGACGAAACTGCATAGAAAAACAATGGGAAGTCCATTGTCCAGAAGATTAGAGAAAACCGGATTAAAACAGGGACAAGAGTCCTGTTCGAAATAGGTAAAGAGTAGAGTCCGGGAGAAGAAAACTGTTGTGCACGATCTGCCGGATGAGAGCAGGAAGGAACCGGGCCGGAGTAGGGGTCTTCGGAAGGTGGAAGTTTGGCTTGAACCCGCACAGTGCCGTGCGCAGGCACGAAACATGGCAGTCTGGGAGTATGTTCGTTCGTTGGTGAAAAAACAGGAACATGTAAAGCCGTAAGGAAACAAGATGCCAACTTTTTCACAGAATACCAGAGACATGATGCTGTCCCGTGGATTGCCAGAACTGTGAAGGAAGCAAGAGTCCGGTGGATGACGGAAGAAGGGAATACGGCGGTTGAGTCCGGAACGAGATTGAAGTGGAAGGCGGAGTAGATTCCAAGTCCTTGCTGGAGCAGGAGTTGTCCGGACGATGTGAAGGAAAGATTATTTGGGCGAAATCACCGGAGTAAATCTGGCAGAGACGGCGGAAGATCTTGGGTCGGCTTCGTCTGCGGACAGTGGCTGGTGGAAATCCCTGCGTCCAGTGGAGACAATGGAGTCGCAGAAGAAGCTGTGGAGGTGGTGACCACCGGGCGAGGCTGGCAGGGAGGGTGTGGGGGATGGCATGGCGGGGCGAACAGGGAGAGATCGCAGGGAAAGATGAGGCTGTGGGCGGTGGATCTGGAGGTGGCTTGGCCTTGCCAGTCAAGCAAAGCTGATTCAGGGAGGAGGAAACACAGCCATGGAGCACGAAGCAGGTAGGGGCTAGGTCGGCGAAATGATTCATGGCCAGAGCAACAAGGCCGGCCGGGGAAGGAGACTGCAGAGCTGAAATCACAATCTTAGCACTGATCGCGGACTGGGTGATATGTGCGACTGTGGATAAAGCCATGGAAGAGAAGAGCCGAGCGGAAGGTGGGTCCTACCACATGGACGGATGGCGACTAAACGTGGAAGGTATCCCGGTGCTGGGCACAAGCAGCGGGCGGCAACGAGACGGCAGACGGAGCCAGTGGAGTCCGCATTAAGGCGGTCGGGCTGAAGGGTGCCAGATTTAGAATGGGAAGCTGTTGATTCGGCAATTGCACTTGGAGCGATTGAACGGCGTGGGTGAGTGCAGTAATAGCAATTTTCACATCGATAAGTTCCGAAATAGCCGTTTTTACATTGGTAAGATCCAAAAGCACTGTGTTGATTTGCGTTTCTAACTGCTGTGTGCGAACGTGAAGGCTAGCAAAGGAAGAATCATAGGCACTCATGGCGGATGAGGGTGGGAGGGAGGGCAACAACGGTCGAAACCGCTCCGATACCAATGATGTAGATCGATATCTACATAAACAAAATTAAAGGAAAAGTAGAAGAAAAATAACTGAACAATGAAATAAAATAACTAAATTTTGATTTATGTAATTTGTATATCAAAAGAGGCATAGCCTCTACATATTTATAGATAATTAAGTCTCCTAATCCTAATGATATTATAACTCTTAATTGAAATAGACTTCTAACTAGAATGGGCCTCTAACATAAGCCTAAGCTCAATAGAATCCTAATTACTCTAAAATATAATCACTAACAAATAAATCTTAATTACTAAAGGTAGACCTGACCCCTTGGGTGGGTCATAACATACACCTGCAATACTCGAGCATAATGCAATACTCTGTGGAGCATAATGTTGGGCAACAAATAAGTCATTTAGATAAATTGAATATAGTTAAAATGTAGATGCTAAGGTAGATGTGTAGAATAACTAGAAAAAATATGATTAAAAATAAGTATATACATGCAAACTTAGGAGTAACACCTTTAAGGAAGAACTTCAGGGAGTGTAAGTTACATTAGCTTAGGCATGTACAAAGAAGACTATTAAATGCTTCGATAAGAAGGTTATAAGGGTTTTATATAAATGATGCCAAAAAAGGGAGAGAGACACCTAAGAGAAGTTAGATAGAATTAATAAAGAATGATATGACTATGCTATTTTTTACGAAAGAATTGGCACAAAATATGCTAGAATTGAGGCATAAGATCCATGTCACTACCCTAAATTGTTAGAAAAATGCGCTATTTGATCATGATTATGATTTAAATTAAGCTAGAGCATTTCTCCTCATCTTCTTGTTGCATACTACAATGTTGGGTTGTTAATGCACAATAACAGGGTTCTCATCTCCTCAAAGCATGATTTGTGTTTAGTTGCGAAGCCATTTGAAGCTACATGATTTTGTTGGTGAAGAAGAAATTTGTGCGCCAGATTTCTATGTTTATTGCTTGAAGGAAAATTTAGAGCGTAGATATTTTTTTGTGGAAAAGTGTATGCAGTTGGATGACTGTATGTATAATCATTTATTCAAAGTTGACTTTCTTAATAGTAATTGGAGATTGTTGGATTTTGGAATAAGATGTAAATGATATTCATGACTAATTGTTTGTAAAATTTCAGGAATATATGCTGGAGATGACAAGGTCATTCATTTTACAAGAGGAGCTGGTCAGGAGGTGGGGACAGGCACAATCCTAGATCGTTTCCTCTTCTGCTCACCTTCCTCTCCGACGGGCGCACGATGTCAGAAATGTGGTGATCAGTCAATGCTTACTGGAGTCATTGAGTCCTGCCTAGATTGTTTCCTTTCTGGAGGCAATCTTCATCTCTTCCAATATGATGTTACTGCAGCTCATTTTGTAGCTCAAGCACGAGGTGGAACATGTACTCTTGCCGCTCCTGATCCACCAGATTGTGTTCTTCACCGGGCAAAGTACCTCCTTGAAAATGGCTTTGGGCTCTACCACATTTTTAAAAACAATTGTGAGGACTTTGCTATCTACTGTAAGACAGGCCTCCTGGTGGTAACAAGCATCAGCGTAGGGCGGAGCGGACAAGCGACATCCTTCCTTGCTGCTGCTACGGCTATCGTTTCATCACCGCTTCGTTTTATGACCACAAGCTTTGCAGGGCTGAGTGCTGTTGCTGGAACTGTCTACTGTCTTAGCCGCCTTGTCTCTGATATTGGACTGCGCCGAGATGTTAAGAAAATTTCGGTGGAGAATTTGATTGCAGAGAGTCAAGCGGAGTCTGTTCCTCTCATGGAACAAAGTCAAATCAACAATTAATTGACACAACAAACAGTACACACAAACTGGATGGTGTGATTTAAAGTTCACTTTATTATGTAGGTGGAGTCTGCAAATGGTGTTGATTTTGGTTTGCAATATGCTCAAAGAAATGGAAATGCTTCTTTTCATATCAAATTTTTGCAAAGCTCATATTCCAGCAATATGGGTCTTTGAAAGGGATTTTATACCATATTTGATTCTTATTAGAATCAAATGATAATACAAAATCCATGCAAAGAAACATAGTGACAATTTTTTACTCCCAATAACCTTCCTAATGCAACCCTATGAAAAGAGGACAATGAGATGAAGGTTCAACATCATTTTTGTCACATTTCTTTCTAATGATGTGCATTGACTTCATGAGAAGATAACTGTACATTGAAATTGGCAATAAAGTTATGTAAATAATTTTAAAAAAAACGTTTCAGGATTATTTCAAGCATATCAAAATTATATTAATGAAAGAGCTCTCATTTAGCCTGCATATAGTTAGGAAAAATCTTTAATTAATCAGCACGCACTGATGATTCAACTGATGTAATGCAGGTATGCTCTTATATATGTGGTTGCCATGTTTCATCCTCTATGTAAATCACTCGGCCATTCTCTAGTTGACCCCTTGAAATGACTCAACTCTTTGATATGCTACTGATGCTCTTTGGTTGGGGAGGGACCCATGCCTGAAATCTAAGTGATAAAGTACAAGTTTTATATGCATTTCATATGTGTATTATGCGTTTTATATGTGCATTGTGTAAAATGCATATTGCACTTTAATGTTGGATGGGTGGGTACATGGGAAAAGGAGGCTATAATTAAATTTATTCGCCTCTTGTCTCAAAGGTACAATTTTTTAAAAATCTTTATGTACAATTAGAAAGGTGAAAAGTGCAAGGTTGATTGAAATTTTATCAAATCTGGAATTGAAGAGGTAGGAGCTCAAAATGTGATTCAAGTTGTATCAAACAATGCTTTTAACTATATTGCAGCCATAAGAATCATTGAAGAGAAGTATCCAAACATATTCAAGACCTCTTGTGCCACACATTGCTTGCATCTTAAGGCTCATTTTTCTCATAATTCAATTAGTGGAAATAATTTTTTTCAAACTTTTTTGTCAATTATGCAACAAAATTATGTTGGGGATGATCCACTCATTTTCAAATATACACTTATCCAAACCAACATAATATATATGACAAGGTTAAATCATACGACAAACATATAGGGTCTCACTTGAGTACATGTCATGGATCCGTAATATACACAACCAGAAGTAATTGGCACTCACGTGCCTAGGTTCAACTACACACATTACTAAAAATTTGCTAATAAAGATTAGAAATCCTAAATCAGTTATAAGTGAGCCAATCGTCCTTTCCAAGCACAACAATACCAACTTGGCTACTCCTTTGGCGAATTTGCATCACGAGGATACTGAGTATATGGATATTGTAAGAACATATGAGTTATATGTCAAGGTTATTGGCTGACTTCTTTGTCAAAATTATGTCTAGAAACCTTGTGTATATATTGAGTCTTAGAATCTAATGAGAGGTTATTGTAGTTGAGTCAGTTTTAGAATTGATAGACTTGAAAAATACGAGTAGATGTGTTCTTATAGATCAAAACAGAAGACTAAATAATGTTAAAGGTTTTTTAAGCTTATTTAAATCACATTTGCATACCAAAATCACTTAAAGAAATTTCATAAGTAATTTAAAGGGTTTCCAAAGGTTTAAGGCAAAAAGGGCCAACTGTCAAATTTAAGTCAAAATGATATATCACTGGATATAAAGGAGAAGAGAACCATCGATTGCTGATGAACAATTGCATGGAATCAATAAATCGATCAATTTCCATTACAAACAAACAATTAGGCGATCTAAACGAGGTTGGTGGTTTGCTTGTGTCAAAGTAATGTCTTGCTTACTAATACATTGATTTGGTTCATTTGGAACTACCGTGGTTTTTTACCCATGTTAGGATTTTCTATGTTAAATTGTTGTGTTCATGTGCGGATTTGAATGATTGATACAACGTGAGTGAGGTTTGATATAATACATGTTTGATTCGGATACACATAAAAAATTATGCTCAAAGAGACCATATCTCGTAGTCTTTATCTTCAATAGATAATTGGACTAGAGGCAATATGGTGATCCGCTAAGTTAAGTAGATGAATATTAAACTCACAAATCTACCCATTGTGATAGCTAAACAAGTACTATGTAATAACATAACATTCATAATATATAACATTATCACATGGTAACATAGTATTATAATCAAGAAAACTTCAATGATATATATCAACATGAATAGCTACAAGACAATTGAGCATAATTCTAATCAAATGCTTCAATCACCGATTCAATCCGAAACATGACTACACTCGTGAGTTGCTTACACCTTAAGTATAAGTCATAAAAGTTTGCTATGACATTGCAGCTACGTCTACGAGTCCTTATTGCTCACTAAGTCCATTAACTACTCAGCATCCGACCTCAATTCGTTGGAAGCTTGCCCGCTCCATCCACGCCATGAAGCTAAGACCTACAAGGGCTCATAAACATGAGTGGTTGAATATCTCAACTACTATGATCGTCAAAACCTTCTATATTGTATTGTACGATACCAGACATATTTTACTACTCTAGTCCGTTCAAACCTAACTATTAGGCCAAGGGAGCGACTCTACATAACTCCCTTCCTTGGGGAGCCACATGACCATGATCTTGTTTCATATCAAACCCTTATGTTCTATGTGGCTAAATGACTTACTTGAGGAGTCGACATGAGACTAGGAATCTCATACCATATGTGTAACACCCATAGTTTTCAAAAGGAATTTTTGAACATTTTAAATTATAATATCGTAGAGTAAATTACTTAAGGAAATAGTAATGATGATAAGTATTAAGGTAAAGAAATTATGATTTATTTTGAAGGTTAAAATCGCATATGTGAACCACCGACATGTCAATGAACTCACTAGTGAAACAGTGTTCTCGCTGTCATCGATGTTTGACGTGTCAATGAATCTACCGATGAAACAATAAATCCTCTATCGGTGATATTTGACATATTGATGAACCTGTTAATGAAGCCGTAATCTTCCTATCAGTAGGGATCTACCCGTCAGAGATGCTGGAACCAACTTACCAATGGTTGCAAAACTACAATTAAAGATATTTCAAGTGGTTTCTAGAGTTGGTTACTCACCAAAATTCGGTTTTCATTTTCTATTTCATTCATTTTTTTTTTCATTTTTCTTGATAATAAGAGGATGGGAGCTTCACACTAGCCTAAGCCGACCTAAGTAGGTAATCCTTCCCGATCATCTTTACAAGGACAATTTCATATGGACAAAAGATATTGAAGTCAATAAACTTGCAAACTTTGAATTCTAAATATGAATCTTCATAGCGGTGTTTCTATTATTTTGTTCAGGGCTTCCCTGAAGCCTATTGGGTTTAAAACTAATCTTAGGGGTACACCTTGATGTTATAAACCCGAGGTAATTTTCTTGCCATTTAACGGGTCATAAACCCCTTGAACCGAACCCAATTTAATTAATAGTTTTACGTTAACCTTAGGGGTAAAATAGTCAATTATATATTTATTGGGATTTTTCTCTAGTTGTTCATTGGTCTATAATTAGGTTACACAAACCCCCATCCCTGAGATTTTTCTTAATTTTTAAACTCACTCATAAGCCCCTGAACTGGAGCCCCTAAATCGAGCGATTGAAAATTTTCTATCATTCAACTCATAAGGTTAAATTGGTCAGTTTAAAGCCTTGGGGATTTTTCTCCAATCTGAAATTTTATCAAGGCACTCGGCATACTCTCATGGTCATTTGTAATTTTTTTCAATTTTTTTCCACATCAACCTACTAAACTAGACCCAGTTCAGTGAGGTTTTTTTTATTTTTTAACTAGACCGGACCAAATCCCCAACCCGGTTGACGATGATCAGTATTACGAGTCATCTATGTAAGATCTCTAAACTTAAACCTGCTTATTTTATTCTAATTGCTATTGTGTAGTTTAATGTTAATTCTGATTGGTTTTGACTATTTTTGAAATTAAAGGAGTTAACAAAGGTTTTAACCAAAATTTTTTTTCACATGTATGGTTTTTAAGTTAATTTAAGTTATTGGGAATTTTTTGAAATTTTTAATATTTTTCCCAAAAAGTTAGGAGGCGGGACCCATTGTGAGCCCCACATACAAAATTTAAATTCTTAGCCCTAAATGACCCTTACATCAACCTAAGACAAAAAAAAAATTTCAAAATTTTTAGACATTAATTTGGGTTTAAATAAGCAAGTTTATCCATTTTTAATAGTAAATCTTATTTGTACCCCACTAATTAATTAGGTTTACCCCACCCTCTACTATAAAAGGAAAAGCTCAGCCACTTTCTCAATTGAGAAAGGGCTAAGACCTAGAGCTTAGGAGCCTAATCCCTATTTTCAAATCATTTCCTTTGCTTTGGAATAATCTCAATTTTCACTCAAAAACTACTAATTTGGGTTTCTATTTCAAAACCTAATAATGAGAATTTCGTTTCTAAGCTTCTTGAACCTTAGATCTACATGTTCTTAAAGGATTTAGATGTTTTAAATTGGATTTATGAAGGTATTAATAAAAACCATATGTTTGGTAGGTTTTGAAGGTGTTTGAAGAGTCTTTTCGAGTCAAGAAGTTGCTGGAAGGTAAGTGTTTTGGTCCTAAATATAGTTGTGATTTTAGATTCGAGTTTTGGATAGAGTTTGAAATGGGTTCCATGGTTGTGAGCTTTAATGGTGATTTGAGAAAGGTTTAATCTTTGATAAAATTTCTTAGGGTTTTTGTTTAGTAATGCCTAGATTTGATGTTTATTAAGCATAGATTTGATTATGATGATGTTTGGGAGTAGAATTTGGTAGTTTAAGTTGTTCATGAGAAGTTTCGGTTTGGATTTCGAAGTGGGGAAGATGAACTAGGAATTGATGTTATGGTGATTGAACAATCATGCAGGCCAATCAAACGGCCAACCATTCGAACAGCCCTGCAGGGCGTTCGAACGCCCACATGGCAGAATGGTGGACTTTGCCAATTTGTCCATTTTTTTAATTTTTACTATTAAATATTATTTCTTATGTTAATATTGAGTAATTTGAGCTAGAATGAGCTACTAGAAGGGTGTGATATTGATATTGGAAATTATGAAGAATATTGAAGTATTGTGTGAAATTGCATGTTGTTGGCTATACTTGTTTGGATTGCTTATCTTGAATCTATAATTGAATGATTCTTTATATTTTAAGCATGATTCCAGCAAGATTATAGCATGAGAATGAAATGGTATGTCTTCATATAATGTGATTAAATTATGGGTGAATGATGGTGCGACGTCTAGATTCAAGTGTGGTGTGAATATGCTTACATAGGTTTTGCATAGGGTTACACTTGACTTGGTTGATGGTTTTCAATGGCTTTTCACTCATGATTTCAGTAAGGAAACATGATTAGATGTTAATGAGCATGTGTGTGGTATAATGATGAGTTATTTATAAGGCATGTCCATACGCTTAGAATTAAATATTTCTACCATGCACACATACATGTGGGGGATGATTATGATAATGCTTGGTATTATGATTATGAATAATACATGAGGGGCTGATGGGAGCATGTGTCATGAATTATGTTTCATGTATTCTTTGCCCATGTATGTACCATGTTGCATGCATCATGAAATGGATTACCGATTGAGACTTTATCGAGATTAGTCGTGATTAATAAGTTAGATGCAATGATGTGAGGTTGCTTGCCGAATTAATCGATCGTTGGCTTATTGGAAATTGGTTGGTCCGAAAGGATATGTGTCACACCCCGACACCGCCCGACCCGAGCCGAACCTGGTCCAAGGGCTGGTCAAGCGCATAGGGCGACGGAATTTAAAGCGATTAATGGATAGCAGAAGACTTAGCCCCTCCTACGGGTGGTTTAACTAGCGAAGTTACGCACTACTTTGAGCAAGAGTAATAAGGATAAATAGGATAAAAATAAATGACATAATCATCCTCATCACACACGAAACCCATATAAACATCTCTGAAGCCCACACATGGCTCAAAGTCTAAAAAGGTCAGAAGCATCTAATAACAGCAAGATGCTAGTAACAGACATGATCCACCATATGGAGTTCTCAAGATCTAAAAAGATGAAAATCAAAAGTAAAATGCCATCAGGACATGACGGAAACTAATCACATGAGTACTTATATCGCCCCTCGTATAATGTATCCTGCACGTATGCACATCATGTCGTGCAACCCCAAAATAAAACACAAAATGGGGTGAGTACAAAACTCAATAATGGTTTGGATACGGCGACAATAATCAGAAAACCATCACAACATAGCAATATAGCAATTCATATTCAAAATTGACATGATATACCATTTTCTGATCATTCCCTTGCTAAACCCCTATTTATCTATAAACATAAGAGCTATCATGCATATAACACACATAACAAAGTCAAGGCATAAATGATCAAATTATCACCTAACAACCATCCTGCATAGGTAATAGTTCACATCTAATCAAATCAAGCATAATAACAACATAAACTGCATGAGAAGTGTCTTTCACACACTTTCTGATCATGCAACCATATCACATAAACCTGCATAATAGTGTCTCATTCACACGATTTTGGATTCATATCATATCAACCTGCATAATAGTGTCTCAATCACATGATTCAGATCATGCATTCATATCAAATAAACCTGCATAATAGTATCTCAATCACACAATTCTGATCATGCATTTTTATCACATCCCCATTCACACTGCACGACAAACATGTCAAACACATGATACACAATCATGTATAATAAGTCCTAATCACATGTGTCAAATTATCCCTACACAATCCTAGGCATAACCTTCATAATACACATGCATCATCACAAATGGTTAATGCCTCCATCAAGGAGTAAATACGAGCATTTCCACACAGGCGGGACACAGTCAAGGCCACAATTTCACACAAGAAATATAAAATGTCGAGGTAGTCAGCCCCTAAGTCTACTTGCCTAGGAAGATCCTAGTCAAGGATGTCTGATTCTCACACAGAGAACCTAGAGCAGGTGTGTTCACCTAGGGACATCTCTTGCAGTGCAGGAGAGCCCGAATTCCCACACAGGGAACCTTAAAACACATGGTAGCCGATGCACGAAGTGTACCACTCTGGATTCTTAGGGTCTAGATGACAATCTCAATAATCTCATCCGCAAGACAAGTACACAACTTGTCCTCACATAACTCAATTTGACTTGACTCAACCCTGGGAGTATACATGTTCCACATAGGAACTCAAATCGAAATCATGTCCTTTCGGACCAACCAAGTTCCGATTAAGTCAACGATCGATTAATCTGGCACGCAATCTCACATCATTACATATAATCGATCAATTCCAGCTAAACATCAGTAAAATCTCATTTATGAAGTCTGTTCCATGATGCATGATATCATGATACATCCGTGAGCAAGATCTACGTGAATTCCAACACATGGAATGTGCTCCTATTAGTCCCTTCATGCATCATAATCGAATCAAAATTAATTACGATTTCATAGTAGATTCCCCATATGTATGTGTTCATGCATATCCTAAGCACATGACCAATGCTTTGACATAAACTCATAAATATACACATGCTTTAACACTATTCCAGTAGCTTAATTCCAACATAAAACACTTCCCATAACTAGTAGAATCATCAAATAGAGTAAAATCACTGAAGTGAGCATCAAAATAAAAAATGGCAGAATTGTCGTGTATCCGATCGATCGGCCTGACAGGCCGTTCAAATGGCCCGATCGATCACCAGCACGTAGTTCGAGCCTTCTTCTTCCTTTCGAAATTCAAAACTAAAACACCATTGAAGAACCTTAAAACCTTAATCCCAAGCCTCATACACCATCAAAATTCCATCAAACATTCCAGAAAGCTAATTAAACCCATTCCAAAGTAAAACCCTAATAAATCAAGGTAAGAAATTAACATTTTAGAAATCTACCATTCCAAAGTAAAACCATAAAAATCGAGAATTTTACCACAATAAGGCTGAGATTTGAAAACCCATTACCTCTCCACTTGATTTGAGTCTCAATCACCTCCGAAACCTTCCAAAAGCATAATTTTTATATTAATACATATTTAAACTCGATTTAACCTTAAATATCATAAAGTAAACCTTAGATCTAGAGCTTTGGAAGCATAAAAATGAATTTTTGAAGGTTGGGGATTGGAAAAGAGGAGTAAAATAATGATTAAATGGTTTGAAATCGGATTGAATCAATGGAGGAAGATAGATTAAGAGAGGATTAGGAAAAACCCTAATGATTAAGCATGGATTAGGGAAGAACATACTTCTAATCACTTTCTCTTTGGACCTAATTGGAGATTAGGCTCAAAACACCCTTACACAGCCTATTCCCAATTTGGAAATGGCTTAGCCCCATTCCTTTTATATAAAGAAATGGGGTAAACCTAACTAACATTTGGGGTATAAATATAATTTTTAACTAAAAGTATGTATTTTGGCCATTTAATCCCTAATTAAGACTGAAAAAATTCTAAAATTTTTTGTAATGACTTCCTTTGATGTCTAGAACATTTTTAACAAAAAACCCTAAATTCACCAATGGGGCCCACAAGGGGTCCTGCCAAACCCTAATTTTTAGAAATTTTGAAAAAAAAAATCTAAAAATTCCCAAAAATTCAGATTTGACCCAATTTCACTTAAAACTCATAAATATGAAGTTAATTTTGATTAAAACATTTAGAAACCCTATTTATTTTCAAAAATCAGCGAATTTAATAAGAAAATGCTTAAACCACACCATAACCGTTAAATAATAAATAAAATTAAATGTAGAACTGTTTAAGATGAGAGTCCTTACAACATGATTTTGATTTGAGTTCCTGTGGAAGATGGATACTCCCCGGGTTGAGTCGATCTGAGTTGATGTTGAGTTGAGTTGAATGGAGACGAGTTGTGTACTCGTCTTGCAGATTGAGATTTCTTGAGATTGTCATATAGACCTTGAGAATCCAGAGTGGTACGCCTTCATGCACTGGCTACCACGTGTTCTAGTTTTCCTATGTGGAAATTCAGACTCTTCCCGCCGTATGAGATGTCCAGGGCGAACACACTATTCTAGGTTCTCTATGTGAGATTCGGACTTCACTTCGTGGACTATCCAGGGTGAGCAGAGGGGCTAACTACCCCAAACACTCTAGATTTTCTTCGTGGAAATTCAAACTATGTCCATAACGGGCCAACACCCTAGGTTCCCTGTGTGGGATTTAGACCCTTCTTCGTGGATTGTCCAAAGTGGGTGATATGATTGTATTTCTCTCCAAGATGGAGACATTCACCATCGGTTGATGATGCATGTGTATGAGATAATATTATGCCCGTGTTCACAGGTTGTGTAGGGATAATTGAGATTATGTAATACATGTGAATATGATTTATTATGCATGATTTAGTATCGTGTGATTGAAACATTTATCATGCAAGGGTGAATGATCTATGGATGAATGATATGAATATGCATTATGTGATTACGTGTTGGAGACATGTGTTATGCAAGTTGAATGTTATGAAGGAGAATTGTTTAGTATGAATGATCTGAATGTGTGTTAGAAACACTGCTCATGCATGTTATATATGATGCTTATGCATGATGTGATTGAGTGAGAATCACTTATTATGCAAGATGGATATGCCATAATATGATTATTCATGACATGATTAGTATATATGAGATACTTGTATGTAGGATGATTACTTATGGTTAAATAGGGGTATGGTAAGGGAATTCATCAGGTGAAATGTGGATCTGAATTACCATGTTGATGTGCCATGGTTATTTTTCTGATTATCATTACCGTATTTCAAACCTTATTAAGTTTTACTCACCTCTCTTTCTTTGTTTTGTTTTGGGGTTGCATAGTGCGACATGCAGTTGATCAGGATTCCCTGTATGAGGGACGAGCGGGATATGTGTGGGAGTAGGCGTGGATGCCTTAGTACCTTATGTTGTCTTTTTATTTTATGCTATCATGCTTATAGAACACCTTGTATGGATGCTTTTAGACTTGTCTAAGATTTTCTAATTACGAGTCATGTGTTGCCTCAGGATGTTATGTATGTGGGTTGAGAGTGAGGATTCATTTCAGAGATATTATCCTCTTTTATTTTTACTTTATTTCTTTTGCACAAAGGACTAAAGGAGTGTGACTCCGTGTTTGTGTTAATCACCCATTAGAAGGGTTAAAGACTTCTGCAAAGCAACTTAGTTGTCCCCTTGTGCTTCACCGGCCCCTGGACAGGGTTCGGCTCGGGTCGGGCAAGCCCGGGGCGTGACAATCTACCTCACGGCCGGCCACATCACCTCTGGTGGCACCGCTGCTGACCGTAATGGCTGGACGAGGGTTGGGGAAAATTGAATCGCCGCCTGGCGGTGATTTTGATGATCCTGGCCTTGCCGCCGACCGGTGGCCGTTCGGGGATTAAAAACACAATTCTTTTCCCTACAACTAACCACGGTGCCTACCGGCCACCCGTCATGGCCTAGTGAGGGACCGGCTCAACCAGACCGTCGTTGCACGGTGAGTCCGGGAGCCCAGGTCCCGTCGACGGCCAGAGAAACAGCTCCCCCGTGTCTCTTCTATTATTTTTTTTCTTTGTGTCGGCCTGACGACCTGCTTGGTGGCGGCCATGTGCCAGAGCCTGGCGCTCTGCTCCTCCAGACATAGGTAGTGGTGGTAGAGGGAGTCTTGTGTTAAAGGACCGGCCGGGCGGTAGCCTCCCGATAGCCGTTCGACTATTTTTTTGAAAAAAATTACAGTATAACAAGACTGTTTAACCAAATTACATAAATAGTGATGCAGAAATCACTGCTCATGTAAATTACAAAAATAGAGATTGCAAAAATCAATATTAATGTAATTTACAATCAAATTTACCCAACAAAATCTCCACTAATCTTGGATCGAAGACTAAGACAATGATCCCTTAATTGTCGATTTGCCGTCGATCCACCACCATTGGAGTCTTCGTCGTCCACCCCCTTCTCCCTCCTTTAAGGGTTAAAGAGCTCCCCTAATTATGCCCTAAGAATCCCTTTTATAAGTATGGGGATTAGGGTTCCTAATCTCCTTAAAAGTTGGGCCAAACTTCCTCACTTAGGCAACCTAATTAGGCTTCAAAAAATTTATTTCGTCACTTTAATTAACCGGGCCCATAAAACGACTTAAACCACCCAAATACACGTTTAAATTAGGTAAATAGACCCTGTACGATATGTTCAACTTCGAATAGTCGTATCTCCCTCATCTAAACTTTGATTTGTGTGTTCTTGGTGGCATTTCAAAGCCCTTTCTATCTACTTTCTTACCACATTAGTCTCAGCAAGAAATTATATCTATTAAGGAATTTATTCTACCATGAAGTTCAAAGGGTCAAACAACCTATTTTCCATGTGTTTAATTTTCGAAACCTTGGAAATTTTGGGATATTACATAAGAACTACATGGACTGTGGACTTTATCTTATTATTTGTGGTGTGATGATGGGAACCACTGGCCGAATCCCAAAAGCCCATTAATAAAATTGACAGAAAGGCCCTTGTTAATTTTGTCTATTCTTTTTTTATGGTTTGATAATTATTTACACTTATCTTGTTATATTAGATGATGATATGCACAAACTAAGTTCCCACACCCATTGGGATGACTTAGAAGTGGCCAAAGCATTCTAAGTTATTGTCAACATGTGAATCATATAAAAATGCTACTATGGGGTACATAGATTCACATAAATAATCATGTGATGTCATCAAATTTTAATTATGTGACAATGAGTATCATTCGGCCCCATAGGGAGGTGGTAGTTATAGTCATTTGATTAGGATAGGGTGGAAGGTTATATATTGTCACATGGTTGAATCCCTAGGCCTAAAGGTATGAGATTTTCCTGTTATATATCACGTATAACCCACTAGCCTTATTATAAAACAAAATGACCATTTGTTTATATACAGTTTTAGTAATTTTGGTACAGAATGCAACCTTTGCCTAAAGGGAGGTTCAAAATTTTACTAGTTAATTTTAGCATTGGCTATTTCATATTAAAGTTTGTTTCTTGCCCTATTAATTGTATGTATGTATTTCTTCTTTTATTGCAGTTTATCCATCTTTTATTTCTAACCCTAATCAACACCTTTAATTATTGTCAGGGTGTAATTTTTGAATTTGAAGGAAAATATACTTTAGTATTAGGGTGCATGGACTTGGATCTAGTATTTCGTATAGATGTACCCACTACCCTTACGGATAAAAGTACGCCAAGTGAAGTAACATTATTTGAAAAGTGGGAGCGATCTAATCGCTTAAGTATGATGCTCATGATGTCTCACATAAATAAAAGCATTAAGGGATACATCCTAGAATGCGCTACAATGTCAGAACTTTTGGAAGCTATTGAAACTCAATTGAGGACTTTTGATAAAGCCTTGCCAAGTACCTTAATGTCCCAATTGTCATCCATGAGGCTAACAGATAACAAAGGGGTGCGAAAGCATATCATGCAGATATGTGATATTGCTAATCAGTTGAAATGTATGAAAATCAAGATTGACAACACCTTTTTGGTCCACTTTATCCTAAACTTCTTACATTCACAATATGGGACATTTAAGATTTCTTACAACACATATAATACTCAATGGTCAATCATGAACCCTTTTGAGTATGTGTGTCTAGGAAGAAGGGAGACTTAAGCAAGAGAAGTTAAAAATTTCCCATCTAGTTTCTCATAAAGGACAAAAAAAGGGAATCATGGTGCTTCAAAGAAGAAAGCTATTAAAGGTGTGCAAATGAAATCTACTGGCATCACTAAGAAAACCAAATGCTTTTTTCGTAAGAAGAAAGGTCACATAAAGAAATATTGCCCTAAATATCAAAAGTGGCTTGCCAAGAAAGGAGGTAAATTTATGAATTTTGTGTGTTATGAGTCTAATTATGTTGATTGTCATAGTAATAACACATGGTGGATCAATTCTGGTTCTACAATTTATGTTTCTACTATCATGCAGGGGTTTCTCAATCTAAGGAAACTGTTCGATGAGGAGCACAACATCTATTCAAACAATAAGATGTGATCAAAGGTTGAAGGTGTGGGAACATATCGACTTTTTCTTCATACATAATATACCTTAGATTTAGAGAGAACTTTTTATATTCTAAGTTTTTCAAAGAATTTGGTTTCCGTGTCAAGACTAGTGCCTTATGGCTTTAATTTTTAGTTTATGAATTCATCATTTCTGATTATTAAAGATTCGATTACTATTGGTTTTGGTTCCTTGATAGATGTGTTATATTGTATCTCCATGCATGTTTCCTTTTAACAATCTATGATGTATATGCAAGGTAGTGTTATTAAAAAGAATTCCTCTATGTTATGACACAGGTGGTTAGGGCATATCTCTATTTACCACTTAAAGATATTAGTAAGAGAATGAGTCTTAAAAACTCTAGATTTTATTAATTTTGAGATATGTATAGATTACATAAAGGGAAAGCCGACTAATAAATCTTCTAAGAGTGCTAAGAGGCATGATGAGAAATTAGAAATCACACACAATGATATTTGTAGACCATTTAGTACACCATGTCTAAATGGTGAAAGGTTTTTTATTTATAGATAATCATTCCCGATACATGTATCTTTATCTCTTAAAAAAAATGCTGCAACATTTGATACTTTCAAGACTTATAAGGCAGAGGTAGAGAAACAATTTGGCACGAGTATCAAAATTGTTCGATCAACTAGGGAAGGGGAACATTATGGTACGTACATAGAAAGTGGACAAAAACCTGATCCATTTGCATAGTTTCAGAAGGAACATGGTATTATTCCACAATATATAGTACCGAGTACACTATAATAAAATGATGTAGCTGAAAGAAGAAACTACACTTTAATGAATATGGTGAGGAGCATGATTTGTAATTCCTATTTTCCTCTCAATATGTGGAATGAAGTCTTAAAGATAGGTCTATGTACATTTTAAATTGAGTTCCATATAAAGTCGTTCCTAAAACACCATTTGAGCTATGGAATGGATGAAAACCAAGTTTAGATCATGCACACATTTGGTGTTCTCCTATTGAGGTTTGGGTCTACAATCCACTTAAAAAGAAGTTTGACCCTAGGACTATCAATGGTTTTTTCATTGGCTATGTAGATAGGTCTAAGGGTTATAGGTTCTCCTATTGGAATGCACAATTTCTTGAAAATGATAACCTGAGTGGGAGTATTTTCCAAAAGCACATTGCGTTTGAGGAAGTATGGCTTCCAATTTTTATACCCACATCCGGTGGAAGATCACATGTTATATTATGTATGGTGATTCTAGATAATCCTATCATTCTGCCACCATCCCCTCATGAACAAGTTGTTAAAGTGCTTATTGTATAGGTACCTCCACCTGTGGATGAAATAGGACTTCGACGGTCCTTAAGAATAAAGAAACTTGGACTCCCTTCTGACAATGTTGTATACCTCTAGGAATCCAACAAAAATAATAAACTAATTCAAGATCCTATTACTTTTTTATAGGCCATAAATGTATATAACTCCAGCAAGTGGTATAATGACATGTAGGATGAGATAAAATCTATGGCTAATAATCAAGTCTAGGATCTCATAGAGTTACCACAAGCCGCCAAGACTCTTGGCTGCAAATGAGTCTATAAAACTAAATTAGATCCATTTGGTAACATTAGCATATATAAGGCAAGACTTATTGCTCAATGTTTTCTTCATAACGTTGGTGTCAACCACAATGAAACTTTCTCTCTAGTTTCTACGAATGATTCATTAAGAGTTTTTTGGCCCTTATAGCTCATTTTGACCAAGAGTTACATCAAATGGATGTGAAGATGCTATTTTTTAATGGGGATCTTGAGGAGGAGGTGCACATGAATCAACTTGAATGATTTATTTCAGGTAACAAAAGTCATCTGGTTTGTAAACTCAAGAAGTTAATATACGGACTAAAATAAGCCTCCCGACAGTGGTATTTGAAGTTCAATAATATTATTACTTCATTTGGTTTTAAGGAGAATATTGTTGATCAATGCATATACCTTAAGGTTAGTGGGAGTCATTACACATTTTTGGTCTTCTATGTTGATGACATTCTACTTGCAAACAGTGTTTTAGGGATATTGCACGAGTCTAAACAATTTCTTTCTCAAAACTTTGACATAAAAGATTTTGGAGAGGCATTATGTGTCATAGGGATTGAGAGCTATCATGATAGATCCAGAAGGATCCTTGGGTTGTCTCAACATACTTATATCAATAAAGTTCTGAAAAGAATTAACATGGAAAACTTCCTGCCTAGTGCAGCTCTTATTGTGAAGGGTGACAAATTTAGCTTATTCCAGCGTTTAAAGAATTCTTTGGAGTTGAAAAGCATAAAAGAAATTCCCTACGCATCAGTTGTTGGTATTATGATGTACTTGGAGGTCAGCACAAGACCAGACGTTGCTTTTGTTATGGGAATGTTGGGTAGATACCATAAAAATCCAGGGTTGGATCATTTGAAAGCTGTAAAGAAGGTTATGAGGTACTATAATGAACAAATGATTACATGCTTACATATAGACATTTTGATCATTTGGAGCTAGTCAGGTACATTTATATAGACTTTGTTGGTTGTGTTGACTTGAGAATTTTGACATCGGGTTACATTTTCCTTCTGGCAGGTAGAGTTGTCTCTTGGAAAAGTATCAAGCAAACCCTTACAGCTTCCTCGACTATGTAGGCAGAGTTTGTTGCTTGTTATGAGGGCACATCACATACTACTCGGCTAATTAACTTTATCACAGTGCTTACTATTATGGATTATTTATATAATTAGGTCCTTAAAGATGTTTTGTGATAATAGTGCTACTATGTTTTTTATGAAGAACAATAAGAGTGGCAGTCAGAATTAGCACGTCGACATCAAGTATCTTTTTGTTCGGAATCGTGTTAAAGACAACAATTGTTATTGAGTATATAAGTATAAAGCTAATGGTTACTGATCTAATGACTAAGGGCTTACCACCTTCTCTATATAAGAGTCATGTGGATCGTATCGGCTTATTAGCTCATTGTGCATTTGATTTAGCTTATATATTTATGGACTTTTTTTATTTAACATAGCAGTTAAATTTTTTTTTCTCATGTTGTCTCTTTTTTTGTGCACTTAAGTATGAGATTATTTTTGGACAATGAGTGGGAGCATGCCTTCACTCATATTTATTTATTTTTGCTACATAGAACTCAAACGGAGTGGATTAGTTGCATTGTGATATGTAGAAGAGAATGTTCTCATATGAGGATATAATTGCCCTAATTCATGCAATTATGACATTTTGTAAAAGTGTGCAGATACCACTTACAGTTTGAAGGGTATTATTTTTTTAAAAACAATATGTGCATACGAAGATTATTTTAAATTTTCCCATTAACCACTTTGTCATTATTTTAAATAAAATATTTTTTTAAAATTTATTTAATTGAGCCAAGTAGGAGATTTTATTTCTATGACTTAATTAAGAAGTTATGCCAAGTGGGAGAATGTTGGGCTTGTTTTAAATTAAAATAAAATGTAGCCCAACTGTCTCAATTGACACATATTTTGGGCTTTCAAAACTGTCTAGGTAATGGGCATGAGTCATGATACCCATTAAGCTATGGTTTTAATTGCGAATTTGGATCGTTACTTGACCTCTGGATGGATGGTCAGGATTCTAGGGTTCTTACTAATGGTATCCTGGTTTAGTTATAAATACACCATTAGCCATCCTAATACAATGCCTTGAGTGAGAATTAATATCAGTCAAGTTCTAAATCAGAAACACATTGTGAGGATTTGTAGAAGATTAGCAAAGGAAAAGCTTCACTAAAGTGGATATTTAGCCTAATGGCTCTATGTAAGCCTAATCCATTAATATTTTATTCCATCACACCTCTCCAAGGTCTAGCTTGTATACTTCATTTAAGAGCCATCATATTGAGCCATCCTAGTCACATTTAGTTAGATATGGTGATCTACAAATTTCAATGTGGGGAAAGGGGAGAAATGATACAATAGGGTTAGAAAAGGATAACAAAATTACTTTTAACTCTACTTTTCCACTAATCAAACATGTTGAAATATGGTTAGCCCCTACATGTAGCTCCAAAAGAAACCTAATCCTAATTGAACTCATAATCATAATGTGCCTAACAATCAGTCCTAAAGCCTAATTACATTAAATAAATAAGTTAATAATTTATTTACTACATTACAAGAAAAAATGCACACACATTATACGTATAAATATAAATGAAATAATATAAAAATATATTAAAAATAAAATATATATATTGAACGAAGGTCACTCTTGCATGCTATAGTTATAATACATTGTTTTGAGAATCAGAATGATCATTAGTTATACACACAAGCTCTATATTAACCCATACACATGCATAGTAGGCAATTGTAAATCCAATTCTCATAGGTTATATTATGTCATAGGTCTACCAAACAATGGTATCGAAGGACTTTATGTCGTAGAGCATGTTATTTATATTCAAGACCAGTTTAGTAACATTTTTCATTTGATAGAGCTCTTCGAGGGTCTCCCAAACTGGTGTTCCTTTTTGCCACACAGGTGCCAGCCAAGCAATTGACGCCTGCATGGCTTTTTTTAAAAAAAATTAGTTGATTTCATCCTTCTAAGAAATCAAGTTTAAGCTGATTTCGTCTTTCTAAAGGACGAAATCACGACACTTAGCGGATTTCGCCGAGGCAGCAAATGAAGCCGATTTCATCCTTTTAAAGGACGAAATCGTCGCCTTTTTACAAAGCCTTCGCCTCCCGTCATTTTTCGCGTTTCTATCCGTCCCGAGTTTTCGCTCTGCCGCAATTTTGTCTACTCCACCGCGATTTCGTCCACCCCGTCGTGATTGAGTCTGCTCCACCGCGATTGAGTCCGCCGAAGCTCTGTTTTGACTGCCACCTAGCCGCCAAGTCCACCAAGCCGATTTAGGTATTTTTTTGGCCCTAGTTTCAATTTAGGGATTTGATACATTTAAATTTTCGTAATGTATGCCTTAAAGATTCAATTGTTAGATTTTAGTGATCTTCTTGTGTTATGTTAGTCCTTAAAAACGATTTTGTGTGATTAAAGATTCAATTGTTAGGGAATTTTGTTAGTTCATCTTAAGAATTTTGTGTGCTTAAAGATTCAATTGTTATGGCATTGACTGGGAATTTTGTAATTTTTCGTAATGTATGCCTTAAAGATTTAATTGTTAGATTTTAGTTACCTTCTTGTGTAATGTTAGTCCTTAAAAACAATTTTGTGTGATTAAAGATTCAATTGTTAGGGAATTTTGTTAGTTCATCTTAAGAAGTTTGTGTGCTTAAAGATTCAATTGTTATGGCATTGACTGGGAATTTTGTAATTTTCAGTAATGTATGCCTTAAAGATTCAATTGTTAGATTTTAGTGATCTTCTTGTGTTATGTTAGTCCTAAAAAACGATTTTGTGTGCTTAAAGATTAAATTGTTAGGGAATTTTGTTAGTTCATCTTAGGAATTTTGTGTGCTTAAAGATTCAATTGTTAGGGCCTTGACTGTGTGTGCCCGGACTTGTACTAATTAGATTCATTAAATTAACATAGTAATATTTTACCAAGTCCTAAGATGAACTAGACCGGATAAATAAATAAAAGATGTGCTATATTGTCAAAGAAGAAGTGACAAAGGCCTAGATTGCATAATGTATTCATCTCTTATTCAAAGCTAAGAAGTCTATATTATTGTGTCGTGTTTGCTACTCATTCTAGTTTAACGAACTTGGAATTTGCTCCTCTTTTCTAAAGTCTTTAGGGACTGGTTAGTCTTTAGTTTAATATTTCTATCAATAGGTATAGAGCGATTGCTTGATGTAATATTATTTTAATTTATTGTTTATTAATTAAGTAAATAGAGATGGCAGAAGAAATGGTTAGTTTTTTAATTAACTATGACGGATGCATAGAAGGATTATTAATTAAGAAACCGTCTACATTTGATGAATTTAAGATGCACGTAGCAAGCAAGGTTGGGTGGGATCGAAGCAGATGGAAAATTACTATAAAATGTAATATTCTGTCATATGGATTGAGAATGATACTAATGTGCATAAATGATGATGCATCAATGGGTTTTATGTTTCACCACTCATGTCACAAAATTTCTTTCAAGTTATTTCTCGAAAGAGAGGCCTGAGTGACTAGTGAAAGGCGAAGTAGTTCACATAGGAGCTCTCACAGAAGTTCTCACAGGAGCTCGGATAGAAATGTGAACAATGAAATGCATATATAAATTCCGGTGGACGACGAAGAAGAAGGGAATTTATCTATGACAGTAGCTTCAAATAAATGTCATAGGTCGTTTGCCCCTATTTACGATGGAAGTGGACCTAATTGGAGGTAAGGTTTATTAAGTTGTAAATCCTTTTTGAATCTTATAATTATCAATGAAATATAGGATGGTAAATTTTGAATTTTGTTTGTGTGCAATATGGAAGGTCCACAACACATGCACACGAGCCATTTAGCTTTCAAATGTCCCAAGGCGGTGCATGGTACGGAACTCAAAGTTCGATGGGTATTCATTACCCCTACATGTATGTTGGTCATACCAATGCTGGACCATCCAATCAAAGGTGAAATTTATATTCATAGATGAATATAACATTTTTAGGCATATGCAATTTAATACATATGCGACGTTCTTATGTAGGGGGGCATATGTCCACAATGAAGATATTGATGAAAATGAAGCTAACAAAGGTGAAGATAATATTGGTGAAGCAAGTGGAGAAGATTCAGACATGAATGAAGAAGAGGTCAAAGGTGAAGAAAGTGCTCAACAGATGGTTGACGACAAGGGGGATGATGTGGTAGACAATGTTATTGCCGCAAATGATATGAATGTGGATGATGAAGAGCCGCCATACTATGAAGTGGAGCCACTCTATGCACACATCATAGATGAGGAAATAGATGCGGCAATTAATTCTGCCATGGATATGAACCAACAAAAGGAAGATGAGTTATATGTTAGTTGCATCTTTGAGAATAAAGAAGCATTCGTTATAGCCTTGCAGGAGTTTTCCATTCAAAATCATGTCGAATACAAGGTTGTACGAACAATTTTTTTAGAGTATACAGTGAAGTGCATTGATAGTACTTGCCCTTGGAGAGTTCATGGCTCATTAAAAAGGGGCGGAGGGTGCTTTAAATTGAGGAAGTACAAAGGTGATCACACATGTCGGAATGCCCAGCTTAGCACAGATCATAGGCAGTGCAATGCCTCTCTTATTTCGAAGGTCATAATGCCCGCTATCCAAGCCGAATTAACTCTCACACTAGGGGATATTATTCAAAGAATGAAGGAGAAGTATCATGTTGACATATTTTATAAGAAAGCATGGGCAGGAAGGAATATGGCGATCAAGGGTATATATGGGGATTGGGTGGAATCATATAAATTGTTGCTAATGTACATAAGGGCGGTGCAAGAAGCAAATCTTGACACCTACTACCGCTTAGAGGATGATGTAGTACCTCGTGCAGATGGTGGCACTTGTAGGAGATTTACACGGTTGTTTTGGCATTTGAGCTGTCTATAGCGGGGTTTCGACATTGCATCCATGTGATTGGTATTGATGTCACTCACTTGTATGGCAGATATCTTGGTGCTCTTATGGCTGCAACGGCTACAAATGGAAACAATGAGTTATTTCCTCTAGCATTAGGGCTTGTCGGGAAGGAAGATGGAGACAATTGGAAATGGTTCTTAATGGAACTAAGGGATCATGTACTGATGGGCATGATGGATGTCGTCATTATTTCAAATAGGCATAAGGGGCTTCAAAAGGCCGTGCCTGAGGTTCTTCCCGAGCCTATGTACCACCATCGTTATTGCATCCATTACATAAAAGCAAATTTTCAGAAGGAGTTCAAAAATGATACACTGACGAACTTGATTGGGGCAGCAGCTTGTGCACTTACAGTAGAAATGTTTGATGCTAAAATGGACTTGATTGGTCAGGAGAGTCCTAGGGCAAACATCTCCTCTTAGGGGGAGAATTGCATCCTGCACAGTGGTCCCTTGCCCACGGTGGTTGTAGGACATTTGGCATGATGACTACAAATATGGCTGAAAGTTTAAATAGCGTATTAAAGGGGGCACGAGGATTACCCATGCAGGCTTTAGTGTCAACTATTTTTTATCGGGTCATAAAATTCTTTGTTAAATGATCGTCTGCCGCATCTGCCATGGCTACCCCGTATACTCCCAGAGTGGAAGCGAAAATGAGAGAAAAAATAAGAAAAATTGGGGAGTATATAGTTAATAGGATCAACATCGGTCAATATGAAGTGACATCTATTCGTGGCCGGAAGGTTATAGTAAATGTGAGAATGTATACTTGTACAAGCAACATCCCTCAAGTTTATGGTTATCCTTGCACTCACATTATCGCCGTGTGGGCAAAGCAGTGGGAGCCGATACAGACATCACTGTTTTACACATCGTCCACTTATAAAAATGTGTACTCGGCATAATTTAATTCTCCTCATGGTTGGGAGTATTGGGAGAGGGATATACCTTTTGTGTTGCACCCTCTAATAGCAACAAGGCAACCTGGTCGCCCACGGTTTGTTCGTATTAGGAATACAATGGACCATAGAGCGATGGAGAGAGATGGTAGAGGAGGATATAAATGCGGGAGGTGAAAACAAAGTGGGCACAATAGTAGAGCATGTAGAAACCCTCATGTTGATTGGTAAACATATAATCAATCTATTTATTTATTCTCTATTTTAGGTATGAGCACATGTTCCTGATGAATAATGATGTGATCTTAATTCTCCGTCCGCAGATCATATGGATCATGCAGATCCTTCTTACGGGCCAGGCCCGATTGATGATTTTGTACTCTTACAGCAGGAGACACATAGGTCGGCAGCTATTTGGAGAGGAGAGGTATGATAACTCTTTTTAAAAAAAATTTCATTTTTTTTAGACGATATAGTATGATGGGTTATAATTTTTAAATTTATTATAGGACCCCGGGTGCCTTGAGTGCACCGAACATTTTACGTATCTCTGCCATTGGCCAATGGATGATCGTCTGTTGCCCTATATTGAGCGAGCGGGATTCGGGCATTTCATTCATCTTAAGTATGTCTGTCTCGATAGGCCTCTATTGACAGCTCTAGTTGAGAGATGGAGGAGGGAGACGCAGACGTTCCATTTGCCCTATGGAGAGATGTCCATCACTCTCATGGATGTGGCAGTTCTATTAGGACTTTGCATCGATGGCCATGCGGTGACGGGCACGACAGGAGGAGCTCATGGTGATATATTAGTTAGACTCCTTGGTAGAGCTCCTCCTGCTACATTCATGCATGGTAGCCGAGTGAGCCTTCGATGGCTCTTACAGGAGTTTCGAGAGCTCCCAGCTGATGCTACGGAGATAGTTATCGAGCAGCATGCGCGAGCTTATCTTTTACATCTACTTGGAGGGACGATATTTGCGGATACCACGAGTAGCCATGTACATGTGGCCTATCTCTCCCTCCTTGCGGATTTCGACATGGCGGGTGCGTATTCATGGGGCAGTGCCACTCTTGCATTTTTATACCGAGAGTTAGGGAAAACATGTCAGGCCAAGACCTCAGGGATTGCAGGCTGCCTGACCCTTCTTCAGGTAAATAGATTTATAACTTTAAATAGTTTTTTTCACGTATAATTCTTTAATTTTATTTAATATGTTCATATTTTTTGACATAGCTATGGTCGTGGGAGCATTTACACGTCGGACGACCAAGTGCTGAGATGGGTCGCTTAGCCGAGGGTGCTCCATTAGGAGCGAGGTAGGCTTTATTTTTGTTTAACACTTAATTATTTTAGCATCGTTTTATATACATTTGCTAAACTCATTTTTTTTAAATTTAACTCCTTAAGGTGGAATGCTCGGAGAAAGAGAATAGAAAATCCACAAGGAGTCCTCTGATTGTACAAAGGGGAGTTAGACCACCAGTGGCCATATCAGGTAATTTTATTGATGTGTTGAACTTTTTTGTAGTAATTATAAAAAATATTGTTGTTATTTAAGTTAAATTATCTTTATATATTGTATAGGTTATTAGGCAGCCATACTCACTGGAAGTATTGGCTACCTTACCTCCTCTATGTACTGACGGTCGAGACGTGTGGCTATCTTGTACTCCATTAATATGTTACGAGATAGTAGAGATGCATGTGCTGGATCGGGTAATGCTCCAGTTTAACCTGGAGCAAGGGGTCCCACCGTCTCCCGTTGAGTATATCCATCACATCACTCAACAGGGCCGCTATATTACCGACTGGACATTACATCATGCCACTATTATCGGAGGGGAAATAGCTTCGACATCGCGAGATGTACGTAGCGCATATATACAGTGGTATTTACCGATTACACAACGATATATTTTGCCCCGCGATGATATAGAGGAGATGGCATATCAGCCTAGGGGAGCGTTTGAGGTAGCTTTGGTAAGTATAACTTTGTTAATTAAGGCACATATTATTTTCTTATTTCTTATTAATTATTTATCTAATTTTTAATTTATCTTTTGATAGCTTCGTTTAGCTCGACGTACGCATACGCATTTGACTGACACAATTAACACCTACACTTCGAGCGAGGACTTATTAGCTGCATGTCAGTCGGTGATTAGGGAGAATGATGACGTCATTCGTAGCTTGCCATTGCTTCAGTCGATGATTACGGATGTCCCTAGAGATTATCCGGTCCACGAGGCCATTTAAACATAGCCGATGCACTATTCATTCCATGATATTCCATCATCATCAGCAGCGCATAGCTCTCCTCCCTGTTCATCATTTGGAGTCACTGCACATGTAGCTTAGGCAAAGCCGATTTTATATTATAAACGACATCGGTCAGCTCGTGTTGAACAATCTATTACTTATGAGAAGCGAGAGCTAGAGCCACATCCCGAGCTGGAGCCACAGCCAGACCAAGAACAGGTAGATCATGAGGAGGAGCTCGTACAACACTGTCGAGGTCGAGGACGTAGGAGATTGTGACATTAGCGTTGTTGTATGTTTATTTTAAACTAAACATTTTCTCGACTTGTGTGTAATATATTTGATAAACATTTATATTTTATGTTTGTTTTCATTCGATGATGTCAATAACTTTGATGTTATCTTTGGTATGCATGGAATGTGTGGAATGAATGAACAGGGACAAGCGTTAAATTTAGTTTAAAACAGATCTTTAAAAAAAATTAACTTGATTTTATCCTTCTAAAGGATGAAATCAGTGTCACGATTTCGTCCTTTAGAAGGACTAAATCAGCTTAAACTTGATTTCGTCCTTCTAAAGGACGAAATCAACTAAAAAAATTTAAAAAAAAACCACTCAGACGCCAGCTGCTTGGCTAGCGCTTGCGTGGCAAGAATGAACACCACTTCGGGAAATATTTCCCAAAGTGGTCTAAAATGGTAATTATTTTTTTAAAATATTATTTAAATAAATTTCCAATATATATATATATAGAGAGAGAGAGAGGGAGAGAGAGAGAGATAGAGACCCGTTTATATGAGCCCGGGCTCATATATGCCTACGTGAGCCCGGACTCTATGGGCCATCGGATTTACATCCGGCGGCCCATAATACTCATGGGTTTAAATGACCATGAGTATTATGGTCCGTCGGATGTAGATCCGACGGCCCATAGAGCCCGGGCTCACGTAGGCGTATATGAGCCCGGGCTCATATAAACTTTTTTCCTATATACATACATACATATATATATATATATATATATAGATATATACGTAGAGCCTACAAAAAAGTTCAAGGAATCATAATCATGTGACATCTAATTTGATAGAGCTTAACGATAGCTTTCTAATAATACCAAGAGCATGAGAATTTGATTTCAGTAGTATCTAAGTTGGGGAGTGTAAGATATATTATTCTAAAGTTAAAACTAACCTAACTAAAAGATAAGGATTACAATTATGATATCTTTGAATTTTTAAAGATTAGAATGGGTCAGATATTGGTAAAATAGGGATTAATGATATAAAATATGGGTCAAATTATTTGATTTTAAAAGTTTTATACTACACCAATTTACTTTATATTATAGTAATTTATGATTACTAATAAGTAAATAAACAAATCCTAATTAAACTAGCAAACCATAAAAGTGAGCCTAACCCTTAGCGGGGGTCATAAAATTCTCCAAGTCATCCTTTTATGTGATCTTCAAATCTTCAGCCACATGCAAGGATGAGCACGCTGAGGTATCCCTTACAACAGCTTGATTGGCACCCACCATTGTGCCAATGTGTATGTATATTTGCTTGAAATCACAAAACCATGTCTCTTGATTCCAAAATTATATAATGAGTAGTATATACAATTGGACCTTGTAGTAAGTGGGCCAATACAATCGAAGGGAATGAGCCTACGAATGGACACAAGAAACTCATGAATGGTAGGAAACCCATGCAATACCCTCCAAGGTTGAAACTGAGCCCATACATATTATAAAACAAAAAAGTGAAGCCAAATCTAGTTTGGGTGAGTCCAAGAGTAGCGGCACAACCCAATCCTTAACTCGAACCTGGTTGCAATAGTTGGTTTAATTCCAAGGGACCGTTGTCACAGATAGGGTCCATACACCTCATGCAAGCTTATAAATAGTTGTTTTAATCCCAAGGGATCATTGTTATGGACAAGCTCAAGCTCACACAAACTTATAACTTTTATAATCCCTCGTAAATATTTTTTAATAACTTCCATTATATTTTTATGTATTTTTTTTTATTTTTTCATAAATATATTTGTACAATTTGGCTGCTACTCCAACAATATGCAAGAAATCTCTTATGCCATACATGGTTGGTGATGCATTAGAATTGCTCGCTTATGTAATTTGCACATTGCTTTGTAAACTCGTTAATAGTGAATGTAATACATCTTCATGTTTGTGTTCATTTATTTCTTTGCAATATATCACTCTCATTCCCCCTACCCCTTGCTTTGTGTGTCCTTTTGCAAGTAACCCCTGTAATACCCTTCACAAAGTAAGAACACTTGTTGCACTTGAAAAGCTTACTTGTTGAGTGCAAAGTCTTGCAAGTGCAGCATATTAGCATGCCCATCAAGCAGGGTTGTGAAAGGTACCAGAGCTAAAGGTTCATGCAACCTCCATCGCGATACAATTATCTCGTTGAACAAATTTTGAAAGAGATGCCAAAGTCAGTGGTTGAGGCAAATGGGGTCAAAGAGCCCGCATCATTGTCAACCAAGATGCCCAAAACTATGGTGTATGTGGATGTTGTAGATGAGCATTTAACATCACTCATGACCAGCATTGACAAGTTGGAAGATAAGATGAACTCCATATGGAGAATTGTGAACTGATCAACTAACTCTGAGATGATGTGCAAGTATTTATGAATTCTTTGCAAGAGGCAATGGGCACAATGTACTTGAATGACGATGCCAAACTGTGGTGGAGGACCAAGTATGAGGAATAACAAGAAGCCAAGTTTGGATAGACACATAGGAGGACCAGAAGAGTCAACTTAAGACTCAATTCCATCCCAAAAATATCAAGTTTGTTGCTGGGAGAAACCTTTGATGTCTCTAGAACACTAAGATTATTCGTGAATATGTTAAGCAATTTACAATCCTTATGTTGGTTATTTGCGACATGTTCGAGAAAGACGAATTATTCTCCTTTTTGGAGGGAGTGAAGTTGGGGGTTCATACTGAATTCAATAGGTGGGCCATAAGAGATTTGACCATTTCTATTACTGAAGCAGAACATCTCACCAACTATACTAATTATAGTGACTTCAAGAGAGGTAACACTAGCCAGAAAGATCAAAGACACGGCAAAAAACCAACGGTCATTTACTAGGGGCCAAGATAAAGGCAAAGTCAATATGAGGTATAGAAAACCTTTTTTTACAAAAGTGACAAACCAAGGGAAGACAACTCAGGGCCTCAAACTCAAAAGATTGTGTGTTCCTATGTAATGGCCCCACCGCGTGAGCAATTTCCCACAAAAAAAGAAGCCTCATGCTTTATTTTCCAAGTAGGAATCTCCTAAGGCAAGAGACGAAAAGACAAACAACAGCCAGGATTAGGAACCCAAGATGGTAGCATTGAGCTTGCTCAATGCACTCAAGGGGCGATATTTGACAAATTTCTCTTAGGCTAAAGGCTTATATACATTGAGATATGTTTAAATTGAGTCCCAACCTGACCCATGGTGGACATGAGAGAAGCCCATATATTTGCATCCAACAAGGAGATAAAGCTTCTTGGACTACAATTGGTAAAAGATTCAAGTTGAATGAAGGTGGTGAACTCTTAAGCTCATCTTATTACTAAATTGGCCAAGGATCTTCCCATTCAGATATAAAGCTGGTCTGGTATAGTTAATCTAATGGTCATTCGTTTGGATAATTTTCTGGTAATACTTGAGATTGACTTTTTAAAAGGTATAAGCATTGTCCCAATGCCCTACTTGGGGTTGATATGCATGTTCGACAAGATTATCTCATGCATGGTACCCGCAATACACAAAGGAAGGACAAAGATTGAGCACTTGTCAGCTATACAGTTAGACAAAGGTCTAAAGAAGGAAGAGCCTACATACATTGTAGCCCTTCACATGGAAGAACAACTATCGAATGAAATGACCATCATCCAGGAAGTTAAATCTATCATGGAAAAATATGCATATGTTATGCCAAAGTCTTTACCCAAGCGCCGAGGCAAATTCATCACCAAATTGAGTTGGAGCCCAATGCTAAACCTCCAGTTCATGCCCCTTATCAAATGGCTTGCCCAAAGCTTATAGAACTACGAAGATACCTAGATGAACTTCTTCAAGAGGATTTCATCCACTTCACCAAAGTACCCTTTGGAGCCCCAATCCTCTTTTAGAAGAAATACAATGGGAGCTTACGCTTATGCATTGACTACTAGGCCCTTAATATGTTGATAGTAAATAACCTACTAGAACATATGTGGCATATATATTATTATTGCCCATTTTTTATGATCAAAATTATGTCTATTTGTGTGTGTAATTTAAATCTTATAGAGTATGACTAGATTGGTGATGTATCGAGTCATATTTGGAAGTAACTACCTTGAAAAATTGGAGTAGATGTTCTAAAGATTCAAGGTTAAAGAACTAATCAAAGTAAGTAAAATTTGAAGACAAAAAGGTAAATATCACTTACACACAATCACAAACACTTAGGAATTTCATGAAAAATATCTAATGCGAGTGTTACAAAATAATGGATTAAAAGGGACAAAAATTATAAATTAGTTAAAAATTGATTAATCATCCTAAAAGAGAGATCAATAGGGCTAGAATGTGAATTGAGATTTTTTCCAAGTGTGAACGATCGATTACACTATTAAAAAGATCGTTCATTTACTACTATTAATTTTGAGAATTATGATTTTATGTTTAATGATCAATAGTTTACATAAATCATTGTTTAACATTAGTAGGAGATGGTATATGTAGAAATATATGTCATAATATGCTTTTGGGTAAGTTTGGGAAGCCAGGACAATCTTTGTTGTTTCTTCCCGATCATCAGCATGACCATTGATATGTTGGTGACATTGACAATGAAAGTAAAGAGATGACATAATTGACACTGACTTACATCAACTTATCTGTGAGCAATCGGTCAGCCATCAGGAGTGAGGTCAATGTGTTGGTGAGACACTGACGAGGAAGGTTGTTCTATGACAACCCATTGGTGGTCACTGATGGTTATCGGTAACTTGGTCAACATGTTGGTGAGTCTACCAATAGTAAGTCAATTTTGGATATTTTTTAGTATGAATTATTAGGTAATAAAAGCTATTAATATGTAAGATACTAGCATGAAATTCAATGTATATTAGTTCAAGAGTATTTAATAATATATTTGTTGTTGTTTTGGTATGAGTACCTTGTATGTGTGAAAATCCTTGTAATGGATAGCACCCCAGTATGATGTTTAAGGACACATAAGGATTAAAGATCCTAGTGTCTGGCTGGGTCCTCAATTGAGTATTTTAGCCAAGTAACAGAAGGGTTTGGTATGAAATAAGATCATGGTCTTCCGACTCTTTAAGAAAGAGAGTTATGTAGAGCTGCACTTTGGCTCAAGAGAGCTTTGAATGGACTAGAACATTAAAATATGATTGGTCTCATGCAACGCAATATAAGAGGTTTCAATAATCATGATAGTTGAGATCTCGACCACTTGGGTCCATGAGCCCTTATAGACCTTAGTTTCATGGCGTGGATGGAGTGGGCAGACATCAGAAGAATTGAGGTTGAATTGTGAGTAGTTCTTGGTTTAGTGAGGCAAGGTTGAACTCTTAAACGTGGTTGTTATATCATAGAGAATCCTTATAAGTTTTACTTATGGTGCACGCATCTCACAAGTGTGGCCTTGATATTAATTATAATCATGTAGAAGCGCTTATGATTGATTATGTTTATTTACTTATGATTAATCATGTTGATGTTAATACTTGATTATCATAGTTAAATTATAAGATGATATGGTATTCATTTACTTTATCATTTATAGTATTTGTTTAGCTACCCCCACTAAGCATATTCGTATACTCAGCATCTTTATGATATTGGTTCGTCGAAGGAGTACCTAAGTTGGGAAAGTCATGCATGGAAAGGATGACCAAGTTTCTTGTAGTTGATGTAGGATTTATGATTTTTATTAGTAAATTTTTTGTAATGTGTGTATTTGAACTTAAGCACGTAAGTGTCAATTACTTATGGTTGTGTATATTATAGATCATGGAATGTATTTGGGCAAGACTATGTATTTTATTATGTGAATATTAATATATTCGAAAATAAATAGATTGCCCCTGAGATAATTTTGATGCATAATTGAAAAAAAGTTTTAAAATATTTGTTTCCACTATTTTATTTACTAGAAAAATAAGTTTTAAAACTTTAGAACAATACAAAACTACTACGTCCTTCCACATATACGGTGCTTTGGGCTAACCACCATGTATTTAACATTGTAAGGGGTTATTTGGTCCTGTTAAATCTCAACGATAATGGTAATCTAGTCATTTAGGAGGAGACTTGTGCAAAAAGTAGGCGAAAAGGCTAATGGGACATTTTGGCTTTTCTACTTAAACCTAAAGCAACTCCGCTTTAGCGCTAAAGTGGACCCCTAAATGTGAGAAACATAAGGATTCTCACAATTAAAATGTCATGTAGAAACTTTAACCAATATGTGGTGGTGGAGAGAGATTGGGCCATAGAACCCCACAATGATGTGGTGGCCCTCGACCAATGAACAACAATGGGAGTAACCGTCTCTACCAATGAATGGACGAGCAATGGAGGGGTTGGGGGTTTTCATCCTTAATCACTAATGGATGAAACCCTAGTAAAAATGCATCTTTGTCTCTCAATCTTGCCCACTAAAGTGAGTATTGTGAATCAGTGAATCGACATTATGGATGAATTCGTTAAGAGACACTAAAATTTCTTGGTGAATGTATACTAATGATATGGGAATAATTTATTATTTCATTTCGCAAACTCATCTCTGAATTTCAACATCTTGTAAGCAATGCTTTTGTTGTTTCGTTAATGCATGACTCAATTTAATTACACGGCAAATATGTTGGTCAATGGGTCCTAAAGAGGCAAATTTCTATGATAATTACCCTATGCCTTTCTCTTTTTTGGTTTAAATGACCAGGCTTTTACTCTATTAATCTATTACGCTCAGGTTAACTAATAGCTGCTAAATATGTGAGTTTAATGCTTGTTTGTTCTGTTATAATTTCGTCAGAAATGCTGCACCATACATTTTTAGTTGTAATATTTTATGTCTAGATAGAACATTGAAGAAGGACTCCAATTTTAAACATAAAGTACTTTCTAATTTTAATAAAATATAAATATCCTACTTGGACATTAGATATCAATAGTGATATTCCTACAACAAAAATTTACACAAGAGTTTTGAGTACACTTTATAAGTGGGCCGTATACAAAGTTAACGTGAGCTCACTTATCTAGACCAACTAAAATTCATGTATAAAGTTTTAATGTAAAAATATCACTTTCTATTAATTAGAATACAATTTTTAAATCCCATAAGACCGTGTCCATTCTTTAATTGATTAGTTAAGAATCTCGTTTATATGCACTCAGTATGGCGTGAGCTGTATATTTTTGGGTAATTTTTATTGTGCTGGGAAAATCACACCCGACCCGTTTACCCAACCCGCCTAACCCTGCACCTGACCCGATTATAGGTAGGGTCAGGGTTTAGGCTTTTGACCCGCTTTGAATTTAGGGTCAGGTCGAACCCGACCCGCAAAATCCGACCAACCCGACTTTTACCCGACTACAAATAATAAATAAAATTATTATAGTGTTGATCTATTGTACTTACTTATACTATTATTATAATACTTGCTTAGTGCATACTATGTTGAACTAGAGATGATGAAACATAAATTTGGGCATAAATAAGATATTTAGAGTATAGGTGTGATCACATATATTTTGCTTTGTAGTAGATATCTATTTTGGGATGATAGAGGATGATATCTTCAAGTTGAGGTTAATTTCTATATAGTTTAATTTCTTTTTTTAACTCTTTTGGGTATGGTGAATAGAATGAAAATATGTCATATTTTGTTATATTTATTACCAATCTTCTCTTCTTCAAAAGAATACATCACACACTAAATTCAGCTCTCTGTGAAAGGCCTGACAGTCATAATAAAGAGCAAGTTAGGAACATGCAACGAGATAGGCGGATAATAAAACACAATAAAAGACAACTTTTATAGGAAGAAAATTATAACCAAGTGTCACTCGTTGCTGAGGAGGGTAGGGCTATAAGTAGCCATAGAGAAGTAGTTACTATAATTTTGAAATTAAGATATACTGAATCGCATGATCCTCTATGTCATCAAAGAAATAATTAATGTTTAATATATTTTGTGTTTATATGTGAGTTATCGAAAGCCAAGTGAGCCAATCATGAGTAAATAAACGTTGAAGGTCTATTTTGTTATTCTTTCTCAGAATGAAAGAAATATAACACTACACCTCTAGGGTATTCGTTGATGGCTACTATAAAAACGTGTCAGCCACAAATTAGCCAAAGAATTAAACATTACAAATTAATGTTGTAATGTATTTAATTTCTTTTATGTTTAGCCCCCGCAAAGAGAAGGTATATAATATGAGTCTAAAAAAATTAAAAAAAAAGTAGGGTTACCCGCATACCTAACCTAACCTGACTCAAGTAGGGTTAGGGTTTGAATTTTCGATCCAATTTAAAAATAGGGTCGGGTCATGACCTAACCCGTTTCAGTGTGGGTCAAGGCCAACCCGATCCGACCCGATTCACAGCCCTAGCAGCCCGTGTTACTCACAAAAGCAAGTTTAGATCCGCCTCGATACGCACACAGCACACCTCATTGGATTTCAATTCGATGGCGCTTGATGCACCATGTACACACTAACAGGCATACGACTTGACTAACTTTTTCTATTAATTATATTTTCTTAAATCTTTTTTCTCTTTACCCCCTACTTCGTAGCATACATGACTATGCACCAACACATGTGTGAATTCAATTAGTGTTAGATCTTTTTTTAAAACCCGTGTCTTTTCCCTCTTCCTCTTTACTTGGGACCACCCCTTCTCTTCCTCGGTGGCCCATACCCGACCCCAGCAGCCAAAAGCAACTTTGGCTTCCCCTCCCTCTCCTCCTTAGTAGCTCGGCCCCGACCTCAACCCTAACAGCTTTAGCTCTCCTTCCCCTCTTCCTCTCTCCTCTTGGGGCCAACCCCTCCCTCCTTGACCCTAATCCCAGCTAGGATCATGAGTCCTACCATCGACCCACCTTCCCCTCCCTCTCCTCCTTCACAGTCACATCCATGAGCACGTCCGCAACCCAACCTTCCCCTTGGGGCTATCCCCTCTACACCCTAGCTCCGACCCCAACCTCTACAAGGAGAAGCGTGCCAAAAACTGCCATGGGTTGGGACATTGTTTTTTTAGTTATTTTTCTAAAAACTAGACCTGCCCGGTCTTACAGTTTGAATGGCCAAGCTAAAGTGACTCGCCTAGGTCAACCTCGCCCGGCAACCCAAGACGACTCTGTCCTAAGGCTGGGAATCAGGTCAAGTCGGGTTGGCCTTGACCCCTACTGAAAGAGGGTCGGGTCATGACCCGACCCTCTTTTTAAATCGGATCAAAAATTCAAACCCTAACCCTACTTAAGTCAGGTTAAGTCGGGTATGCGAGTAACCCTAATTTATTTCCTTAAAATTTTTTTAGACTCATATTATATACCTTCTCTTTGCAAAGGCCAAAACAAAAGAAGTTAAATACATTACAACATTAATTTGTAATGCTTGATACTTTGGCTAATTTGTGGTTGACACGTTGTTATAGTAGCCATCAACGAATACCCTAGAGGTGTAGTGTTATATTTCTTTTATTCCGAAAAAGAATAACAAATAGACCTTCAACATTTATTTACTCATGATTGGCTCACTTGGCTTTCGATAACTCACATATAAACACAAAATATATTAAACATTAATTATTTCTTTGATGGCACAGAGGATCATGCGATTCAGTATATCTTAATTTCAAAATTCTAGTAACTACTTCTCTATGACTACTTATAGCCCTACCCTCCTCAACAACGAGTGACACTTGGTTATAATTTTCTTCCTACAAAAGTTGTCTTTTATTGTGTTTTATTATCCGCCTATCTCGCTGCATGTTCCTAACTTGCTCTTTATTATGACTGTCAGGCCTTTCATAGAGAGCTGAATCTAGTGTGTGATGTATTCTTTTGAAGAAGAGAATATTGGTAATAAATACAACAAAATATGACATATTTTTATTCTATTCACCATACCCAAAAGAGTAAAAAAAAAATTAAACTATATAGAAATTAACCACAGCTTGAAGATATCATCCTCTATCATCCCAAAATAGATATCTACTACAAAGCAAAATATATGTGATCACACCTATACTCTAAATATCTTATTTATGCCCAAATTTATGTTTCATCACCTCTAGTTTAACATAATATGCACTAAACAAATATTATAATAATAGTATAAATAAGTACAATAGATTAACACTATAATAAGAATTTTTTTATTATTTGTAGTCGGATAAAAGTCGGGTTGTGCAATTCGGGTTCGACCCGACCCTAAATTGAAAACGGGTCAAAAGCCTAAACTCTAACCCTAACCTTACCTGTAATTGGATCAAGTCAGGTACAAGGTTAGGTGGGTAGGGTTCAGGTTGGGTAAACGTGTCGGGTGTAATTTTCCCAACCCTACTCTATCCTAATTTCTCACCAAGCCCGGTTAAACCTGGTTGAACCGCCGAGTCCGGGTTTTAAAACATTGACCCTAAATGGTGACTCCGCATTGGTTAGCTTGCCCACTTGCCCATACCCGACCGAATGTGGGCTTTTGAGCGGATCCTCCCCGGCCATCGGAAGAAAGGGGCGTCCGACTAGCGTAGTCGCTAATCGACTACACACGAGAAGAAATCAAGGCTTCCTTTGTACTAACATAAAAGAGTACTTATAAAAACCTTTCATTCTTACAAGAACAGTGTCATCTCCTCCTTCCCAGACCCCAGTTCTGATTTTACACCTGCGAATTTTCGGTCTGCGTAGCAAGAAAAGGGAAGTTTGTGACTTTGTGAGACGAGAGAGATGGCAATGGCGACGACGAAGAGGAGAAATACGGGCGTAGTGTACGTGGAGGACAAGCACCAGAGATTCGTCACCTTCTCCAAGCGCCGCTCCGGCCTCTTCAAGAAGGCCGCCGACGCCTCCGTCCTCACCGGAGCCTCCCTCGCCATTCTCCTCTTCTCCCCCTCCGGCCGCCCTTTCTCTTTCTTTTCTTCATCCTCCTCGTCCTCCATGTCCTTGGACCCCCTCCTCGACGCATTCCTCTCCGGTGCATGTGCCGGTGCCGGTGCCGGTTCCGACGTTGTTTCTGCCGACCACCGCCAGCAGCAGCCGTCCCCAGAAGTCCAGCGCCTCACCCACGAGATTTCCCAGCTTGAGCGCCGGATCGCTATCGAGCGGGCTACCAAGAAGATCAAGAAACCAGAGCAGAAGGATGCAGGCTTGTCGAGGTGGTCGGATGCCAATGGAATTGCTAGTCTAACGACGAGGGGATCATCCGTGGCGGAGTTGAGGGCCGTGGAGAGGCAGCTGGAGGAGACCCAGCTCAAAGTTCTGACCCAACTGGACGAGATAGCGGCCAAGGAGAAGACGCAGGACCCCAAGAATTACTACGAGACCGAGGAGGCTGAGAATGGGGTTGCATCGGCGGTGACCGACCAGTCGCCCCCGTCGCAAGATCCTCCTTCTTCATCGTCGAACTGGACAAACAATGTGAACGGCAACGAGTGCTGGGCAGAGCTGCAATTCTCCGATCACGATCTTGGGTGGGGGTTCAACCCAACAGAGTTGCCCTCATTTTCCTCTGCGGTGGACGATGACGAAATTGCTGCCTATCTGTTCTATCATCAAGATTCAACCCCACCGGATATTGCCTCTATATTTGCTTGATGATTCTCTCCATGCACGGTGCTGGCTGTTTGAGTTGTACTCTGATTTTTTTTTTACTGTTTTTTTTTCAACTTTGACTGTTGTGTGTGCTAGGGCTTTCAACTTGCTGAAATTAAACAGCTAAAACTGTAATTTGTTTTTGGTTAACTTTAATTGATTTATGATTTCATCCATAATAAGATGATCTATAAAGGATACTAATATTCCCACAACAAAAGTACCCACAAAAACGTTTTGATTGGCCTTCACAAGAAGGGGTGTTCATGGATAAATACGGACGCGAACAGAGGTATGTTCACGTCCGTCCGCCAATTAGCTAAGTGTTGTCTGCGTCCGTCCATGTCCGCTAATGTCCGTAGTATCTATTGTCCAAGTCCGTCCGTCACGGATACGGACGGACATAGACAAACGCGGACAATTAAGCCAAATTCCTATTTTTACATGTACAGTTCTTATGTAACATGTTAGAACTGTCCTAACATGCTACATAAGGTCTGTATTTATATTTTTATATATACAGTCCTTATGTAGCATGTTAAGACAGTCTTAACATGCTACATAAGGGCTGTATTTATATTTTTACATGTATAGTTCTTATGTAGCATGTTAGAACTGTCCTAACATGCTACATAAGGTCTGTATTTATATTTTTACATATACAGTCCTTATATAGCATGTTAGAACTGTCCTAACATGCTTACATAAGGTCTGTATTTATATTTTTACATGTACAGTTCTTATGTAGCATGTTAGAACTGTCCTAACATGCTACATAAGGTCTGTATTTATATTTTTACCTAAAAAATACATATATAAAATGCTAAAATAAGTTAAAAATCACCCATAATTAAACAATACTAAAATTTTAAAATTCTTATTATCAATTATAACAAAAACAAAGTCTTCTTTGTAATTAAATCAACTATAACTATCAAGTACTTGATATAACTATAATCCAAAATTTTAATTAGGTGGCGTACGCGGACGTCCGCGGACACGGACAACAGTTTATCCACGTCCGCAGGTACCTACAAGGACGGACAAATTTAATGGTCCATGTTCGTGTCCGCGTCCGCCCCGGACTAAAAACTTTGTCCACTCTATGTATTTATAAACGCGGACATGGATGGACAAACGGACGTTGGACGTCCGTGAACACCCCTATTCACAAGTGGGCTCCACACTAAACTCAAATGGGGTTACTCATCTTGACCAATCAAAAGTCATGTGTGAGTTTTTGTTGTGTACTTTTGATGTGAAAATATCATTTTCCTTGTAGTAAATAAGAATTTACTACGAGGTAAATTGTGACACATCCTTGCTTGCAATCACAGCTGCCCTCTACCATGAACTCAAATCCGCTAGTGAAGCTACCCTATGTTCTAAAGTCAAATTCGTTTGGTGAAGTTTTAGTAGTTGTTGATGGTTTTAGATTGTCGGCACACATTTTAGCATACAAAATTTATACAGACTATGATTTATGCAAATTTTGTGTGACAGTGTGCACAGTCGATCTAAGGACATCATCGGCTGGTAAAACTTAACCAATCACCTGGATATATATTTGAGCTCCTCTTTCCTACTCCAGTCTTGTATGCTAAATTGCTAATTGCTAATATCCATGAACATTATTTTCCTCAATTAAAATGTTCCAAATGATGGAATAAAATGGATAGATTTAGGAAGAGACTTTTTGGTATTTATACCTTGTTGAAAATTTATTTTTAAGCACGTGGAAATAAGAGAAAGCATGAAAAAAATAAAAAACTTGGGGTCTTTCAAATGACGTACTGTAAAATAATTTAGAACTTTCGTGTAGAATCTTTTTTGAAGCCAAGTAATTAGGGTTAGTTGAACCCGGTTGGCTTGGCTGACATAAACCAGGTACTGCTAAAATTTACCATCCAGTTCTGAGATGGCCCGTTTCTTGGCAAGGCCAAACACAAGTGATACTCCGTCCGTTTTATTAGCATTTTCATTTATAAAAAATGTAACACAAAGACAAAATTTTCTTGTAATTTTTTTATTTAGATGCTCCTTCTATTTAGGATGGGTAATTCGTCTCTAGATATACATAGATGGTAGATATTTAAATTTTTATGGTAGATATTTAAATTTTTATACATATAAGTACAGTGAGCTTGCTAAAAGAGGGAGGGTGGTGAATTATTCATCATTTTCTTTGGATTAGAAAATTAATATTAGACTGGAATTATTTTTTATTACTTTTACATTTAATTTTAAATTTCATAGTCAAATTCTTGAATTTAAAAAATTTAAAATGAATAAAAGTGATTGTGTTGTAAACGTGTTAGGGGTTGCCATTGGGGCACGTGCTAAGGTAATTAGAGTTTTAATTATGTAATAAGGGCAATTAGGTTAATAAGTTAATTAGGGTTTTCTTTTAATTATGTTATTGGGTCTTAGACGCCTGTTAGTGAGCCTATTTAAATGTAAGGGCTACACCCTAATTAAATCTTTTAATTTGATCACTAAGACTCCACTAGAATCCAAACTCCTAAATCAACTCTTGTTTAAGAATTCTCTCTTAATTTTCATTCATAAATATGACTACTCTAAACATGATGTGTATATATTTTTAAAAATCAGAGAATGACAACATCAAGAAAAAAAATCAAATTGATCTTCACTTTTCTTGGTGTATCATTCTCTCTATTAAGGTATAATTGACCATAGATCGTGTTGCTTTTCAGTTGAAAAGAAAATTAATCTTATTATGTCAATATCTTTTTTGGATTTTGATCTTTTCACACTGTCATACTTCTTTCTATCAGTGTCATGGACATTTTGAGTTTGATTTCTGTATCTCCAAAATGAGCATTGGTAAAGAGCTGGAATTGAAAACTTCCAATTCAGAAGAGGTGAACCAATCAAAAATAAAAACCAAGCAAATTGCAAATGCAAGCAAAAGCTACACTATTTTTTTTGTATTTTTTATCCTATTCTATTTTTTTGTTTCTTTTTTCAATTCAAAAACTGTGAGTTAACAAACATAAAACAAATAAAAATGCAATAAAACTAAAATATGTGTTGTCTAAAAGATTGAAAGAATTAAATCATGGACAAAAGATCAATCTCTTTACTTAAAGATGACAAGCTCATTAGCTTTGCCTAGCCGACATATCCTTAGTTAATCTATAGTGTCATATGCTTGTTCTTCCTAATTGATTCTTTAATGCTTCAAGATCAATCTTCCTCACCCATACTTTTTTCATCTTCTTCTCATAAACTTGGTGAGGTAGCTTAGGGGTGACATGGGTAGTGTGCTTCTTCTCTATCTTCTTCAACCTATGTTTGAAGGGATGATTCTTTGGGCACTCTCTTCTAGTATGAAAATCTATATAGCATATGTCACACGCTCCCACAATACTAGAACCTATCCTCATTTCCTTTCCTCTTGACCTAGGTAAGTTGGGCACTATCTTAGGTTATTTATCACTTACTTTGACCTTTACAAAGATAGTTGGTTTTGTTAAGGGGGTAGTTAAGTAATTCCTAAAACTAAAGCCCATCTTATTGGTTTGACCTATGCTAAACAAGGTCTCCAATGTTTTGTCCCACTTATGAATTAAATTAAGTTCAATTCTTTATTCTCATTTGTGTGAGCCCAGGCTTGAGAGTCGTCAGATCGAGATCTGACGGTGCAAGGGGGCATGCAACATGGTTGCCCCCTGAGATATGTGCATCATCAGATCTCTATGGTCCATAGGGTCGGGGCTCAAGTTAATGCACTGAGACTAGTCTCTCTCACACATGACTAAAGATAGTAATTTTATGTTTTGTAAAGATGTAACTTTTACCTTTGTAATTATGATATCATCATCAAACATTTCCATCGAAGGTTTCAATTTCGATTTTAATCTAATCAATTTACAATTATGTGCAGCTCGTGCCCACATTTTTTCACTAACTTAACTTGACGATCAGCTTCTTATCTGGCGCCTAGGAGCCCCTCCTATATGCCTCCTCCGTACAATAGTATGGGAGAGGGTGGGGGGAAGGAGGGACCAAGGGGAGGGGGAGGGGGAGTAGGAGGGGCACTAGACTCTGGTAAGAGAAGGAGGAGGGGGGAGCAAGAGAATTTATTTTTTTCGTACTTATTTATTATGTATTATATATTTAATTAAATAATATGAATTGATAGAATTAAATAACAACCCACTAATAAATAAATTATTCTAATTTTTTTCGTAATTATATAGTACGTATTGATAGAATTGAATATTATATTTTGGAACCAAAAACATATAGAAATAAGATGATGTACATATATAAATCATGGAACAGGCAAGATGCATGCCCCCATGCACCATCAAATCTCGATCCAATAGTTCTCAAAGCACAAGTGCACACAACCCACTAATAAATAAATTATTTTAATTTTTTTACATAATTATATAGTATGTATTGATAGAATTAAATAATATATTTTGGAACAAAACATATAGAGTATTTGCTATGCAAAGGGTATACGTTGCAAATACATGGGTTATTTGTGATGCATACCCTTCTCTATATTTTATTATATATATTTTTTATTCCAAAATATATTATTAAATATATAAAAAAGTACTATATATTATCTAAAACAATTTAGATTAATGTTTTCATTCTCGTATTTGTATGACTAGGCTCACGCATGTCAGGGTGGGCCCACGCTCTTTGAGACATAAGATTTTGATCCGATGATGCAGATAACTCAAGGCGCAGGCAAGTTGCATGCTCCTTGCTATATAAATATTTGCGATGACACAGATAACTCAAGGCTCATTGACACAGATAACTCAGGGCGCAGGCAAGTTGCAGGGTAAGAGTAATCATTTGCTTATTTGCACCATTGGATATAAAAAAAAATTACTTAATATCTTAATTCGAGTATGTGTGAGATTGGGCTCACACACGTCAATGTGAGCTCCGACTTTGTGGGACATCAAATAGAAATTAGATGACAAATATATATAACTCATGGGATCGGGATGATGCATGCCCCCATGTGCCGTCAAATCTTAATTTGACAATGCTCAAAGCCCGAGCTCACACAACCCACTAATAAATAAATTATTTTTATTTTTTATGGAATTATATAATATATATTAAAATAATTAAATAATATATTTTGGAATCAATAAAATATATTAAATAAAAAATATAGTATTTGCTACACATAAGCTATGCATCGCAAATATCTCTTGTGATATATATATATATATATACATCGCAAATAGATAGGTTAGTTGAAATAGGTTATTTGCGGCGCATAGAACTATGCATCATAAATAACCTAAGGTATTTGCGATGCATAGCTTTATGCATTATTTGTGGTGCTTACTCATAAATGTCGCAAATATTTATGTGCATAGCTTTATGCATTGTAATACTCCATATTTTATCTAATATAAGTTTTTTTATTTCAAATATAATACATTATTTGTGACACTTGTTCGTTTATGCATTATTTGTGGTGCTTGCTCGTAAACGTCACAAATATTTATGCGCATAGCTTTATGCATTGTAATACTCTATATTTTATCTAATATAAGTTTTTTTATTTCAAATATAATACATTATTTGTGACGCTTGTTCGTAAGCATTGCAAATAAGTATAAATATTTGCGATGTTTAATAAAACATGTCAAATAAGCAAATGATTACTCTTACCATCATTGGCAAAGATATAGTTTTCTTAATTATTTACATTTTTCATCAAGTCATTCTTTGAAAGACATTTAACATCATGTTTAATCAAACTAAAGTTCAATGTAGACATTAAAATATTCTTTCTTAATCACATAAAGTGGATGTATGATAACTAATAAGAAAGTTTAAAATTGCAAAGTGTTTAGTAGAGATACATTTGCTATTCCATGTGCCACCAACATCAAAACAGGTTTAACTTTTAACTACGGTTTCATTATAAGATTTTTTTTAGGGCACTTAGTTTAAAAAACAATGAACTACTCCTCCTCCCCCTAGGTTTTCTTCTTCCATGCTGTCATATTGGAGAAGGTTTAAAAACACATGTTTCTGACATTTACACTACTTTACCCTAGCCTTTGGGGCTTAGAGTCTTTTTGGTAGCATATTGTTTGGAAAAGTAAAATCTTGATGGTTAGAAAATGACATTGTGTATTTCCTCTTCATAACCATTGCAAAATAAATGAGGATTAACAACAATTTGTTGTGCCTCGAATTTCGTGGCACCCAACAATTTGGTTGTTGAGCTAACAAATCCTCTCTTTTCCAACAAAAATACCATTGTGGTAGTTGATTGTAATATTTTTTATGAAACAACAAAATTTGTCTACAATGATCCATATTAGTACTATAATATGTGACAAGATACAAAAAGGCTACCAAGAAATTATTTGTTTTTTGGTAGAATTTTGCCAGATTTTTCTTATAACATGTTATAAAAAGTTTTGAATGCCCTATTGCCTTGAGCATAGTCCAAAGAAATTTTATACTCATATTGTCCCATGTTAATAGTTTCATTTAATTTTTTAAAATGAACTATTAATTTTTCAAAATGAGCATAGTTTGTAGCCCCATTTATATAGGCCCCAACCGAGAGTGAGCCTAGGTATCACAAATCTGACGACGCACATAACTCAGGGGCAGGGGCATATTGGTTTGTGCCTACTTACACCATCAAATCTTGATCTGATGGCCCATGATACCCTAGCTTACAGGGCATGCAAATGTTTCCTTTTCAAAAAAATAATTTTAACCCTCTCAACATTAAAAACATAATTATTTTCAAGGGTAGGAAGGGCAATTGTTAGATTTAAAAATCTATAAATAAGGGGGAGGTTTAACCTTCTCTTCACCCTTTCATCTACTTTTGGAAACTCTAACTCTCCTTTCCTCTATACTCGTAAGCTTTCAATCTCTCTAATTTTCATTTTAGATTAAAATTTAAGATTAAGCTCTCAAGCCTCAATAACAAGATCTCAACACTCAAGCCTCCTCCTTTCCATTTTTATTGAAGCATCAAGTGGGCAAGTTTAACTCAAGCATCAAACACACAGTAAGTAATTTTGATTTTATAATTTAAAGTTTATGCTAAATAATTTTAATTTTCACTTTAATTTGCCTCCTCTTTCTTTTATTAATTTGCTATTATTTATTTTTTTAGAAAATGTCATCCCACTCTAACTACAATGCCTCTTCCTTTGCCCTCGCCCTAACCAACAATGAAGTATTCTCCAATTTTCCTGAAGGAGGTATTCTTGAAATGATAGATGAAACCAATTATGAAGGAGGTATTCCATCAATGCCTTCGATGGCGGGTGAAAAAAAAAGCAACAAACCTCCATCATGTGGAGCTACATGGAGAAAATTAAGGTAGATGACCCTACAACCCTGGAATGAAGATAGTAAGAGCCAAATGCAATTATTGTAAAGCAATCCTAAGAATTGGAGGCAGGGGTACTAGATATCTTATATAATATGTTAGATCATGCTCCCCCAAACATGACCGAAGGAACCCAAACAATCCCAACTTAGTACCTTGAGCTCCTCCTCCACCTCTCTTAGCATTTCCACTTTCAATCAAGATATAAATTGCTGGATCTCATGAAGTATGTTGTACTCTCCGAACAACCATTCTCCTTGCCGATGATGAACTATTCAAGAACTATATGAGGTAAGCTCTCAACCTAATATTTCATAAAATCCCGCACAACACTCTAAAGAACAATATTTTTAAACTATCCAAGAAGTACAAGGTTCAACTCATGAATACTCTACTTACAATTCCGAGTAAGATTTCTATAACTTTCAATATTTGGACTAGTAACCATAATATTGGATATGGATACGTCACAACTCATTTTATCGACCAAGAATGAAGATTAAATAAGAGAATAATTTATTTAAACATGATAGAATATCCTCATTCTGCCTCAATTATTGAAAAATCATAGACTTTTATTTTAAATAAATTTTAAATTAAAGATAAAATTATGTCTATTACTTTAGATAATGCTTCAAATAATAATTCCAATGTGGAATTTACAATCTCATTGTGATCACATCGGTACACTAATCCCTTACATTTTCATATTAGATGTGCATGTCACATAATTAATCTATTTGTTCAAGATGGTCTAAATATCGTTAAACCCTATATTCAGTTAATTAAAAAAACTTTGCTGCGTATCACTTCTTTACCTTCAAGAATAGAAGAATTTAAAGAGTTGTGTAGATTGCATGGTAAGAGATATTGGAAGTTTCAATTAGATGTTTGTCATAAGTAGAATAACACTTATTCAATGTTGAAATCATGTAAATGATTAGAAAATTTGATCACAAGTTGGGCTACAAAAGAGTTACCTGATCTAGGACTTAATGAAGGTCATTTTGCTACTTTTATTTGTTTGATGCAATTTCTTTCTCTTTTTTATAAAGCTACTAATGAATTATCTAGAGTTTACTATGCTACTTATTGTTTAATTCTGAGCCATTTGTATGAAATAACTTATGCATTTACAAGTTATAGAAGTAATAGAACTTTTGCACATCTTGTAAAAGAAATGGAGATAAAATTCAATAAATTTTGGTCTCCTACTCCTATAATTTATTGTTTAGGGGTTGTAATGGATCCTAGGGTAATTAGATTAGAAGGTGTACAAATTTTAATAGATGATATACATGATAACATAATCCCCTATGTTGATAATAATGATAACCTATATAAGATCGGAGAAAGTACATTGCATTCTTTATATAATGTATATGAACTATCTTATGGGTTAGGACGAAATGATTCAACTTCTTCTTCTACTACTACTACCATGCCTACATCACATAAAACTAAGGCCTCGATGATATTTCAAAAAAAAAATCTAATACTACTAAATTAGCAATATATTTATAAATTGATTTTCATTCTTTTCTTACCAAGAAAGAAAATAGTAAATTGAATGTTTTTAGTTGGTGGCGACACATGTAAAGAACAATCATGTATTGTGGCCTTAGCTCGTGATATATTACCCCCCCCCCCCCCCCACATGTCCGTAGTTGCATAGGAATATGTTTTTAGTGCAAGAGGTAGGGTGTTGAATGATGGACGAAGTCGACTAACTCATTATGTAGTGGAGGTATACATATGCTTGAAGGATTGGTTAGATGTAGAAGAAATGACACAAGCTCCCAAGTTAGAAGTGGAAATGGGAGAAATATTAGAAGACTTGAGAATCAACTAGTCAATAATATAATTTTTATTTATTTTTGTATTTGGGATTTTAGATTATAATTACAAATGATAGATAGGCAAATAGGTGCTAACCTAGTTGGCATGTACTCATTCTATAGTGATGCAATTCTAGTCTTTCACTTTGTAAGTTATAAAAATAGAAATATTTTTTTTAATATTTTTTAAAAACTTTCTAAGTTGTGTCTTATTTGTTCTTTTCTTATCGAGAAAGAAAGTAGTAATTTGAATGTTTTTAGTTGGTGGCAGACACATGTAAAGAACAATCATGTATTGTGGCCTTAGCTCGTGATATATTACACCTGCCCATGTCCATAGTAGCATAGGAATATGTTTTTAGTGCAAGAGGTAGGGTGTTGAATGATGGACGAAGTCGACTAACTCATTATGTAGTGGAGGTATACATATGCTTGAAGGATTGGTTAGATGTAGAAGAAATGACACAAGCTCCCAAGTTAGAAGTGGAAATGGGAGAAATATTAGAAGACTTGAGAATCAACTAGTCAATAATATAATTTTTATTTATTTTTGTATTTGGGATTTTAGATTATAATTACAAATGATAGATAGGCAAATAGGTGCTAACCTAGTTGGCATGTACTCATTCTATAGTGATGCAATTCTAGTCTTTCACTTTGTAAGTTATAAAAATAGAAATATTTTTTTTAATATTTTTTAAAAACTTTCTAAGTTGTTGTTTTTTGTTCTTTTCTTATCGAGAAAGAAAGTAGTAATTTGAATGTTTTTAGTTGGTGGCAGACACATGTAAAGAACAATCATGTATTGTGGCCTTAGCTCGTGATATATTACACCTGCCCATGTCCATAGTAGCATAGGAATATGTTTTTAGTGCAAGAGGTAGGGTGTTGAATGATGGACGAAGTCGACTAACTCATTATGTAGTGGAGGTATACATATGCTTGAAGGATTGGTTAGATGTAGAAGAAATGACACAAGCTCCCAAGTTAGAAGTGGAAATGGGAGAAATATTAGAAGACTTGAGAATCAACTAGTCAATAATATAATTTTTATTTATTTTTGTATTTGGGATTTTAGATTATAATTACAAATGATAGATAGGCAAATAGGTGCTAACCTAGTTGGCATGTACTCATTCTATAGTGATGCAATTCTAGTCTTTCACTTTGTAAGTTATAAAAATAGAAATATTTTTTTTAATATTTTTTAAAAACTTTCTAAGTTGTTTTTTTTGTTCTTTTCTTATCGAGAAAGAAAGTAGTAATTTGAATGTTTTTAGTTGGTGGCAGACACATGTAAAGAACAATCATGTATTGTGGCCTTAGCTCGTGATATATTACACCTGCCCATGTCCATAGTAGCATAGGAATATGTTTTTAGTGCAAGAGGTAGGGTGTTGAATGATGGACGAAGTCGACTAACTCATTATGTAGTGGAGGTATACATATGCTTGAAGGATTGGTTAGATGTAGAAGAAATGACACAAGCTCCCAAGTTAGAAGTGGAAATGGGAGAAATATTAGAAGACTTGAGAATCAACTAGTCAATAATATAATTTTTATTTATTTTTGTATTTGGGATTTTAGATTATAATTACAAATGATAGATAGGCAAATAGGTGCTAACCTAGTTGGCATGTACTCATTCTATAGTGATGCAATTCTAGTCTTTCACTTTGTAAGTTATAAAAATAGAAATATTTTTTTTAATATTTTTTAAAAACTTTCTAAGTTGTTTTTTTTTTGTTCTTTTCTTATCGAGAAAGAAAGTAGTAATTTGAATGTTTTTAGTTGGTGGCAGACACATGTAAAGAACAATCATGTATTGTGGCCTTAGCTCGTGATATATTACACCTGCCCATGTCCATAGTAGCATAGGAATATGTTTTTAGTGCAAGAGGTAGGGTGTTGAATGATGGACGAAGTCGACTAACTCATTATGTAGTGGAGGTATACATATGCTTGAAGGATTGGTTAGATGTAGAAGAAATGACACAAGCTCCCAAGTTAGAAGTGGAAATGGGAGAAATATTAGAAGACTTGAGAATCAACTAGTCAATAATATAATTTTTATTTATTTTTGTATTTGGGATTTTAGATTATAATTACAAATGATAGATAGGCAAATAGGTGCTAACCTAGTTGGCATGTACTCATTCTATAGTGATGCAATTCTAGTCTTTCACTTTGTAAGTTATAAAAATAGAAATATTTTTTTAATATTTTTTAAAAACTTTCTAAGTTGTCTTTTTTTTGTTCTTTTCTTATCGAGAAAGAAAGTAGTAATTTGAATGTTTTTAGTTGGTGGCAGACACATGTAAAGAACAATCATGTATTGTGGCCTTAGCTCGTGATATATTACACCTGCCCATGTCCATAGTAGCATAGGAATATGTTTTTAGTGCAAGAGGTAGGGTGTTGAATGATGGACGAAGTCGACTAACTCATTATGTAGTGGAGGTATACATATGCTTGAAGGATTGGTTAGATGTAGAAGAAATGACACAAGCTCCCAAGTTAGAAGTGGAAATGGGAGAAATATTAGAAGACTTGAGAATCAACTAGTCAATAATATAATTTTTATTTATTTTTGTATTTGGGATTTTAGATTATAATTACAAATGATAGATAGGCAAATAGGTGCTAACCTAGTTGGCATGTACTCATTCTATAGTGATGCAATTCTAGTCTTTCACTTTGTAAGTTATAAAAATAGAAATATTTTTTTTAATATTTTTTAAAAACTTTCTAAGTTGTTTTCTTTAAAAGGGACGAAGCAGATCTGGCGAGCTTGTTAAGCTCGCCCCCCACCCTTGTGGATCGGGCCCAACCCGCTCTATCAATAGGTCACAGTGGGCCCAGCCCACTACAACCCCTATATAAAGCTTGTATACAAAAGGTTTGGAAAACCCTAACATTCATTAGTTATTTACTTGATTAATAATGAGTTTGGATAATCCCCTCGTATGTGGACAAAAGAACTTCTTGTCAGCTCTCTTTCTGCCGTGTGGCCAAACTAGGAGGGTTGATCCAGACTCCTCTCAAAAGGCCCTTGCCCCATGTCCCAGCCCCGGACTGCGGACCGCCACTAAGGCAGGGAGGGATGGACTCGAACATATCTCCAGATATGAAATCAATCCGATCAAACTTAGGGCAGTCGGTGATGACATGTGGGAGGTCAAACACAATGAGCTTGAGCTTCGGGAAGGTGTCAGCCAACATCTTGGCAAAGATTCCCATGTTGCCTCCCACGTCTACGAGTGACCCCACACCGTTGGCACTGCTGCACGAAGGTGCCCATGCATAGCCAATTGTCACAAGCCATGGCCTCATTGCACTCATGGCTGAACTCCAGGTGCTGCCCCTTGTAGACACTGAACTCATGGGCCATCTCGAAGGGGGTCAACCCTTCTCGCTAGAGACACTCCAGGAGGAAGAGTTAGGGGCACATGAGCTGTGGCTCCCCCTACATGAACACAAAGGGCGACATGCTCATGTTGTGCTCTTTGGTCAGGACCCTCGACGACGGTGTCAATGTGTAGACCATTTCTCCGCCATGGCCACATTCATCTCTCTTAACCCCAAATATGCCATTTTGGATGAGTAGGCGCATGAGGCAGGTCACAGTGAAGGCAGAGCCTTTATTGCCATGGTAAGCTCGAAGAGGGAGATGGAGCCTTCGTTTCGGGGGATGATGTCGGGTATGCCAAGCTAGGCACCCACCACCTTGCCACCCAACTCAATCTCCCATAGCTTGCAAAGTCATTGATGACGATGAGGTCGGATAGAGATCGATGACAAAGGGGACACCAGCTAGGAGGATGTGGTGAGGTACATCCAGGCGTAGTTAAGGGGCAGGTCGAGGGGCCTAGTGGATGGACTTGGAGATCTTGCCCCTCACAAGGTTGGAGTTGAAGTGGTAGACCTTGAAGCTCATGTAAGGGAAGGTGGACTTGATGCTGGGAAAGATATCCGGCTCGATGCGGCGTAGAGGAAGTGTATAGCCAACATCAATGGAAGCCTAGATTTTGGGTCACCCTGTAGGGAGCTGGCTATGCATCGTAAGGCCCCAACCGCTACCAGTAGAGAAGGAGATAGGAAGGATACAAATTGTCTTGCTTCATTGTCTTGCCTGTGTGTTTTAACTTAATAATAAGTCATTTTTTCAGCATTTAGGGTTGGTCAATATATTTTAAATTTAAAATTGTAAATAACGTCTCGAAAAATGTCACTAATGTTTTCAAAATGGTTATTTGTATCAATGAATATGTTAACTAGTATTTGCTTAATTAATACTTATCCATTAGCCATAGTATATTTCGATTCATTTCTATAGTTGGAATGAAAAATTCATGTTCTAAATAAAGAAGCTAACTTTAATATTATCTTTGATGTTGCATTAAAAGTTTGTTTCTTATATTTCATTATATGGTATAAAACTTACTTTAAAAAAAGATAAATCAGAAGAAGTTACATGATGTGATAAACGTAGAGTTAATTTTGGTTAGTTATATAAAGCTTACTATTTCATATGACATGATTGCCCAATGCAAAAAAATGCATTATGGGTCTTTGAAACAATTCGAATCATTTCGATAATAATAAGTTTGATCTATTTTACCGAGAAGGTCTACTATTCGAGTCTGCATAGCCCTATAAATATTCTATTTTTCTATTCTTGGATAGTTTTCATTTCCTCATTAGTGCTTGCGGCTGGCCTATATGCTTATAGAGATCCCTCTAAGTATAAAAATGAAAATAAAAGAGTCATTCTTCTCCATTCATCTTTGTGGGTGAATGGAATATGACTTTTTTGACTTCCCCTTTTCATGTACGTAACATGACCAAAGATTGGGTAATCCACCTTTGAATTGTTATACCCAATCCAATTTATGTTATGAATTCAAAATCATAACACGAAACTAGCTAAAAACTCAAAAGTCTAACCCAACCCAACCAAATCTAATTGAATCGAATAGTAACAAAAGCATTCGATTATCTATGAAAATAAAAATACTTGTTCTTTTTATATATGTTCATATAATTTGTATGTCTATACTCATCAGTTTAAGAGAGTTCGCGAGGTCCATCTTGTAGATATCATGTTAAGAAGTCCAACCGTAGATGAGATTTTTTTCTATCTTTAGATAAATTCAAGTCAAATCCACATCCACACGTCATGCCCTTTAGCTACCTCAATGATGCAACACGTGAAAAGAAGACAATAATATTGATGATCGATCATGTGTCACTTGTGAAAAGCCTCAACAACCTACTTAGGAGTGGGTCGCATTATGGAAGGTAATGTTAAGCTAATTGTTGAACTAGAGGCTCATGGTTTTCAAGTTGACCATTTGAGGAATTGTTTGGAAGAAATCAAGAAGTACTCCATCTTTCCTAATGAAAGCAGCTATGAATAAGCCTTGATCAAAGTGATAATTGTTGAGATCCACAAGAAAATGCACACTATACTCATGAAATGAATAATATAGACACAAAATTATTGAGGTTGAATCAACTTAGAGAACACTCAAAGGTGAAAATGCACAATGCGCTGCTCAAGAAAGTCACTTGCGTGAGATGTTGACCTTTTTTTGGGGTGCAATTTCTCCCAAATGATCTTTTCGATGAAATAAGACAGTAGTCTAATAGTGTAATCATTGCATATATAATTTCTATATTTTAGTCAATTTTTTAAATTTTGTTGTAGTCATGTAGTGGTTGTAATGCTATTGTTATAAATAAATTTCTTACAACTCTTTTATATTCCAATCATTTTTTTCCAATTTCATGTAGCCATCTAATGGTCTTAATGCTATCATTATAAATAAGTTAATTTCGGTGCTTAGAACGTTGTTTTGTTAGTAATTTTCATTGTCATTATGCTAACTACAATGGAAGTTTATCAATACTCAAGGCATTTATTCAAGACGTCATTTAATAATATAAAAAAACATATTCAAAAGTTAAGATAAACCACAAATAAAATATACGAAATGAAAACATTCGTTTAAAAACATTGTGAACATACGCTTATACGTGCTCTCAAATAAGATTAGAACACTCAAATCTTCTTCTTCTTCTTCTTCTTCTTCTTCTTCTTCTTCTTCTTCTTCTTTTGAATTTATTTTCATTTTTTAGGCCAAACGCGTCCCTTGCCTTTCCATCTTTGCCTATATAATCCACAAAAAACAAATAAAAGGGAAGAAGGAACACGATGGGTGTTAGGTAAGTATTTTTAAAACTAATTATTTAAAATTTGTTTACAAATTAGACATTCGTATTTGGTAAATTAATTTGTTTGCAAATTTTAAAATAAATTACCATTGTTTTATTTTATCTATTTCTCTTTTTTACATGATTTATTTTTAATGTAACCCTATTGTTTTTACAAGTTAATTAACATTGAAGTTTTCATGTGCTTTTGCACATGCTCTTCCTGGTCTAAAAAAAACAATTGGGGTTGGCCGTTATGTATTTAATACTGCTGCATTTAAGAATCACAATTTTATGCCACTAAAATCTTGTATTTTAGGACTCAGACATTAAGAGGAAGAGGTCAAGGGTGGTAGAGGTTGGGGTGGAAGACAACGGTTACTCTTCTGGCAGCGGTCTGATAGCCTCTAGTGGTGAACCAACAGGCCAACAAATTTCGACTGGGGAGGATGGGTGTCCAACAGATTTCGACCGGGGAGGAAGGAAGGCTGATGGCGATCTGGCAGAACTCCAATGGACTGGCAAGGAGGACAACAACCAACTGACAGACTTCGGTGTCACTTCCATGAATTCCAGTGAGGGGGGAGAGGAGGCCGACAGCAGTCCAACAAGCGTGGCACTCCAGCAATAGTCCAACTGATTCCAGCGAGGGAGTATGGGAAGCCGGTGACAGTCGGAGAACCTATGGTGGATTCAAGTGTGTAGGAGACTCCGGCAACTACTGGACTGGTGTATTCCGGTGATGGTCCATTGCACTCCAAAGGTAGGCTGACAGTAGTCCAGTAGCAGGCCAACAATAGTCTATTATGCTCCAGCAGCAAGCCAACAAAAGAAAGGGAGATGGCAAGGGAAGAGGCCACTGGGAGAGGAGGATAGAGATGAGAAGTAGACGGTGAGTGAGAGATGAGCAGAGAGAGGAGATGAGAGGAGCTTGTGCATTTCCAATTCTAAGGGAAGAGGTTATAATTGAAAATGCATCGGCTGTGCCTTTTTCAATTGTAAAATTGCATGTCGAACGTTGGGGTTTTAAAACCCATGATACATTGACTGACGCAGTACTTTAAAACAGGTTTACAAAACCCATAACCACTAAGGCTAAAATATGAAATAGGCACTCCAAATCCCAAATAACTAACACCGCTTTCTGCTTTCTGAAATATATGGATTGTAATTCAGAGTATCCAACGTCCAAACCTAAGCAAAGATGTACTTCACTGTGTCTGGCCATCCAAGGTTGCCAGCGCTTCCCTCAGTAGCCGCTGCGCCTCCTCTCTTCTTCTAAAACGCCAATAAACAACAAAGCAAACTATAATATTTAGCATACAAATATAGACAGTTGGAACAAAGAAACATATGTATAATAGTGCAGAATCACAAACTCATGTTACACAATCCACGGCTACAATTTTATCATATCTATCATCTATAACGCTAGAAGGGTTTATTAACAAAAATCAAATTTAACAATAAAGTGAAACCTTCAACTATTGAAGTGACTGTAAGGGAAATACAGGAAGACCTCCCATAATACCTTTTCCAATGATAAACTGACCTGTCAAAACTCTAAAAGCACATCGATTTCACATATCAATGACTAAATGGGTGTTTAGTTGCAGCAATCTTTTCTGGGATTAAATTTTATGTAAATAATGAAAATTTTCAACTGAGTTGTTCTGTAGAATTGGAATAAGGAGATGAAGAGTTCAACTAAAGAAGAGAGAGTACCATAGGCAAAAGCAAAGAAGAGGAAGGAAGGGCAGATGAGGGAAAGAGAATCGGGACCAGAAAGGGGGACATATATGGGGTTTTGAATGTTTCAAAATTACAACTCAAGCTTTTCTAGATATTTGCAGATGTACACAGCAAAGCCACGTTACAAACTACCCAAGCAAGTCACGAGTCATCTTGATAAAGCTTTAATAAAGATCAACATTGAAAATCAGAAGAAGAAAAAATGATGTCTTCAAAAAGAAAATAAGATAAATGAACAGAGAGTCATATGTAAATATCTTCCAATCCCAACTCTTAACGTCTACTAAAAAGTTCCAATTTCTTTTTGGAAATTTTACTTTAAGAATTAAATGCTATCTCAATTCTCGTATTAACCAAAAGGAATTAATCTCACACCTCTCTTCCATTTACATAGACCAATAAAACCCAAAACAATGCCACTCAGGAAACAAGAAAAAAAATAACAAGTTCAAAAGATGGGCCCCTCTAAAAACTCATGCGGTACAATTTAAATGGTAAAGATGATGCAAAATCAATGCTTCTCAGGGTACAAAGAAGAAGAAACACAAGTTCATAAGATGGGACTTCTTTAAACTCTTACAGTTGAAAATTAAATTGGAAAGCAGATTTACCATCAATGCCTCTCCGGATACGAGAAAGAATGAGCAAATTTAAAAGATGACCTCCTCTTAGAACTCTTTCAGTTGAATAAGTTGCTACACTTAATGTCAAGATTACTTATGGCTTTTCAAATAAACTCAAATTTTGGTGATGTAATAACAATAAACAATTAAACAAGTGTTATTCTTGTTATTCTTTTAACTTTATAATCATGTAAAATAGTAAAATTCATACTATTGCACTTTTACCTTTTTATATCCTCCACTGCTTGTTTACGTCGTTGTATCTGAAGTTCTAATATATGGATCAGTGTTGACCTAGCCTAAACAAACGGATTCAAGAATCAAGATTCAAGAACCAATTTTTTGAAATTGTCCAGAAAAATAAAGTTTACTCAAAATAATATGAGAAAAAAATACCTGATGTGGCCGCAAAGAATTTAAGAGATGGTGTAAATTCCTAAATATAAGGGAAATGTCCTCTACCCTCCTGGCATATTGAGATGGTCTTTCAACAAGAACATCAGCAAGTTCCAATATATGTAGCTGCAATTCTCTGTTCAACGACTGAAGCTCCTTTTTGTAATCTGGACATACCCATATAAATTTCATTCTTAACATAAATTAGGTGGAACATAAAGCTTTAGAAGGAATTGTACCTTATACAATTCACTTACAACAACAAATTTAGGTAATACCATCTTTTGATCTCAGATAATCTGATTTTTAAATCAGTGTTTATAATACCATGGTAGACATTGGTTAGAATGCCCACTCTGTTGGCCAGCCACTCTAGGATTTTATCCCAACTTACCTAGTACGTATGATGGGTAGGCCTTGTACATGCCCAAGGGGATTGGCAACGGGATACGCTGCACTAACAGGCCAATTGCCCTGCCCCTTCGAGCCAGATCCTATGGACTAGGAGAACCCTCCTTGTAAAAATAAAATAAAATACCACGGTAGTAGTTAAGAGTAATTGATCAATGGCAGTTGATCCCATTTATAGCAAAACAAAGACAATTATAACGGCTGAACTGAAAAAGCTTATCAACATTCTGATAACAACAATGGATAGTTGCATTTCTCTGATCATCGACTGAAGCTCCTTCTTGTAATCTGGACATTGCCCAATAAAGACGCTATAGGAGGCAGTGATGCCCAATACAATTACCTTACAACATCAAGTTTTGGTAATACCATCTTTGAAGTCAGATAAAACGATTTTAGACATTAGAGTTCATAATATCAAGGTAATGGGAAGTGGTTTTAACAGCTGAACATAAGGAGCTTATCTACATTTTGATAACAACAATGGATGACGCAATAAAGGAGTTGAAAGATGAGACATTCATCTAAGACATTGTAAATCCAACAAAATTCCATGCGCAGTTCCTCATTCTAATGTTACATGATTCCAACATCACAAACTATTGAAATCTACAAAGAAAACTGAAGATCATATCTAAAATTTACTGATATAATTTAAAAAATGAGAAAACAAAGTCAATCACCAGAATACTTACCAATACTGGGGCCTTTGGGGTAGAGCTGACGAACCCCTTGCTCCTCCAAACTTGGTAGCATATCATCAGTCTACCAACAATAGACAACCATAAAAAACTTGTTTCAGGTTCCAGCTGAAAGCGAATAGAAAAAAAAAGGAAATAAATGATAGACAATCGAGGATCATTACAGTGTAATTTGCACCGTAAAGGGTGTAGGTCCCCTGAATGGGGGGTGGCGGCAGAGGAGCTGATTCAGGATCTTGTAAGTAGTCTTTGTACAACTTGTAGTACGGGGGAGGTGGTGGATAGGAAGGAGTAGCCGCCATTTCAGTCCCTCAGTCTTCTTCTCACTCTAAAGTTCACTTTTTTATGAGAAAAACAGAAAATTGAGTAATGAAACGAAAAGTGTATGTGAGAATGAAAGAAAAATTATTAATAAGTCAGAGATCAACCGGATTTGATGAAATTCCTACCAATGGAACGAGCTTAATCAAAATGCTTCCTTTCTCATCAACACTCTCTTTCTGCACAAATCTCGCCTCTTGGAATTGAAAAGTGGAATGGAGGTGACGAATTTCAGAAGTTTACAGTGGAAAAAGGGAAAGCAGAGGAGTAGGTAGAGGGTTGGATGTCGTGGAGGAGAAGGGAGATGCGAAAGCGCCACTGCTCATTTAAGTCACTAATTCAGCTTTTGGGTTTGTGCTAAGGGCTAGCTTGTGTGCAACAAATGGGAGAAAGTTGGCCAAGATGTGTGGCTTTTCAGACGGTTTGGTAGTAACTCATGTCATTTCCATATGTTATAGTGTCTATTTGTCTCGTGGGAGACATCTGATAAAATTGGAAGATGATATTGTGATGCCATATCTCTTTCCAAAATGTTGCGGTATAATTCACTATGTGCATCACCAGTGTTGGTTTAAGGTAATGCATCCTCTAGGAACTAAATGAGATTTTAGGAGTAAAAGCAACATTTTCCTAGTGTGTATTACATCTCTTATAGGAGAGAATGTTCTCTTCACGTTTGGTTTATCATATTTTACAAGGTTATAGCAGGCTCTAATAACATTGCTTTTGCAAAACTAATCACGACTATATTTTAAACAGAGAAATGATTTCCTTACACCAAATTTGTTTAATAAAACCCTATACTCGGTTTTGATTGGACAGAGAAAAAAGGACCCCCTATTGTCACGTGCAACCCACTCTTTTTTGTTTAATCAAATATTCAAAACCCCCGTGTAAGGTTTTATAGGACAAATTTGGTGTAGGGTAATCATCAACACCCTTTTGAAAATATGAGCCCCATAGATTACCATTTAACAATATGTGAAAAAATTTGTAAGTCCATCCCATATAAAAGCTTAACGTTGGCGTCACACATAATTCTAAGAGTAATTTTTTATAACAAAAAACTTTGTGACAAGTTCATTTTCAGATAATTACCAAAAAAAAACATGCGTAGTAAAATCAAGTCCAGAGAACCAACTCTCAATACAACATCAACATCCGCTCACGTAATAATCAATATAAGTTTATGGAAATCACAATAACAAAACTAAAAAAGAGTAAAATGTTCCAACAATCTTCTCTTTCCAACAAGCATAAGCAACACAAGGATCAAAGGAAATCCATTTCTAATGTTCATAATCCAGATCTCCTACAACAATAACGAAAAAAAAGGCAGGATCCAAACCTTAAACAAGAGCAAATCAGCCAGCCAAATTCCAACGTACCGTGACCAGGGATAGAAGTGCCAAATGCACATATAGCGAATACAATAGATAAGGAGGAGGGAGAGAGGGAGGCAGGTTGAAGCCGAAAATGGCGGCTGGAGAGGATCACGCCGCACTGCAGTGGTGAGGACTGGACTGGTGTGGTGAGAGAAGAGAGTAGTGGGAGGGAGAAGGGAGTGTGATGCGCACTCCACCCCCTCCTTCCTTGGACCTCTCAGTCCCCTCTTCCCTGCCTAACTGGCAGGGGCGGACACAGGATTTTTACTAAGGGGGTCATAAAATAACAAAGCTGTAAACTTTTTTTCTTCCATTTTAAAATAACTAAGCTAACAAAGTAACAACCAAGATGTACAGAAGTAAAATATATAGAAAAACTACTAAACATAAATGATAACTACTAAAAATTATAATAAGTGACCAAAGCTAAATGAACATACAGTCACTACCAAAATAAAAAAACTCCCATCAATTTTAAGTGTATACATATCACTATTCTACCACAAAACATCAACTTCAAAACCAAATAGTGACAATTTTTACCACGAAATTAGAATGTCTGGAAGATAATAAAACCTGTAGAGGAATTCCTAATCAGAGAGCATGTTTTCTGAAAGATCAAAAGACACCAAACCAGAGCAAAGTGGTCCAAGTCCTACTGTCTTCACAGAGATTGCTCTGTTTCATTTTCACTACTGGTATTTGTAAATTCAGATTGGAGGCAAACTATGGAGTTTAGCCCAGTAAGTCAGTAACATTAAAGTTCATAAAAAGAAAGTTTTTGTCACCTCTGCAAGCACAGAAACTATGAGGAAAAAACACTTCTGCAAACAACATACAGTTCAAGAGTAAAAATCAAATAGAAATATTCAGAAACTTCTGAACTCCGAAGTGTATATATCAGTGGCATTATGGCGCTGACAGGAGGTATAGAAATATTCAGAAATCAGAAACTTCTGATGTGTGTCAATGGCTTTATGTCGCTGCAAAAAGTTCACAGTAGAACTTGGGCCACTTGGCTCTGGTTTAGTCTTTGCAAATTCAGATTAAATTTACCAAGCAATTCCTAATCAGAGATAATCTTTTCAAATTACCAGGGTTCAGGCCTTCTCCGTTTGAGTATAGGGAGGAAAGAGCCGAGGGGCAAGGAGGCCGGAGCAACGATACGGGCCGCGCCGCGCCGGAGGACGGAGCCACGGAGGCCGGGAACGGTCGAGCAGAGGAGGAGACGTGCGGTAGGAGGGAGGTCTGAGACCGCAGTCTGATTTGGGAAGGAGGAGGCGCTGGCCGCTGAGCGAGGGCTCAAATTTTGGGAAAGAAAGAGCCGGTCCCGACCGGATGAGATGTCGATGGGTATTTTCTGAATGGGGTGGTATTGATGAAACTGAAAAAGTAAGGGGGTCATTTCATTTGACCACCATTGCTTGCGTCCGTCCCTGCTAACTGGTAACTGGAGTGGTGGAGACGAATTTCAGAAGTTTGAAGTGGAAAAAGGGAGGGCAGAGGAGAAGGTATTCAGGCAGAGGGGAAGGAGGCATTGGAGGGGTATTCAGGCAGAGGGACGAATTTCAAAAGCTTTTGATGAAGGTTTGACCAAATTTCATGTTATTGTTTAACGAATTTCTATTTTTTAATTTATTTTTAAAATTATTTTCTTAAATATTTACCTTTTTTTATATTTTTACCTTTGTGTCTCTTACCATGTTATTTCACATAGCATCTTCTCAAAAGTTTTCTAATAATTTTTTAGTGTATACACTCTATCTCTTACCTCTTACTCTTTCCTCTTTATTGTGGACCCTTCGATTTCAATAAAAAGAGACCTTCCACACTCTACCCCCTTCCACCTCCTTTATTATAACTAAAATCTTCATAGACCTTTCTACTCCTATGACTTTGTTAATCCATCAAAGCTACCCTTTGCAATACGATAGAGGATAGAGCCAGTAGCAATGAACTTAATATCGAGGAGCACAACGACCCTAAGGACTTGCAACACTCCTTCCACTCTTATGCCCAGTATGAGCGCCATATCAAACATGGTGGCCCACACCGCCATCATTATCGAGGCCTATCCCAACACCAATCACATGAAAGAGACCCTCACTTCACAAGTCCTACCTAGAATACTCTTATTTGGGGTAAAGCCCAATGCCTATACTTATGTCGTACTAGCTAAGGGCCTATTGCAAGATGTACAAAAATATTTGACCAATATGGTTAATATATTTTGACATATGTGTTAAAAGAATTTGACAATTAAACACATATATCATAACCTCCAATGTTGTGCTAACAAAGGGCTTATTACAGGATATGCAAAAATATTTGATTAATGTGGTTAAAATATTTTGACATTTAAACACATATAACATAACCTCCTACGCCGTGCTTACAAAGGGCTTATTGCGGGATATGTAAAAACATTTGATCAATGTGTTTAAAATATTTTGACATATGTGTTAAAATATTTAAATATTTAAACACATGTAATAGCCTCCTACACCATGCTAAGTAAGGGCCTGTCGCGGGATGTGTAAAAACATTTAACTAATGTGGTTAAAACATTTTTACATATATGTTAAAATATTTTAATAGTTAAACACATGTGGAAAAATATTTGGACAAATATATGAAAATGTTTTACTTTTTTGACATATCTACTAAACACATAAGACAATCTAGCATCTACAAGAATAATTTTTGAAACTTATATTAATACATAAGACAATCTAGTATCTACAATCATTATTGTTGTAAGAGTGATTTCATAATTTTGAAAACTTATATTAATACATACGTCTATTTAGCATCTACAATCGTAACACTCAATAAGATTCATGAATGATGAGCACTTCCTTAGATATCAGTGTACCAGTTAACGTGTGCTTCCTTAGATGTAATATGAATTTCTACAATCATCATTGTCTCTTAGAGTGATTTCATCCACCAGTTCACACTCAATAAGCTTCCTCAATGATGGGCTCTTCCACATATAACAATATAGCATTAGACATGTGTTTCCTCATATGTAATTCGAACATCTACAATCATCATTGTCTATTAAAGTAATTTCATACATCAGGCGATCATAACACTCAACTAGTTCCTGGATGACAAATACTTCCTTAGATAGCAATGTAGCACTAGACATGAGCTTTCTCATATATAATACAAAATGTTTAAACACTCAGTTAAATTGTTTTAACAAAAATATCAAAATATTTTATCACTGTGTTAAATTATTTTCACAAAAGTGTTAAAACAAATTGAAAATATTATTAAAACTATTTCACAATATCATTTTGATAAAGTAAATAGATTTCTTCAATCTAATCAAATGTTTGTACAATAGTCTTAAATTGATTTAACAAAGGTGTCAATTTATTTTAACACAATGTTAAATCGTTTTAATTATAGTATCAAAACAATTTGACAACAATGTCAAAATATTTTGATATTGTTGTCAAATCATTTTAACACTATTATTTTTTTAAAAGAAAAAGCATAATCAAAATATTTAATCTAAATGTTTTAGAAATATAAAATCAAAATTATTTTTTTTAAAATAAACTTTTTAGATAATAACAAAAAAAATATTATCCCAACGTTTTAGAAGAACAAATTCAAAATTAATTTTTTAAAAAATAAATATTTTAGATAACATCATCAAAATTTAAAAAAATTATCCCAACATTTTAGAAGAACAAAATCAAAATCATTTTTTTCAAAAATAAACTTTTTAGATAATAGCATCAAAATAAAAAAATATCCTAATGATTTAGAAGAACAAAATCAAAATTATTTTTTTCTAAAATAAATCTTTTAGATAACAACATCAAAATAAAAAAATTTATCCCAACATTTTAGAAGAATAAAATCAAAGTCATTTTTTGTCAAAAATAAACTTTTTAGATAAAATAGTTGAAAATTTTGAAACACATTTATCAAAACATTTGAACACTTGGGTTCAAATGATTTGAAAATAGAGCAAATCTTTTTAGCAAATATGTGTAGAACTTGTATGATAATATATTTTCCGCAATAGGTATTATATGTTAATGGTCATTTCCCTAAATGCATATGTCACATCTTCCACCAACTAGTGGAAGGAATCACTCTTACACTAGCCAGATGATCAAAGGTGATGGGCCAAAAGGGGCAAGGGGCAAAGGAGAGTGGCTGAGGGGCAAAAGGTGAGGGGTGGTGGGTGCTTAAACTAATGCAAACAAATTGGTTGCCATGCAATGTTAATCCACCTTGTAAAGTGCACTCATTTAATGTTGCATTGAACAAATGGCATATGACAAATAGATCATAATAAGGCGCAAAGTTGAGAAATAGCAATTTATTTTGAAAACACTAAAAATTTGAAATTCTTAACACAATGACCTAAACTTTTGTAAATCACTTATTTTTTATTGCTTGGTAATCCAACAAGAGTGATTACTATGGTCATATGCTCAGATAGAGCCACATTTTCTACTTTCTTATGGAAGTTAGGTTATTTGTCATTGTCACAATCATTTAAACTTTCAACTCCATGAACATTAATAATGTGGGTAATGTGTTATTTGTCATTGTTACAATCATTTAAACTTTTAACTCCATGAACATTAATAATGTGGGTAATGTGGTTTTGCCTAAGCATATGATCATAGTAGCGACTCTTGTCGTATAACAAGGCAATCAAAACTCCAACATGTGTGGCTTTTTTTATAGAGGAATTTACCAAACTCCATATCATTGTGTTAGGAATTCTAATTTTTCATTGTTTTTAAGTAGAATTGTTATTTCTCAGTTTTGTGCTTTATTATAAAATATTTGCCCTCACTACCTCATATGTCGTTGTTTATTGCGGTGTTAAATGGGTTTGCTTCACCATGCGGACTAAGAGTGCATGACAACTCTAGTTCGTCCTCATTGGCATTAGTGCCCACCACCCCTTGCCCCATTCTGGTCCCTCTTCCTTTGCCCCTTCATGTCCCTTGTGGCTCACCCCTTCTAGTCATCTAGGCATAGCTTGTCGCCCATCCTTTCTACCAGCTGACTATTGTCCGATTATCAACTTCTTTTGCTTTTCAACTCTTCTGAATCAAAGAAATGGAGAAAGAACAAACATATGCATTGGAGGAAATACTCATCATCTTAGGCATGTATCTATTATGGAAAACTTATATTGTCGTTCCCACGTATAAATTTTTTAACATGCACTAAAATGTTTTGATCTTTTTTTCAAATCTTTTGAACTCAAGAGATAAAATGTTTTGACAAATGTGTTACGGATTTTTGAACTATTTGATTTTGATGCTATTATCTAAAAGGTTTATTTTAAAACAATTATTTTTTATTTTTTTCCTCTAAAATATTTGGATAAAATATTTTGATTTTGATGTTCCATTCTGATTGACTAAGAAACAACAATGTTAAAATTTTTTGATACTATTGTAAAATCGTTTTAATAGATGAAAATATTATAACCGCGTTAAATCAAAAGTGTTAAAATGATTTAACAATAATGTCATCATTTTAACACTATTAAGAGAATGATTTAACATTATATTAAAATGTTTTGACACTGTTATCAAATTATTTTAACTCTATTGTATAAAAATTTTGGTTAGATTTTGAATTTTTTTATAACTTTATTAAAACAAGAGTGTTAAAACAAGTTGTCAAATTATTTTTACACCGTTGTTAATTCAAAACTCCATAAAATGCACAAACCAAAGTCTGAATGAAGATGTTGTGATCATCCAATGTTAGATCTAAGGTGTTGTCGGTGCTATCTACACATAGATGACAGCTACAGACTTGCCCTTGGACCTTTTTAATAATATAACTTTATCTATGGATGGAGTTTTGATTTGAAATTTTAGGGTTATAAAGAAGACAAAAATATCTTCAAATCTCCACCAATAATGTCATGCCCCGCATACCCCCCTTGACCCGAACCTGGCCAAAGAGAAATGATGAAGGTGTGATAAATTGAATACTAAACCAAAATTGGGCTAGATCGAAATACACAACACTCTATTTTGTGCAAAAGTAATTAATGGAAGATAAAAAAAAATTAATTGAAGTCTCTTAGTCATTCATATTACTCATATAATCTCATAAAAACGTAAGGAGTCTTAAGCCTAAAAAGGCAACAACAAGTATATGTTATTCAAATAGGCTCTCCTATAACATGTAAAGTGTCTCAAGTTATAACATAAGTTATCAAAAGTCTATCACAAGACATATAAAAGCTATCCCCCACTCCATGTGCATTTAATAGCCTTCATGCCCGTAAAATAAATCATCTTGAGCACCTGCATAGTACAACCATATAGAGGATCCCTCGAGGGATACCCCAAAACAAAACAATGTAAACAGGGTGAGCTTATCTTAGTAAGGGTTTGAAAACATAAAGCTCATATCACCAAAGCATAGTCCTTAAGAAGCATAATGTAAACCTTATGCAAAACTGGTATTAATAACATAAAAACAAGTCAAATCTCTTACACATACAACCTGTGCAAACATCTTATTCAAGCATCATGATCCACAAGTAAAACCTATGCATCATCATGTCTCATTTATGTCTCATAATCCACACACACAACCTATGCATTCAAGTGACATATCTATACACATCTTGCATATTCAAGTATTATGAAACATACACAACCTATGTAAATATAATCATTATAATTCATACACAACTATGTGTAAGTAAACATCATTATCCCTATACAAAACCTATGTAAATGGGCATCACAATCCATAAAATCACCTAAATAGAAATCCTAGTATCCGAAGATACTGATCTTACTTACCCAGCATTCCTAAAAATGAAGTACCTAAAGCATGCACTTACCCGACATTCATAAGAAGGAAATACATAAAGCAGTTTGGCAAATCCTATAAACTGGAAGTTCCCTTGATTAGCCAGTGTACACAGACAAACCAGCCTGGAGCTCGCTCCAGAAGTCTCAATAATTTTCTCATTATAGCATTATGCTCTTCTTACCTAGGGAGGAACATGCCCTTTTATAATGGAAAACACCGCCCTTTCAGACAGAAAACCCTGTTTATTAGATGGAAAATCGATTCATTCAAATCCCCGATACGACCAATCCAAAAAATTACGACACACAATGGCTAATCACAATTAAACATGGCTTAGCAACTCATTTTCATGATGTATGCGACATGATACATATATAAACAATGTGAAGTGTATGCTAGCATAAATAATCATACTAATCAGTAGCCCTATAATGCATGAGGCATGGTCCATACATGGCTAATAAGATTATGTAAGCCTAAATGTGCATAAACATAAATGATTATGTTCATAATAAGTTAAAACACATGGAACATGGATTATACATAATTAATGTCGCATGTGTGCAAACACTCATACTTCTGCATGATCATACTTTACTAGTATCATGTAAAAGATATGAAGAAATGATCAAATCTATCTTAAAATTAAACATAATGTTATTTTTTGCATAGCCAATCGACGAGAACAAAGAGTTTGAAATATATTATTTGGTCGATCGATCGGCCTAATAGGACGATCAATCGGCAGTCTAGAAACCTAAAAACATTTCTTTTTCTTTACACGAAAACAATTCGAATTCATTCCAAATTTTCATAAAAATTCATAAAACATTATGAAACTTCAAGTAATTATAATTTAAACTTTAAATATGACAGAGCTAACATAACTCATGCATATTCATGTAAAAAAACATCATTAAATAATCCATTCAAGAAGATTTAAGTTCACACATCCATAAACTTCAAGAATATGATTTCACCCACAAACATGGTGTTAATGCAGTAAAACCTTGTCAAACAAAAACCCCTTACCTCAAATAAGATTGTAGATTATTCAATATCCCCCAAAGCTCAAGGAATCCCTACCCAACAAAGTAGGTCACATTAGCCCTAAATAAAAATCTCACTTTTCCACCAAATAGAGACTCAAAATCACTAATAGATTGTAGATCTAACACCCTCTTGTGCCCAAAATGAAAATAACAAGAGTAGATTCAAGCATATGAATCTATGGTTTCAAAACATGAGTAAAAGAATGAACTTAAGAAGAAGAAAACCTAGAATTCCATTCAAGAGGAGAAGAATATGGGATTTAGAGTAAAATAAAAAAAAATATAGAAGTGATTTGAGTATTTTTACCTTAGATTAAGTTTGCCTTTCTTAAAAAGGGGTAGAGCTCTCTCAAAGCCTCCAAAATCTCAACCAACCACAATGGGGAAATGAACAATATTTCTATTTATAGTTAGGGCAAGTAAGTGGGCTTGAAATGGGCCAAACAAAGGAATAAGTGAACCCACTTAATAAAATGAGCTATAAACGAATTTGGGAAGGCCCAAGCCCTTCTAAGATGTCAAGTGAGGATCGGTGGCCCAAGAAGTTGACACATGACCCGAAATGGTCGTGGGTCTTAGGGCGGGGTCTACTTCCTTAATACAGGGAATTACATGGAAATGACAACAATTAGTGTCGTAACTTGGTAGATTATATTAGGCACTAATGTTTTCTCACAAAAAATACATAAATTGGAGTTCAAATGAGGGAGTTATGACCATTCGAAGTTAGACCACTTTTTACCAACACATGGCTGACACTTGGTGAGCGTGCTAATAGTTAAGGCAGTTCCACTGATTGGTTTATAAACTGCCCTTTTTGATAGTTATATACCAGAATTTTGTGTCCTTTTCCTTATGAATACCCTTAGAGGCCCCTTAGACTCTCATTTTCTTTAAAAACATGTCAAATGAAAAGGGAGAATATAAATGGTTCTCCAAATCAAGAAGAATTAATGGAGGGAGTAAATTCTACAAAGTTTGGTGAACCACGCATGTGGAAGGATTTCTATTTATTTAAATAGGTCGGATTTCTAACATGGTTACCATATTCTTAACCGTCACATGATTCAACAGTCAATAGTTAATGCAGAGCTGCAATGACCCATCCTTTTGCCTCACGAACAAGACTAACACTCCCCAAGGTGATAGACTCGGTCGAATGAATCCCTTGTAAAGAAGTTCATGCAATTGGCTCTTTAATTCCTTTAGTTTTGCGAGTGTCATCCGATACGGTTGTGCCTTCAAAATCAGTGTTGCTCCTGGTTGCAAATATATGTTCCAGTAGATTTCTCTCTTAGGTGGCAATCTAGGCAAGTCTTCTAGAAATATATCTTCAAAATCTTGAAAAATGGGAATGCCCTTCATCAAACTGCTTGGCTCCTCCTCTGATACAATGTAAGCAATGAATGCATAATGTCCTTGCTTCAAGAGCTTCATAACCCTCAAAGAAGAGGTGATGAAAGAAGTTCTAGTTTGCATATCATTGAAAAGTGAAAGGCATGTAACCAAGAAAATGGAAAATGACATGTTTTTAATGGTAGTTCGCACTAGTATGGAACTTAAACAGAATGTCCATGCCAAATAGCATGTCGAAATTAGTCATGCCTAGGATGAATAGATTCATTGACAACTCCTAATCATATATCTTTACCTGCACACTCTTAAGAAGTTCCTCCACCTTCATCAAAGTAGACAGAGTAGAAACAACCATAAGGTTCGAAAGTCTAGCCAGTCTAATTGTTAATTCAATGACAAATCTTGGCAATATAAAAAAATGTGATGAACCTATATCAAACAAGACTCTAGCATATTTAAATGTGACAACGAGAATACCTTCTATCATCATTGTAGCTGTCACGTCCCAGATTTTTAAAACCTTTTTAAAATAGCATGAACAATAAGTCACGATGAATTTTTTTATTTCTTAATGCAAAATAAATTATTTAATTAAATATTCAGGTCATGATAATTGGGATTCACAAATACGAATATAAAATCATATAATATTATTACACATCTCAAAAATTCATAACAATAGAATGTCCATCTAAGTACAAGTCCATCATCAGTCTGAAAATAAATAACCAAGTCGGCTCTCATGCCAAAGATATAATTACTTACTATAATTGTAGAAATAAGGAACTACATCCTATGCTCGCATGTCCTTGTCTTACTACTCCTCACTTAAAGAACCTACAACCAACCAAACAACAATGAAACCTCTCTACCCCCTGGAGAAGAGTTTCCAAAAAAATAGAATGATTAATTAATATTTTTTAATTCGGCCAACATCACCAAGATGTTAGTTGCCTATATACTCATTAAACAATATCAACAATATTAGTTCCAACAAGAGAGGATCCAAATGTAGTTATGCCAAGAAACTACAATATCTTATGAAACATAGCATCAAACATGTAATGCTTAAGTATTTTTAACCAATCTATATTTATCCATGTCCTTTAATTGTTCCACTTGTGATAATTAACAATCAATCGTAATCAGTGTCATTAATTACCTCACAACCCTTGTTAAAGAATTGGTAACCCTGTCTAATCCTTTAGACAGATACACACATCGTATGTCAACTAAAATGACACATGATACTAACCATCTTTCATTATTTTGACCCAACTCTAGGTTTAACAGAATATAACTCTTGATGAAGGTCAATACACTACAATTGCAGTGTAAGAAAATATGAATATAATATAAATATGTACTAACCTATAGATGACTCGACTCTGAAAGAAATCTTTGAATACCCAACTCTAATATTGGAGTAAGACTGCTTAAATAACAACTTGATACAAATCCCTCAGGCTCTCAATAACTTGTCATGAATCTAGAGAAGTGAATCTTAACTGTGCTTGTGGATAGAAATTGGCAAGAAACACAAGCCTTCTATGGTGCTCATGCAACTTTATTTTTCGTACGACTATATGATCTTGTGAAGACTTGCATGAAACCCACGGTAAAGACCTCTTTGGCTAATACCCAACACGTTGTGGCTGTGAAGAAAGTGTGCAAGCATCACAATCTCCATCCTCCCTTACTTTGGGAGAAATGTCCTCAATGATATAAATAATATAACCCATAGAATCCTAAGGTCTAAGGTCTATATGATCACCGACTCCCAAAACATTCAAAACTTAGACTTGATTAATTTTATCCAGTCACGTATTCGTCCAACCAATTGGGTCATCTTCACATTATGAATCGGCCCAATAAATAGCTCATCCAATGAGTTGTGACACGGAAATCATCCCAAACCCTATTAGTGATGCACCCTTTAGAGCTCCAACTGCAAATAGATCATTTAAAACAGAGATAGGAGAGAAATAGAAATATCAAGTTTCCAAGATAGTAATTCCTATAAGCTTTTGTAACCCAATATCAAGAAATTGACATAGAACAAACTATGCTTCTGTGGAAGTTCAATCCTGCAATTTCCATTACATCAACCTGAATCCACAAGGCCTTCAATGAATCATGCAGAACATTACATCTATCAAGTAAGAATCTGAATAAAAAAATAAACAACTCAAATCCACAAGCTCAAATCACCCAGATTATCAAAGAATTCCTCCATCAGTTGGTTTTTTTTCAGTCTGCTCGTGAAATAGTCTTCTGTAACTATTTATATCACCAACCCATTCCGCCCTACATGCTAAACCATTTGATGATAGTGAGGCTATGTTTTAGCTTCTTCCCTGCTTCTATTGATATCAAGCTCTTCTAATTCAAACTAACTAAAATAACTGTTTGCTAGAAGAGAAAAGACAAGTTTACCCTCTCGACAAACCAACATTTGATGAAATGCAAAAGAGACATGTTCTCTTGTTTATTCTGCTTGCTGCAGATTCCTCTCTCTAGCTGAAGCTCGACCTCAAGCTCAAGGGGTAGCTAGTCCTGCAATGGTCAGTTCTTCTTCCCTAAAATATGGATATAAGTCTGACACATTGAAAGTCTTAGAAATAGCCAAATGCGGGGGAAGATCAACAATATACGTGTTGTTGTTAATCTTCTGCAGGATACGATATGGACCCACTTTCTTTTGAGTTAACTTTGTGTATTGACCTGAAGGGAGTCGTTCCTTTTGTAGGTAAACCATGACAAGATCCCCTTCTTCAAATATCAGCCCTCCTTGCTTTCTATCTACCATAGATTTGTAACAGCTATTGGACTCTTCCAGTTGGTGGTGGACTTCTTGATGGATAGCATAAAATTTGTTCACTGTATATACTACATTAGCATGTTCTCCTGCTTGTTTAGGATGCACCATCAAATCCAGTGTGTGTGTCTGGGGTTGAAACTATACACAATTTGAAAGGGGGACTGACCTATTGATCTATTAACCGAGGAGTTATAAGCGATTTTTGCTTGAGGTACTGCTAAGTCCCACTGTTTTGGAGCTGAGCTTGAGATACACTGAAGTAAATTACCAAGTGATCTGTTCACAACTTTTGTCTGCCCATTTGTTTGTGGGTAACATGTGCTACTAAATTGAAGAGCAGTTCCTAATCGTTTCCACATTGTCAGCCAAAAGTGGCTTAAGAATATGAAGTCTGTCAGAAGTAATAGTTCTGGGTAATCCATGTAATCTGACAATGTCTTTGAAGAAGATCATGGCTACATGTGTCGCATCTGTAGTTTTCTTGCATGGCAAAAAGTGCGCCATTTTGGAGAATCGGTCCACAACTACAAAGATTGGGTCAATGCCCCTCCGTGTCTATGGAAATCCTAGAACAAAGTCCATGGAGATGCCATCCCAAGGTTGATTGGGAACAGGTAAAGGGGAATACAAACCAGTGTTCTGCACATGACCTTTGGCGTGCTAATAGACATAACAATGCTTGATAACTTTTCCAACATCTCTTTTGATAAATGACCAGTAATACCTTTCCTTCACAAGTGCTTCGGTTTTGTCCCTGACGAAATGGCCAGATAGTCCACCATGGTGCAGGTCTCCAATTAACTGTTGACGCAGTGAACTCTCAAGGATACAAAGTTGATTTCCTTTGGATAAAAATCCATAAATCAAATGAAATTCTTGCTGTGGGATAGAACTATCAAGGCAAACTCTTCATTTATCTTAAAAATCCTTATCTTTAGCATATAAGTTTCGTAGGCAGTCAAACCCAAAGACTTCATTCTTCAAAGTTGTCAAGAGTGCCGCCCTTTGGCTCAATGCATCAGCTACTTGGTTTAGCTTGCCCAATTTATGTTGAATAACAAATGTATACTCTTGGAGTTGAGTGACCCATCAAGCATGCAACCTATCAAACTTGTTTTGACTATTCAGATGCTTAAGAGAATCATGATCAGTGTGTAAAATGAACTCTTTAAAAACTAGATAGTGTCTCCAATGCTTTAGGGAAAAAGCTCCAGCTTGTAGGTCGACCACTTTCTTCTAGCTTCTAATAGTTTATCGCTGAAGTAGGCTATAAGTCATCCTTCTTGAGATAACACAACCCCTATTCCCACCCCTGATGCATCACATTCAACCTCAAAGACTTTGTTGAAGTCCGATAAAGCCAAAATAGGGGTGGCCATCAATTTGCTTTTAAGTAGCTGAAAACTGCTTTTAGTATCTTTAGTCCACACAAATTTATCTTTCTTTAAACATTCAGTCAATGGACTAGCTATAGAACTAAAATTACGGACAAATCTCCTGTAAAAAGTTGCAAGTCCATGAAAGCATTGTACCTCGCTTGCTGATTTCGGGGTTGGCCAAGGTTGGATAGCTTTAATTTTGCTTTGATCAACCTGAATTCCTTGAGAGCTCACAACATATCCCAAGAACACTAACTGATTAGTGGCAAAGGTACATTTCTTGAGGTTAACGAGCAATGAATGTTGTTGCAAGGTCTCAAACACCTCAGTCAAAATGGTCAATTCAATGTGGAGGAATTTTTGGACTGGATGTATGAAGTCGAAAATTTCTTTGAATGCATGGAAGTTCCAGAGGACATGAAGGTTAAATTGGTTACCTACAAATTTTAGTGTGGTGTTATAGCATGGTGGAGCCAAATTCAAGTCAGTAAAATGAGATAGGGGAAACATCCTCTCAGGTCATGGACTCGAGTAATTAAAGCATTTGTTGAGGGATCGATTCCTACCACTGGACTTTGAACAAATATTGTTCAGGCAATACCAAGAATGTAGACAAGGAAGTAAATATGTGGCAGATTATGTAATTTAATTTCAAAGGCTTGTAGCTCGAAATAATTTAGACAAATCGGAGGCTCAGAAGATAGCTCGATTCATTGAGGGATTAAGGTATAATTTGCAAGAACGGCTAGCTAGTCATCCAATCTATACCTTATCAGATGCTATACAGTCTGCTATAAGAACTGAGTCCCTATTGGACAAATCTGAAGTTCGAAACAGTATCTTCTCAAAAGTTTCTACTGAGTCTTCCAATAGTGGACGAATGAAGTCAATTGTAGATGAAGCTCAGACTAGCAAGGTTGGTACAGGGGATGTGAGCAAACCAACACGAAAAGGAAGATACACCTCTGCCCCCAACAAAGTTGAATCCTTATGTACATCCAACACCCATCATTTGTTACCGATGTAAGCAGCCATGACACACTTCCAATATTTGTCTAACTAGAAAACCACAGCCAACAACTGCAGTAGTAGCAACTTAGTTAGTAGAAGAAGATCAGGGTGAAGAGGACGAAGTAGGGAATTGTAATATGAGGAAGTACAAGGAGATGAAGGAATCAATTGCGAGGATTATGCTATAGCTTTAGTGGTACAAAGACTGTTATATACACCAAAACAAAAGGAACACCCTCATAGACAAAGCATCTTCTCCACTACTGGAACTGTGATATAGAGAATTTGCAAGGTTATTATTGATGGTGGAAGTACAGAGAACATCATAGCTAAGTCAGTGGTGCATAATCCGAAACTGGAGACTATCAAACACCCTAAGCCATATTCTTTGGGCTGGATAAAGGATGTGGGAGAGCTACGAGTCACAAAATAGTGCTTAGTTCCTTTCACTATAGGCAAGTCATACAAAGACAACATCTTATGCAATGTCATAGATATGAATGCTTGCCATATTCTCTTAGGAAGGCCGTGGCAGTACGATTTACACACTCTGCATGATGGAAGAGAAAATACTTACCAGTTTACATTCAAAGGAGTTCAAATTACCTGCTGCTTTGAGTTGAAGATTGGCTTGTGCAACCAATGGAAGAGAAGCCAGAAGTTCCACTTCAAATGGTTCCCACAAATGGTAAGAGTGATCAAACAATCAATAGAGCAGCTCCAAATGAAGCAACAAGATGGCCAGGAATGAAAACCTTGCTGTTAGTTCACAACATCAGGAAAGATCTCAGGGAGACAAAAATTGTATTTGTGTTAGTCAACAAAAGTCAGGAATTAACTCCTTTAGTCCACCAACAACTCCAAATTGAAGTGCGAAAATTGTTGGATAAATGTAAATCTTTGGTGGATGATGAGATCCCACTTCAATTGCCTCCCATGCATGAGATACAACACCAAATTGATCTGGTACAAGGGACATCTTTGCCTCATTTATCCCATTACTGCATGAGTCCCTTAGAACATGTTAAGTTGCAACAACAAGTTGAAGATTTAATGGAGTGAGGACTGATACGAGAGAGACTCAGCCCTTGTGCAGTGCTAGCTTTATTGGTTCCAAAGAAGGATGAGACTTGGTGCATGAGTGTTGATAGTCGGGCAATCAACAAGATAACCGTTAAGTACCGATTTCCAATTCCAAGACTTGATGACATGCTAGATGTTCTAGCTGGATCAAGGGTCATTTCCAAGATAGATCTATGGAGTGGGTACCATCAAATCAGGATACATCCAGGGGGTGAATGGAAGACGACTTTTAAAACCAAAGAGGGATTGTATGAGTGGTTGGTTATGCCATTCGGGCTAACCAACGCCCCTAGTACATTTATGAGATTAATGACCCAGATTCTAAAGCCATTTCTAGGAAGGTTTATCGTCGTATATTTTGACAATATTTTGGTCTATAGTTCTGATGTAAAGCAACATTTGCAACATTCCTCAGTCTTTGCAATGAATGTTGTTGCTTTTAATTTTGGTTTGAAGTTCAAGAGGTTTCGATTCACACCTTGTTGGTGTTGTTGGGCATCCTTAAATTCATCTTCACTGGAATCATTTGCCTCATCACCAACCACACGATTTCTTGGTCCAACAGGAATAGGAATTTGTCGCTCAACCCTTCTTCTTCTTGGCTCTGGGTTTTGGGGCCTTTGGAAATGAGCATTCTACTATTGCATCTTCATTGTTAATTGTTGCAGTTGGGTTTGTGATAAGTACGAAATATATATCTATTTTATATGCCTTTTTACCTTATTTGCTAGTATAGATTAGGTTAATTTAGAGTTAATTATGGTTTATTTAGATTAAGATAGATATTAGTATTTTAGTTTAATTATTAATAATTTTGTAGTTATTAGTAGTTTAGATATGTATTTGAATCAAGTTGGAATTTTAGTTATATTCTACATGTCTAAAATTTGATGTTTTAATGCTTTGTAGGTAAAATGCGTTTATCGAACTACTTGGACGATGTTTGGAATAATTGAAAATAGTCTTGACATGCATTAAAGTGATTTGGACAACTTTTCGGAGTTATAAATATGTTGGAAATTAATATGGACATGAAAGAAACAGCTTAATGAACAAAATATGGACTGTCCAGATTGCAGAAACAGTGTAGCCGTTCGAATAGGAATGCAGGGCGTTCGAACGGGATAACGTGATTTTGGAGAAAAATGTAGTATAGGCGTTCGAACGGGCATGTTGGGCGTTCAAACGGGATAACGCACAGTTTCCTTATTTAAGCCAATTTTGAGTTCTTTTCATATACAACTTTTTCTTACGGTTCTTATGCCTATATAAAGACATATTTGGCTCGAAATTGAAGGGGAGCAAGTAGATTTTCTAAAGAGAAAAAGAAAAAAGAAGATGGAGAAAAACTCAAAGCTTTCAATGGAGATTCAAGTGCTTTCTTCTACAATGGAAGGCTAAACTTTTCTTTTACTTAGGAGTTGATGAAGCTATATATAAGTTTTAGTTTCTTTTCTTTTTAATTTAGATCTCAGTTGTGAATTATGATAATTGTATAATAAGGATTTCCTTTTTAATGGAAGAGCTTTTTATGTTTATTCAAATCTATGTTGATTTATTGTCTTGTAGATGATAGATTGATGTGGTTTTGATATTTGCATCAATTCTAATTTCTGTGATTTAGATGAGATGGTCATACAATAGTTTTAATGTTCAGATAATTAATGACTTTCATGAGTTATACTAAGATTAGACGGGCCATGCCTATAACTAGTTTAGTGTAGATGATTCATGCTATTGTCAAAGATAGTTCATGCCATGGAAGTTAATTAATGGTTCTTTCTGAAGTAATTCTAGTTTGTAGCTGAGAATACTTGTTCATATTCACACTAGATTTAGATTAAAAGTTAAGGAATTGTTATGGTTCTATAGTGATTCGATTTCCTAAGTAAACTCTATCATATTAATCTCTTACTTTTAAACTAGTTAATTCATTTCCTTTAGCTAATTAAAGTTTAAGTTGTTTTAGTTTTCAATCAACAAATTCCTTTTTAGATTTAGTAATAATTCATCCGTCCTTGAGGTTCGACAACCCTTAAATACTCATCCTAGTACAATTACCTTGTACACTTGCAAAGGGTTTAATTATAAACGATCAGTTTGCATTTGTTGTTGAGACTGTGTCTGAAGTTGGATCAAATGAGCTAAGCTCTACTATATAGACATTTCTTCATTCAGATCGTGAGCAGCCATGAAATGCTCCTCAACCTTCCTCAGCTACCAAAATGATGCACCCCTTAGAACTCCAACTGCAAATAAATCGTTTAAAACAAAGACAGAAGAGAAATAGAAATATGAAGCTTCCAAGATAGTAATTCCCATAAGCTTTTGTCAACTGATATCAATAAATTAACACAGAACAAACTATGCTTCTGTAGAAGTTCAATCCTACAATTTCCATTACATCAACCTGAATCCACAAGGCTTTCAATGAATCATGCAGAACATTACATCTATAAAGTAAGAAACTGAATAAAAATAAACAACTCAAATCCACAAGCTCAAATCACCCAGAATATTAGAGAAATCCTCCAACATTTGGTTTTTTTCTTCTTCCAGCCAGCCCATAAAACAGTCTTATGTAACTATTTATGTCATCAACCCATTCCGCCCTACATGCTGAACCATTTGATGACAACGAGGCTCTGTTTTAGCTTCTTCCCTGCTTCTATTGATATCGTGCTCTTCTAATTCAAACTAACTAGAATAACCGTTTTCTAGAAGAGAAAAGACAAGTTTACCCTCCCCACAAACCAACGTTTGATGAAATGCAAAAGTGACCTATGTTCTCTTGTTTATTCTGCCTACATCAATTAGTCCCCATGGGACTAGGGTGACTCCCATAATGACCCTTGGTTTATTAACCAAAGTATGTTTCTAAGTCATGACCCTATTTACTCAATGTAACGATCACAAACCCCATTGAAGGTATTTTAGTTTTTATCTTAATTAGGTGTTCTTCCCCAATCCAAAGACAACCAATCTCTCTTGATTATTCTTTATTATAATGCTAACACATCAACATTAAAAACATGCATCAAAATAAGTAAACATAAATAACATGGACTCAATCAAGTCCCAACAGATAACATAAACAAGACACACTTATTAGTGATAAATGGATGCCCATTGCACTCATTTGCAGTGCTATGTATAGACAAATATAAGCCTAAGAATGTAAATAACTCCTACCCATCATGCGAGTTACGTATATACTACCCTAGTAGATTAATACATTGTCTTGATAACGTACGTAATACGTTGCCTTAAACCTGGGAATGAAGGTTTTTCCCCTTATTTCTCATGACATTGTGAAGGTCTTCGTGTCACCTACTCGTCACACCCCTTCCATTTAAATATCTTTGTTATTATAGGGTGTCTTAACTCTTCTTGGGCTAGGGTATCAATTTAAGAGAAAATGGGGTAGATTGCCCCTAAGGGCATTTAGGTAATTTTACCACCTAGGGGATGATACTCTCTCTTGGGTCATTCTAGTCATTTCAATATCCTTCAATTGATTTCAAGTCATTGACCTCTCTAGATACTCTACTATCAAATTGTCTCGTGCTTTTATTCACACAAATGTGGCAGTCCGCTCAGAGGGGTATTTTTATCATTTTATTTAAAAATTTCCTAAATTATAATGGGTTCCTACTGAGCTTAAGGGTACTCCTTAACATCATGGACTCGAGGTAATTTTTTTAGCTTTCAATGGGGCCGTGAACCCCTTGAGCCAACCCTGGTCTACTTAATTTTCACACAATTGTAGGGGCAAGTTGGTTAATTACCCAATTTACTGGAAACTTCCCCCGCCATCTGAATTGGTTTATAATTTCAGTACACATGCACCTCTCACCGGGATTTTTCTAAATCTTCAACTTCACTCCTTTCAACTTCACTCCTAGGTCCTTGAACCTGAGCTGGTAAGTTGGGTAATAGAATATTACATGACGATTCGACTACAAGGGTAAGACATCAAACCCCTCTCAAGACATATTGGTAATTTTTCTAAATTTTTTAGATATTTAAACCCTCTTGAACCGGACCAATTTAAAGCCCCTCCTTTTTTTAACCAAACTGGCCTCGAACCGAAACGGGTTGTGTGACCCAACCCGGATCCAATTTCGAAATGGCCGGGGGTCATCTCCTTCCTGGAGACGCCCCCATAAGCCTGCTGCCATTGGACTTCGTGTCCAATGGCCGTCGGTCTCAACCTCTGTCCACCAATGGGGGTGACTCTTTCACCAAGAGACAGCTAGGGTAGACATTTCGGCCCATAAGCCTACTACCATTGGACTTCGTGTCCAATGGCCGCCGGTCTTGCTCTCTGTCCACCAGTGAGTGGGGGACTCTTTCACCAAGAGGCAGCTAGGGCAGAAATTTCGGCCTTGGTGCCTCACCCTTCCACCACCAAACCCATCTTGTGGATTTCCCCATTTCCTACCTGGCAGTGCACTTAAGTCGAAAGCGAGTGCAACAGCCGCCATGACCAAGCAAGAAGCTAGGTCTAGTCGAATTGCCGCCAAGAAGAGGATCGGATAGACCTAGCCTTGCCTCCATCCTGTGGGCATTGGCCCGTGTTAAGGCTAAAAGGCGATGTCAGCCTTCTCCACCTGCAAGTAGAACTACCAGTGGGTGTAGTGCTACCATGGCCAGGCTCGTAGCAGGACTTGTCCGATTTGTCACTGAGTGGTGAATCCAATGGACCTAGTCCCCACTGCTGGTAGGTGGCTTCTTTGCCTCCGCCTGGAGCCCAATGTCTCCACTTTCCCTTCCTCTTAAACGCTCGACACCCAATGGCGCAACTATGGTTGCAGCTTGTCGGGGGTCTCACTTCCGCTCATCCTAGTAGAGGTCAACTTGGTGGTGGAGATCAAGGCCTCTGTTGAGGTTGCATGTTGTACCCAACAGTCGGACCAGTAGGTTACCTACCTGCACTCCGCGGCGCAGGTGGCCGGTTGTCCCCTGGGCCAAAACATTCAAAATAATGTAATATCTAAAAATATACATGTAATCCCTACCTCTACCGCTAACCACACTCGCATTCAAAATAATGTAGTATCTAATCGCTAACAACACTCGTAGGAAAACTCCTCTATGGCTCTCTCTCCTGCCCCCCAAAAGCTCCCTCCAATTGAGCCCTAGATGGGTATTTATATTGATGGGGATTAGGACTCCTAATCCCTTAAAACTTGGGACACAATATCTCTTTTTTGACAACCTAATTAGCCGGGCTCGTAAAACATTGTCGATGACCCAAAAGCATGACTAATTTGGGTAAACAGGCCCTGCGTGATGTAGTTAACTTTGAATAGTTATATCTCTCTCATCTAAACTCCGATTTTAAGCATTCTTGGTGGCATTTCGAAGCCCTTTCTATCTATTTTCTATCCATATAGGTCTTAGTCATAGGGGTGTAAACGGATGGACGCGGACAAGGCATGTCCGCAGCCGTCCTTTTTTATGCGGACCATTTGCTTATCCGTCCGTATTTGTCCATGACGGACAAAGATAGAAACAGATAAAATAAAGGTAAAAGTTTAACATATACTACTTTGTAGCAAAATTAAGGGTGGTTAGTAAGAGAATAATTAAAAAATAAGTTATAATAATAGTAAGATAGTTTAATCTAATAAATAAAGAAATAATAATGTTATAAAAGATATGTGAGAGTATAATATGTATTTTTTACAATCTTGTTATGAAGATTAACTATGTGACATAGGTTAGTAATTTAATATAAAATAATAAAATATATAATTAGCGGATACGAACGGCTGCAGACACGACCAAACCTTGTCCATGTCCATCCTTATTTGGGGTAGATAAAAAATAATATTATCTATTTTAGTACGAACAGGGCCTGAGATAAATCCCTTGCTATCACGACTTTTATAAGACCACATCATTAGACTTTCACAATTAAGAGGGCAGTGACAGTAATAATTTTTAAATTCGCTTTCAATAATCCAGTAAAATATATTGATGGCCTGATCTAATACATATAGAAGTTTTCAAGGACAAATGATCTTAGTGATTTGGGTCAGTCAAGTGTAAGGAAAATTAAATCCCAAATTGTTTATAACAATAATATTAAAAAAATTAGAATAGGATATGCCCGTGATATGATCCAGTGCAAAATTTCGTTTGTCTTACAGGACAGTAGAGAGTGGTGTTCCACTAACACGATCGATCACAATCCTTATTTATCAATAGAAATCAATGACAACATAGCTGGTGAGAGGAAGGAAGCCGAGGCTGCACTACAGTGGGGAATACAAATGAGGAAATGGGTGGCGGAGTTTCTGGGGAAAGCGGATTCGACTCTGGTTCTGCCCACTCTCGAACGGGGTTGCGGAGGTACGACGCGACATTGTTCATCACGCATCTGCTCACAACACAACTTAACTTCCCGGAGCAAGCTGTTGAAGCAGGGAACAGGCGAGTGGGCAAGCTCTCAGCTAAGGCGACCAGTAACAAGTGTTGAGGCTGTCCAACGGTGGAGGAGGTAGCATCTGCCCTGGCACCCCAAAGAAGAAGAAGATGAACCCCTCGCTATGAGGGCAAGCATGGTCTTCACTCTTCACCGTCTACCATCGTCTGCATTTGAGGAGGTTGGAAAGGCCCGAAAGAGAGAGACCTGGTTAAGACCTGAAGGGCTGCCTTTGAGGACTAGGTACCTTTGAAAATTTTCAAAGGAAAATGATATTTTCACATCAAAAATATGAAATATCACTGTTCGGGAAAAAAATTTTGATGGCGCAAAACTGCGCTCACGAATGTGTCTGTGTTTGGTTGGAGTTGTAATTAGTTGGTGAGCTTTCGCTAGCGTGGCGGCGGGTGAAGTTTTATTGGCCATTAATTACTCAAATCGAAGGTGTACGTATTAATGTATAAGTTTTATGCAAAAATTAATTTTTGTAATAGTTTTATATGCTAATATATGCACGGTTGATTTCGGGTAATTAACACCTGATAAGCAACGGCCGGTGAAGGTTCACTAGCTGATCATGAAATATAAGGAAGAAGAAAAATGGTGAATGTTATATTTGTTCACTTGTTTGAGGATAAGAAAGGAGAGCTCATAGGGTTTTGTTGGTTCTTTGTCTTACTTGCAAGTAGTACAGAGAGCACGTAAAATTAAACGGTGTAGCATTTCTCGTACATAAGCTCTAAATCGTTTAACTTTATTTGGATTAGGTTTGGTTCAAGTTAGGTGAATTAAAACCCAAACCCAACTTAATTATTTAATAAAATTTAAAAAGTAAAACCTGCTCCATTAGAGTCTGGTTATGTACCAAACAACCCAACCCCACCTTTATATGAGGTCTTTTTTTATGTTCTCCACTGGTAGTAAGCTTAACGATAAATTATATAAGAGCTATTAATATTTGAAATTGATGCATAATATATTAATATATATTAGCATTAATTGACTCTTATATATTATTTACGTTAGGTTCATCGTCAATAAAAAAATATTTATTTATACATATTAACATCAATTTAATTATTATTTATGTTAGGCTCATTGTCAATAAAAAAACATAAAAAAAAAAGTAATTATACATTGCGTCATCAATTTAAATTTATTTTTGTATAACTTAATTAGATAAGTTTTCAATCAAATAACAGTTATAATAAATTTTATATTTATAGATAACGACACAAATGAATAATTTACGTAAGTATTTTTTTTATTAATACCTAAATTACCCTTATTCTATGATCTTTTCTTCCTCTCGTTGTTATTATGCATTTGCTCTCTTTCTTCCCCTTCGGTAGCCTTGTTTTCGGTCTCTAATGAGGAGGAACCGCTTCAGCGGTGGCGCCGGGCAGTTGCGATTGTTAGAAAACGAAAGCGTCGTCCCAGTCTATGTCAGAGGGGTGAAATCGGCATTGTACCCGAAGAAAGAAGACTTAGCGGGAGTCATGGATGAGGTGGACGAGCTTCGGCAAAGGACCCTCAGGCTATTTATGGAGACTCTGAACCCTACCCAAGGAGTCCAATTCCTGATTGTCGCGGCGGAATTGGAAAAATTGTGGGAATATTTAAACTTTTCCAACAAAAGGAAGGTAGAAATTTATGAAAATTTTTGGGTAACAACCTACTCGCAGCCATGGACAAATAGAGAAAGGCAGCCTTCGGAGGCAGAGGTATGTAGGTTGTGGTTTGTTGACTACTTTGAGGGAAGGAAGAGCAGGGGTGGCTAACAGAGACTCAGTGGTTTGGGTTGGGGTTGTTGGAGGTTTGGTGGCATTGATGGTCGAGAAACATCAGCAGCCTCTATGGTGGGATGGAGGCTGCCTTTGGGCGACAAAATGAAGGAGAGGAGAAGAGTAGGGCAGAGGGGAAGTAGGACAACACTCACTTTTCAAAAACCTTTCCCTTTCTGATATTTTTTTAGTTATGCCTAATGTATGGAAAACTTCTTTTCTATGACGAACATATTTTCCCATACATTTTCAAAACCTCTTAACACAGACTTTATGTTTTATAAGATCTGACACACATTTCCAATAAAACAACAGTTGTGCTAGACCTTGTGTTTAATCAATGCCTGAGATAATTGATTCACTTTACACACACGAATCCAGTCACACGCCTGTACCTAATTTGGCAAGGTTCCTCAGATGAGCAGATTTAATATCTGAAATGCTTTCTACCACAGGTTGTTGATGCTGATTCCATTTCAGAGCTGAGGAGTGAGCTTGGAAACCAGTTAGCTAATAAGAGTCGTAATCAAAAATTGAGGTGGGATTGAATCCATAATGCTTCATCAACCTTATTGATTTTATTATTTAGAGTTTTTGCTTTTCATATTTTGCACTCTTTGAAAGGATTGAAAGAGAAAAGTAAGAAAAGGTAGATAGGAGAATTGGGGTTGATATTTATCTGTAGCGCAAATATGTTCAACAACTTATATGCATCCATTGTACCATAGCCATTTGGGGTGCAGCAGAGTTTTCAAGTTACAAAAACCGAGCTCTTGTTGACAGGGGCATTGGAGTTGTTGTCTGCAGAGTACCTGAGCTTGAAAACGACCACTTGCTGAAAATAAGCCTTAGAAGCATGGCCACAGAGGACACCACAACCATTTCACAGGTCCTGCCCACTTGGCCTCAGCTTTAAATTTAACATATCAACTGTTTGAAGTTGGCAAAAGTATTACTAAATAAAAAAATGGGCTTCTTTTGTAGGAATATGGTGGAGGTGGTCATAGGAATGCCAGCTCCTTCATGTTGGATTCGTCTGAGTTTGAAAAGTGGAAGATTGGGGTCAATTCTTGAACTTAGCAGCAATGCAACTTCAGAAATGCAATTCATTGACACTAGTGAGGGGAGTCGAACCCTCAGTTTCCACCCTAAGGCTCAGCTTTTGTCAACCAAGAAGAAAAGATTCGCTGCAGTTCTTTGTAGGATTGAACATGAATATTCAAGTACGTATCCCAATATCTAATTGAAGATTTATTTTTTCTTGTCAACGGTGAAGAGAAGTTCTTATTTGGTAGAGTTGTGATTATTTATTTGTTTTGTTGGCTATAATAATTTTAATAAAAATGTGAAATAATGATCATTCATTCACAATTTGCATAATTTGTCACGAGATGCCAAATGTATATTTTTAATTTATCACGATATACTCCTATATATGATAATTTAAAGTCAGGATAACTATGTATTACTCACTCATATTTATTTGTTTGGATTTGAAAAAACACTTGCCCTATACTATTTATTTCAAGCTATCCTTCTCTTAGTGGATGGAGTAAAAAGTTTGGTGGGTTCATCATATTTTAGCTAAATCCAACAACAAAAAAGATAATATAATCTAACATGTTCAATAAGAACAAGTACTGTATTTAATTTTTTGCTATTTTGTATTGGTCATTTTTAGTATTCATTGGTTTCCATATTTAAAGTTTCATGCCATACTTTTTAGCTCATGGTATATGTTTGTAAGAGGTTGGTATACAGTCCTAGTGAAGATAATTTAGCATGTTAGTCTTGTGTTCACATTCAGGATTTAGGTATATAATTTGTTCTTTTTATTTTTTGCTAGATTCATTAATTTAGAGCCAAGAAAGATAGGAAGATAGGAGATGAAGAAAGATGATGACAAATTGAGGTTTGACTTCTAATTTTCTGCTACATTCGATTACCACTTTCTTGTTGAAAACTATCATGTTACTCAGTTTTATGATGAATGCATACATATATATGAGAATAAGCAGCTCTGTGTACTTAGTTTTTCTTATTTGTATTTTAGAATGCAGTGGAATCAAGTGTAGATGTAACATTCTCAGCACCACATTCGCTAATTTGCTTTTGTTTTATTTTGGATATTTTTTGCATTTTTGTCTATAAATGAGAGATAGTGGCATCCTGGCACAGGGATAGAGGGACGAGTACTGTGTAGCTAGCTGAGATGCCCGAGTATTGTGTAACAGGAGGAACAAGTTTCATTAGTGCCTACATATTGAAATGTTTGCTTGAAAAGGTCCACGCTGTGCAGACTACATTGCAAAACCCAAGTAAATTTTCAACTTTCGGTTCCAATTGCAGCATGTTCTTATAAATTTCTTTTTCATTACCTTAAATCTTTTGTGCCTATCTTTTTTCTACCGGAATGGTAAGAGTAGACAGTTTTATGTTTAGTCCATTTTCAAGTTCTTAGGTGCCTAGAACTTTTTTTAATTTGCAGTAGAGGTTTAGTCTTTGTCTCTCCTATGAAAAAAGAGGGGGCTAGTCAGCTAAATGCTTTCAGACTTGGTTGAGGGAAATGCATAGTCTGCTTGAATGCTCCATATTACAACTAAATTTAGTTTAGACTAGAATATGTTTGGTTTTATTTCTGACAAAAATGTGATCATTGTTGTGCTAATGTGATCAATAAGTTACTAGAAAACAAAAAAATGTTTGGAAACAAACTAAAATCAAATAGATCACATTTGAACTAGGAGGGAACCATAAAAGAATAGGAAATGAGAATTGACTGGATATTAACTAAAAAATTGTTTATTCACCTCAAGTTTTGCTAGTAAGAGAATCTAGAATTGCATTTTATAGATATTTGGTGTTATTTCCGATATAGCTACATGAAGACTTATTACTCTTTATTTGTAGAGGACATTGAGAAGGTTGGTTTCATCTAGAAAGCTTGATGGGGCAAAAGAGAGGCTTAAGGTGGTGAAGACAGATCTATTGGTGGAGGGGAGTTTTGATGAGGCCATTAATGGTGCTCATGGAGTTTTCTACACATCTCCTGTGTTTGTACCCTATAATAGTAACCTTTAGGTAAACAAAATGAAAACAAAAGCCAAGAGAAGTTTTTGGTAGAAAAGTTAACAATAAGCTCACCCATGAATGACCCGCATGTTGTGATGCAGCCTTTCAACTATAAATTCCTAGCTCATGTACTCAAGTAAACTATTGGTTGCTGGCAACTTTGCTCAATCCTATTATAGATGGTACTACTAATGTGTTGAAGTCTTGCTCCAAAGTCAGTTTAGCGAAGCGAGTTGCACTTATCTCTTCCTGCTCCTCTATCATATATTGTGAGGATGCGACAAAAGCTTCCCCACTTAATGAATTACAAGGAACATGGGGACTTGAAAAGTGTTTATGAGCTTCAATAGGAACGAAAAAGGAAGGCAAACTAGTTGAAGTTTTGAACGATTTTTTCTTCTCTGTCTGCACTATGAAGTAGGCAAAATTTTGTTCTCTTCATTAGAGCTTTTGAGAAGCAATAAGTGTGATATAGATTCTATTATGTAACAATTTCATGACTTTTGTAAATTCCATAAACATTGAAGCCGAAACCACTTGGACAGAGCTGTATTGGGCTGAATTATTTAATTGATGTCAATGTCTTTTTACGCCACAACACTATCATGTTGTCCCATGAAAATATTTTATTAAATTTTAAAAATTCTGTTAACATTTAATATGGTTAATGCCTTATACTTTTATGGTAATTTAGGTAATATAATTCAATTAGAGTTTTCAAATTTTGTCCTTCTACGAGTTTTTTTTGCCTTTTTACACCACAACACTATCATGTTGTCCAGTGAAAATATTTTATTAAATTTTTAAAATTCTATAACATTTAATGTAGTTAATATCTTACACTTTTATGATAATTTAGACAATAAAATTAAATTATAATTTTCAAATTTTGTCCTTGTATGAGTTTTTTTTGCCTTTTTACTCCACAACACTATCATGTTGTCCCATGAAAATACTTTATTAAATTTTTAAAATTCTATAACATTTAATGTGGTTAATGCCTTACACTTTTATGATAATTTAGACAATAGAATTCAATTAGAGTTTTCAAAATTAAGCTCTTGATACCATTAACATGTGTCTCAAGGTGCGGGTACATGCAACAAAGATAAATATCTATTTTTTACCTGGGGCCTAATCACAACTTCAATTAACAAGCACAAACTCTTTATACCATGCATTAATGAATCAAGTTTAGGTTGAATTAAAGATCATAACTAAAGAACAAGCCTTCTTAAAGTTTAGTACCTAGATCGCCTAAATATGAAACTGTTACATAACAGAATCAATATCACATTTATTGCTTCTCAAAAGCTTTAATGAAGATAAAAGACTAAGAATAAATATGTACACATAATAATATTCACACTAAATTGGCAAAACTTTACAAGAAAATCGACTACATCAATCGGTTTCATGATCCGGTGCTAGAGAGTACCAAGCAGGAAACCTCCCTTTGCTTCAGAGGAGTCTTGTGTAGGGCGACTCCGACATCATTGCTTTCTCCTCCTCTTTCAGCTTCTCGGGTTTTTGGCAAACCGTCCAGTATGGGAAAAAGGTCTTCTATGCTCCTTCCCTTGGTTGGAAATTTTAGGCTTCTCTAGTTTTTTGCTAGCCATTCTCCGAACTAATCCAATCCCATGTAGGCATCCAACTAAAGATTTCCCATGTAGGCTTCCCTTGTTTAATAAAATATTGCTAACACTGATGAACTAATCACTCATGGGAAACAGTAGTTGCAATTGATATGTAAGCGATACGTGCTTCAATAAAACATTCAGCCATGACAACATTCTGGCAAGTAAACTCACCATATAGTGGATTCCTGAGACAAGGAAGCCAAAAATATTTATCAATTCAAATCTCCAAAAACCATTTATTCAAAAGTTCCTCAGCTAACAATATCGTGCATTAACTCACACCACATGCCACACTATTAACATTTTTAGGTGTTTACAAGAAAGATTTGACATGAATAGCACACTGGAGACCAAAAAAAAGATTCAAAAAAGAACATTATAAACGGTCATGACCATATTCCTGGAGAAAATAGCCCAATTTGTTTGTTTATGAGGTGATTAATAATTTAAAATAGATGATGCAACTTATATCATTTGAAATCCGATGGAAATTTTAAGGCAGCAAGATCATGCTGCCCTTTGAAATTTTGTGAAAATTGAGCATGTTGCCCTTTGAAATCCAGTAGAAATTGCAAGGCAACATGATCATGTTGCCCTTTGAAATCCGATGGAAATTGCAGGGCAACATGATCATCCTGCCCTTTGAAATCTAGTTACGAAAATAAAATGCAGTGCAACATGATCATGCTGCACTTGTTATATACCTTTATTTGGGATATGTCTCAAACTCCATAAACAATAGCTAACAGAAAACTTAAACGCAAACAAATTAATATATTTACAAGAAAATCAAGGCGATTTGAAATCAACTAGAAATAAAAACAACATAATCGTCCAAAATAAAAAACAACATAACAAGAGTGAAACACATCTTGGAGCTCCTTAGCACTGAAGGGCATCTAGATTTAAAAAGAAAGCAACAACATATGATGCCTCTAAAATAATTTCTGCTTCACTTAGTTAAACCTCTGCTACCTAACCCAAAACATTAAATGTTTGGCCAAAATAGGCCCCAAACACATAAACATAGAATTTGTTATTGCGCATACATAACATACTTGATGTCAGGAACACACCAACAATACTCTATAGATCTACCCCAAAAGGGAAAGTAACAATTGTGAGACTTTACCTTTAGGATGACACTTAAAGAGTTAAGACAGATAATTGTTGGTTTATGATATTTTCATGTTTTCAAATTGAATGAATAGTTGGTAAATAATAACAGTTCAACAATCAACAATATATTGTGTAACTTCGGTCAGTTAGATTCTAGAATTGACTCAATGTACTCCACAAGTCAAATTAGTCAACTATCTTGAACCGTCAACCTGTACAAAAAATGCTCCCGCAATCATTACCACAACAGAATAAGCAGGAAAAAAATGAGTTAAATAGGAGATAAACCAAAAACCATCACCTCATCAATGAAATTAAATGAGTAGCTCAACACAGAAAAAACAACAAAAAAACCTAGAAATGACGATGAACAAGCTAAAATAAGGATAAACCTAGACAAATAATCGACCCTCACCCTCCATTTTTTGATCTACTAGATAAGATCATACTAGATCTCAAGCAGAATACGAGACTTCAAGCGAGACGAATGAAGGAAATGGAAGCAGCAACAGTGAATAGTTAGGGCTTTTGAGTGTTGAATGGGTGATAAATACCTACAGAGGAGATGAGATCTAAGAGCTGGACACTACAACAAAACTGGGTATTAGCGACGCTTATGTATGCGTCGCAATACTATGCGTCGCTAAAAAGAGCTAATAACGACATATAACAAATCGTCGTAATAAATACAACAATTAGCGACGCATAATATTAAGCGTCGCTAATAATAGTATATTAGTGACGCATAACTCCAAACGTTGCTAATACTTACGTTATTAGCAACGCTTTTCTAAGCGTCACTAAAAGATATATATTTAAATTTTTTTAAAATAAATTTCAACACTATTAACGACGTATGCTTACAACGTCGCTATACGTTTCCACAATAGCGACATTTCACAATGAGTGTCGCTAATAATTCTCAATTTTTTAAAAAATAAAATAAGAACTAATAGTGACGCATAAAAACATGTGTAGCTACTACCTATTTTTTACTAAAATTTTATTTGAATTTTTTACAAATTTTATTATTTTTTATTTTTAAAAATAAAAAAAATTAAAATAAAATACTAATAGCGACGTATATACTTATACATCGCTATTAGTATTATTTATTTATTTTTTTATTTTTAAAATTAATTTTAAAAAATAAAAAAGTATTAAAAATTTTAAATTAGAGGAGAGATAGTGTGTAGGTAGATAGGAGAGAGAGGAGAGGGAAGAGAGAGAGAGAAAGAGAGAGAGAGAGAGAGAAGGGAGAGAGGGAGGAGAGAGAGGGTGGAGAGAGAGGGAGAGGGAGGAGAGAGAGGGTGGAGCGAGAGAGAGGAGAGAGAAATGTGGAGAGAGAGAGGATAGGGAAGAGTAAGAGAGAGAGGAGAGCATAGGATAGGAAAGAGAGAGAGAGAGAGGATAGGAAAGGGGAGAGAGACAGGATAGGAAAGGAGAGAGAGAGAGGATAGGGAAGAGAGAGAGAGAGGGGAGAGAGGGAGAGGGGGGAGGGAAGAGAGAGGGGGATTTTATTTTGTTGTTTTTTTATTTATTTTTATTTTTTATATAAAAATAATTTAAAAGCAATGTATAGTATTATATGTCGCTATTTAGTACATGTATTAGCGATGTCTCTAATTATACGTCGCTAATACATGTACTAATAGCGACGCATATACATATACGTCGCTATTAGTATTTTAAATTAGATTTTTTTTATTTTTTAAATTAATTTTAAAAAATAAAAAAATCTCAAAAAATTTTGAAATTAGAGGAGAAAGAGTGGGAGGGAAGAGAGAGAGATAGGAGAGGGAAAGGGTGGAGAGAGAGAGAGAGATAGGAGGGGAGAGAGGGGGAGAGAGAGAGAGAGATGGAGGGAAAGAGAGGAGAGGGGGGAGAGAGAGGAGAGGGGGAGAGAGAGGGAGGGAGGGAGGGAAAGAGAGAGGGAGAGAGAGAGAGAGAGAGAGGGAGGGAAAGAGAGGTGATGGAGAGAGAGAGGGAAAGAGAGGAGAGGGGAGAGAGAGAGAGGAGAGGGAGAGGGAGAGGAGAGGGGAGAGAGAGAGGAGAGAGAGAGAGAGGAGAGGGGAGGGAAGAGAGGGGATAGGGGAGGGAAGAGAGGGAGGGTGAGAAGATTTTATTTTGATTTTTTAAAATTTTTTATTTTTTAAAATAAAAATAATTAAAATAAAATACAAATAGCGACGTATAAGAATATACGTCGCTATTAGTGCATGTATTAGCGACGTATAGTTTTATACGTCGCTAATACCTCTAATAATAGCAACGTATATTGCTATACGTCGCTAGTAGTATTTACTTTATTTTACTTTTTTATTTTCAAAATTAATTTTTAAAAATACAAAATTATAAGAAAATGAAATTAGAGGAGAGAGGAGAGGGGGAGAGAGAGAGGGAGGGAGGGGGGTGAGAGAGGAGAGAGGGGGAGAGGGAGGAGAGAGAGAGGGAGGAGAGAGAAGGGGGTGAAGTGAGGAGAGGGGAGGGAAGAGAGAGAGGGGAGTGGAAAGAGAAAGACGGGAGGGAAGAGAGAGGAGAGGGGGGAGAAGAATTGTGTTTTTTATTTTTTAAAACTTTTTATTAATTTTTTTTATTTTAAAAAAAATAAAAAATTGAAATTATAGGAGAGAGGAGAGCGGGGAGAGAGAGCAAGGGAGGGAAAGAGAGGTGAGGGAGAGAGAGGGAGGAGAGAGAGAGGAGAGGGAGGAGAGAGAGGAGATAGAGAGAGGAGAGAGAGGGAGGGAGGAGAGAGAGAGAGGGAGGAGAGAGGAGAGGGGAGAGAGAGGAGAGGGGAGGGGAGAGAGAGGGGATAGGGGAGGGAAGAGAGGGAGGGTGAGATAATTTTATTTTGATTTTTAAAAATTTTTTTATTTATTTTTAAAAATAAAAAAATAATTAAAATAAAATACTAATAGCGACGTATAGAAATATATGTCGCTATTAGTACGTGTATTAATGACGTATAGGATTAAACATTGCTAATACGGGCACTAATAGAGACGTATATTTCTATACGTCGCTATTAGTATTTTTGTTTAAATTTTTTTTTTAAAATTAATTTTAAATAATAAAAAATTATTAAAATTTGAAATTAGAGGAGAGAGAGGGAGGGGAGAGAAGGGGGTGAAGTGAGGGAGGGGAAGAGAGAGAGGGGAGGTAGGAGAGAGAGAGAAAGGAGAGAGGGAGTAGAGAGAGAGGAGAGGTAGGAGAGAGAGAGAAAGGAGAGAGGGAGTAGAGAGAGAGGAGAGAGAGAGGGAGTAGAGAGAGAGGAGAGATAGAGAGAGGTGAGAGAGAGGGGGAGGGAGAGAGGGTAGAGAGAGGGGAGGGAGAGAAGGTGAGGAGAGAGAGGGTAGAGTGAGAGAGGAGGGAGAGAAGGTGAGGAGAGAGAGGAGGAAAGAGAGGGAGAGAAAAAGTAAAAAAAAATTAATAGTGACGCTTTAAATTGAGCGTCGCTAATAGGTTAATAACTGGCGACGCTTAGTTATAAGCGTGGCTATTTAAGAATAATATTAGCAACGCTTATAGCTGAGCGTCGGAAATAAATTTTTTTAAAATTTTTTTGACATTAGCGACGGTTGGAAGAGAGCGTCGCTAATATATCTTATATTAGCGACGCTATTATTCTTCCATCGCTAATGTACCTCTAGTTGCGACGCTCGTAAACGAGCATCGCAAATGATTATGTTTTGTGACGCTCTACTGAGCGTCGCTAAACAATTAATGTGAGTTTTGTGCCCGGGCGAATTTCTGCCCAGTTTCGCGCCTGGGCAAATTTTAGCCCGGGCCTTTATATACCGCACTTCTTCCCACCTCTCCTCCTCCACTTCCACCGGCTCCGCCTTGCTTCGTCCTTGCCATGAGGTTCTTCTCTCCTCTCCTCCTCCGCTTCCACCGTCTACGCCTCGCTTTGTCCTCTATATCGGACCGTCTGGATGTAGCAGTCGATCATCTGCTGCTTTGTGGCGCCTTCGCCGCCGGGCTCGTAGTCTTAGCTGGGGAAGAGCGGGGCCATCTCAGTAGGAGCCCGGGGTCCTCTGAACATGGTAGCGCACCGTGTTGAATCGGCTGGTGACCCGGATGGCGTGGGTGAGGAGCGACGCGGTCCGGGCGCAAGAGAAAGCAGAGATGCTGAGGCTGCGAGGAGCGGGGCCTGCAAGAAGGTGCCTTGGGAGGAAGAGGGATGGGGAGCAGGCTACCTCCGCCCACTGCCATTTCCTACCCGGTGAAATCGACCGCCGGTGGAGTCGCTTCAACCTCTCTGTCGAGAGGTTGAAGACGACCCGCAGAAATGGGTCGCCTCAACCTGCTTCTACGGGTCACCTCGACGGGGTGAGCGCGGCCCCTCGCCCCACACCGGGCGCGGGTCAGGATTGACCCGCGCGGGTGCCTAACCAGCGCGGGTCAGGACCGTTCCAAACCGGGTCTGTGACCCGGTTTGATAATTTTTTTTTATTTAAATTTTTTTAATGACGCTCCTAAAGAGCGTCGTTAATATATATTTTTTATTTTTTTATACTATTAGCGACGCACACTTAAGCGTCGCTATTAGTATTAAATTATTTTAAAAAAATATAATTTTTTTTTAAAAAATAGTTTTTGAAAAAAAAATTAATTTTTTTAAATAATTATATACACTAGCGACGTTTACGCAAACGTCGCTATTAATTTTTTTTTAAAAAATTAAAATATTTTTTTATTAGCGACGATTTATAAATGTGGTTAATATGATATTATTAGCGACATTTAGTAATAAACGTCACTAATAATATATTAATAGTGGCGTTTAGTAAACGTCGCTAATACTAAGTTTTAGCGACGCTTGAATTATGTGTCGCTAATAAGCAGTAGCGATGGCAGTTATATCGACGTATGTAACGACGCTTTGTATGCATCGTTAATACCTATTAGTGATGCTTATAGGCATATTAGCGACGCTTTTAAACGTCGCTAGTAATTAATTTTGTTGTAGTGGGAGGTGAGTAATCCAGATGAACATGGGGAGATGCTATAGAGATAGGGTCTCGGCGAGTGATGAAGGATGGAGAGTAGACAAGGACAGACAATAACATAAGAGGATGGAGGTAGGTCTCAGTGAGTGACGGAGGTGTGGCAACGGGATAGGGGGAAGCGAAGCGACGACTACTCGGAGAGACGAAGAATGAAGTAAGGAGGTGGAAAGTTTTATTAAAGGTGGGTATTTTTGTCTTTTTATTCAACAACCGTCGTTAATGATGTTTTATAATAAGTAAAATAGTTATTGTACTTATTTATAATTATAAAATATTTGTTATCGTTATGTGTAAATGCCCCAAAAAAATATACTTCTCTCTCGATGTCCCATGCCCAAGTCCACACGAACACATCGCTACCGGCGGGGTAGAAGTCGGACACTGGCGCGAACGTTGTTGCCCAAACCCGTGTCCCGACCCGCTCTAAAACTAATGCCTCGTCAGCTGACTCAGCTCTATCGATATGTACGTTATGCCGATACGTATCAAGTCGATACGCATAGGAAACGATATAGGAGGGGGGCCTGCTATTAAGCTCTTCCGGCACTGGTCTGTCTCCGTCGCCCGTGTTATTCACTTCTTCGCCTCCGGCTGCGATCGCCTGGAGCCTGGAGGTGATGAGGAAGCGCGATTTATCCATCCTTCTCTTGTCTGCCTTCGCCATTTTTTTCTCCCTCCAGGTCAGCCTCCTTCTCCCTGTTTTTTTTTTCCGATTTTTTTGAGTCAATTCGTGAGTAAAAACCATTGTTTTCTGCCCCGCGTTACTCCTGCTAGAATTAATGATTTTCTTATAATTTATCGTCTCTTATAGCGTAATTGGTTGTTTATGATGTCGGCGTGACTCATAAAGGTCTGATCTTTTCGTCCAATTGGAAGCTATATGAACAAACACTAGTTGATAGTGCAAATTGTTGCAAAAATATTTGAACTTTCGCAATTTTAAATAAGAAAACGGAATTTCAATTTTAGGGGAATTTTTACTGTTCCTTTTTCTACTATTTATTTCAATGATCATTATTGAATTAGTAATGTTATATGGTAACTAGCTCCTTTGAAGTCAGACAAAAAATACATTCGGATTTATGAAATTTTTAATTGTTTGAATAGAAAATAGAGACTTGTGAACCTTAAATTAGGCAGTTCTGGCTAGAGCATGCTTTTGGATCTTATGCAATTGGTACTTTCGGCTTTCCTTTTCCAGCGTGAAGGTGATTTTTCATTCAGGGAGGCGTGGTTCCATCTGTCAGATGATTATCCCATCAAATATGAGGCTGAACGGCTTCCTCCTCCCATTGTGGCTGATCTGAATGGCGATGGTAGAAAAGAAGTTCTGGTGGCTACCCATGATGCTAAAATTCAGGTTAGCATGTATGGAATTTCTTTTTCGTGTGATAGGCTGAGTTGATTGATCTTACATATGTTATTAATGTTGCGTGTATTACTCCCAAGTCTCCAATCATTGACAGCAGAATGAGCATAAATCATTTTGTGCATGCGGTTGTAAGTATTGTGACTTGTGAAATATGTTTATCTTTCTTTCTTTTCTTGTTTCTTTCATTTTTCTTTTTCTTTTTGTTTTTGCATGTGAAATATAGTAGGTAATCTAGGTCTTGAGTAGGCTAAGCCATGAGAAACATATGGCCAGGTTAATAAAATTCCATGCATCCACATATTGCACTTGGAGTATTATTGCTTTGACTGGTGCAGTCATGAGGAGAAAAATAGTTGAAAGGGCAGTTTTAATCTGCAGCTTGGCAGCATATGCAGCCTGACCTAGTTTGCTCATATATCTGTCATATATTATGGAGAAGCAGTACTATGAGTACCGTGATGGTATGAGTTTCTGACAGGCACTTGTTTGGATGCACTTAAGGCCTATGTATTAAAATTTAGTTATTTCTTTATTGGTTATTGCAGGATGTCATGGGTATCCAGTTATTTATGATTAAAACAGCAAATGGATGTTGTTTTGAGTGCTATGTCGTATTACTTGATTAAAGCTGTGTCTTGTTCTAAAGTGCCAGGATCCATTGATCAACATCTGAACTCTTTTTTCATACTGATATCCACTATCTTTTTTCGTAAAGTTTTCTTGTGCATGCTCCTGAATAATTTTATATATTTTACTTAGCTGATTGTATTTTCACTTCTCTATAGAATTCATATTCCCTGATTCATTATTTAAATTTGGTTGGTCATTTTCTCAGGTTCTAGAGCCCCACACGAGACGGGTAAATGAAGGCTTCAGTGAAGCACGCTTGTTGGCAGAGGTATCTTTGCTTCCTGACAAAATAAGGATTTCATCAGGACGGCGTCCTGTTGCAATGGCTGTGGGTGTTATTGATCGGTTTCATAAGCTTGGAGATCTTGAAAAGCAAGTGTTGGTTGTTGTCACATCAGGGTGGTCAGTGATGTGTTTTGATCACAACCTCAAAAAGTTGTGGGAAAACAGTTTGCAGGTGCTAAGAACTGTGTCTACTTCACTTTGTTATGAAAATCTCTGGTATAACCTAAATAAATGTACAAATATTTACTTCTTTTTGTATGTCAGGGGGACTTTCCACATGGAGCCCACCATAGAGAGGTGTCAATTTCTGTTAGCAATTATACGTTGAAGCATGGAGATACTGGTATGGTTATTGTTGGGGGAAGGATGGAAAGGCAACCTCATGTATGTTTCTTGTTTCTTTCTCTACGATATTTATATCATTTCCTTTTCCAATTTGGTAAGACTATAATTAGATGCTTCTCTATCGTTTTTCTTTTTCAAATTTCTTTCTTGATGAGGTGGGGAAAGGAATTTACACTGGCATATAATGATTGAAAGAACAACTGAAATTAGTGTTCTATTCAAGTTGAATCTTATCAGATGGTTCTTGGGTTGTCTATGTTTATGTGTACAACTGTAGTGTCACATGGAATTAGTCTGAAATATATACTCTTTCATCACATCTTCCTTCTTTTTTGTTTTTGTTTATGTGCTTCAAACTTCTATCATTTGTTCATCTATAGATTTATATGGATCCATTTGAAGAAGAATTGATGTCAGAGAAAAATTCTGAGCAGCATAGAAGAAGTGCAACTGAAAAAGAGGTATTTTTTTTTGGGTATATTAAGGTGCTTTTACTGCATTTTTTGTATATGTTAGAACATGTCCGATGTTAATCTACAACTATCAAAGGTGGTGGTTATTATTGCAAAGCTGGAATGGTATACTCCATTGAAGTAAATTGATGCATATGAATTAGTATTCAACATATTGAAGCAAATTAATATACCTTACACTTGATTCCTTTTTTCTTTCCTAATATAGCATAGTTTCAATGAGATGGCAGGAGTACAGCGGTGCTTGCTATTTTTGATAAGTCATTAAGCAAAGGTTTTGATTAAATCAGGGTTGGACTTAATTTATTTCCTATATGCATGTCGTAAATATATTACCAGGGTTGCCCTTACTCTTTTTTTTTTTAATAACGCATTTCCCATTTAAAAATAACTGATTATGTACCTGTTTTAGTGAATGTTACTTGCTTTGCATTTTTTTCTTTAAAACTAAAGAGAGACATATTAACTGTGACCATTTAACTCATTTGCAATTCAAATTTGAAAACTTGAGTCTGATGAGAACTATAAGGAAGTATCCTAGTAACATTATTGAAGATCTGGGAAATTAAAAATGCTTGGAAATGTTAATTAAGCATGCATAGACACAATTGTTTACAAAATTTAAAATATTTTTTTAATGTTTTCCATCTGTTGAGAATAAAATTGTTAAAAAGCTGGGATTTAGTTGGTGAGAGAAATTTAAGGATGTAGTATTTGAGCTTGGAAACATAAAACAGAGTTGAATAAGCAGAATTTATATCAAATCAACCTCAAATAGCTGAGATAATGATGTTAATGGAAAAGAAAATTGCCTTGTCATTTTCACTACAAATTTTGTTATAAAAGAAAAGCAGCTTCTAGTGTAAATCTTATTTGTTCAGTAATTTTTCCTTTTAAATTTTTTTAGGATACACTGTAGCCACAGACAAAGAATCTTGTCCTTTTTGTTATTTCCTCCTTTCCTTTTGGTTTCTTGCATTGATAGCAGTGAAGGACTTTTCTTTATGCTCATATTGTAACTTGTGATCACTGTATACTCATTGCAAGTTTATGAAACTTATATTTCCAGAATATCTCATGTTTTCCTTGTCATATGCACTCTATTCCTTTGTTTACTGGAAAAAATCATTTGCTGTTATTCTGGTTTTGAAAAAACAATTGTGTTGGTGATGATATTAGTCATTTTGATTGTTACATTTGATCATGCATTTGCTTCTTTGTTGCATACTGTTCTGTTATATGGAAGTTTTTTATTGTTATATATTCTACAGTTCAGAAGCTAAATCTAGACCTAATACCACAAAAGTTTTCAAGATTTCTTATTTTTTTGGGTAAAGTTTTTAGTGTTATAGGACTGACATCATCCCATATTACTAAGCTGTCTATGTTTCAGAAGTGCATTATGGCCAGCCAAATTGGCCAGTCTTTGATAATATGTATAAATTTATAAAAACATATAATTGTTCTCTTTTTAATACCTGATTCTAGTATGATATTTTGCAGGAGTCTGAAAACTCTAAAACTGTGGATTTACGACACTTTGCATTCTATGCATTTGCTGGTAGGTCTGGTGATCTTCGTTGGAGTAGGAAGAATGAGGTACCAATTCAGTTCTATGTCTGCACTTTTTATTGCATGAGATATATTATTTGATGTCCTGACTTTGTTAATATATTTTGGTAGAATATTGAGATGCCTCCGTTAGATTCATCCATGATGATTCCACAGAATAACTACAAGATGGATGCTAATGCATTAAATAGTCGTCATCCTGGAGAGGTATGATTTAGTAATGTTTGGTAAGGGTATACTGAAGTAAGATTTGAACTTAAGTGATGGATTGCATTGCCTATCGTTTTGTTCAAGTGACTATTGGTGTACTTAGATACAACCCAAAAAATTTGCTTGGGTTAAAAAAATTAAATTGCACATCCCTTTGTACACTGCCAAATGGTGATTTAGTTTGTACTTGACCGGCCTATTTTATGAATCAATCAAAGTGTGGTTTCTCCTAAAAAATAACAAGCAGAGCCTAGACTCAGTGTTGAATTATGACTTGTGATTCTGGTCCGAATTGGTTGTTGGGTACATTGTTCATGTTTTTTCATGGAGATGTTGGCCATAAGGATGATTTTTTTTCTTCAAAAAATCCCAGTTTAGATGTGAACTTTAATGGTCGTCAATTTAGATGTTTCCGTTCATTTACCCCTACCTTGGAGGTGCAGGGCCCTGCATCTCTTTCTCTCTCTCTCTCTCTCGCCTCTCTTTTCTTTGTGTACAAAGTGTATATATCCTGTTTGTACCATCAGATCAGGGGCTTGGATGTCATGGTTGCTTAGTTCTGTCGACCTAGAGATTCTAGACTGTGAACCAGTAAGTTTGCTTATATTTTTTGACTGCATGAAGTAAATATAAAATAGGCTTTATTTCTGAGTCAAATGGACAAGCTAAATGCCTTTTGGTGTGCTATGGTGCATGATGTAGATAAATGGACTATCTTGCATATGTTGCTGTTCTTTTAACTTAACATAGCTCATGAATTTTAACAAGGACTCAGTTGATAGTTTGGATGATCTGACCTGTTTATTGATTAGTTAAAGTCATTTTTCAAGAATAAATATGTTATAACTGTTAATTATCATTTCTCCTTAAATCTTGAGCCTTTAGGGAAGGGATTTACTTACATTAACACACTAAGACTCCTGCATGTGCAATCGCTACTAAGTGTACCACATGAATAAACACACATGATTTCTTTTAATTAAAAGGTCTTCCAATTTATGAAACTCATTTTCATTTCATTCAAATTTATGAAACTTGCTGTTCATAAGATAAGCTTGCTAATATTATTCAAAAATTGTAGTTTGAATGCAGAGACTTCAGAGAATCTGTCCTTGGTGTGATGCCTCATCGCTGGGTAATCATTATGAAAAAGGCAATTATTCCTCACAGTTTCTTGATTTTGTAAGAGTTTTAAATGAGCTGGTGCTTTATAATCAGGAAAGGAGGGAAGATACTGCCTTTGAGCTGGTCCATTTTAGAAAGCACAAACGGAAAGTAGTGAAGAAGGCACAAGGGAAAAGCACCTCTTATTCTATTCACAAACCTGAGGAGAACCATGCCCCTGGGAAGGATGCGACAAACAAAATTCCAAGACTGATTGGAAAAGCGGCAAATATTGCTGGTTCAGCAAAATCTAAGAAGGTATTTTTAATAGTAATAAGTTTCTTAATATTTTACTATGAAAATATTTCTACAAGCATCACTATATAGGTGAACATGCAACTTCATATAACATAACAGATACATAATTTATTTATGTTGGTAGGTTAGCAGTGAAAGGTAGCCTGTTCTGAATAGCCAGTTAATTGTTCTCCTTGTTTTGGCAGAGGATGCGTTATGTTCCGACAATAACCAATTATACTCAACTTTGGTGGGTCCCAAATGTTGTAGTAGCTCATCAGAAGGAAGGAATAGAGGCAGTTCATTTGGCTACTGGTCGTACGATTTGCAAGGTAATATTTTCAGTCAACTGTCTTGAGAGGTATGTTCTTTATAAGTTTTGTTTCAAGATACCAGTGCCCCTGGAGTTCTTGGATTTGACTAAGATGCATTTTGTGGGGCAAATTCAAAATGACATACACAATTAACAAGCTAAGATGAAGTCAGCATATTTTCAACCACTTGGACTGAAGTTCAAAATGAGGTTCTAAGATGGCTTTGTTTCATTAATAAGGCTTTCTTGAGGTTGTTTTACCTAACAAATTTTGCTTAGCCTCATTGGATTGATAATACGTGATCACTCTACCATAAGTAAATCTTGTGCATAAAACTGTTTTATTCAAGCTAAAATTAGAAGTCAAGTGTTTTTTCCACTGCCTAGTGGCCCCTTAAGTCCTTAGTTCCTTTATTGCTGTTGTAAACCAACGTGGTACATGGCCCACGAAGAGGGGGGACTTTAGATCAGCCACCTTCCACTCCTTGATTTGGCAAATTATTATTTAGGAGTATAGGATTTTTAGTTTAGCTGGAGTTTAATTCTCAGTGGTCCTTAAGGAGAATTGAGTTATTTTGATTAGTTATCAAGTAGTTGTTCTAATCTTAGCCTCTTCAACCCTAATCTAGCTTGCCCCTTTCCTCTGTGATGGAACTCAAGATATAGAAGTTTACAACACTGGTACAGAGAAGGCTCTGGTTACCTGCACCCCTCCCCATCCTCCCTTGCTGCGGATGAATTATGCAGATTCTTTGGCAAAACTGAAACATAAAATTGAACTGATCTTTGCCGAGCATAGAGCAGCCATGACAAAGATTTTCCCTGCATCACCACCTCCTCCCTCACCGATGTCCAAAGAAGAGCTTGCAGAAACTGCAAAAGTCAAGGAGATGCAGCATGACATGTTTCGTCTTCTCCCTGTCTGGCAGAATTCGCATCATCGATGCCGGTACCATTACTGCTCAAAATTCTGACAACTAAAGCCACATCTTAACTGGTGTTGGTCTTTACAGGGTCTATGTTGGAGGTCTTTCCCTGCGGGTGCTGTATGTAGGCCTTTTTCTCCACCAGAAGCAAAGGCATTTAGTTTTCTGGTGGCCTGAAGATGCATCCTCCACTATTTCACGGCGGCTGAGAACGTGACCTTTGTCCAGCATCTGCAAGGGTTGCTGCATTGCAACCCTGTATGTGTAATATGAAAGTTTGGGTCTTTCACTCAGCTGCGAGGTTGCTACGGCTTCGATGGAAGTGCGTCACCTTCCTCTTCTCTGGTGCTGTGGCCCTCTGCAGTTTGGCAGTCATGGCAACGTGCCACTCCCTCTCTTTCTCCCCTTCAAGTGATGGTTCCGGATCGTTTCCTGCCTCCAAACTAGAAGACAGAGGCCGCCGGCCATGGCTCTGCCTTCATTCCATTGTCACTAGACATCATCTCCCTTCACCAACTTCTCCATATAACTCGCGGACAAGATCCGCGTGGAGAGGAGCCCATGGGAAAGCGGCAGCTGATGAGGTGGTAGTAGCTGCAGTCCAGTTTCCCCCTTAATTGGCAGCAATGTGTTTTCAGAGGTTTGGGCAACCCAATGGAAGAAGATGACTCAGTTTCACTTTCTGTAGCAGGTCTCTGGCAGGACCCCTAATTGATGTTATTTACGTGGGTCTGCCCAGGCCTGGGGTATGGTCTGTGTGCAGTCCACATACCCTGCTGTTTTTCTTCTTGCCAGATGCTACTCCACCTGATGCGGGTCTGGATCTGCCTGATCAGCTCCTTCCCATTGTATTCTTTTCAGCCAAGTTTCCTCCCGAATCTGCCAGCAGCAATTTATCTCCTACTTATGCTGGACTTTATGCAAGTCCTGACCCACCCCACAGCTTTGCAGGCCTTCTCAAAGGGCTTTGTGCTGTTCCATCCATTGCAATTGGGCCTTCTGCCACTTCTTATGCTGCTTTTGATGTAGAACTCAATTTCGGAAAAGGGAAATAAGAGAAGAAAGGGTAAGGGGGATATTTTTTCTCTGGAATCACCACCAGAGAACAGTGCCAGAATCGACACTGGGAGCAGGTAAACCACTGGAATCACCACCAGGGCTTATTGGAATCAACACCATCAGAAAATCTCTTTCAGCAGAGAACACAGAGTATTTTCTTTTTCTCAAATCATCATAAGCTATTTTCATTAAGGACTTTAGCCTCTTATATGGGCTTTACAATAGGACTTGAACAGGAAATAAAGTACCCTACAAGACTTTCCAAACTTAGGAAAATCAAATCAAATCTAAAGTTCTCAATCAAATAAAATCTCCACTTTAACTCTTTACTTAAAATAAAACTCGCTAATAAGCTAATTCCTAAATAAATATGATAAATCAAATCTCTAATCCTATATATTCTTATTAGTTGGGGCCCATCTGCATCACCTTTCTATGTGGATTTTGTCATAGGCCTTCCCTTGTGGCATAGCTTCTTCTAAGCATATGTTAACCTGTACTACGTGAATCAAGAAGAGAAGCCATGGTGGGCTGACATGCAGTGTTTCAATGGATTGAGTTATCCTACATCTTCTTACCTATGACCCAAGAATCGAAGACCACCACAAGTGAGAGATGAAGCGGAAGCAAAGGTGGAATGCTGTAAACCAATGTGGTACATGGCCCATGAACTGGGGGCCATTTTAGATCAGTCGCCTTCCACTCCTTGATTTGGCAAATTATTATTTAGGATTTTAGGTTTCTTAGTTTAGCTAGAGTTTAATTTCAGTTCTGATTTATTAATGGTACGTTCTTAATAGTACTTCAATTCCTCATTTAGATTTACTTCTAATCAGAGAGAGGCTTGAAGCCTATAATTTGTGGTAGTACGTACTGATCAAGGCTGGAATGGAGAATTGAAATCAATTTGTTAATTTAATGTTAGCCTCTTCAACCCTAATTTAGCTTTCCCTCCTTTCTCCTGTGATGGAACCCATATTAGATCACCAGTTCTACAACAATTTCCTTGCTTTATTTGATATCCGTAGGATTATTTGCTTTGTGATGCTGACCTACTACTGAGATGCCTTTGTTGTGTACCATATTGGTACAGTACATCGAGCTGGAATTTAGCTTCATAGGATTTGGGTTTCAAACTTCTTGTTGTAGTCTGAGCTTGTGATTTGACCAAGGTGCTTAACTTGTTTATGATATGCTGAGAATCATTGAAGTTTATGGCATATTAGGCAATTGTTGGCATCTGTAGGCAAGCCTCCTATCTGCATATTAAAGTCAACTTTGTTCTTCATAAAAAAAAGTGAACTTTGTTCAACTATCTCATCTGCGATGCTTTCAGTTGCTCAAAGATTGAATATTTAAACAATTTAGTTTTAACTTTTGTGCTTCTATTTATTGCCAAGCTTAATTGATGTTAAAATTTTGCCAGCTTCATCTTCAAGAAGGAGGACTCCATGCTGATATAAACGGAGATGGAGTTTTAGACCATGTGCAGGTGATTAGTACTTAACCATTTGTTTCTGAATCTCTATTTGGTAATGTTTTCCTTTAACGCTGTAACCTTCTATAACCATGCTTAATTGTGGGTTAACCTCTGAGTACCCATTTCATCCTGGTGATCCTGATCAGATTTGTGTGTAATGCTTTTTTCTACATGCTTATCTGATTGTTTAATATACTAAGATTCTTCAGACTGAATAGTATGGCTTATGCCTGTTGAGTTGACTGGTGGTCGGTGAATTTACATGAAAAGGTGTGGTTGTATGCCTCCTTCCTATACTAAGTGACCAAATTGAAGTGGTCGAATGAGTAAATGGGTAGATTTTTTTAAGTTTGATTAGTTTCTAAAGTGGACATATTTTGCCTGACAATTTGAATCTTCAAGAAACAGGGCCTAAAAGTAGATGAGTTGGTGAATCAAATTACCTGGTAGGTAAACCTACTATTAAAAATACAAATTACAAAATAAGTATTGTCTATGGGCTTGCCAAAAGTTGTGCCAGTGACTAATACAAAATTGCAGCTTTCTAATGGTTAAAGGGTAAAAAACTGGAGTGTTAATCTAGAGTGTGGGCTTTGGTTGCAGAAGATTTGAAGGTAAAAATTTGTGATATTGACTTAGTACTCTATATTTATTGAATTACAGGAGTTTTACATGTTTTGCATTGCATGCTTAAGTCCAAGAATTGCATTTGGAGAATTTGTTAGATTAATGGTCTTGCTGGGATTTTTTTGTTTGTAGTTTATTGCCCATCCTTTAAGTGCACTTATATTTCACTAGTTTTGGTGGACGGGGGTCTTGTATTCTTTATATTTTTGGGGCAGAAACTTATAGATCAGGTTGGTATTGTATTGATTGCATTGTTTATAAATAATTGTCATTATATTAACATAGCACTCTGTGTTTATGTAATTACAAATTTTTTACATGTTTCACATTTCATGCTCAAGGCCTAGAACTGCACTTGGAGGATTTGCTGGATTAATGGTCTTGCTGGGATTTATTTGAAGTTTATTGCTCCTCCTTTATTAGCACTTCTTATGCGTCACTAGTTTGCACTCTGCTGGGATTTTTTATTTGAAGTTTATTACCCATCCTTTTAACTGCACTTTGCCCACACCAGACATTGACATAGAACTACCATTGGCTGCACGAATAGATGAAAACTTGTAGAAAGAGTGACAGTCAATAAGTCGAATCAACCGGCATGTGATTTGTGGCCCCACAATCAAAGACCCAGGTAGGAACAATGATAACAAACTCATGAGACAAATGCAAACCTGAATCTGCAACAGACATGGCAGAGGGAGTAGCTAAACTACCCAATAGAAGTGTCAAATGAGCGAGTGTCGCCTGGATCTCTCTGAACCCCTCCCAACAGTGAGAATGAATTGAAGTGGCAGTAAATGAATCAGATACCACAAGGGCAACCAACTGACAACCACGAGAGGAACTACGTCCTTGACTCTGTTGAAATGGACGATCAAGTTGGATTGATGCAGGATGCCCATAAGACTATGATGATGCTGGAAAATGCCCCGTCTCCTGAAGGCATTTGGCAATCCACCTTCCAACGTCCCTTCAATAATAATAGCTGCAGTCATCATGTGCAATCTCTTGGCTTTGGCTGACCCGACACCTGAACAGGAGCCAAAGATGCAGCCAAGATAGTGGGAGAGACAATGGAAGAACCAGAAAGCTTCAATCTAATTTCTTCAACAATCAATTGACCAAGAACTGCCTCAACTATAGGAAGAGGATCGCGTTGCAACGTAGACACATGCAACCCCTCAAAATTAGGTCGCAATGCTGACAAAAACTGTATCAGCCACTACCTCTCGCCATAAGCATAAAGCTCAAGATCAGTAGATAACTTTTCAGGTTCCATTAGGGCCAACTGATCCCAAAAGACAATCATATAACATGAAATTCTTGTATTGAACGATTACCTTGAGAAGCATAGCGAATTTCCATTTCCAAATGATAACGAGCATAGTTAGGCTGGACATACAACAACGCCAAATAATCCCAAACCTGCTTAGCTGTCTTAAACTTAGCCAACTAAACACCAATGAACAGATCTATAGAGTTATTAATCCAAGTCAATATTTTGTTATTATCAGCCTCCCATTCATCCAACGCCTTCTCCAAGACTTCAGATTTAACATCAGGATGAATCTTGGGCTTAAAAGCCCTGCATATAATATACTTCCAAAGGCTTCTTCCTTTTAGAAAAGTGGACATAACATAACTCCAATTGGAGTAGTTCGACCCATTCAAACAAACACTGATGGAATGTGGATCAAATTTATCAAATTGTGCTAGATGGTGGCAGATTCTCGTGGCCAAAAATATATAGAAGGGGCAAAGTTCAAAACTTGCACTCAACTGTCAAAATTTTTGGCGTAAGTCATTTATGAAGGCAGACATGAGATCTCTAACATATATGATAGCAGCGCTTACCGAGATAGAGTGGGGTGGCAGCACTTTCAGAGAAAGGCTCAGCAGCACTGTTTTGAGACAGGGGCAGCAGCGCTAGTGCAGACAGAAAGTTGACTGCCCCCCCACCCCCACACACAAAAAGATGCAGACAAATGTAGATGCTGAATTTGCTATTGAAGAACTAATTAGAGAACCATGGCCTCAGCTACCATGATAGAATCATTGAATACTAGGGTTTTTGGAGAGAAGAAAGAGCTTCTCTTGAATTGAATTCATTAAGAAGACTATAATAAGACTTGACCAGCCTCTAAGTAGGCTTAGGGTAGCCAATTAAAGAAAAAAGCACTACTGCCGTCACTTAAGTGAAGGGCTGACCAATCATATAATAAGAATAACAATGAAAGATTAATCTACCCCTTATGCGTAGAACTATGCTACTAAAGGCAACTAAAAGTACAAAGATATGAGCAAATATACTCTTCTAACAATCTATATGGTTTTCTTCATTGCCCAACATTCTGTGCCATTTAAATTGCAGGTTTCTTTGCCTTTCATTGTTTTTAAAGATAATATGAAATTTGCAAATAGTATCGGACATGTTATCTGTATGGTTTGTTTTGCCCGAACCGCATTATTTACAAGTATTTGCAGATATACATTGTGGACAAATTCTGACATAAAGTAGTGTTTTTTTCTGTAAAAGGAAAATGTGAGAACAAAGGTGAAATATGCTCAAATTTGCCTAAATACTTGATGTGTGAACTAAAGAGAGTATGTCTTACAGATCCATAGGTGTAGTAGTAAATGATGAAAATAGAGGGTTTGTTTTAGGAATGTGCGCATGTAAAAATAGGACATTTATGTGATACTTCAGGTTTAGGGGTCTAAATGTTATAAGCTATGAGTTAGTACGTACTTATTGATTTTTTTTATGCTACACTGTATCATTGAAATTTTGAAAGTTGTATTCTTGAAATTTTGATTATCGGTTTCTTGCTATTAACACCTGTAGAAATTTTTTATCTTGTTAGATGGACCATTAGAGAATATTTGCTGTGTATTTCATTCAAGTTGTTAGTATGGGTAGTGTTGTTATAGAGGACAATTTGGCCATTAGAGTTAAATCTCTATTTCTAGTTGGCAGAGCACTCTATAAAAATTGAGGGAGCCAATCAACAACAAAGGTCAACTCTAATGTCTAAGTAGCCCTCTATAATAACAATGCCCATACTAACAATTTAAGCAAAATACAGAGCATAAATCCTTTAACATGAGTGAGGGCAAACCAATCAGAAATGTAGATTAACTCTAATGACTAAACTGCCCTCTATAATAACACTACCCATTCTACTGACAAACACAATACAGAGAAAATGTCCTTTGAAATTACACCGGTATCGTGTGTGATGTGTTAGTTCTTGAATGTTGTATCCAGCGCAGTAGGTGAAGTAGCATAATAGGCATAAGTTGACCTACGTTCCTTTTAGTGATTCACATGCTAAAGTTTATGTATTGATTATTCTGGTCAACCAAGCTTAAGAAAGAAATACATAGTTTTGAATCCTTATAGAAAACTATGTGGAGCCCGCATGTACTTGGTATCACCATGGACCTGCTTATGACATCACTAGGTGGGTATGCTATCTATTTTCTGCATGTCTGCTTTCAAAGCTAACTGCTTGATGCTAAATTTAGTTGTGATATTTCATTGGTAGAAAAATGCATCATCTATTATTTAAGTGGATTTAATTATAATAATTTATAATGTTGTGCAGGTTGTTGGGGGCAATGGAGCTGAGCAGACAGTAGTTAGTGGATCCATGGAAGTGCTTAAGCCCTGTTGGGCGGTTGCAACATCTGGTGTCCCTGTGCGTGAACAACTCTTTAATGCTTCAATTTGTCATCATGGTCCTTTCAATATGTTCCACAATGGAGAATTTTCAAGAAATTTTGGACGAAATGTCAATGTGGGATCTCTGGAGGTAGCAGCACCTATTCTTATCCAAAGAAAAGATGGTCACAGACATCGAAAGGGAAGTCATGGTGATATAATATTCTTGACAAATCGTGGAGAGGTATGTCCATTTGCGGATACTATATATTTTAAAATTTATGTAGAACTCTTATCACTGATATGATTGTAGTCTTAGTCAAAATAATGCTGGACAATAATGGTGATATAATGTAGGAAGCTGCAGCCTATTAAAAATTTTCCTATGAAGGGTTTATATGGTTAACTGGGGCTTATTTGTGTTTGAATAGAGAGCCAAATCCCATGTGGTTGAGCTTGTGAATTCTTATTTTGTGTTATATATATATATATATATATATAAGAGGTGGTAGTATCAAGTCAACCTGAGAAACTCTTTCTCAGGTTGATTTCTAGAGGGCCCATCTTCGTGGGCCACCGTCAAATGGGGGTATGCAACCAAGGGGGGATTCGTGGCAAACCATGTGGAAATGAGATTTCTAGAGGGCCCATTTTCATGGGCCACCGTCAAATGGGGGTATGCAACCAAGGGGGATTCATGGCAAACCATGTAGAAATGAGATTTACATTTTGGACCAATTTTGATAAGTGAGACCTAATTATCAAGGTCGGTCAAAGTTTCAACCCCAAATCATTGGTTTAAATTTGACGCGGTTAAATAAATAGCCCCACATATTGAAATAACCCCAACTTTGGTAGACCCCATCTTCAGATGAGATCTTTAAATCCTAATTGGTTTCGTACCTATCTTCCAGCTCTAAAGACCTAAATTAGAAAATATAATTTAAACTATTGTTTTGATGGTGAGATTGAAATGGCAGGGGGCCTATATGTCTAAAAGGACCCAAAATTTATGGCCCCTTATTTTTTTTAATGTTCTTTTTTTTTTCCTTAGTTCCACCCTCAACATATATTGGTAAGATCTATATATATATATATATATATATATATATATATATATCGGTAGTCTAAGCTTTGCACACTGCTATTAGCACTTATGATCCTGGGTGCTGTTGGACTGTTGCAAGAGGACCACCTGATCTTGGTCCTTGGGACAGCCTCCCAGGTGGATCTTTTCCTGCTATAAGCCTATAAAACAATTTGTGAATTATTCTTGGTCATGTGGCATGAAATGTGTTAGTTTCCCACTTAAGCTGTTCACGTGACATACACAGAGGGCACACATCATCCTGTGGGACTAGAACCCCAAACCTTTGCTCTGATACCATGTTAGTTAATACTACTCCTAAAAGCATGAGCTGTTAGGGAAAGGGTAAGTTTTTATACCAATATACTAACAAAATTGAACTGTTTTTTTCTGGTTCAAAGTCCATCATTACTCTTTAAGTGGAAATTTATGCCTTTCCTGAATTTTTATTTTTAAATTTTTGCTTGGTAAGTGCGGGGAATAGCCAATTTCATTGCATGTCAAAGAGGAAAAGAATATATAGTCAAATGAGAAGGAAGATTAAAAAGGACAAAATACAAATTCCATCTAATCTTTAAGTCTGGAAGAGCCACGAGGGACTTGGCTAGATGAGGTGACAGATCAAATAAGAGCGGACTTCATAACTTCTGAATTTTTATTGTACCGACTTTGGATTGATTTTATATATAAGCACTTACTATTGTAGTATATATCTAATCTAACCTTTTTGTTGTTTCCTTCTGTAGGTGACTTCCTATACACCTGGTCTGCATGGTCATGATGCTATCTGGAGGTGGCAACTTTTGACTACTGCAACATGGTCGAATCTTCCATCTCCATCTGGAATGATGGAAGCAGGGGTAGTTCCTACACTTAAAGCAATGTTCTTGCGTCCTGGCGATGAGCAAGAAGTGATCCTTGCAGCTGGAGACCAGGAAGCTGTTATTTTATCTCCTGGTGGATCCGAGCTGACAGAGATAGAATTGCCTGCACCACCTACGCATGCCCTAGTGACTGAAGATTTTTCTAATGATGGCTTGACTGACATTATCCTGGTAACCTCAAGCGGGGTGTATGGGTTTGTACAGACCAGGCAGCCTGGTGCACTGTTCTTCAGCACTCTAGTGGGATGTTTGATTGTTTTGATGGGAATCATATTTGTGTCTCAACATTTGAATTCCATCAAAGGAAAACCAAGAGCATCTTCTAATTACAGGTGATTACACTGTTGGTGTTGTAAACTTGAAATCGGATGGTTGTTCCACCGGACCCTAGGGGCTGTGGGATTAGACTATGCAGCTATGAAGCTGATAAGTTTTGGTGAGATGAAGTGAGAGTCTGGGTGGCAATGCATTTGTGGACCGGTTACCATGATAACTCTTTCAAATGCCGATGTCCAAGTTAGGGAGCCAAAGTGGTTATTCATTTGAAGGTCCTGTTTCAATACAGAAAGTGGATGGTAGAAATGGGGGGCGATACAGTTTTATGTTTGGACTTAGATCATTCGGGATCAGTTAGTTTTGTACTTTGATGAGCTGTCAGTTTTTTTGGTTGAACTTGCCTATGATGTAACATAACCATATTACTTATCAATACAGTTTGAAGTGAAGGACAATTGTTCCCTGAAGAATTTTTAAACAGGATCAGTCAGTGCTCCAAATCAACTTTTGCTACTTAGCATGCTGATCCTGGTTTCTATCATAGTGAGGCATTTGATTTCGAGCTAATCTGTGATGGGGCTTGTTATGTACCTTGCTAAACTTCAAATTTTTGAACGCCATAAAAAGACCATTGAATATTTCCGTTTGGCCAGGCCAGTACATGTAGTTTCATCTCCATTATTATTGAATAAGGATGCTAAATTGAAGGACAACCATCATGTTGATGATGAACTTGATAAAGGTGCTCTTTGTCTGATGCTATGCCAGCCTTTGTTTCTGGTTGAACAGATAAATACAAAGGCTTGTTACTGTCCTCAGTTCCGCGAGAAGGGCCTTTGGCTGGCAGATACAGTAACTCGTGCTCTTGTCCACAGCTCAGCTGCCAATGAACCAGACACAATTCCTGCAAACAGGTGCTGTATGTGGTCATAATTAGGAAGTTGCCCAGTGGGTGGGGGGTTGTAGTGCATATGTATGATTTCCAAGCATCAGTGCAGCAACAGATACATTTATCACAAAGGAAATATTGAGGTCTTACATGTCATTCCTCTGCATTATTTGGATCTGACAGGGGCCTGGCAGAAGGGATAGGTGATCAACATAAGAGAGGACACATTACTCGTGTATATGGTTAAATATCCTCTGCCTCCACGGACTTGACATAACTTATTTACTTGGCCTTTCTACCGTGGAAAGCCAAAATAGGGCAACCAATAATACTGGTGAAGGACCAATAGCATCACCTTTAAGGTAAATGTGGAAACTCATGTTGGCTTATCAACTTTAAGCTCATGGGTCCCCCCGTGTAACTCGTGTTGGGCCTGCATTTGGAGATATGCTGGCCCCGGTCATGCAGGCCTCCAACAGGCCCGGCCCGGCTTTTTACTACCTCTATCCCTGTAGATGACTTGTGCCAGCATATTGCAAGCGTGTGTAGCATTTCTCATGTAGTTTCAGTATTTCTTTGTTGTGAGGCGATGATGATAATTGGTGTATGTGAACCCTACCATCATTCCAAACAGCTAGTACCAAACATCTTCCTGAAAAGGCAAAGCTTCTCTAGGCATTTCACTCCCTATGGAGAAGATGCATGTATTAGGTTTTTCCATCCAAAGTAAGAAATATACATAAAAGGTATCACTAATCTTGTCCTTTATTGTTGACATGCATGAGGAAGTTTAAGGAAGCCAAAAAAGTACTAGAGCTAACTGTTTCAGTTTAAGTATGCAGAAAGTTTGATCAGCCAATGCCGTCTCTGCCATCTATCTCATTGTTTTTTCCACCATTCATCACTTGAAATACGCTATAGATTCGTGTAAAGGCACATCTGCATGCTTCTAATGTGAGGACTCTCGCATGTTGTCCTGAAAGAAGAGTTGAGTGGCAAAGATTCACCATGATAGATGTTCACATGCCTTGTCCCAACCACAGCTATTTGGGATGATGGTTGCTAGAACAAGACTGATATGCTCATCTTCTGACAGGACATTGGTATCATATCAATGGAATAAGTTTTGGACTTTTGAAGATATTTTCTCTACAAGAATGCTTAGTGACGTGGAACTTTACACGTCAAAAACTCTACTTCACCACCTTCACACCGTTGATAATTCGAATGAGTCTCACTCATCAATAGTATAAAAATAATGTAGACTACTTATATGTAAAACTTTATGTCACAATAGCTTTATACTTTTCTCTAATATTCTCTATTTTACTCGAGCAATGATCACCAAGATCGACACCACATGCACTAGCACACTTTTGTACATGTGATAAGGTGCGTACTATCCACCTTATTGATCAATGACAATGGTGATCGAGGATGTACATTGGAGGATGAAAAATTCTTTCCATATTAACCAATTTGTTGTATATGTGGAGAATAACAAAAAAAGATTTAAAAAACGTTAAAAAATAAGTAAAAAGGTAAGCATAGGGGGGAGAATGAGTAAGAAGAGAACATATTAAAAAAATGGTTATATCGTAGATTGCCTCTTAACCCAATCATAAGTAGGGTTAAAACTGAACTAGGTCAGGATGAAGCTGGGTTCAAGTCCTAGCTCATTAAATTATTTTTAGGCCCAGACTCGGTCTTAGCCTTAAAAAGATTGGCACTAGTCCGGTTCTAAGTGGGCTCAGGTACAGCTGTGTGCAATTTTTTTCTTTTAATAAATAATATTTTGATAAAAATTATAATTTTTGGGTTAGGTCTAATTAGTTGACATCATGAAATACAAGATTATATGTTTTAGGTAGGTCTTTCACAACTAATTATAATGATTTAAACTTAGAATCTCTGAAGGTTTTATAAAATATACTATATTTTCATTGTCTCCTTTATTTTTTATATATGTGAGACTATAAAAAAAAGTAAAAATATCCTTCCATCTTATATTAATAGTTTTATTTAATTTTTAAAAATAAAAATAAATTTATTTATTTTTAAAAATTAAATAAAGCTATTAATTTTGGAAGATGTAAGTGTTTTTTTATGCTTGGGACCAAGCCAAAGAGACTTTTTGCCCTCCAATCCTAACCTAATATTATTTAAGGCAAACCTAAATTTTTAAGGCGGGGGTAAAAATTTTTAACCATAACCATGGCGTGGCCTTTAAAAGTTTTACCCATAAGAGAATACAATTAAAAAAGTGCATTTAAATAGAGTAATACTATTCTAACTCACGTCAAAATGCTACTTCATCACTTTCACACTAGTCATGTGTGGAGCCCAATCTTGTAGGCCATGTACATCAATGGTGCGAAAGTGATGAAGTAGCGTTTTAACGTGGGATTCTTCACGTCATTATAGCATTTTTCATTTAAATAAGAGCCAAATATGAGAACCCTTCCTATCAATAAAAAAAAGGTAAGATCCCCTTCGAGGGGCGTACATAGTTCAATCCCATCTGACATATGGGCCCCCTCTCAACTACTCATTTCTTTTCAGAGTTCTTGGGCCTTTGTATAGAATTAAGGTGATAGTACATCATCAACGGGACTACCAAAACCATCTTCGTAAAAAAAACTACCAACAATTTGTCATTTAGAAGTAGAATGAGAGGTTTACTGCTGCCAAATGATGAGATTAGCATTTTGTGTAGTCAAGGTATTTTGTATGAGGATGCCTAACACAATTGCAATCATATGGGGTTGGTTCATGTTATATGTTCTCTCTGTCTTACTTTAATAGTCTTAATGAGAAATCCAAAATGAACTACTTTATAGAATGGATTAGTAGAGCGGTAATAGTATGTCCTTATTTATTTCAGTTTTTTGATCAAACTATCAAGATAAGAGGGAGAGAGAATTTTAAAAAATGAGACCTAAATTGCATATACCATTACATGCGCAAGGTGGAAGCGGTAAGATCTTATGGAGCCCACATAATTTGTCGGCTTCCACCCCTGGACATAAATTAGCATCTTAGAACAACTGAACTAAAGTTAATTGTGTTGTTAAAGACAACCAGCCTCCTTGTCTTTAACATTGCAGAAAAAAAAAGATCTGTTAATGATTCAAGGCTGACCAAATTTGAGTCATTGCTGCTTCCTGCTACCATGTGAGGGTGTTTGACACTCCTCTTTGGCTCTTTCTAGACTATAATAAAGTGTTATTTGGTGAACTAAATGACAATGAGAAAAACAGTTCAACTTTTTTTTTTTTTTGTGGCCTGTTTCTATTAGGTAGAAACAGTTAAAATAGCCATCTATTTGATATCTGATCATTTGGACAAGGACCCATGCGGATTTTTTCCATCCCCAGTATCTTGACTTCTATGAACAAGCTTTTCATATGCCAGATTTTGGAATAAGACAGAAATTGGGCCCCATGATTCATCCCAATGCAATCAGTTCCAGTTAAGGATACCAACCTGGCCATTTGAGAGAGAGAGAGAGATTTCATTGAAAATAAGGTCGGGGGGAAGCATTTATAACTTGGTTCAAATAAAGCAAGCTACAAATGGCGAAAGACCCAATGGTTAAAAGGGATGTGAGCAAAGTGATAATTAAAATAATCATGGTACTAGTAAGATAGAGTGCAAAGACAAGTGATTCCAAATTAATCGTTTTCAACATCCTTGTGAAGGGGTTGCTACCAACCCTACAATTGGCCCCCTTTCCGGAAACGCCAACCTAGACTCTACCTTGAGATCTGTTTAATTGTTGTCTGGTAAGCTCAAGCAATTATCATGAGAAATGCAAGCACAAGGTTTCTATTATGTTGCCTTTCTAGTGGCATCCTTTGTTGTGCTGCATGTTTTTGTTGATGAGCCTTTAGTCCTTACTTTTCTCAGGATAAGCTGATTAGCCTTTCAATAAAATTTTCAACTTTTTTGTTTTTTTGGTCGGGGGAGAGGAGAGAATTGACAACCTTTTCTAGTTCATTTTAGTGTTTCTAATGCTGACTACAAATTGGGAAGAAGGGAGTATTAGCACACCCTTTTATTTTGTAGACATATTACTGACCATGTGGCTACAAAGCTATAAACATAATATAAAATAGAATACTCTCAACTTAGAGATGGCTAAAGCTGTTTTTTTGAAATTTTCTATATGAATATATGTGAATGATGATAAGTAGTTGAAGTGGTATTCAATTATGTTTGACAAATATTTTTTGCATGATTTCTCTCTAATAAAGAGCCACTTTGGTTCAAGTAGGGGTGTTAATGAGCTAAGCCAGCTTGTCAAGCAAAAGTGCATCGACACAAGTATGGCTCCTTGAAGTGGCTCAACTCCAACTCGACTCGAACTCAAATAATTCCGAGTTATGTTCGAGCATACTCTGGCTCAACTCGACTCGGCTCGAATAAAACTTGAACTCAGCTTGAACTTGACTCGTACTCTAATGAAATTTGTAAATATATTTTATAATATACATAAATACATATTGATACTTATGTATACATATGTACAATTATCAATCGTAATTTAAATTTATAATATATATATATATATATTATAAATTTATATGTTATTAATGAATGTATAATGTCTATATATTTTTAAGAAGTAAGCATTTAAAGACACATTATACACATATGTTCACATGTGATATGTATTGAAATTTAGATATATCATAGAAATAATATTTAATAAAGTATATACATATATAGTAGAACCAAGTAAAAAAACGAGATATATTGTACTACATATCAAAGAATATGTCAATTATTAGGTACAATATGTTATGGTAATATTAATTAGTATCTTTACATGTCAAATAAATTATGATATATATTTTCAAATTTTCTATGAAGACTACTATTGGAATTCTTAGAAATTTGAATTTTACAATAATTTTTTAAATATTTTTTAGCATTAACTCATGTAGTCTCTTTTTTTTCTTCATAAAATTAGGGTGAGTTATATTTATTTGGGATGGGTCCAAGACAACAAGTTTCATGTTCCCCCATTCCAAAACTTGATTCGACTTGGCTCTTTATCACTCATACACATTACACATAATATAAAATATTTGGAAGTAAATTTTTTAAAAAGACATAATATATATATATACATATATATATATATATATATATATATATTATATGAGATATTTACTAAAATTTTTATTTATGCATAATAGAAATAAATGATATACATTCATATATGATATCTTATATACACAAATGTAGTTCACGAAGGCACTAATTTTTCTTTTTGGTAATTATAAGATGACACATGAAGTAAGAAGTGAATTCAAAGATTTAGAAAATTTAGATTATTAAATAATAAATATATTTCATACAACCAAAAGAAGGTTGGAGTATGAAGAAGAGGTTGTGGTGTCACATATACATGTAGTATATATGTGCTAATAATAATGATATGTTCATATAAAACTACTAAAAGATACATATAATACAAACATATGAACACTTTAATGGTATAGAGGGAGTAAATATGTGCTAATAGTAACGACATATTTATAGAAGACTACTAAAAGATGCATATACAGTAAAACATATAAACACGAGATATAGGATAACAACATATAAAAATATTAAAAAGAAAAGCTAATAAATAAGTAAATAATATTATTTATTCTTTAGTTGTCTATTTACAAATTTATGAGCTTTTAGTAAATGAGGACAATTTTGTATAATATTGTTGTAACGTCCGGAAATTTTCTAAATTCCCGAAGTTGACCACGGGAAATTAGGGTGTTAGACCCCTTGACCTTCTCATTGGAATAACCTATTCAATTTTTAGAATTGGTTTATGAAACTATATATATGGAAAGTAGACAGAAATATCTTTGAAACTCCACCAAGAACGCGCAAATCAGAGTTCGGATGAGGGAGATATGACTGTTCGAAGTTGAATATATCGTGCAGGGCCCGTTTACCCGAATTGTCCGTTTAATTCACTATATGGGCCTGATCAATTAGTATTTTAAAATTGTGTTTTTGGGGCCCAATTTGGTTTCCGAATTAAGGAGATTTTGGCCCAACTCCTTAGGGGATTAGGAACCCTAATCCCATGCCTATAAAAATACATAATTAGGGCTCTTAGAGGGAGTTTTTGACCATTAAGGGAAGAATGAGCCTTCAAGGGAATTTTCCGGCGAGGCTCCAGAGGCAGTGGATCGACGATAGCTCAGCCTTTGAGGTAGGATCACTCGTCGAATTTTACATGTTTTGCACCCAATTAATCTTAAACATAAGATTTTAATAAAATAGAATAACTTGAAAAACAATTGTCAAACCTGACTGGGAATGGCGGCGATTTCAGGCAGCCGGGAGGGGGAAATCAAGGTAAGGCCATTTGGCCCGAGAGGAGCTCCGACGAGCCACTATTCTGAATCGCCACTAGTGGCGGATCGATTAGATGTTTTCTCACCGGCCGTCATGGCCAGGGGCTCCATTCACCAGAGGTTGATCTGCACACATAGATCGGGCCAGATATGATGGAGCCCCTCTGGCGAGTTCAGTGGGGATGAAAGCGGATGCCACCCTATGACTGCTGAAGAAAGGAATTAAAGCATGAAGTGCTGGTGAAGCCAACGGAACTCAGCCGGTGGTTCTGCACCAAGGAAACAGAGAGATCAATAAGGGGGAGAGAGGATCAGAGAGGTAGGGGGCGCGATTCTCCGCCCGACGTTGGAATCTGGCCTCCCTCGATTCGCCACGTGCTGGTGGTCCGATGGAGCCGTCCATCACCGGGCCGCAACTCCTTGTTGCTACGCTGACCAGAGGCATGAAGCCTCTGGTTGTGCATGGGATTTACGGCGTGCGAACCACTGCTGGCAGTGTGACCGGACTCCCGGACTCACCGTGCGATTGCGGTACAGTTGAGCCAGTCCCTCGCTTGCCCCGGTGGTCGACCGCCGCGCTGGCCAGAGGCTTCTGGCTGGCTGCGGAAGAGATGACCCGTGAAACAGGTCGGACCTGGGTTAGGCCACCCAGACCACTTGGCCAGGACCCGGCCAGTTTGAGTTTGGTTTGGGTCCAAGCCGGTCCGAAAGTTAAAAAAAAAAAAGAAATAAAAGAAGGGTCGAACCATGTCCGGTTTAGGGGGATAAAAATGTCAAAAAAATTATAAAAAATTACTATTGCACCTTGAGAGGCGTGGAGTATTATGGACAAGTTTCAGTTAGGGAAAAAAATCTCAAAAACTATAAAATAACCATTTTACCCCTTATTGTTAAATTATCATGTGAAAACCACTTACTCGACTTAGGGGCTCCGGTTCAAGGGTCTATGAGTTGATCTAAAAATTGGAAAAATTCTCAGTGAGATTGTAATGGGTAAGATAATTATATTACAAACCTCGTAGTGAAGAAAAATTCCAAAGAGTAGGTAATTGATTGTCTTGCCCCTAGGTTTAATCGTAAATTGTTAAGTAAACCTAGGTGGGTTCAAGGGGTTCACGACCTCGTCACATGCCAGGAAAATTACACAGAGTTAATGAAGTCTAGTAGTACCATTGAGTTTAATTTAGGACCCATTGGATGTCAATAAGTCCTTAAACCAAATGACAGAAATACCCATTTGAGTGGACCCGCCCACATTTGTGTGAATGGAAGCGCGGGTCAATTTGAGAGTGGAGCCTTCTAAGAGGACAATAACTTAAAATAAATAAAAGGGTAGTGAGATGACCAGAATGACCCAAGGGAGGGTAACATAACCTAGGCGGTAAAATTACCCTAATGCCCTTAGGGGTAATGTACTCTGTTTGTCGAAATTAATAACCTGACCACAAAGCATTAGGGTATGCTATAGTGATGTTAAATGACTTCAAAAGGAAGGGGTGTGACTAGTAAGTGACACGAAGACCTTGTCAGGTCACAGTGTCATGGGAAATAAGGGGAAGAACCCTAATTCTCAGGGTTTAAGGCAGCGTATTACACGTGTCACTATTATATACGTAACTCGCGTGTTGCGTTATAGTTGTTTATACTATCGGGCTTGAATTTGCTGAGCCCTAGCCCTGCAATTGAGTGCAATGGGCATTCATTTATTATTTATGTACTTGTATGTTTGTATGTTAAGTATGTTACTTAATCTACTGCATGCTTTTGTTATTGATGCGTTAAGTTAGATCAGTAATATAAGGTTAATAAAGACTAATCAATAGATATTGACTATTAGATTCTGGGGAGAACACCTAATCAAGATAATGACTAAAATACTCTCTTTAGGGTGGGAACACGTTCATGGAGTGAACGGGGCCCTGACATAGAATTTTACCTTAGTTAATGAACCGAGGGTGGTCATGAGATGTTCTCTGAGTCATAGCTTAGTAGATGAGTTATTTATTGGGCCGATTCACAAGGTAAAGAAGACCCAAATGATTGAGCAAATATTTGATTAGATGAAAATAATAGTCTAAGTTTCAGATATTTGGAGGAGTCAATGGTTATAAAGACCTGAGGCTTCTATAAATACACCAGTAATGTCTTAAAAGACATTTTTCCCAGAGTTGGGGAATTGTGGAAATTGCGATATGCTTCTTCATTGCTACAACAGTTTGGGTATTAACTAGAGGGTCTTTACCGCTGATCTTCCCAGGACCATATAGTACGTATAAAAAGCAGAGTTATATGACAGTATGAGCATCATGGAAGGCTGTGCTTCTTGCCAATCTGTGTCCATGAGCACAGTTGAGATCCTCTTCTCCAGATTCGTGGCAGGCTATTGAGAGCCCTAGGGATTTGGATAAAGCTGCTGTTAAGTAATCTACTCCAATGTTAGAGTCTTTTGTTTGGAGATTTCTCGAGGTGTGAGTTATCTCCGAGTTAATACAGATTTGATAGTATTAATTATCAAATAAGGGATGTGAGATAATTAATAACATTATTTGATATTACTTGTTAATTAGACAAGTGGAACAGTTAAATGACTTACTAAAATGTAGGTTGATTGAAAATACCTAAGCATTGCATGTGTGATGCTATGCTTCTTAGGATAGAGTAGTTTCTAGGAAGAACTACGTCTGGATCCGATCTTATTGGAAACATTGGAGATATTGTCTGATGAGTATGTAGACAACTAACATGGGGTGATGTTGGCTCGATCCAAAAAACTAATATTATATTTTATCCATTGGAATCTCTTCTCCTGAAGGCGAAGAGATTCCATTGTTGTTGTTGTGGTTTCTTCGTTTGGTTGGTTACAAATTTTCTAGGCGATGACAAGTGAGACCAAGACAGGTGAGCACAAGGAGAAGTTTCTGCGTTTCTGCAACTTCGGTACGTAAGTGTTTCATTAGCGTGAGAGTCAACTTTGTTATTTATTTTCAGATGGAGGACGAACTTGTACTTAGATGGATGAGCTGTTATTGTTGAATTTTGAGATATGTAAATATCATATGATTTGATCTCCGTATTTGTGAACCCCAGTTATCATAACCTAGATATTTAATCGAATGATTTATTTTGCATTTAAGAAAAGAAAAAAAATTTCTCTTAATTTACCATTTGTGCTATTTAAAAATACTTTTTAAAAATCCGGGTTGTGACAATTGTATCTATAAATATTCCATTTGTCCTACATTAATAGCTCGATTTAGTTTTTAAAAATAAATTCAAATTAATTTATTTTAAAAAACCAAATGGAGCTATTAATTTAAGATGGATGGAGTATTTGTTAATATTAGTTTTTACCAAGTAATTAATATATATTGGTATAATAAGGTAGAAATATTAATTAAGCTCTTGCGCTTATTTTCATGCATTAAAATGTATGATCAATATAAAGAAGTACAAATATTATTTAAAATAACATGGGCCAAGCGTACAACTTTAATGACAGAGTGATAAAATTGTATTTAATAAAAAAATATATTTGAATGATGAGAACATCATATTTATTTCATGAAATGTTTAACAAAAAAGGTGTTATAGGTGAAGTGGTGAAGGAGATTATTCTTTTTGGCAATGTCACAACTAAGCTAAATTTAAGCTAAGTTATGTGGTCACTGTATACTGATTTAAGCTCGAGCACGAGTCGCATTTATGGTTTCCTTCTTGAGCCGAGCTCGAGTTGGATTATTGGCAGCTCGATCAAATTTGAGTAGAGCTTAAGCCATACCAAAAACTATGAGTTTGAGTTGAACTAACATAAAACTCGACTCAACTCTGTTCATTACCACCTCTAGGTTCAAGTGGGTTCATGAATTTTATATTATAAAGAGGACCTCTATTTGGATTTTGAATCCTAAAGATTACTCATTTGCTTAGTGCTCCATTTTGAACATGAGGGACTTAATGGCGGGTTTGTGTAAATATAAAATTGGAGATGGAAAGACCATTTACACGTGGCTTGACCCATGGGCATGCCCTCAACCTCTTATATTTCAATTTGGCATAAGGATTGTTTCTCACCTGGGAGGTAAATGCTCTTGATACTATAGATATTTCTCTGCATAATGGTTCTTAGGCCCCCCTTCAAGCGGAAACCTTACGCACACAAGAAGCACTAGAGTTTCTAAACCATCATAAGCCTTCACTCTCCAATGCAAAGGACTTAGTTGGGTGGTGTTCTCCATCCGGCAAGTTTTCATTTAGATCAGCCTGGGATGTTTGTCGGTTGCACTCTGCAAAGGTAGAATGACATCACCTTGTTTGGCATAAGCACAGAGTTAACATGTATGTCTTTATCTCTTGAATGACCCTTAATCACGGCTTGCTAATAATTGATAATATCTCTAAGCATGGATTCCAATTGACAAATAGATGCTCACTTTGTTATGGAATTGTCTTAAAGAGAATCATATCTTCTTTGAATGTCTCTACCCTAAGATGGTGTGGAGGGAGGCTTTTAAAAAATGTCACATTATGCGAATCATTCTTAATTATGTGGGGGAGTTGAGGTGAATTCTCCACTTCTTGAAGGTCAATCAATATATGGCCATCCTCTTTAAGACTGTTTGCAGTATATGGATCTTTTATTTAGGAGGAGCAAAATAAGAGAATATCTAAGGATAGTAGGAGGAATCCATCATCGGTAGCTGCTGTTGGGAGTATTCAAGCACATCATATCCTTAAAGACTGTTGACCTAAAAAGAAAATTTGTGGGAAATTGCCCTATCTTAAATGACTTATAGGAGTTGTCGCTCTTGAGTTTTTTGAGGTTGGGGGGTTGGTAACTTTGTTCATTTTGTGGACATTTCCTCTTTCTTTGACAACTAGCAAAAAAATTGTCATGCAAAATAAGGGCACTATCTCCCACGAAATTCTCCAATTTTAAAGTCTTCAGGAAACCTCATCTGATTGTTTTTTCATCTATAGATAATTCTTGTTGCTAGGGACAATTTTTGACGATAAGGATGGCCACCAACCACATATTATCCTGCTATTCTTACTTACCAATATGTAAAGCAAAAATTATAGATAATGTAGACAAGTGCATACAAAAAAGGATGAATAGTTTTTCCACTTCCTCTTTTAGCTGGTCCAACAAGTAGATGGGCAGTGGTATATCCACCATTTGGATATACATGAATGGTTGATATCCATTGTTTGTGTTGGGGGAAGGGGTGGTGAACTTACTCATTCAAACAAAATAACATGGCTGGCCAGGAGAAAAAAGAAGAAGGTGAATTATTTAATTTTTAAAATAATAGATTACAAGTCCTAGGGTTGGTAGTTGGATAAGCGTTGTCCTGAGTTGGGCATGCACTAGTTAGCTGTATAGTTGGACATGACTTTCGGACAAATCAAACACGTCCGTGTCCCTATCCGAACAAGCTTATACGACCAGCCGAGTCCATAATTTGTTAGACAAGGAGAAATTTTTTATAATACAGATTTTTATTACACATATTCTTAACTACTCATAAATGAAAAGAAAAAAGGATACACAGTTAATTATGTTTTTTAAGTTTAATAGCAGGATAATATTACACACATACAAGTCATTTTACACTAGGGCAAATTTTTTGGTGGATCATATGTCCATCTCCAGTGGCACTAATGCCCACCGCATGGGAACCCCCTCTGTGGATCATTTTGGTGGATCCTATGTCCGGTGCCTCCTTGCTCACTTTCTCCAAACATACATTTGAACCAGTAGTTAGTTAACCTTGGGATTGGTAGCTTCCTTATTAGTTATTACCAAATGCTCCTAAGGTCACTATTCTAAATTCCTAATCTATCTCCATATTATGCCCATCTACCTCACTGACACTTTTTTCATATAAACTCACAAACTCTGTAGAGAACAAACCACTGTGTAAATGTAATGAAGTGTTCATCTGTTGTCAAGATCACCAGACCTGTGCAATGTCCATTTAAGAGAAAGCTTCAATATGAAGGCATGCTTGTCAGCTTCTCTTCTGGAAGTGGAATGAACAGTTTAGAGGGAGAGTTGGAGGGAGAAATAAAAGTATTCAGCTTTGCTTTCTGCATAAATCTCATAAAGAAGGAGGTATAATAATTGAGAAGAGTCAACTGGGGTGAAAACAAGCACTGGGCTCGAGAAGAGAAGAGACTGAAAGAGAGAGAAAGATGGGCACAATAATTGGAGCCTCACGCACCATTACGCTTTTCCTTTTTCAATTTTTTGGTATTTTATGTCAGAAAATCAAATTGTCATGTCAAACTACTACTGTATAACTCTACATGGGCTAACCATAGGGGTATGCTAAGATTTAGCTCTTACATGTGACTCTGGAAATCACGTGAGGTTGTTCTTTCTCTTTATAGATTTGGGCGGGTCCTCTTTTAAATACTACGCTGACGTTAGGTTTCATACGTGATTCAGCTTCTTTCATTCAAAGAAACAGTTTGATTAGTGGCATCTAAGTAAGCTGTATTTCAACTGAGTTTGGTTTGAACTAGAAATTTTAAAATTTGGTTCGAGTTTAAATTTTAATAAATAAATTATTTAACTTGAGCTTGAACATAATAAAAAATATATATTTATATATAAACTATTTTAAATTTTAATAAGCTTTTTAATATTAAATATTGATAAATATACTATAAAGTCATTAAGAAAGAAGAAAAGTATGATAAATAAATTTTAGTTATAGTACTCCAAAAAACGTAACATTATCATCTCCCTCTCTTTATTTGCTTGTAATCACTCAAAAAGATAGAAAAAATAGAAACCACACATACAAGAGATTACCATATATATAAACTCAAGTTTGATTTGAACTAGAAATTTCAAAGTTTGACTCGAACTCGAATTTTAATAAATAAATTATTTAACTTGAGCTTGAATATAAAATATAGTTATATATAAAGTATTTTAAATTTTAATAAGATATTTTTAGTATTAATTAATAATAAATATATTATCACAAGTATTATGATTGTACCTTGAATAATAGACTATAGTCACTAAGAAAGAAAAAAATATAACAAATAAATTTTAGTTATAGTACTAAAAAAAGGTAGCATTATCATCCCCCTCTCTTTATATGCTTGTACACTAAAAAAGATAGAAAAAATTGAAACCCACACATGCAAGATTACCATCTATATAGATATAGATATAGATATAGGTTTGAACTAGAAATTTCAAAGCTTGACTCGAACTCGAAATTTAATAAATAAATTATTTAACTTTGTATCTTTGTAAACTAGTAACTTTGTATTTTATGTTTACATAATGAATATTTTAGTATGGACAAAGTATCCTATGGTTTTTCTCAATGAGGATTTTAATGTAAGAATTTTCTTGTATCGTTATTTGCTTTGATTTGTATGCTTTATTGGACACATAGAAATTTGACACATAGGGGCAATGCTTTATTTTGATTTTTATTAGAGGACGAGATATATATTGCAATTTAATTGTTAACTAAAGGTACTAAATCTTTTTCAGTTTGTCCACCCTCAAACCAACAATAAATTGAAGAAGTGCTCTTATCTAATGTTATATTCTTATCTAGGGGTTCATAAGAATGGAGTTGTGCCAATGAAAATGGCAAGATGATATGCAAGGGATCAGACCATATAAGATATTGCACTTGGTCATAGTACATGACATTAAATATGTAAACATAGTGCTAATAAACCTTTTTGTGGTATTGCATTCTCTTTCATGAAAGAAGAAAAAAATCTAACAAGGTTACTTACCTAAAAATAATTCTCACTTTCATCCTCTTAATATAGTCATAAAATTTTAAAAAATCCATCTAAGTATAATCAAACTCATATATTGAAAATTAATACGAGTTAAGCAATTGAACTTTGTTTTTATTCTTTAAATATTGATACTTGCTTCTTTTGCAAGGAAAATAGTATTAGAAAGATAGGTACCTCCAAACTTTATATTTTCTTCTTCTTAAAAAAAAAATCGTGCCCACAAAAAAAATCAATAATAAAAAAAAATCAAAGAAAAAGATAATTTTGGAGGCATAAACATTTACCATCAATCTTCGACATATTCATCTTTGAGCCCCTTGTCACCCTTAGCAGTGTAGATTGGCCGCAACTACATGTGTAAATCAACAAACATCACATGTGTAGTATTGTATGTGTGTATATATATCATGGAAGGCTATGTCGGTCGATATGGTGTATATTGACTGATACATACCCATGTTGGTGATGATCGATATGGAGCACAAGTTATTTGGGTTTGATATAGAGTTTGATTGCCATCCATTTGGACTAGATCATTTTCTCTCCTTTGTATCTTATATGTAAAAGAAAAACGTATATGGCAGTAAATGAAATGAAGACATTTACTAAATATTAATGTTGCAAAAAGTTAATTAACACTCACGAACATTGACAAGTTTTAATGTCCATTCACCAATGCCACAACAATGATTCAAGATTTATATGTCAAAATAAAAACAAATTAATTTTTATATATTCTGCACCATGGTAATAAGAAGATTGGTCATTGCCAAGCATGATAATTTATTACCTAATAATACACGTAATCCAGGAATTAAATGCTACAACATTGATTACCTTAAAACAACATTCAGGAAAAGAAGTTAATACAATCGTAAACCACAGCTGAATATCAAATCACTACAGCAAAAAATTCAGAGAAACACATCTTGTAGCAAGCTAATGTGAGTGAAAATTTAGAGAGACACATCTTGTAGCATATAAGTTAATGTAGTCTTGCAAGGTCGAATCCACAAGGATTGTCTTTGTATAACTATCACAATGATTACAAAATAAGAGAAGTAAAGAAAAATTAAGAGGAAAAGTAGAAGAGTTTTGATGCAATGAAAGTGTTACGATGAAATTTAATAATATAAAATACCAAGGCATTAAGGATCATTGTAACATCTAGTGATGTTCTTCATGTGTCATGTTACCTCAGTTAGAATTGAATGAAGATTCTATCTAACCAGAAGATATGAATATTAAAAGAAAAACAAAGATAAGTAATACTTTGGATAGATGGAAGAAAAAAGAATTATTTCTTCAACAGTTCTATGTATCAAAACCACAAAAGATCAAGAAGGAGAGCCTTCAAGCATCTTATATATTAAGATCACAAAGAAACAAGAAGAATAATATTAAATGAACATCACTTCAAATAACTAATACTTACTTGAAACCATTAATGAAACATGAATAGAACTCCATTAGACTGTTACAAATCACCTCTGGCCTTAGCTAGAAGGCTTAACAAGTCATTACAATAAAACTTAAAACAAAAGCTATAAAAGAAGAGAAGCTCCAAAGAGGAGGAGATGATGTCTATCCTATGTTTACCCCTCTTTTTATAAAAGTAGAAAGGGTTGCTTCAAAAGGGAAGGTCTAATCATATCCCTTGATTGCTACCTAATTTATTGCTTGATTGGTTACTTCTTTCGCAATGATTAGATTCAAAATTAATCAAATAAATTAAATATTTATTTATAAAATAAGTATCATTTAGTCTTCCTATAGCTATCCAATCAGCCTCATTATTTTTTCTTATGTGTATCAATCACAACCAGTGAAAAGATGCTCCATGAGTTGGCCTGTGGTTAATTGACTAGTTGTCCATTTGCATATCAGATTTGACCCATATATCTTTAGAATTATAAATTTCATCCTGAGATAGGTATAACAACGGAAGTATTAATTCTGATGCCACCAAAATCATATCAATCCAAATTGTATATAGAAAGATATGACCAAAATATTAAGACTATGTCAATATGTCTAAATCAGCTTCTTCCCGAATTTGGTTCTCTTGATGCAAATATGAAATCTAATAGGTCAACAAGGTTGTGTTTGGCCATTCCATGCATGTTTAGACCATTAAGAGCTCATTATTGGTCCTTGAATAGCTTTAGGTAGTTAGGCTTTACTTCCTCTTACACTTGGATCCTATTGAAGCCTGTTTGGATATGTAAACACAATCGAGGTCCAACTTACCCATTCAAAATATAAATAGCCCAAATAAGTAATGAATTAACACAAAATATGATTAAAATTTAATATTTAAAAATATTTAATTGAACATTATTTTAGTGCATCATTGCAAGTGCATGTTGATAGTGATTTCATGAAGACACACAATAGAAAGAGAAGATTCTCACACAACAAACATAAGAGTTCACAACAAATTCTTCAAAGAGTTGAAGAATCTCAAAGGTGAATCAACAATTGAAGAAGAAGTCTTTGATGGAGTTGCTAGAAGGAGACAAAGACGGAACACGAATAGGGAAAACTTCAATGAATCAAAGGAGGGAGAAACTTGAAGGTCAACAACAAAGATGACTGATCAAAGAAAAGACGGTTTTATTTGTGTCGAGTCAAAAAAAGTTGGTTGATTGTTCTTAGTGTCTTTTTAGTTCTTGTTTACTAGTGCATTGATTTGGCCTTGCAAGGCTTTCATGGTTCATATGTGTTTTGCATGTTTCGGTTTATCGAATACTTGGTAGATTAATAGTTTATGCATAGATAACTTGTTTCCGTTTTTAAGTAGAAATTCCTGTGTATATAGGCCAGAAGTCTTTATTCTTACTTTCACAAAGTAGAAGTTTGAAGAGAAATCTAGTGATCCACTACCACTGTCTATTGGATATTAATTACTTATCCGATTGATCAACTGACCTAGAACAATTTGTAGTGATCCATCGATGCATAGTAAAATTTCCCAATTTACCGTAATTCACTCTAAAACTTCTAAATTTACTTAATTCACTCATTCTAAGCTAATCTAAGTGAATTGTGTATGTGAGTGTGTATAAATAAACCTTTTACCTTTGAAACTCAGCTTAGTCTTTAACCTTGATCGATAATAACACGTTTGCTCTTATTTTTCAAGTCAATTAATTTCAAACCATTCCTAAAACTAAAATATACATGAAGTTTAAACATTCTTTTGATAATCGAAATTAGTTAATTACAATATATATATACCTCATATATTCTTTCAAAATGGAACTATTAATATGAGACATTCTTTCCCCAAATGAAGCCATTATATAGGACGGAGGGATTATATAAGAATTTACACAATCTGACTAACCAAAACAAAACAAAAAAAGAATTTGCATATTCTAACTAAAAAATCTTCTATCCTCCAAGAACAAGAATTTAAACTTGTACTTGTTTACAAACCCAAATCATGTTAATAAAAACAAGTAATTTATATTACATAATACTTAATTAGCTCTTAAAAGGTAGATCATTTCATGTATTTTTTTTCCTTGATCAATCAACTTGTGAAATTTGGGTCCCAACTAGGCATGCATTTTAATCACAGTTGTAACCAACTGAATGGGCACTCACACACCATTGGTTGTGAGGGCTGTGAGTACCTCACAACTGATTTGAAGGCCCCTTTTTCTAGCCCTTCCCTTTTCTAAGCACACAATAGATTTGCCCCCTCCTCCACCCCCAACCCCCATGTCTCCTTCTGCCTTCTTTCCTTGCCCTCCATGACCGTTGGCAGGTTATTGTTACTTTCAATTAGTGTATGTTTTGGGTTGTCACTAAGGTTTCATGCTCACTAGAAGCTAGGCTGTTCGTCTTAGGTGATGAGATGGTGGTTGCCCTCCTTTTCAAGCAAGCCTTCTTTGCTTTCCAAGTAGATGGGTGTGAGGTCCAAGAGTGCAGTGGGCATATGCTACTATGTTCCATAGTGGTTGTCTTCCTTGCTATTCTCTAGTAGTGGTTTTCCTTCGCCAAGGTATGACCTTAAGTGAGTTTATGGAGGCAATTGACCTCTTGGGTTTTGCCTTCAATCCTCAAGTTGCTTTCGGTCTGCTTGGTTCCTGGTTGTCTTTCAATTTTTTGGCCGAGCTTTTGGAGGTCTCTATATAGAGCTGAAATTCGACATTTTTGTGTTGTGGAGGTGGTATTCAGCCCATTACCAAATGGGCTATCGACTGTGTTTCTCACTTTATGTTTGTCATATATTGCGTTTGTAGTGTGTTAATGTTTCCGGCTTTGGGCATCTTATAACAAGTTTTCCTACACCCGATGAACTCAAATATGCTAGGGTGAAGCCTCACCAACAGTTGATGGCTTAGAATTGACGACACAGTAGCACACAAAGATTGCAAAACTTCACTAGATACAATGTGCTTCATCAACTCTAGGCCATCAACTCTTGTGACACTTCACCAATGGATTTGACTTCATGCATAATTAGTGGATTGTTTTTTTGCCCCTCCTGGCCTTTTTAAAAAAAAGGTAAATTACACTTATACGCCTAACCTTTTGCAACATTACACTTATACCCCCTGACATTTCAAAAGTTGTAAATATACCCATGTCATTAATAAAACTATTAGTAATTATTTTTAAATAACAAAAATACCCTTGTCCACTTAACAGTTAAGGGGCCACAATTGATGGGGAGAGTCATATTGGGTGAGTGGATGCATATGTCATTGTCACTCCCCAAGATTTTTAATTTTTTTATATAAAATTCACAACAATCATATCAATAAATTAAAACTCATATTAAGAATATCTTGGGGGAAACTCCTTGCTTTTTGAAATTATGAATATCAAATCAGAGTACTTAATATCCGTCATCAAACCATTGCATAAAGAAAATGAGCATTTTCCGAGTACATGTCTAAGAACATCATACACCCCAATGAAAATAAATTGGTACTCATGTGCTTACAGTAATTTGTAATTGTCTAAGAGTTAACTTGAAAACAACAAAAATCCTACATATTAAGGAGTCTAGAATAGTCGTCGTCCCTAAGTACATCGATTCCTTTTAGCAGCTTAATCTTCTTGGATACCTGCATCACAAGGAAGATGAATATGTGAATATACCCAGTGGGATGGATAAACAAGATTCACAACTCATAACAACAAGATAAAAATCACACATCATAATTAGAATTTACTATTACACACCATTCATCTTTTAATGTTATAACATGTTTTAACCATATATTGGGTTAGGGGTGTAGCTCTACAAAAAAAAAACTCCCAAGCCTTCAGGGAGCCAGAGACTCATGAGTCAACTCTCAATCTTAAGTCTCCTCTACGTGACTAAATGGACTCAATTTGAAGTCAATTAGACACTAGGCTCATAGGTGCTTATCTGTTGAATACAAAGGTCAAGAACATTTACACATTACAAGGATCAAACGTAGGGTTTATTTACCATACTATCATACATATAATTGTAATATCTCTAATTTAACTCTATTTAATTTCCATTTTAAGTATGTAAATCATGTGGCTTTGCTTAATTGCTTGTTTGATTTGATTTTGGGGTTATGGGTTAGTAATTATGACTTAAAATAAGGTTAAATTTCACTTTCTATAATTATTTGTGTCAATTTTGATTTATCCAAATTTTATGGATTTTGTGGGATTTCATTATAGTTTTTCCTTAATTAAGGGTGCAGACCCTGTTGTGGGCCCCACATCCATGTTGGACAGTATACGACTCACTTGACCCTCTAACCTTATATTATATTATTTCACTGGGTTTGAGAATGATTAAATTCAGTTTTAGACAAAAATAAACCTAATTAGCCACTTAAGGCAATTTGACCTATTATCCAGCCCAACTATTCTTGAACCCAACCCAATTATATATTCTTAAACCCAGCCCAAAACCTTTACTATTGAAAGAAACCTTAGCCCATTTGCCTCAATGGGGCTATGTTAGGAGAAAGGAGGTGCTCTACCCCCATTTTACAAAGAAGAAGATCAGATTAAGGTATGTTTTCTTGCCCTAACCATCCCTAATCTTTTGATTTTGGTCTTAATTACCTATCTTCATTTCTCCCATTTTGATTCTTAATTTCTTATATTAAAAATTTTATTTTTAATTTTGATTTAAAACCCTAAATGAATGATTTTTGTTTTTATCCAAAGGATATTCTAGATCTACCTATTTTCAAGTTGATTTGAACCTATTAGTTAATTTTAATTAAGTTCTAACAAAAAGCCTAATTTTTGGGTAGGATATCTTGAGGCATGAACTCTTTTGTTGATCCAAAGGCTTCATAGAGGTAGGGGAGTTTTTCCTTGTGTGGTTTTAATAATTGGAATACATGATTGTAGATTTTTATGGGTTCTTACTTCATTTTGAGGTTTAATGATGATTTGTTAAAAACATATGATTTATAGTTATTTTCTTGTAATTAAGCATGAAAATGATTAGATCTATCATGTTTTAGGGTTAGACTTTGATTATATGATGTTTTATAGTGATTTTTGAATTTATCTTGCATTTTGGAATCTTTTCGGTTTGAATTTCGGAAGGTTAAAGACGAACCTAGGTAAAGTGAACTATTCCAATCGATCGAATAGGCTGAACAGCCGTTCAAATAGTTAGCCGCTCAAACAGTCTATCTGGCCGTTTAAACGGCTAGGAGTTCGAACAGCCCACTAGGGTGTTCGAACGGCCAAACATCAGCTTTGTGATTTGGCCTTTTTTGTATATTTTTGGTCATTTCTTATTCTCATCTCATAAATCTAATTATTTATAATTATGATCTTATGATTACCTATAAATGCTATTGAGATTGCATGTGAACCATCTTTGAGTTATGATTTAGCTCAAGTATTAATAGGACTATACTTGTTTAGTTTTAGTACGATATTCTACTTGTTTTAAATCCATATTTGATGACTTCATAATTACTTAATGATTCAAGTAGGTGTTAACAATAATAATTTATATATGCTTGCACATGTTATATTAATTTTAAGTGAATTATGTTTCACATGTTTTAGCTTAAGTCTGGATATGTTTATACTTGTCTAGGTCTAGCATGATGTTGTACTTGTCTTGAACCTGCATTTCGATGTTTTCTTCACATTTACTCCATGATTTCAGTAGGATAGGACTATGATAAAATTTTGGATGCTTGCATATATAACATTGATTATAGTCTATTCATGCTTCACATGTTTTAGCTTTGGTTTGAACACTACCAAGTATGTACACTCTTGCATAGACATTTATGATTTTAATTGACATAAATGGATCATGTTTCATGCACATATGGACTGATTTGAACATATTTACTTAGACTCATTTATCATTTGCTCACGTACGTATCATGTTGTATGCATCAACAAAATGATTTATAAACGATGTTAATCATGATTAGTCATGATTGATTGATTGGATGAAATTTGATTCCATTGGATGTCAGATTAATCATTCGGAGGCTTATCCAATCACGTCTGAAAGGACATTGTTTCATTTTGCATTCCTTTGAGAACGTGGCACCTCTCGGGTTGAGATGAGCTGAATTGCTATGTGAGTTAATTTGATAAGTTATCTGAACCCTGAGAATTCAGAATAATATGTCTGTGTACACCGGCTTACCACACTGCTCTAGGTGTCCTTTCTAGGAATTCGGACTTTCCCCTCAAGGTTTGCCCTGGGCAAGTAGACTGTTCTAGTTTTTCAAACCTTCATTTCTAAGGATTGTGTACCTTCCCAGTTAGGGAACCTACGAAACTTCTCTAGTTTTCCTTCTTGGAATTTGGACCTTCCCCACAAGGGATTGTCCTGGGAGAGCGAATTTGATTGTTTTTCTCAATTGTGAGACATTCACTAATGATTCTTGCATGTGTATGAGAGATAATGCTCATTGATACAGGTTTTATAGGAACAATGATGCTTATGTTACATATGTGATTATGGAATGGATTTGCATGAATATGCAGGATGGTGTGTGGTTGATACATTTGATTTTGTAGGGTGAATGTTTATATTGAGATATGATTATGCATGATATGAATGTTGATAATTGATTCATGCAGGATGTGATTGTTATAATGAGATTCATATGATTCTATGTGATGTATATATGTTTCTTGAGCTATGGATGAACCCATGATGTACAGGTGACATGATTATGTGCTTATGTAATGTGGGTTATATCATGATACACAGGTAACATGATTATGTGTATATGGAATATATTTGACATGATGTGCAGGTAGCATGAGTATATGTTTATGGAATGTGGATTATGATATGATGCACTTGTGGCATGGATATATGCGATCTGTCCCATGTTGATTAGGGGTGGTGAATGATTATGTGTTGAATGTTATGATGATAATGTATGTGATATTATTTTGAGTTTACTTTCCATATTAAAACCCTTTTTGAGCATTAACTCACCCCTCTTTGTTTTGTGGTTTTATTTTGGGGCTGCACGTTGCACCATACAAGTGCTTTAGATGGGCTCTACATTGAGTATGAGGATGGCCACGGTAATTGAGGGGGGTTTATAGATGCTTGGTTTTATGTTGTGTTGATCCATGTTATGTTAAACTTATACAACTAACTCTACTTCACACTTTGTTTAGCCATTGTTGGCTTAGATTTGTTTAACCATTATTGGCTTGTTTTATGAGATAACTAGATGATGTGGGTATGTGTGGACTTAGACATTAATTAGTAGTCCTTTATTTTTCTCTATTTGCTTTTGTACAAAGTGTTCATGTGCTTACTCCGTTGTGTGCTCACCTAAGGATGAGTTAAGTTTTCTACGTTTCAACTCAACTTAGTCGTGCCACATGCCTCACACTCCTTGGATCGGGTCGGGGATGGTGTGTGCCAGGGCATGACAATAATTCTATAATTTATTTACACATGCATCATGCAAGAAAATTATACTATTATATATCTCATAAATAGCATAAACAATGGTAGAAACTATGCTTGAAAATTGAATACTTATGTATCATCGATAAGCCTATTAACATGTCTGTGCGGTCATTAGGACCTTCATGAATGTGTCAAACCCTTGCTAATAATTAGTAAACTATGAGAGTCCAATTTGCCGACGTTGCCACCAATGCATTGGTCTTACTGCCGATGCCTAAGAGTTTAATATCCATCTAATCGACCTAGCAGATCATTAGATTGCTAATAAAATAATTACTTTGATAAGTAAGAATTAAGAGTTCTTACCTCTATGCGCAAGAATTTTTTATAATAAAAATAATAAAAACTTAATGACTATGCGCATTCATGATCAATCTATCAAGCAATCAAACCACAAAACATGCAAATCACACACGAGCACACAAGGATTTAATGTAGAAAACCATAAATAAGGTAAAAAACCATGATAGCTTCACAAGGCCAAATCAATGCATTAGTATGCAAGAACATACAAGACCCAAATAACAACCAACCAACCTCTTTAGACTTTACACAAACAAAAACTCTTTTTCTTTTTTCAGTCCTCTTTGTTATTGGTGTTCAAGTTTTTCCCTCCGTCAAAACCTTGAAGTTTTCCCTCTTCGTGTTCTATCTTTGCCTCCTTCTTGTAACTCAATCAAAGACTCATTCTTCAATTGTTAATTCACCTTTGAGTTTCTTTAACTCATTTGAAGATTTTGCTATAACTCCTCTTTTGTTTGATGTGTGAGATTCTTCTATCTCAATTATGTGTCTTCATTAAATCACCATTAACATGAGATTGAAGTTTTTTGGGTGATCTCTCTAGGAAAACAATGGCAAAGGAACTCTCCTTTATTCTCTATTATATTTTAGGTTTTCCTCTATTCAATTTCATGGTTCTCTAGCTTTTAAATAATACATTATGTCAGTTTTAGACTTTGACTCCAACTAGGAAGGAAATCTCTTCTAGAAAGGCTTACTAGGCAACTATAATAGACAAGGATTGATCATTCCAAACAATGATCAACCATTCACTGTTTCATTAGGGCATGACTCTGCTAGTGATCGATCCATCAAGATATCGATCGATCGATAAAATCTCAATTTATTTTTACAAAGGACTCTTTCAAATGTTGATCTATCGATTCAACCTGTGTAATTTACAGCGATCGATTACACAGTAATTTTACGATTTTGCCATTTTTACCTTAATTCGGTCTGAAACTCCCAACAATCACTTTCTAAGCTATTCTAAGTGACTTATGTATGTGAGTGTGTGCAAAATTAATATTTTTTACCTACAACACTCTTAGTCTTCAACTCTAATCTATAAGAAAACATCTACTCCTATTTTTTTAGTCTGTTAATTCCAAATGGGACTTGATCACAACTAAATCTAGTCAGATTCTTAAACCTAATTACATACATGATGTTTTGACATAGTTTTGATTAATGAAACTAGCCAATTACAATACATATGCCTCATATGTTCTTTCAATGCCCATTCTAACACCGATGCATACCTACATGTCAATGTTGATACTATTCATCTTCCTCCAACTATTGATGCCATCACTGATGTGTTAATGGTCACTTTGATGATCGGGTTAGAAGAGAAACACATACGGTAACTATGCTCAAAATATTCATGATTACCATCATTACTCAGAAGCATGATAAAAATCTAAAAAATAATCCACAATATCAGAACATGCATCACATCATATCACATCACCGAACATTCTTTCTAACTATAAAGAATTATAAAGAATCAGTCTAGTCAGTATATGGTTTCAAGGATAACAATCTTACCTTCCTTTTCCCATGAAGTGCATAAGGTCTCAAAGGATCCATTCATTTCTCCCTCTTTCTCTATTCTTTGATGTGCCCTAGTCTCTCCCTTTGACTTGAAGTCAAATTTGAAGAGATTAGAGTTGTAAGGCATCAAAGAGTATTTATAGGGGAGCAAGATAACTGAATCTTGTGCAAAATTGTATTGGCATGGAAGCGCCAGGAGGCAACCATCCATATGGCACTTGCAAGGCGAATCAGCCAAGTGAGTTAGCCTTATTCATCAAGGTCATGGCCTTGTGCCATGTGACAAGCGAGCCCACGAACCCAAGGATGAACCTGCCCAAGGCAAGCATTTGAACGTGTCGAGACATTTCCCAAGTGAGCTAGCTAGAGGGGGATGCAGCTTTGCAATGTCCAAATCCAACTTAGGCAACTCGACCAGCAAAGCACTTCATTTCAGCCAAGTGCACACTAAGGCTATGGATGACCCTTGGGTCGGAGAGCCCCATCTCCCAGTCAACACTTGCATGATAGCTAGCAAACAAGATAGCTTTCCTTACATTTTCTTATAGCCAACTCCAAGACTAGGCATGATACTAATAACATAACATTTTAACTCAACTACTCCCTGCTATATATTATAAGAGATTTCTTTCATATTATTCGAATGGTTGCCAAAGTGGCTATATGGGCATGCATGAACCAAGTTTGCCAAAACAAAATGCTCCCTAAGATTCTCCAACACTATCTAGGGGGAGGGGACATGTTAAAACTCTAAACAACAGGTTGGCCGACTAACTGTCCCAACATGGCTAGGCATGTGTGCATAAGGTAGCGTACATTTTGTGCAACGTTGTGGGTCTTCCCCGCAATGCATGCACACATGTTGTGCAACATCGCAGGCAGCCCCCATAATGCATGCACTCCAAATGTGCAACTCACCAACACATGTGTGTACCCCAACATGTGTCTCAAGCACTACGATTTGTTGGCCTGTGACACTCCCCCACTCAATCTGTTGATGACCTCATCGACACTTCGCCTCCATGGGGGTTTTTCTTTTATCTCTAGCCATAAAATTCATTTATGACAAATGTTTGACTTCTTTCTACAATGCTTGAATCTTAATCACGCCACATATTGGATATTTCCATGCATTGCTTGCTCTGGCTCAATCAATTTCCACCCATCGGGCCCTTACCTTGGATAAGTAATTTCAAAATGAAGTTTTTTTGCTTGTTGTGCCTTGTCCACACTAACAAAGGCCAATGTAGTTTGTTGTAAAGGTTTCCAAAAAAGAGAATTTGCCCAACTGCTCTGTTTGAGTTGGTGCTGCATGTAAACCAGGAAAGGATAAACAAAATGATACACAACTTCTTCTTTTGAAGCCAGCACCATGCTCGAAACATGCCAAGTTACCTACACGTTAGACGATTTTTTCCTACACTTTGGCCACACCTTGCAGCTCCTATTGACAAGTTTACACCATGACGTCAGGCCTCAATGCTCTTGTCTACTCCTATTTACATATCCCAAGAATCTAATGGTGCCCCACTTATACTAAAGATCTTTGATGTATTAAAGTACTAGCCCTTGACTAGGCCTTCCCCATCCAAAAGTTTAGCAAAACTATGTCCTTGTCATGTCCAATAACTTCTGGGTCACCTCCCTGTACAAAGTTTTGGTCCTTCCAATTCAAACAAGTTTCCTCTCGTGATATGCTCCAGAGGTCTACTCTAGCCTAGGAGCAGTAATTTTGCCCAAGCTTCCCGTAAATAAAATGGTCACCAAATGCTACAACACTCCTATTTTCTTTTGAGTATGTTACCCGCTGGAAAATGAAGGTCACTTTGCCAAGCTAGTAAGATCATTACCTAGAACTAGCAAAGTTTCTACGGGTGCCGCCCTGCCAACTCCTTTTGGCATACAGGGCCATGTTTAGCAACCTAGGGGTGGGAATGTCCAGTTCATGTTAAGCCTGATCAAATATGCTTCAGATGTGCCACTTGCATGTTGACCCAAAGAACCAAGGGTTGAGAATGTTTTGCTCCTGTTCACCACAAAGAAATGTGTTGCCTTATGCTACAATAGCTCCACACCAATGGTATGACTTTCCATTGCCATCATGTGCCAAACTCATTGAGAGTTTAATATCCAACTGATGGTGATAGTGTATCACTAGAATATTTCTAACCCTAGTACTTTAATAAGTAAGCAATTAAGAGTTCTGATCTCTATGTGCAGAATTTTATTTTAAAGAAGAATATACAAACATAGTTATTATGCGCCATTCATTATGAATCTAACCTTCAAATCAATCATGCACACTACACAATCACACAAGAATTTTTACATAGAAAACCCAAACTAGGAAAAAAAAACCACAACAACATCAACCATGGCAAAATCAATGCACTAGTAAGATATAGAACTTACCAGACACAAAACAACTAACCGACCTCTATACTTGACACAAAATCCTTTGTTCAATCCTCTTCAATGTTCATATTGGCCTTCAATTCTTCCTCCTTGAATCCTTGAAGCTTTCTTCATGTTTTCTTCTTTGTCTTCTTCTTCTAGCAACTCAAGCAAAGCCTCATTCTTTGTTTGTTGATTTACCCCTTGAGATTCTTTAACTCCCTTTGAAGAATTTCTCTAACTCTCCTCCAGTATTTATTGTATGAAATCTTCTCAGTTTAGTTGCGCATCAACATGAACTCACTATGAACAATTTCGTCAAGCTCTTTGTGAATTCTCTAAGAAAACAATGTATAAAGGACTCTCCTTTCTTCTCCAATGAATTCTCTTATAGAAAGACTTATCTTAGGTAAGTAAAGCTGCTAGCGAGTGATCATTCTATACAATGACCCACCGTTCACGTTTTATTAGGGCACAACTCCTTGATTGATCAGTCTACAAAGTGATTGATTGATAAACTCTCAGCTTCATTTAACAAAGGGCTATTTAGGTGCCAATCAATCTATTCCCTATGCAATTGATTGATTCATCTCTTTTGTGCTATAGTTCATCAGTGATCGATCGATGACACTGTTCAATGATAGTTTTACCCTTTTTGCCTTAAATTTGTCTAAAACCTCCAAAATCAATTCCGAAACTTCTCAAAGTGACTTCTATATGAAAATGTGTACTTAATATACCTCTTAAACCATCAACATTATTTTTTATTCAATCTTGATCTATAAGAACATGTATGCTCCTATTTTTCAAGTCTATCAATTCCAAATTGGAGTCGACTACAACTACATCTAATCAAATATCTAAAACTAATTACATATTCAAGGTTTCTGACATAATTTTGACAAACGAAAGCCTATTAACATTACATATAATATGTTCTTTCACTCATTTTTTTTATTAGAACTTTGGATGCACACTTGCATGCAGAATGGGTTATTTTACTCATCACTATTTCCATTTTAAGCACTTGGAAGTTCCACTCTTGTTAAGTCCAACATTTCTATGTTCTTTAGACCAAGAAGTTTCTTTCCAAGAGCCTTCCATTCTTGAAACCTCTTGCCAATGAATCCCATACCTAGCTAGCAAGAAGAAAATGGTTACCCTTCTTTTGTACACTTCATTACTCAAATGGATTGTGCGTCAACTCGCAATACCATTGCCCAAAATGATTTACAACTTCAATACATCTTCCCATTGAGGAATCCCATATATCTATCATGACCCAGAATTTCAAAACTATTTTTTACTAAAACATGTGCCATAATTCACAAGAAATTTAATTTTCTTTTCTTAAATGCAAAACAAATCTTTCAATTAAATATCTAGGTCATGATAACTAGGGTTTACAAATACGAATATCAAAACATATGATATTACTACATGTGTCAAAAGTCTATAAATAGCAGATTAACCTTTTAAGTACAAATTTGTCGTCCATATGGAAATAAATAACCAAGTAAAGTTGGCTATCACGCCAGTAATTATAATTACTTACAAAATTGTATAAGTAAGAAAGTAGATCTCATAAGTGTAATGTCGTCCTCAACCTCACATTAACAATCCTGGTCTCGCTAGTCCTCGCCTGAAGAACCTGTAACCAACAAAACCATACAATAGTAAAACTTCTTCTTCCTCAAGAGGAGAGTTCCCAAACAAACAAAAGGATTAATAAATATTTTTGAATTGGGCCAACATAACTATCTCTAACTCTTTAGTCTATTTGAGACTAGGGTCAAACTCTAAACTACCATTGGTTCATTAACTAAGGCAAATTTCAAGGTAAAGGGGCTTATTCATTTTATGAACTAGTCCAATACCACTTTAAGGGTATATTAGTCTTTATCTTAATTATGTGTTATTGCCCAATCCAAAGCTATCTAACCCCCATTGATTGATCTTTTATCAATCTCAACTTAGTGATAAATTACTATCACAACATAAGTAGCTAGCATTAAAACAATAAATACATAATTAATAAGGCCCAAACAGATCTAAATAGATTGTATTACCAAGGCCCAAATTTAATTAAAACATTAGAAAGCCTTGTGTTGTTGTGCTCTAACTCTCATCGGGTTAGCGACATCTATCTTTATGAAAACAAGTTACTCTACCCCTAAGGGTATTAAGGTAATTTTTATATATGGAATATGATCCTCTCTTTTCTTAGGCCTTGAGTCCTTGACCTCTCAAGTGGTTTCACATTCAAATTGGTAGTTGAGTCCACTCACACGAATGTGGGGTAGTCCGATCACAAGGATATGTTTGTTATTTTGTTCAAGTCCTTCCTAAACTCCAATAGGTCCAAAATTGATACAAAGAGTAATTCTTGATGTCATGGACCTAAAATAAGGTTTGTGACATTTTACAGGGTCAACAACCCCTTCAACCAACCTTAGTTCACTCATTCATTCACACTCTAAACCTAGGGGTAAAATAGTCAATTACTCATTTATTGGGATTTTTTCTCACCATATGGCTTGGTCCATATTTAGGGTACACCCTCACCTCTCTTATTTATTTTTCATATTTTTTACCTCTACTCATAGGCCCCTAAACTGGAGCCCAAGCCAGATAGATAAAATTCTACTATAATTTAACTATAAGGGTAAAATGGTTATTTTATAGCCTCTAGGATTTTTTTCCCATAATAAAACTTAGTTAGGACACTCTTGAAACATTTGGGTCCAATGGTAATTTTTTTTTCAATTTTTTTCGACAAGTAAAAGCCATGAACTGTATCTGATCCTGTACCTCCCTTTATTTTATTTTTTAAGTTTGGACCTGACCAACTAAGACCAAAATTGGTCCGGGCCAGAATGGGTCGGGTCACTTAACTTGAACCCAATGACCCGCATTGTGTGTCATTTTCGCCTTAGGTAGCTGGTGGCCTCTAGCATCACTGCTCCTAGCTGTCATAGTGGGGCAACTGTCCGGCCTAACTGAATAGTCACGAGGTGGTGATTCAAATGGCCTTGGTGCTACTGTAGTCCAGTGCCTGGCCGGGAGTAAAAAGGGCATCCTTTTTTTCTCTAGCATCTAGCTCAGGCTGGCACGGTGGTTGGTTTCCACAACCAGGTGATGGGCCGGGCTCGACTAGATCGCCGTCGTCTCGTGACTTGGGGAGCCCTGGTCTCTCCTTTGGCTAGTGGCAACCCCTATGCAAACAAGAGCTAAAACATCTACGTTTCTTTTGTGGTGGCCATGGCCAGTATTACCGCGACAACCCATTAGCCACCACAACTTTTATTAGCCTATCTTGTTGACTAGACTTTGTGAAATTAATTTAGTAGAATTTTTTAATAAAATAATAATTTATTTTTAAGGCACATAAAAAGCACAAAATTTATATCTTAACATGCGATTAAGCTAGCTTACCTTACCTAAAAAACTTCCCCAGTGGCTCTGCTCTACGTCTCTTCTCCCCTAAAGGCCAAAAACTCCATTTTCAATAAGCCATAGGCAAATATTTATAGTTAATAAGGATTAGTTCCTAATCCCCTAATGACTTTGGGCCAACTAAATCTGCATTCGACAGCACAATTGGGCTTCTAAAACCAATTCCAATCACTTTAGTTAACTGGGCCCACAGAGCACATAAAATGACCCATTTGTATATCTAATTCAGGTAGGTGGTTGTAAGATCTCTAATTTTATTTTGATTGAACTCCTTTTAATTATGTGAATTTGTGTGGTTTTGCTTCTTTGTCGGATTAATTTGATTTTTGAGTTATGGGTTAGTTAATTATAAATTTGATAAGGGTTAATTTCATTTTTATAAGTTTTAGTGTCAAACTTGATTTATCCAATTTAATGACATTTTATCTTAATTTTTCCTTAATTAATGGAGTGGACCCCGCCGTGGGTCCCATGTCTATGTTGGACGACGTGCAATTCATTTGACCCTCTAATCTTTTATTATTTTATTTCAATAAGTTTGGATGTAATTAAATTCATTTTTAGGCCAAAAATAACCTTAATTAGCCACTTAGGGCATTTTGACCTATTTTCCAACCAAATAGTTTGTTTACCCATCACAAAATCCTTAATATTTAAGGAAAACCCTAGCCTATTTGCCAAATGGGGAAGGGTTGTGTTAGAAGGGAGGAAGTACTCTACCCCCATTTTCCAAAGGAGAAATTTGGATTAATGTGTATTTTCTTACACTAATAATCCCTAATCTTTAGATTTTGGTCTTAATCACTCCTATCTTCATTTCCCTAACTTGATTCTTAATTTTCTTTCATTAAAAATCTTATTTTTTAATTTTGATTTATAACCCTAATTAGGTAATTTTTGTTTTTAACCTAAAGATATCTTAGATCTATCTATTTTCAAGTTGATTTAAGTCCACTAGCTAATTTTAATTAGGTTTTAACAAAAACCCTAATTTTGGGTACGGTTTCTTGAGGATTGAAGCTCTTTTGTAGATTCAATGGCTTTCTAGAAATAAGAGAGTTTTACCTTGTGTAATTTTCTTCATTGGAATGCATGATTGTAGATTTTTTGAGTTCTTGCTTCATTTTGGGGTTTAATTGTGATTTGTTAAAAATATGCAATTTATGATTATTTTCTTGTGATTAATTATGAAAATGATTAGATTCATCATGTTATAGGCTTAGTTTTTATTATATGATGTTCTATAGTGATTTTTGAATTTATATAAAATTTTGGAGTAAATTGTTCTTGAAACTATCAATCATTTTAAACAGAGATCGATTGGTCACTGTTTCTAGTATGCACGATTGTTCAATCGATTGATTGATTGCGAGAGTGGTCGATCCATAACTTTAGGCTTTGTTTTGCACAGGGCTGAATCAACATTCGATTGATCATTTTGTCCTGCTCATTTTTCAGCGATCGATCGTTCTACCTATTTTTGACAATTTCGCCCTTTTCAACCTAAATTCTTCTGAAACATTTGTAATTACTTCTTAACCTGTTCAAAGTGATTTATTTATGTCAATGTGATCTAAATAAGCTTTAAAACTCTTCACATTCTTTAGTCTTCCACCTTGAACAATAAGATATGTCTGCTCCTATTTTTTAAGTCTGTCAATTCCAAATCTAACTTGATTACAACAATCTCAAATCAGATTCTAAGACTCATTATTTATATATAATTTTTTGGCATAATTTTGATAAATAAGTGATCGTTTATAATTAAACCCTTTGCAAGTGTACAAGGTAATTGTACTAGGATGAGTATTTAAGGGTTGTCGAACCTCAGGGACGGATGAATAATTACTAAATTTAAAGTGGAATTTACTGATTAAAAACTAAAAAGAACATAAACTTAAATTAAGTAAAGGAAAAGAATCAATTAGTTTAAAAAGTAGAAATTAATGTGATGGAATTTACTTAGGAAATCGAATCCACTATAGAACCATATCAATTCTTTAACTTTCAATCTAAATCTAGTGTGAATATGAACAAGTATTCTTAGCTACAAGCTAGAATTACTTCAGAAAGAATCATTAATTAATTTTCATGGCATGAACTATCTTCGACAATAGCACGAATCATCTACACTAAATAGCTATAGGCATGACCCGTCTAATCTTAGTATAACTCATCCAAGTCCTTAATTATCTGAACATTAAAACTATTGTATGACCATCTCATCTAAATCACAGAAATTAGAATTGATGCAAATATCAAAACCACATCAATCTATCATCTACAAGATAATAAATCAACATAGAATTGAATAAACATTAAAAGCTCTTCCATTAAAAGGAAATCCTTATCATACAATTGTCATAATTCACAACTAAGATCTAAATTAAAAAGAAAAGAAACTGAAACTTATCTATAGCTTCATCAACTCCTAAGTAAAATAAAAGTTTAGCCTTCCATGATAGAAGAAAGCACTTGAATCTCCATTGAAAGCTTTGGGTTTTCTTCCATCTTCTTCTTCCTTCTTCTCTTCAGAAAATCTACTTGTTCCCCCTCAATTTTCGAGTCAATTATGTCTTTATATAGGCATTAGATCCGTAGGAAAGAGTTGTATATGAAAAGGACTCAAAATTGGGTGAAATAAGGAATCTGCGCGTTATGCCGATCGATCGCCCTGCATGCCCGTTCGAACTCGTGAACTGAATTTTCTTCAAATTTACGTGTAACTGATCGATCGGTTAGTGAGGCCGTTCGAACGCCAATAAAGAATCTGCAAAATAAGCCAATTTAATTCAAAAGACGATGGAAGCTTTTTCTAACCTAATTAAATTTAATATCTAATAATTTAACCTATATTAACACTTAAATGAGACTAGACAATAAAATAATTAAGGGTAAAATAACGTATAAATTATACTGATTAATAAGTTAGCCAATAAACTAGACATATAACTCATATGTTCTTACAACCTTTGCTAATGATATGGTATGAGACATATTGGTAGCAGGAAGCTTTAGTGAGCTTCGAACTTATTTACCCGACAAAGTTGTATGTGGAATAATATATTGAAACCAAGCTAACTGGCATACAGCCGAGCTATTCTTTGGAATGATACTATAATATCTAGGAATTTCCTCATTTTCTATATGTGGACATTGGAAGTTAGATAGTTTGACCCTTTGACATTCTTAATTCAATAAATTCCTAAATAGATGGGATTTATGGTAAGACATATAAGGTTAGAAAGTAGATGAAGAGATCTTCGAAAAGATACCAAGATCACTCAAATCAGAGTTCGGATGAAGGAGATATGACTTTTAGAAGTTGAACATTGTGTGTAGGGGTCGTTGTCATGCCCCGACATATGCCACCCCTAACCTGAATCCGGTCCAAGGAGAAAGCGGTACATAGCGCAATGAAGTTAAGTAGAAATGCGGAAGATTTAACACATCCTTTGGTGAACACACATCAAAGTGAGCATACAAGCCCTTTATGCAAAAGTAAATAGAGAATTATAAAGGACTACTTAATAATCTTAGTCCACACATACCCACATTATCTAGTTAACACATAATAATAACAAACCTCAAGGCTAAACATGTCTAAGCCAAAAACGGCTAAACATAAAGTGAAGTAATAGTCAAATGTTTAAGTTCAATATAATATAAATCCAAACTAACATAACACCAAACATCTCTAACCCCTCTCAATAAACGTGGTCATCCTCATGGTCAACGTAGAGCCCATTTGAAGCATCTGCATGGCACAACATGCAGCCCTAAAACAAAACCACAAACAAAGAGGGGTGAGCTTAGCTCAACAAGGGTTTTAATACGGAATGTAAACTCATGAAAACACCGCATGCATTTTCAATCTAAACATGCATCATGTATTCATTCTCTATACCTGTATATCATAAGATAATTTATATTCTTTAAACACATAATCATGCCACATGTACATCATGACATAACTCATATTACATAAACATATATTCATGCCACCTGTGCATTATGATGTAAAATATATTTTATAAACACATAATTATGCCACTTGCACATTATGGTGTAATTAACATTCTATAAACACATAATCATGCCACCTACATATCATAGATTCGTCCATAGTTTATACAACATATACACATCATGTGTAATCATATGAATCTCACTATAACATTTACATCTTGCATGATTCGATTCTCAATATTTACATCCTGCATAATCATATCTCAATATATACATTCACCCTACACAATCAAGTGTATCAAACATGTTCCATCCTGCATGGTCATGCAAAATCATTCTATAATCACATGTGTAACATAATTATCATTGTTCTTACACAACCTGTGTTAATGAGCGCATTATATCCCATATATATGCAACAATCATTAGTTGAATGTCTTACAATTGAGAAAAATCAATCAAACCTGTTCGGCCAGGACAATCCATTGTGGGGAAGGACCGAATTCTTAAAAAAGAAAAGTAGAGTAGTTTGGGTAAGTTCTCTAACTGGGAAAGTACCCCCTTCTCACCCAGGACAATCCTTGTGGGAAAGGTCCAAATTCCTAGAAAGAAAAACTAGAGCAGTTCTCACTCACCAAGGACAATCCTTGTGGGGAAGGTCCAAATTCCTAAAAAAGGAAACGAGAGCAGCCTAGTAAGCTGGTGCACACAGACATACCATCCTGGATTCTCAGGGTATAGATAACTTGATCAATTTAACGCATATAGAAATTCTGCTCATCTTAACCCGGGGAGGCAACACATCCTCTAAGGGACGCAAAATGAAAACCCTGTCCTTTCGGAAGTAAAACTAATTCAATAATCCTCCGAGCGATTAATCTGATAACCAGTGACATCCAATTACATCGAATCGATCAATCACGGCCAATCACAACTAACCTTCATTTATAAATCATTTTCAATGATGCATGTGACATGATACATATGTGGATAAATGTTAAATGAGTACAAGCATAAGTAAACATACTCTAATCAGTCCATATGTGCATGAAACATGGTCCATTTATATCAAATAAATCATATAAGTCTATGCAAGAGTGTATATACGTAGTAGTGTTCATACCTAAGCTAAAACATGTGAAACATGAATGACCTATAATCAATGTTAAATGTGCCAGCATCCATAATTTATCATAGTCATATCCTATTAGAATCATGGAGTAAATGTGAAGAAAATGTCGAAATATGAATCCAAGACAAGTATAACATCATGCTAAACCTAGATAAGTATAATTATTTCCATGCTTGAGCTAAATCATAATTCAAAGAAGGTTCATATGTAATTACAATGATATTTATAGGTAATTATAACTCATCATGGTCATAAAGAATTATATTTATGATAAGAGAACAAGAAATAACCGAAAATCCACAAAATAAATCAAAAACCATAAAATTGCCTTGTTGTCGTTCGAACACCTGGCCATTCAAACGCCCAGACATTCCATTTGAATGGTTGACTGTTCGAACAGTTGTGAGCCCGTTTGATTGGTTGGAACAACTCACTTTTCCGATTCGTCTTCAACCTTTCGAAATTTAAATTAACCTTCCGATTTCCATTTCATTCATTATTCAAATACAAGTCCTAAATCGACTTAATGAGGTATATGAGGGTTACCAAATCACGAAATTGAAGAGAAAAAAACCTAGAGGAGAAAAGAGAAAAGGGGGTTTACATATTTGATTATTATTTTCCAAAGAAGAATTCACTTGAGCTTTGTTTGAAGATCTATGGTAAATTGAAGAAGACAATTCACAACTATAGGAGTTGATACTCATAGTATGCAAAGAAGAGTTGCAGCATGTCTTTAATGGAAGATTAAAGATTTTAATAAGGCCAATGTCAAGACAACAAGAGAAGATTATTGAAGACTAGAAGAAGACATAGACAAGGCAAGGAGAAAAAAGTTTCAAGTACTTGGAGAAGACTTAAAGGTCAGCAACAACGATCTAAACAAGAGGATCTTGTGTTAGAGTGGTAATTTGCTTTTGTCTATGTAAAATCTGAGTTTTTAATGCATTGATTTGGTTTCTTTGGAACTGTTGTAGATTTTTACCTTAGTTGAAGTTTTCCATGTAAATTATTGTGCCTATGTGTAGATTGATTTATGGTTGATTAATTGATAATTCGAGAGTGAGATTGAGTGAATAATAAGGTTTATAAAAAAATTATGCACAAAGAGGCTAGAACTCTTAATTCTTACTTGTTGAAGGTACTAATGTTAAGAGCAATCTAGTGCTTTTCTAGTTCAATTAAATGAATATTAAACTCTCAAAGGCTTGTAGTAATTTGCACATGTTTCAAGTCCCAACATGACTCCACATTGGTTGTCGCAACATCATCGGCTAGTGAATACAAACACTATTGCTACTCAATTCTTGTACATTGCACCCATGATGACAAATTCCACTTGCTTCAATCAGAACAAGGAATGGAAACCAATCAACCAACATCAATTCACTTCAGTTTCAGCCAACATTTTCTAAGGCAAACATGCAAATGTGCCGGAACATTACCAATTGAGCTAGCCGAAGGGGATCATAGTCTTGCAATACACGCATCCAACTTAGGCAACATGGGTAGTGGATCATTTTATTTCATCCAAGTTCATGCAAAGGCTATGGAGGCGTTGTTTCCGGAAACAAGGCCATAAGGTTGGATAACTGACCCTTGGGTCACAGAGTCCCATCTCTTAGCCAATGGGGCTCTTAGCATGATGGCTAGAACACCAACGAGCCTACTTTGCGTTTTCCCGCAACAAGCTACAAGGTTAGGCATCATACCTATAACATAACATTTCAGCTCAACTGGTCCCCCCTATATAGCATAAGAGATTTCTTGTATATTGTTGGAGTGATAGCCAAATTGGTTGTATGGGCATGCTCGAACCAAAGATTGTCCAATGCTCGAACTGATCAATCAACATCAATTCACTGCAGTTTCAGCCAACATTTCAATTATTTTGCAGTTTCCATCTTCATCTATCTACATCGCATCACCAAGATCTAAGAGTCCAACATCTAGCCATTTCCAATACTTGGTCCAAATGTTCGTCTTGGTTGTATAGCAAGACAAAACCTATCTTTGACACCATTTGTCACCAGGCACCCAGGAGACAACCGTTTGGGTGGCAATTGCATGGCAAATCAACCAAGCAAGTCATCCTTATTCATCAAGGTACCTTGTGCCATATGGCCAAGCGTCTAGCCCACAAACCCAAGCGACAAACATGTTCTAAGGCAAACATTACCAATTGATCTAGCCAAAGGGGATCACAATCTTGCAATATACACATCCAACTTAGGCAACTTGGGTAGTGAATCATTTTATTTCATCCAAGTTCATGCAAAGGCTATGGAGGTGTTGTTTCCAGAAACAAGGCCATAAGGCTGGACAACTAACCCTTGGGTCACAGAGTCCCATCCCCTAGTTGATGGGGCTCTTAGCATGATGGCTAGAACACCAACTAGCCTACTTTGTGTTTTCCCGTAGCAAGCTACAAGGTTAGGCATCATACCTATAACATAACATTTCAGCTCAACCGGTCTCCCCTATATAACATAAGAGATTTCTTGTATATTGTTGGAGTGACAGCCAAATTGGTTATATAGGCATGCTCGAACCAAAAATTGCCAAACGACCCAAAATGCTTCTTGTCCAACGCTATCTAGGGGGAGGGGACATGTTAAAACTCCAAAAAACAAGCTGATTGATTAAGTGTCCAACATGGCCAACCATGTGTGTGCAATGTTATGTGTATTTTGTGCAATATTGAGCATAATGTGTACGTTGCGAAAAGTCCCTATGGTGTATGTACGCCAAGTGTTAAACACACTAACACATGTGTGCGCCCCAACATGTGACACAAGCACTACGCTTTACTACTCTCTAAAAGTACATAACCATTTTCTTTGAACAATTTTGAACCCCGTCACCAAAACTATTTTCATCCACCAACACGTTGATGGTTCCACCCATGAGTAAAAAGAACTACCTGTCATTGCCTACATGTTGTTGTTTGTCGACAATAGATTTATGACTTCAACGATGCACCCATCAATGTTTGAGGCGTCTATTAACAATAAATTTGTGACTTCATCGATAAGCCCATCGGTGTCTACCAATAGTAGATTCGTGACTTCATGCATTAACGCGACAACCAACATGTTCGTGCCAACGTCGATGATACTATTAAATATAATTATAAATTTAATTAATTATAATATTTTGTTATATAAAATATCTCATAAATTCAAGTAATCATCGTGTCATGCTGCCTATCAATTGTGCTACCCTCTACAACCCCATTAGTGGTTAAGTACATAAGAATATTTTTATCATTTAACAATATGAGTGTATATAAAATTTTCTAGATATTATAAATTTTAGGGAAAATTATTTAAATAATATTAAAAAAATTACTGATTTGGACCACTTTGGGAAATATTTCCCAAAGTGGTGCTCCTTTTTGCCACACAGGCGCCAGCCAACTATCTGGCACCTACGTAGTTTTCTTTTTTTTGTTTTTTTAGTTGATTTCGTCTGTTAGAAGGACGAAATCAGCTTTAAGTTGATTTCGTCCTTCTAAAGGACAAAACCGGGTCAAGTTATAATATTGTTGAACCAATTTCGTCCTTTAGAAGGACGAAATCAACTTAAGCTGATTCCATCCTTCTAATGGATGAAATCGTGGCGAGAGCGGAAGCCGATTTCGTCAGTTAAACAGACGAAATCAACTTAAGTTGATTTCGTTCTTTTAAAGGACGAAATTGTCGTCTTCTTATAGCGACTCCGCCTCCCGTCTTCATATGCATTTTTCTTCGTCCAGACAGTCTGCTCCGCCACGATTTTGTGCGCTCCGCCGCGATTCCTTCCGCTCCGATGCAATTTCGTCCACCCCAGCCTTTATTTCGTCCGCTCAGCCTTGATTGAGCTCTCTTTTGACTGCCACCTTGCCACCGAGTCCGCCAAGCCAATTTGGGTAATGTTTTTTGCCCTAGTTTTAATTTAGGGATTTGATACATTTAATATCGTAAGGGAAATTTGTGATTTTTCGTAATGTATGCCTTAAATATTCAATTGTTAGATTTTAGGGATCTTCTTGTGTTATGTTAGTCCTTAAAAATGATTTTGTGTGCTTAAAGATTTAATTGTTAGTGAATTTTGTTAGTTCATCTTAGGAATTTTGTGTGCTTAAAGATTCAATTGTTATGGTATTGACTATGAATTTTGTAATTTTTCGTAATGTATGCCTTAAAGATTAAATTGTTAGATTTTAGCGATCTTCTTGTGTTATGTTAGTCCTAAAAAACGATTTTGTGTGCTTAAAGATTAAATTGTTATGGAATTTTGTAGTTCATCTTATGAATTATGTGTGTTTAAAGATTTAATTGTTAGGGCCTTGATTGTGTGTGCCCAGACTTGTACTAATTAGATTCATTAAATTAACGTAGTAATATTTTCTAAAGTCTTTAGGGACTGGTTAGTCTTTAGTTTAATATTTCTATCAATAGGTATAGAGAGATTGTTTGATCTAATATTATTTTAATTTATTGTTTATGAATTAAGTGAATAGAGATGGCAGAAGAAATGGTTAGTTTTTTAATTAACTACGACGGACTCATAGAAGGATTATTAATTAAGAAACCGTCTACATTTGATGAATTTGAGATGCACGTAGCAAGTAAGGTTGGGTTGGATCGAAGCAGATGGAAAATTACTATAAAATGTAATATTCCGTCATATGGATCGAGAATGATACTAATGTGCATAAATGATGATACATCAATGGGTTTTATGTTTCACCACTCATGTCACAAAATTTCTTTCGAGTTATTTCTCGAAAAAGAGGCCCGAGTGACTAGTGAAAGGCGAAGTAGTTCACATGTTCTTATGTAGGGGGCATATGTCCATGATGAAGATATTGATGAAAATGAGGCTAACGAAGGTGAAGATAATATTGGTGAAGTAAGTGGAGAAGATTCAGATATGAACAAAGAAGAGGTCATAGGTGAAGAAAGCGCTCAACAGATGGTTGACGGTGAGGGGGATGATGCGGTAGATAATGCTATTGCCGCAAATGATATAAATGTGGATGATGAAGAGCCGCCATACTATAAAGTGGAGCCACTTTATGCACACATCACAAATGAGGAGATAGATGCGGCAGTTAATTCTGCCATGGATATGGACCAACAAATGAAGATGAGTTATATGTTGGCTGCATCTTTGAGGATTTCGACATGGCAGGTGCGTATTCATGGGGCAGTGCCACTCTTGCGTTTTTTTATCGAGAGTTAGGGAAAGCATGTCAGGCCATGACCTCGGGGATTGCAGGCTGCCTGACCCTTCTTCAGGTAAATGGATTTATAACTGTAAATAGTTTTTTTCATGTATAATTCTTTAATTTTAGTTAATATGTTCATATTTTCTGACATAGCTATGGTTTTGGGAGCATTTACACGTCGGACGACCAAGTGCTGAGATGGGTCGCTTAGCCGAGGGTGCTCCATTAGGAGCGAGGTAAGCTTTATTTTTGTTTGACACTTGATTATTTTAGAATCATTTCATATACATTTGCTGAACTCATTTTTTAAATTTAACTCCTTAAGGTGGAATGTTCAGAGAAAGAAAACAGAAAATCCACAAGGAGCCCTCCGATTGTATAGAGGAGAGTTAGACCACCAGCGGCCATATTAGGTAAATTTATTTATGTGTTGAACTTTTCTTGTAGTGTTTATAAAAAAATATTGTCATTATTTAAGTTAAATTATCTTTATATATTGTATAGGTTATTTGGTAGTCGTACTCACTGGAAGTATTGGCTGCCTTACCTCCTCTATGTACTGACGGTCGAGATGTATGGCTATCTCGAACTCCATTAATATGTTACAAGATAGTAGAGATGTATGTGCCGGATCAGGTAATGCTCCAGTTTAACCTAGAGCAAGGGGTCCCACCATCTCCTGTTGAGTATATCCATCGCATCACTCGATAGGGTCGCCATATTACCGACTGGACATTACATCATGCATCATATATCGCTCAATGGGAGGATTGGAGAGCCACTATTAACGGAGGGGAGATGGCTACGACATTGTGAGATGTGCGTAGCACATATATATAGTGGTATTTACCGATTACACAATGATATATTTTGCCCCGCGATGATATAGAGGAGATGGCATATCAGCCTAGGGGAGCGTCTGAGGCAGCTTTGGTAAGTATAAATTTGTTAATTAAGGCACATATTATTTTCTTATTTCTTATTAATTATTTATCTAATTTTTAATTTATTTTTTGATAGCTTCGTCTAGCTCGACATACACATATGTATTTGACTGACACAATTAACACCTACACTTTGAGTGAGGACTTATTAGCAGCATATCAGTCGGTGATTAGGGAGCGTGATGACGTTATTCGTAGCTTGCCACTACTTCAGTCAGTGATTACGGATGTCCCTAGAGATTATCCTGTCCACGAGGCCGCTCAGACACAGCCTCCTCACTCTTCATTTCATGATATTCCATCGTCATCAACAACGCATAGCTCTCCTCCATATTCATCATTTGGAGTCACTGCACATGTAGCTCAGGCAGAGCTGATTTTATATTATAGATGACATCGGCTAGCTCGTGTTGAACCATCTATTACTTATGTGGAGCCGAAGGTAGTGCTAGAGCCACATCCGGAGCCAGAGCTGGAGCTAGAGCCAGAACAGGCAGATCATGAGGATGAGATCACACAGCATCGTCGCGGCCAAAGTCGAGGACGAGAACGTAGGAGATTGTGACATTTGCATTGTTTTATGTTTATTTTAAAGTAAATATTTTCTCCAATTGTGTGTAATATATTTGATAAACATTTATATTTTATGTTTGTTTTTATTCAACGATGTTAATAACTTTAATGTTATCTTTGGTATGCATGAAATGTGTGGAATGAAATGAAATGTGTGGAATACATGAACAGGGACAAAGTGTTAAATTTAGTTTAAAACAGATCTTAAAAAAAAAATTAACTTGATTTCGTCCTTCTAAAGGATGAATTCAGTGTATATGTGATTTCATCCTTTAAATGGACAAAATCAGCTTCATTTACTGCTAAAGTGGTTAAGTGTCGCGATTTCGTCCGTTAGAAGAACAAAATCAGCTTAAGTTGATTTTGTCCTTCTAAAAGACGAAATCTGTTCAACAATATTATAACTTGACCCGGTTTCGTCTTTTACAAGGACAAAATCAACTTAAAGCTGATTTCGTATTTCTAACGGACAAAATCAACTAACAAAATAAAAATAAAAAACCACGCAAGTGCCAGCTGGTTGGCTGGCGCCTGCGTGGTAAAAATGAACACTACTTTAGAAAATATTTCCTAAAGCCAAACAGGTGCCAGCTGGTTTGGTTAGCTGGCGCCTACATAGTAAAAAGGAATATCACTTTAGAAAATATTTTCCAAAGTAGTCCAAATCAGTAATTATTATTTTTTTAAAATTATTTAAATAAATTTTAAGTATAATTTTACTAAAAATAATAGGGTACAAAAATAATTTACCTTAAACAATAACTAAATAAATTATTTATCTTAATTAAGATGAGGAAGAGATCCACTTCTTCTCTTTTAAGCTCATTTTTATTTCCTACTTAATTTTTTTTTTAATTAGGGAGCTCAAAGAGCCTCATACAGTAAATAGTTTTGAAGTAAAGCAGCAATAAGGATCAGAATACTAAAAAACGCAGCGTGTTTTCCGGTTCGAGGTATGTAGGCAAAAAGCTGACAAAGACACGAGTTCATCTCTGAACCGTCAGATGATTCCCAACAAGGGCCTTGATATTGTACAATTCACAGAGAGGGAGAGAGAGTCTGGTCTCTGTGCGTTGTTGGGTTGTCTTAAATTGGAGCTGGAGGGGCCGGTGCTGCCATGGCGGCGTGGCAGAGCTGTAATTCCGTGAATTAAATGATCAGAGCAGCAGCAGTAGTTGCAGAAGAAGAATTATAGAAAAGAAGAAGGAAAGAAAGCAGTAGCAGTTGCAGAAGCATACAGAAAGAGGAGAGAGAGAGATCCAACTTCCGAGCCTGAAGAGACAAAATCAGAAGACTGAAAGAAGTTGGAGAGAAAGTTGCAGAGACAGGAAAATTCTGAGAACACAAGTGAAAGAGCACAGCCGTAAGGTAAAACCCAGTTGGTGAATTCGGCTGAAAAGGAGGAGAGAGGAAGAAGAAGGGAGGAGGAGAAGAAGAAAAAAGAAGAGGAAGAACTGGTTTCGTCTGATATGGAGTCAGCTTCCTCAAACAGTTGGCGACAATGTCCAGCTTCTTCCAACTGAGACCCAACAACGAGAACAACCAGCAACAGCCGCCGTCGCCTCCCGGACAGGAGATCTCCCCCTTCTTCCTCTACCACACAGCCATCCACAAGGGCGCCTTTGAGTTATGGCAGCAACAACAGTTGCAGCAGCAGCAAGCAGAATGCTCAACGTCAATGGCGGGAGGAGGGGGAGGAGGTCATCATGAAATTGTGGCTGGCGGGATCAGGGCGGTCATGAGAGGAGCAGGGGCGCCGAGCTGCCAAGACTGCGGGAACCAGGCTAAGAAGGACTGCGTTCATCAGCGGTGCAGGACCTGCTGCAAGAGCCGGGGCTTCCACTGCCCCACCCACGTCAAGAGCACCTGGGTCCCCGCCTCCCGCCGCCGCGAGCGCCTGATCCAGCGCGCCGGAGCCTCCGGCGCAGGGGGAGGAAGCGGTAGCGGCGGCGGCGAGAATAGCAAGCGGCAGAGGGAGAACCCCCTGGCCTCATGCACCCGCCTGCAGCTGCCTTCCTCAGCTTCAGGTAGTATTCTAGGCTCATATGCTTGTACTCCCCTTGCCCATCATCTGTTCACCCCATTTGGATTCTGATTTCTGAGCTTGAAATGAAAGCAAAATTTGTTGCGTGATTCTTCTGCTCGTCAGAAGAAGAAGATGCTTCTTCTCATCTTTCTTTCTGTCTTTCTCTTACATCTCTTCCGAGATGTCACACTCTGCAACTCCCTCTCTCTCTCCCTCCCTCCCTCCAATAATATATAACCACAAACTTCGATACATGTGGATATGTGAAAGATAGCTTCTGTTTTCGCTCGTTCCATTCTTTGATCACTTTCTCTCTCTAGTATTTGGATTTGATTATTTTGTTCTTCTTCTTGTTCATCTACGATAATTATTCCAGTAATTGTTCTCTCTGCTCTCACACTATAATTCTCTCTAAACATCTATACGTATTTTGTTCTTCTTGTTGTTCATATTTTATTGTTTATCTGGCGTTTGTGTTTCCTTCGTTCTATCCATCTCCCATGCACCTCCATTGTCTTGTTCTAATACTGCTCTCTTTCTCTCTCTCTACTGAGTTGTTAATTCTCCTGTGATAGAGATCAAGATCTCTTGGTTCACTCTTGCCTGATTTGTTTTGTTTTTATGTTGTTGGTTCATTATTCTCAACTCTCTCTTTATTATGTATATGAAATGCAATTAATATTGGTGAATGATTGGTGGGTGATGCAGGAGGGTCAGAGGGGGGTGGCTTCCCGGGGGAGGTGAGCTCGCCGGCGGTGTTCAAGTGCGTGAGGGTGAGCGGGGTGGAGGACCCGGCGGAGCAGTACGCCTACCAGACCGCCATCACCATTGGCGGCCACCTCTTCCGAGGCATCCTCTACGACCAGGGCCCCGAGCACCACCACCAGGGTCAGCAGCAGCACCATTCCCTCCCGGCGGGCGCCCCCAGAGAGAGTTCCTCCGCCCTCGACCCGACGCCGGCGACCAGCTCCGCCGGGCTGGTCGAACCGCCGCCCCTCTACCCGCCCCCGCTCAGCACCTTCATGGCCGGTACGCACTTCTTCCCCCACACCAGGCCTTAGAAAGTCACACTACTCTCTTCGTGCCCATCAAACTTCTCACTTCTTCTTCTCCAACTCCATGGAAGAAGATATCTCAATGACCCAATTCGTCCAATTGGAAGAACAGCGGCTGAACGATGAACATTTCATTCGGGGAGGAGGATTTTTTACTTATTTTTAGGCATTTTTTTTATCAGTTCAATCTAGGAAGGGCTGGACTAACTCTTGCACTGTAATGCCAATTATGTTCTTCTTTTCCCTTCACAATATTTTTATGTTAGCTTAGTTTGGTAGCCAATTGATAAGATTGGTTTCTTGTTTGGTTGGGAAAGGTGGATTAATGAATGTTTTATTGGGACTTGGCCAGTGGAATACTGGAGGATATTATGTACATGGCATTTCATGCATGCATGCAATTCATGTACTCGCTTCTAAACTCTTGGAACAAAATAATTGATTATTATTTATGAACACATAGCAAATGTGATTCTCACTTCTCACAATTTAGTTCCTGTTTCTCCCCTTCCAATTTCCTATATTTTCACTGATAATTCTTGTGGAGGAGTAGAAGCTGGTTCTTACTGGGGAAGTAGGAAAGTTGTCACTCAATGTCGAAGTCTGTCTCACTGATTTGACTAATGATAAATATTGTTTTTTATTCCCTGCGTTCCGTTGTGATCCCATAAATATCATCATTGATCAATTTGCCATGCCAGATCAAATCCTAAACCCAAAAATAGAAACCACCAGTCTCTCTTCCTTTTGTGAAAGGCAAATAGTGGAAAAGGATTGGAGGAGAAGACGGGGAGGGCTTAGTTTGTTTCTTGTTGTTGTCATTAGTTATTGTCTCTAAATGCACTTGCTAAGATTAGAATGCTTATTGCGTGCATTAGTTGTGATTTCTAGTGTGTACACAGGCTAAAAATGTCAACTCATTATGAATATTTATTCTGGGTAATTGGTCCCCATTCTGGGTCTGGGTCTGGGTCTCTTGCTCTCTACCAGCTCCAGCTCAGTGGAAGGAGTGGTTAGGAAGTAATGTTGAATTATTGCTTATGTTGTACGTAAACATGAGAGGCTGCCCCAGGCAACACGCCCCCATGTTGGCAGTAAGTGTGCCTAATAAAAGGTTCGGTGAGTTCAGAAATAATGGGAAATATTTTGATTGAAAACTGTTCCTAACTTTCCCTTCAAACCGATGTTCTTGACCAGTGCATGGATGTACCTATTTTTTTAAAGGGTGACTGGTGCAATATGTTGACTATTAACCATGATTAAAGGGATGCTGAGTTTGGGCAGCTTGACTTAGCTTGTAGAATTATTGGCTGGATGAGACATAAAGTTTATGCAGTATGAAGTCGGTAGGTCCATTGCTGTTGAGGGTCATTCTTCCTTTTGTTTTTTTCACAGAAGAATTGACTGATTGGTTTGTTCAGCTGCCATGTTGTGGACAAGAACTCTGCCATGAAACAAGATAGGTGATGAAAGTGCATAAATGATTTATTATGTTTTGCATGGTGCTGTGCCTGGCGTGTGAACTAATAATGCTAAGTTTGGATTAATTTTTTGTTTAATTTGTTTAAACCGGATTGATGTTATATATCTCAATGGAATTGTCTTTAACATTGTCTGTAATTGAAGAGGAACTGATGTTATTAATGCCTCTGTAGTTGTTAATTGTAATTGTACATATTGTATGATTAGTAAATAGGAGCTTCCCATTTATCAGGTTCTTTAATTAGGATACAAAAATGGGGACTGCTCACCCACATAGAAAAAATTTACTAGAGATTTTTAATTAGGGGTTCTGTTTTCATGATTTAATGAATATGAATAGCAACATATGACGTTTGGCATGGTAATAATTCTCTATTAATTATACTCCCTCTGTCCTGTAATAAGTGTATTGATTAAAAAACAAAAACGAACAAAATCAGTTCATTTTGGTTTTCGAATCCAGACACTTATTATTGGACAGAGGGAATAATTCCTGTTAACTATGGGATTTTGCTATCCCATTCTAGTCTAGGTCCAAGAGATACTGCCCTACACATTCATGTCGCTTGTCTGTTCTATGGCAGATTGTTTTAGTTGTTAAAGTCACAATGAATTGCTTCTTGTCGCTTATATGTACTCTAGCAGATTGTTTTAGATATTGAAGTCACTTCTTCTTTGAGCAAGATTATGAGTCAAATGGGAGTAAGTTGAAATCCTCATAGTTTAACTAGTCTGTTTTTTTATTTTTTGGTTTAGCTAGTCTTTTCACTCATGTTATCATATAGGCGTTTTATTAGAAGGAACAAATAGAAGTGTAGAGCAGAAAAATTTTCACATTCTTAATAATGTTTGAGTATGAACCATTCTTCGGAAGGCACGGGACATCCTAATTGGTGATCAAGTTCGAATGCAATACTACGTTGATTTCTTGATCGACAAGAGTAAAACTTGACTTTTGGAGCATGAAAATGTGATGTATGCTAACATTATGTTTCTCTTAGGGGTGTATGTGGTATTGTCTCATGCTACTCACTTTTTGTCTTGGGATCATTTCTTGATCTTTTGACTATAGTAGAATGCACAATGATAGACTGTCTACTTGATTTAAAGAGTATGGTTTCCAGTTCTTAGAGTTGAGTTTACTAGAAAGAAGTATTTCTACAAATTAGGTTTAATCTGAGAATACTATTGTAGTGATTTGGTTGTTTAAATAATTTCATCTATTAACTTATACAGCTTGTAATGTTCTCTTGCTGCAACAAGGTATATTATGAGGTGCAGAGTTACCCAAAAAAAGAAGGTATTATGAGGTGCAGGTCTCTTAAACCCTTAATGACACCAGTCACCATAAAAGAAAGGTGCAGGTTGAGACTTTTTTTGGTTTGGAAGAACACCTCATGGCTGATGATTCTAGGGTCACAATTGTTACTTCTTATAACTGTGTCATACATTTTTTTATTAAGTTTGACTATCTTCCATTCAAATCATTTTAGAGCACACATTTTTTTTAGGATGAGTGATTAAATTGCCTATTTCATCCAGTATCTTAACAGTATATATACACGATTCCTGCCTTGGACTTGGGAAGGCTAAATGTGCTGAAACATTTTTTGCTCTTAACTGATGAGTGGGAAATTTGATTGCATTGCTGGGATATGTTTACACGGTGGAAACACTAACTACAAAATGCTGATATGTTCCCCTCTGAATTATGATGATTACGTATGTGATCAATTGTTCGTAACACCCTCAAATGGGTTTATGCAATTGTTGGGATTTCACAGGTTTATCTATTTTTCCTGTGTAGTCTCTACATGGGTACCTTGTCTGTACAAAACTCTGATTGAGTGGTCAGCCTCATTTTCAGATCCCTGCTTCTCATTCTCAAATGAACTAAATGATTTTGTCATCCGCCTCTCAGCACTTAAAATTATGAAAATTCTAGGTACACTCGGTCTCAGGGATGCTTGCCTAATGCTTGTCGCGATGAAGGGTAGGGCCTGTGTGTTGGCATGGGGCGTGGTCACATGGCCTGCTCCTTGTGGGTACGTAGCATAGCGCAAGCCGACCGGGAGTGAGCGTCCTTACCATTACTCTATGTTGGATAATGTGGCTACAGTCCTTGCGACTGTGAGCAGGACAACAAATAATCTAAATTCCTACGTTGATAACTTGGTAGTATATGGTTTAGACCAGTGTTCCCAGCTCAAGGCAAAAAATCCTGCAACTTTATGACACAAAGCAGCATATTTCCATTGATAAAAAAATTTGGTCCTTAAAGCAAACATTAAAGTAGTTTCCAACGTAATATCAGTTTTATCGCTTGTAAACATCTCAAACACGTAGTAACTAAGTTAACAAAGTTGCCCAACTCAAGATGGCTGCAAATTACAATGCAACAATTCATCAACCTTCCTGCCCCAACATTAAGTAGCTTCTGAGCGCCATCTCTGCTTGCCCATGGCATTTGATATCTATGCACAATAAAATCTTCTTGTTCAGTATATGACTAGCGTGCATTTACAGTACATGCTGTTCATCGAAAATTGACATTTGGTTAGTAGCCGAGTAGATAGGCAGCAACTCAATCATCAGTCTCATGGGTCGTTCCCTTTTGATGCAGCAGATGCAAATGCTTTAAGGTTTCTCTGGTGTTAGCTGTTGTGCATGTCCTTGAAGCTTTGCTTTTTTGGCTAAATCTAGGAGACATTTCCTGTCTGCTCCACTTTTTGAAGCATGGTTGGTCGTATTCTTCCACTGGAGACACCCTTAAAAAGGTTTCTAAGCAAACATTCAGGCTTGTAAATCAGATAGCATCAGATTCTCGTGCAGCACCCCTTTTGTACTAGCAAAGCAAATCAAGATCTCTCTCTCTCTCCAATAATGCAACACCATGAAAGCATTATTAATAAAGCTAGCCAAGATTGCTTCATATGAGGCGTTTTGCTTATTTTAATCTAAAGGATGATTTTGACTACAGTAAAAATCCACCACTTTATGTCACTTGTGTTTGCCTGTCCAATTGAAGGCTATATGGGCAAAGGTGTGCATTTGAGTGTTCAGGCCATACCCTTTGAAACATCAAGAGCTATTTCTACTTACCTCTAAAATAAGAAGTTAAATGATCTCTCCTGCTTGTGTTTTTTTTTAATAATAATTTTCCTACACTATTTTTTGTCTTACAAAACCTTATACAAGTTTTGATTTGGATAAATAAAAGTAGGTCCTCCTATTGGCATGTGAGGCCCTTTTTTTCTATCTAATCATAACTTCGAGTAAAGTTTTGTTCCACATAAAGTGGTGTAAGGTTAGCAACATTTTTTTTTCATGCTCAACTTTGTCTATTTGAGAGGTAAAGCTTGAAATGATTTTTTTTCACGAAATTTCAAATTTACCACCACTATGTTAAGTAATTTTAAAAAGCTGGCTATCTCAACTTCTAAACCTAACTGGTCTGAGAGTTTTTAGAGGATTTTCTCAATCATAAGGTGTTAATAAGTACTACCTAAATGACTATATGAGATGCCCATAAGCAATCCTAGTGAGATTTAAATAGAACTGGTTTGCTAGTACTGCACTTAAGCTTTATAATTTCTTGGCAAGCAATTAAACTCTTATTCAAACTTGACAATATTTTAACATAAAGTTCAAGCTTAACTCCTTTGCATTCCCACTTGTAACCTATAATCTTTGGCATTTCTGCAGCTTGCTAGATGAATTTCCTTTTATTGTATTTATGTTTTTGTATATATTCTCCCTCTTCAGCTTAATGGATGGGTACATCTCCCATATTTATAGATAAAAACAAATACTCCATTATTTCCCATGCTTTACTGCTTTCTTGCACTATCATAACTGGGAGAGCACACAGATCCACTTCAGTTCATGCCTCTCGTTTATGGCTTTTGGTGGGGTGGGCCACCACATAGGACCCAGAAGAAACCCTTAGGTCATGACAGGCTCTGGTAGAGTAGTCTGGTACCTAGTTCAGCCCCCTTGCCCACTAAAGGAGGAAAGCAAAGTGGGCCTAGTTGGAGGAGAACTGGAGTTGTGCCACTTTGCAGCAGTAGCTCTCCCTCAATTATTAGGGTTTTTTCGTGAGAAGAAGAAGAAAACAAAGATAAAAGAAAAAATAAAAGCTAAGTGGTGGGGAATTTTCTGAGGCTGACGTTTGGTGGTATACGGTGCAGTATGAATGACATAACCGATGGGACCTCTTATACCTCACGATGAAACAAATGGCGATTATTACTCTCTGAATTCTTTTTGAACCAGCAGTACAAGTGCATGAATATTGCACATAAACGGAGCCGGCCATGAACGTTTGGGGGAGGGATGGCAGTGCCGTAGAAGAACAGCAATCTCCGGTGGGCTGAGGCTATAATTGAAGCGTGATGAATAGTCTATTCAGCTCACTGATTAAACTACGAGTAATCCGTCTTCCAAAGGCTTTCTTACAAAACTTCAAGCCAAAATCAGTTTTATAAGTTTTAACGAACTTTTTTTCTACCTTAGAGGCAAGCCACTTTTTTTTCACATTTAAAATTATTTAACATAAATACCTTTATACTCCCTTCCTCTTGAATAAGTTCCCCATTTAAAAAATAAATTGATCTGAACTCATTTGCTTAGTTGTTAACCATTTATTATATATATTTTTTAAAAAATAATTTTTTTTAAAAATAATTTTTATAAGGATTTTTGTGTGTCACTAGATGAAGGGTAATTTTAGAAATAGTGCCTTAGCTTTTAAATGATAGCATGTGACTTACATCTTTGACTTTCGAAATGAGTATTATGGAAGCATATGAAAGTGCACAGCCATCTGTGCGGCACTCACTTATCAAATTAGCTAACAAGTCAGCCATACGTCTCACCGGTATAGTCTTGTGCCATGCTATTACATGTCTAGCCTGCATGCCCAAATGACGAACTTATTGTGCGGGAGTCATTGTACACAGAGATCAGTGGAAGTCCTATGCAATATGGAGTCTCAAGCGAATCGGGTCACAAGCCTATATAGCAGGGAGTCTCATACTAGGCCGGGTCATATGCTAGATTGATTTGCATGGAGTAGCCGTTGGAAGCCTAAGACTCTGCTTCGTAGATCATTGTTTAAACCCTTTACAAATTTTATGTCTTTTTCAACTCGGTGGGGCAAGAATTAGGAGCAAAACGTTGAAGTTGAACAAAATTATTCTCATATTGGCTAATTGTCATTCCTCCTTACTGAAGATCTAGAAATTCTTTTTCCTTTTTCTTTTAGACAAAAGGAAAAAAATACTTATCATACAAAACTTTTCAGAAATCCTCCCACTTGATGTTATCGTTGTTTGGGAAGAAGTTCCTCTCAACGGTAAGCCACCAGAAAGCAGTCTCTCTCGTCATGGCAAAAGTAGCTATAGATACCTTCCGATCTTCTAGTATCCTCATCACCTTGAAAATTTGTTCTACCTCAATTGTCTATTTTTATGCAACTTTAGGACCATCTTCGCCTGTAAAGATAGGTGCAATCTTCTTAAATCGCTATGGCAGGTTGTCCTTTTTGCTTGGGTTACTTTCTCCTACTTTGTTAGATTGACTCACTTAATAGCCCTGTGCTTGGAGTTGCTCAATCATCTTTTGCATCATTAGGTCAAGAAAAATCGAAGTAGAATCCTTAGTTCCTAAAACACCATGATGTATGGTATCAACTTGGGTGGAGTTATCGGATGGTAGTACATCCTCCCCACTAGTAGGAGACATCTAAACACGATTTTAAAATAAAAATATTTATACTTCCAAACTAAACATAGATCTCAAAATTAGATTGTCAAATAAACACATCATTGGTTACACATGCATATTTATTTAAATAAAGGATACCAACCAAGGTTAACGAGATTTTAAAATAAATAAAACTACTCCAATAATCTAAGGGGAAAATATACGTACTATAATATTATTTATCCTAAAATACTTAGTTACTCATATGTAGACAGTGGAACCTCAACTTTGATACCAATTGTAACGCCCTGACTTTTTAAATAATTTAAAAGTCAGAGTTTTATCCATTTGTAATTAAAAAAGGGTTAAATCAGTTGTGTATAAAAGAGTAACTTTTCATTAATTTACATAATTACAAAAATTTATAGAACGTACAAAACAAGGCTCGTGCCTTGTCAAAATCAAAGTAGTGGAAATGTACATAATTAATGCATAATAAAAGAACATGACAAGGTAAATCCAACGTGTAGATCTTTCGGAGTTCTACATACTATTTTCATTAAAATCATCTCCTTCATTCATACCTACAGCATCTAGGGTGGGTGAGTATATTTATACTTTAGGTAGAATTAAATTCAATTAACATGCTTTAATGTAAAGCATAATCCAAGCCATATATAGCATTTTTCTAATAATTCATATTCAAAAGTTGATTCAAAATATTATTATCAACTAACAAAATACAAATGTACTTCTTTTACAAAATATTAGATAAAATAGCCCTTCACAAAATGTAATAAAATATGATAAATCGTTCGTAAGTAAAATCCAATAAATCTTTCAAAATCAGATAAATCATCATTCATAGAATCCGATAAATAATTCAAATTTGAAAAATAATCATTCACAGAGTGTTGCTGATACTGAAGCGATATACACCCGTGCTCTTGGGTCAATAGGATCAGAATGAAAGAGATCTTCCGACGATATCTCATCTCATGGGCTTAATAGGTAGTATCTAGGAGTTATAACTCCGATAGCTTTTGGGCTTTATACCAAATAGCTACCTTTCAAAACCGATGATAATTTTTAGGCTTTGTAACAAAAACTACTCTTAAAATCCAATCAAAATTGTTCGTAATGTCATTAATATAATATTATTTTAAAGTCCATATCTCATGAAATCTCTCTTAGAGGCGTACAAGAAGCTATTATTTTAGTGCCCGCCCGACCCCTAATATTACCCTTTTTCAAAATAATATTTTATGAAAGAATTATGAAATTGCACGGTCTAGTTGTAGCACAAAATTAAAGGTTGAAGCCACCTACTCTTCATTTTTGAATTTGATTGGGGTAACGGCTAACAGTTGGAGCCTTATCTTCTTCTCAGGCTTAAGAATGGTAGGCAAAACCTTCCCTTGTGCTGGGACAGAATCTCCTTCCGGGCTCGAAATTAGTGGACAGAGCCTCCCCTTGCATTTGGATGAATTTTTCTTCCAGACTAAAAGTGGCAGATGGAGTTTCCCCTTGTACTTGGACATTTCTTGGTTCAGGCCCGAAAATAGCAAACAATCTTCTCTTACCCCGGGTCATTTCCCCCCTTTAGACTAGTAAACTAGAAAAACAGGCCCCTCTACAATGTAGAGCACTCTCGAATTAGCCAAGATTGGTTTTAAAACATACAAAATCGAGCTAGAAATGGGTCAGAAATGGAGGAAAGAAGTTTGAAAATGGGCGAAAAATGATATCTAAAAAGGGTGTAAAGTGGGGAGAAACATGTCCCCTATTTATTGGGGGAGAAGCTAGATGTGCGCCACGTAGTGGGCATCCAGCATGCCTATGCACGTCAGAACGTGGCGCCAGATGCACTGCATGGTGTGCATCAGCGCTGCCTGATGCACACAGCGCGCATCAGCTCTTGATGTGGTGCTAACACACAATTTTTTTTATATTTCGACCTAATTTGGAATCCAATTTTTGAATTTCAAAATGGCGTAGCTCCCTACCCAGAACTTAGATTCGCGCGCTCTTAGTACCGTTGGACTCGTATCGATGAGCCCTATGAAACATGACCACACAAGGTTACCTTATCTAGTGAATTTATAGTGGGACCCGCCCATGACACATTTCTTGAGGCTATAGCTTAAGATCCCAGTGTTTGATTTATGCGTTCTTGGGCTTGTTACACTTGTATCTCTAGCCCTACGAACAACCTTAAAGTTCTTTCTAATGAATCAAACTCAAAATAGTTTTAATTTAAGAAAAAAATATTACTCGACCTAATACTTAACTTATGGACCCAAGTGATCGAATTTTCAAAACATGGAAATTCTGGGGTGTTAAAGGCTCGGCTCGAATGAAACTCAAACTCAACTCGAGCTTAAACTCGAACTTGAATATAATTTTATAATTATGTATAAATAATGTGCATATAAAAAAATAATACATGGATGTGCGTATATTATATACGCAATTTTTAATTTAAATATGCATTTATGACATATATAAGGCATATAGTCACACATATGTACCAAGACCATGAATCATATATGTATAGTATATGATATATATCTTCATTAAATTGTAATAGATATATAATTTCTACACATGATTTATTTTTTACATAAGTAAAAATTTCGAAGACACAAACACAAATATACTCCTTTTGTCCCAGATTAATAGGTCCATTTGATTTTTCAAAATGAACTAATTTTAGTTCGTTTGGAAAACCAAATTGAGCTATTAATTTGGAATAGAGGGAGTGATAAATATGTATATATATATATATATATATATATATATATATATATATATATATATATATATATATATATATATATATATATATATATATATATATATATATATATATATATATATATATATATATATATATAGACACACACAGACTACACATATGATGTGTTTTGAAATTCACATATATCTTAAAAATATAAATAAATGTAATATATAAGGAAATATAAATATATTAATTTCACTGTAATATTGCACTAAGAGACTCAAGAAATATTCCAAAATTTGAAACAAAAATTGATGACAGAGAAGATAACATAATGTCATAACTCCTAAGTCTTAACCCAAATTTTTTTTTTATAAAAAAGGGACACAATTGGCTATACAATCATTGCGGCACAATTCGTTAATCATCCATCTTGGCTTTATTGTGGAACATCCATACTCAAGAAGTTATCATCATCTTCATTCCATCTTCCTTAGTTTATTGTTTTTCTTTGTGCATATACCAAGGGTCTTTGATTGGGTTTTTATTTTTTAATATGTTTTTGTGATTTATATGTATGTAAAGTGAGGAAAACAGGTTTTAAAATGTTTAATGTATTTTTGTGATTTATACATATGTAAAGCGAGGAATATGGTAATGCTACCTTTTTGGAGTATATGTAACTAAAACTTATTTGCTCTACTTTTTTCTCAGTTAGTGACTATAATCAACTATTCAAGATACAATACTATATTTGTTGAATGATGTTTATTATTATTTATTACCAAAAACATTTTATTATGTGGGCTACTTTATATTTTTTGGATATATTTTTTCTCTTTTTTTTTTTTCAAGCCTAGGTCGAGCCCAAGTCAAGCCTAGGCTTGTGATTCACATATTGAAGTTCGAGTCTGAACTCAAGTAGAGCTTTAGATTTTTAATTCAAGTCAGAGTTTGAGCTTGTTCGAGTTCGAGCCAAGCTTGAACAATAAGCTCAACCCCAACGAGCCCAATACTTGGGTTGGCTCGGCACGTTAACACCCCTACCCAGAGTTGCATTCTTTTTGAGTTTTGGAGAAGCTTTAATGTGGAAGGTCGATTAACCAATAAGCTGGATACATCAGTGACATCTCCCCTTTTTGCACCCTGCATCACATATCCAACGGCAAACATGTGAATGTGTAGGGACATTACCAAGCGAGCTAACAGGAGAGGGATGCAGCCTTGTGATGCACACAATCAGCCTAGGCAACTCGAACAACGGAACATTCATTTCAACACTATGCTTAGCATAATAGAGATATTTTAAAAAGGTTAAATTTTTAGCGTGATTGGAAGGCCAACTCATGGGTTGGGGAGTCACATCTTCCAATTAAGAGGCTCATGTCACGATGGCTAGCCAATCAACATGCATTTCTGATGTGCCCGGTGAACGTACAATTAGTATCAATGAGTATTCACGCAGAGAAAAGGGGAGAAGCAAGGAAGAAATGGGAGAAGTCTGTAAATTCAATAGCATAATCTTAAACAAGAGAGGATTGCCCTATATAGGGGATGACCAGCCCCCTAGGGAGTCATGCCCAACCCCAAACCAGGCCGGTCTGGTTCCCTAGGTGAACACGCCAGTTAGTGGTTCGGCTAGCTCGGGCCACTAACTGAACCAACACAGTTTTACATCCAAATACCAAACCAAAGCAAATACTAAACTATTACAATAATAAATAGTTCAATGCAACTAAGTAAAAGCAATAAAGTAGAGTCTGGTGAAGTCCTCTGAGAGACTGATCATCGTGCACAACACTCCACCATGCTTTCGCTATTCGCCTTGTCCTCAAGGCGACCAAGCTGGAAAGCAAGTCATAAACTCATCCTCAGGATTCCATGTAGAGTCCTGCAGCGACTGGCCCTGCCAAGAAATCAAGACCTCAGTAATAATGCGACCAAAGCGATGGACCCGGTGCTTCTCAAGCACTGAAGCAGGGACAGGGTCGGACAGTGGAACTGGGCCCATCAGGGGAGGAGGAGGAGCACCCACAGCCAATGACTTGTCACTCACAAACCGCCATAGACGGGACACATGAAAGACCGGATGAACCAAGGAGTCAAGGGGCAAGGCCAGGCGGTAGGCCACAGGGCCAACACACTCCTCAATAGCATACGGACCATGGAAACAGGGAGCAAGCTTGGAGTTCTTAGGCTGAAACAAAGAGGTCTGCCGATGAGGGAGAACCGACACAAAAACCAAATCACCCACCGCATACTCGCGATCCGTATGGTGACAATCATAAATCTGTTTCATCCGGTTCTGGGCAGATGACAAATTCTCCTTTAGCTGGTGTAAGACTTCATTGCGCATCTGCAACATATAATCCACCTCTGCCAAAGAGGCACAGTGAGGGACATAGGATAATACCGTCGGCGGCGGACGACCGTAGAGCACCTCAAACGGAGAGAACCCAGCGCATGTATGATAGGCAGTATTATAAGACCACTCGGCCCATGGAAGAAGCTGAAGCCATCGGCGGGGCTGCGTAATAGTAAAACATTGAAGATACTGCTCCAGGCAATGGTTAACCACCTTAGTCTGCCCATCCGTATGGGGGTGATAAGCAGTGCTCATGTGGAGAGACGACCCCTGTAAAGTGAAAAACTCCTGCCAGAACTGCGAAAGGAAGATCTAATCACGGTCAGAAATAATTGTGCGGGCCATACCGTGAAGTCGGGCCACCTCATGAACATAGAGCTCGGCTACCATCTTGGCGGTGAAGGGATGACCCAGTGCGCAGAAATGAGCATACTTGGACAACCTGTCCACCACAACCATAATAATGGACTTACCTTGCACCACAGGCAAAGCCTCCACAAAGTCCATCAAAATGTCTTCCCAAACCTTATCTGGAATAGGCAAGGGCTGCAACAAACAGGCGGGCGAGGTCGTGGTTCTCTATAGCCCGCTGACAAACATCATAAGCGGCCACATAGTCATGGACAACCCGATGTATGCCCTACCACAGGAAACTCTGGCTGACCCGTTTGTAGGTGCGGAAGGCGCCCTCGTGACCAGCCACAGGAGTGACATGAAAGTGCGAAATGATGTGGCGACGGAGGTCAGCAACCTCGGGAACCCACAAGTGGTCCTTCCAGAAGAGAAGGTCACCCCACCACACAAAGAAGGGCCAGGTAGCAGATTTGGTCTAGAGGCCGGCAATCACAATCTGTGTCCAAGAATCCACACCATAGGCCTTTCGTAACTCCTCAATAAAGGGGCAAGATAGAGTGGAGAAAGCCAAGCAAGAGCCCGGCGCCGGACTACGAGAGAGTGTGTCGGCCACGATGTTCTAAGACCCTTTCTTGTACACGACCTCGTAGTCGTATCCCAGCAACCCACCGTTGCTGAGAGGGAGTAGACACTCGTTGTTCCAAGAGTATTTCAGTGGCTGGTGATCGGTACGAATCAGGAACCAGCGACCAAGTAGGTAAGGACGTCACTTGTCAACTGCGAGGACGATTGCCAACATTTCCTTCTCATACACTGACAGGGACATGGAGCTGCCAACCAAGGCTTTACTGAAATAAGCAATGGGGCGCTTGTCATGTAAAAGGACCACCCCCAAGCCCACCGCAGAAGCATCTGTCTCCACCATAAACGGTCGGCTGAAGTCAGGTAATAGCAGAATCGGGGCAGAGCCCATAGCCTGTTTCAACCCCTCAAATGCCGTTTGGGCCTCCTCAGTCCAAACAAAAGCCCCCTTCTTAAGTAGCTCTATAAGGGGGCAAGCCAACTCGCCATACTGATTGATGAATCGGTGATAATAACTTGTAAGGCCCAAAAAACCCCTGAGTGCTCAGACGCATGTGGGTGGCGGCCAAGAGAGCATGGCGGCTACCTTGGCCGGGTTAGTAGCAACACTATCCCTCGAGATAATATGGCCCAAATAATCAACCTACGGCCTGCCAAAGGAACACTTCGAGCGCTTCAGGAATAAGGAATTAGCTCGCAAGATAGAGAAGACCGACCGAGATGCGTCAAGTGCTCCACCCAAGATCTGTTGTACACCAAGTTATCATCAAAGAAGACCAATATATAGCAACGTAGGAACGGCCAGAAAATATCATTCATGAGGCACTGGAAGGTGGAGGGGGTGTTGATCAGCCCAAATGGCATCACTAGGAACTCAAAATGGCCGTCATGAGTCCGGAATGCAGTCTTGTGCACATCAGGGGGCTGCACCCAAATCTGATGATATCCTGAACGTAGGTCGAGCTTAGTAAAGACCGTGGCACCTGTCAGCACATCCAACAGCTCTTCAATCACTGGAATGGGGCATTTGTCTTTAACGGTGATTGCATTCAAAGCACGATAATCCACACAGAACCGGCACGACCTGTCCTTCTTGCGAACCAGTAGTACCGGGGATGAGTACAAGCTCGTACTTGGACGAATGATCCCTGACTGGAGCATGTCCGCCACAATCTTTTCACTCTCAGATTTCTGTATGTGAGGATAACGGTAAGGGCGGACATTTGCTGGGGCCGCCCCCGGGATGATAGGAATCTGTGGTCATGAGGCCGGACCGGAGGAAGACCCTGTGGCTTTGCAAACAAGTCATGATGGTCGGCCAACAACTCTTGGAGATCGGAAGGCATCTCTTCCTGAGGCACCCCGATAGTGGCACGCTGTTGCAAGAGAAGACCTTGGGGAGTGAACTAGAAGAAGGAGCTCACAGGTTGAGCTGAGAGGAGGGTGCCCAGCCGCGAGCCTTCGATCTGAACCCGCTGCCCGTTGAGCCCGAAATCCATCACCATATCCCTGAAGTTCCAAACCACATCTCCAAGCTCCTGCAGCCACTGTACGCCCAACACCACATCCGCCCCCTTCATAGGTAGCAAGAATAGGTCGGTAACAAACGTGTGGCCCTGGACAGAGAGCGTAACCTGAGCACACACCCCTGAACTCCGAAGATGCTTGTCGTCGCCAATCAGCACATCAAATGGTTTAGAGTCCGAGACGAAACAACCTAGCCGATGGGCTACCTTGTCGTTAATAAAGTTATGAGTAGACCCACTGTCGATCAAGATAGCCACCTGCTCCCGCTTAAGGTAACCCTGGACTAGCATAGTGCGTGGAGTGAATGCCCCTGAAAATGCATGGACTAAAATTTCTGGCAGCACGTCCTCTGGGCAAAACGAATCCACTCCGGCCCCTCCTTCATTGTCCTCTTCTACCTCCTCCACAAGGAGGCTGCCTTTAACAGAACAGCGGTGCCCGGGAACAAACTTCTCGTCACAGCGAAAGCACAGCCCTTTTGACTGGCGCTCTTCCATCTGGGCTGGAGTAAGGCGTCAGACAATCCGACTGGGCTGTGCGGCTTCCTGGCCAAGGCAGCCTACTGCAAGGCTGCTAGTGGTCATCGCAAGGGATTGGTGCTCAGGGCAGGCCGGGGCATAGGTCCAAGTCGTTCTCCTCTGCCCTACCTAGTCAGCTTCTCTTCCTCGATGCAGGCATGGCACACGATGTCCCTCATGCTGGCGCAAGGGAAGTGGCGCATTTACTCAGAGATTTCAGGCCTTAGACCACGCTTGAACGTTCCCACCAAGGCGGCCACCGGCCAATCAGGGAGTCGGTTGGCCACCTTCATAAACTCTGTATAGTATGCATGGACGGTGGTGGTCTGGCGCAGGGTGGAAAGCATCTTGTTGAAGTCCTAGAGTTCAGTCGGCCCAAATTGAATGCAGAGCTCATCAGAGAAGGCTGCCCAGGTGGGGTAGCACACCTCTTTTTCAAAACTCTGGAACCAAACTGAAGCATCCCCATCGAGGTGGAAGGCAACGATGTGCAGACGTTCAGCCTCAGAATGTGTCCCTTGGTAGGTGAAGAACTTTTTTGCCTTATACAACCATTCTAGAGGATCGTCATCGCCATTATAGCTGGGAAACTGTAGGCGAGCCAAACGGGGTTCAGCACCCCCCCCCCCCCCCCCCGCCGTTGTCCACCACGTTGCCCGGGATACTCATCCCACTCCTATGGAACTGATTTAGAAGGGGCGGCATCATAGGGACATTTTCTCGAACACCTGGGGTCCCTCCAGCGCTTGATTGCCAGTGCCAAATCGCCCAGGACCTGGGAAGACCCTCACGTCGATATTTGCCGATGCTGTGGGACCGGGAAAGGTCGGTTCGGGAGGCTGCAACGGTCCGCCCCTCTCTAGGACAGCAGGGGGTGGCCCAAGTAGGATGGGCTCTGCGCACACAGCCTGGGCCTCGCTCTTCTCCTCCACACTTGCCAGATGCACGTTCATGGCCTTCAACTCAGCCATGATCTCGGATAGAGTGGGTTCGCCAGCTGCCGTAGGAACTTCCTTATGGCTGTCCGCGGACGCTGAGGCAGGAACCTCCTTCTCCGGAAGAACCTCTGAAACAGCGGCAACTTGCTTACCTCGAGCCATGGCGGGGATCGTAAATGCTCCGATACCAATGATGTGCCCGGTGAAGGCACAATCAGTATCAATGAGTATTCACGCAGAGAAAAGGGGAGAAGCAATGAAGAAAGGGGAGAAGTCTGTGTAAATTCAATAGCATAATCTTAAACAAGAGAGGATCGCCCCATATAGGGGACGACTAGACCCCTAGGGAGTCGTGCCCAACCCCAAACCAGGCCGGTCCGATTCCCTAGGTGAACACGCCGGTTAGTGGTTTGGCTAGCCCGGGCCACTAACTGAACCAACACAGTTTTACATCCAAATACCAAACCAAAGCAAATTACTAAACTATTACAATAATAAATAGTTTAATGCAACTATGTAAAAGCAATAAAGTAGAGTCTGGTGAAGTCCTCTGAGAGTTTGATCATCATGCACAACAATTTCCCTTGAAGAGGGCTGCAAGGGTAGACATCATATTACCATCTCACATTAAACTCAACTGATCCCCTTATATAGCATAGCAAAAATATTGTATTTTACTGAAGTAGCAGCCAAGGTGGTTGGACGAGCATGTCTGAACCAAAATCCACCAAATGTCCAACCCCCAAGGCTCTTCGACACTATCATGCTCCCATATCTAAAACCAGAGAGAGGACACGACAACTTATAACCCAACACTGGATTAGATCATAATGCATAGTTGAGCCATCACTTTGTTTAAAAACAATCCGGAGAAAAAATATAAGATGAAAATTTAACTACTTTTTAAGATAACTAGGATTAAGCATTCGTATACCAAAATCATTGTACAATGGAATAAGCATATGCTTCAACTAAAAAAAGATCTACCATAAACTGAAAATGAAATGCTAACAATATAATATGAAGTTTCTTAAGGTCCCTTCATTTATTATATCCTAACTACCCCCTAGTTGAAACCTATTCCCCGCTCAACATATCTTTAGTTCTATTCCCGCTAGCAATATAATTCATCATGAGCAGCTTCATGACACAATCACACAAGGATCCCAAAGGATTTTCGAACCAAAACAAGGGTGAGCTTTGCCCAATAAGGATGTGAAAACTTACGTTAACACCCTGAAACACATGTCAATATTCATAGCATATCCTTACATAAAACTCTGTAAATAAATCTCAGAAATTTCATCCAAAAGTCTTACACAACAATCCAGTGTAAATAATCTTAAAAATCCAACAAGCGTGCATCACAAGAGGGTGAAAACTAGAATAACAAAAGAAACCATTACCTATTACTTGATGCTTGTTTCATGTTACATGTTACCTAGCTTTCCAAATACCGAAAGTACCAGAAGTCCCCAGTCAAGCCGGTGCATACGGCCGTGACCAGCCTAGAGCCCGCTTCAAAAGTCTAAATAATAAATAATCTCAATCATCTCAACCTAGGAGAGAAAACTCATCCCTTCGGACATTTTCCTTAATGATGTAAAACCCCGTCCATACGAACGTAAAACTAGTTCATTCAAAACCCGATACAACTAATCCAGAAAACTATAGAAAACCTTAGCTTATCACGATTAAACCTAGTCCACAAATTATTTTCATGATGCATGGAACATGTCATAGTTATAAGTGCAACGTAAGTAATTATACTATAACATGTTAAAACATAATTCAATAGATGAGATCACATGGACTATGTAACACCCCGACCCGGAAAATCGACCTGGACCGGGGATTATTCAAAAAATAAAATCAGAGTGTATTAAATAAACAGAAAAAATAAAACCAAGACCAACCAAGAGCGGCGGACTCTGTGTGCGAGAGTCATAACATTCTTCCACACACTATGGAGCTTTAACGTTCTGTTGTGAGTATATCATAACAAACCTAATTTTATAACTAATTTGGATTGGACCAACATCGCCTTACTGTTATTTGCCTACATACGTATTAGATAACATCTTCGATATTACTCCAATACGATCGGATCCGAACGTAGTTCTGCCTAACGGCTAATACATGCATCAGACATCACAAAATCATATACGAAAAAATATGTATATCCAATTAAATAATTCAGAGTCAGATGGAAATATCATAAAACATCGGAGTAAAACGAAAGCTCACATCCCACTCTATCGTAGAAGTGAGCAGAATCCTATCGAAATTACTCGTGCTCTCTTTCACAGAGCAGAGCAAAACACATAACAAAAAATATTGGGTAATGTTAGATTTCATTCTACCATAATAGATCAAATTAGATCATAGCATACTGGATTAAACAGAATATTCCAGAGCAAATTGGGTCAAAGCATATCATATAAGATCACATCAGACAATAACAGATACTACAAGATCATAGCAAATCCTATATCTTAATTAATATATGAATATTAATTAAGATACACATGCATATAAATCGAATTAAATCAAAAAGTCCAAAATGCTTACTCCCCTTTTTAATTTCAGAATTTACGGCATTCGGAGTTGCTTGTTTCCTCATAGTGTTTTCCTTTTCAGGTCCAAAAATGGCAGGTAGAACCTCAAATAGCTCTAGCACATCTTTCTTGTTACGTTTGAAGGTGACGAACAAACACTCCTGTTAAATCAGAATGTTTCCCTTGTTGTAGCCTGAAGTTGATGGTTAAAATCTCCCCTTACCCAGAGGCACTTTTCTCCCTACGAAAGGACAAAATTTCTCCTTACCTGGAGACATTTTCCCCCCTATGCATCTGTAGATGACGAATAACACTTCTCCTTACCCAGAGACACTTTTCCCTCTACGCGTCCGTAGACAATAGACAAAGTCTCCTCTTGTCCAGAGCATTTCTCCCTTATAGAATCGCTAACTCAAGGAATGGATGCTTCCATTGCGTAGAACACCCTCGAATCAGCTAAGAACGCCTCTTGAACAAAAGAAAACGGACTCAAAATGACTTCAGAAACTCATCTAGAAGTTTGAATGGAAATAAGTATTTATAGAAGAATGACGTGCGAGAGTACGGCAGAAGGGAAATATGCACACAAATGCTCGCACCACATGACGCATTCCAATTGGACCATGAGGTGTGGTCGATGCGCGCCGATGCACACGTGCGGCGACGCCGTGCATCCCACGAGGAGCCGGACGATCACGCGGCCCCGCGGATGCGCGGACAGCCAAGATTAATCGGCTCGGTGCTGACAGCTTGTTTTGGCGCCACTGACATCAGTTATTCCGTCTTTTTTTAATATTTTATTATTATTTTATTCAAATACAATTCCAACTTCAAAACACGACAACTTCTTAACCCGAAGTCAAAATCGCACACTCTTTTTACCGATAGACTGGTATCGACGAGCCCATTGAAACTAGACCCCACATGGGTGGCTTATTTCACACTTATAAAGTGGGTTTCGCCCATGTGGCATGCTTCCCGAGGTCATAACTTTTGTTCCCGACCTCTATTTAGTGTGTTCTTGGCTACGTTGCTCTTGTTACTTCAAACACTATTCATATACGGGGATTAAATCCCTTGAAACCCCTTAATATTTAACATAAATTTGCGTAATTACCCCTAACTAATTGGTTTAGGAGTAGTCAGAATACTGGGTGTCACAAACTAAGACATGATGCATGTAACCTAAATTTATGAAGATAATCTCCCATACATGTATGCATGGGTAACTAATGTATATCAATCATACCTAACCTATTATGTGCAAAAGAGTGTCAAAATCATGATGATAAATATGTAGAACATGCACATGATCCATTCATAAGAGTACCCTTTGATCGAATCCCCTAGACCAATCAATTGGGCTCAAAAGAAACAAAACAAATCACAATTCAGTTTTGTCGTGTTGTCGACAGCAATACATATAGACGATCGATTGCCCAGTGGGCCAATCGATTGACAACATTGTTCCAATCAAAGTGTGTTATGCCGATCGATTGCCCAGTAGGGCCGATCGATTGCCCAACACAGTCACAAAAATTACGATTTTTAGACTTCAAATCATTGCATACACAAATGACATCAAAATCTCTCAAAGAGAAGAATCAATTCATGTAGTCATTCTTCATCAAAAACATGATTAACATAATCAAACAAGGTGTTAATATAATAAATCATGCTCAAAACAAAAAACCCTTACCACTAGGGCAGAGAAACACTTCCAATACTTCTAAATCAAAAGATCCCTAATCCAAAAAATTAAGTTTTCTATTTTCCCTAAGCATAAATTATGATCTCTACTAACTAGAGGCTTACAAGTATGATAAACAAATGATTTCAAACCCTTCCTCAAGGTTAAGGAATTCTAAGCATAAATCACAAGGTTTTGAATAAAAAAAAAGTTCTAAGGTTCTACAAATTGAATCAAACAAGAGAGATTTAAACATTTTCATAGAAAGAGGCAGGAGAATATGGATTAGGCATGAAAGGCCTTTAATTTCCTATTAAAACTCAAGTAATTAAGAAGAATATTTCAAATTTACTCACCTTGAGAGAAGCTAGGTTACTAAAAATCTTAGCCACTTCCAAAAGCTCTAAAAACTCTCTCAAAAAGACCCTTATAGAATATTTATAGGAGATAGGGATTAGGGTTCCTAATCCCCCTATGACTTGGGCTATTACACCACCCTTAGGTAACCCAAATTCCTACTCCCCTAAATCAAATAAACTAGGCCCAAAAAGCTAAGAAAAATGCCAAATCTTGGTCTAATATGGGTAAGTACAACTTCAATCTAACCATACCAGTCTAAATTTTAAATTCAATCTATTTAAGAAGGTATTCAACTAATAAGGTTAAACGGTCAAACTCCTTAAATTCTAATACTTCTCCATTAGAGAATTAGAAAATTACTGGATCTTACATCCTTCCCTCCTTAAAAGAATTTTGTCCTCGCAATTTTCATATACATAGTTTAATCATAACAGATGACAAGGATGAAAATTAATTCCCAAAGAATACTCACCTGATCCCTAACCGAGTATTTGTGAGATCTCAAAATGATCTTAGTTAGCCTAGGTTTATTTCTATTCTAATTATAAAGTTGAGACTTTAGTTCTTATTACTACGTAGTAAGAGTTTATTACGCCTCCCAAGAAAATGAGTTGAATGTTCATAACTTTAATTTCCTATTAAGAGTCTTTTGGTCAATTTTATATTCTTAAAGCCTCTTAGTGATTTCTCTAAGGGTACATATTAGGGTGAAATATTTCTAAGTACATTGTTAATTAACTAGTAGTTTTAGTTTATCACATAAGTAATGAACCAAAATCATAAATATAATTGAGTTGATGAAGACCTAAGGGTACTGTCCAAATTCTTATGATTTATTGACACCTCCAAATAGGTTTGAGATTTAAAATATAGATCCTTGAAAAAGTCATATAACACTATCATAAATTTGGTAACAATATTTTTATTATTATTAGCATTTTCCCCCTCAGAATTGACGTGGCTAGCATCTACTCATCCCTTTCTACGTAAGATCCGCTCAAGAGCCCTATAGAAAAAATTTGATTTGAAAAACTACTTCTCAGTGATGGTCTAATGAGATCATAAATGAATGTTTTTTCTAACCTCTTTCTTGTAAAATGTGCTAGAAGATGTGACTTAGTTGAAAGATATGTGTGACCAGCTAGCGCTCCCCTACTCACTTCTCTCCTTGACCGCTACCCATCTTGTAGTTTTACAACTTTGCAAATGTTTAGAAATTAACATTTAACATGCAATAATCAACAACAACCATATCAATAGGAGGAAAACTGCCAATGGCAAAGGTAAGAAGGGTTGGTCATTGGTCCTTGAAACACTTGTCCACTCTTTTCCATAACCTTAGAACTTTCCTAACAAACAATGACCATAAAAGGATACAGGTGGTTTCAACATCCAAGCAATCATGCTATATTAAAAAACATAGATAACTTAATTCCCAACAGACAACAAACATATAAGCAACTTCAACAAGCAGAACAATCAATTAGTATTAAATACCAAAGACAACTTAATTCCTACTTATCGACAGATAATACAGTCATAACCTTGAGCAGCAATTCCATTTGTAATACCAAAATCAAACAATCAACACCAAATCAAGCAATAAAACAATGACCTAATGCTATTAACATCACTAGAATTGTCTATTCTTTTATTATCTCTCTTCTCATTATCCATTTCCAATATCTATTAAGTATTATCCATTAGTTGGTATATTTCTGTAATGTCTCAGAATTTTCTAAATTTCAAAGCTGGTCATGTTGAAAATAGGGTGTTTGACCTCTTGACCTTCTTGTAATAATAACTTCCTTAATATGTAGAATTTATGGTTGAGATGTATGTGTTGTTATGTCTGAAACAAGACTATGAAGAAATCAAATTCAGATTTCTTTTACTTGCCAATTGTAGTAGACAAGGTCGATCCACAGGGAAAGCCTTATGCAACAAAGAAAACTATTACGAAAAAAATAGAGAAAGGAAAACTAAGAAAGAAAGAGTAGAAGAGTATTGAGGCAATATAGAGTTAAGAAATCAAGATGAGAAAACACTAAGGCATTAAGGATCATTGTAACATCTAATGATGTTCTTCATGTATCATGTTATCTCAGTTAGAATCGAATGAAAATTCTATCTAACCGGAAGATATGAACATTAAAATTGAAATTAAAGATAGAAAATACTTTGGATAGATGAAGGATAAAAATAATTGTCTCTTAAATATTTCTATGTATCCAAATCACAAAAGATCAAAAAGGAGAGCCTTCAAGCATCTTATGTATCAAAATCACAACGAAATAAGAAGAAGAATAATATTAAATAAACATCACTTCAAATAAACAATACTTACTTGAAACCATTGATGAAACATGGATTGAACTCCATTAAATTGTTACAAATCACCTCTAGCCTTAGCTTGAGAGCTTAGAAAGCCATTACAATAAAACTAAAAACAAAAATACAAAAGTAGAGAGGTAGAGAAGAAAATAGGAGAGGAGAGCTCCAAAGAGGAGGGGATTATTCATCTATCACGTCCACCCTTCTATTTATAGGAATAGAAGGGGTTGTTTTAAAGAGGAAAGTGAAATCATATCTCTAGATTGCATCCTGATTGATTGCCTGATTGGTTGCTTCTTTGGTAATGATTAGATTGCCTAATTTATTTAGCAAATAAGTATCTTTGAATCTTCCTTTAGATATCCAATCAGCCTCATTGTCTTTCCTTATATGTATCAATCATAATTAATGAAAAGATTTTCTATGTGCTAGCCTCGGGTTAGTTAACTAGCTGTCTGATTGCATGCCGGATTTGACCCATATATTTTTAGAATTTGGAATTTCTTCCTGAAATAACACTTGTATCCACGGAAGTCTTCTTTCCAATGCCACCAGAATCGTATCCATCCAAATTATATATAAAAAATATGATCGAAATACTAAGTCTCTGTCAATCTGTCCGAATCAGCTTCTTTCCTAATTTAGTCCTCTTCATACAAATCTCAAATCAAACGGGTCCACAAGGTTGTGTTCGACTATTCCATGCATGTTTAGACCATTAGGAGCCCATTCTTAACTTTCAAATAGCTTTGGGTAGATGGGCTTTACTTCCTCTTCTACTTGGATCCTGTTAAAGCCTGTTTAGACATATAAACTTAATTAAGGTCCAACTAACTTATTCAAAATATAAATAGCCCAATTCAGTAATGAATTAACACAAAATAGGATTGCAATTTAAAATATAAGAACATTTAATTAAACATTATTTCAGTGCATTAGTATGTGGATAGAAAGTAGATAAAAAGATCTTGGAAATGCCACTAAGAACACTTGAATCAAAGTTTGGATAAGGGAGATATGACAATTCAAAGTTAAACATGACGTATAGGGCCCATTTACCCAAATTAGACGTGTAAATTACCGTTTAAGTCATTCTATGGGCCTGATTAATTAAGGTGGTAGAAATTAATGCTTAGGATGCCCAATTGGGTTTCCGATGGAGGTTTAGCTTGCCCAAACTTCATAAGGGATTAGGAACCCTAATCCCCTTTATTATAAAAACCTGATTAGAGCTTTTGAAGGGGAAAATTTTAGGTTAGAATGGAGGAGAGAGAAGGAACCGTAGTGGGGAGGTTTTCGAGTGAAGGCAGCCAGCAACGTAGGCGTGGAGGAGCAAGCTCAAAGATGGTGGTTTAGTGACGTAGGATGTTTTACCTAAATTTCATCTAATTCCTATATTGTCTATTGAGTTATAGTTATAATTCTCTTATTGAGTATTTATGACGGAAGTGCATATCATATCCACCGACGATAATATGAAAACGTGTCAGCCAGTGGACATGTGCTCACATAAAGGAGGAAAAGCCCCATTTTTTTAGGTTGAGAGTTTGGTGACTTTGCCAGAGAAGGATGTTGTCGGACAGTCGAAGCACTGGCCGGACACAGTGCACTCATGCAAGCGCTAGCCTGGCTATGCGGGTTCAGACCGTACTGAGCTAGACGGCCTCGACCTCATTAGTATGGCCTCGCCTGTCTTGGCCACGAGGATAGTTACCATCATGAACATGTGAGAGGAAAACCAGATCTGAAACAGCTCTAGGCAGTAGTGAGGCGGCCATGGACTGGTGGCAGAGCCTGGGCCATTGGAATCGCTAGGTGATGGAGATCCGGTCAATCCCGGAGCCTCTCCCGGTAGTAGCTGCTCACCACCACGCTAAGTAGTGGGACATGAGAGGAAAAAATAAAAAAAATGTGGGGGAGGGGGTTTGTTGCCCAAGCCGTCCACCGAACAAAGGCCTGGCAAGGGCAATCGGATTCGCTGTGCAACTGCAATCTGGCCAGCCCTGCACATAGTGGCTACTAGAGGCTAGAAAGCCTCTGGATGGATGCAGGGAAGGCGACCCGCATTTCAGGTCATCAGGCATGGGCTTGAATCACTAGATCCGAACCACGTCAGTCAAGACCAGGTCAGACTCAGCTTGACCCGGCCTGGTACAATATAAAAAGGAAACTGAACCTGAACTGCGTTTGGTTCAAATGGTAAAACAATGGGGAGAAATCCGTGAAAATAATCAAAAGACTAGGAGAGTATGTTGAGTACCTTGATGAAGTTTCAGCCTGAGGACAAATCTAAGAGGCTATGAAATGACCAATTTACCCCATAGTTGAATCATTGAATAATATTCAATTACCCAATTTAGGGGCTCCAGTTTAGGAGCCTATGAGTAGAGTTAAAAATTGAGAAAAATACTAGTGAGAGGTGCATGTGAACCCTAAATATTGACCAATTCACATGGTGAGAAAAATCACAGTAAAGGGCTAATTGACCATTTTTTCCTTTGGGTTATAGGTGAACTGTTAAGCAAACTAGGGTTGGTTCAAGGGTTTCACGACCCCGTTAAATGCCAAAAAAATTACCCCAGTTCAATGACATCAATGAATACCCTAGAGCTTAGTTATAGACCCATTAAAGTTCAAGAAAGCCCAAAACAAAATAAAAGAAATACCCCTATAAGAAAATTGCTCACTTTCGTGTGAACGGAAGCGCAAGTTAATTTGAGAGTAGAGCCTATAAAGAGGTCAATGACTTGCAATTAATGGAATGATAATGAGATGACCAAAATGACCCAAAGGAGAGGATTGTACCCCATGTGGAAAAATTACCTCAATTCCCTTATGGGCAATCTACCATGTTTTCTTTGAAATGGACACCCTAGCTAACAGAGAGTTTGGGTACCCTATAATGATACTAAATGACTTCAAATGAAGAGGGCATGACCACTAGGTGACACAAAGACCTTTATAGGTCACAATGTTATGGGAAATAAAGGGGGAAACCCTTATTTTCAAGATTTAAAGCAATGTATTACACGTGTCAGTAACGCAGTGCATCAATCTACATGGATGGTATATATGTAACTTGCAAGATACATAGGAGTTATTTACATTCCCGGGCTTGAATTTATCTAGCGCTAGCGCTGCAAATGAGTGTAATGGGCCTCCGTTTATTATTATTGGACTTGTGTGACTTTATGTTATTTATGTTGATTACTCTGATTCATGCTTTTATTATTGATGCATTAGTATATAATGATAATTTGATATTAATAAAGATTATTCAAAAGAGATCAGTTGGTTTTGGATTGGGGGGGAGAACATCTAATCATGATAAAGACTAAAATACACTTAATGGGTTTGGGACCAATTCATGAAGTGAACAAGGCCCAAACATGGAAACTTACCTTGGTGAATGAACCGAGGGTAGTTATGGGAGTTTACCCTAGTCTCTTGGGGACTATTAAGGTTTGATTGATTTCCTAGTCATAGCTCCTTGGATGAGTTGTTTATTGGGCCGATTCATAGTGTGAAGAAGACCCAATGGTTTGGATGAATTCTTGACTTAATAAAAATGATCGAGTTTAAGTTTCAAATATTTTGGGGAGTCAATGGTCTTATAGACCTTAGACTTCTATGGGTTACATTTTTTATGTCATTGAGGACATTTCTCCCAGAGTGGGGGAGAGTGGAAATTGTGATACTTGCACTCCTTCACAACCATGATAGTTTGGGTATTGACCAGCGAGGTCTTTACTACGGGTTTCTCATAAATCTTCACAAGATCATATAGTACGTAGGAAAAGCGAAGTTGTATGAGCATCATAGAAGGCTTGTATTTCTCACCAATTTGTGTCCATGAGCACAATTGGGATCCACTTCTCCATATTTGTGGCAGACTATTGAAAGCCTTAGAGATTTGGGTCATGCTACTGTTCTAAATAGTCTACTCTAATGTTGGAGTTGGGTATTTGGAGATTTCTTTTAAGAGTCGAGTTATCTCTGGGTGGACATATATTTATATTATGTTCATATTTTCTTACATTGTGATTGTAGTGTATTGACCTTCATCACGAGTTATATTTTGTAAAACCTAGATTTGGGTTAGAACAATGAACGATGGTTAGTATCATGTGTCATTTTAGTTGGCATATGATGTGTATATTTGTCCAATGGATTAGACATAGTTATTAATTATTGAACAAGGGTTGTGAGATAATTAATGATAGTGATTGCAATTGATTGTATATTAGCACAAGTAGAACAATTAAAGGACTTGCATAAAATATAGGTTGATTAAAAATACTTAAGCACTGCATGTTTGATGCTATGCTTCTGGAGATAATGTAGTTTCTAGGTAGAATTACGTCCGGAGCCGATCTTATTTGAACTAACATTGGAGATGTTATCTAATAAGTACATAGGCAACTAACATCTTGGTGATGTTTGCTCGATCTGAAAAAACATTAATTCATCCTTTTGTTCTTTTGGAAACTATTCTCCTGAGGGTGGAGAACTTCCATTGTTATTTGTTTTGGTTGGTTGCATGTTCTTCAGGTAAGCACTTGTAAGATCAAGATAGATTAAGCATGGGATTTCTGCCATTCTGGTAAGTAATTATATCTTTGGCGTGAGAGCCGACTTAGTTATTTATTTTCAGACTAATGACAAACTTGTATTTAGATGGATAGACAATTCTTTATGATTTTTTGAGACATGTAATAATATCATATGATTTTATATTTGTATTTGTGAACCCCAGTTATCATGATCTGGCTATTTATTCAAATAATTTGTTTTGTATTAAGAATGAAAAAAAAAATCCTCGTGACTTATCGTTCATGTTAAAGAGTTTTAAAAATCCGGGTTTAACAATTTTACATTTGTTATTCTCCCTTGCTTTTAAACAAAGTCTAGCTCCGATATCGTTAAATTGTCACACCCCCTGACCCAAAACTACCAAGAGGTTGCGATAATTTTAACCCAACACAAGATTAGATCAGAATGTACAATTGAGTCATCGATTTGTTTAAAAATAATTAGGACAATAAATATAAAAAAGAAATTTAACTACTTTTTATATTAACTAGGATTAAGCATTCATATACCAAAATCATTGTGCAATGGCATAAACATATGCTTCAACTATAAAAGAGATCTACCATAAACTAAATATGAACCACTATTAATATAATATGAAGTTTCTTAAGCTCCCTTTATTTATTCTCTCCTAACTACCCCTTAGGAGAAACCTATCACCCGCTCAACATATCTTTAGTTATAGTCTTGCTGACAATATAATTCATCATGAGCACCTGCATTACACAATCACACAAGGGATCCTGAAGGATTCCCAAAACAAAACAAGGGTACGCTCCGCCCAATAAGGATTTGAAAACTTATGTTAACACCCTGAAACACATGTTAATATTCATAACATATCCTTACACAAAACCTATGTAAATAAATCTCAGAAATTTCATCCAAAAGTCTTACACAACAATCCAGTGTAAATAATCTCAAAAATCCAACAAGCATGCTTCACAAGAGGGTGAAAACTAGAATAACAAAAGAAACCATTACGTGTTACCTGATGCTTGTTGCCTATTACCTGTTACCTGGCTTTCTAAATATTAGAAGTACTAGAAGGTCCTCGTCAAACTGATGCACATAGTTGTGATTGGCCTGGAGCCCACTCCAGAAGTTTCAATAATAAATAATCTCAATCATCTCAGCCTGGGGGTAGAATCCTTTCGGAAGTTGTCCTTTAGGAAGTAAAATTGATTCATTCAAAACCCGATACAACTAATCCATTGGGCGACAACACGGTATGTATAGCCGATTGATCTCCCAGTGGGCCAATCGATCAGCAAAAATGTGTCGATCACAGTATGCTATGCCAATCGATCGACTAGTAGGGTCGATCAATCGGCCAAAAAATTACGAAAATAGCGATTTTTGGACTTCAATTGCGATCAATCTTAAATCGTCATAATTCTTCATGGAATAATTTTAAACCCTCAATTATGAAAAACCTATCAACCCCATGTAAAAGCATGTACAAACAACGTCAAAATCTCTCAAAGAGAAGATTCAAGTCATATACTCATTCTTCATCAAAAGGCTTGATTAACATCATCAAATAAGGTATTAATGCAATAAATCACTCTCAAAACAAATACCCCTTACTCTAGGGCAAAGAAACAACTTCCAATACTTCTAAATTAAAAGATCTGTAATCCAAAAGAATGAGTTTTCCATTATCTCTAAGCATAAATCATGATTTCTACCGATTAGAGGCTTACAAGTATGATAAACAAGTGATTTCAAGCACTTCCTTGAGTCTAAGGAATTCTAAGCATGAATTACAAGGTTTTGAATAAAAAACAATGTTCTAGGGTTCTACAAATTGAATCGAATACGAGAGATTTGGAGATTTCAATAAGAAGAGGCATGAGAATGAGGATTAGGCATGAAAGGCCTTTAATTTGCCATCAAAACTAAAGGAATTAAGAAGAATAATTCAAATTTACTCAACTTGAGAGAAGCAAGGCACTAAAAATCTATGCACTTCCAAAAATTCTAAAAACTCTCTATAAAATACCCTTATGGAATGTTTATTGGTGATGGGGATTAGGGTCCCTAATCCCTCTAGGACTTGTGCTACTAAACTATCATTAGGCATCCCAAATTGGCTCCAAAATCCCTATTCATGTAACTCAAATTAACTGGGACCAAAAGGCTGAAAAAATGTCCAAATCTAGGTCAAATTTGGATAAACGGGTCAAACACATTAAGTACAACTTCAATCCAGTCATATCTCGCTCATCCGAACTTCGATTTGCACATTCTTGGTGACATTTTTAATCTCTTTCTTTCTAGTTTCTAACCCTATTAGCATAAACCTTAATTCAATCTATTCAAGAAGTTATTCAACTAATAAGGTTAAATGATCAAACTCCTTAAATTCTAACATGTTCTCCATAAGAGAATTAGGAAATTCCCGGATCTTACAAACACTATCTAGGGGGAGATGACATGTTAAAAGACTAAACAACATCATGGTCAACCAAGTGTGTCAACATGGCCAACCATGAGTGTGCAATTTTGTGGGCATTTCTTACAATGCATGTGGGTACAACATCTGTGTACAATGTTGTGGGTAGTCCTCGTAATACATGCACACAAGTATGTGCAACACATGCATACATGTGCATTCTCCCACAAACGTCATGTGTACTACTCCTTGCTGCTCCATGATAATGTGCATCGGGAACACACCATTGAATCTCCCGAGGGGTGCAAGATCCAACAATATGCGATGTACCTATGAGACACCCTACCATATGCATTGGACAACATACTAACATGAATTTTATATTAATATTAATATTAATATTAATATTAATATTATTATTATTATTATTATTATTATTATTATTATTATTATTATTATTATTTTCCACCATCGGCCTCCTTGTCTTTCTCTTCCTTTTCATCTTGTTCCTTCTAGGGATGCATCTCAGGTCGGGTTGTGTTCGGGTATTATAGGACCCGGCCCTATGCAAGATAATACCCAAAATCATCAGAACCAACCCAACCCATGGTAAAACCCAAGATACCCAAAACCCGAGTTAGGAACCGAGATCCTATCTGTGGTAGTTCCAAAACCCAGTCACAAATCAATGTGCTTGAGTTGATTAAAGATTTTATTTAAGAATTTGTCTTCCACTTCAAAATTGCAAAGGACCACTACAACAAAAATAGTTTTTTGCAACACATAAATTTGTTTCAAAAAGGTACTTTTTTGTTGCAATAGTGTTTTTTGCAATAACAACAATTTTGTTGCAAAAAGCATGTGTCAAAAAGTAATTTGCCGCAAAACATCATTTGTTGCAAATATAACCCTTTTGCAACAATATTGTTTGTTGTAAACAACTAGATAATAAGTTGCAAATACTACTAATATGTTGCAAAAAATATAATGTACGCACGGGAAAAAAAATAATTTTGATATTTTTTTACAATAATATTTGTTTGTAGCAAATAAAAATAATTTTTTTAATAATTATTTAAAATTTGCAACAATAAAGTTTTGTCGCAAATAAAATTAATTTTATAAAGAAATATTTAAATAATTTTTTTGCCACAATATTGGTTCGTCTCAAATGATATATATTTGCAACAAATCGATTCATTGCTAAATCAAATTATTTTGCTGCAAAAACGAATATTAAAAAATTATATAAATTTGTTTTTGCAACAAGAAATATATAATTTTGTATTTATGACAAAATAAATTTGTTGCAAAAACCTTTTTAAATTATACATGTGGTATTTGCGACAAAAATTAATCATCCCAAAAGGACAAAATATATTAGCTAGAAACAACTTTTGTTGCAATATATGATTCTAATAAAATATACCATATAATTGCAAAAAATAATTTTATCTCCAAAGTGTATACATGACTATTTGGGACAAACAAATTTAGTGGCACTTTCAGGGGGGGGTTTTGCCACTCGTTGCAACTCTCCCTGCTGTTGCTTCGCAGTAACTCTATGAGGCCCACAGTAGTCAATGAGGTCTTTGAAAACTGGCAGTCTTTTCATCAAATCTTCAATGATTTCCTGCACAGAAATAATAAAACAGAAAATATCTAGCTCATCAAGCAAAAAATTCATATAATCTATCACATATCTATCCATGCATATATCAAAAACTAAATATTTTCTTTAACTATTTAATACATCAATGTATTTCTACATACTGTTAATGTACTCATAATTGAAAGACTTTTGCCCTTGAAAGGCTAAGGTAAGAAAGATAAGTGTTTTGTATATTCAGGAAAACACTAATACCTTTTCTACATTGCAACAGAAAGAATCAAATATCTTTTAAAAAAAATGAACACTACTATACAAAAACAAATGTAAAAGCCAATGGAAGCATTAAGAGGGAGGTGAAGTTAAGCCATTTTTCCTTCTGCCAAAGTTAATGAATGTCACTTTAGAACTGATTTATTAAGCAAAATTTAGTTATACAATCATAAATTATACATAACATTAGAATATTCCCTAACCCGCGTGCCTTTCCCTTCAATTTCTCTAGTTGCCAGTTTGCCATTTCTCCAATTGTATAAGGTTCCAATGATTTTTATTGAAAAATGGAGATGTTGAAAAGAGGGAACCAGCCGTCCCTCACATTCAGCAGGAATAAAAGTACATATATGTATCTCTCAAAATGTTGAACCAATAATCCTTTGCTTTGACAAGGGCCTGCTTAAAGATGATATTGTCATTCCCCAAGGGCCAAGACATCAATATAATGAACAGTCAATCTTTAAAAGCACACAATGCAAATTCAGAGAATGTACCTTGTTTTACTCCCCATATAACTACTACGTTCTGGTAAGGTCAGAAAATTCATTTTTGAAAGGCTAATAAACCAGGACTATTGAGTTAAAAAGGGATCATATTGCAATAAATCTTGCAAAATAGTCTACAATGGGTGTACGGAGCAAAAGAAGTGGAATAGACCCAGACATGACTCAATACCTTACAAGGACGATGTTGTCTACAGTTCTATTCAACTCCAGGAAAAAGTTACACGCAACTGCAGCTGTATGATTTTTTCGGTTTAAAGAAATTCTTCAATAAGGTACCTGTATATTATTTTTGGTGATACTAGCATGAGGGTAAGGATGTTGGTCTCCATGACCTTAGATGTCAGTAGAAAAATCGAGCAATTCCAGGAATAATTCTCAACATTTCTAATTGGTCAGCTGTTTTAACATCCCTACATGCAGATAGATCACATCATTTTCCAAGAATAATTTACATATAAAATTTAAATTTAACATTAGGCCAATTGCTCTTGGTTGCTTTGAGCATAAAAATGCAAATTTAACTCGAAAAAAATTATTTTCACCCAAAAGATAATTCAATCAGCAAGCAATAAGGTCAGGTATTTTTCAACAAGTAATATTTCAAATAAAATCACCAAATTCATGAAATATGCTTGAACTTAAAGCTTGAAGAGACAAAATCAAGTATTTTTGTACATTGATCTTGTCCAAACGGTTTAATATTGACAGACAGCATATTGAGCAATAAGAAAACCTACAGTTCCCAATGAACAAATAAAAAATAAATTTCAAGCTAGGTACAGATGGCATAAAGAAGTACTACTAGAAAAAATACATTTGCCGGGTATCAATTTCACCCCAGTTATCACCTAAAAAAGAACCATCTTCATTTTGCAAACTAGAGACATCTAACTTCAAGCCTAAGTTAAACAAGATATCCATGACAATGTGTCTTTACATTCAACAATTTATACTTTTATGTTGTACAGTAAAGAAATTTATGTTGTCATCACATAATTAACTTCACCCAAAATAAAATTTTCCTTGTAAAATGAATTGATTATCACATATAGAAGGTGGATTTCCTGCTAATTTTAATAGATATCTAGCCTTCAAAATAAAAAAGACATGGTAGAGAGTTTGACCTTTATTTTATGGATTCACAATTAGGGATTACAGGAAACCACAGACTATTTATAAAGGATGTGGACCAAAAAAACAAGAGTTAATGCAAATCACAACATATTCAAGAACCAAACCTTATATTTTGACTGAAATAAATCAGGGTGGAGTTTCTTTTGCCAATCTTCAGAAATTGATGCACATCTGGTTTTCAAGATTCAAAACAGAAACCTTAAAAGTGGAGATAGTTCTCAAGAAGTACCATGTCACACAATGATCCACTAGGAAGTTGAAGCTCCCAAAGAATTGATGTTGCATTCAGTCCTTTTAGGCATTATATTTTGACATAGAAAATATGCATAAAGGATTTATTACTATTTTGTAAAAAAAGCTAAAGAAATAGAGTGATAAAGAAGCCTCACTTTCTGTCAATATAGCTTTCCTATCCATATTTAAAAACCTCACTTTTTCAATGGATAATAGTTTTGCAATATCCAAAAGATTTGTTATTGAATCCTAAAAAATAGAGCCAACTTCAACACCTATGACACCCTAAAGATCACATCTATTTCCTAAAAAAGAATTATTAAATCACTAGCTTCATTCGCGTCTGCCAAAGTTGATCACGTGCACTGACTGAGCTATTTGCCTACAAAAGTACAAGCCTTCGTGAGCATCGTGCCCTTCTTATGAACAATATACCATAACTTATGCAACATATGAGATCTTAATAATAATTTTATTAAAGAGTAAAAAATTAACCTCAAAGTGGGCATCGTTGATCCAATAATTGTTGCACCATTGCCTCTAATTGAGCTTGTCTGCTTTGCATCTCCGCATCACGGGCTTCCATTGTTGCATCACAGGCTTCCATTGTTGCTTTAATTGTTTGCATCTCAACTTCCAAGGATTCTGCTCTTTTCTCAACCACGTCAGCCCTCATATTGGCCCTTTGAATATCATCTGTATGCTTTTGTTTGGAAAGTGGTGGAGGGATCTCGCCATGTCCAAGGCCCTGCACATACCCACTGCTCGAACCAAGAACTTTTGCACATATCTCATCGTTGCTCATTGGTTCAGCTGCCTCATGTTGTTTTTCCAGCAATTCCTCCATTTCTTTCTATAGTGAAAGATATACAACTAGATCAAGTATCACAATATCATTTACTAACGTATTATTGAAAATGTAGCGGTCATTACATATTTTCGTTCACATTAGTCATTCATCCAACCATCGCCATTTTCATGAAAATGAGTTCTTTTATAAAGAGTCATCCTGTTAGGCTCCTCTTGTGTCTCAGTATCTTGCTGGAAGTTGCAGTTCACCACAATAATATATTAGTAGAAGTGTTCCACATGATTTAATAAATGAATAATTGTACAAAGCTAAATTAAAATGCGTGAATTATGTACCATCTCATAGAGGATAGTGACAAAGGCCTTTCGACCACCACAATTATTGGACTCTATCTTATTGCGGCTATTCTTGTTTGTTTTGCTCCTATCCTGTTGAACATCTCACAAATTGTTAATAAAAGTTCATAAAAATGATATATTTAGAATAAATTTAATATTTTGTAAAACAATACAATCTCACTATAAATTTTCCCCAAACCATCGAGATATATCGATTGTCACATCAATGATTGGGCTAGAGGAGAAATAGACCGTACTGGTGCTCAAAATATTCCCCTTTGTATTCCATAAAACTGCATTATCTAAACTATAAAATCTCCAGCCTAAACAATAATTTTTATTATTTAGTCCACATGATTCATGATTATCATCATTGATCTAAATCATGCAAAAGAACTTAGAGATAATCTATAATATCAAACATGTACCACATCACATCACCAAACATACTTTCTAACTATAAACAATCAGTCTAATAAGCATATGGTTAGAAGGTTTTCAATCAGACCTTTTTCTGCTTGCAGCCCAAAGGTTCTCTAGTTTTCCATTTATATATTTCTAATCTTTGACGTGCCCTTAGTCTCTTCCTTTGAATTGAAATTAGTTTTAGAATGGATTAGGGTCATAACTCAAAGAGTATTTACAGGGGAAAGTAGCCAGATTTTGTGCGAACTGTGTAACTGCATGTAACCACTTTCTTTGAGCACTTTTGAACCTTGTCAACAAAACTGTTTTAATCCACCGATGTGTCGACGGTTCCATCCATGAATTAGAGGAACCACCTATGTCATTACCGAAACGTCATTGTTCACCGATATAGATTTATGGCTTCGTCGATGCACCCACCAATGTGTTAGCGTCAGCCAATACTAAATTTGTGACTTTATCGACACACCCATTGATGTGTCAGTGTCAGCTCGATTCTATCTAATAGATTTTGAAATTAAACTAAACCATGCATTATTTTCACATAAAATACCTCATTAATTTAGGCATGTTACAAGAAATTAATGATGCTAAGAAAGATGACAGCTTCGTAACATTTTCCCTCTTTAAAAAATATGTCCTCCCTCCTTCGTGATGCCTCCAAAGCTTTAAGACAGCCCCATAGACAGAAAGAGGATAAAAAAATGGAAAGAACACAATAAAAAAAGGCTAAAACGGAGGAGAGACGAGGGAGAAGTGTACTCCCCAAGTTCAGTCCATGGTCCCCTTCATATAGCCAAGCTACCCACCCATGGCTTGGTGGGTGACCCATCAACCACTCGGTGGGTGATGCTCTGATGGCTCGATGGTGAATCACTACAACAAAGTCCTACTTCTTAGAGCCTTTACTTTGGCTCCCAAAGTCTGTTTTTATGCTTCTTGGACCGTTTCTCTCATCTGTTCGAGTAATATCAGGACATACAGTCTCAACACTTATCTTGACGCACTTGGAGTTATTACACCGAGAGGAGGCTGGGGTCACTTCGCAACCTGCGAGGACTCAGCTTGATTTAGCTATGACTTTAGTTATAGAGCTCAGTTATATGGTTCTCTTTGTATTTAAGAGTTCAATAATAGAACTAAAAGTATAACACCCACTAAGGGTTATTTTCTTAAGAAGGTGCCAGGGACTAGGGTCACTCAGATCATTTCCGAAGACGATTGCATTTAATGCCTTATGGAGTACACTCGCATGCCTATTACACCAGTATTAATGTGTAGACACCTAATAACCTTGAGGAAGTACATTTCCGTTGAAAAATGCTTGAGTAACGTTAACCTTCACACGTTTATCATTTCAATACCAGTAAATGGGCCTTACTCATCAAATGTGTTAGAATGACGAGTAGAGTTTTGACGTGTGAAAATCGTCACAATAGCATTACTCATTTCCCTTTTGTGAAAAAGTCATTTAAGTTGCGGGTTTACATACGATTTTTGGCCTTTATGTATGGGAAACATTTTCAATGCTCTTTATTCACATGGGAGTTGTCCTTGGAAAAATTCAATGGAGCATGCGCTAGTGCATGTTAGCATCAGAGCCATTGATGCTAATGTGCACTAGTATATGTGTCATCGATTTTAATATCAACGGATCCCTTGCATTGGTTACGCTAGGCTCATTGTTAGCAAGGAGCATAGAAAATGCCTCCTTGTGCAAGAGGCATGATTTTCATTCTCTTTTCATCTAACTATATGTTAGGCATAGTTTGATGCCATTTTTTACTAGAAGCGGGCCCTCTTTCCTGATAAAGGTTTAGGCTAAAACATCACATTTTCCTTTCCACTAGCTTTCTGTTCAACCCTCTTCCCAAAGAGAATTAGGCAGAAGGCGCCTTTAAAGCCACTTCACTTTAGGTTTGCAATGACATCCTAAGTACGCTTAAGAATTAAGTTGGACAAAGTTACACCTATGAACAACATTGTGTGACTTATGTTCCCACGTGCCATATATTAAATTAAATCACTAGATATAGGAAAAATCAAAACTTTTGCATATAATTATACCTATATTTTTATTATTTGAAGGCATGAATGATTATGAACATACACAACATTACTCTATTAGTTAAAGAACCAAGAATTTGTCTCTCTTAGGCTGAGCAATCTAGGACTGGAAATTGTTTCCATCACCGAAGAATGCTACACCACTTTGATCAAACCATTAGCAAATGCAATGCAAATTAACAAAGGGACTGGACATGCCATCATGCCAGATATGATTATGTAAGGCAGTGGAGTCTTCATGGGGTTCTTTGTAAGTTCTGTAAATTTTATTGTTTTCTAATTAGTGCAAAGTTTATTATTTTCGGTTTGTTTTGATTTATATGTGATTGTTTGGTTTAATTATGAATTTTCTTTAGGTTTATTTTGATTTTTAGTTAGAATATATTAGTATATAGCTTAATCCACCAAGTATTGAAACCCTAGAATTAGATTTCTTACTTCTACTCTTGTAATTTTCGTTTTGGGCATAAAAGGGTGTTAAATCTATCATCTATTAGTAATTTTGAGTCTCTATTTGGGTAGAATTTTTTTCTTAGGGCTGATGTAACCTAATTTATTAAGTAGGGTTTCCTTGAGCTTTGGAGGCGATTCATTGGTCTATAATCTAATTTAAGGTAAGGGGTTTTTATTTAATGAAGTTTTACTTACATTAACACCGTGTTTGTTGGTGGATCCATGTTCTTGAAGCTTATGGTTATGTGAATTTGAATCTTCTTGAATTGATGATTTAATATTGTTTTTACATAAAAATGTATGAAAAATATTAGATCTATTATGTAGTAGGCTTAGTTAATGATTATATGAGATTTTATAAAGTTTTATGAATTTTGGAATGAATTCGATTTAGTTTCGAGTATGACAAAGAACTATTTTTAGGGCTTTTCTAGGCTGGTTGATCAGCTGGATAGGCCGATCAATCAACTAAAAAGTAAAATTGAAATGTTTTTTTGATCGATCGCCGATCGATCGGTTATACATGAAATGTATGTGTGCTTGATTTTAAGTTGGATTTTGACTATTTCTTCATGACTTTCACACAACACTAGTAGAGTATAACCATGTTGAACCATGAATTATACACATGCTAAATTAATTATGTATGAACCATATTCCACATGTTTTAGCTTATTTACAAACATGATTATGTATGTTTATGCTTACATGACCTCATATGCCATGTATGGACCTTGTCTCATGCATGATAGGACTGATTAGTGTATGACTACTTATGCTTGCATGTGCCTAGCATTGTTTATGTATGTATCATATTGCATACATCATAAAAATGATTTGTTAAGCCATGATTAACTTTATTTAACCGTAATTAGTCAATTGTGTGTCATTATTTTTTGGATTAGCTGCATTAGAGATTTATCGAATCGGTTTTATGTCTAAAAGGGTGGCATTTTACATCCATTGGATGAGGTTTTATGTCCCTTGAGGGTGGTTTCCTCCCCGCATAAGAAGAACATAATGCTATAATGAGATAAACTATTTAGATACTTCTGGACTGAGAATCCAGGATAGTTTGTCTGTGTGCACTGGCTAACTAGGGGCACTTTTAAGTAGGATTTGTCAAAATGCTTAGATCTTCCTTTTTAGGAATTCTAGGATGAGCAGGTCTACTTAGGCTTTTCTTCTTAGGATTGTCAGGGTGAGCAAGTTGATTTCTCTATCGTGAGACATTCATTATGTTATTTACATATGTTAGTGTATGAGTTATAATGCTCATTTACACAAGTTTTGTGTATGAAAAATGATATTTATGTTTACACATGTTGTATATGGATTATGACACTTGGTCATATAGGATGTTTATGGATTGTGATACTTGATCATGTAGGATGCGCATGAATTATGATAATTGATCATGCAAGATATGTATGGATTGTGATATTTGACCATGCAAGATTTGTATGGACTATGATATTTGAATGCACAGGTTGTGTGTATAGATTATGACATATTGAGGCATGATGCATATGAATTTTGATTATAGATATATGATGCATGAATAAGATATTTTTCATAGGTTGTATGTGTGAGGGATTTGATGTGTTCTTTTATTGTTAACATCAGTTTGCATAAGGTTGATGCTATGATTCTTCAAGATTATATTTTGGTATTAATGTGAGCTTTATGTTTTCAAACCATTACTAAGCTAAGTTCACCCCATTTAGGTTATTTTATTTTGGAGTTGCATTGTTGTGTCATGTAGGTACTCAGGATAAGATATTTTATGATCATGGAGGTGAATAAATGCATGGAGTATGAGATAGTTCATTTGTCATGAAATAGACTTATGTTTAATTTTCATGTAAATTTGATATTTTACATGTTTGTGGATAGCCTTGTTGTTGGCTTAGACATGTTGTTGCATTTTTAAGTTTGAGACTTATTGTGTTGTTTTAAGACTTATATGGGTATGTGATTGACTAAGAGTCATTAATTAATTTTATTTAACTTCAGCTGATTTCTTTTGCACAAAGGGAAGTGTTGTGTACTTTAATCTTGCCCAATTTTAGGTTAGTTTTTTACTTCATTGCGACATTGTCGTATCTCTTTAGACCACGTTTGGGTCAAAGGGATATGACGGGGCATGACATTCTCCCCTTCCCTCTCACCTGTAGTCTCCCAATACTTGTATCAATAATCACATAAGAAAAGACATTTTGCTTTGAATAATTTTTTGGGGGCTGACACCACTTTGAGCTTAATGTTTAGGTTTTTGGAAATTTTTCGGTACATAGATTGTTTAACTTCTCTTATTATAATAAAATTGATATTCCAATAGGTATAACATATCAACTTTCTGTTCATTCTTTTGGAATATAGGAGTGAACTATGTTCAAGATAGAAAAATAAACAAAAATTTCTTGTTGTATACTCCTTCCGTCCAAAAGTAATAGTTCCATTTGGCAAAACATTTGTTCCATATTAATATCTTTATTTTGTTAAATTTAAGTAGTTGAATACTTTAAAAAGAGTATCTTAACCTTTTTCCCCTTCCCTTAGATGTGGCTTCACCATTTAATTAAAATCACTATTTTTTTAAATGTGGCTATTAATATAGGACAGAGGAAATATTTTTAAAATTTCAGTTATCATTATAAAATTTGCATCACATGCATACAAAGTTGGGAAGATAAATGTTAGGAAAAAGCAAATACTATTGCGCCTAAAATTATTCTGACAAACTATATAAAAAAGCTGAGATCCGTTACACTATATTGAAAAGCACTTTTAACAAAATAATGGTGTTATATCCAATAAATGTCATATGTGGAATTCATTCTGTAGTGCGAGAAATGTGGAAATTCTTTATGAATGGTAAATAATTTACCATGTGAAGAAACAAGAAAAGTGCTTAGACTAACAAATCACTCATTCTACGTACTAATTTAGTGTGCAAACTAATGCAAACGTAGAGAAGCAATCAAATATTATAATAGTCATACTGGTTGTTATTATTAATAGGGCTATAAACTACAGCCCAATTAGATTATAAAGCGAAGACACGTTAATCACTAAATTATCTGATTAATTTTGTATATCGTTTTGTCAATCAATCATTTCGACCAACATCATGAAGTGAAATCAGTGGGAAACTCACTACTCCGGCTCTTCTTCTTTACATGCATTTTCACCACGAAACCAAAAATTCACAAAATTTTGCAAAAAGCAAAAGGACTTGATATAGCATAAACATCACTAAGAATAGGGGTGTGCAAACGGGCCGGGATTTGGTGGGCGAGGGGCAGGCCCGGCCCTAAACAACTAAAAAGATGGCCCAACCCAGCCCTATATGCATGCCCGGGCCAGACACATGTTTTTGGGCTTTTAAATATTATATTTTAAAAAAAATTAGACTTTAGCCTTTGAGTGAGATCTCACTAATAAACTTCTAGCTCTTTAGGTTGGGACCTTCGTAGCAAAGGGATATAAGTTTGGATGTTTTGCCCCGTACAGCTTCCCCTTTGAATTTTTTTTATATTACGATGTGGGACTATCTCATATAATAGAAAAATTATTTTCTTTATTTTGGGTCGAGGGCTGGATGTTTTGCCCCGTACAACTTCCCCTTTGAATTTTTTTTATATTACGATGTGGGACTATCTCATATAATAAAAAAAAAATTTCTTTATTTTGGGTCTGGCTAACAAGCCTTCGGGCTTTTTATGCTTCGGCATTGGCCCGGCCTTATCAATGTGCCTAAACAATTCAACTTTAAGCCCGCTATATTAAGGGCCAGCCAACGGGCCATCCCACAAACTTGTAGCCCAAACTAAGAACTCTTCAACTATATCCAGTATCCACATTAGCCTATATAGTTTCAACTAGATATTACATCAACAGGCATGAAAGGTAAAAATTATCATTTAACCCACTATTATTTAAGCCACACAAAGATTGCAAAAAAGTCTACATAACAACAAAACGACCACTAGGAATTCCTCAACTGTTTCCACATTAGCCTATTAGCTTTCAGGCTTTCAGCTAGATGTCACATTAACAAAAATGTAAACCAGAAAAAAAAAAAAAAAAAAAAAGCAGTGTACTCACTAAGTTAAGCGTCACAAAAAATATTGTAAAAATAAACAAAGAATGTTAGAAGTAACCCAATATTGCATGAATCCTAGTTTGGGCCCTTTTGGCAGATGAAATTGGGGCTGGGGGATGGAGGCCAAGAACATGGGAAGAGGCAGGCAATACTGGAAGGGGAGCTGAGAACTACCTTAACCAAATTGGCCATGTTGAGCAAATGGCTTGTTAAATGGACCTCACCTTCCACTTCAAGTAAAGTCAACTGACAATGTGGATAGAATGAAAAGTAAGGGAGCTCCACTAGCATATGGCACAAGCCTTTCTAGGAGCATACAACTCTCAAACAGAACTTGCACGAGATGCTTGTGAGAGCTCCTTCCACATCCCAGTTGGATCAAATGGTCAGAAAACTTGAGTTGACTTGCAGTGATATTACCCAATGATCAACATCAAATGGATTTCGAAAGCAAGCTAATCCAAGTACGTTATTCACTTGGCCTATTCCACCTGATTAAGAAATTTGTGTCCCTTCCATCCCCCATGTTTTCTCCACCGTGACAATCCCTCCTTTCGTAACCCAACATACATGCATCTGTGTCAATTCTCTTCTTATGCGGCTATTTGCGCTAGAAAGTAGATAAATCGGTTGCCAACTAAAAATCACACTCAATCACACTTGATCTTAAATCAACATAGAACAACCAACAGCGTACGTTGGAACACAAGTAAAACTAGTTGCGCAACCCAGAGGGTCTAGAAAATAGATAGCATTTCCAGCCTCTCTCACGGCTATTGCGACTATTCACTATTGTTGAGGCCAGTTTAAAATAGTTAGGCTTTATATATAACAAGCCTCTCTCCCGTTATCTATATGAATTACAAACAAACAAAAAAGCAACAACTAAATATTCGTTGAGAAAAAATAACTCATGTTTGACCTCAAGAAGAAACGAAGTCAAAATTGTGCAGCTGAAAATAATAATCAGCGTTGGGTGCAGGACGAGAAATGTATTCCAGCCTTGTTGAAAAGGGAAAGCAAGTATAAGAAATCCACTTGGGTGAGTTTTGAAGACCTTTTCTCCTCAAAATCTCCCTGCCTCAAGACCCCCAAAACCTTGTCCTTGAAATCAGAACCATCTCCTTCTGCATCCTCCATCTCCATCTCTTCATCATCAGTGCATCCATCACTATTCATACTCACACTGCCATTTGTATCCCCCAAGACACCAAAATCATCCGTCATTTCACCACTTTCTGACAACCCTTTTTCTGTATTTTGCAGGGCTTGCAGAGTGTTATAGTTCTTCTCCAGCAATGAAAGAACAGATTTTTGGCGAAACATTGAACCTAGTGTTTTGTTCTTCCTGTTAAAACACAGACGAACTAATCCGTCCCATTCTTTAAAACTTACGGGAGGAAGTGGCCTTCTTGGCTCGATGCGTACAACAGAAGAGTCTACTTTAGGAGGAGGCCGAAAGTTGTTTCTTCCAACTTTAAGGAGGTGAGAGACTCGAGCAAGGAGCTGAGTGTTGACGGAAAGTCGGCAATAAAGTGAATCTCCAGGCTGAGCAACAAGTCTCATGGCAAACTCCCTCTGAAACATAATCACCGCACACCTGAAGGCAGGTTGATGTGACAAGAGCTTGAAATTGAGAGGGGAAGAGATTTGATAGGGGATGTTTGCCACACAGATGTCAAAATATGGAAGATCACACTTGAGGACATCACCTTGAATTACCTGCACATTTTACGCAAAAATTATGACAATTTACAATAAGATCACACAATGTTTTACAAAAAAATCAATAAATTAACACATTTAAGAGAGGATGAAAACATGGAGAATAAGTCACCAACATCAAAATCTCATCACATATTGTTGCAATAGTCAGGGCTGGGCGACACAGATTCTACTCTGCTCTTTGGCTCATACTATTTCTACATTCAGCTCATAATCTCCGAATCTTTTCTCACCAAGTCCTTCCAAACCTACATTAGATTTTTTTCGGAGCCTTTATAGACCACTGACCACATCTACTTAAAACACAATATAGTCACCTCTTTGCACATGATAGAACTATCTCAATCTGTCTTCTCTCACTAATCAACAATTGCAGCAGCTCCTAAATTTACCCTAATGTGGTTGCTTCTAATACATAATCTTTGCTAGTTTTCCTGCTCATCCCTCTCAATGCTATCATCTTAGCCAAGTCATTTCATGCACATGGACAGCACAACTGATAAATATCCACATCCATCTAAAAACCATATGGCACCAGGAACTTCAAAAAACTCAACATCGCATAATAAATCTTGAAGAACATGCTCAAACGGAGAGAACCAAACCAAGCTGGACAATATAATAATAGAAACACTACAACACACCTTTAGTTTACTAGAAAAGGGTGTGCCCTGGAATCGGCGCTGCAATTCAAGAACCATGCGAGGGTCCAATTCAACTGCAATGACACTTTTGGCAGCTTCAAGGAGCTTCTTGGTGAGATTCCCAGTACCCGGACCAATTTCCAGAACAACATCCGTGAACTTGATACCTGACTTCTGGACAATTGTGTCCACCAATAAAGGATTTTTAAGGATGTGCTGACCTTTAGATTTGTGGAAGGGGACACCCCCTTGATAGTGATTCACGCCTGCAGAAGCAGAAGGCTTCTTCTTTTGCATCTTTCCGCCTGCCATTTCCTACAAATTTTTGCCAATTAGATGCATGAAATGATAAAAACTTCAAAAATGTGAAAGGAAATCTATGCTTGGTTTTTGGAAAGGGCTGAACATCAGACCGAACAGACACAATTGGCTCGGAAAAATAGAAAACAAAAATATTCAAAAATCAAAATCAATGCTTTGCTTTGTTTCTATTAAAAACAAGCTAGAGTTCAATAAAAAACTAGCTTGATTCCACGATTGAAATAGTTCAGAAATAGTGTTTCATCTTCAGCGACCTACCAGATAAAAAAATTAATAAAAACAAGAAACACTATCCAATAAGCATCCAAAAAAATCGAGGCATAGCCAAATCAGATGGCTGGTCTGCTCCATAATAACCAATACAGCTACAAAACAATCATGCAGGGAGGACCACTCCTTAAATTACAAAAAATATGTTTTTGTAGTTGTGGTCCACTTGGCACACGGTATTCTGGCTTTAACTCTCTTTTTCTTCATCTTCACTTCAATTTAACATGCATCAAAATAGAAAAGTCAATTTTGAATATTCCAAAACCAACCCACGCAACCCTGTGTTCCTCTACTTGCAACCTTTACAATAGCTATCCAAGAATCAATAATTGTAAATTAAAAACTCATTTAAACAAACAGAAGCAGTTGTGAAGCATCTTGTAATTGGTGTTCCCCTGCCCCCCTCTCTTTTATTGCTAAAGAAAGACCTTATGTCTATATCCACAAATCTTTGTTATCATTACCAAACCACATCACCGTTCGCCAATTACTTTTTACCTTTATAGCAACTACTGGAAAGTCATTTACAATAACTTATATACCCAATTTAACAAAACAGAAGAACTTCTTAAGTAGGTTTATGACTTCAAGCAACAGCGCTTTCTGTTTTCACTGAACCTATTCCTAATGTTTACTCTGATTACATTGAGCAGGAATGAAATTTAAAATTGATAAACACTAAAACTACTGAAAGAGAACATGATATGAAGAACGTGCTTACAATTTGTTCTCTGTACAAATTGGTCACTGGAGAAAGAGCAGTAGGCCAAATTCAATTGATGCTGTCAATATTAGGTGAGATACGCAGCCAGTAACCTGAAAAGGTTTGTTCTTCAAATGAAGATGCTGCTGCTCAATGAGAGCAGTTGTTGTTAAGCCACTTGCTGCAGGAGACCTGTTTCACAAAGGTTGTCAGTTGGTGGCCATCGCACTGTAAACCCATACCACAAAACACACACACACACACATACATATATACATAGACACACACATAAACAATAAACACTTGGTTGGTTTAGTTGTAGGAGGTGCCTCAAGGCAGGTAATAACTAAATACACAACACATATGTAAAATGATTTACTTCTTAAACAAATAGACCTATAAATGCATAATACTGCAGGCCAACATACCTATTACAGCACACCTGTATAATTGCCATCAATAACAAATCTACGCTAATTCCTATTTCGGTAAAAACATGATCCTACATATTTCCTCAAAACTCAGACCTCCTAGTCACAAAATCTATCCAAATGTACGTGTATTTTTTTTCTAAAAAAAGTCAAGGCCAATATTTATGTAGTCCCACTACAAGATAATCCGTTACTACCACAGATCATACTGCATAATTTTATAATATAAAATTTTCAATACACATAAAACATAAAGAAGAAAACTTAACAGCCAACATCTAAGTTGTTCAACCACAGAACAATACTTAGTACCACATAACATAAGATTACTTCATAGTCGAAGCCTGATTGCCAAAACAAAAAAGACACAATTAATCACCATACGAATTCTCGTTATCCATGTTTTCCTTCTTCAAGACTCCACTAAATTCATCTTGTCCATCCATATCTTCAAGATCAAGACTATCATCCTTGTCTCACAATTTCAAACTCTTTTCCCCTTCCAGTACCTTTAAAATCAACTTCTCCACCACAGACCTTGTAATGCAAACTCCAATTCCAGCTTCATTATCTGCTCCAATATAACTCAAAAGCAACTACATCCTAGCTATGTTTCCCCATGTCTAAACGATCAAGCTCAGAGTCCCAATGTCGTTCCTTACTAAATTCATTCAAACAGTGTTTTATCATGCTTTTATGATTCACAAATAGGATTAACAACAAACAAAAAAAACTTTCATTCATGGAAAATTAGGAGCTGGAAGACAGACACAGAGGAAAAAAAAACATGGTTGCCAGCTAAAGATGACATGGATTGGAAAGTAAGCAGTAGTGTTTACTTACTAGTATTCCTAATGTGGATGCCGTCCATCTGACAGCTCTACTGCAGCGGCGGGGAAAGAAGACAACTGCCGCAAGGCGGTGTGGCCGATGAAGGGAGGTAGAAGAAGTAGCATAGTGATAAGTTTGGTATGCAGGAAAGTTCAGCAAAAAAGGGGAAGGATTTGACACATAAGAAAACAATGATAATAGACATGCATCCATTTCAACTTTTATTTGAAAAACAACCAAATTGTGTAAAGACACTAAAAGCACACAAAATTGAGGCAAAAAAAATTCAAAGTAAAAAACACATTAAAATTGATTGACAAATCTTATGCATTAAGCCAATAACATGAGCTGCCTCTATTTTACAAAAAATATTAGCTACTATACTAATCATTTTAACAATTACTCGATATAAACAGTTCCTAATGATATCCATCTTAATTAGTAATCAACACAACAAAAGTAGTGATACATCAATAAGTTGCAAGCATAACCAAATCAGAAAAGCTGCAAGAAATATTTATTTATACATGTTAATCCACATCTTACTTCAATAATCAGCAATAATACTATGTATAAATTCTTCTATTATCAAACCACACATATAAGTAATAGTTTCCGCAATAACATGGCTCAAAATATGTCAAAAGTCGTCACTTTTCACATGCATACGTTAAAGGAAAGTCTAAACCAATTCATTTAAATCAAGCACTAATTAATGGACTTGCACACATGATCTCAGCTATATTCTAAAAAAACTTGATCTTTGGGCCACACGCCTCTAAAAATTTATTTTAGCACATATAAACAACCAAAAGATCAGTAAGGAGTGATTCCTTACCTCACTTGACAAGATCTAAATACCCGAGATCAAATTCCTCTCGAGTCTTTATCAAACCCTAGAAATGAAAAGAACAATGAATACTTCAATAATAAGCTTTTAATATATTAGAATTGGGTGATCCTAAAACCATGAGCATTCAATTTCCTCACCTCCTACCTTTTCAGTCAGCAACCGAAAACCTTGAGAAGCTATGCAATTCCACACAAAAAAGGTGGCTTGAAGTTGAAATCCTTCTGGGTAGGACTGTCGCTGACAGAGTAGGCGAGTGAGGTCGGAGCTGAGAGGAGCTCCAAGTCCCTGCACGTCGCTGTTGAAGCCGAGAGATAGAGATAGTGTTTTTGAAAGTGACCTGGTCACTGACCTGGATTGGTGGTTGGGTCGGGCCAACCGGGTTCAACTGGTGGGTCAGCCCGGGTTAGTATAACAAATCAGCCCCCCTTCCTCTCCCCCTCCCCCCCCCCCCCCCCCACAACCCCCTCTCAAAGAATATAAAAAAAAATGGGATCACAAATTGAGCCTAAGTATTTGCCTCAGCTCTAGATCACAAATTGAGCCTCACAAAGAACAAAGAGGAGATAGAAGCACATTTTTATTTTACAATGCTTGAGGATTTTGATAGCAGTAAAAAAATTTCATAGTTAAGGATAAATAATTCCCATCATCAAAAAAGAAAAAAAAATTTGTGAGCTCAAGCTTCATTCAGTATTAACCTTCTTTCTGCTGTAGGAAAAAAAATTCCTGCATATCCCAATAGATAACCATCCAAAATATCTGACTGAAGAGCTTCAGCATATGAAGAGAAGTCTCTATGAAGAAGTGGGGGCACATACACATTTCAGAGGAAAAAGGACATGATCATGCATGAATGTCAGCAGATTGTAATGGCCAACAAACCTCAACTCCTCTATCAACTCTAACAAAATCCACAATCAGCACTTTTTTTATAATTTACAAACAATCAGCACTCCTTAATCCCTATATCATTGATGATAAGTTTTATTTAAAACTAACGTTAAAAATGACACAGCCAGTGCACCTTAAATCTAACAAACCCTTAAATCTTAAATAGTGATAATTTAAAGTTAAATCAGCACTCAAATCAAATTCTATTTAAATCAACACTCATACAAATCCCAGTTTACAATTTTTTAAGCGTGTTAACATTTCACGAATAAATGCATAAACGATCAGTGCATAATATAAAACATGAGCACTTAAATTTGACCTTAAGCATTTTGAAAAACATCAACCAAATATATGTCACAAATCAAAGGCATAAACGAACGGCACGTAAATTTAACATGTAACAAATCACACATAACAAAAGACGAAATTTTTTCATAAAAAAATATTTAAGTGATAGGAGGAAAAGATGAAGGCTCATAGACAAATAGAGAGGCGGAGGGAAAGACTTACCTTTTCTTAGAGTGGCGGAGGCACGGGGCTGACAGCAGATGAGCGAGGGATGAGCGCCTGATTGGCGGAGGCGGGACCTCTAGCTCTGGATAGGGGGAGGGAGCAGCTCAAACGGGGGAGGGGAGGGAGGCTGGGACGGCGAAGGCGACAGCGGCGGGAGCCTTCAGCCCTTCTCCACTCCGCACGCAGATGGGACTCGAGGGAACTGGGAGAGAGTCGGGACCGGATTCTAGGAAAAAAGGTTTTGTTTTTTAAAAACTCGGCTGAACCGATCCGCTCCGGTCTAGTGGGCCACCGGTACACCCGGCCGGTTCCCTCCAGACGGGATCGGTTTTAAAACCAATAAAATCGGACAGCCCAAATGAATTAGGTCCGGTTAGACCCGGTCGATTTTAAAACCTGTACAGAGACTTTCAATCGCGATGCCCTAAGCCACCTAGCCCATTAATCAAATTTATAAACTAACCGAAAACGAACTCGCCCAACATCGACAAGGAAAAAGTCGAACCGAACCGAATTGACAAATTTTAACCAATAAATCAGGTTTGGTAAATTTAGAAAAATAATTTTTAAAAAAATATTATTAAAATAATATTTAAAAAATAATTACCAAAATAAGAAAGTAAGAAAAATAATTCAAAATGATGTTTATTTCGGTCACACAGGGTAAGTCAAGGCGCTTGTGCGATTTTTTTCTTAAAAAAATTTACTTTTATCCTTCTTAATAATAAAATTATGTTTAAGTTAATTTTATTTTTTTAAAGGACGAAATTATCTTTAGACTGATTTCCTTCAAAAGGATAAAATTTAATTAGTTTATTTTTTCAGTCAATTTTTCGGTGAGCTTTAAGTCAATTTCTTCCTTTGTAAGATGAAATATATTTTTCGTCCTTCTAAAAGATGAAAGTCCTTGGAAAGGAAGAAATCACCTCACTTGGTATTTTTTGGCTCATACCCTAATTTTATCATTGTCAATGACGAAATCAAAATAAATTTTTTATAATTAATTAAAATCAGAAGGAATCCTTGCCCCTCTGTAACATCACACATAACACACTCATATCCACACAATCACATATAAATCACATTAGTATTCACACATCAAGTGATTAGAAAGTCTATAAAATATATAAATTAAATATAATATTCTCAAAATATTGAGTTTACAAAGTAAGCATATAACACCTCTAAGTCGCACTACCTCTACGACCTCAACCTCTACCCAGACCCCGACGGTGATGTACTAGCTCCTCGTATTTCACAGAAGTAACGATGGCTCACCCAAACATGCCTCTGAAGATAATGAGATAGGATCCCCACGAGCTGCCCTTATCAGGCAAATATGGCTACCAAATGACCTGCACAATTTATAAGCATAATTAGTTTTGAATAACCTTACATACCTTATATTCATTATATTAAATGTGATAATGAAATGAAATTATCTGATAAGGGCGTTGGTGGTCTAACTCTCCTCTATACAAATGCATGACTCCTTGTGGATTTTCGATTTCTCTCCTCTGAACATTCCACCTTAAGGAGTCAAATTTAATACAAAAATTCAACACATCTACATAAAATTATGTTAAAAATATAAGTGCAAAAAAATATATACATGGCTCCTAATGGAGCACCCTCTACTATATGACTCATCTCAATAGTTGGTCGGCCGACATGTAAATGCTCCCACGACCATAGTTGTGCCACAAAATATCATAAAAGTTATTAAAAAATGCAAAGTAATTGTACAAGTAGAAAATACGAACTTCAACAAATTCATTTACCTAAATAAGGGTCAGACAACCTACAATCCCCATAGTCATAGCTTGACAAGCTTTCCCTAACTCTCAATATAAAAACACAAGGCTAGCACTCCCCCATGCGTAAGTGCCCACCATGTCGAAATCCACCAGGAGGGAGAAGTATGCAACATGAACATGGCTACCGGTGTTATTCGTAAATATCATAGCCCCAAGTAAATGTAGCAAATATGCGCGTGCATGCTGCTCAATGACTATCTCGGTAGCATCTCCTGAGAGTGCACAAAACTCACCTAATAGCCATTTGAGCCTCACTCGGCTACCACACATCACTGAAGGAGGAGGTGTTGTGCCAAGAAGTCCGACTAATAAATCTAAACTCCTCCTCCTTTCATGCCTGTCACTGCCTATCCATCGATGAGAACTCCAAGAAGAACTGGCACATCCATGAGTGTGATGGACATCTCCCCATATGGTAAATGAAACATTTGTCTCTCCCTCCTCCATCTCTCGACGAGAGCTGTGAACAAAGACCTATCGAGTTGAACATACTGTAAATAGATAAAGTGTCCAAATCCAGCTTGCTCGATGTATGGTAGAATACGCTCATGAATGGCCCATTGTTGAAGGTATTTAAAATGCTCCATGCACTCAAGGCACCCGGGGTCCTAAAATGTGTTAAAATATTATAACCCAACATAAAATATAGTCATAAAAGCTAAATAAAATGCATGAACAGTTAGAATACTTCTCCTCGCCAAATAGAAGTCGACCTATGTGACTCCTACTGAACAAGTACTGACTCATCAATGCGACCTGGCCCATAAAAAGGCTTCATATGATCCATATGATTTGCGAGGAAATAAGAATTTGAGGAACATATAGACATATCTAAAATAGAGAGTAAACAAAAAGTCACTTAGTCTAATTGTATGTTTACCAATCAATAGGAGGATTATTGTATCTTTTACTATTATGCTCAGGGTGTAATCCTTCTCATGAGAGGAGTAGTTTTGCCCTGGGACTTTCTTAACCAATTATGTCCATTTTAGCATCAAATTGTTCTATTGTCAATACACATGCAACTGCCCCAATCAAGTCTATCAGTGTTTCATTTTTAAACCCATTTTTATAATTTGCATATATGTGAAGATGCAATATCAATGATAGAAGAATGGCGAGGGAAATATCTCATGCACGACATTTTGAAGCCCCTTATGTCTATCTGAGATGATTGCAACATTCGTCATATCCATAAGTACATTCTCCCTCAATTGACTTAAGAACCATTTCCAATTTTCATAATCTTCATTTGATACTATCTCGAATGCTAGAGGAAATAACCCATTGTTCCTTTCTATAGCCCTTACAGCCATAAGAGCTTCAGGATACCTGTCGTAAAAGTGAGTGGCATCGACACCAATTATCGGGATGTAATACCGAAACCCCAGTATATAAAGGCCCAAATGCCCAAAACATCTACATAAATCTCCAACACATGCCACCATCTGCTAGATCAGACTCCCACTTATAGTAGGTATCGGGATTTGCATCTTGTATTACACTGAGGTACATTGACAATAATTTGTATGATTCATCTCAACGTGAAACCTCTCCTTCATTCTTTAAATAATATCACTCGGTGTGAGAGTTGATTCGGCTTAGATGACTAGCATTATGACCTTAGAAACAAATGATGCACTACACTGCCTATGATCAGTGCTAAGCTGGGCATTCCTACAAGTGTGCTCACCTTCGTATGTCTACAATTTAAAGTAACCTACACCCCTCTCTCATTGATCCATGAACTCTCTAAGGGCAAACACTATCAATGCACTTAACTATATATTTTGACATATTTGTACATAGAACCTTTTATTGGAAATGATTCCTGATTGAAAACTCCCTCAAGGCTATGATAAATGCCTTTTTATCCTCAATGATGTACCCAACATATAACTCTTCTTCATTCTGTTGCTCCATATCCATACCATAATTACTTGCGGCATCTATTTGCTCATCTGTGATATGTGTATAGATTAGCTCTTCCTTTGCATAGTACAACGGCTCTTCATCATCCACATTTATGCCATTTGTAGCAATTGCATTGTCGACTGCATCATCTTCCTCGCCATCAACCATATATTGAGCACTTTCCTCACCTCTGACACCTTCTTCATTCATACCATACTCCTATTCACTAGTTTCGCCAATATCATCTTCACATTCATTGGCCTCATTTACATCGTCATCATCATGGATATGGGCTCCCCTACACATAAATAGCACACATGTATTAAATTTCATATTACCTAAACACTTGTTTAAAAACTAAAATTGTTAGATTCGTTTATAAATATATATTTCACCTTAGATTGGATGATCCATCATCACTATGTCCAACACCTGTGTAGGGGTAATGAATGCCCATCGAACTTTGAGTTCTGAACCATGCACTGCCTTATGACATTCTAATGCTAAATGTCTTATGTGCATGCGATGTGTAGCTTCCATATTATGCACAAAATTCATAATTCAATATCTTAATTTTCATCGACAATTATAAGATTCACATAGAATTTACATCGTAAGAAACCTTACCTCCAATTAAGTCCACTTCCATCGTTAATAGGTGCATAGACCTATGGCGTTCATTTGATGCTACTGTCATGGACAAATTTTCCTCTTCATCATCATCCACTTGTATTTGCTTGTACCTTCCACTGCTCACATTTCTTTGAAAGCTCCTGTGTGAACTCCTACTTACAATGCGCCCTTCAATAGGCACTTGGGCCTCTTTTATGAGAAATAGCTTGGAATATAAATACATGAGACGAATATATTTTTCTAATTGAAGCCTCATCATCTACACGTAGTAGTCCTGATCTCGATCCAAATATCGAAAGGTGACAATTTATAATAATTTTCCATCTCCTTTGATCCCGCCCAACTTTGCTAGCTACTTGTATCTCAAGTTCATCATAAGTAGAAAGTTTCTTAATGAATAATCTCTATGTTACCCTTTCATGGTGAAACATAAAACTAATCATTTCTCTTGCCATCTCTATTCACTTAATTCATAACAAATGAATAACAAAAATAATACATTAAACAATTATTCAAAATAAATACTTTACTTAATGAAATATGAGATTAATCTATTACTCAAACTTAACCAAGTAATTCCACTCAAACAACAAAAATCATAGCACAATTCCATAGAACACTTCCATAGCATAATTCCACTCCCTTAACATACAAACTTAAAAAAAAAACAAGAAAACAAAATCACACACCACAACACAAGAAGCTACGATAAAAATTCAGAAGCCATTACTTTGTGAGTAACTAACTTATTGCTATTGAGAACTGATTCCTAAGAACAAATTGGAGCACATGAAGAGACCAAGTTAGCATTATGTACTCTGAAATAAGCAAATTTAAAGGTACCAAAAGAGTATTTTTAAAGAATACCTCTTCTATGGATTCCTCCAAGCTAATATTTGGGTGAGGGTCAAATGATGCATTGCAATCCACTAAAATCTTCACATTACGTGGATCAATTAGAAATAGGACAAATGTAGTGATGCACAGTTTGACTAGGCGGCTTAAAAACTCAAAATACATGATTCACCACATGAATAGTAATAATATTAATTACCCGACTCATGCTCTGGCTCATAGGCCTTTGAGTAGAATTAAAAATTATGAGAAATTCGGGTAAGAAGTGATGGTGTAACCTAAAATTAAACCAGCCACACAGTGGGGGAAAATACTAGTAATTGGATAATGAATTATTTTACCCCTAGGGTTAAAGGTGAACCATAGAGCAAACCAAGGTCGATTCAAGGAGTTTATAACCTCATAAAATGTCTATAAAATTACCTAATGTCCATGACATCAAGGAGTACTTCTAAAATAAAATCAATTTTGAACCCATTAGGATTGAAGAAAACCCTAAATAAAAAGATAAAAATACCCCTATAAGCAGACTGACCCGCATTCTTGTGAATGGAATCAACATGCCAATATGAGAGTGAATCCTCTTAAAGAAGGCAAGGACTTACCCAAGAATGTAGATGACTGCTTACCATGTGGAAAATTACCCTAATGCCCTTACAACATATTTTTCATAAAAATAGATGCTCTTAACTCGAGGAGATTTAGTGCACGAGATTTACTAATGTCATACTTGAGTTAAGCCTTGATAGTACTATCTGTCGGGACCTATATGGGCCCATATTATTTATGTTTTTATTTTCTTTAATGTTCACAATTATTGTTTTGATAGTAATTTATCAATAGGTTGAGATTAATGAAAAATTAATCAATGGGGGTTAGATAGCTTTAGATTGGGTGAGAACACTTAATTAAGATAAAGACTAAAATACCCTTAGAGGGGTTTGTGGCTCCTTTACAGAGTGAACAAGGCCTTAAATTTGACAATTTGCCTTAGTTAATGAACTGATGCTAGTTCTGAGTCTTGACCTTAGTCTCAAACAGACTGATAGGGATTTGTGATAGTCATTCTAAATGTTTTCTTGTTTTTCGAGTATGGATAGGGTTCGAGATGGTTTTCCTAAGTCTTAGCTCTATTGAGGAGTTGTTGATTTGACTGTGCAATTGCATCTCCCCATTGGAAGGAGCTTTGCATGAGCCTTTACTCACAACTGATTTATTCAAGATTAAGGAACATTTGGTGTACAGGCAGTCTGAGTCGCTAACATCCTGCTTGGTTGGCATCTCTCACCACTGTTTAAGTGCAATTGTCGGCCATGCCCTTCCACTCCGGTCAAGTCCTTAGGGGATAAGTTGGGAGATGACACTTCTTGGTGGATTCCAAGGCTTCATCATGGATAGTATACTTTGTGGGTGGTCTATGGTGAGTAGTATCATTTGTCACTTAGGTTGACATTTAATGAGTTTGTCTGTCTACAAGACTAGGCAGGTTACTAGCTTCCCTAAAGGGAAACTGATGGGGGTTATTAATTATTAAACAAAGGTTCATGAGGTAATTAATGAAATCGCTTGTTATTGATGATTTAATTAGAACAAGTGGAACAACTAAAGGACTTGCATTAAATGTATGTTGATCTAAAATACTTAATCATTGCATGTTTGATGCTATACTTCTTGAGATATTGTAGTTTCTAGGTACAACTACATACGATTTGATCTTGTTGGAATAACATTAAAGATGTTTTCCAATGAGTAACTAGGCAACTAATATGTTGGTGATGTTGCCCCGATCCAAAAAATATTAAATATTACTTTTATTCTTTTGGAAACTTTTCTCCAAAGGGAGAGATGTTCCGTTATTGTTTGATCTTGTTGGTTGCAGGCTCTTTGGGGGAGAATTAGTGTTACCAGTTGTAAGAATATATGAGTCATATGTTAAGTTTATTAACTGATTTTTTTGTCAAAATTATGTCTAGAAACTTTGTGTATGAATTGAGTCTTAGAATTTGATTTGAGGTTGTTATGGTCGAGTCAGATTTGGAATTGACGAACTTGGAAAATAAGAGCAGATGTGTTCTTATTGACAAGACTGAAGACTAAAGAATGTTGAAGATTTTTAAAACTTATTTGAATCACATTCCCAAACAAAAATCACTTTGAGAAGTTTCAGAAGTGATTTCAAAGGTTTAAGAAGGTTTTAGGGTATAAAGGCAAAATGGTAAATTACAAGAAGAACGGTTGATTGCTGCAAAATATAAAGATCAAATGATTGATCGATACTTCATTTCACCCTTTACAAAACAAAGTTGAGAGTTATCGATCACTTGAAGTATCGTGCACAAAGAAATCAGTGAATGATCGCCCGCTTCAAGGACAAGTTACCCTAGTTAAATCATTCCGATTTCAATTTCTTTCCGTATTCAAGTACAATTCCTAAACCGATTTAAGGAGCTATATAAGGGTTAATAAATTACAAAATTTGACAGAGGAAAACCTAGACGAGATTAGATAAAAAAGATTTATACATTTGCACATTATTTTCTAAGGAAAATTCACATGAAGCTTTGAGTTGAATATTCATGGTGAATTGAAGAGGCTAAACCACAACTAAAGGAGTTTATACACATAGATTTCAAAAATCTGTTGTAGCAAACCTTCAATGAGAGATTGAAGATTCCACAAGGCCAAAGTCAATAACACAAGAGGTGCTTATTGAAGGATAGAAGAAGATAAAGACAAGGCAAGGAGGAATAAGTTTCAAGTGCTCGAGGGAGAAGACTTGAAGGCTAGTAACAACGATCTAAACAAGAGGAGCTTGTGTCAAAATCTAAACAAGGTTGGAGATTCGCTTGTGTTAATGTAAAGTCTTGGTTTCTAGTTCATTGATTTGGTTCCTTTAGAACTGTAGTGATTTTTTACCCGTGTTAGGGTTTTCTACTTTAAATTGTTGTGTTCATGTGTTGATTGAATGATGATAATTGATTGATTGATTGATATATTGTGAGTGAGATTTGAAAGAATATTTATTTGATTCTGCTACATATAAAAATTTTGTTCAAAGAGGTTAGAACTTGTAGTTTTTATCCTTGTTGATAATCAAACTAAGGGCAATTTAGTGATCCGCTAAGTTATTAGACATTAAACTCACACCATGATTCTCAATGGGGGATTGAGTACTCACGCATTGGGGTGATTTAGTGTTATACTGGGCATCGGTAGGGGGACTGACGCATCAACAATAAAGTCAGTGAATTAGAGTCACAATAGGTTAACCTCTATCAACAAGGACCGACATGTAGTTGGTGGTGTCGATGGCCATGGACACCGACATCGATGCATCGATGGGATGATCAATCATACTTCGGTCTCTGTTTTTAAAGTGACGTCTTTACATATCCATTTGCCACTAATGAGGAGCATTATGGTACACTTGCATAATAAACGTAAGTTAATACTGGAACACATAATAAAATACATGTAAAGAGAAGGACAATGAGAAATGTTACCTGCATAATGAATGTAAGTAATCATTAGAACGCATGATAAAATACATGTGGGAACGGAGGTAAATTAAACCAAATATTTGGGCATCATATGTGTGCCTATTTAGACATTGTGGGAATTATTCTTGTGGGGGTAAAGTGATTTCATTGATATTAGTGTTGGGATTAGTTTGTTTTCATTTATTTGTGACTCATATTAGGATTTAGAATGACAAGTCAAAAGATAATATATCTCTATATGTATATATACACTATGAGCTTAATGAATTGTGTGCATGGTTCTTGTTTGGCCATCCCACTGGGTATGCTTATATACTCAATATTTGTGTGAAGCAAGTACCTTGTAGGATTAAAGTTCTATTGAGAAACTAGTTGTTTGGCAATGATGATATTACTAGGTCACTTGGCATATTTATTATATTTAAATATTATCTTGATTAAGAGTAGATAATTGTAGGCACGTGAATGATAATCTATCTGTACATTGGAGTGTATTAGGATATGCATACATGTAAGGGAAGGACCTTGATTCGTTTATATTGTGGTTTGGCCCAATGTTTTAAAACATGGCCCAACCCTTGACCCAGATAAGTGGCCAGGCCAAGTCAATCAGGTTCAACCGTGGGTTAACCCTGGTTGACCCGGTTGATGACCCCAGCAGTGAATCCCCAAAAATATATAAAATAAATTAATTAGTAGTGTAATTTAAATAAAATTAGTGAGTACATATGGTTAGCGCCTCAACTTTAAATTGTTGAGTAGGTTCCATTTTGAATCCCGCCCTTTGAACAAAAAAATTAAGTCATAATCTTAACTAGAATTGTATTAAATATATTAGTTGATGGTACATATTCTACAAAGTCAATGCAGTAGAGGTAGTTAGCGCATCACTGTAAGTCGTTGGGTGTGTTCCACTTTGAATCCTACCTCTAACAAATAATTTTTTTCACACTTACAATCTTAACCGGACTGAACGGCCCGATGGGAAGGACTGGCCTGGCTTGTACACCAGGTCCTATTGAACCAGGTATGAGTATTGTATTTTGATTTGATATTTGTATATTAAAAAAACTAGTGGCTTGCACCCCCATATATCTTGACAAATATTTTGACAAAAACAAAATTCTTACTGTTCTAGTCACAAAAATAAATTTAAAACATTTTGGGGGTATAGCATTACACACCTCAACATGCATTATGTAGGATCTTCTAATTTTAATATTATTTGTGTAAAGACTTGTTTGTTTTGGTTTGATTTGATTTTCTTGGGGTTATGGTTAATTTAATTATGATTAGAAATAATAATGCCTAACTTAATCCACCTAATTTCCACAATTTGTTGTCATCTCTCCATTTAAATTCCTTAATCAAGGAAGTGGGGCCCACTATGGGACTCACGTCTATATTGGGTGGCATCCTAACCCCTTCAACTCCTAACCTTCTTTTGATTTGTCTAAGTGGGTTTCGGTTTGATTAATTTTGTTTTTTTGTATAATGCACACTTATGGAGTCACTTAAGGCATCTTAGCCTATTTTCCATACCAATAATTGATTCTCTAGCTCATAAGTTACTTACTATAAAAAGAAAAACCCTAGCCTATTCCCAATTAGGGAAGGGCTTAGATTTGGAGGAGGCTAGGTCTCTACCCCCATTCCCAAAGAGGAAATCTCATCTTAAGGTAAGAATTTTCTCAATCACTCCTTAATCCTTTCGATTTTATCTTAATAATCCCATGTTTTACCGCTTCTGTTGGGGTTATAAGTTTATTTCCATCAAATTCATCTCTTTAATTATTTTTATTTTTAATCCAATGAAGTATTGGATTTATCATCTCCTTGTTGATTTGAGTCTATATTGGTGGAAAAAACTTAGTTTTTGCTTCGGCCTAATAAAGAACCCTAATTTGTGGGTAAGGATTCTTGAGTTTAGAGATCATTCAATAAGTTCATAATATGATTAGAGGTAAGGGGTTTTTATTCTAAGTGGCTTTCTTGCATGTAATACCATGAATGTGGGTAGATTTAAGTTTTTAAGTTTATTGAAGAGTTATGGTGATTCTTTGAAAATATATAATTTGAAGTTGTTTTCATATTTTTAAACATGAAAAATGTTAGATCTACCATTTTTTAGACTTATATAATGATTATATGAAGTTTCTTGATGTTTTAAATTTTTTTATGAAATTTAGAAATAATTTTGGTTTGGTTTTCTAGAGGAGGAAGATGACTAGCCAGAGTCAATTGTTCCAACTGTTCAAATGGGCTGACAGGCCATTCAATCGGCCAGCCATTCAAACGACCATGTTGTTTTTGACCTTAGGTTAATTTTTGGTTGGATTTGACCATTCATTCTTACTTTCTCATGATTCTAGTAAATTATGACAAAGATGAACTATGAATACTTGCCCAAGCCACATTAATTGCTTATGAACCATGTTGTACATGTTTTAGCTTAATTATAGAGATGATTATGCATGTTTAAGTTTAGTATGATGCCCTAATTGATTTAAAGCTGTATTTCAATTATTTCTCCATCTTTACTTCATGAGTCCATTAGCTTATGATCATGAGAGATGTAAGACTTGTTAGTCTTGCCTAGCCATTCAATCCTAAGGTAACCTAAGGTAGACTTTTTTGTTTTTCCTAATTGATCCTTTAAGAATTGAAGATCAACTTTATTCACCCACACTCTCTTCATCTTCTTTTCATACACTTGGTGGGGCAATTTAGGGGTAATGTGTTTCTTCTCGTTCTTCTTTGACCTAAGTTTGAAAGGGTAATTCTTAAAACATTATCTTCTAGTATGGGTCTTATGACAAATATCATACACACCCACAATACTAGAACTTATCCTTCTTCTTTTCACTCTTGACCTAGGTGGGTTTGGCACTATCTTAGGGTCTTTATCATTCTCTTTCACCTTCACAAATATAGTATATTTTGCTAAGGGGGTGGACAAGTAATTCCCAAATCTAAGCCCATTTCATTGGTTTGACCAATCTTAAGCATAGTCTCTAACTTCTTTTTCCCACTCTTGAATCTATCTAATTTCTCTTTAGAGGACACGAGTTCTCTATTGAGAGTACTAGAGTTCTCTTTCTCAATCTCTAAGTCTTTCTTAAGGTCATTCATCTATTTTTCAAGTTTGCTATTCAACTCCACTAACCTATTTGCCTCTTGAGAAGACAAAACTAGTTTATCATTTTTCTTCTTTAACTCTCTCCCAAGGCTTTGAGTTTTCTTAGTCAAGACTAAGAATTGTTGGAGGAATCTCTTAAACTTATCAGAATAAACCTCAAACTCTGAGTTTTCTTCAAGAGAAATGGACTTATTAAAATTTCCTTCAGAACTATCATTCTTCACATTTACATGAAATACAATATAGTTGCACAATTCTTCTTCTTTAGAAAATTTTTAATTATAGTAAGTTACTTGAAACATTTTTCCTTTTTTTTTTTTTTCTGATAATCAAACCTCATTGATTTTTTAGGTTTATCATCAAAGGAATTGTCAGAATTCATGTTATGACAATTAGCAACAAAGTGACCTAACACCACATTCAAAGCATTTCAAATTATTTCTGTCTTGTTTAGTTTGTCTCTCATCTCTCTTCTCTCCTTGTTTCTTCCTATAATTTTGTCCCTTATTGTCAAATCTAAAGTTCTGAATTTTCATGAATTTATTGAAGTTCTTAGCTAATAAAAGTATTACTTCTTCATCTTTTTCAAACTCTTCATATTCATCTAAGGTGTTTAACAATTTATTTTTCTTGGAAGTTCTTCTAGATGCTTTTAGGGCATTCTATTTTCCCTTGGACTTTTCAGATAACTCTTTTTTGTTCTTCGAACTCTTCTTGCATCTAAAAGGTTCTAAGGTTCCCAACCAACTCCTCAATGTCTAAGGTGTCAATTTTCTTATAAATCATTAATAACAGCCACATTAATTTTAAATTTTGAGGACAATGACCTTAATAGGTTTCTCACAACAAGGCATTTAAGTATAGGTTCTCCTAGTTAATCACATGTGTTGACAATGTCTGAAATTTTAGCATAATATTCATAAATTGTCTCATCTTCACTCATTATAATGTTCTCAAACTTTAGAGTCAACATATGAAGCTTAGACACTTTCACAACCTTAGTTTCTTCATTCTATTTTACCAAAATTTCCAAAGCAACTTTGGCAGACACACAATTAGAGAACCTATATTGTGATTTTCCTACGTCATTGAATAATGTACTAAGGGCTTTATTATTTTGATTTGCAAGTTCAGTATTATTCTCATCTCATTCAGTTTCATCTTTGGTCATTGGAGGACTCCAACCATTAACAACGGCTTTCTAGACATTCTCATCAAGTGCTTGTATAAATGCTCTCATCCTATTTTTTTCAATATGAGAAATTTTGGCCATCAGACAAAGAAGGTCTATTCATAAGAATTCCCAAATCCCCACGTTTATTCGTTGAGATACTCAAACCATCCATTGAATTTAATCCAACAAAACAACGGCAAGTCTAATTAAATATTTTAAAGAGAAAAATAAGTAAACTTAAACAAAATTCACAATCCAAACCCTAACACAATAAATCAAACTAAGGAAGTTTAAGTAAGGTTATGAAGCAATATTATGACAAATCTGATTGATATCATGGAGGAAAATCAAAATTTTTTAATTAAACCTCATCTACTACTTATGAGTTTAATATATATCTAATAACCTAACGGATTACCACATTCCCCTACTCTAATTATCTATCAAAGATAAAGACTATGAGATATAGACTCTTTGCACCAATTTTTTTTATTAAGCAGAACAAATAAATATTCTCTTGAAGCACACTCTCACGATGTATCAATCAATCAACCGCCATCATTTAATCATGTCATTCATTCCACACATAAACACAACAATTTAACATGAAAAATCCTAACATGAGTAAAAAAACTATGACAGTTCTAAAGGAACCAAATCAATACATTAGAAACTAAAATATTACATTGCCACAAACGAACTACCAACCTTGTTTAGACTTTAATACAATCTCCTCTTGTTTATATCATTATTATTGGCCTTCAAGTCTTCTCCCTCAAGCACTTATAACTTCTTCCTCCTTGCCTTGTCTCTATCTTCTTCTAGCATTCAACAAGCACCTCTTGTTATATTGACTTTGGCCTTGTAGAATATTCAATCTCTCATTAAAGATATGTTACAAATCCTTTGAAATCTCTGTGTATAATCTCATTTAGTTGTGGATTAGCTTATGCAATTCACCATGGATCTTCAACTCAAAGCTTCATGTGAATTTTCCTTGGAAACGATGTGCAAAAAGAATACACTTTTTTTCTCTAATCTCCTATAGGTTTTCTTCTCTCAAAATTTGTGATTTCTTAACACTTATATAGCCTTTTAAGTTGGTTTAAGTCTTAGATTTAAATAATAAACGAAATTAAAATTAGAAGGACTTAATTAGGGTAACATGTCCTTGAAGTGATTGATTGCTTCAAATAGAGATTGATCGTTCACTATTAGTTTTGTGCATGATACTTCAAGCAATCTATCAATTCACGAGAGCGATCAATTGATAACTTTCGACTTCGCTTTGCACAAGGTGAAATCAAGTGTCGATTGATTATTTGATTCTTCTTATTTTGCAGAGATCGATCGTTCTACTTATCATTTTACTATTTTGCCGTTTTTACCCAAAACCTTCTGAAACATCTAAAGTCACTTTTGAAACTTGTCTAAGTGATTTTTGTATGCAAATATGATTTGAATAAGCTTTAAAAGCCTTCAACATTCTTCAATCTTTTGTCTTGATCAATAAGAACATGTTTACTCCTATTTTTTAAGAATCAATTCCAAATCTGACTTGACCACAACAATTTTAAATCAGATTCTAAGACTCAATACATATACAAGGTTTTTAGACATAATTTTGACAAAAAAATTAGCAAATAAACTTGACATGTGACACATATGTTCTTACAATGAATAAAATGATAATACTTATTCATGGAGGATGTGAATGGGTTATGAGACTTAAATGAATGGTTGTGTGAATGCAATTATAAAATATGATTGAGCTCAAAATGCACAAGTTGTGTGAATGTAATTATAAAATATGATTGAGCTCATAGTGCTTTGTCTTTCTTAGACCGGGTTCAAGTCAGAGGGTGTGGTGGCCGGCATAACACATTAATTGCATACTAAAAAGACTCAATAAAATATAGAAGAACCTCTTGTCCAAATGATTACTATCAGAAGTGAACAGTCATTTGGTAATCTAAAAAGAACCTTAGAGGTGGTTTGGGGTTTAAGAAAGAATAATATTTTCTCACCAACTTTTTCACCTGAACCATGACCGGCCCACATAAAACTATAAACATGGGAAGCATGTTCTATGTTCTACACTAATAAAGCACCTAATATAAGAAACACGAGTCATTGATATTTAAAATTAACGGTGTAGATGCTATCATTGTATATTATAGATTTAAAGGATGAAAGACTTCCTACATTGCTTGCATTGGGTGCTTTATCAGCAAAGAGCAAAGAAAATACTTCCTAAATATGGAAAAATTATCCCATAAAACCATTGTATGGGCCACGTAGTAGATATGCCATCTTGATGAACGCCAAGTTTAACTAATTTATACATATTTCTAAGTGAGAAAGATGATGCATAAATTTAAGTTTACATGTTTAAATATAAATGGAGGTATGTACAACTACGTGGTAGAGCGGTTCCAGTGGATACTTTCTCACAAACATGGTACAATACGGTTGCATCGTACATACGGGTCACTGGACATAATAACGGCCTACTTTTTATGTACCATGATCAGAGCTCTATGTGGGTGGGTCGCGGGCATTGGTCACGGAGAAACACTGGCAGCTCCGCCCACCTCCGCGGTTCTGCCAGCCAGCCTCCGCCTTCTTCCCCCCGCCATTACACTTCAACTAGTTCGCCTCCTTCCCCCGTCGCCATTTGCCCCACCAGCCCACCTCTTTGCCGTTGGGTAATGTGCCATGCTGTTAACGGTAAAAGCTATCTACTTTTCAGCGGAAAATTTAATCTATATCCTCGTGTTCTGTGTATATAATGCATTATCACTGTTCATTTCTCTGCACTCTTTCTTCATATTCTTGACGTTTTTACATGTATTAGGTGACCAGGCTGTTGGGCCGTATTGTTGAGCAAGTTTGGTGAGCCGGGTGGAATTGGTGATGGCGAGGGAAACGTCCGACCACAATGAGAACTCACATTTCCATGATCATTCCGACCAGATTTCAGATGAAGTTTTTTCACAAAGTTGGGTATTCAACATTCACCCAGAGCCCATTTCGCCTCACTGAGCAATCCTGCAAGAGCCGGCGCCACTTTGCTAATGTCCTGCGATCATGCATTTTAGATATGTCAAGTCTGGATTTCTTAAGGGAAGTTCATGCCAAGATCGAAGTATGTGGCTTTCAGTCAGATGTTTTCATAAACAATCTTCTTTTGAATGGGTATTCCAAGTCTTCGCATCTTGGCAATGCGAGGAAACTGTTCGATAGAATGCCTCAGAAAAATATGATTTCTTGGTCTTCAATGATTTCCACGTATTCACAGCATGATAGGGGAGAGGATGCCTTAACACTCTTTTCCTGTTTCGGCAGATGTGCTCAGGAGGGCCCTAACGAATTTATATTAGCTAGTGTTTTACGTTCTTGTGTGCAGTTAAGGGCAATCTGCCCAGCTGCTCAAGTGCATAATCATGCAATTAAGGCAGGGCTTAGTATGGATGTGTATGTGGGAACTGCATTAATTGATGTTTATGCAAAGACTGGACACGTGGAAGATGCAAGGTTACTTTTTGACGTACTACCTGTAAAGAATGCTGTTACATGGACCACAATGTTAACAGGCTATACGCAGTTGGGACGACCTGAATACTCCTTGCAGTTATTTACCCAAATGAAGGAGACAAATGTTCGTCCTGATAGATATGTTTTATCGACTGTTATTAGTGCCTGTTCAGTAATGGAGTTCCTTAAAGAAGGCAAACAAATACATGGGTATGTTCTACGAAATGGTATTGATATAGATAGTTCAGTGAACAATGCACTCATAGATTTCTACTCCAAGTGCTATAGGTTGAGAACTGCAAGAAGAATATTTAATTACATGGGTAGCAAGAATGTTGTGTCGTGGACTACAATGATTGCTGGCTATATGCAAAATGGGTGTGATGTCAAGGCACTGAACCTATTTTCTGAAATGCATCAACAAGGATGGGATCTTGATGGATATGCCTGTACTAGTGTTCTGACTTCATGTGGTTCTCTTGGAGCTTTGGCGCAAGGTAAACAAGTTCATTGTTGTGTCGTTAAAACTGATCTTGATTCTGATAGTTTTGTGAAGAATGGTCTTATAGACATGTATGCCAAATGTGATTGTTTGGATGAAGCAAGAAATGCTTTTGATCTTATGGTTGAAGAGAATTTGGTTTCTTACAATGCCATGATTGAAGGGTATGCTAGAAATAATGACCTTTTGGAGGCTCTTAACCTCTTTACTATTATGAGGCAGAAATCGCTTCACCCAAGCCTTTTGACATTTGTCAGCCTTCTTGGGGTGTCAGCATCATTAGCATCATTAGAATTAAGCAGACAGATCCATGGTCTCATTATAAAATCCCATATTTCATTTGATCTATATGCTGGAAGTGCTTTGATTGATGTCTATTCAAAGTGTTCATATGTAGAAGATGCAAATTTGATTTTTGAGGAGATGGAAGACAGAGATATTGTTGTGTGGAATGCCATGATTTATGGGTATGCTCAGAATTTGCAAGGTGAAAATGCCCTTAAACTTTTGGTAGAAATGCAACATGCAGGATTGAAGCCAAATGAATTTACATACGTGGCTTGTGTCACCTCAGCTAGTAACCTTGCAAGTTTAGTGCATGGTTTACAACTCCATAACCAAATTGTAAAGTTGGGGTACCAGTTGGAGTCTTATGTGTCAAATGCACTCATAGATATGTATGCAAAATGTGGGACAGTGGAAGAAGCGAGGAGATTATTTGAATTGATGGACAGCCAAGATATTGGTTGTTGGAACTCCATGATCTCAAAATATGCTCAGCATGGCCATGCAGAAGATGCCCTTAAGACGTTTGAGAGATTGAAATATGCAGCAGTAAAACCCAATTATGTTACATTTGTTGGTGTGCTTTCAGCTTGTAGTCATGCGGGCCTAGTGGAGGAAGGGCTCAAACATTTTTACTCAATGGAGAATGAATTTGGTATAGAGCCAGGTATGGACCATTATGCATGTGTAGTTACTCTTTTGGGCCGCTCAAGAAAACTGCAAGAAGCAAAAATGTTTATAGAGAACATGCCAATTGAACCAGGTGCTATTGTATGGAGAAGTCTTCTCAGTGCATGTAGATTAATGGGCGATCTGGAATTGGGAATGCATGCTGCAGAAATGGCTATTTCAACTGATCCAAAAGACAGTGGGTCCTATATTTTGCTGTCCAATATTTTTGCATCAAAGGGCATGTGGGCTTATGTGGATAAGATAAGAAGAGGAATGAATAGTAACAGGGTGGTGAAGGAGCCAGGACATAGTTGGCTGGAAGTAGAAGGTGAGGTTCACACATTTCTTGTCAGAGATAAAAAGCACAAAGAGTCTGATTCTATATACTTGATGGTGGACTTTTTGATGGATCAATTGGGAGATGTGGGGTATGTACCTGAATCGACCTTGGTTATCGCAAATGAATGATGGGAAATAGTTTCTTGATGGATCATTATAATAAAACTAAACGTGTTCTCAAATCAACAAGGAACAGATGACTCTAGTTGGAGTCAGTTATGGTAAGATTCTTCTTCTTCTTCTTATTATTATTATTAGAAATTTTAAAATAATGTACTGTGTCAACCATATGAGTGTAACATTTTTAAAGTCTTATTATTGGGTAATTAGTTTCAATATTATAGGGTTTTATCGAATAGTTCTTGTAGTTTATAATTCATCCTTCCATAGTATACTTCTGCAACTTTGTTGAGACTCTAAGGCTATGGGACAGTCCACACACGTGAAATTACTGTTGAAAAATAGGTAACCTTTGTGCATGTTGTATTCATTCCAATTAATCAGGCTTAACGAGAGAGAAAAAAAACAAGTTTGTGACCTGGTCTAGCAATCTAAGCTATGGCCATTTAGAGATTTTCACACTTCTGTTCAAGCAGAAGTGCTATACTGTTCAAGGTAGCTATAACATGGTAAGAAATCTTGCTAAGTCCAGCCTTGTGGCAGTTGTTTATATGTTTGTTGCTATATTGTTTTTATGTGATACGATGTAAAAGTAAAATCACAAAATTTCAGGACTCTGAGAAATAGGAAAGATAATGTGTACTGCCTGTACAATTTTTCTTGACATGACTGTCAAAATACTACCCCCATTGCTGTGAGAAAAAGGGAAAAGTAATGTATAATTGGCTCTACTGCTGATCTAACATGACTGTCAAAATATTACCCACGTTGCTATTGTTGACCAGACTATATATCATCCTTACCATTTTTAACTTATTCAACAAACAGTACTCATGTAGGATTGAAAGTAGTTAAACAGGTGTCAAACAAAGTTTGTCTATATCTAATTTTGGTCTGATGACATTATGATATGTGTCTGTTTGTTGTCTGGCAGAGACTAAAGAAGGGGCATGCTCACAGATTGCCTGAAAGAAGAAGGAAGGGTGGAGCTAGGCAGGTAGGGCTGGGGCAGGGGCAGCTCAATGGTAGGAGATGGGGGGAGGAAGGAATTTCTGGGTTTGCCACAATGGGTGCGAAGGGGCAGTGTGAAGCAAGCGCCAGACACTTTGGCGGGAGTGGGATGGGCTGGAAGAGCAGAGGCAAAGCTGGGTTAGGTGTGGTGAGGTGGGGTGTGGTGGATGGAGGTATATTCAATGGATGTCAATCAGCTGCTCTTTTCTGGGAACTATCTACTGACAATGCTTTGGACAGCTTCATACACAAACAGGTTTGCACAGACATCTACTTTCATCTCTACAGATCATAGACCATTTATTTGTCATTTCTCGAAAAAGGTCAAGTTTGCTGCATGATCCAATTACCCTAATTGATTTAGTAGCGCACCTTGTCATCTTGGATTGCCATGTTATCAATGTTAGTACTTATTGGGTAGACTCTTTACAGGAGAAAGTTGGGAGGTTATGTTATGTACCAGAATTCTGAAGGGAAGAAGAAGACGAGAGAGAAGGGAAATTAGAGGAACGGGAAGGAGATTGGGAGAAGGGAGGGACGCACTTGTAGTTTGCAAGTGCGATACTGGGATTGAATAAGCAGGTCGAGAGAGAGAGAGAGGGACGACAGAGAAAAAGAGGAAAGGCTAATTCTTCATTAATTCCTAATTACAACGATCCAGCCTAAAATAGGCTAATCTTGCCCATTGGGCTACATAGATAAAATTAACTAACTACATAGACTATGACTAACCAAGTACTAATTAAAAATAACAATAAGCAAAAGTAACGTGCATACTAACATAACTACCTATGTGCATGTTAACCTAACTGCCTAACTAACTGCAAAATGTAAGCAAAGCGTAACAGGTTACTTAAAAAAGCCTTGTAACAATAACATGTTTATCGACAAGGGTTCTTCACAGGTTTTTTTACAGGGAGGTTTCTTCTTTGTGTTAGAGAGAGGTGTGAAGGAAGGGTTCTCCCCAAGGGGTTTTCAACGGCTTGCGGAGGGAGGGAGATGGACTTTTCTAACCCGGTTTTTTTTCTCAGTTATTGGAAGGAATTTTTTTCTTGGGTGTGGGCATAGGCAACTGGCCGGAACACATAAAATTCGTCTCTGATGCATTTTTTTTTCTTACCTTTAATTGTATATTTGTGTTTTTCCTTGTGTTTGATATTATCAGATCTCTACACTAAGTGCTTAAGAACTAAGGCCATAGCTCAGAATTCAACTGCAATTTACTCCTACTTGAACTATTTGCCCCTCTTTCTAAACATGTACTCCCTCTACATTTGGAAAAATAGTAGTTTTTTATTGAATGGTGAAACCCACATCTAAGAGAAGGGAAATAAGCTTATGATACTCTTTTTTAAGTGCCTAACCATGTAAATTGAACAAAATGGAGCTATTAATATGGAACAAGCTTTTTTGCCAAATGGAACTATTAATTTAGGATGAAGGGAGTATGAGGTTGTGGGTTTTAAATTACTGATTATATGATGCCTGAAGCCCTGTTTTCTCTTTATGTAATCTGAGATCCCATGCTCTGGAAAATTATTGCTAAAAAATTAATGGATATTGGAAATAAAATTCTTCGCCCCCACCCCGTTCCTCTCTGCCTAAGACGCAGAAGAAGAAACTTTTTCTTTTTCATTTGTGATTTCTAGCTCTTTTCTACTTATTTGATCCATGCTTGTGGATTAATAGCTGCTCGTATGTTTGCAATTCCTTTTAATTATTTGGTTGTTTTGCTATCTATGTCCATTTCGTAGCAATGGACCTTTTCTTTTTTTGTGAATCCTCTGCTCCTTTTAGCGAGGAGAGTTCTGCTGTTTCAAGTGCAAATCGCTATGTTCTTGTTATTTTTTACAGGGAGCCTACCCTGAAGATGTTCAGTCATGGAAAGCTATGTGCATCAAATGGCAGCATTTTAGTTTGGTAAGTGAGGCCGCTATTTTTTCGTGAAATCATTTTTTCTCCTAATATACAAACATTTTGTGTTGTTCAATTCTGTTGTAATTTTTAGATGTCTATGTTTTTAAAAACAGTTCAGACAGCCTCATTTAGCTCTCTCTCTCTCTCATTTATCTCACTCTCTCTCTACTCTCTCCTCTCTCTCTCTTCACTCTCCCTCTCTCTACCCTCTCTCACTCTTTCTTCTCTCTCCTCTCTCTCTCTCTCTCTTCTTTCTCTCTCTCTCTCTCTCAAGTGCACACACACACACACAACCCTCTAGAGATCTGCATGTGGAAGTAGATTAATAAATTTATAAAGAAAATTCTTGTTATGTGGAGGTTGATTAAATTCTTTGTAAAATTGCTTCATGTGATGATTGTTTCATCTCAATTTTTTTATTTGTATAATTGCATTATAAAAAAGAAATTAGCACAGTTAGAGCCTGTGAAATGCTGCCTGATTGTGAAGATTAACTTGTCAGAACAATTCGTTCAAGCACATGACTGGCTTGTTGCTTTTTCATCAGGTTCAAACTGTTATTCCAATGAAATCAGTTGCAGCTTTTACATTGTTGGATGTGGAGATAAGAGTGATTTAAGAGTTAGTTGATGGTTATCTAACATAGAGAGGGTAGTTATGTTGTCAAATAAGTTAAGCAAAGTTGGAAGTTACTTTATTTTTATTTATGACCACATTGCATATCAGGTGATTTTTAAGTACCTTTGTGGAACAAGAATGCTCAAACACCACGGCACAGAGCATCATATTTTTTGGTGAGCAGACTGTTGCGCCTGCATTAGAAAGCCTGTTATATCTTGTTCCTTATTTTTTCTCTTTCCAGGAGTTACATCCAGTTATTTATGTTTGTAATGGAAGTATGTAGTATGTAATTTTTTTTTTGCTCGGTACTTTTTTGCTTGGTCATATAGTATGTAGTTCTCATCACATTTTCCCACTTCTATACTTACCTTCAGTGTTACTACTTTTTAAAGTCGTCAAATATGTAACATGGTTATGGGCAATACTGAAATGGTGCCTCTGTTACTTTTTGAAACCGTTAAGGTTAGATTTATGACTTTGATGATGCTGAAATTTATTTATCTAGTTATGTACTTGAGTGGCAAATCTATCATTGTCTAATTTAGTACATCTTTTGTAACATGTTGGCCTTGAATTTGCGCTTCTTTGGTCGCCTCAAATTTGTAACGAGGAAGAGAGTCATGCTACAGTGACACGCTAATTTTCTTACTGGATGAAGCTACTGGCTTATGCACAAGAGTTGATATGTCGGGTCCACATTTTTTGGATTAGAGGTCCACAATTTTAAAACACGATGATTACCTGTTTTATGCATAGCATGTAACTTGTGCTGTAGGAAACTTACTGTAGAGTTGTCGTTTTTCTTAAGAATATCATAGCCTTTGGCCAGCGGGGGGGGAATTCTGCTATTGAAGAGCTATAACTCTTATTACAAGTATAAAAAATGTGCAACTTTTGGCCTCCAATAGACTCTATTAGTCATTGATCATTGTTTAAATTACATATAGAGTGGATAGCTTTAAAGCAGGTGTTTTAATACTATAATTGTTTTTATGGCTAGCCTTTGGACTCTTACCTGGTTAAGTTCCCAGGGTGGAGCGCCCCCCCATCCCCAATGTTATTTCTAGCGTAGTGATCCCCCTTCCGTATCACATATGCTATTTTGTAGCATAAAAAAAGAGAGGAAGTTTTTGTTACTAAGGGATCACTCATTGCCCCTATTCCTATGGTAATAGGTGATGATATGAATTATATGCATCTTCTCTGTGTCTATATGATGTGACCCAACTACTACAAAATGGTTTTCAACGTCTTTGACCCAACTACAAAATTGTTTAGTCATGGGGGCATTCGTTGATCCATCTTAAGTGTGGCCTTCCTGCGCTTGTCCATGAAGAAGTGTAGCAGCGTGGGCAAGGGCAAGGGCCAAGATAGGCAAGGGGAGCGCTTATGCGTCATGCTGAAAGAAGATTCATGTACAAGCGAGAGTTCTCGGTTGGTTTGCTACTAAGGTCACTCGTTGCACCCTATGTACTAAGGCTACTTGGGTTTGGTCATGGTGCCCAATCAGGCCGGACGTATTCTTTGTAATGTGTGGCAATCAGCATGCCATTGGGAGCCTGCAGCTGGACGGTTGCTTCAGCAAGAAGAGAGGAGGTTGGTTAATTGATGTTCATGCTGCTCCATCAAAGCAAAGATGCAACAGTTTTTTGTTGTTGGGGTGAGAGACTATCCCGCACAGATTTCTTGTCTTCCTTTTGGCAGTAGCATCATCCTTTGATGATATTTGATGCAGGTTCCTGCAAATAATGCAAGTACTTAATATTGGCGTCCTTGTTACCAAAGATCTTACTATTGCGTCCTATACATGTTGTCCTCATAGTGTTCATTAATATGGCTGCAATGCTTTCGAATGCTTCCGCTAAGATCGTTATTTAGCAAGACGCCCAAAGTTACATGAACAAAGCTTCTATATAGCAACTCCAACCCGAGGACGTTTCCATTTATGAGGGCTATAAAAATCTTTGTAGAGCAAAATTGTGTCGGTCAAGTATTGTATGTGGAAATGGTTTGCAAATTTGATATATCTAGCCGCCAAAAAAAACGTGCTTGGACCATGGCCAGCCCATATCTATTTTGGCTGGAATCTTGAGGGGAATCAGGCCAGAGCCATTGCTGGCACTAGTGCTATTGTCGGCACGAGCTTTGGAGAAGAAAGAAGAGGTGTAAAATATTTTTTCTGTTTTAAATTAATAATTTTATTTGACAAAAAAAATTGTTCTATATTAATAGGTTTACTTTGTTTAATTTAAATGATTAAGTACTTAAAAAAGAGTATTATAATCTTATTTTCCTTTGTCTTAGATGTGGGATTTACTATTTAATAAAAAATATTATTTTTTAAATAAAATTATTAATATAAGACAGAAAAAATATATTTTTCCCAAGAAGAAGAGGCGTAAAATATACTTCTTTTGGTGGAATAAAATTTACAAATATAAGTAAGATGACTAGGTTTAAAATAACTTTAATTTTCAGTTTTTGGAGTAGTTGAACGCTTATGATGCTTAAAACGGGTGGCAAAAAATGCATCCAAATGACAGAAATGTGTCTTCGCATGGTATTGTTGAACCCATCAAGAAAGACACTTAAGACCTAAAACCATTTTGCTATCTCTATTACGACAACAAAATTGTTTTCAACTTTTTTGACCTAACTACTAACATTGCTAAGAATCATGGAGCCATGCGTTAATCCCTCTAAAGTGGCCCTCTTGATGTTGCACAAGGTGGGGACTGCCTTGGCGTTTTCTTCAAGATGTCAATCTTTTGCACTTATGAGGGCTACAGAGTTCCTCTTAAAATAGACCAGAAGCAGAATTGTGTCGGTCGTGTAAAACGAAGAAATTGAAAAAAGAACACTTAGCATGTGGGACTGACTGGCTTGCAAATTTGATGGATCTTGCCAGCAGAAAAGTCTGGATCAGGGACCTCTGCTTTCCACTCTGTCTATTTGAATAAATCCGTGAAAGATGAGAGAGCTTTTACTTGTGCAAAACTGCTTTGAGAAACTTCTTCTCTACCCAAAATTTGATCAAGAACTTATGGCCAACTACCTCTATGGGAAGAATTTAAGTCTTGAGACACGAGACCCATATTAGATGATTGATAGGCAAGCCACACTGTGCTGCTTATATGGATATCTAAGACTCCCATCACTTTCTCACCAGGATTGGACTGGAATTCAATACCAAAGAGTTGATAATTAGTGTGAATTCTTAAGTTTGCTTGTGGGTCTTGGACAAAAACATTCATGGAACTCTACTTAGTTTGTAAGAATTCTTATATTAAATTTTGGACATGTCAATGTAAAACATATTATTGTAGCAGGTAAATTGTGGGAAATTGGATCTGAGATCAAGGATGTGTGCACAACAGGTAGGCGGATGAATGATCCAAACCAGCCTGCACTTGATTTTACACACACCATCAGATCAAGATCCGATTGCCTACAATGAGCCGCACCAAATGTGCCATGTTCATATAAATGGGGCTTTAATTATTATGGAAATAAAGTTCCATCCAAGTTACATTGTCTCTTATAGATAAAAATATAAAAAAAAATTAAAAATTAGGCTAAAAATTACTCAACTAATTAAGCTGGTTCACATACTGATGCGTTGCAAAAAACCAACCAGCCAATTTGTTTGGAACTTTTGCAAACCGGCTTCTACCCTGATGTCATAACAAAGAAGGGCCAATTTGCAGCTAATCATCTAGTTGGTTTGACTTCGACCAATTTCACCTCACTTCACCCTTATGGGTTACCACTTCTAAAATTTGCAACATTAAATAGTCTTATTCGGATAGACCTAGGTTCATGTGCATCAGCATGAAATCAAGCATTATTAGCCATCATATTGAAATCCGATGGCCAATATTACTCTAGGAGAATATTAATATTTTATCCCCTCTATGTTAATGCTTGGGCTCACATTAACACGTGTATGTTCGGGCTCATAAAAATATTTTCCAATTAAATATAGTTAGCTTATATATTGGGTAAAATGTAATCAGATCAATGTTCGAAAAATTGGATTCCATGTGTCCAACCATGCTGACTTGGCCAGTCAACTTGGGTTAACTCGAACGGATTAGAGAAAATCATTTTCATTTTTTCTCTTTTTTTATATAAAAAATTATTGTTACCAAAGGCTAATACTTTTTAACCCAACGGGTCCTGAGTCTCCTGAAATGCACAACTTTTTTCTATAATTCATGTGTATCTTGCTTTTCCTGTCACCAGCAAAAAGGCAGACCTTCCACCTATTTTTTTTTAAATCTTAAACTCCCCCTTATTATCTTTTTTCCCGTACTTCTTCCTAACCTATTACACCCACCACTTTCCCAAAAAACTATGACCACCACTTTTGCCACCACCTCCATTACCCCCACTGTCACCTCTACCTCTATCACCGCTTATTGTCGTTGCTTCCTATACAACCCTGCCGATGATGCTGCCATCCCACTATAATTGTAGTTGTCATCGCCACTTTCTTTGCACTACTATTACACATTCACTTCCACAACTATATAGTTTTTGCTGCAGTTACCACAACTTCCGCTACCAAGCTTTGGCTTGCCATACACAATCATCCCATCCAGCATCATTGTCATTCTGTTTACTACTACCCGTCTCCACCTTCATCACCATCACATGTACTATAATATAAATTTATTATAGACTACAATAAAATTATGCTATAGTAACTTGTACCACCGGTGCCAGCCATAGGAGACTCCAATGGTGGCACCAACTCCCTCTTTGCTACTGAGCCTCCATATAGACCATTACTACCTTTGGCAAGCTCTTATTGAGCTAGACACAATATAGTTTCATTATATAAACTTCCGGTGAAAATATACTCTATGCATTCTAGAGTAAAATATATTATACACCACCACCACCACCACCACCTCCTCCACCTCCAAAAACATCAAGATGACTTAATTTGGCTACGACCATGGGTGGTGACTACAAGTTGTAGCAGCCATAATTTGGCCTTATCATGACCATGGTTGCATCTATGCCACTCGCATCCCTTTCCATGGTTGTGACCATGCCACTCATGACCATAGTTATTAGTTGTGGCCAACCAGGCGATAACAATCTAGCTAGTTGCAGCCTTACTTGTTCAATTTCACCTCTTGTAACTAAGCCATAACCAAAAAATATGTAATGGCCAGCAGATCTTACTGCAACGTGGCGCCCAACATGACCTTGGCTATGTGGAGAAGTGTAGGTTGAGTGATTTGTTTTTGGGTTTTGAATGATATGACATGTTTTGAAAATTTAAAGTGACAAATAAGTTATTTTTGTATGAAAAAGTATCTTCATTTATAGGTACCAAATGATACTCTTAGGACCCGCGAGTAATAAGTGGACTTAGTGGAGTCTATTTTAGGTTTGTCAACGGGTACCCATTTACCCGACTCACCCAAATGCCCGATCTAAAATTCAAATTTATGAGGAGGAATCTAGCTAATGTTGAAGCTTCAACACTAGGTAGTCATGTGGCCATTAGATCATGACCAAGGCCATGATTTGATGGCTAAGGGGCTAGCCTGAAGCCGCAGTACTAGCTAGACACCTTCAATTTATAAACAAGTAACAAGTAAAATACGAGGGTAATTTTACTCACCCATTTATTAAGCAAGTATGGTATGGGTAACTTATTGTCCATACCCATTACGTGAGTCATATACATAATATACTCAATACCTAAATCCACTATGCAATTGCCCATATGGCCCATTTAGCCCATCTACTCTCACGACCCATGCTACCTATCTTAAGAACATATATTCTTGTGATAAAATTTATGTAAGTATTTTCTATCAAATATTCATTCTTATTGCTCATTAAGGGTTTGACCTAATGCTACAATTTTTTTAATTTTTTATAATTATTTTATTTATGTGTTATAATTATTATAGACCAAAGTCGGTCTTGTATTGCTTGTTGTCAATCCTTTTAAAAAGGTGTCTTTATATAGATGTGACATAGTTAGTGTTTACAGGTAGAAGTTTATGGACAACCCTCACATTTATGCAGTTGCAACTGATGTTTTGTCTTCAATAAAAATGTCTTGTAGATGGAACAATTTGTGCATTTATTGTCATCTTGTCTATGTGATATATATTTTTTTTCATATAGATGGGTAAATTGTAGATCATTTAGCCTTATTAAGATTTTCAGATGAGACTTAAGCTTTTATTGTTGTTGCATGCTTGAACATTATAATTTGTATATATTTGTCCTTACATAAAATAAATGCAGGTTTATATGTATGTGACATAGTGTATACAGGTGGAAGTTTATGGACAACCTTCACGTTTATGGAGTTGCAAATGATATTCTGTCTTCAATGAAAATGTCTTGCAGATAGAACAATTTATGCATTTATTGGATACTATTCATAATCAATTAGCTTTGACATAGTTGAGCAATGCTAAGTTATTTAGATCATTATACATCTAGATTGAACTTGTTATCATAATGTGCTTATATAGATATAGATTGGATAAGTTTTTAAACATATATATATATATATATATATATATATATATATATATATATATATATATATATAAATTTACGATAGTTTATTTTTTATTGTTTATTATTATTTTTGTTTATTATTATTTTTGTTTATTTTTTGGTCGGTTATTTACTCATTACCAAGTATAATATGGATAATAAATAAAGAAATAAATAATAGGTAACATATGGGTAAAATTTTAGAAAGTGAATACGTATGCTGGTAAAAGCCTTATCTAACCCTTACCCTAGTAATCCTACCCATTGACAACCTTAGTCTCCTTGGCATATTAAGATGAACCTTTTTTTTATTTTTTATGAGCATAGATTTATTTTTGAACCCTGAATCAAACATAAAATTTGTTAGAATTATCATTAGCATGTGCATGTATTGATCTACATTAGGGAGCTAAGCCCTTGGGCTTCAATCCAATGGTGCACGTTCATACAAAGGTCCGACACTTTAAATTACCCACCTAGATTAATGCAGGCCATTCGATCTACATCCGATGGCTCATGGCACTTACACATGCCAACCTGCTTAAGCTGGGGGCATATAAACTTTTTCCAAATTAAAATAGAAGTAGCCAAAGGTTTCCATGTCAAATGATACTCCTACTATGTTAAAGAACAATTAAATATATTAATTATACAATATGATGATGTGGTGGCCATAAAGCCATAACAAGTTTTCATTTAAAACTTTACCCCTCTTATCAAGCCGTAAAAATAAATTCTTCTAAAGTTGAACCTCTCAATCATCCAATTGAATTCACACCAATCCGCAAAGAGATGAGCCCAAATCTTACCGGAGTCCTATTAGCTTGAATTCATCGAATCTCATTCAATGAAGCTCATTCATCGATGCCCTGCCTGCCTATTTTGGGTCGTTCCGCTTCTTCATGTGACAGTTAAACTGGCAGACTAACTGGTTCGCTCCCTCCGCTTCCTCTGCCTCCTCCCTCTCCCTCTCCCTCTCCTCTGCATCCTTCCTTTCCACCTCCTGTTCATCTCTTCTTCCCCTGTCTTATTCCAAATTCTGGGATCTGGGTCCTCTTTCCTTCGTTGTCTTTGTTTTGCTCCATTGTTCTATGTGATTCTGTAGTTGAAGCTGATCACTTGGCCAAGATTTGCAGCTTGAACCATCTCGATTTCTTCCTTCTTCCTCTTTCTGTGTTCTTGTCTCCCGTTTTCTAGCTTCTGCGCTTGATGCTTTTTGCTGTTTGTGAGGATATAAGATCCAAGTCGGCTCCTTTCTTCATTTTTTGTGGTTTTTTGCAGTTTTGGGGAGATGGATTGTGTTGAGATCTGAGCGTGGAGGCGGGTTTTCTTTGTAGATTTCGTTTGGTTTTGGGTTCTGATTCGATTTTGGCGAAATGGGTATCAGCAAATCTTCCCGGCCGGGCAAGAGGTCGTCATCGTCCTCGTTTTCGGCTATATCTACTGTGATCTTCGTCGCCTTCTGCATTCTGGGTGTGTACATCCTCTCGTCCTCGTCGCTGGTCCCCTCGCGCGGCGCCGCCGGACGATCCTTTTCGACTCCTGCCCGGGTTGGCAAGTTCGTCTCCACTGACCCGCCGCCGCTGTTGGACGAGCCCGACAAGTCGGACGAGAGGACAACGGTGGTCGACGGGGACCACGACGTCGTGGATATGGAGGACAAGCAGGAGGTGGGGCAGGAGGCGGCTGGGGAGATCTCGGAGAAGCCATTGATAGAGGAAGTGGTGGAAGAGAAGCTGGAGGGTGAAGGGAGGGAAGAGACTGACCAGGTCGGGCGGAAGGAGGAGGAGAAGGTTGAGAAGCAAGACTTGCCGGAGGCAGTGGATAATCAGAAGCGGGAGGATTTGGCCGAAGCGAATTTGGAGAATCAGGCAGAGCTCGAGGTGGAGAAAGTCGGCGAGGGTGGAGAAAATCTGGGGACCGTGGTGAAGAATGAGGAGATTGAGGAAAATCAGGAGCAGTTGGAGAGGAAGGCGGAGGAAGGAGGGGAGAGTGGTGACAAGATGGAGGAGACACAACAGGAGAACTTGGCTGTGGCTGAAGGAGCACATGAGCAATCTGAAACACAATCTGACCAACTAGGGGAGGCTAAATCTGATAAGAATGAAGAAGCTCAGCAAAGTGGGGATGAAAATGAGGGCAAGAAGGAGTCCAAATCTGGAGATGAGAAGCTCACAGATCCCAATTCCAGCGAGTCATTCCCTGAGACGACACGCTCGGAGAGCAGAGGGGAAGATAATCAGTCAGAAAAGGCGAGGAAGGAAATATCAGATGGTAAAACAAGCAGTGGATCAGATGGTAATAGTTGGGTGCTCTGCAATACAACTGCAGGGGCTGATTACATTCCTTGCCTTGACAATGAGGAGGCCATAAAGAAGTCCCATAGGAGACACTATGAACACAGGGAGAGGCACTGTCCTGAGGAGCCACCAACATGCCTTGTTCCTAAGCCAGAGGGGTATAAGCAGCCCATTGAGTGGCCTAAGAGCAGAGACAAGGTAGAATCTGTATCTGGTTTATGTTTGTATTTTAGATATAATGATTATCATCCTTTTCATCTGTCTGTCAATGTTTTCCTGCAGATTTGGTATCATAATGTGCCTCATACTCAGCTTGCAGTAGTGAAGGGGCATCAGAATTGGGTAAAAGTTACTGGGGAGTACCTCACCTTCCCTGGTGGCGGAACCCAATTTATTCATGGAGCTCTTCATTACATTGATTTCATCCGACAGGTAAATTTATTGCCGCTTTCCTTCATGTTTACCACAATATCAGTTCTTCAGATAAGTAAATTTATTGAGTGTTGAAGTCAATTTAGCCTGAGTTACTGTTCCTTGACACCAGTAGACAAGTGATGCTGGTGCAAAATTAGACCCGTAATTCACTAAATGATTGCGTCTCTTTTACAAAGTTTTGCCTTTCTCTCTATTTTTTCTGATGGATACACCCTAGAACAGTTCATTCAGTTTTTGCTAGCTTTTCCTGAGTTTTTTTGTAGGTGATTGTTTCACAAGAAGGCGATTATCTAATCTATACAACCTGCTTTAACGATGGTTTTTTCCCATTGAGTTTGATGTTTTACATAAATAATAGGAGATTTTAAGGCGTCGTTTGGATGACACTTTGTAAATGCTTTTTGTCTGCTTTTCATTACTTTGCATATAAATCTTGTTTGGTTAGTCAGTTCGGATCAAAAGCCTCCTTTTGTTTCAAAACCCCTTTAACCTCGTTTTTGACCTACTTTTGCTTTTCACCGGCATTCTGGGTTAGGATAAAAACGGGTCAGAAAAAAAGATAAAAATATCACGAGTTGATATTTTTACCCTTCTCCTCTCTCTTGCCATAACTCCCTCTTCTCCTCCCACCGTAACTACCCTCGCACATTTTTTTCTTCTTCTTTTCTCCCGTGCTAACTCCCTTCCCCTTTCTTCGGTAAAACCCTCTTCCCCCTTCTCCCACCATGATCCCCCTTGTCTGCCATTGATGACCGCTCTCGTCCCCCTTTTCCTCTAATTATTGGAGGGCAAAACATGTATTTTTCGTAACTGAGATGGTATGATATACAATGGTTACTCAAACAAGATTTTTCAGAACTTTTTTTGAAAAGCTGATTTTCTATAATGTATCCAAACATGACCCGCTTTTGCTTTATTTTTCAAAAAGTGATTTCAACCAAAAGCAGCTTTCCAGATGACACAAATCGCCATCCAAACAACACCTAAGTTGCAATTCTCTCTGATATGGGACTGATTGACTTCTAAGTGGTGAAATCTCTACTCATCGTAGGAAGGTCATCAACACTAATCCATCTGACACTAATCCATTGGTTTGAAAAATTTCTGCTGATCAGTATTTAGCTTATTGCTTTAAGATGTATGAGTTGCTTCACCATGGAAATTTGTGTACATTAAGAGTAATAAAATTAGTTTTTTCTTTTTTAATTTATTTATAAGCTTTGTACTCGTAATCATATATTGAAAATGTTATTTACTAAAAGGCTAAATGAATGGTTGATTCGGGTTTTGGCTGCAGGCAGTTCCTAAGATTGCATGGGGCAAGCACACTCGAGTAATACTGGATGTTGGGTGTGGTGTTGCCAGTTTTGGTGGCTATCTCTTTGACAGAGACGTTCTTGCAATGTCCTTTGCACCCAAAGATGAACATGAGGCTCAAGTCCAATTCGCACTTGAAAGAGGAATTCCAGCAATATCCGCAGTTATGGGAACTCAGCGCCTTCCTTTTCCAAGCAAGGTCTTTGATGCAGTTCACTGTGCCCGTTGTAGAGTTCCTTGGCATGAAGATGGTTAGTTACTTCGTAATCACATTCTGTCACAAGTTTTAGTGGCTTTTCTAGGGGTTAGTTGGCTGAAGGAACGTGTATTTTCCCTCAAATAATGCCAATGTTTACCTGAAGAGTGAAAAAACACCCATTTTCTTCTTTCTGAACCACTTTCTGGAGAGCTCCTTGCCAGATTCTTTCCAGAAAAGTACTTTTTGATTTCCTAAAAGCAGAACATCTGTTTTTATTCGATTTAATTCAGGAGGTATGCTTCTTCTGGAGCTGAACCGTGTTTTACGACCTGGAGGTTATTTTGTCTGGTCAGCTACCCCTGTTTATCAAAAGCTGAAAGAAGACGTGGAAATATGGAATGGTACTGATACTATATTTTCATGTACTTTAACCAATTTTCACTTCAGAATTTTATTATAATGGAAGACTAACATATTTTTTACAATTTCAGCCATGAAATCTCTTACAGCATCAATGTGTTGGGATCTTATCACTATAAAAAAGGATAAATTAAATGGTGTTGGTGCTGCCATTTACCGTAAACCTAGCACTAATGATTGTTACAACAATCGAAAGCAAAGCGAGCCACCCATGTGTCAAGAAAATGATGATCCAAATGCTGCTTGGTAAGAGTTCTATCATATGCAAATATTAGTGGTACTGGCTTGATGACAAGTTGGCTGGCCAGGCTGAGAGTCAATTATTAGCAATATGTAAAGTAAATGTGGTAGATGATTTGCCCCTTACAGAATGATCTTACATAGGAGGGGCATGTAAGGACTTTGTTTTTTGTTCCCCTTTTTGGGTATGAAAAGTTTCTGTTTTGCCACTGACTTGGGTATTCTCCTTGCAGGTATACCCCTCTTCAGGCGTGCATACACAAGGTACCTGTTGATGCTTCTGAACAAGGATCTGAATGGCCCCAGGAATGGCCTCGTAGATTACGGGTCCCCCCTCATTGGTTAAACAACTCTCAGACAGGGGTTTATGGAAAACCTGCTCCGGCTGATTTCAATGCAGATTATGAGCACTGGAAACAAATAGTGAGCAAGTCATATCTAAGTGGTCTCGGCATCAACTGGTCAAATGTGAGAAATGTTATGGACATGAAAGCTGTATATGGAGGGTAAGTGAAATTGCTTCTTTCACTTATAATCATTTGGAGGCCTGTTTATAGTTTACTGAACAGTGCTCCGATTATGAGATTTGGAAGCATTTCTTATGGTCAGGTTGATGATTTAGTGAAATTTTGGTTGACTTGATTGTAGATTCATTCCAAATTGCGTTTAACTCATTTTCTTCATAGCTTAATTTGTACTCCCTCCATCCCAAAATAAGTGTGTCATTTGGTTTTTCAAAATTAGTTCATTTTCAAAAACCAAATGGGGCACTTATTTTGGGACAGAGAGAGTATAAAAAAGTTCGTGTGAACTAATTTGAGGAAGAATTTCTGTATTTGTGTGCCAAAAGTGACCATATATTTGACCAAGTAATTAGAATTTCACAGAGGATTTTATTCCCAAGTAAAACAATCTTGTCTATCTGATATATATTTTGTCATATAGATGAGTAGATTGTAGATCATTCGTGGATCATTTAGCCTTATTAAGATTTTCAGATGAGACTTAAGCTTTTATTGTTGTTGCATGCTTGAACATTATAATTTGTATATATTTGTCCTCACATAAAATAAATGCAGGTTTGCTGCTGCACTCAATGATTTAAAGCTGTGGGTAATGAATGTGGTGAACGTGGACTCTCCAGATACACTCCCTATCATCTATGAGCGTGGTCTCTCTGGAATCTACCATGATTGGTGTGAGTCCTTCAGCACCTACCCCAGAACATATGACCTATTACATGCTGATCACCTGTTTTCAGGGCTGAAGAAAAGGTGGGTGCCTTAATCTGTTTCTTACTCCCCTTATTCCAAATCATATGTTATCACCTAGTCATTTAATTATTTCCGCACTTGTTGATCTGGTTAAGTCATACTGCAATATGGGGGTCTCAGCCTGTTTTCCTATTAGTATAGTGATTGATGCCTAAATATTTTCAGGTGCAATCTTGTTCCTGTCATAGCTGAGGTTGATCGCATATTAAGACCAGGAGGTAAATTAATAGTCCGGGATGAGCCTGATACCATTGGCGAAGTTGAGAGCTTATTGAAATCTTTGCACTGGGAGATCCGAATGACCTTTTCGAAGGACCAACTGGGGATGCTTAGTGCCCAGAAAACTGACTGGAGGCCGACTGAGCTTGCATCACAGTAGATTCTTAAATTTTTATAAAGCTTCTCGCATATTCTTTTGCAGTAAATCCCTTCCTTTCCCCCAAATCCTCGTTTAGAAATAGGATTGTGCTTAATTTATTTCAGTTATTGTAATTTTCCCTGGAAGTTGAGATCATTTTGGCGGATGGATCACAGAGAAAATTGTATATTTAGAATTAAGTGCTCCAGCCCCATTTTCAGCAGGCATTCCTTACTTTCCACATATTCAATCAAACAATGTACTGAATATTCACAGATTACCTTATATTCATAAATTTGATTGTTTTTCAACCATACCAATAACGTCTTAATTTGCTTTGTGCTCACATCTTTTATTAATAATTGAACTAAAAACAGGTACTCTGCTTCATTATGCAGAGCGTAGAGAAGACCTGTGTAATGGCTGCCTTATGGTTAGCAAATCATGGGATATACTCCCTCCGTTCCTTAATAAGAATCCTATTTGTTTTTTCAAAATGAACAGAAATTAGTATATTTTGTTAAACCAAATGGGACACTTAATATGGGGCAAAGGGGGTGAATATATGATAACATTGCAGTACCAACATTGCACACATGAAAATAATTATCTAAATAAAGTAATTGTTGTTCGATGCAAATTCATCTACTTGTAACAACATAAATGCACATTCCATTTTATTAATACTAGAGGAAAATCCGGAGCAAACATAATTTTTGAACCAAAATGGAAAGACAGTAAATGTGTAAATGGTGGAGTAGGGGCCACCATAAGAGTAGCAAAGGAGTTACATATAAATAATAATTTGATACAACGTAGGGCAAAAAAATGGCATCTGGGGAACAGAGTCGAGTAATTTCTTGCAACAGGTTACCACATAAGCTTCATTTTACGCTACCTTTTGGAGCATTATCAAATATAACAATGTCATCTGATTAACAAATTCCTGGTGATCTGGGCCATCATCTACTCTTATCAAGAAGCTTTTGAAGCTGCCCATCAGAAAGCGCTTTCATAGTATCTGCATAAAAACAAGAAGAGATGCAAATGTAGCAAAATAAACGAAAAACACAAGTATCAAAGTGTTAGTGGACTAACCATCTGAGCCACCGATATGCTTTCCATTCACAAAAACTTGAGGAACAGTATAACGGCCAACTAGATCAAGAAGGACACTCTGTATCTCTGATCCATCATCTGTGCAAAGAACCACAAAATTATACATACAAGTACCACAGTGATCTAATTCATTAGGCAATTGCTTACCATGCTGATCAATTCTATCAAACGTTTTTAACATTTAACAGCAGAATCTGCCCGGAAGATTCTGAAATTGAGATTTTTACATGTCAGTTGAGACCAAAGGCCTGACCATATTGTCTTTCAATAGTTTTAACAGATTGACCACATTTAACATAAAATCCTTTCTGTAAAAAAAATGTTTAAAGCTGTTACTTAATCCTCTAAGGTTATATGCAGATAAAACATGCTTCATACTATTTCTGATAGTGAAACAAAGTACACTTGACAATTAACAGCTGATATGTATATACACAACCTTAAATTGGGGAAATGCGACTGTTTGAGGAAATCCATATAAGTAAAACAATGTGCATTTGCGTGAACATTGTGCACTTATGTAATGTTATATTCCGAATTATGACTTTCTTTATTTAAGTATGCCTTAGTTTAGGTTTGCTTTCCTAGTTTAGAATTGCTTATTTAAGGTAGGATTCTTATTGTTATTGCTTTCCTAGTTTAGATTTGCTTCATAATCTGAGAAGGCTCAAGTCTATAAAGCATGTAATCTCCCACAGTCATGAATTACGAATTTGAGCGATAAAGTAGTCTAGCTTATTTATCTCTGCCCTCCCTAACTCTCTTTCCTGTTCTTCTTCTTCCCCACATACAATCTCTCTATATTTTTACCCTTGTAACCCCTAGGGTTACAACATTGGTATCAGAGAATACCTTTTCTGCGCCATCGCTTCCTTGCCGGCATGGGACGCCCAAAGAAAGTGGTTTCCAATTCTGCTATCGAGCCCACAGATGCGGCCGTCTCCTCCCCTCATACAAGCGTCAAGCTCCAAAGTGAACCAGGCGCCAAAGCCCTTGAACAGAAGGTGGCCACCGACAGTTAGGCAGAGCAATTTCAAAAGCTCTCGGACACCCTCGCGGTCGTAGTACGGTCACAACGTGATGTTGCTGCGGCCATGAAAGCCCAACAAGACTCCTTGGCTGCGCTCACTGGCCGATGCAACTCTTTGACGACCTCTGTCCAATAGCTCGCCGACCGTCCACCCTCTGCACCACCAACCGAACTGCCGCCTCACGAACCTCCCGCGCTCGCGTTGGCACCAAATCAGTGGTCATCGTCTTCAGCTCCGCTGGGTGTTTCTTCTGCCCCATCGGCCTCGGAGCTCTGCCCAAAAATTATAGCCGGCCGTCAGCCATTTGGACCCCTCATTCCATTGCCGGATCTTCCCCAGCAGTCCCGGCAGGCCACCTCAGAGCGCGGCCAGGTCCAGTGGGCTGAGACGATTGAATCCGCCGTTGCCGGAACTCCCCTTTGCCGATTCGGCACACTGGCTGCGATAGCCGGGCTGGATTCCCCCGTGACGGCCCTCCCGATAGTATCTGGCCAGCCACTTCTACAGTCCACGGCAATCAAGACTGCCACTTTTCAGTCTGGACCGCCGCTAATGGCCTCCGCTGGTGAGCCATTGGCCTCGTTTGGTGTCATAGCCTCCATACCACCTTCTATTCCGGTCAAGCATTGCCTCCCCGTCGACCCAAAGGATGTTCTGCAGTCATATGCAGCAGAGGTCATTCCGTTGCGTACACTCCAGTCAGTCCCACCGTCGCCGGATTCACCTTCCCTTGCCCTGGTCGATCGTCGAGTTTCTGGAGGAGCACTGGTCTCTTTGGAAGCCGCCATGGCCATTGGAGATGCATCTGGAGTGTTAGGGAAAACCAAGGATGCGATATGTTATATGGGCGGGTTGCGATAGGATTTAGGTGCACCCGGCTTCCGGACCGGCCTGACAGGATTTTTTTATCCCATTCGGATCCAGCCCCATATCTTACACGCTCTGACCCACTTGGGTTGTCTTTGGGCACTTATCCTGAAGTTGTTCGTGGCTCCCACCTACTGGCTCATAGCCATATGTGTGAGGATTTAAACTGACAGATCCATGACTCACTTCCATAGCCTAGTGCTAGGGAATTTGATATTGCTAACAATTATTTGATGCAGGCAGATAGTTTTCAGGCAGCCCCTGATAACAGAAGGCCCGACTTTTACCATGGGCCACCTGCACCATTTGTGCCAAACCACGGGCGTGGTGGTCCCCGACTCGGAGGACGTCCACTGGGTCGGGATGCCGCGTTCAGAGACTACGAAGGAGCTGTCCAAGCCGGCCTGGTTCGCCTCACTTTCCCAATCTTGAAGGGTGATGAACCAGATAAATGGGTCTCACGTGCCCGACGACTTTTTCACTTCTATCGTACACCGGACCACAAGAGTATTGATCTTGCTTCCTTTCACATGGAAGGATATGTGTTGCAGTGGCTCGAGCACTTTCTATCTCACACTTCACATGCTACGTGGGCTGATGTGGAGTGAACTCTTCCTGTCCACTTCAGGCCTACTAATTATGAGGACTATAACCACCGTCGAAGCTTATCAGGATGAATTTGAAAATTGTCAAATCGGGTTTCTAATTGGCCATAAGCCGCTTTGATTGATACTTTTTTGGGTGGTTTGAGGCCCGACTTGCAAACTTCAGTGCCTATATTCAAGCCATGCACTTTGACTGAGACAATCCGTGTCACTCGCATGTATCAAGAGCAGCTACAGCATCAGTAGTGTGTTCCACAGGCGCCATAGTCTTCTTATACTAGTCCTATCACTACTATGGGGCGTACTCCTATTTCTCTTAAGCGATTATCTCAGGCTTAAATGGAGGCTCGTCGCTCTCAAGGCTTATGCTACAATTGTGATGAAAAGTATACCCCTGGCCATCGTTGCAAGACTCTTCATACTTATGTTGTTGAAGATACACCTAACGCCGTGGCTTCTCCTGACCCTGTGGTTGAGTTTGACTCTGCCCTCGCTGCCTTGGTAAATGATGTGAGCCCATACTTGTCCTTTCATGCCTATGAAGGAGGTAATATTGCCAACACTATGCGCATTAGCGGGCAAATGAAAAAATGTGTCATGGTTCTTATCGATACTGGTAGCACTCATAGTTTCATTAACAAAACCGTTGCTAACAAGTTAGGCTTGCAGATATCTGATTGTCCTAACTTTGATGTTATGGTCAGGGATGGTGCAAAGCTTTGCAGTATGGGGGTTTGTCATAAGGCATGTCTTCTTGCTCAAGGCCTTACTATCAAGTTTGATTTCTATGTCTTGCCTATCAAGGGAGCTGATATCGTTCTTGGCATAGATTGGTTGCGCACATTGCAAAAGGTTGAATGGGACTTTGAACACATGGAGATGAGCTTTGAGCTTGATGGGGTCAAACGCCTCCTTACCGCCCAACCACCGGATAAATTGCACATCATTCAGCGCCCTCCTCCGAAGTATCATTGGATTCTCTAGCCTCTTGCTCTTGATGAACGTCTTGGTCCTTCCCAGCCTTGAGGACAAGGCTTAGCAGAAGCAGTAGTGGATTGTTATGATTCCAAATTATGACTTTCTTTATTTAAATATGCCTTAGTTTAGGTTTGCTTTCTTAGTTTAGAATTACTTATTTAAGGTGGGATTCATATTGTTATTACTTTCCTAGTTTAGATTTGCTTCCAAATCTGAGAAGGCTCAAGTCTATAAAGCATGTAATCTCCCACAGTCATGAATTACGAATTTGAGCAATAAAGTAGTCTAGCTTATTTATCTCTGCCCTCCCTAATGCTCTTTCCCTTCTTCCCCACATACACTCTCTCCATATTTTTACCCTTGTAACCCTAGGGGTTACAACATGTAAACTGCTGGCTGGTTATCATGAATCACGATTTTCTCATTATAATACTTGCGAAAAAACTGTTTCAGTGATGCATGACTGCAGTACATGGCAAAGAAAAAGAGATCAAAGGATGAAAAAAAAAAACCGTCCATGAATATCCTGAAAATTAAAATTTTAATGATCCAACTAATTGAATGCTACATAATCTATAAAACCGAGTAGCATAATCAACTTCAACAGAAGTTAAAGCCTTTTGTACTTTACTTTTTGGCGTTACTCACAAAACAACCGAGTAACATAATCAAATTCAGCATATGCAAATTAAGTACCTCGAAGATCAAGCTCCACAACAAAAGGTTTCTCAGATAATTCACTAAACACTTTCTTTGCACGCAGTGAATACCTATCATCATGAAAGATAGGCAAATTATCAGTGCTTAAAGCATCGAAACTGGTTTAATACACCCAACCTGGATGTATATGAATTTGTTGAGTAAAAGACAATATTCCAGGCGAATAAATTCAAAATGGGAAATTTTAAAAAGCTAATTATATTTCCAAGACAAAAAAGATAATTAAACTGGTTGAATTGGAAAATAAGCAAGAAACAACATGGAACATAACTGGAAATTTTACGAATGATAACATCTATAGAGAGGGACAAAATTGCTCGGATTTGAATGATACCCATCAAATCATTCGCCACCAAAAATACAAATTCGAATCGGAAACTTACGGGCAGTAGGATTTGGAGAAGATGGCGATCTTGTTGGAATAAATGACGTTGTTGACGAAGGCTGAGGCCGAACTGCGAGCCTCGACGGAGGAATCTGAGCCGAAGGAAGACGAGGAAACGAGAAGCAGGAGAAGAAGGGGAAGCGAAGGACGACGACGACGGTCGGACATGGCGTTTCTGGGTCCTGCTGGCGCCGGTGTGGGCAGGCAGGCGCGTCAGGCGAGAGGAAGACATGGTACGGGCTATTGCACTGGGCCAGCAGATGGGGCCGCAATGTTGGGCCAAGATAAAGGGCCCATGCCGAGGCCCACTACCGTGAAGAAAGAGTTCTCCACAGCTCCCTGCAAACACATATGGCGGCCCTCCTAGCGTGGGACAAGAGGTGGTTGAATTCTCTGCGTTTAGCTTTGGATATCGTGTGAAGCACTTTTAGCCGTATAGCCCCTTTCTTAGATATGGGGTTAGATATGGGGCCAAGTAGCCCCCGAGCCTTTGTGAGTGAACACTTAAGGCAAGTGATATATTCTAGGGCGAGCATATAAGTTGGCAATAATGTTGGTGTGTTGGGCGGATATGTTGGCGGAAGTTCTACTCCTCATGGGACTCAGTGGAAGGCAAGGCGCCACAAAGTAGGGTTGGAATCCTATGCAAATTCGAACCCCATTCAAACAAGTTGATAGAACTCCTACCTCAAGAAGGACAATAATAGTTGGATTCCCACATGAAGACAAACAAGCACTACAACAAAATGTACTAATAGCGACGCAATGCTAAGCGTCGCTAAAAACTAATAATGGGACTACTCCAAACAAATTTCTAATGGGACTATGAATATGGTTAGTGCCTCCTCTGGGGTAGGGGTGGATGCCTTTGTTGAGTTTGAGAGAGAATGTTTCTTCTTATATAAGTGAAAATTTTGTAACTGAGTTATACTATACTTCAGCCATGTGCTGGGCATATATAAAGAGGGCAACTAAACTGCTAGAGCTTCTTCTTTTGTATTATTACATAGAGTTTTTGGCAATAAAGCTTATATTGGAGCACCTTGCAAATGTGAAGTCGTTGCTGGTTAATTGTATTCTTGTGCATATAAGTGTACAGGAAGGCGAGAGAAGGCTGCTAGCACAGTTAAATCAATACAAGGTAAAATGCATAGCAAAAATTTTATCCTTGTCACAAACACCCACATGTGAATGTTGCCACAATAGCCCCTCGTGCCATGAACACCCTCTCAAATTTTCATAAAATGGATTCCTTGGGCAATAATAGATTATTGCTACATTCTTTGACAAAAATAAATTCTTCCATGTAAGAACATATGTGTTATATATAGTGTTAATTATCTAATTTTATTTGTTAAAACTGTGTCATAAACCTTAAGTATGTAATTAATCTTAGAAATCTGATTAGATGTAGTTGTGGTCGAGTCATGTTTAGAATTGTTGGACTTAAAAAATAAGTAGACGTGTTCTTATAGATCAAGACTAAAAACTAAAAAATGTTGATGGTTTAAAAAGTTTATTAAGAACATATTCTCAAGTAGAAGTCACTTGTAAGAGTTTTAGAAGTGATTTTGGAGGTTTCAGATAGATTTAGGGTGAAAAAGGTAAAATTGTTAATGAATAATGTCATTGATCAATCGCCGGAAAAAGATAATGATTAAATCGATTGAGCACTGGTGAACTATAGCACAGAAGAGTTGCATCAATCGATCGCTCAGGGAATAGATCGATTGGCACTTGAAACAGTTTTTTGTTAAACAAAACTGAGAGTTTATTGATCAATCGCTTCGACGAAAGATTGATTGATCAAGGAGTCATGCCCTAAAAAAACTAATGAACGGTCGATTGCTGTTTGAAATGATCGATCACTAGAAGTTTAGTTACCGTAAAAAAGCGGAAGAGTTTTATTTCCTAGTTATAGTCAATGACTTAAACTAACTTGGAGACCCATAAAAAGGCTAATTTATCATGAATTTGAAGAGAGGAAAACATAGAAAATATTATAGAAGAAAGAAAAGTCCTTTAGACATTGTCTTCATAAAGAATTCATATAGAGCTTAAAGAAATTGCTCATAGTGAATTCATGCCGATGCAAAACTAAAGTGAGAAGATTTCACACAACAAATATAATAGGAAAGTCAACAAAGTTCTTCGTCAAGGAGTGATTGAATAATCTCAAGAAGTAAATTAACAAACAAAGAAGGACTTCGTTTAAGTTGCTAGAAGAAGAAGAACAAAACATGAAGAGGGAAAACTTCAAGGATTCAGGGAGGAAGAAATGAAGGCGAACATTAATAACAAAGAAGATTAAACATAGGAGTTTGTGTCACATCTAGAGGTTAGTTGGTTGTTTTGTGTCCTATAAGTTATATATTGTTCTAGTACATTGATTTAGCCTTTTTTTAGGCTACCGTGGTTTTTTACTTGAGTTTGGGTTTACTATTTAAAAATCTTTTTGTGATTGTGTAGTGTGTATGCTTGAATTTATGGTTTGATTGATCATGAATGAATTTTCAGCCCTCGCACCCCGGCTCCCCCTCCCCCCACCCTCTCTTCTTTGGTTCTGGCCATGAGCATCCCCGTTTCCACCCACAGTCGCTGCCCCACTTTGCCTCCACCAGCCCCCCACCTTCCCGGCTCCGCCCCCGCCTCCCTCTCTGTCGCGCCCCGAATTTATTTCCATCCCCACCGCCATCTTGGCTCCGCCCCACCTCCCTCCATCCCCCTCTGTAGTGGCTAGAGCCCCCCCTCCGCTCTCCCCTTTTCCTTCCCCCCAGTATGTGGAAGTGGAGGGGCTCCGGCCGGCTCCTCCCGCCGCCACCCAGCGGTCGCCCCACCTCTGTCCCTCCCCCACCGTGGCTTTGTCTCTGCCCCTCCACTCCCCCCTCTTTGGATCTGGCCGGAGCCCCTCCCCCCACCCCAATTTGTGGAAGCGGAGGAGGGGCTCCAGCTCCTCCGGTCGGAGCTCCTTCCACCCCTCCCCATTCCCATGCTCGAGTAGTCCAGCACCCCTCCCACAAATCCCCTGGGATTTTATATTTTATATTATTTATTTTCTATTAGCGATGCTTTTAAACGTGTCGCCAATAAATGTTTTTATTACTTTTTAATTTTTTTATTAGCGACGCTTTTGAAAGTGCTGCTAATAATTTTTTTGTATTTATTTATTTATTAGCGACACTTTTTAAAGCATCTATAATAATATTTTGTTATTATTTTTTCTTATTAGTAACGCTTTTAAAAGCATCACTAATATTTTTTAAAATATTTTCTATTAGTGACGCTTTATAAAGCATCGCTAATAATTTACTATTAGCGACACATGTGAATAAGTGTCTTTAATAATTTATTATTAGCGACGTTGTAAAGTGTCACAAAAAATTTCCTTATTAGTGGCACAAAGAAAAGCGTCGCTAAAAGTAGTATTATTAGCAACAGTTTTTCATATGCGTCTCTAATTAACAATTGCGACTGTACTATTAGCACCACATTTAGCGACATTTTTTCTTTTATGATTATTAGCGATGCTTAAAAGTGTCTTTAATAGTCTTTTTTCTTGTAGTGAGTACAACTATTAAGGACTCTTTGATAAAAGTGTCGCAAATAGTTTTAAAATTTTTATTTTTTAAAAATATATAACTATTAGCAATGCTTATTTAAAAGTGTCACTAAAAGTATTAGTATTAGATACGCTTTTATAAAAGCATCCCTAATAGTTGTACTATTAGAGACACTTTTTAAAAAGCATCGCTAATAGTTATAAATTTTTTATTTTTTTAAAATTTATAATATTAACAACGCTTTTTTGAAATCATCGCAAATAGTATTAGTATTAGAGACGGTTTTATAAAAGCTTTGCTACTTGTACTATTAGAAACGTTTTTTTAAAAGCGTCGCTAATAGTTATAAAATTTGTGACATTTTTATATGCGTAGCAAATAGTTATTTTTAGTAACGCTTTGTATTGCATCACTAATAAAAGCATCACTGATAATCCTTTTTGTTGACAACGTTCACACATCCAAATGATTGGCAAAAATCACATATATTGATTTATGTAATGTCCTTAAATTATGAGGTTTAGCACGAGGCTACTTTTAGCCACTATTTTGTATCTCCCAAAAAAACACACACACTTTTTGGTAGTTATTTCATTAGACAAAAATGACAAACATTGCTCTTCTAGGTATTATATGGAAGCATTGCACTGGATAAACTTTCTTTTGATAAGTAAATATAGGTTGTGTGTTAGTTGTGTTATTCCCTAACTAACTCCAGTAATTAACTTGCAAACTCTTTCTCTTGTCTTCGTTTGCACCTATAATCTAGTGTGGTGGGAAATGGCCATACGGTCTTCAAAATGAAGTAGAGCCATACAAAAAACCACCCCATCAAGTTCTTTGCATAATTTAAAACTTTGTGATCCTCAATAGGCATTCAAATATTAGTACATAACTTCATATAAATGATCATAAGTTTTACACAACCCCTTATTTTTTAAGCTAGAATTAATAAGTGATAATGTCTAACAGTTTGACATGGACACGATATGTTTTTGAGACATATAACAAGATAATATGAAATTCAAACTCATTATCACAAGATGACTTCTCCATAGCCTTGACTTCAATTATTAGTGATTTTGATGCTTTTAGTCTCATGAAATACTCGCCTCACTTTCTTCAATTCTCTGCAGATGTTTTTCATATCCATTCTCTCTTTTGGGCACTCGGTTGAGCAGACAACTCAAATTTTGGCCACACAAACTAAGCAATTTATCAATCTATTATTTTCTCTTGTATCCTCACTTAGGAGGAGTAGAGGGTCTACAATTTCCATCACTCTTTCTGGAATAGCCATCTTCACATATTTTGGTAGATTTAGATTCTCGCTAAACATTTCATTAGTTGGCTTCTTCCTTGTAATCATCTCCAATAAAATAATTCCGTAGCTATACACATCCCCATGAGTAGTCACAGTGCTTCCGACAACATATTCTAGCATTATGATTTACAAACAATAACAAATAAGATAAAGAAGCCCATTTTTAAAAAAATTGGGAGATATTTGTAGTTGGAAGCCTGCTTTTATAAAGAAAAAGAAGAATGACTATATATGTTATCTAGCAAAAAGCAAATGACTATTGAGGCTTGAGATCATACAAAATTTAAGATAGATTTGGCTATGAATAAGGCAATATTTTTTTCATGTATGATAGCTTAGATTAGAACTGGCCCAATAAAGACCAAGTTTGATATAAAAATATTTACTCCATTAGAGATCATGCCATCACTTTTAAAATGTGCCGAAGTGCATGTCTTTCTTATCTTTGCATACGATCCATACATTATGTCACATTCAAATAGTAAAAGGTAGAGAAATGTTTACATGGGGCAATGTAGCCAATAGAACCCTTCAAAATTGAGGAACTCATTTGATGGGAGGAGGAATGATCTCTTGATGTTACAAGGCTCTTGGCCAGGCCAAAGTCTCCCAAATGTGCCACCATATAATCATCAAGAAGAATATTACTTGGTTTTAGATCACAATGAACAATTGGAGGTTCATACTGATTATGAAAATGATCTAAGGCCTTAGCCACATCAATCACCACATCTAATCTTTTACTAAAGCCTAAATATTTAGCCGTAGAAGTTTAGGGTTTAGGGTTTAGATTTCGCCAGTCATGTGGTTACGGGCCAAATCTAATAACTGCAACCATACAAGGTTTTCAATTCCTGAAGGGATGGCTCCGTAGATTTGATTATTTCCGAGTATTAAGTAATCAAGCTGATTGGAGAGGTTTGATGTGGATTTGGGGAGAGAACCAACAAGGCTAGTTACCTGAGCAGCAAGACTGACCAAGCGAGTACAGTTGGTCAAAGATGTGATAAACTGCAAGTCGTTGTTTCCGACACCTCCAAGCCTGTTGTAGCCAATGTTAAACCAAGACAAATTCTTCTAATTTCCTAGATCGACAGGGACAAACCCAGTGAAAAGATTAACCGGAAAGTCGAGCTGTGTGAGATGAGAAGCATTGGCTAGAGTGGTTGGAAGTGGACCAATGAATTCGTTTCCACCAACAGCAAGTCTTTGGAGGTTTGACATTGTAAGACCCATGTTTGAGGAAAGTCTTCCCCGAAATTGGTTTTCTTCTAGAGACAACTCAATCAGGGATGAGAGATTGTAAAGAGAAGGAGGTAACGTACCAGATAGCTTGTTGGCACCACAATAAAGTACTCTCAAGCTGAAAAGCTGGACAAGTTCACTTAGGATGCACCCATCAAAGCTATTAGCTGCCATAACCATAACCTCCAGTGCAGAGAGGTTCCCAAATGAAGGTGGAATCGTTCCAGTGAGTTTATTGACACCCAATGCAAGGTGACCCAGCTGAGACAATGAACCAAGCTCGGTGGGGACATTTCCTACAAGTCTATTTCCTTCCAAAATAAGATAAACGAGGCCGGAGCAATTGGAGCAATTGGAGAGACTGCCTGGAATTTCTCCTTGTAGTGAGTTGTTAGCCAAATTAAGATCTTTGAGGCGACGCAAACGAGACAATGTTGGGCTTTGTTTTGTAATAAAACATAAAGTGGCCCAACTATCTCAATTGACACTATTTTGGGCTTTTATAAAACTGTCTGGGTAATGGGCCTGAGTCAGAATACCCATTAAGCTGTGGTTTTAAGTGACGAATCTGAACCATTGGATGACGTATGGATGGACGGTCAGGATTCTAAGGTTCTTAACAGTGGTGTCCTGGTTTAGTTATAAATACACCATTAGCCATCCTAATTCGGTGTCTTAAGCGAGATTACTCTCAGCCAAATTCTAAACCAAAAATACTATTGTGATTCTGAAGAGGATTAGCTGAAGATCAAGCTTTGTTGAAGAGGTTCTCAATTACAATGGCTACAGGTATGCCTAATCCCTGTATTAAGTTTTAACAATTGGTATCGGAGTTGGTTTATTTTGCATGGAACAAAAATTTTATGGTGGACAAAATTTTTTCTCTGTTCACGGCGGTTGTAATTTTTATGTTCCCGTAGTTTACTGTATGTTCATATGATTTACTGTAGCAATATTCCCATGTTTTGAGTTACTGTAGACTGTTTACTACGGCTGTCGGATAGCCGCCGGACTGTAGGCCGGAGTAGACGCGCCGGTAAGAGCCGCCGCCGCTAGGCGTTAGGCTCTGGTCAGCGCCGCCGCTGAGCCGGCCCTCCGGATTCTCGTACAGTCCGGCGGCGGCTTTTAAAAATTTTGTTTTGTTTTTTTTTTTTAAGGGACTGTATAAGGACTTTGGACTATAATTTTTATTTGTGGTGTGTGTGGTGATGGAACCCCTGGCCGAGTCCCAAAAGCCTGATGACAAAATTGACATTAATGCCCTTGTTAATTTTGTATATGGATATTCTTATGATTGTTTGATAATTAATTGCATTCATTTTATTATTTGAAAAGGTGATTAGCACATATTCAGTTCCCACATCCGTTGAGATGATTTAGGAGTGGCCAAAGCATCCTAAGTTATTTGTCAACATGTGAATCATATAGAATGCTACCATGGGGTGCATAGATTCACATACATAAAAATATTGTGCTGTCATCAAATTTTGAGTATGTGACAAAGATTGTCATCAGCCCCCAAAGGGAGGTGGTAGTCAGCGTCGCATAATTAGGATAGGGTGGAGGGTTATACATTTTAACATGGGTGAATCCCTATGCCCAAAGGTGTGAGATTTTCCTGTAATGTTTTATGTATAACCCACTAGCCTTATCATGAGACAAAATAAATTTTTGTTTCTATCTGGCTCAGTAATTTTGATGCAGATTGCAACCTTTGCCCAAAGGGAGGTTTACAATTTTACTTAATGATTTTAGCATTGGCTATTTCATACTTATGTTATTGTTTCTTGCCCTCTTTAATGTTTGCATGTATTTATTCTTTTATTGCAGCTTATCCGTCTTTCATTTTTGATCCAAATCAACACCTTCCATTATTGTCTGGGGACAATTTTACAGATTGGAAGGAAAAAGTTCCTTTATTGTTAGGGTGCATGGACTTAGATTTGGCGTTTCGTATGGATGCACCCACCACTCCTATGGAAAAATGTACGCCAAGTGAGGTAGCATCTTATGAAAAGTGGGAGCGGTCTAACCGCTTAAGCATGATGCTCATGAGGTCTCACATAAATAAAAGCATTAGGGGATCCATCCCAGAATGCGCTACAGCCCAAGAACTTTTGAAAGCTATTGAAGCTCAATTAAGAGTTCTAATAAAGCTATGGCCAGTACCTTAATGTCCAAGTTGTCATCCATGAGGCTAATAGATGACAAAGGGGTGAGAGAGCATATCATGCAGATGCGTGATATTGCTAATAAGTTAAACAACATGAAAATAAAGATTGATGACACCTTTTTGGTCCACTTCATTCTGAACTCCCTGACTGCACAATATGGGCCATTTAAGATCTCTTATAACACACATAACACCGAGTGGTCAGTTAATGACCTTCTAAGTATGTGTGTACAGGAAGAGGGGAGACTTAAGCAAGAGAAGCTAGAAAGTGCCCATCTAGTTTCTCATAAAGGACAAAAGAAGGCTAATCATGGTGCTCCAAAGAAGAAAGCTGTTAAAGGTGTGCCAATGAAGTCTACCGGTATCACCAAGGAAACCAAATACTTTTTCTGCAAGAAGAAAGGACACATGAAGAAAGATTGCCCTAAGTATCAGAAGTGGCTTGCTAAGAAAGGAGGTAATTTCATGTCTTTAGTGTGTTATGAATCTAATTATGTTGATTCTCATCATAATAACACATGGTGGATTGACTATGGTTCTACAATCCATGTTTCCACTGTCATGCAGGGGTTTCTCAGTCTAATGAAACCAAATGATGGGGAGCACAACATCTATTCTGGAAATAAGATGTGTTCGAAGGTTGAAGGTGTGGGGACATATAGACTTGTTCTCCATACAGGATACACCTTAGATTTAGAGAAAGCTTTCTATATTCTAAGTTTTTCTAAAAACTTAGTTTCTGTATCAAGACTAGTGCCTCATGGCTTTAATTTTCAGTTTATGAATTCTTCATTTCTGATTATTAAAGATTCAGTCACCATTGGTTCTAGTTCTTTGATTGATGGATTATATTGTCTCTCTTTGCATGTTTCTTTTGAACAATCTATGATGTCTGTGTAAGGAAGTGTTATTAAAAAGAACTCCTCTATGTTATGGCACAGGCGGTTGGGACATATCTCCATTGACCACTTAAAGCGATTGGTAAGAGAATGAGTTTTAAAAACTCTTGACTTTACTAATCTTGAGACATGTATAGACTGCATAAAGGGAAAGCAGACTAACAAGTCTTCTAAGGGTGCTAAGAGGCATGATGAGAAATTAGGCACCATACACACTGATATCTGTGGACCGTTTAGTACTCCCTGTCTGAATGGTCAAAGGTATTTCATTACCTTTATAGATGATCATACCCGATACATGTATCTTTATCTCTTAAATGAAAAGTCTGAAGCATTTGATGCTTTCAAGACTTATAAGGCAGAGGTAGAGAAACAATCTGGATTGAGTACCAAAATTGTTAGATCAGACAGAGGAGGGGAATACTGTGGTAGGTACACAGAGAGTGGACAAAAACCTGGACCATTTGCGCAATTCCTCAAGGAAAATGGTATTGTTGCACAATACACAGTACCAGGCACACCACAACAAAATGGTGTTGCTGAAAGGAGGAGCCGCACTTTGATGGATACGGTGAGGAGTATGATAAGTAACTCCTCTCTTCCTCTCAATATGTGGAGTGAAGCCTTAAAAATAGCAGTGTACATTTTAAATCGAGTTCCATCAAAAGCTGTTCCTAAACACCCTTTGAGTTATGGAATGGATGGAAACCTAGTTTAGATCATGTACACATCTGGGGTTGTCCTGTTGAGGTTAGGGTGTACAATCCACTTGAGAAGAAGCTTGACCCTAAGACTGTCAGTGGTTTTTTCATTGGCTATGCAGAAAGGTCTAAGGGTTATAGGTTTTATTGTCCATCTCACACCCCTACAGTAGTCGAAGCACGGAATGCACGTTTTCTTGAGCATGGCAACTTCAGTGGGAGTATTTCCCCCAAACACATTGTGTTTGAGGAAATACGGGTTCCAGTACTTATACCCATATCCGGTGGAGGATCACATGCTGCATCGCCTATGGTGATTCCAGAGCAGCCTCTGCTTCCTTCACCATCCCCTCAGGAACAAGTTGCTGAAGTTCCTATTGCACAGGCACCTCCGCCTGTTGATGAAATAGGACTTTAAAGGTCCTCAAGAGTAAGGAAACCTGCACTCCCTTCTAACTATGTTGTATACCTTCAGGAGTCTGACGAGAATGTTGGACTCATTCAAGATCCTATTACGTATTCACAGGCCATGTCTGAAGATAACTCTATCAAATGGTATGATGCCATGCAGGATGAGATGAAATCTATGGTTGATAATCAAGTATGGGATCTCATAGAGTTACCGCAGGGCGCTAGGACTCTTGGCTGCAAATGGGTTTATAAGACTAAATTAGACCCATCTGGTAACATTAGCAGATATAAGGCTCGACTTGTAGCCAAAGGATTTCTTCAGAAAGATGATGTTGACTATAATGAAACCTTCTCTCCAGTTTCTACGAAGGATTCATTGAGAGTTATTTTGGCCCTTGTAGCTCATTTTGACTTGGAGTTACATCAAATGGATGTCAAGACTGCGTTCTTGAATGGGGATCTTGAGGAGGAGGTATGACTCAGCCTGAAGGATTCACCTCAGATAAGGGAAGTCATCTGGTTTGTAGACTCAAGAAGTAAATATACGGACTGAAACAGGCCTCCCGACAGTGGTATTTGAAGTTCAACGATGTTATTACTTCATTTGGTTTTAAGGAGAACATTGTTGATCAGTGCATATACCTTAAGGTTAGTGGGAGCCGTTACACGTTTCTGGTCTTGTATGTTGATGACATTTTACTTGCAAGCAGTGACTTAGGGATGTTGCACGAGACTAAGCAGTTTCTTTCTCAGAACTTTGACATGAAAGATTTAGGAGAGGCATCCTGTGTCATAGGGATTGAGATCTATCGTGATAGATCCAGAAGGATCCTTGGGTTGTCTCAACAGGCCTATATCAATAAAGTTCTGCAACGGTTTAACATGGAAAACTGCTCACCTAGTGCAGCTCCTATTGTGAAGGGTGACAAATTTGGCTTGTTCCAGTGTCCAAAGAATTCTTTGGAGTTGGAAAGCATGAAAGAAATTCCTTATACATCGGCAGTTGGTAGTATGATGTACTTGGAGGTCTGTAGAAGACCTGATATTGCCTTTGTTATGGGAATGTTGGGTAGATATCAGAAAAATCTAGGGATGGATCATTGGAGAGCTGCAAAGAAGGTTATGAGGTATTTGCAAGGAACGAAGAATTACATGCTTACATACAGACATTCTGATCATTTGGAGCTAGTTGGATACACAGATGCAGACTTTGCTGGTTGTGTTGACTTGAAAAAGTCGATGTCGGGTTATATTTTCCTTTTGGCAAGCGATGCTGTCTCTTGGAAAAGTATTAAGCAAACCCTTACAACGTCATCGACTATGGAGGCAGAGTTTGTTGCTTGTTATGAGGGCACGTCACATGCTACTTGGCTGATGAACTTTGTTACCGGACTTACTATTTTGGATTCCATATCTAGGCTGTTAAAGATGTTCTGTGATAATAGTGTTGTTGTGTTCTTCACGAAGAAATATTTGTGGAAGTCGGAGTAAGCACATCGACATCAAGTATCTTGTTGTTCGGGATCATGTTAAAGCAGGGACAGTTGTTATTGAGCATATAGGTACTGAGCTTATGGTTGCTGATCCAATGACTAAGGGCTTACCCCCTTCTCTGTTTAAGAGACATGTGGATCATATGGGTCTTATTAGCTCATTGTGCATTTGATTTTGCTTATGTACTTCTGGGCTTTATTCATTTATCATAGCAGTTACAGTTTCTTTTCTCGTGGTGTCTCATTTTTCAGTGCACTTAAGTATGAGACAATATTTGCAAAATGAGTGGGAGCATGCCTTCACTCATAAATATATTTTGCCACATATAACACTCAAATAGACTGAATTAGTTGCATTGTGATACATGGAAGGGAATGTTCTCCTTTGAGGACATAACCGCCTTGATTCATGCGATTATGACATTTTTGTAAGAGTATAAAGTTACCACATACAGTTCGAAGGGTATTATTTTTTTAAACATTGTATGCGCATACGAAAGTCATTTTAAAGTTTCCCATTACCCACTTGGTTATTTTTTAACTAAAATATTTTTCTCAAATTTAGTTTAATTGAGCCAAGTGGGAGATTTTATTCTTTCTATGGCTCAATTGAGAAGTTATGCCAAGTGGGAGAATGTTGGGCTTTGTTTTGTATTAAAACATAAAGTGGATCAACTATCTCAATTGACACTGTTTTCGGCTTTTATAAAACTGTTTGGGTAATGAGCCTGAGTCAGAATACCCATTAAGCTATGGTTTTAAGTGGCGAATCTGAACCATTGGATGACCTATGGATGGATGGTCAGGATTCTTGGGTTCTTAACAGTGGTGTCCTGGTTTAGTTATAAATACACCATTAGCCATCCTAATTCGGTGTCTTAAGCAAGATTACTCTCAGCCAAATTCTAAACCAGAAATACTATTGTGATTCTGAAGAGGATTAGTTGAATATCAAGCTTTGTTGAAGAGGTTCTCAATTACAATGTCTACAGGTATGCCTAATCCCTGTATTACGTTTTAACAGACAACTCCAATGGTATGCTGCCATGAAAGTCATTCTCATGAATGTCTAAGCTTTTGAGGAAGGAAAGATTGCCGAGCTGAGGTGACACTGTCCCTTTTAAAACAAGATGGGGCAGTTCCAAGCGCGTGACTCGCCCATGCCAGTGACTGCAAGTGATCCCAGGCCAAAAGCAAAAGTGGGCGGAATGGTTCCAAGAAGTGAAGATTTGGTGAGGGTCAGCAGTGATGTCCTTTTTGAAAGTGAGCAATGCAAGCCGATCCGTCTCGTTGCCCACATGTAAGGCCTTGATGCTCATCAACAACAAGCTGAAGCAAACGAAGAGTGTATGGACCTGCACCTCCATGTTAGAAAAGCCTGAACAATTGAATGGCGGAGAAACTGGGCTCCGTCGAGCACGCTCTAGCTTCTTCACTCTATGATGTTTGAGAATGCCTGATATGTGGGCGGTAGCTATGGGACTGAATATATAACATTTAGGAAGGTGAGTTAAAACGAGTTAATATCCAGACTTCATCAGTGACTCCTTTACGACTTTGTTGAAAGTAACTGCATTAGTGACTCCTTTACGACGTTGACACCGTCTTCTCCACTTTATCCTTGTGGAGATAGGAATCAGGTTCTCACACCAATTTCTCATGTGTCCAGTTAGCACTCACGTTACACTGTGATGGATACACTATGCGCCTTTCCTAAAGCACTTCTATAATATCCTCGTCCTTGGAAATTTTTTTAGAAATAGACTCAACAAATGCCGGAATTACAAAAATAGGCAAGGAATTCCAGTTTTGCAAAATTAGACTTAGGCACATGCGAAACTCCCACACGTACAGTGCAAAATGGCATATATGCCCTTTCTCTTAATAAACTCCCCTCCTCGATTCCACTTTTGGCTTCTGGGTGATTGCAGTCGCCTCTCGCCGGAGATTGCCAACCAGATCCGCCTCTCCCCAGCCCCATCTCTCCCTCTGCAATCTCCTCCCCCACCTCTGTGCAGTCACAGCCACTGTCCCGCTACTCTAACTCTCCTCTCCCGGCCTACTGATGAAGGAATGCACACCTCGTCTAGGCGATCCTCCTCTCTCATGCCCCCCCTCTCTCCCACTCCTTTGTCCTACCTCTACCCACGCTCACGGTTCCGTCCTCGGGCAGATTTTCATTGCCTTTGCGCCCTTGGTGCAGCTTTCATCCATCGTCCCTCTGAAGCTTGGGCTTCATAATCGATTGGCTAGGTAAGATCCCTGATCCCTTATTTTTTGCATAACCAAATAAATATTAAGGTAGTTTCAATGATTTTTGGCTCAGAATGGGTGCTATAATTTTCTTTGATATGATTGCTTCCACTCAGAAGTCTATCCATGAATTATTTACGATATTGTTTGAATGTTTGTACTAGCTGCGATTTCACCGCAAATATTTGCATTTGTCTAACTGAAAACTTTAAGTTGCTGACAGCAAATAGTTTTCTCTATGTTTTGTCAAATAGATACTTATTATATGCTTGTCCAGAAACATTTGCTTTGCTTGTTGTGTAATTTTTTTTATTTTCTTAGGTTCTATTTTCTTGAGTTTTAATATTTGTTTTGCTGGTCACGTTGGGTTGTGGTAAGAGTTCCTCTGCATTGTGATTTTTTTGGTCTTTGGCATGGTTGTTTCTTTTAGGTTCTCCTTTATGGCAAATTATCATGTATAATTTTCACTTCTGCGTGATATCACTACTACCTTTTCAATTCTACTTTTTTGTATTGTAGCTCTGTTCATGTAATGATTCCATAATATTTAGTTGCAATCATTGATTATAATTTGCAATCAGTGTTTATGGTTGCCAAGTAGTTCATATTATGGTTGAGTTCATTATCTTGTTGGACTTAATGCTTAATATATGTGTTGATGATTATGTCTCTGCTAAGGACTTCAAATGAGCCTTTGGTGGTTTTAATTTAAGTGCAAGAGAAAATATTTTCTAAATAGTGGATTTCGAGGGAGGCTGTTTACTAATATTCTCTTTGACAATAGGGAGAATTTTGTCCAACTGCTTCCTCTCCCAACATGTTTTTTGCATCGACTTTTGGATTATTTCTTCATTTTTTTTTGTGACAGGGAATAGATTTCTGTATTCATGTTTGGAAAAAATTCTTTAGATCTATATGGGTTGGTCACAAAAGCTATTTTTTTTTTCTATTTGAGTGGGGCATATATCTTAATAAATGATAGAGAATAAACATCACCATTTTATGAGCTTCTCATTAGTTTTTTTATGATGATCAATTCTTCTCATTTGCTTTCGACACACACATAATTTCAGGGCACTCGCTTTGGAACTTCTCAGGCTATATAGTTATATAGTTAATTCATTTACTCATGACTATGATGTGATCTGATATCTAGCGAGTAGGAGACCATATAACCTAGTTTATATATTTAAAACAAAGTTAACTGATGAATCCTAACTGTTGACTGGTAGATGGTAGGAGGTTTTTCATTTTTCAAAGTACATTGTGTAGTCATTAGATGTGCTCAAGATGGGTTTACAAGGAAGGTTTGAATGTTGTGATATGCTATATAATGATTAGTATACCATATGACCTAGTAGATGGAATAATACAAAGTTAACTGATACATCCTAACTGTTGACTGGTAGATGGTAAGAGGCTTATATTTTCCGAAGTACATTGCGAGTTCATTAGATTTGTAATAGATATGTTTACATATGGGTGGATAAATAAGAGTGTTATTAAGTAAATATGTCAACTTGATCTTCTATGTTTGGTGCTTAGTTAGTATGCTTGTAATATATTTTAATAGATGGAAAGTAAGTAAATGAATAGTATGTTTTGTTGTTAGGGTAAGTAAGGAAAATACATGTAATTAGTTATATTCATGCCTATGATGTGATCTGATATCTAGCGTGTAGGAGACCATATAACCTAGTTTATATGGTTAAAACAAAGTTAACTTATGAATCCTAACTATTGATTGGTAGATGGTAGGAGGTTTTTCATTTTTCGAAGTACATTGTCTGGTCATTAGATGTGCTCAAGATGGGTTTACAAGGAAGGTTTGAATGTTGTGATATGCTATATAACGAGTAGTATACCATATGACCTAGTAGATGGAATAATACAAAGTTAATTGATACATCCTAACTGTTGACTGGTAGATGGTAAGAGGCTTATATTTTTCGAAGTACATTGTGAGTTCATTAGATTTGTAATAGTTATGTTATACTATCAAGAGTATGGTGTGATCTAATATTTATTGACGACGATACCGTATAACCTATAATATATGGTTAGAAGATAGTTAACTGATTTCGATTAATTGTTGACTGGTAGTTAATTGATTTTGACTAAATCCATCCCTTCACTTCACCGCAGTACACTTATATGTCCACCTCCCCGAGGCATGCAAGAGGCAGCGGAGGAGAAGCCAGGCCAGAGACCAAGTAGGTGGAGTCCAACATTGAGGTGCCAGACAGTTTCACAGTGTATAGAGTGATTATGCTAGATCAAAAGATGGGATGTATATGGAGAGTAAACATTCTGCACATAACATAGTTTCTTCATTAGGCGTTGGTGGTTGCAGGTGGAAGTATAAAACCATAATTCCTATTGACTCGGACAATGAAGATGTTAAACTTAATGTGGGGAACATAGATATGGTGTTACACCTTATCTATGTTTCCCACCTTACATTTAACATCTTCATAGTTTGAGTCAATAGTAATTATGGTTTTATACTTCCTCTTGCCACCACCAACGCTTAATGATTAAACTTTGTAATGTGCATGACTGATTGCTCTCCAATTCAGTTACATGTAATCACATGCCGCACATCATAGACTTAATTATATTTTGTATCTTCAGCCATCACATGGTCACGGTGGATAATGTATACCCAAATGTATTTAATGGTTAGCAAATGCCTTTGTATACATTTTTCGTTGATATTGTACAAGCGAATGTTTCATAGGGTTAGAACTGCCATAATTTATTGATTATGGTGAGTGGATTGGTGGAAATATAAATAGTTTTTAATGCATTCATATACAATTCCATTGTTGTTATAATGATGATGATAAATATTATTTAGAACAATATAAAATGAAAAGCTACAACTTCCCATAGACGTCATTAAAATACACATAGAGAAATGTTATTTTCATTGGCTGGGGCAATTACGAAAGCGTCATGTTAATATGAGCCTGGGTTCACGCACACTCGCGTCTGGCCCTGCGCTATGGGCAATCAAATATACATCTGGATGGGGTATAATACTCATATAATAGGCCTCATACAGCCCAGGCACATGCATTTGTACTTTAGCCCGGGATCATATAAATGGTACCGAAAAGTATAATGTTAATAGGAGCCCAGCCTCTCGCGCGTCTATGTGAGCCCGGGCTACACGGCCAATCCGAAGTACATCCAATGGCCCATATTAATAAAAAAAACGGGTCTGATATAGCCCGTTGACATGCATTTGTGCATTAGCCAGGGCTCATAGAAATGGCGAAAAATTAATAGGAGACCGGAAATGCGCGCTTCTACTTGATCCCAGGCTCCACGGTCAATCGGATATACATCCAAATATCCGATGGCCCATAAAACATAGGGTCATTTAAACCCTTAGACTATTATGGGTCATCGGATCTAAATCGATGTAATTGCCCATAGAGCCCGGGCTCCTATAAATAGATGCACGTGTGCACGGGCTCCTATAAATTTTTTCCTTAATAATATATGCATTTCGCATCATATTTCCATGGTGTATCAAGAGAAACAATAAGCATCGCCACATTTGATAAGTCCACACACGCGCTGCATATAGCAAACATGGGCCATGCCTCGTCATAAATGTGAAAACCGTGAAAAACCCCAACGCACTTTCTGAACATCCCTCCGAAGGTTTCTTCCTGGGCTAACTGCTGAGGTATTCTCTTACGGTTCCATATTCTCATCTCCCTAGTGGCAGATCAGATGACTTAGGTTAGCAGAAGGTGGATGTCGAATAGCAGTCTCTGCATATGGATGCATGGAGGAAGACTCGGATAGTCACGTTTCTACTTGTTGGTGTCCCTACCGGAACAGTGGTAATGCTGGATGTGGAGAATATGTTAATGTTTGTACTTTTGGATGAACTACTTCTTACTTGATATGCTCTGCAGATGAAACAACAACGACAACTAATTTTTCGGTGTGGAGATGGTGGGCAAAAGCTTTAACTAATCCGTCTCAACTGATAACTGTTAGTAGCGTTTAACATAGGTAACTCGCGGGTACACAAACTCTTGTCTTGTGTATGTACTTACATGGGTCGGTGTGCCGCATGTACAGTTATAATACATGAAGTTAAGTTTGAGGTTAAGAATGAAATTGATGCCTGTTCACACATAGTTGTTTCAATTTTGCGACGGATATCATTGACTGATAAGTATCAACTGATAACTGCCAAAGCTTAACTGACATAACTATATGGTGTATTCAGATGGATACAGATGAGCGGCCTCTGTTATGTGTGTGGGGTGCGGAGTGGGATGCAAGTCGACACAAGTATAATTGCTCCAATGCCAAGTCGGATCTCATATTTGTTAGAAGCCCATTGACGTATGAATCCTTGGTGCCTATGGTTTACAAATTAATAGGATGTTGTAGCAGGGAATACTCTTTAAAGATGAGTTTTACATATCCTTTGGCAATCCCCATGGAAGTACCTCCAACGAAAATATGTGATACTAGGACTCTTCAGTGTTTTCTGCGATATGCCAAGACCAGGCATGATGGTCTACCATTGATAATAACCAAAGTGCGACATGTACATGTGTTCCATGAATGTGAGCCGAATATTGATGTATCCGAATCAAAGATGAACGAGTCAATTATTTTCAATGATGCCGAAGAGCATAGTAGACCTGCAAATGAAGTGAAGCATACAGTGGAAGTGAAGGAAGTAGGAGTGAGGCATGGCATTGAATCCAATGATAATTTGGCTAGTGTTGCTTCGGATATGGACATATTGTACATGAACACAATGGATTTCAGTGACGACTGGGAAGTAGATGACTTACTGTGTGAGGCCAGGGAGTTGGAGGCAAAGAAACATCCTCCTGTTTATGTAAATTTGCAATCCGATTCTGATGAAGAACTAGTAGATGTCCCCATTGAAATGCTTGAAGTGGATACGGTGAAAATCTCAAATGTTGAGGAAAATAATGCCAACTCAAATGAGGGTAATGATGCCGGAGGAGCAAATGATGAAGTTAGTGGGCCAAACATGATGTATAACATAGACGAAGAAGATGTCATCTACAATGGAAGGGATACGCATGAGCAGCTTGAGGAAGACATTGACATGGCTGAAAGAAAGTGGTAAGAAGTATACAATCATTATTATTATCTATTTTGTTTGCAAATTTATGTATGTGTAGTAACGGTTTAGTGGTTTTAAATGCAGTGATGCTGAAGTACCAACAATAGCTAATGCAGTAATGTCACTCATAAATGAAGGAGATGGTGGTGGGAGGGGGAAAGCACCACCATCAAGTAGCAATTTTGGGAAAACTTCGGCACCAAAACAACATCAAAGGTCATTTCATGTGCTTACATAGTTAGTTAACTGATTATGCCTAACTTATAACTGTTTGTCTCATTCTAATACCTATATAAATATAATCATTCAGCAGATTGGATGCAAATGTGTGTGTGAACGAAGAGCACAACATGGATGTGGAGGTTGATTTGTATGACTATGGCAAAGATCCGAATGTGCTTCTACTTGGGCAAGAGTTTATGGATAAGGACTCTCTGAAGCTACATGTACACAAGTATGCTATGCATAATAACTTTGAGTTCAAGGTAAAATATTCAAATAAATCTCGATTCACAGTTGTGTGCAATGTGTCGGGATGTCCATGGAGGTTACATGCTGCGATAAGTAATGGGTGTAGTATCTTCAAAGTGAAAGCTATGAACAATGTTCATACATGTGGGAAACCAATATTTGGAGGAGATCATAAACAAGCAAAAGCGGGTATTATTGCTGACTCAGTAGTGAAATGACTTAGGAAACGTGTTGCTTATACTCCCAAGGATATTCAAGTTGATGTCGATTTGGACTATGGAGTTAAGATGAATTATTCGAAGGCATATAGGTTGAAGGTTGCGGCGTTTAACAAGTTAAGAGGATCCTACGAGTCATCGTATGCTGAGTTGGCTACATACTTATATGAGTTGGAGAAGGCAAATCTGGGAACCTCAACTGCTATCCAATAAATATATGAGTTAGGAGGTGTAGCATGAGCATGCTTTTAGCCACTATTTTATATCTCCCCAAAAAGACATGGACACTTTTTGGTATCTATTTGATTAGAGAAAAATAACATAACATTGCTATTCTAGGTATTATATGGAAGCATTGCACTAGATGAACTTTCTTTTGATAAGTAAATATAGATTGTATGTTAGTTGTTATTTCATAGATAACTCAAGTCATTAACTTGCAAACCCTTTCTCTTGTCTTAGTTCACACCTATACTCTAGTGTAGTGGGGAATGACTTTATGGTCTTCATAATGAAGTAGAGCGATACAATGAATTACTCTATCAAGTTCTTTTCATAATTCAAAACTTTGTGATCTTCAATAGGCATTCAAATATTAGTACATAACTTCATATAAACTAACACAATTTTTACACACCCCCTAATCTTTTTAGCTAGAATTAATAATTAACAATGACTAACCATCTGACATGGACACGATAATGTTTTTAGACATTTAACAAGATAATTTAAAATACAAACTCATCATGAAAAACCATCATGAAATACAAACTCATTATTGTAAGATGATCTTCGCTATAGCATTAACATCAAGTATTATTGATTCTGATTGTTTTGGTCTCATGAAATACTCGCCTCACATTCATCAATTCTCTACAGATGTCTTTCATATTCATTCTCTCTTTTGGGTATTTGGCTGAGCAGACAACTCCAATTTTGGCCACACTGAGTAAGCAATTTATCAATCTATCCTTTTCTCCTGGATCTTCACGAAGGAGGAGCAAAGGGTCTACAATTTCCATCACTCTTTCTGGAATAGCCATCTTCACATATTTTGGTAGATTTAGATTTTCACTAAACATTTCATTAGTTGGCTTCTTCCCTGTAATCATCTCCAACAAAATAATTCCGTAGCTATACACATCCCCATGAATAGTCACAGTGCTTCCGACACCATATTCTAGCATTATATTTTACAAACAATAATGGAATAAGATAAAGACGACCATTTAAAAAATGTAAGATATTTATAGTTAGAAGTATGCTTGTATGAAGATAAAGAAGAATAACTATTTATGTTATCAAGCAAAAAGCAAATAACTATTGATTTTCATATCATACAAAATATAAGATTGATTTTGCTATGATTAAGGCAATGTCTTTTTCAGTTTGATACCTTTGGCTAGAACTTACCGAATAAAGACTAAGTTTGACATGAAAATGTTTACTCCATTAGAGAGATCATGTCATCACTTTTGAAATTTACAAAAGTATATGTCTTCCTTATATTTGGATATGATTAATACATTATGATACATTCAAATGGTCAAAGGTAGAGAAATGTTTACCTGGGGCTATGTAGCCAATAGAACCCTTCAAAATTGAGGAACTGGTTTGATGGGATGGAGAATGATCTATTGATGATACAAGGCTCTTGGCCAGGCCAAAATCTCCCAAATGTGCCACCATATCATCATCAAGAAGAATATTACTTGGTTTTAGATCACAATGAACAATTGGAGGTTCACACTGATTATGAAGATAATCTAAGGCATTGGCCACATCAATGGCCACATCTAATCTTTTACTAAAGCCCAAATATTTCAGTGAGTCATTGCTAGTCATATGTTGGTGCAACCATTGCTCAATACTTCCATTAGACATAAGCTCAAATACTAGAGCTTTAAAATCTCTACCTTTGAAATCTAAACTTGAGCATGAAGTTAAAATTTTAACAAGATTCCGGTGACGAATATTTCTTAAAGCTCCACATTCATCCATAAAAGTTTTCACTGCATGGACTTGATCAAGATTAAGTACCTTAATGGCAACCATGGCTCGATAGTTCTGCAAAAATCCTTTATATACAGTGCCAAAGCTCCCCATGCCAATTAAATTTGAGGAAGAAAAACCATCTGTTGCTTTGAGGAGCTCTCTGTAGGAAACTTTAAAATGTAAATCCATTGAGGAAGAAGAGGAGGAATGGTGTTTCCTGTTTTGTGTTCTTCTACAAATTATGAGTAGGCAAGATATTACCAAAGCGCCAACAATAGAAGCAACAATTGATAATTTTACTTTCATAGAAAGAGATTTTTTGCCTTGGTTGATAAATTTTGGTTCACAAGAGGCCAAGTGCAACTGTGGTATACCACCACATAACTTAGGATTTCCATCTAGAGAAATGGCACTGACATTGCTAAAGATTCCTGTTGTGGGTACTTCTCCCTCAAAATTGTTAAAAGAGAGATTCAAATAATGTGTACCATTGAGCTTGGAGAGAAAATCTGGTATATTCCCCGACAAATTGTTGTCTGAAAGATCTAGCTGGTTTATACCTTTCACATAAGCTAAAGAAGGAGGAATACTTCCACTGAGGGAGTTATTCTGCATATATAGTAGTTGCAGCATAGAGCAAGTACCGATGTTTATAGGGATCTTGCCTGTCAAATGATTGTTATGGACATAAAAATTAACAAGCAATATCATGTCTCCCACTTTTGATGGTAGTTGCCCAGTTAGCAAATTGTTGTCCATTCTGAGTTCAAACAAAGAAGAGAGATTGAACAAGGTCATTGGTATCTTACCGCTAAGCATGTTGTTGAAAAGGCTAAGATATACAACACCTCTATAATTCCCAATGCTCGATGGGATGTGTCCTTGGAGTTGATTACCACTTATATCAAGGACAGCCAACTGAGTTAAGTTGCCAATGTTTTCTGGAATTTTACCGGACAACTTGTTGGTATCAAGCATAAGCTTTACAAGCTGTAGAAGCTTTCCAATTGCTGCAGGAATTTCGCCGGTCAGTTGGTTATACTCCAAAGCTAAAACCTGCAACTGTACAAGGTTTTCAATTCCTGAAGGGATGGCTCCGTGGATTTGATTCTCTCCAATTTCTAAGTATTCAAGATGATTAGAAAGGTTTGATGTGGATTTGGGGAGAGAACCGACGAGGCTATTTCCCTGAGCTGCAAGCAAGACCAAGCGAGTACAGTTGGTCAAAGATGTGATAAACTGCAAGTCGTTGTTTCCGACACCTCCAAGCCTGTTGTAACCAATGTTAAACCAAGACAAATTCTTCAAATTTCCTAGATCGACAGGGACAGACCCAGTGAAAAGATTACCCGCAAAATCGAGCTGAGTGAGATGAGAAGCGTTGGTTAGAGTGGTTGGAAGTGGACCAAAGAATTTGTTCATACCAACAGTAAGACTTTTGAGGTTTGACATTGTAAGGCCAATGTTTGAGGAAAGTCTTCCCCGAAATTGGTTTTCTGTCAGAGACAACTCTATCATGGATGAGAGATTGTACAGAGATGGAGGTATCGTACCAGATAGATTGTTGACACCACAATGAAATATTTTCAACCTGAAAAGCTGGCCAAGTTCACTCGGGATGCTCCCATCAAAGCTATTAAATGACACGGACATAGTCTCCAGTGCAGAGAGGTTCCCAAACGAAAGCGGAATCCTTCCAGTGAGTTTGTTGCGCCTCAATTTTAGGTAAACCAGCTGAGACAATGAACCAAGCTCGGCTGGGATGTTTCCTGCAAGTCCATTTCCACCCAAATGAAGATAAAAGAGGCGAGAGCAGTTGGAGAGACTCCCTGGAATTTCTCCTTGTAGTGAGTTGTTAGCCAAATGAAGAACTTTGAGGCGACGTAAACGAGCCAACTCCAATGGTATGCTGCCATAAAAGCCATTCTCACTAATGTCTAAGCTTTTGAGGAAGGAAAGATTGCCAAGCTGAGGTGACACTGCCCCTTTTAAACCAAGATTGGGCAGTTCCAAGTGTGTGACTCGCCCATGCCGGCGACTGCAAATGATCCCAGGCCAAAAGCAAAAGTGGGCGGAATGGTTCCAAGAAGGGAAGATTTGGTGAGGGTCATCAGTGATCTCCTTTTTGAAGGAGAGCAATGCAAGCCGATCCGTCTCGTTGCCCACATGCAAAGCCTTGATGCTCATCAATATCAAGCTGAAGCAGATGAAGAGTGCAAGCACCTGCACCTCCATGTTGGAAAGCCTGGGCAATTGAATGGAGGAGAAACTGGGCTTCTTCACTCTATTCCTTATGATATATGAGAATAACTGATATGCGGGCAGTAGGTATGGAACTGAATATATATTCTTTAGGAAGGCAAGTAAAAAGTCAATAGTGTCTCCTTTACGACTTTGACGCCGTCTTCTCCGACTTCCAGCAAAGCTCCACATTATCCCTCTGGAGATAGGATGTTGAGTGAGTGGCGAAGACTCAAATTAGGTCCTCGCCTTCCCATTAACAACCCGCGCGACCTGGCGATCAGTCACTGTCGGCAACCTTCTTTGTGCGCACTCTCCTAAGTACATTCGCTTAATCCTTGCCAGCCGACATAGCCACTTGCCATTCCCACCCAACACACAGTCCTCTCCACTTCGTACTTTTGCCTAATTTTCAAATAATGGCTGTGTGAATATATATTCTTTAGGGGAAATAGAATGTCAACACAAGTGTAACAAAAGTAGTTGTGTATATTAGCTAGGAAAGCTACTATTTGGTCATTTTGGTTAATAGAAATGGTAGAACTTGTATAGTTTGGATCAATGCAGAACTTGGCGAGTTCACATGCATATGATTGATAATCTATTGGGACCGCTGCGTCTTGTGGCAGACAAAAAAAATTAAAACAGGGTGTGTGATAAAATATGCAAAAACTAATCTAGTATAACAAAATTGAAAATTGCATTAAGACCTTTATTACTATCAAAATTAGCCATATCTGTTCCATCTTATATCCAATCCTTCTTAGTTTTAACAATTATTGTACCATCAGTTTCAATCTTGAAAGTAACATCTCATATTCTTAAGTTGATTTTATTAAAAATATATTTATATATTTCCCAATTTCCTACCATTTTGTTGAAGTTGATTTAATGAGTTTTGATTGGAATCAACTCCTAGTGGGTCCCCATATAGTTCCTAGGGTGTCAAATGGTGGTGCTGCCATAGTTTACAGGGTTCGAATATGATAAGATGGCATCGAGTTAGTTGAGAGGGAGGAAAGTAAGGAATTGGTTGACTCCGGTTGAACGAATCTGTCTTGCGTGATGAATTCAGTGTCCTAAATATAATATGAATTCAGTGACCTTAGGGTATCCAATCAACTTTCTTTAGGGTGCATTAGAAGTCTTGGCCAGAATTGACTCGGCACCCAATTAATATGCTTTAATTTGGATTGTCTGCATACACGACATTACAAATTTGTTTGCATAGGGGGTTTAGTCGACGATAAATTTTACTTTCAAAGCGTGTTGTGTGGAAAAAATGCCTAATCTTATATAATTTTTTATAGAATATAAAATTTCTATGTGGGAAAATATATCTCATGAAATCAGTGACTTTTCTTTAGTGTTAGTCATGTCACATGTGTCACTTTTAGTCACGTACAAAATAAATTGATATTGCCCTATATTAGTTAAGTGTATTTTAGAGTTTCTTTACTTACTAATTTAATGTCGGGTAGCATTAAAAATTTGGACCCGACCAAACCTGAATAGATCACAACCCGAGATTGACCCGGGTCAAGCTGGATTGGGCCTAAGAAAATATACTTAAAGTAATTATCAGGTCAGGTTAAGTTTAACATGTGACAAAGTCAAGAACTAAGCTGACCCAACTCTAGCTCTTATTTAATTAACCTATAAAACCTTATCTAACCCAGGTTTGTATAATTTTTTCTAATTTTTAATAAATAGATCCTACCTAATGTAGTCTCAGTTCAGTTTGAATTATTGGAACCGACTATCTCATTCCCTAAGTGATGTACATAGTTGGACATGATTTGGCATGTGGTCAGCAAAAGGCTCCCACCGTATAACACGTGATCTGCAAGTTCCTAATCTGCCAGTTTGGTAAATAGATTAAGCACTCTTGAAGGAACAAATCATACATCCACACGTTAATTGTCAGCTAATTGAGTCACTAACTGGCATTCTTAAACCTAACACTCTTTATTTTTTTATTTTCACTCGTAGTATAAGTAACAATCAAATACTCTCTCCATCCTATATTAGTTGTTTGAAGCATAAAATTAAAATAAATAGAAATTAGTTTTTCTAATCCAGACAAATAATGGGGGCCAAATGTACTGTTTAGTAGGTGATCACTTTGTACCTATGTGCCAAAATAATAGTTCAATATTATTAAGTTAGTTCTTTTCCACGTAAGACACTTCCAGCTCAAACAATACCTTAACGGGGGTAAATTACGTACCTTTGGCGTCTACCATCCAAAGCAAGTGGTGAAAGCTATGCACTCAAAAACTGTGAATTGTGAAGGTAGGTGTGAAGTCGCTACTTCAAATTTCACCAGTTTTAAAATTGGCGGTGAGAGAACCATGCCCAAATTGGGAGTGTCCCTACACTACGGTTTTAAACTAAACTACATATATTATGCATAAGCAAATTAAACTAGATAATCTCTATCGCAAACTGTTGAATCGAGATGTTATGGCACACACAATACAGGTGGTGGGTGTGTGATATGCTAGATGCACATTGGGGACCCAATTTCCATGTTCAGATAAACTTTCTCTTAAATTAAAATTGTTTATAATTACTTTTTTTTTCTTTTTAGACTTTCAATTGTAATTGGTTTAGTATAATGACAAAAGAAAGCTTCATTTGGTCAACCGTCTCTGACCGTTCATAGCAAAAAAAGAGGCGGGAACAGTTGGAGACTTTGCCTGTAATCTCTCCTTGTAACGAGTTCTTTCAATTGTAGTTGGTTTAGCCATATTAAAAACTTTGGGGCGATGCAAATGAGCCAACTTCAATAGTATGTTGCCATGAAAGTGTTGAAAAATATGGTTTGAGGCCATATAATAATCTTTGATAAGTTTTGGTTAAGTGCAATAATAACAAATAATCTCAAATCCAAAAGTGAGTGAATGAACATTGGTTGTAGTGTTGGAATGGTTAATCCCCCTTCTGGAATTGGATAAAGATAAACCTTAATGGGTTAAAAGATTCTATCGAGAGGGTACTTTTCCAAGATGTATTTTTGTTGTGTGTGCATGTATCTCATTGTGCTTTGTTTGCTTCCTTTTAGTGTATGTTCATGTATCTCCTTAGAGATTGGTCGTACACTTTCACAATCTATTTAAATAGGTCTTTTACATGCACTCAACATAGGTTTTTCCATTTTGCTTCAATCCAGTTGAGTCCAGAGAGTAGAAATAGTGTTTTACCGTGCGTTGTTGTTGGAGTGCTTCCTCACAACATTAGATCATTTTATCATAGGAGAAAGACATTTGTAAATCCTAAAGCACGGATGGGGAGGATGAATTTGTCTTAAGGAGATAGTCTTGCTAGACTCAATCTCCTTCTATTTTCACTACTTCATTTGTAGCATGCAAATACAACAAAAGAATCATCACAAGGCAGTTGTGGTGAACAAGACTTTCCAACAATCTTAAGAAAGATTTGTTCTCTTGTTCTCATTTCTTTTTATTATTCTTTTATGCACCGATTTTTCTTTTTCATATGGAAGTAAAGGCTGGGAACAACAAAGGTACCAATAACATTGTGACACCAGTCATAATCCCTGTGCATATGGCCCACGTCTAATTGAACCATGGGGTGAAACCATCGAAGTTTAGCGGAACATGGGTATTATTATCAATACTCTACTAATAAAAGAATTAAGATGAATATGGAGAAAGGATTGTATTGCAAAAGATTGAGACTTAGAGAAACTTGAAGAGAGAGAAAGAGATATGAGTGAGGAGAAAATGGGAGAAGAGGTAGAAACCCAAGAGAGAGGAGAGGGAGAGCACACTACAACAAAAAGGACTATTAGCGATGCATTTATGCGTCGCTAATAGTCCCCTAAACGTCGCTAATGACTATTAGCGACATATGATAAATGTCGATATAAGCGTCGAAAAAAGTGTCATCGCAATTGACTATTCGCGACATATAACAAAAAAAATCGCTAATAGAGCCTTTTAGCAACGCATACATATACATCGCTATTAGTTTATTATTAGCAACGCATAAATATGCATCGCTAATAGCCTTTTAGTGACACATAAATATGTGTCGCTAATAATAAACTAATAGCGACACATATGTATGTGTCGCTAATAATAAACTAATAGCAACGTTTATTAAATTATTAGCGACGCTTTTGTATACGTAGCTAATAAAAAAATTATTTTTAAAAAAAATTAAAAATTAATTATTAGCGACGTATAAATATATACGCTGCTAATAAGTCCTTATTAGCGACGCTTTTTATACGTCGCTAATAAAAAAATGCTTTTAAAAAATTTCAAAGCGCCGCTAATATTATAGTATTAAAAAATTGAAATACAATAGCCACGCTTTAAAAACGTCTCTACTATATTTTAAAATGTTTTAGCAATACTTTTATATGCGTCGCTATAAATGATTTTTTTATAAAAAAAAAGGGCCACCGGGGAAGGGAGAGGGTGTCGGAATCAAGAGCCAAGGTTCCTGATTCCGGCACCCTCGTCATAGTAGTATGTCGAGCAGGTGGAGGGGGGGGGGGAGTAGGAGGGGCCCCACACCCCCCTCTCCCCGGCTCCGCTCACTCCTCTGAAAATCATAGGATAGGGGGGAAGGAGAGGGGGATTGGGGCAGGGAGCAGGGGGAGAGGGGATCCGGAGAAATGGGCAGGGGGGGGAGCGGGATGAGGGCTGCGGCACCATCTGTCCTCCCCCCCCCCCGAAAATCAGAGGAGGGAGGAAAGGGGTGGAGCAGGGAGGAGGGGGGACTGGAGGAGGAGGGAGGGGGACTCCACCCCTTCTTTCCTCCCCCCACCCCGTCCTCTGAAAATCAGAGGAGGGGGACCGGAGCAGGGGGAGAGGGGGGACATGTGTAACGACCTGACCCGAGCCGGGCCCACAAAAATCACTAATAGAAAATTTTCTTTTCCTTAAGCTAGGAATCATCGTCTGTGTGCGAGAGGTCCAACGTTCATCTACGCACTACGGAGCTTTAAGGCTTTCTCGTACGTAGGCTTATGTTGTAACGAACACATACACACAACGAAGCTTCATAGTTCGTCGCATGTAAAACAAAATTAAACATATTATTTATAATGATTTGGATCGGGCCAACATTGCCTTGCCGTTGGTTGCCTACATACGTATTGGATATTATTCCAATATGATCGGATCCGAACTTAGTTCTGCCTAATGGCTACTACATACATCAGGTATCACATAGTCATATACATATAATATACATATCTCCGAATATTTAATTGGAAGTATACAAAAACTCATCATATATCGGAGTCAAGCGGAAGTTAATAAATTAACGAAATCATACATCTCGCTCTACCACAGAGCGAGATCAAAATCACATACACCTGTCTCGCTCCTATTACTGAGTCGAGACTAAGCACATCACCCGGCTCGCTCTATCACTGAGCCGAGACCGGACACACATACACCATACGTCTCGCTCTACCAGAGAACAAGACGAAACATATTTATAGGTCTCGTCTACCATTGAGTCGAGACTGAAAACATACTACATGTCTCGCTCTATTACTGAGCCGAGACCGAACACACACATCACACGTCTCGCTCTACTCTAGAGCGAGACCACGCACATCATGACATAAAAGTACACATCATGGCATATAAGCACACATCATTCTATAATTAAAACGGGAGATCAGAAATGCTTATGCCCCTCATGTCTTGCGAGGTAGTAGAATTCGGAGTTGCTTGTATGAGCATCCTCCCTTTCAGATCCGAAGAGAGTAGACGGAGCTTCCTCTAGCCTCCATATGTTCCTCGTCTTGCATATGACGTACAAACGTTCACCTTGCCAGAGACTCTTCTCGTTTTTAGCGCCCATGGGCGGCGGACAGAACCTTCCTTAGTTGAGGATGTTCCTCAGACATTGTGGCTCTTCAATGGAAGATAGGGACTCCCCTACTCTAGATTACTCCTCTTGTTGTGGCCCGACAACTTCGGACAGAACCCCATCTTGCTTCGGTGCTCGAGGATGACGGGCAGAGTCTTTCCTTGTCTCAGGGTATTTCCTCCTCATATGGTCGCCAACCTGGAAAACAGAGCCCTCCATCATGTAGAACACACTCGATTTAGTCAAGAACTCCTCTTGAATTGACTAAATCGGAGTTGGGATGGTTAGAAACAGTGAAAACGAAGTTGGTTGGTGCTTGAAGACAACGGGCAGAACCTCTCCTTATCTTGGGGCGTTTTCTCCTTATACGTACTCCAACTCGAAGAAAGGACCCCTCCATCACGTAGAGCACGCTCGATTTAGTAGGAAACGGGTCTTGAACGGCCTTAATCGGCCTCAGAACTGTGAAAAACGGGGCAGAAGAAGTTCCCCTCCAAAATGGAACGAAATGGGGGTTTTTATAGCCCCCGAGCCGCGCCGAAACCGCTGCTCCGCGCCGCCAAAACCGGCAACACCGCTGGTTTTTGGCGGCGGCACCCACCGAAGCCACATTGGTCACGCCCACACATTACGCAGGTCGCACCCGCGCGAACCTGCAGCGCCCGTGGGCGCGCGCCAGGGGCACCCGTTTTAACGCAGCGCCCGCAGTTTCGCGGGCGCGCGTTGCGCCGCACCGTGCAGCAGCGGCCCGCGCAGCGCCGTTCTTCTTTTATTATATATTTTTATACTCAAAATTACAAATGCGCGCAACTTCCTACCCCGGATTCGGATTCACGCGTTCTTAGTACCGTTGGACTCGTATCGATGAGCCCTTCGATACAAACCCACTTAAAGTAGTGTATTGTGCTCTTTCCAAGTGGGTCTCGCCTATATTATACATTTCCCGAGGTCATCACTTCCGGTCCCGACCTCTGTTTCACGCGTTCTTCGAATCGTTACGCTCGTTATGCCAATCTCTACCTGGCTACAAGTATTTCATCTAATGAAACCCCTTAACATTAATCTCAAATAACCACATTACCCTTAACCCTCCTGGGTTAAGCGTAACCGAAAACGGGTCGTTACAACATGAGCAGGGGGGAGAGGGGGGGCGGAGAAGGGGGAGGCGGGACCAGAGGGGGTGGGAGGGTGGCGGAGGACGGCGCCACCCCGCCGGACTCAGGTCCCCATGGAAGGGGGGCGGAGCAGAGGGGAGAATGGAGACCGAGAGGGAGGAGGGGGCATCGGGAGGGATGAAGGGGCATCAGACGGGGTTGGGGGCCGGAGGACGGCGGTGCACAGGCAAAGGGTGGCGGAGGCGACGGGACAGTGCAGCTGCGCGGAAGCAAGTGACGGGCGGGGGACGTGGGGCAAATGGGACTTGGGGGAATTTTATAAGCAACGGGCAAAATTTCGCCCGCGCCCAAAATTTCCCCAAGTGGGCGGAAATTCGCCCACGTACATTATTTTTTTTACAAAAATTAATTATTAGTGATGGTCCTCATTACCATCGCTATTTGTAATTTTCAGCGACGTATCATACATGCATATCTAAATATAGTATTTATAGCGACGTATAGTACAATACGTCGCTAAATACAATTTTTTATTATTTAAAATTTTCATTCTCTCCAAACTCTCTCTCTCTCTCTACACTATTCACTCACTCTCTCCCCTCTTTCCCTCTCCTCTCTCTCTCTCCCTCACCTCTCTCTCTCCTCTCTCTCCCCAGCTCCTCTCTTTATCCCTCTCCTCTCTCCTCTCTTCTCCCTTCCTCTCCTCTCTTCCCTCTCCTCTCTCTCTCTCCCTCTCCTTTCTCTCTCCCCCGCCTCTCACTCTCTCCTCTCTCTCCCTCTCCTCTCTCCTCTCTCTCTCTCCCTCTCCTCTCTCTCCCTCTCCCTCTCCTCTCTCTCTCTCCCTCTCCTCTCCTCTCTCTCTCCTCTCTCCCTACACACTATCCCTCCTCGAATTTCAAATTTTTAAGATTTTTATTCTATAAATTAATTTTTAAAATAAAAAAAAGAATTAATTGAAATCATATTAGCGATGTATAATTTTATACATCATTAATACATATACTAACAGCGACATCAATGTATATATGTTGCTGTTAGTATTTATTTTAAGTTTTATTTTTTATTTTAAAAAAATAAAAATTAATAAAATAATTAAAATAAAATTACTCTCTCCTCTCTCTTCTCCCTCTCTCTCTCTTCCCTCTCCTCTCTCTCTCTTCCCTCTCCTCTCTCTCCCTCTCCTCTCCTCTCTCTCTCCCTTCCCCTCCTCTCTCTCTCCCACTCCTCTCTCCCCCCTCTCCTCTCTCCCTACACACTATCTCTCTTCTAATTTTAATTTTTTAAGATTTTTATTCTTTAAAATTAATTTTAAATATTAAAAAATTAATTAAAAGAAATCATATTAGTGACGTATAATTTCTTACGTCGCTAATACATATAGTAATAGCAACATATATGTATATACATTAATATTAGTATTTATTTTAAGTTTTATTTTTTATTTTAAAAATAAAAATAAAATAATTAAAATAAAATTACTCTCCCTCTCCTCTTCCTCTCTCCTCACTCCCTCTTATCCCTCTCGTCTCTCCTCTCCCTCTCCACTCTCTTTCTCTCTTCCCTCTCCTCTCCTCTCCCCTCTCTCTCCTCTCTCCCTCTTATCCATCTCATCTCTCTCCTCCCTCTCCTCTCTCCTCTCCTATCTCCCTCTCCTCTCCTCTCCTCTCCTCTCTCTCTCTCTCCCCTCTCTATCTCTCTCCCTCTCCTCTCTCCCTCTCCTCTCCTCTCTCTCTCCCGCTCCTCTCTCTCTCTTCCTCTCCTCTCTATCTCTCTCCCTCTCCTCTCTCTCCTCTCTCCCTACACACTATCTCTCCTCTAATTTCAAAATTTTAACATTTTTTATTCTTTAAAATTAATTTTAAAAATTAAAAAATAAATAAAAGAAATCATATTAGCGACATATATAATTATATGTCACTAATATATCACGTATTAGCAACGTATTATTTTATACGTCGCTAATACATATACTAATAACGACGTATATGTATATATGCTGCTCATAGTATTTATTTTAAACTTTATTTTTTATTTTAAATATAAAAAAAATTAAAATAAAATTACTCTATCTCTCCTCTCTACTCTCTATCTCTCTCTTCCCTCTCCTCTCTCTCCCTCTCTCTCCCCTCTCTCAATCTCTCTCCTCTCTCCCTCTTATCCCTCTCCTCTCTTTCCTCTCTCTTTCTCCCTCTCCACTCCTCTCTCTCCCCTCTCCTCTCTCCTCCCTCTCCTCTCCTCTCTCCTCTCTCCCTACACACTATATCTCATCTAATTTCAATTTTTTAATATTTTTTATTTTTTAAAAGTAATTTAAAAAAAAATTAAAAGAAATCATATTAGTGATGTATATGATTATACATCACTAATATGTCATGTATTAGTGACATATAATTTTATACTTCGCTAATACATATGTATATATGTCACTATTACTATTTCTTTCCAGTTTGTTTATTTTAAAAATATAAAAATTAAAATAAAATTAAAATAGAATTACTCTCCCTCTCCTCTCCCCTCTCTCTATCTCTCTCCTCTTCCTCTCTCCTCACTCCCTCTTATCCCTCTTCTCTCTGTCCTCTCCCTCTCCTCTCTCTCTCTCTCTTCCCTCTCCTCTCGCCTCTCTCTATCTCTCTCGTCTCTCGCTCTTATCCCTCTCCTCTCTCTCTCTTCCTCTCCTCTCTCTCCTCCCTCTCCCTACTCTCTATCTCTCCCCTCTTCCTCTCTCTCTCTCCTCCCTCTCCTCTCTCTCTCCTCCCTCTCCTCTCCCTCTCCTCTCTCCCTCTCCCTCTCCTCTCCTCTCTCTCTCCCTCCCTCTCCTCTCTCCCTCTCCCTCTCCTCTCCTCTCTTTCTCTCCCTCTCCCTCTCCCTCTCCTATCCCCCCTCTCTCCCTCCCTCCCTCTCATCTCTCCCTACACACTATCTCTCCTCTAATTTCAAATTTTTAATATTTTTATTCTTTAAAATTAATATTAAAAATTTTAAAAAAATTAAAAGAAATCATATTAGCGACATATATAATTATACGTCACTAATATGTCACGTATTAGCAACGTATAATTTTACAATTTGCTAATACATATACTAATAGCGACGTATATGTATATACGTCGATATTAGTATTTATTTTAAGTTTATTTTTTATTTAAAAAAACAATTAATAAAAAAATTATAAAAAATTAAAATAAAATTTCTCTCCCTCTTCTCTCTATCTCACTCTTCCCTCTCCTCTCCACTCTCTCTATCTCTCTCCTCTTCCTCTCTCCCTCTTATCCCTCTCCTCTCTCTCCTCCCACTCCTCTCTCTCTCCCTCTCCTCTAATTTTAATTTTTTAACATTTTTATTTTTTAAAATTAATTTTAATTTTTTTAAAAAGAATTAAAATAAATCATAATAGCAACTTACATAATTATACATTGCTAATTTGTCACGTATTAGCGACATATAATTTTATATATTGCTAATACATATACTTATAGCGACGTATATGTATATACGTCGCTATTAGTATTTGTTTTAAATGTTATTTTTTATTTTAAAATAAAAAATTAAAATAAAATTAAAATAAAATTTCTCTCCCTCTCCTCTCACCTCTCTCTATCTCTCTCCTCTCTCCCTCTTATCCCTCTCCTCTCTCTCTCCCTCTCCTCTCCTCTCTTTCCCTCTCCTCTCTTTCCCTCTCCTCTCTCTCCCTCTCTCTCCTCTCTCCCTACAGACTATCACTCCTCTAATTTTAATTTTATAAAAGAAATCATATTAGCAACATACATAATTATATGTAACTAATATGTCATGTATTAGCGATGTATAATTTTATACTTTACTAATACATATACTAATAGTGACGTATATGTATAAACGTTGCTATTATTATTTATTTTAGGTTTTATTTTTTATTTTAAAAATAAAAAAATTAATAATTTTTTTTAAAAAAATTATAATAAGAATACTCTTCCTCTCCTCTCTCTCTCTCTTCCCTCTCCTCTCTCTGTATCTCTCTCCTCTCCTCTCTCCTTGCTCCCTCTTATCCCTCTCCTCTCTCTCCTCCCTCGCTTCTCTCTCTCTCTCCCTCTCCTCTATCTCTCTCTCTCTTCCCTCCCCCTCTCTCTTCCCTATACTCTCTCTCCTCACTCTCTCTCTATTTTATTTTTATTTTTTTTAAAATTTAAAAAAGCCATTAGCGACGTAAATATATACACGTCGCTAATACTACGGTGTATTAGCGACGTATACATATATACGTCACTAATATACTGTAGTATTAGCGACGTATACATGTATAAGTCGTTAATACTCTTTTAAAAAAAAATTAATATCCCCCCTCTCCTCTCCTCTCTCTCTCCCCTCTCTCTCTCCTCTCTCTCCCCCATCTCTCTCTCCTCCCTCTCCCTCTCTCCCCCCTCTCTCCCTCTCTCTCCTCACCCTCTCTCCCTCCTCACCCTCTCTATCCCTCTCCCCTCTCTCTCTCTCCTCTCCTCTCTCTCTCTCTCCCTTCTCTCCTCTCCTCTCTCTCACCTCCCTCTCCCTCTCTCTCTCCTCCCTCACCCTCTCTCTCTCCTCATTGTCTCTCTCCTCACCCTCTCTCCCTCTCATCTCTCCTCACTCTTTCTCTCTCCTCATCTCAGTCTTCCCTTTCTCCCCCTCCCCCTCACTCTCTCTCCTCTCTCTTCGATTCCTTTCATCTCTCTCTTCACTCTCTCTTTTATTATAAATTATATTTTAAATTAATAAGAAAATTTAAGAAATAAAATATATTATATCTAAATAGTGAAAGCTTAATCTATTATTAACACTAAGTTTTATTAAAAATTTAATATTTATTTATTAAATATACAAATAGTGAATATTGAATAAAATATATATTATATTTAGGAAGTGTTTTTAATTTTATTTATTACTTATTAAATAAAATTAATTAATAAAGCTATTCGTGACTCTTGTAAATAAGCGTCACTATTACTAATGCTATTTGCGACGTTTATTTTAAAGAGTCACTAATAATTTAAAATTTTTATTTTAAATTAATAACTAATATCAGGACTATTAGCGACGCTTACGATAAGTGTCGCTAATAGTTATGTTTTTTTTTCTTTTTTTTTGTTAAAATATATATCTTTTAGCAACGTTTATATAAAGCATCGCTAATATGATTAGTATTAGCGACGTTTTAAACTATGCATCGCTAATATGACTATTAGTGACGCATAATAAAATACATTGCTAATAGTTCACTTTTTTGCGATGCTTTTGTATGCATCGCAAATAGTTATTTTTAGCGACGCTTACATTTGTGTCGCTAATACTACATTTTATTGTAGTGAATGCCGTTTAAACACAAGTTTAAATTGGTATATAATATAAAGGTATTTTAGTGAAACTATTTAATTAAATCTTTTTAGATAATGAGCACATGTTAACCTACTACTGGTTGTTGATACAATATTGGCCACACTTTTTATGTTATTTTGGTTTTAACTTTTTAATGTTTATATATTTTGCACTCCTGAATTGAGATTCATGTATTTTTAATATTGGTGGAAACTCTCGACAAGCTCTATCGAATGAGATCTGACGAGTATGTTTTCCTAAATTTGTTTGTAGCTCCCACTCATTAACATGCTTTACTAAAATAAATTTTTATATCTTTACCTATATATATTATATGTGTTCAGATTAATGTATTTTTAATGTCATTGAAAAAATCCCAACAAGTTCTATCAAATGAGACCCGTCGCCAAATGAATCTTGAATATGAATAATGTGTCTCAAGGTTTAAAGACTATCAATTCTAATATACTTTAACTTTATTTTTTTATTTAATATAAATTTACATACATAATGCAAGTACATTCTTGTTATATAAAAGTCTAATGGAGCTAAGAGTAGCCGCATCATCAAATTACAACTTATGATCAAAACAAACATTGGCACCGGAAGAATTCTAATTCACCATCAGATTTTTTTTTATCAGAGTACACTAATTTGCTTTGACCAGGCCCAGTTTCACAAATGCCTCAATCTGAAAGCCAGCATCAGTGAATTGCTGTCCATTGGGGGCCCAACATGACACCAAAACGGCCAACCGCTTCATTGGCAAATGCAGTGGACCAAAACACTAGAAGGACATACGCCATCACCAATTCCAAAGAAACCTTATAGGCAAATAAATAAATTAGGGTTGCATAGTCAGACATGCCTAAAATCTAAACACTAACAATAGTACATCACCATGCTTATCACTGTTGACGAAAGACTATTATACAATTAACCCTCCTTGGATGCATAGATTATTAAATAAATTGAAATGTTTAGTCATATTATCTTTCGTGGCTACGACCCATGACAAGAGTAAATTAGACAAGCCAAGCATTTACTTTCTCGTGATTCGTGAAGGTATTTATGAATGGACACGTCTAGCCTGACTAGTCTTTATGGCCGAAACTCTACATCACCTATATTCAAAGCCCGCTTCAAGGAAGTTGATATTTTTTATTTTATTTATATTAAAAAAAATTAATCAAATAGAAAAAATAAGTCACACTTGAAATTTTAATAAGCTTTTGATATAAAAAAAGTAAAGTATGAACATTATTTTTAACTATGAAGTGTTTTTCATGTTCCGCATGCACGGACAATGAGTCGAGCATAAGCCACGCATGGGAGCTTTACACTTAGCTCATTGTTTGTGCAGAGCATGAAAAATGCTTCCCTTTAACCATACTTATATCGTGTATTTCCCACTGGGAGAGAATGGTGCCAATGCATATATGGGACCCAACTAATATGAATTAATATTAGTAGCGCCATAGTAGGGTTTTACTTGTTGCTAATTTTAACTTTGTAAGATTATACCTTACACTCTCGAATTCGAATGCGCTCGTTCTTGGTGTCATTAGAAACAAATTGACAATCTCTATCAAATGAGATATCACATGACTAAGTTTTCTTGAAACTTTTTTTTAGGTCCCTTGCATACATATTTCTCAATAATATTTTTTTTACATTTTTGCCTATGCTACACATATTCACATTCGTCTATTTTTTAAGCCATTAAAAAGCTTCTAACGAACTCAATCAAATAAAATTCATCGCCAAACGTGTCCTAAATATAAATGGTGTGCTCCACGACATGAAGTCCTTCGACACCATTACCTTCACTAATGTATAATCTAATATTTAGCTTATGAGATTTGAACTCTCAACACTCACAATTCTATGCGCGTATAATATGTGATCATTGTAATCTTAAAAGCATGTATTGTAACTATCATATAAGGGGGACTTTTGTTTAATACATAATTTATTTTGAATATATATATATATATATATATATATATATATATTTATCTAAGTGATATTTATAGGTGAAATACGTGTGCATTGTTGCTAATTAATTTAAACAAGAGTTATACAATAATATATCTTCTATGAATTTATCTAGTGACTCATACTCAATAGTGAGCTATTTGACAATAAACGGGTACTTCCCCGCCCTTTGTTTTAGCTAGCCCACCCCGCGCATACATAGACATTGAAAAACCAGTGTTTAGTGGATGGTAGATATTGACCTCTGTGCAAAGGGAGTGTACTGGCTAAAGAAACGGTGATGAACAGGCAGATACGTACGTTGAGGTTGTTATCTAATTATCAATCTCTGGGACTAAACACCTTAATTAGTACACGTGAATCTGCAATCCATCTGTAAAAACATGAAGGAGCTACTCTTATATGTTGTACAAATAGCTTATTTAATTTCATCATCACTATCTGACTAAAATTAATTCTTATTTTAGTATTATTTGTACCAACACATGATTACAACCTTTCAACTATAAAAAAGAAAAGAAGAAATCTTTAATTAAATAACACCATACCTGATATGCTCTCATATAGTATGGTGTTTTGCTCATTCGTGGCAATTAATTTTTGAAGTAGCTAAACATTAGTATCTGTTTTTTATACAACATGGCCGGTCAGGATCTGGGAATACGTGGAACACCTTCTTTTCGCTTGAAGAAGTTTCCATGATTGCAAACTTAAGCAATCTTCACATGAATGCTGTGTAACTATGCATGCTATATATTGAGCACACAAATGTATATATATAGATGTTAGTAATATCAAAGACAAGCACAAGGAATCACATGGGAGTTAAAGGTGAAGAAGCTGTTCACTCTGAGCTTCAAATATGGAAGCTTGCGTTGGGGTTCACCGGCCCAGCGGTTGTAAAGTGTGCAATTGAGCTCGGCATCGCTGATGTCCTCGATGGCCATCGGCAGGCAATGACGCTGGTGGAGCTCGCCGATGCACTGGACTGTGCCCCTTCTTTCCTTCACCGCATCATGCGCTTCCTTGTCCACAAAGGAGTCTTCAAGGAGGAGATTGCCACTCGAGAAGGGAAGGATGTCGCCGCCTATGCCCTCACTGCTGTCTCCCACCGCCTAATTGGCAGTGGTGACCAGAGCCTGGCCGCATTGGTTCAGCTAGAGGTGAACCCTATGATGGTGAATCCATGGCATTTCTTGAGTACTAGGGTCAGGTCCAATGGTTCACCCGCCTTCAGTGGGGCACATGGGGAGGATGTGCGGAGCCTTACTAGCCATAGTCCGGTGCAAAGCAAGCTGATCAATGATGCAATGGCATGTGATGCAAGGATAACAATGAAAACCCTAATTGATGAGCGTGTTGAAGTCTTCGATGGAGTGAAGACTGTACTTGATGTTGGAGGGGGTAATGGGACTGCCATGGGGACCTTAGTGAAGGCATGCCCTTGGATAAAAGCTGTTAATTTTGATCTTCCTCATGTTGTGAATTTCGCCCCTAAGATAGACGGTGTGGATCACGTTGAAGGAGATATGTTTGTTAATGTGCCCCATGCAGATGCAATTTTTCTGAAGGTATTGTATGGTTCTAAGCTTCAATAGGGTCACTTAGTTTCCTATTATTATCTTATCGCATAGGCAAAAAAGTATCAAACATTTGGCTATAATTAATATTATTGGGATAAAATTCGTAAATTTTGAGAATTGAGACAATATTTCACAACTATATGTTTGACCTACGATTTGAAGGATTTAATGAATATTTGACAAAAGTTCATAGACACAACTATTTTATGATGGTAAATCCTAAATAATTATAATAATGATAGCTCTCACTCATGTATGTGGCCACTAAATTGTATATATTGCATATAAAGAGAGCATCTAGTGTGACCGATTTCTATGACTGGAGCTCCATGACCAGCCCATATGGGTCTCTGGACATGGCACATAAGGGGGCACGTCGACGACGATGGGAGAGCCGGTAATGGTGGCAATGTTTGTCAGGACTCAGGTACCCCACCCACATGCTACGTTTTGACCAGTAGGCCAAGCCAAGTCAAGCGAGCAGGGACGGAGCCAAGGGGGGACTAGAAGGGGCCATGCCTGCCCGCCTTGAGCTATTTTCCTAGCTCCACCTTTGCATGTGAGGCCAATCCATGACTGGCTGGCTAGGCTGTGGCGAACCTTACTTCCCAGAAATAATACAATTTTTCATGAAAATGACATGATTGTGTTGTTTCTTATATGCTTTCCTTAATTGTATTTTTTTATCGAAAAAATGTGTTTGTGATGGCATGATTCGTCTTCAGTGATGGTAAACGTTGGTTTGGCCATGCAAGTAGCGGGATGGATAGAGTTCCCACAAGGTAAAAAAAAAGAAAGATAAGACAATTGTGCCATTTTAGAGTGAATATTTGTATGTTGTTTCTGGTGGGTAGGGGCAACAGCACTCCTGATAGGTGGTGATGGTGCTCCGGGTAGGTGGCAGCAGTGCTCTGGGTAAGTTGGTGGCCAATTCATGTGGGAGTAGCCATAGCGGTTGAGCTCTGAGGGCAAAGAAGGAGGCAGGAATCCAAACAATGGTGGCTGTCGTAGAACATGGCAGAAGTCATGCGGCAACACTAACTCATATATATAGTTTTCTTGCGCTAGTGGTGTGCCAAACCTTCGGCCAAGAGCTGTACGGAATGTTCCTTCAGGTGGCCGTGGATGCGGAGCTCCGGTGAAGGCGGCTGCAGAGCCCATGTGGGCAATTGATTAGGAAATTTTTATGGACTTGGATAGTTTAGTCTATCTTTTAAATATATATTCACTCCATTTTAAAATAATAGTTCCAGTTAGTAAAAAACTTTATTCAATAATAATAGTTCTATTTTAGTAAATTTAAGTGATTGGATGCTTAAAAAAAAACATCATAAGTTTATTTTCCCTTCTCTTAGATGTGAATTTCACCATTTAATAAAAATTACTCTTTTTTCAATTGTAGCTGTTAATTTGGGGCAGAGGGAGTATAATTATTAATTTTATTTGATAAAAGTTTAGAAGATATGATTATGTGTTATTAGCAAATTATATTTGTTGCCCCGATACACTTCAACCAATCGTCTTAGACTCCATTTATTTTCTTAATTAAAGTGATTTAGCAAAAAAACTTAAAGTGCATATGGGATCCATAACTCTTTCTGATAACATTCTTGTTGCTTGGCATATTTTTTTTCATCATCTTAACAAGTGCCTGATTTACCAATGAATGATATTTCATATTTCTTTTAATATGAAACTTTACTCAAAATTTTATTTTGTTGAAGTCTGTTCTACATGACTGGGGTGATGAGGAGTGCATCCAAATTCTCAAAAACTGCAAGGAAGCTCTTACCAAGGACAATTCAATTGGCAGAGTGATAATTGTAGAGGCAGTCATCAATGGCGCCAAAACAAAGGATACGAAGAAATGAGGTTAGTATTGGATATGGTGATGATGGCCCATACCAACAATGGCAAGGAGAGAACTGAAGACGAATGGAAGAAAGTCCTCTCCCAGGCAGGCTTTGCTGCGTGTACTATCAAGCCTATGCAGGCTATACAACATGTCATTGTAGCTTATCCTTAATCATTATTATTGATGCAAAACCCTCAGTTTTGCAAAAATACTTATTTGTGATAATATCATAATTGCCAAGTGGCAATTCTATTATGTCCATTATTCTTGAAGAATGCATAAAATTAAATTCAAATTAACCAAGAATTATCACTAATATATTTGATTTTGAATCATTACTACGTATTAAAAGTACTAATTAATGATAGCTTCCACTTTAGTATGTGGCTACTATATTGTATGTAGTGCATATAAATGGAGAAATTAGGTTGCAGTATGTGCTAAAGGGACCGTCGGTGGAAAGAGAGGTAGTGGGCAGCGACAATGCTTGTTGAATGGCTTTGAGAAGTCCACCACATTTGTGGGAGGGAGAAATGGAGAGAGAGAAAGAAGAAAAAGAAGCCTGCGAATTGTCCAAATGAAGATAGCTTCAATCTGATAGCTTGCATTAGTGAATTGCTTAATAAGGGGGCTTTTGTTTAATACATAATTTATTTATAATATATTATTATTTTTTATCTAAGTCATATTTATATGTAAATATGTGTGCATTTTTGCTAATTAATTTAAACAAGAGTTACATTAATATATCTTCTATCAGTTTATCTAGCGACTCATACTCAATAGATATAGACCACTGTGAATCTTCTATCAGTTTAGCTAGCCCAGCCCGCACATACGTGGATGGTAGATATAGACCACTGTGCTAAAGGAGTGGACTGGCTAAAGAAACGGTGATGAAAAACTCGCATATATATACGTTGAGGTTGTTATCTAATCATCATTTCTCTTGGACTAAACACCTTATTACACGTGAATCTGCAATTCATCGGGAAAAACATTGATGAGCTACCCAATTATGTCATTGAGGTATATATCTTATATGTTGAACAATTAGCTTATTTAATTTCATCATCACTATCAGACTAAAATTAAATGTGTTTTCAGTATTATTTGTACCAACACATGATTACAACTTTTCGACTAAAAAAAAAAAAGAAAAGAAGAAATCTTTAAATAACACCATACCTGATATGCTCTCATATAGTATGGTGCTTTGCTCATTCGTGGCAATTAATTTTTGAAGCAGCTAAACATGGCCAGTATCTATTTTTTCATACAACATGGCCGGCCAGGATCTGGGAATACGTGGAACACGCTCTTTTCACTTGAAGAAGTTTCCATGATTGCAAACTTAATTAAGCAATCTTCACATGAATGCTGTGTAACAGTGCATGTTATATATTGAGCACACTTATGTATATATAGATGTTAGTAATATCAAAGACAAGCACAAGGAATCACATGGTAGGTAAAGGTGAAGAAGCTGTTGATTCCGAGCTTCAAATATGGAAGCTTGCGTTGGGGTTAAGCGTGTAAGTTTGTTTTTGTAAATATGGATTTCCCTGCCTATTTTTGCACTTTTGTGAGGTCAATTATTTTATAAAAATTGGGAGATTATTAACTTTCAGCCACGAATATCAGCAATGAATGGTGACAGTAGCTTTCGATGACTCATGCAACCGTAGTGTGTTGAGAGACCTCAACAGTCTCCTTTTTAGACTTAGAAGACTTGAAGGAGTTAAGAAGAGTAGAGGATGCTTGTAATGCTAAACTTTAAGATAAAAGTCGTTGCATAGATTGTGTCTGGACTGGTTGTAAATAGAAGAGTTTTGGCCATTAGACATGGAGTCAACATGGAATTCTAATCCCCAAGCTTCACTAGAGGCCTCTAAGTAAAGCTTCACCACGCAACCACGTACTTTTATCACGTGGTCTCATGTGTGATAAAAATGGCATTTCAAAAAATAACGATTCTTTTTTATTTTTTATACCGTAGAATAAATGTACGTGGTTGTCTTGTGAAGCTTCACTAGAGGCCTTCCTAATGGTGAAGCTTCACCGGGGGATTACAATTCGTCAACATGGGGAGAAGAGTTTAGGAGTGCAGACGCTATCTTGCAAGCTCTCCGACCCAATACTACTTCCCAAGATTTATGAATTATTAGTGTAATAACCCATATTTTTATACGGGTTAGGTAATCGGTTGGGCCCGGGGCAAGTTTTAGACCCTGGATTACGTAATGGGAGTCTCTATTTGTATGGCCTGAACGGGGTGGAGACAGCTCAGATCTTTTGCTTGGGAGAGGAATTGCTCCAGGGAAGATTGTTCAAAACCCTATCCCAAATCTCTTCCCTTCCTTCTTCATCTTGATTCCTTTGGTGGCAGTGGTCTTCTTCCTCAGCGCCGTCCGGGCTACCGTTTGCTGTGTATTTCATGTGGTGGGCCGACCAATTTGCTGGTGCGATTGGGTGAGAAAGGGGAGATGGGACGGGGGAGCGATATAATTTTCCATAAGCATGTAGAGGGGGAAGGGGGAGAACAATCGAGAGGAGAGAGTGAGGAAGAGGGCGGATGGGTTTGGGGAGGGTTGTTGTCATTCACTACCCTACAATCAAGGCCCTCGATATCTTATGAAAAAAAAAGGCACATGAGGATGAGATTAGCGTTCATGGTGGAAAACGGAAGGAGCACCCTTTCCTCAAGTTGGGACCCTTCTACTTCTTCTGCTTGTCCACGGTGAAAATGTTTCTCTTCTCAATTTAATGATTTTTAGCTTTATCTAATCTCAACTCAATGAACAGCATTGTATGAAGTTATACCTGATTTTGTCATTGATGCAAACCTGTTATGCATTTAGTGTTTGCCCGGAATGTGTTTGTTTTATATGCAATATGCAGTAGGAATGCCTTTATCACAGAGTCATCATCTTGCTGTGTAATATTTGTAGGGGTGGCTATAGGGTAATGTTGTTTGGAATAAAAGTCTCGAATAGAGCATTCATCGCTTTGTCTTGCGCATATATGGGTTGAAGAGGATGCTCCCGTTAGAGATTTAATTTCCGGACCGGTCTAATAAAGATATAAAATAACGAAACTACATATCTAGACCTGGTTCACTAAGATAAAAACTATATAAAAATTGAAGAAAATTATGGAAGAACCTTAAATTCCTAATGAACGACTTCACTAGTTTTTTGATCAACCAAAAATCTACACAATAGTGAAAAATTATGAGTTTGCCCTCTATAGTGAATTTTATCTTGCCTATTGAACAGTCACGGTTCAAGGGAAATACTGATTGGTAAAATTTAATAATTTTATTATAGTATTATGACTCTCTTAGGAAATTATATGTAAATTTTTAGATCTATTGGAGTTATCAATAAATTATAAAAATTCTAAGAGTACTTTTATGCATAATTGAGTGTAGAAGAGAAAAAACTAAGCAAACGAAGAAGATTTTGAGAAATCATAAATAAGGGTTAAGGGCTCAAGGGCACTAGATCTTTAGGAACTAATGCTAGTCTTTGTTAATTGTTATGATGAAGTTATGTTTATGATTTGGATCATATATATGTATTGAATTAAAAGGTTTAGCTATACATGTCTATTTGAGGAATGCATGCATTTAGCCATATGTGTTGGATCATTTGATGAATGAATTGTGTATACATCATGTTTGTACTATGAATGGTTCAATATGTTATAAATTATGATCATTGTTAATTTTCACTTGGGGGCAGTGACTTATTCATTTTTATCACTTTTTATGGACATGTGAGAGGAATGTCTTGCATAAAAGGTAGATTCAGGTATTAAGAACCAACCTAAGAATGAGAGGTTGACAAAAGTAGTTAAGGTCGGTTGAGTACCTTAACTTAAGAATCAAGATAATAACTTTACCCAGGTGCCACGTAGGGATGAGGGTGGACCTCAGCCTTTGGCAGTTCCCTCCCGATTTTTATGGGTCATACCGAGTACAAGCAGATGACCACCCACGGCGCTATCGCATTAGCACAACTCACGTATCACATAGCTAATTCTCTGGGTGATAAAGGGAATGGGTTGTGTGAATATTATCTTATATGATGCATATGATGATTATGTGAATGTTATGACATGATGGGTATCGAATAATCATGTGAATGTTATGTTAAGCTATGATATATATACGATGATCATGTTTGGATAGATCATGTTTGGATATGATGACCATGTTCTTTTGCATAATGTATGAATGCTATGTAAGTAAATATGTTGAGTGATGCATTTCACATAATATTATGTTAGGGCATTCAGAACTACGTATGGATCTGATCCTCTTCTACCTTGAAGTTGTATGTAGGTAGTTGACATCAGACGATGTTGATTCGATCCAAATATTAGGTTACTAATCTTTTCTTGTAAGATGCAGGTTTTTAGTTATTTTTATAATTCAGTTCGTCGGCATAATAATCATCCTAGCCAAAGAACATGAAAAATGAACGGTTGGATTTTCTTGAGGAATTCTATGTAGTGAGAATATTTTGGTATGAATTGTATTTTATGTCATTGTGGTATTGTTATTATTTGAAAAAAAAATAAAATTTCTCCTAAAAATCGGGTCATAACAATTAGCTATCCAGGCTTAAGAATTCCAACTCTAGTTGATATCACCATTGCTCTTACCCCAAACTGTATGCAATTACCGGCTCTAGGAAACCTGCCACATCTTCGAGAACTTCAGGTAGTAAATTTGCCACAGCTGAAACATGTAGTTGGCTTCCCCAAATTGGAATGGCTTTGGTAAATTAGCACATATATATTATACATATATCAAATATACTTACAGCTCATATGCATGTCATATGCATTTTAATATGACATAATTTATCCTCTTACATCATGCATTGAATCATATAATCCTAATACGCTGATACACATTTAAACATGCTATCATGAAATTACGAGTTCAAAACTCCCCTACCTTGCAATCCATGACATTTGATAATGAGCACACGATGGTGGCGGCACCGGTGCTAGAGTTTGTGGTCAAAAGCATTGCCTAGTTGAGAGAGATTCTATCCCAAGGGTTTAGGAAGCACCATACTCAAGGCCAAACAGGGTGACACAAATCAACGCGGAAAAATTCGTGATTCACGGCGGCACACTAGGGCGGCTAGGATAAGGGTCTTGCCAAAGAATTGACAAGTGCGATCGGAAGTTGAGGTGTACTCGCTGAAGGTGGCTGGCAGCTGAGAAGTACGTGGATAGCACCCAACGATGGAGAATTCGCATCATTGATAACCCACAAAAGGGCAAAGGGCATGGGGTGACGCTTAAGGACAGAGGAGAGGTGGAGGGCTCTACTGGTCAACTCAATGGTGATGGGGCCATCCGACGGTCAGGTGGCGCAAAGTGGTGCCTAAGCACTAAACAACAAGCTCTACTACATGCACATGTAGCAAAGAGGGCCACTCGAGGGGAAAAGTGCTAGACAATGGTGGCCCAAGGCCCAAAAAGACTGGTAGGGCTAAGGCCCTAGTGCTGGCCAATGGAGACAACAACACTGTCAATCGCCACCCACAACCAAACCCAACGGTGTAGGCGGCTTTGCATCTAGCACGGTATAGGGAAAGGGGCAAGTGGCCCATGATGGGCAGAGGTGTAATCGGGCCAAGTGGGGTTGGCCCTTGCTGTCATCTAGCTAGGGTAGAGCCCATGATGGGCGTATGGCCGACGACTCGTCGATGGCAATAATGAGATGCACCAAAAGCGTTTGACCGGGCAAAAAAATAGAGAACTAGTGAGGCAAAGGTGGAACCGGGCGGAGGATAGGAGCAAAGGGGGGCATAGGAGGTCGATCTAGCCAGACATGGATGGAGGGGTGGTGGCCGATCGGAAACGGCGCACGGAGAAGAAAATAGTCGTCTGAAGGCTAAACGCGACTAATACAATTAAAAACATTGGAGGGCATCACTTTGACGTCTAAATATGGGGTGACGGACTGGTGGTCATTCCTTCACCAACCCAAGCAGGACTAAAAGGAGGTGATCGGGAGGCCGAACAATGACCGGAAACACACCGGTGTCTAAAAAATGTATCGGACATTGAGAAGAAAAAAAAAAGAAAAAAGTACTGACAACTCACAGAGGAGTAGGCAGAGCATGGCAACGGCCCTGGCAAGCGCCTATGGGATCTTGGAGGCCGGACGAAGATAAGTCTAGTGGAGGGTGGCACCAAACGGTGGCAAAATCACTATCTGGTGGCCCAAAAACGAATTTATAAGGTTAGAAAAATAGAGGAAATAATTGTTACCTTGTGGAGATGCTAGGAGATGGTGGCGGCAATCCTAGCTAGTACCAACAGACTTGTGTCAGTAAGGCAAAGTGGATCCTAGCAAGAATTGGTAGAATTCGATGACAGAGGAGGTACGACAAAGCGACCAAAAACTCTCTCGGGTTTCTCTCAAAACATATTGCACATTTCATGGTTCTGGACATCTCAAAGGTTTATGGAACTCGATCGTTGGGTTCCAGGTGTTTATACATTTTTTTATTTATGTCCCCATTACATGTTAACCTTATGTTTACGCATTGTATATCCAAATATTTGAGCCGAAAATGAGTGTCGAGGCCCGTGGCCTGCGATTAATCCCCACACCCAACTCTATGGGTATTATATTAAGGTGAAATATATAAATACGAATACATCGAAACGTCATATTTTCCTACCGAAAATGATCAAAAAAATAGTATAAAAATATAAAAAAATCAACGACAAAATCCATTGTATTTTCACACAAAACTGAGCTTGATCACCTTATCTCCCACTTTTATAAATCTCCGATGACTTTGGAATGAAATGTGGAGGTTTAACGACTTTGACCATTTTTCAAAACAATGCTTTGGCAAGGAAATACAATCAACAGATATTGAAATAATCCTATTTTTTATTTCAATAGCCACATCTAATCTGTTTGCTAAAGCCCAAATATTTTGGTGAGTCATTGCGAGTCATTTGTGAGTGCAACCACTGCTCAATACTTTTATTAGACATACGCTCAAATACTAGAGCTTTAAAATCACTACCTTCGAAATCTAAACTTGAGCATGAAGTTAAAATCTTAACAAGATTCCGGTGACGAATATTTTTTAAAACTCCACATTCATCCATAAAAGTTTTCATGGCATAGTCTTGATCAAGATTAAGTACCTTATTGGCAACCATGGCTTGATAGTTCTGCAAATATCCTTCATATATAGTGTCAAAGCTCCCTACGCCAATTAAATTTGAAGAAGAAAAACCATTTGTTGCTTTGTGGAGCTCTATGTAGGAGACTTTAAAATATAAATTGATTGAGGAAGAAGGGGAGGAATGATGCTTCCTGTTTTGTGTTCTACATATTATGAATAGGCAAGATATTACCAAAGTGCCAACAATAGAAGCTACAATTGATAATTTCACTTTCATAGAATGAGTTTTTCTGCCTTGGTTGATAAATTTTGGTTGGCAAGGGGCCAAGTTCAACTGTGGTATACCACCACATAACTTGGGATTTCCATCTAGAGAAATGACACTAATATTACTAAAGATTCTTGTTGTGGGTACTTCTCCCTCAAAATTGTTAAAGAGAGATTCAAATAATTCGTACCATTGAGCTTGGAGAGAAATTCTGGTATAGTCCCTAACAAATTGTTCCATAAAAGATCTAGCTGCTCTATACTTTTCACATAAGCTAACAAAGGAGGGATACTTCCACTGAGGGAGTTGTTCTGCATAAATAGTTGTTGGAGCATAGAGCAACCCCCGATGTTTATGGGGATCTTGCATATCAAACGATTGTTATAGACGTAGAAATTAACGAGGAATATCAAGTCACCCACTTTTGATGGTACTGGCCCAGTTAGCAAATTGTTGTCCATTCTGAGTTCAAACAAAGAAGAGAGATTGAACAAGGTCATTGGTATCTTACCGCTAAGCATGTTGTTGAAAAGGTAAGATATACAACACCTCTATAATTCCCAATGCTCGATGGGATGTGTCCTTGGAGTTGGTTACCACTTATATCAAGGATAGCCAACTGAGTTAAGTTGCCAATTTTGTCTGGAATTTTACCAGACAACTTGTTTGTATCAAGCAAAAGCTTTACAAGCCGTTGAAGCTTTCCAATTGCTGCAGGAATTTCGCCAGTCAGTTGGTTATACTCCAAAGCTAATACCTGCAACTGTACAAGGTTTTCAATTCCTGAAGGGATGTCTCCGTGGATTTGATTCTCTCCAATTTCTAAGTATTCAAGATGATTGGAGAGGTTTGATGTGGATTTGGGGAGAGAACCGACAAGGCTATTTCCCTGAGCTGCAAGCAAGACCAAGCGAGTACAGTTTGTCAAAGATGTGATAAACTGCAAGTCGTTGTTTACGATACTTCCAAGCCTGTTGTAACCAATGTTAAACCAAGACAAATTCTTCAAATTTCCTAGATCGACAGGGACAGACCTAGTGAAAGGATTACCCGCAAAATCGAGCTGAGTGAGATGAGAAGCGTTGGCTAGAGTGGTTGGAAGTGGACCAACGAATTTGTTCATACCAACAGTAAGACTTTTGAGGTTTGACATTGTAAGGCCAATGTTTGAGGAAAGTCTTCCCCGAAATTGGTTTTCTGTCAGAGACAACTCTATCATGGATGAGAGATTGTACAGAGATAGAGGTATCGTACCAGATAGATTGTTGACACCACAATGAAATATTTTCAACCTGAAAAGCTGGCCAAGTTCACTCGGGATGCGCCCGTCAAAGCTATTAAAGGACACGGACATAGCCTCCAGTGAAGAGAGGTTCACAAACGAAGGCGGAATCCTTCCAATGAGTTTGTTGTGCCTCAATTTTAGGTAAACCAGCTGAGACAATGAACCAAGCTCGGCTGGGATGTTTCCTGCAAGTCCATTTCCACCCAAATGAAGATAAAAGAGGCGAGAGCAGTTGGAGAGACTCCCTGGAATTTCTCCTTGTAGTGAGTTGTTAGCTATATGAAGAACTTTGAGGCGACGTAAACGAGCCAACTCCAATGGTATGCTGCCATAAAAGCCATTCTCACTAATGTCTAAGCTTTTGAGGAAGGAAAGATTGCCAAGCTGAGGTGACACTGTCCCTTGTAAACCAAGATTGGGCAGTTCCAAGTGTGTGACTCGCCCATGCCGGCGACTGCAAATGATCCCAGGCCAAAAGCAAAAGTGGGCGGAATGGTTCCAAGAAGTGAAGATTTGGTGAGGGTCACCAGTGATCTCCTTTTTGAAGGCGAGCAATGCAAGCCGATCCGTCTCGTTGCCCACATGCAAAGCCTTGATGCTCATCAATATCAAGTTGAAGCAGATGAAGAGTGCAAGCACCTGCACCTCCATGTTGGAAAGCCTGGGCAATTGAATGGCGGAGAAACTGGGCTTCTTCACTCTATTCCTTATGATATATGATTATGATATATGAGAATGCCTGATGTGTGGGTGGTTGCTCTGGGACTGAATATATAATCTTTAGGAAGTTGAGTAAAAACGACTTCATATCCAGACTTCATTAGTGACTCCTTTACGACTTTGTTGGAAGTGACTGCATTAGTGTACCACTTTCTCGTGATCAGTTGCCACTCACGTTAAAGAACATTTCCTAAAAAACATCTAAAATATCCTTGTCCTTGTCCTAAAGCCTTTTATCACCCATATATTTGTAGCGTTCTTGAGAAGGCAAGACAATTGGATGGTCAGCAAGGGTGCTAAGGAGCTGAGTTTTGACTTAAACTCGATATTAGAAAACTCGACTCAAGTTTGGCTCTACCTCGATTAAACATTTAGATGCCTATCTAGTAAGAACTTGATTCAGAAAGGGAACTCGAAACTCGACTTAAACTTGAGCTTGAAAATATATTATGGTAGTTCGACTTGAGCTTGAATCTCATTTACAACCCAAACTATTTTTTCCCATAAAAAATAATATTTAGAGAATCACATCAGCATTACAAAAGGCAGAAGATTATAACGAACACAATTTTATTTTATTAAAGTTGTAAATATTACTTCAAAATCTAGCTAAAATAATAGTTGATAAATTACTCTACAAAAAAATTTCACTAGTCATTAAAAACTTAACTAATGTTATTCAAATATCTCATATAATAAGCCACTAAAAATTGAATTAGTCACCAATTCACAGATTTCATATCTCATTAATCTACTGAATGTAAAAAAACTCATGATGAGAGAACTATTTCGACCTTAGCAGTAACATATTTTAGGGTGTGTGGATTGCTTGCAAAAATAAAAATTAATATAATTAGACTTTAGCTGTAAAATCTAGATTAGGTTCACTGAATATTTTGTAGGCAAAATATAGATATAGTTCACTAGATCCCTAATTCTAAACCAATGTGATTGGTTGAATTAAGAATGTTTATTATGCAAGTAAAATTATATATTTATATTTATTAAGAATAGAATGATTAAAGGTAGCATTTAAAAACTAAATAATATTATATAGATGAATAAGTGCAGTATAGGAATAAAATAATTTATCATACATACACTACAACAAAATTGACTATTAGCAACACATTTAAGCGTTGCTATTAGTATAATATTAACGATGCTTTTTATTAAGCGTTGCTAATATTATAGTATTAGTGACGTTTACAAACGTCGTTAATAAAAAATATTTTAAATTTTTTTAAAATAAAATAAATAAATAATTATTAGCACACTTGTTATTAAACGTCACTAATATGATAGTATTGTGACGTTTGCTTAAGTGTCGCTAATTGGTATAATTATTTTAAAAAATAATATTTATACATAAAAAATATTTAAAATAAAATATTAGAGCGTCGCTAAAAAAAATTAAACAAAAAAAAAGAAATATCACGAGGTAAATTTTTTTTTTAATTACCTGGTTTTGGCTGGGTCTAAAACCTCACCCGCGCGCAGCCGGGTCAGAAGCGACTTGCAGCTCGGGTCAGAAGAGACTTGCGGCTCGGGTCAGAAGTGACCTGCGGAGCGGGTCAGTATTGACCCGCGCGGGTTGGTCTGGGCCAACCCACTCTGGTTGTCTTCAACCTCTTGCCACGGCGAGAGGTTTCAGATCCGTCACCCGGCCACAACCGCCTAGGGGGTCGGAAAAACGTTTGCTTGTCGGCGGAGGTTCCAGATCCGGCCCCTATTACAAGCATCAATGTCTAGTGGTAGCGGCGAGACGACGACGGACGGCAGCTCGAGGACTGAACTCCCCACTCATGGAGATGCACAAGTGACCACGCATGGGTGGCTAGACGACCACACATGGGCGACTGGTCCGGCTCGTCGGAGATACCAGACACATCATCAATCTCAGACCCAAAGCGACGCATTTTTCGTACCTGCCTGATTCTGAAGTCTCGCCAAAGGTGTGGGACATAAAGGCACGGGCGGAAATTCGCACTAGCGCGAAGTTTCGCGCATAGGCACGAAACTTCGCGCTCGGGCAAATTTCCACCCGAGTAAAATGTATAGCGACGCTTCATTGAAGCGTCGCAAACATTTTTCGTTTGCGATGTTAGAAATTAAACGTCACAAATTGTAAATATCTTAGTGACAGAAAAAAGTAGCGTCGCTAATACAAGTAATATTAGCGACTCACTATTCTGAACATCGCTAAATACCTTAAATTCTTTTAAAAAAAATATTATTCTATGCATGCTCTGTCTTTCCTCTTCTTCTCTCTCTCCTCTCCCCTCTATCTCTCCTCCCTATCTCTCCCTCCTCTCTCTCTCCCCTCTCTCTCTCCTCCCTCTTTCCCCCTCTCTCTATATCCTCTCTATTTTATATTTATTATTAAAAAATAAATAAATAAAAATATATTAGTGACGCATTGGCATATACGTCGTTAATAAGAAGGGTATTAGTGACATATATGCCTATACGTCACTAATACTCTAAGGTATTAGCGATGTATAAGCATATACGTCGCTAATACATTTTTATTTTTTTATTTTATATTAATTTTTAAATAAAAAATATTAAAAAATTAAATAAAATTTTTTCCCTCTCTCTCCCTCTCTAGTATTATATAAAATACGTCGATAATACTACATTTTGTTATAGTGCTACATTCTTAATTTAATTAGTACTAGGATTTATATTTGTTTGAAATATAATAGCATAATATAGGTATTATATAATATATTATATATCATATATTAATGTATATATAGTATATATAATTTTATAAAATATCATAGAATATTATGGGTATATAAACGGTTAAAGTTAAGAAATTTATATAATATATGGGTATAATATGTAAGAAGTGATATATAACAAATTAAGTCGAGTCTAGCCGAGCTTCGAGTCGATCTCGAGCCGAACCAATCAGGTGTCGAGTTGAGTTGATTCGAGTTGGCCCCTATTCGAGATCGGCTCATTTGCTTTCGAGTTTGAATCAAGCTTGAGTATAACTCCCTTCAAGCCGAGTTAAATTTGAGTTGAACCGAGTCGAGCTTATTTAGCTCAATGAGCAGGCTCAACACATTAGCAGCCTTAATGGTCAGTGTAAAAGACAACAATGAGCAGCCTGTAATCTACGGATAGAAAGTTGAGTGACTTACAAAGACTCAAATTAGGTCCTTGCCTTCCCACTAGTTAATAAAAAGAGTAATGCTAATGTGACGTTAAAAAATGCACGTTAAAAGTCTACTTCATCTTCACATCACCATTGATGAGTGGGACGATCACCATTGATGAGTGGCAATGGTGATGGAAAGATGAAGTAGACTTTTCACATATGTTTTTTAACGTCACATAAACATTTTTCTAATAAAAATGGCACTTTTGCCCAACCCATAATCTACGGATAGAATGTTGAGTTGGATAAAAAGAAAGTTACTTTTTCCCCAACCCGCACGACATGGCATTCCCTCCCATTCACTTAGTCCCTACTAGCCTCCGTAGCCACTTGCAATTCCCACCAACACGCACTCCTCCACTCTCGCACCTTTGCCTAATTTTCAAACAATGGCTGTGTGAATATTTTTTCTTTAGGAGAAACAGTGTCAACACAAGTGTAACAAAAGTAGTAGTGTATATTAGTTGGGAAAGCTACTATTTGGCTATTTTAGTTAATAAAAATGGTAGAACTTGTATAGTTTGGATCAATGCAGAGCTTGTTGAGATCCATGCATATGATTGATGATCTATTGGGACGGCTGGGTATTGTGCCGGACTAAAAAATTAAAACAGGGTGTATGGAACCCGTTGGTAGCTCTTTGTTTTGTTGAAAGAAACTCCATTAGTGACTCCTTTACGACTTTGACACCATCTTCTCCTACTCTGACGCTGTCTTCCTGCAAAGCTCCTCTTTATCGTTATGGAGATGGAGATAGTAATCAGATTTCCACACCACTTTCTCAAGTGTCAGTTGTCACAATTTTTTTAGGTCCAAAATAAATTTGAATTGCCCTAAGTCAAGTGTGTTGCGCAGTTTTTTCTACATATTAGTTTAATATAGGGCTACACTCAAAATGTAGACCCGGCCTAATCCAAATTGAACCAACCCAAGATTGACTCGTGTCAGGTTGGTTCGTTCAGGTCCGATCTTGGGTTAGATCTAAGAACAAAATACTCAAGTAAATCTTAGGGGTTGGGTTTAGCATGTGAAAAACCCAAGCTGAGACCCGACCGATCCCCAATTCTTAAATAACTTACGAAGCATTATCTAACTTGAATTTGTATGAATTTCTGCAATTTTTTATTGAAAAAACCGACCTAATATTGTGTCGATTTGGTTTGAATTATTAGAATTGATCCGACATAAGATAGAATCTTGGTTCTTACTTCAGTTCTCGGGTTTTTTGGTTCCTAACTCGGATCTGGTTGGGTGCAAGATACTTGGTTTGTATCTCGGCTCAAGTTAGGTACAAGGAACTTGGTTCCTATTTCTACACAAGTTAGGTCCTATAGAAACCAAATCAATTAGACCTGAGATGTAGCCCTAGTTTAATGTATGTAGTTATATATATGTACATAATTAGAGTTTCTCATGTGGTACTCTCAGGCCAAGTTGATTTTTTAGAGGGTCCTTTTTCAAGGGCTACCATCAAATGGGTATATGGGACCAAAGGTGTCCCACTCTAAGTTTTTTCAAATTCATTTTTCATGAATAAAATAACAGATTTTTTTATTTAAAGATTCATCAAAATATCTCAAGATGCAAGTCACTTGCTTTTCAAACATATAAATACTAAATTAGAGTACAATAATAATCAAGGTGAAATCACATTATTAACTGAACAAGGTCGTTCCAGGGTACATATATGAATATCTTCATATGCACAAATATAAATAAATTGGCACTCACATGCTTAAAGTTATCTAACTTTATGTAGCATAATAATTATACATGCTAAGTGGCCTAGATATGCCATCCTTGTCACAAAACATGTTTCCTAAATGAACTTTAATCCTGCAGGGTACTTGCATCACATAGATGCTAAGTATATGAGTGTAACCACATACAATGATAATATAACAAATATTTTAAATATAATAAGCAAAATTCATGAACACATACAACCCAAAATAAAAAACTACTATAACATTATGGCAAGACTCGGGGGCTCAACCACGCTTTAGTGAGTTGTATACCACACAAGTACCTAGACTTAATAACCACATATAAGAGTTACACCACACTCCACTAGAATATGATTTATCACACTACTCAGCTTCAAACTTTTGCTGAAGCTATCGCCCAGCTCCATCTACACCATGAAGTGAAAGCCCGTAAGGGATCATGGACCTAAGTGGTCGAGAATCTTGACTTCCATAATCGATAAGACCTCCTTTATTGTGTTGCGTAGGACTATTCATCTTTTTATGCTATGATTAATTCGAACCTAACTCCTAAGTAGGGGGTCGGCTCTACAAATAAACTCCTAATTCTGGAGAGTCAAAGACCCATGGTCCTTTTTCATACCATGACCCTCCTCTACATAGCTAAAACGACTCACTTTTGGAGATAACCTAACACTAGTATCTATCCATTACAAAGATTTACACATGCATAATATTTACTTACCCTTATATAGTACATGTACTTATTATCATGTACTCACACGTCCCTTAAAAAAGAAAATCATGCTATCATATGTCTCATAAGTAGCATATACTATGGTACACACCATGATTGAAAATCATGAGCCGATGTACCACCAGTAGCCCCATTGAAGTGTCAGATGAGTTTTCGTTGACCATCGATGTGCCCTTACAAATAGTAGATAGGCTGTGAAAGCCCATCTTACCGATGTCATCATTGAGGTGTCAGTCACAGTGTTGATGCCTATTACATGGATGCAGTACAACATGTGAATGTCGATTGTGTTCATCTTTATCTAACCATTGACGCCAATACTGATGTGTTGGAAACCATGTTGTTAATGAGGATGGAAAACAAATAGAAACTATATTGGAGTGAAAAATACTCCCTTACACATAACATAATTCCCACATTAGTTAAACCATAAATCCCTCATGAAATATCGTGATTTTAATCATTTAATCTTTATGAACCAAAAATATAATCTTTGTTCAAAGCATGATATAATTCGTCACTTCCATTGCACTTCTATGTAGGAAGTGGTGTGACATGCCTATATTGAGTAGGAGAATCTTGCCCGACAAAGGAGAGGGGGATGACCTAGTTCCTTTCAACGTCCTACACTAGCCATAGTGCTAGCTGCCCTATAGCATTAGGCCTCCCTTCTAGTTGGCCAAGCCAATCCACTGCCACAACTGCTCCTCAGGTTCGCCACCTTACCCTCGCTCAAATGGAGGAACGACGATCCAAAGGTTTGTGCTTTAAGCAACAAGAAGTTCATGCCCGACCATTTCTGCTTAGTCTGTTGCAGCTTGCTCATTTAGGATGCAAAAGATGATGTTGACTTTTTGCCATAGATGAGCCACCCACATATGTTGTCGTTCTTCCTGATATCTATGTGCATGACATCTCTGGAGCATTCACTCCCCGGACCATGAGGGTTTAGGGCCATCTCAAGCGCAGGCAGATTGCTATACTCATCAATAGTAGTTCCACCCATTATTTCATTAATGATAAGGTGGCACAACGATTGAGATGCTTTGTATCGGATTCTAAGACCCTTTGGTATTAGAGACGCAGTACAACAAAAAAAGACTATTAGCGATGCTTTTAAGCATCGCTAATAGTCATAATAGCGTCACTAATAATTATTAGCTACATTTACAAAACGTCAAAGAAACTCTATCGCAACTGCTAATTAATGACACATGAAAAACCATCGCTAAAATTACTGCTATTAATGACTTCTTTTTAGCGTCATTTATTAAATGTCGCTAAAAGCTTATTTATAGTGACATTTTATAAAAATGGTCACTAATAAATTGTGAAATGTTAACTGTAGGTAAGCATCGTTAATAATATATTATTATCAACACTTGTTAATAAGCGTCCCTAGTAATGCATTATTAACCACACTTTATAAAGTGTCGTTAATACAAAAAATAATTTTAAAAAATTAAAAATTCTTATTAGCGATGCTTTGTTGTGAGTTGCAAATAAGAATTTTTTTTAAAGAAATTAAAACCTGCCTCCCATGGGAGAGGAAGGGACCAACTGGGGGGGGGGGAACTCCAGTAGTCGGATCCAGATTTGGTGCCTCTCCTCTCTTGTGGGAGGAGTTGGTGGGATGGAATGCAAGGGAGAGGGGGAAGGGGGGTGAACTCTATGGGATTGAGCAAGGGAGGAGTAGGGGAGAGGGAGGAGGAGGGAGAGGGGGATGACGATAGAAGGGGTTGCGTCGGTGGAGAGGAACAAGGGGGGAGCAAAATAATGTTAGAGCAAAATTTTGCCTACCTACCACAATTTTTGACGCTTAACTTTAAGAGTTGCAAATAGAATAACTATTTGCGACATTTATACAAAACCCTCGCATTATTTTTTAGAAGAATATAATTTTAATTTAATTTTGGTAATATTTGCGACACTTTTTTTATAAGCATCACAAATAGTGGGTACTATTTGAGATGCTTATACAAAAGCGTTGCAAATAATATTTTTTAAAAAAAAATTATATTAAAAAATTTATTTTTGTACTATTGCAAGGTTTGCACAATATATAAATGTATGCTATATAATTAAGGAAAACAATTTTAAATTAATTTCTTATGTTTCATTTCTATGAGACTGAGCAAATGCACATAAGCATGAGCCCCAACTCTATGGATTATTGGACAAATAGAACTCAGAGGGTAGGTTTGCATTCCCCCTTACACCATCTAATCTTAAAAAATTGATTTAATTTTGTTAGTCCCAGTTTTGTGAGTTATGTGCATCGTCATATGAAAATTTGATGTCCTCCTTGGTCGAGGCTCAAACTAACGCACGTGACCCCATCTCACACAAATAGGACTGGAAATATTAATTTAATTTTCTGCAAAGATACAACTTTTACCTTTGGAGTTATGATATCACCATCAAATATTTTTGTTTAAAAAAGTAACATCAATTTTGATTGAAGTAATTAACAATTGTCCACAGCTCGTGCCTGCATTTTCTCACTAACCTTTGTCTATAAATTACCCTTTGACTAGAAGATATTTGACGTAGACCAAAATAAGCTAATATATGAATCTCATTGTCTCATTGATAATTAGCCAGTTAGAATAGGAGTAAGTATTTTCAGTAGCTAGTTAGGATTCCTCCCCATTAGCCACCACATAATTATGAGTTTGTTACGAGTTAAGGAGGGGATGGGAGATGGAAAGGAGAAAGGATGGCAAAGGCAATAAGTAGTGATAGGGGTCTGGGGGCGAGGTGGAGGCATTTTGACCGACAAAGATAACATTTTGTTTTCATACTTTGGTGGGACCGGGGGGGGGGGGATAGGGGGAGCGGAAGCAGTGTTAGACTCCTACGAGAGGAGGAGGAGAGGTAAAAAGAAGGGGAATTTAATTTAATTTTTGTATTTAATTATTATATATTTAAATAATAAATAAAAATAATATTACTCTATGTTATTTGCAACGTATAGATCTATACGTCGCAAATACACTTGGTAATGGCAATGCATGATATTAGTAACCATCACAAATACCAAGTGTATTTTAGTTAATTTATGTTTTTATTCTAAAATATATTATTTAATATATAAATTCATACTATATTATTGCGTAAGTAAATTAAAATAATTTAATTATTCCTGGTTGTATGAGCTCGGGCTTTGAAAACTATCAGATCAAGATACGATGGCGAATGGGGTTATGCTTCATGCCTGTCCAATAAGTTATGTGCATTGTCTAATTTCTATCTGATGTCCTATAGAGCCATGGCTCACACTAATATGAATAAGCCCAATGTCACACATACTTGAATTAAGATATTAAGTAAACTTTTTATAACTGATGGTGCAAAGAAGTATGCGACCTGTTTCCGCACTTAGTTATATGCGTCGTCAAATCGAAATATGACGTTTCACAGAGCTAGGGCTCACTGTGATGTGTGTGAGCCTAGTCCCAAACATACATGAATGAACATATTAATTTTAATAATAATGTAGTATGTATTTATATACTAGATAACATAATTTGGAATAAAAATTGTATATCAACTAAAATATAGGGTATTAGCAATGCAAAAGGGTATGCGTCGCAAACACCCTATGTATTTGCGACGCATAAGGATATGTGTCACAAATACACTAGTAGTTACGACACATACCCTTTCGCGTTGCTAATACTCTATAGTTTAGTTAAAATAAGTTTATAATTCCAAAATATATTATTTAATATATAATTACATACAATATTATTATATAAAAATTAAAATAATTTATTTATTCCTAGTTTTATGAGTTCGAGCTTTGAAAATTGTCGAATTGATATTCAATTGTGCATGGGGACTTGCATGTCCAATGAGTAATATGTGAGCCGAGTCCTATGCATACAGGAACGAAAATATTAATTTTAATTTTTTATATAATAATATAGTATGTATTTATATATTAGATAATATATTTTGGAATAAAAAATTTATATCAACTAAAATAGAGGGTATTAACAATGCAAAAGGGTATGCATTGCAAATACCCTATATATTCACGACACATACGAATATGTGTCACAAATACCATAGTATTTATGACGCATGCCCTTTTGCATCACTAATACCCTATATTTTAGTTTCTATAACTTTTTTATTCTAAAATATATTATTTAATATATAGATTTAGTTGAGGTGAGCCTGGGCTCACGCGCGGCTGCGTGAGCCCAGGCCCACCTGGTCGTGGGATTTATATCCGACAACCCATGTAACTCATAGGCAAAATGCCCCCTGAGTAGTGTGGGCCTGGGCTCACACAGCTGTGCGTGAGCCGAGGCTCACCTCAACGGGACTCTTAATATATATATATACATAAAAAATTATCACATAAAAAATTAAAATAATTTGTTTATTCTTGGTTTTGTGAGCTCAAACTTTGAAAACTGTTGGATCGAGATTCGATTGTGCATGGGGGCATGCATCATGCATGTCTAGTTAGTAATATGTGTTGTCGAATTTTTATCCGACGTCCCACAAAGTTGAAGCTAACAACGATGCATTTGAGCCCACTCTCACACATTCTGGAATTTAGATATTAAGTAAATTTTTTTTAGAACCGACAGTGCAAAGGTGCAAGCAACTTGACTACGCTCTTGGTTATATGCATCGTTAGATCGAAATCCAATGTTTTGTAGAGCCAGGGCTCACCCTTGAGGTACGTGAGCCTAGTTCCACATATACAGGAATGAAAATATTTAAATTTTTATGTAATTATATAGCATGTTTGTATATATTTAATAATATATTTTAGAATTAAAAAAATATTAATTAAAATAAAGGGTATTTCCTATGCATAAGTTTATTTGTTGCAAATACCAAATAGTATTTGTGACTTATATGATTTAATGTCGTAAAAACTGTATGGTATTTGCAATGATTAATTGATTACATCGCAACAGGATGGTTATTTGCGACACTTATATTAAATGGCTGCAAATAACGAAAGTAATGATATATTGAAGAATAGATTAAGTATATTTATTATATTATTTACAAAGCTTTTAGTAAAATGCCATAAATATAATATATTATTTGCAACGCTTGTTCAAAAATGTCGCAAATAAGCATAAATATTTGAGACATTTACTAAAAATGTCACAAATATGTTTTTTGGCAGGGGCACGAGTTGTATTTGTGACACTTTATTGATAAGCATCGCAAATACTAGTATTAATAGTGATGCTCGGTAAAAAGTGTTGCTAAAAGTATAATAATTAATGATGCTTTTTTAAGCGTCACTAATATATGCGTCGAAAAAGCCCTAATTTGTTGTTGTGACGACAAACATCTTTGGTGTGCTGACGTGTGCACAAGTGTCCCTTTCCATCTAGGGTCATACTTTCGTCAATGACTTATTCTTGCTGCCCACGAAGGGGGTCGGTGTGATGCCATGGTTCTAATGGATACAGGAACTTGGAGATGTCATCTAGAATTTTTGGGACATGATCATGAATTTCTAGGTGCATGGACAATGGATACGCATCCAGGGCTCTTAGCCGGGGACACTACACTCTGCCTAGTCTGTGAGTTCTCTTTTCCGCTTCGCTCCTCAGGGCCTCTTTCTACAGTAGTATCTTACTTTGGAGGTGAATCAAGCTACATTACGGGATGATCTTCTTACCCTCTTGGCCGAACATGAAGATATATTTGTTGAGCTCAAAGAACTCCTTCCCATGCACCACCATGATCATAAAATTCCCATTGTTCTAGGAACTTGTTGCTAATGTCCGACCCTATCTCTATCTGCTTGTTCAGACGGCTGAGATCAAGTAGTTGGTCTCTGAGATGCTACATACATGTATTATTCAGATGACCACTAGCTCCTATTCCTCCCCTGTACTCCTTGTTCAGAAGAAAGATGGTTCATGGCATTTCTGTGTGGACTATAGACTGCTCAATGCCAATACTATCAAAGATAAGTATCCCATCCATATTATTGAGGAGTTACTTGATGAATTAACAAGCGCTATAGTTTTTAGCAAGTTCGATCTTCGTTCGGGTTACCTTCAAATATGAATACACCCAACGGATGTCCATAAGATGACATTTCATAGTTGTGACGTTCATTTTGAGTTCTTGGACATGGCATTTGCCCTGATGAATGCTCCGACCACATTCCAAAGCCTTATGAACGAGTTGTTCGGTGCTCTTCTTCATCTAGTTATCTTAGTTTTCTTTGATAATATCTTGATCTATAGCACACATGGGAGGAACATTTCAAGCACCTCATGTATGTTTTCTCTATTTTGTAAGCTCATTCCTTATTTCTTATGTGCATGAGGTGTTGGTTAGGTAGTAAATAGGTGGAGTACCTTCGGCATATTATTTCTAATGAAGGGGTCACTATAGAACTGCGAAGCTAGATGTCATGCTATCTCGGCTGATGCCCTCTTGTGTACAGGTGCTACAGGATTTTCTTGGGCTAATAGGGTATTATCTGTGCTTCACCAGTTAGTATCATATCATTGTTGCCCCCCTCACTTCACTACTCAAGAAGGGGGAATTTACATGGACAAAGGTGGCTCATATAGCCTTTGACAGGCTGAAACAGACCATGACTACCTCTCCATTGTTGGTTCTTCAAGATTTTTTTCATTCCTTTGTAGTGGAGATAGATGCTTATGATGGCAGCCTCGAGGTGGTTCTACTTTATGATCAGTAGCCCATTGTCTTTTTCTACAAGGCACTTTCCGGTAGTTCCTTGTCTCTGTCAGTGTATGAAAAGTAGATGCTCGTCATCATCCATGTTGTAACCAAGTGGCATCCTTACTTGCTTAGCTGCTGGTTCCTCATCACTACGACCACAAGCTGTTGAAATATTTCCTCGAGTAGTGGATGTCCACTCCTGCTCAGCAGTGTTGGATTAGCAAGCCATTGGGCTATGATTATGAGGTGGCTTACAAAGGGTGTAGAGAACACTATGGCCGATGCCTTGTCTCGCCACCCCTTTAATAGCTCATGCTTGGTGCTCTCTATGCCCTTCTGTCTATTCCTTCCAGATATTCAACAAGACTGCACGGAAGACCCCTTGACCCGCAATCTTATTGCTCTTGTCTAGCAGGATCCCGCAGCCTTACTATTGTTTGTTTTGTAGAATGGACACTTCTTATGGAAGGGTCATTTGTGGGTGCCAGATGTCTCTGATCTTCACGATTGGATTATCTCCCACTTCCATCACATGTCCTTTACCTATCATGAGGGCTCGTTCTGGACTTACAAGAGGGTGCACCAAAGATTCTTGTAGTAGGGTATTTTGAGGGCCATTCAGGAGTATACTACCACCTACGAATATTAGTACGCCAAGGCCACCACCACATCACCAGCGGGTCTGCTTTAGCCCTTTCCTACTTCTAACAAGGTATGGGAGGATGTTTCTATGGATTTCATGGAGGCTTTTCGGGTTGTCCAGTGTAGATCAGTAATCTTAGTGGTTGTTGATCTGGTTTCCAAGTATGTTCATTTATGTGCTTTTGGTCACTCATTCCCCACAAAGGTAGTGTTGTAACTCTATGGTTGGGAGGTGGTCAAATTGCATGGGATGCCCCACACCATTGTTTCTGATAGAGACCAAATCTTCTTATCTCAGTTCTAGTAGGAGTTCTTTAGACTCCAAGGGGCCGACCTCCATATAACCACGGCCTATCATCCTTAGATGGACGGTCAAACTGTGGTGGTTAACCATTGCTTGGAGAAATACTTACAATGTTTTATGCGTGACCAGCAAGCTTGTGGCTTTAGCTTCTTCCTTGGGCGGAATGTTTGTATGATACAACCTATCATACTCGTGCTAGCTTCACTCCATTTGAGGTAGTCTGTGGCCACCCCCTCCTATTGCTCTCACCTATGTGCCTCACGTTCTTTAGTGTCTGAGATTAATTAACTGCTTCAAACACAGGAAGTGGTGATTCGCTACCTCAAAAGCAACTTGACTACTGCTCATAACCACATGAAATAGGTGTATGATAAGAAACATTATGATTGAGAGTTTCAGGTGTGCAATCTTTCCTATGTATTTGTCCTTCCTTAGCACAAGACTAATTTGCTCCAGTCAGAGCATTCTATGTGGGCCCCACATTATCATGGCCCCTACCCTATTTTGGAGTGAATTGGACTAGTAGCCTACTATCTTGCCTTGCCGAAGGGTTCGTTGGTGCATCATGTGTTTCATGTCTCTCACCTTTGGGGCTTCATTGGCGACCGAGGCCGGGTTTCGTAGGTGCCCCAACCACCACTCAAGGCACCTCTGAGCCTGCTGCCTCGACACTACCTCCACTTTTGATAAGAGGCGGGTGTGTCTCTTGGGCCATATCGTTATTGAGGTGCTTGGTGCCTGGCTGGGTCAAGCCCTCGAGGATGCAATGTGGATGCTCAAGGAAGATTTTATAGATTGCTTTTCCACTTGATCGCCTTGAGGACAAGGCGAATATAGAGCGTGGTGGAGTGTTGTGTATGCATTACGAAGACATCTCTACCCACCCTTGATTCCTTACATTCCATTTATAAGACTTATTATGATTAAGGTTTCACTTTTTAGTATTTTCCTTTTCTGATTTGATAAGTTGTAATGTAGGAGAATATTCACGATATTCGATTTGGATTGTAATAGACTAGTTGCGGGCTCACCAAGCTACTGGCGCAAAACATCCTGGCGCACCACCCCTTATAATGAGCTGCTTTCTTTTGATTAGCTCATCAATTGAAATAAAGACAAATTCCCTCTTCTTCTTCTGTCTTCCCTTTCCCTTTCTTTCAGCCAATGTACTGTTGTGTTCCTCATCGGAATGCATCACTTATCAATCAAGGTTGAATATTGATCTATGTCAAAAGGCAAAATGTTTATTTGTACAAATTCACATACACAATTCACTTAGATTGGATTTAGAAGAGTGAATTAAGTAAATCTAGAAGTTTATATTGAATTAGGGTAAATTGAGAAAGTTTACTATGCATCAATCGATAGTTGTAAATTGTGCTATGTCGATCAATCAATCAGCACATGAAATTAACTGTGTATAATTTGGCCAAGTTTATGGTCAATTATTCTCGTGAAAGATTGATCGCTTGGAGAGACATACCCTAATTAGAACAATAAAAGATCGTTCGTTGTGTCACTTATCGATTGCTGTTTGTGGTACCTAGATTAAGCCATTCTGAGAGAGAATCCATTCTTAATTAATGTCAAACTCATAAACTAAAGATTGAGAGAGAAAAGAGGAGAAATCATTTGTCAATTGTTTTCCACAAGTGATCATCAATGTGATTTAAAGTTTATGTAAATGGTGATTCCTTTAATGACACACAATTGAAAAGTGAGTCTTCTACCTTTGAGGAGTTGCATCAAAATTCAATGGGAATTGAAGACTCAAGGTTAAAGTCATAAATAAGAGAAGCATGTTTGAAGAGGCTAATAGGAGAAAAAGACAAAATAAGGAGGAAAAAAGTTTCAAGGCTTGAAGAGACGACTTGAAGGCCAACAATAAAAAGAGTTAGGGGAGATATAAACAAAGGGAGTTTATGTTAGAGTCTTCACAAAGGTTGGTAGTTTGCTTGTGTCAATGTAAAGTCGTACTTGCTAGTACATTTTATTAATCGTTGAGCAGCTACCGTGGTTTTTCACCCTACTTGGAGTTTTCCATGTAAAAAATAATGTGTTTACTTGTGTGCTTTGCATATTGATGATTTAGTTGTTGATGAGCATTATTATGACTGCATAGTATTTAGGTTTAAACAATTTTGGTGCTTAAGTGAAATTCCTGCACGTAGAGTTTAGAACTCTTAATTGCTTACTTGCTAAAGTACTAGGGTTAGGAGCAATCTAGTAATTTGTTAAGCCATCTAGACGGATATTAAACTCTCAATTGATGCTTCCCAAGCCCAGGTTCAGGCATGGATGACAACTTGGATGATGCTCTAATGGTAGAGATGCATGGCCTTGTTTAGGGTCTTGCGAATTTGATTCATGGACAACCTCAACCAGCTATAGAGGGGGTGGAGGATGAGATAGAGAGTTCTGATGAGGAAGACTATTCCAATGATTTGGGGTTGGACTTCGATGTTTCAGGTGATGACCATGCTTAGGTTCTTGTGATTAGGCAGCTATACAGGGGCTACTTTTATCTTTACTTTTCTTTTGTTATTTTCTTCTTATTATTTTTATTGTAGTTATTGATTATTTTCTAGGAGTTTGTATCTTAGGTTGGGGGGATGTTCATCACATGTATGTATCTCATGTCTTCTCAAATGTATGTACTTCTCTTTCAAATTAGTGGATTATTTCTTTCGTTGCTGCTCTTAGGTGATATCTTTCTTTCCCCTCTCTTACTCTTCTTTTTATTATAATATATATTTTCTTTAACATTGTGGACAATTTTTTGTTTAGGTTTGGGGGTGTAAACATATATTTTTCTTTCTTAGTTTAGGATGTTTTAGCTTATTTTTTGTTATTTCTTTCATTTCTTTCTTATTGTTTTTATCGTGTATATTATTTTAAAAGCATATGTCTATTTTTAAAGAGATCAATTTCATGTAGAAAGATCAAGTAAATTAATTAAGGGATAAAAATAATTGAGTAAGTAATTTCTATTTTATTTTCATTATCTTCGATAATTGTGCTTATATGTTTAAATCACATTTTACACATTTGAAACTTGTAGGAATATAAATTTATGATTTATTATTTCTAATCTTTGGGATTTCTTTAACCGATCATATTTTTGAAAACATGGTATATTCGAGTAATTTTTAGTGTTTTATAATATATCTTTATACTTGTCTATTATTTGAAATAAAATTGGGATGGACATTTAAAATAAAAAAAAAAAAAGAATAAAGGTTTGTTTCTCTTTTTACTCAGTAACTAGACCTCCTACCTAGGCAAGCATAGAAATTCACATCAAAAGATGGAAGGTTGAAATAAATTCTTTTTATGACTTGTTTGGTTTTGTCTCTTTATAGTTCGAGTTATTAATCCTAAGCCGTGTCTCAACACCTAGTGCCTTGAACCGACTAGATTGGGGATACTGGCCATACGCTTGTTACATGGACTATTTAGAAAACTTAAGAAAACTAAGTATTACACAAGTCATAATTGGAGGTACATTATGCACTTATTCCCTAAAATTGATTAAAAATTTTAAAATGCATTACATGAGGATTTATCTGAGATGTTAGGGTGAAAGATTGTCGTTGTTATATTTTTGACTTCGTGAACTTATTCAACTTATGGTCAAATTAAAATATACTCGTTAATAAAGATTGAAATTGTATGACTATATGTTTTTACACTTCATGTTTTTGAAATGTATATATGTAGTTGCACAATTCTTTCAAAGATGACGTTATAGAATGAATGATTTCATACTTTAAAGTGATTAGATTGAAATTATTTACTTATTTAAAGTATTTGTGGTTGTTTTTTAAATAGTTATAAGTTTTTAAGAGAATATTATTTTTAGAGTTTTTGATGTTTTTGTTTTGTTTCTTTTCTCATGTTTAAATGTTTGTGGGCAATATTGCTCCAAACCCTCACGAGACAAAACTCGTCCTATTAGGGACACCTAGGGATTTAAAAGTATGTTGTATATGTTAAATGCAATTGAGATTTTCTACAAAACTGACATTTATTTTTTTAGTCATAGTTTAGTTTGTTTTGTTTTGTTCGAGTACTAGTAAAATTTAGGCTTGGGGGATATGGAAAACAACCCTTGCCCAATTATATTTAATGACATTTGAATGAAATGCCATTTTTAGGAACAAATTTGGGTGTATGTTTCAGATGTTTTTGATTTGCCAAAAAATAGTTGATAAGATTATTGAGGTATTTAAAAACGAAACTCATAATGAAATAGAGTTAGAGGCCTTAAAAAATATATTATGTGAGATCTTCAAGAACTAGCGATTTCTATTTGTTTTAGATTATGTGTGGAATTATGAGTATGGAGAATGGGAGAAGCTGATAAATATTCTTGATAGATGTTGTACCAAAAGTAGTAGGATATTGATCACTACCCACCAAGAAAAGGTTGCTTTTGTTATGGCTAGCACATACTTACGCCAATTAGGGTCTTTATTTTTTCAAGATTGCATATATGTTATTAATAAAATTGCCTTTCAAGGCATACATGAAAGTGAATGTTCAGAGTTGATGGAGATAAGGAAAGGAAATCGTGTTATAATGCAAAGGTATACCTTTAGCTATCAAAACTATAGCAAGTGCCTTGAGCCCTAAAAAGACAATATGCATACATGAAAGTGAATGGGTGAATGTCCTTGAAACTAATATATGGGATTGGGCTCAATCAGAAATAAGCATTCTACCCACTTTATTGCTGAGTTATTATTATTTGTCCCCTTAACATAAGCAATGCTTTCGGTATTGTGCTATATATCCAAAAGATCATTTACTAGAGAAGGGAGAATTAATACCGATGTGGGTGGTTCAAGACTATATTCCACATAAGGGATAAAGGAAACGGAGGACATAACTGAGTAGTATTTTGATGAACTACTAGGGTGTTTCCTATTTCATAAATTAGAGAGTGACCACTTATTAGGAAATATTATTAAGTGCAAGATGCGTGATTTGGTATATTATCATGCGCAATTTGTCACAAAAGGATATTTCTCTGTCATTGACGTCTCATATAACTCACTCAGTGTGTTCAATGTGCGACAAGCTCATCACTGTGAATGTCAAATCCCATGTCAGTGATTTAAGTGGCGTTGAAAACCTGCGCCCACTGAGGCTTATGACAATTTTGATGGTGTTCCTCTCAGTCATGCCTCGTTGAACAACTACGATGTGTTAAGAGTGTTGAAATTAGACTCATTGGAAACTGACAAGTTGCCTGAATCAAATTAGTTAATTTAAGATATCTAGATTTGTCTGATGCACAAATCAAGGAATTACTAGAGTCAATTGGGAAACTATAGAATCTGCAATATCTCAAGTTGCATGGCAAAAAAATTAAGGAATTGCCAAAGTCGATTATGAAGTAATGGAAGCTTAGAGATCTGGACTTGTCTTGTACAAGTTTAGAGGCAATTCCTGAGTCAATTGTTAAACTAGGGAAAATGAGATATCTAAATGTGAGGATAGAAATAACAGAATTACCAGTATCCATAACTGGCCTATATCATCTCTAGGACTTGGATGTAAGTGATTGTAAACATCTCTCTAAATTACCAAATGAAATCGACAAAATGAAAGGCTTGAAGCATATTTGAATTGAGCTTTCTTAGCCTATTTTGTGGACTTTACCCACGGGAATAGGTGTTGACGATAAAACCAATCATGGGATTCTTTAGTGAAGGGCAGTCTTGTCTTTTATCCTGCATGACCTAAGTTATAAATAGACTCATCAAAGCAACTTATGAGATTGATGCGTGAGTAGATTCTGACATGAGAAGAATTCTAGACAAGAGAAGATTGCAGCTGCCAATGACCCGGAACCGAGAGGTCTACTCAGAGAGAAGAAAACAGAATTTCTGGGAGGAAGAAGGAGTTTTCTTCTTGTGTATTGCGTGAGGAGCATTGCTGAGAAATCTTGTAATTCTCTTGTACTTTGATTCTCTATTTAGTGGAATTGTGTGATCTCGTGGACGTAGGCAGCGAGGCCAAACCATGTTAAATTCTCTTGTGTACTTTGCTTTCGTATTGGCGCTTCTAGATCCATATTTCCGCAGTACAGGCAGAGAATAATAAATATATACTCTGTTCGCCCAGAACTCTAGAACAGTAAATATATACTCTGTTCGCGCTAAGACTAGAGTATAGTAAACTTATACTCTGTTTTGTTTGGCGAGGCTTGTTGTTTTATTCCCCACAATTGGTATTAAAGCTTCGGGAGGAGATGGCCGATGATAGCAAGTTCAAGATAGAGAAATTCAATGGCCAAAACTACAGATTTTGGCGCATGTAGATTGAAGATTACTTGTACCAGAAGGACCTCTACCAGCCATTGTTTACAACCAAGCCTGTTGGTGAAGACAAGGTGGAAGAGATTGCAAGATGGGAGTTGCTTGATCACAAGGCTTTAGGAGCGGTTAGATTATCTATTTCCTCATCGGTGGCTTCGAACATCACGAAGGCCAAGACCACGAAGGAATGCTTTAATCTACTTGAGCGGTTGTATGTAAGCCCTTCTTCTACAAACAAGGTACATCTTGTGACCAATTTTTTTGATTTAAAAATGTCTGATGATGAGACTGTAGCCAATCACTTGAATTCGTTCAATGTTTTGGTTAATAAACTTGAGGCAGTAGATGTTAATTTTACTGAGGACATACAGTATATTGTTTTGTTAAAGTCTTTGCCATCTGATTGGGAGTCATTTAAAGTTGTCGTGCATAGTTCCCATAATACAAAAAAGTTTAAGTTGAATGATGTGTATGAAATGATATTGGCTAAAGAAACACGCAGCAAGGGTGGTTCTTCTTCATCCGGTTTAGCCTTAATTATGGAGGAAAGGGGGTGGCGACCTCAAAGAGGCAAACCAGGATGGAGAGGAAAGTCTAGAAGGGGGCGGTCTAAGTCTAAACACCGTAAGGGTGATGGGGCTTGTTGGCAGTGTGGGCAGAAAGGTCACTTGAAGAAAGATTGCCCAAACCCCTCTCATGATGGAGCACAAAATCATGTTAAAAATAATGTTAATGTTGTTCAAGCTGATTGCATGTTATTGTCTATGGAAAGTAAATGTGATGCTTAGATTATTGATAGTGGTGCTTCATTTCATGCTACTTTTAGAAAAAAATTGATGCAGAATTTTGTAGCTAGTGATTTAGGTAATGTCTACTTGGGCAATGATCAAGCTTGTGAAATCATAGGCAATGGTGACATTCGTTTGTTGATTGATGATAATATTGTGCTTATGTTTAAAGATGTTCGTCTTGTGCCTCGTTTGACAAAGAACATCATTTCTGTTGGTCAATTGCTTGTTTGTGGTATTACTACTCACTTTATGAGTGATAGTTGGAAAATGAGCAAAGGTATCGTGGTAGTGGCTAAGGGGAAGAAAATTGGAACATTATATATGACTTCTAGTTGTTCTAAGCAATCCATTGGAGTTGCCTCTAATGCAGTTGATGTTAGTTTGTGGCATTGTCGCCTTGGACATATGTCAGAGAAGGGAATGAAGGTATTACAGGCTAAGGGGAAGTTACCTAGTTTGAGGTGTGCAGATTTGGAATTTTGTGAGCATTGTGTCATGGGCAAGCAATACAAAGTTTCATTTACCAGAGTTACCCTGGAGCGCAGGTCTGAGCGTCTTGAGCTTGTACATACAGATGTTTGGGGACCAGCACAGGTTCCATCCCTTGGAGGTGCATCTTACTTCATTACTTTTATTGATGATGTTTCTCGCAAGTTATGGGTTTACTTTGCCAAGAATAAATCTGATGTATTTTCTATATTTGTGCAATGAAAAACACTTGTTGAGAATAAGACAGGATTAAAATTGAAGTGTTTGAAGTCAGACAATGGAGGCGAGTATTGTAATAGGGAATTCCAATCCTACTATGATAAGCATGACATTCGCAGGATGCTTACTACTCCCACAACCCAGACAGAATGATGTTGCAAAGCGGATGAACAGGGCCATCATGGAGAAGGCTCGTAGTATGAGGCTACATTGTGGCCTTTCTCTCTCATTTTGGAGTTATGTTGTTGACACTGCAGCATACTTAATTAATAGGCCTCCATGCTATCCCCTAAATGGAGGCATTCTTGAAGAGACATGGTCAAACAAGGAGGTAAAGATTGATCACTTAAGAGTTTTCGGTTGTGCTGCTTATGTGCATGTTAATGCAGAGCATAGAGGGAAGTTGGATTCAAAGTCCAACAAGTGCTACTTTGTTGGCTATGGTGGAGATGCTTATGGTTATAGACTGTGGGATCCAGTCCATAAGAAGGTGATCCGGAGCATATATGTTGTGTTTTATGAGGTAGAGCTGTATAAGTACCATTAAGATCTACAAAAGGGGAAGGTGAAATAGGTTGAATCTGAGTTTGTAGAACTTGAGACTGAAACACATAGTGGGGCTAGTCCATCTAGTCATGAACATGTAGCTAAAACTTCTTCAGAGACAGATCTAGAGGATTTAGCTATTCCATTATAGACACCAGTTGGTTAGACTAGTTCTAGATAGATTAAGAAGAAATGATATTTGATCCCTCTAATCTTGAGAGCGCATCTGGTATGCATTCTATATTTGATCCACGTCTGAATTATTTACTTTTGACTGATAGTGATGAACCAGAAAGCTTTGAAGAAGCTTGCAGGATAGACACTTCAGTTTAGTGGGAGCGTGCTATGGAGGATGAGATGGATTCATTGTCATCTAATCAGACTTGGGAGTTAGTTCCTCTACCTTCAGGTAAAAAGGCATTACATACAAGTGGGTTTACAGGCTAAAACATGAAGCTGATAGAAGCAAGAGGTACAAAGCTAGACTCGTTATCAAAGGCTTTCAGCAGAAGTATGGAGTAGATTATACAGAGATATTTGCTCCTGTTGTCAGAATTGCTACCATCAGAATGGTGTTGTCCATTGTTGCACTTGAGGATCTTCACTTAGAGCAGTTGGATGTTAAAACAACTTTCCTACATGGTGATTTGCATTGGAAGAGGAGATTTACATGCATCAACCCTAAGGTTATGTGGTAAGAGAAAATGAGAACTTGGTGTGCAGGTTGTCTAAGAGCTTATATGGTCTCAAGCAAGCTCCAAGACAGTGGTATAGAAAATTTGATGGATTCATGCTATCTATTGGATTTTACCATTGCTATTTAGATCATTACTGCTACTACAAAAGGTTAAGAACCTCTTATTTGCTTTTGATGTTATATGTGGATGACATGTTGATTGCAGGAGCAGATTATGGTGAGATTGAGATGGTCAAGAGACAGTTGTCTTCTAAATTCGCAATGAAGGATCTTGGACCAGCCAAGCAAATCCTTGGTATGCGAATTATAAGAGATAGAGAGTAGAAAATGCTAAAATTATCCCAAGAAGAATATGTTGAGAAGGTCTTGATGAAGTTCAACATGTTGGGTGCCAAACCAGTTGGTACTCCCTTGGCAACTCACTTCAGACTTTCGAGTGAGCAGTCTCCTAGCACACTGGAGGAAATAACACACATGAACAAAGTTTCATATGCATTTGTTGTAGGTTCATTGATGTATGTTGCCACATGCACTAGACCAGACATAGCTCATGCTGTGAGTCAGGTTGTAAGGTTTATGGCGAATCTAGGTGAAGAGCATTGGAATGCAGTGTAATGGATTCTTAGATATCTGAAAGGTTCCTCAGGTATGTCTTTACACTTTGGTGGGAGTTCTAGGATTAACTTAGTTAGCTTTGTTGATTCAGATTATGGAGGTAATCTTGATAACAGAAAAAGCACTACAGGTTTTGTTTTCACATTAGGCAGTGGTGCAGTTGCTTGGCAGTCACAATTGCAAAAATTTGTGACTAATCCATCTGCTGAGGCAGAGTATATTGCAGCCACTGAAGCTTGCAAGATGATGATGTGGTTAAAAGCATTCTTGAAGGAGTTAGACAAACCTCAAGAGAGGTGTGTACTCTATTGTGATAACAAGAGTGCAATAGATATGGCAAAGAATAGTGTATTTCATTCTAGAACGAAACATATTGAGATCAAGTATCATTTTGTGAGAGAACTTGTTGAAGAGAAGAATGTCTTCTTTAAGAAGATTCATACTAAGGAGAATCCAGTTGATATGTTTATTAAAGTGGTGACAATGGAGAAATTGAGCGTTTGCTCAACCACCATTGGTCTTCTACACTAGAAGAATGGTGGTAATTACACAATTACATTAGATATGAGTGGAGCAAATTGTCTTGCTTGCAATTAGCTCTGCATATGAAATTGATTCGAAAGGGATCAGTTTGAGTGGGAGAATTGTTGCTGAAGATTTTGAGTAATTTGGTTTCAAGTGGGAGATTGTTGACGATAAAACCAATTACGGGATTCTTTAGTGAAGGGCAGTCTTGTCCTTTACCCTGCATGACCTAAGTTATAAATAGACTCATCAAAGCAACTTATGAGATTGATGCGTGAGTGGATTCTGACGTGAGAAGAATTCTAGACGAGAGAAGATTGCAGCCGCCAACAACCCGGACTGAGAGGTCTACGTAGAGAGAAGAAAACAGAATTTCTGGGAGGAAGGAGTTTTCTTCTTGTGTATTGCGTGAGGAGCGTTGCTGAGAAATCTTGTAATTCTCTTGTACTCTGATTCTCTATTTAGTGGAATTGTGTGATCCCGTGGACGTAGGCAGCAAGGCTAAACCACGTTAAATTCCCTTGTGTACTTTGCTTTTGTATTGACGCTTTTAGATCCATATTTCCGTAGTACAGGCAGAGAACAGTAAATATATACTCTGTTTGCCCAGAACTCTAGAACAATAAATATATACTCTGTTCGCGCTAGGACTAGAGTATAGTAAACTTATACTCTGTTTGGTGATGCTTGTAGTTTTATTCCCCACAATATGGAGATTATTAACTTTCACTCCCGACTATCAGCAATTCAAGGTGACAAGAAATTCGGATGGATCATGCAACCTTAGCGTGTTGAGAGACCTCAACATCCTCCATGAGAGTTTACACTTAGAACACTTGAAGGAGGTAAGAAGGGTAGAGGATGTTTATAATGCTAAATTTGAAGATAAAAAGTTGTTACATATATTGTGTCTGGACGACTGGTTGCAAAGAGGAGAGTTTTGGCCATTTGACATGGAGTCATCAACATGGGGAAAAGAGTTAAAGAGAGGAGTGCAGATGCTATCACGCAAGCTCTCCGACCCAATACTACTCTTCAAGATTTACGAATTATTAACCATCCAGGCTTAAGAATTCCGAGCTGGTTGGGGGAACCGATCTTTTCCAGGCTAGTTGAAATCATCATTGCTCATACCCCAAATTGTATGCAATTGCCGGCTTTAGGAAACCTGCCACATCTTCGAGTTCTTTTTATAAAAGAAATGCCACAGCTGCAACAAGTGGGAGCCGAGTTCTTTGGCTCTAAACATGGCTTCCCCAAACTGTAAAAGCTTGAGTGTAGATATGGAAAACTGGGATACAAGTGAAGGTGATCAAGATGGAGAAGAAGAGGTTGCCACACTACCCTCTCTCTCCTACCTTGGTCTCGAAGATCTTGACAAGCTGAAGGCAATACCCCCCATTATTCACAAGCTGGTGCTGTTGAACTTGAAGACAATCCCGGAGCTTAAAAAAGGGAAAATTATATGGGGTAAGTGAAGAAATTTGCATTGCATAATGTAAGGCGCTTTTTCTTAGCGATGGCTTCATTTTCTGTGTTTGAATCTAGCGTGATGAATTTCTTTGACTCCACATAGCAGCACATGTCTGCCCAATTTTCTTTTTGTTTCTTTTTCTTCAATGATTGATTATTTCTCAGTGGCCTCACATCATACAGAGAAGTTTCACTTTATTTTTTTCATTTTTGGCAATTAATTGTGTTTCTTTCTCTCGTCATATTTATGAAATAAGGTGGTAGGAGGATCACATCAGTGGTTGGCATTTGGAACTCTGAAGATATTTATATGAGACCCGTTTATATGAGCTTGAGATCATATATGCCTATGTGAGCCCGGGCTCTATGAGCCATCGGATTTACATCTGGTGGCTCATAATACTCATTAGTTTAAATACCCATAAGTATTATGAGCTGTCAGATGTAAATCCGACAGCCCATAGAGCCCAGGCCCACGTAGGCGTATATGAGCCTGGGCTCATATAAACTTTTTCCTATTTATATACACTAATCCACAATAAGCTTAAAATGAGCCCCCTATTATCTATTATAAATGGACGCGTGGCAAGAAAAACACTATGCACCTGGTCACCTCCACAGGCTAACTAGCTACAATGGTTCTTTATGGCCATGTGCCTACATATAGTAGGGGGTTATTGCAAGTGGGCGCATTTAAAAATCTTCTACAGAACCAATGCAACAATTCATTGCTTCAACTCAAAAACCTAAAAACCTTGATCATTGTAAGTGTAATTTTCTTTTCTTATTTGAAGTACTTGTGTCATTAATTATGTTTAGTTTCAACTCAATTGCTTTATTTAGATTTTTGAAAAAAATTAAATTAATTTATTTTAAAAAACTAAATTGGGCAATTAATGTAGAACAGAGGAAGTACTGGGAAAGTACAACTAAAGGCAGCAACATTCAACAATAGATGCTACAACTATGTGTCCCATTTAGTAAGTTCATAGCAGGCCATGGGTTCAATGATTCATAGACGTACATGTCGTCAATGAGGGGAAAGTTCCACCACTAGAATCTTGTTTCAAACATAACTTGCGTCCCACAATTCCAAGCTATGTGCACAGATCGTGGGACACTAGTTTCTCATTAATTGTTATCATGAACCCAGCCGCATCAGATGAGAAACATAGTGTATAATGGCCATCTCATTATAGATAAAGATTACAACTAGCTGGCAATGTTCCCAATAAGTATTAAAGAAACTTCATAAACAAAAGAAATGTTGCACTGCCGTCGAGGTTCATTCACGATGAAACTACTTTACCATTCAAACACCGTTGATAAATAACCAACCAATCAGCAGTGTTTACCCAATGAAGTAGCTTAATCACGTGTGAAGTTTGACGTCACTGAAGCATTTTTTTTTTCATATAAAACAAAGGCGTGATCCATCTTCAATTCCGATAAATGATCATGGTCCAATTACTATAATTAAAGACAACTAGATGGTTCTAAGAAATGGGGGCTAATATGGATTACTAGCAATTATTGTACTGGTCCAAGCTGATCCATATTCTTTCTGACGTTTTAAGAAAATGTAACTTATAGAGTAACAGTTTTTTTGTATTCAGTAAAAATTACCAACCATAAAAGCTGACAACAATCACAAGACGAAATCAAACTAGCTAGTGGAGATTAATGGATGTGGTGCCAAGCAATTAAAGCAAGGAAGCAATGCCCATTATGTTTTGATAAAATTGGGTGACGTTTCCTAAGCACACTATCCGTACCCAGCACATACTGAGCAAGACCTTTGTATCATATCTGTGTGTTAATGCTATCAACTGGTGTAACTTGGATTATGGTCAACGAGCTTTTCAATGTTCAAGCACTGTTGTAAAAGTATTTGTATATCTAATGAACATGGCTATTTCCCCCAATATTGTCTCAGTACCCTCTAATATTATTTATTATTTGCTATTTTTTGCTCCCTTCCCCCATGTGACCCCCTTTTGTTTTTTCCCTATTATCCCATCCCCTTCTCTCTACCTTCTTTCACTTCTCCCTTTCCCAGCTGTGGCGGTTGCGGTGCATACCACTGGCAACTGAGAAAGTGAAGGAGAAAAAGGAGGAAATGAGGAAGGGTCTGCGCCGCTAGATGAAAGGGGGTGGCTGCGTCAATGGTGGCCCCATGGCTAGGCCATAATAGATGCCGGTGTCACGCCATGTCGGCAACAACTTGTGTGACAGTGCCAACATGGGGGAAGATGGAGTAAAGATGAGATGTATTTGTTTAATATGGAAGGGGAAGCTGGGTGAGTGTGAGAGATTTTAAATTATTTGATGAGGCGAAATACGTGATGGGGGGAAATAGCAGCGTTCATATTTTACTCTCTGCCCATATTATTAGCTATAATTGGGGGGAAATTGTTCTAATAGTAATAGCTCCATTTTGATCAATTTATGTGGCGTGGTACTTAAAAAAGCATTTCAAAAACTTATTTTCCATTCTCTTAATTGTGAGTCCCACAGTTCAATCAAAATCCCTATTTTTCCAAAAATAGTTATTTACTAATATGGAATAGAGGGAGTATCCTTATCGTATCTCATGCATCTTATGTTAGTATTTGTGATAAAAGATGAATATGCCCCAACTGATACTATCATTCCAAGGGTTTTTGTTCCCCTTGAAATGGACGTCACTCCAACCAAATGCTGATATCTTATATATTTTAATTCAAAATTCTATTGGTTGAGTGATAAACATCGTGACAATTCATGCACCATCCTTTCACTCTTACAAAGAAGGGATGCACTCACTTGTGGCACAAGCTTCACTTGCATAGTAAAAGCTTGAATTTGTTCCTCAAATCTTCTCGTTAGTAATATGCATATTCAGTTTTTCATTACTTTAAAGATCATATTTGAAATAAAAAGAAAAAATCATATTCAGATTTGCTTTACTTTTAAGGATCATTAACGTTCTCAAACTAACAGAGTCAACCAATGGTAAGTGTTCATCAGATGAAGGTTTAGGAGGAGCCCATGTCCAAGAGCTACTAAGGCACAAGGCGGCCAAATGGAGGAAAAGACCAGATCGCCTCTCTATCAAGCTACGATTGGGCTTTCTTTCTTCTGGGATTGCTTAGTTTCCCCCTTCTCTCTGGCCTCTAGCACTGTGAATTGCCAACACCCTTCACTGAACTTGGGTCTGCCTAGCTGGCATGACAGTCATGGTGCTGGCCAAGGCCGCCACCACCTCTTTGCCTCCCCTCGAATCTTCTACCACCTCAACCCCATCATTGGTCCAGACCTTCCTCCTCATGACCTCCTTTCCCCTCTCCGGTACTATTTCACCCTCCCCTTCCTTCTCTCCCTTTTTGGCAGTACGACTTGGCAGCCAAAGGGCTATTTTGGAGCCGCTGTGGGCTACTTCCGGTCAGCCCTGTCCCTCCACTCTGTCTCTAGCCTGAGCCTCCCCCCTCCTCCTTTCCCTTCCCCGACCACTTTTACCGCCTCCCCCTCCTCTTTTTCACCTGGAATCGGTAGGGACAACACGTTTTTGTACTGGCAGCCATTCAGCCTCACGATGCCCTTGTCCCCCTCTTTCTCACATCCTAAGCCTATACGCACGCCCGTAACCCAAACAAGTCAGTTTTTGATTGGTGATAAGAACGGCTACATTGGTACCCTATCCGTACCTAATATTTTCTCCCGTAACCCCTCATTCATAGGCGTCAGCCCCGTAACTGCCACCCTCGACTTCCATTGGGGGTGGTTTCGGCTTCTTATAGTCTGGCGCAACCTCCTGGTAGCTAGCTCACGAGCACTTGTCGCCACAACCTTTGACACCCAACAACTTCTTTTGGGCCCATTCCCACTCCCACTCCCAGCTTCCCTTTTGTACATCTTTAGAAGCTTTTGGATAGTTGAGTGCATCATTGGGACCAGACCATACTCCCCTGATTCCCGACAAGCCCTTCTAATGTTTTTGGATAGTTGAGTGTATCGTTGGGACTCATAATTTCATATTAGCATACCTTATATGTTAGATGCACGCTAGGGCTAATGTATTGATATGCTTAAATGAATATAATGCTAATGATGTCACAAGCAGTATTTGACTCTATATTATATGAATGCTATTCCATTTATGTGTCTAATAATTTGATGATTGATGAATTATATGCATGTTAGTTTGATGGGGATTGTCCATATGCTTATCGAATGAAACTCATGTTAGTCAGATGGATTGTCTATATGCTTATGTGATGAATTGTTTGTATGCTAGTTAGATGGATTACATGTATGCTTATGTGATGAATTATATGCATGCTAGTTAGATGGATTGTCCATATGCTCATGCAATGACGTGCAGGCTAGTTAGATGGATTGTCTCTATGCTTATGCGATAAACTATGAGTATTCTCGATGTATGTTTGACAAATTGTAAATTATGTCGGATTTGTTATATTTGAATTTTGGTGTGGAATTGTGAGTATTTGTGTTTATGATGTTGATGGACGTATGTTTGACAAGCTAGGGTTGGTTTGGACTAGCTCAAACATTGGAGCAATGTGCATAACTTCAGGGCAAGGTGAGTTGGCAGACTGTAAGATAGTAAGATTTCAGAACATAATTATACCAACATGATGTACATATTATAAACTTGAATGTAGTAAAAACAAGTTAATAGTAAGAGTTTTGAGGTTTTAGTCAGTTCTGATGGATTGAGTTTCATGTCTTGTTGCCGGTCGATGAAAAGTTGATTGTGTAGTTGTTTGCTCATTGTGGCACTTACCCTTTAGGGTGTTGTCTTGGTGTTATAAGATTTCAGCCTAAAAGTGGCACCATGTAATTTTTTCCTCAATAGTCACTGTATGGCCGCATTGTATGGCCCTAGAGAATTTACATTTACGTGCTTAGGTAAGTAATATCATGAAACTTCTCTTACATGTTTGATCTTGTGCGCCATGAGTACATGTGTGTCTTGCCTTCAAAAAAATCTATAGCGTATAAATTCCTCCGCAAAAGTTAAGGTGACACTCTAGTGACATTCTTTCCTTACAACATTAGAGCTGATTATGCTTTGCTTGTCGTTTATAAGTGTAAGACTGTAAGTGCGAGACCTCAAAGGTTTGATGGTTTAAGTTATGTGTTTGAGATAGCCGGTAATTAGTCGGCTAAGTGTTTCTCTTGTCTAGTTATAGTGTTTATCCTGCAAAATGTTGTCTTGGTGGTATTTTTAAACCCAGATGTTTGATGTTCTATTTAGAGTGGTGTATTTTTTTGCCCATAGATGACATTGTATGATTCTGCCATATGTGGTACTATACGATTTCGACCCAAAATTGGCACTCTATGAGTTTCGCCCTTAGTTGGCACTATAAGGCCCCAAAGAATAGGTATTTGTACATTGTGGTAAGTAGTATCATAAATCCTACCTATTTGTTAATGTACCCTGTGTATGCCTTGCCTTAGGAAAAATGTATAATATTTAGTTACTCCCCGGAGGTTATGGTGATGCCTTAGAGACATTCCTTCCCATCAACACTGGAGCTGATTAAATTGATAATGGGCTCTAGTCGTTGATAGTCGTAAGACTAAGAGTAAGATTGTAAAAGGCTAAGACTATATGAGTAAGAGTAAGATTATTTGTGTCTGAGTAAGAATGTATAAGTATGAGTTCAACTATGAGTTATATAATACGAGCAAGATTATAAGCGTATGAGTATGTGTACAACTGTATGATGAGAGAAGGGGGGAGCACCAAAATCTGGTGGGAGGATTTATTATTGATGCTTAAAAAGTGTATAAAAAAATATTGTCGAAGCTTCTAATTCATGATGCATACAAAAAAGCATCGCTAATAATACCACTATTAGCAATGTTCACTACAACAAAATTAACTATTAGCGACGCTTAAAAGCGTCGCTAATAGTTATTAGCGACGTATACAAAGTGTTGCTGCATACGTCGATGAAACTACCATCGCTATTGCATATTAGCGACGCATAACTAAAGCATCACTAAAAGTATATATTAGTGACATTTACTAAACGTCACTATTAATATATTATTAGCAACGTTTGTTACTAAACGTCGCTAATAATATAGTATTAACGACATTTACAAATCGTCGCTAATAAAAAAATATTTTAATTTATTTTTAAAATATAATTATTTAAAAAAATAATAATTAATAATGATGTTTGCATAAATGTCGCAAGTGTGTATAATTATTTCAAAAAATATTAAGTTTTTTTTAAAAAGTTAAAAAATAATTTAATACTAATAGCGACGTTTAAGAGTGTGTCACTAATAGTATAAATAAATAAAAAAATATATATTAATGACATTCTTTATGAGCATCATTAAAAATTTTAAATAATAAAAAAAGGTTACCAAACCGGGTCTGTGACCAGGTTTGGAACGGGCCTGACCTGCAATGCGGGTCAGTCTTGACCAGCATTGTTCAAGCACCCGCGCAGGGCCAGTTTGCCCTGGGCGAGGAGGCTGGTGGGTCGAGGCAACCTGTTTCTGCAAGTCATCTTCAACCTCTCGACAGAGAGGTTGAAGTGACTCCGTCGGCGGTCCATTTCGGCCTTCCGTTGTCCGGCGAGGCCGGCCGGCTCCAAGCATTCAAAGAAATTTCTGCCGGACGGTGAGGATCCATTAACTGACGGTTGGAGGACAAGCAGAAAATAAAATGGCGGCGGACTACAGCGGACCGTGGCGCAACCAGTCATCATCCGCCCCATCTTTCGAATGGAGCTCCTCATCTCTCTGCTCAAACATATCTCCCTTCAAGCCCACCTCCTCGGACAAGGTCGCGTCCAACATGGGCAACTAGTCCGGCTCTTCGGAGATGCCTGACAGATCTTCAACCTCGGACCCAAAGTTGCCGTTTTTCCTAACCCCACCGCTGACGGAGAAGGGACGAAGCACGGTGAAGGTGGAAGCCAGAAGAGGAGAGGAGAGAAGACGGGTTGGGACGGAGGCCAGAGGTGGTGGCATATGAAGGATCAGGTGAAAAATTGTTGAGGCGGGAGGCTTCGTGCCTAGAGCGAAACTTCGCGCTCGGTCAAATTTCAGCCTATGGGATTTATTTAGCGATGCTCCTAAAGCGTCGCAAATAGTTTATATTTGCGACACTCGGTTACGAGTATCGCAAAACGTTCCTATTTGTGACACTCAATTGGGAGCGTCGCAAAACGTTCATATTTGCGATGCCCAACTCGAGCGTAAGAAAAAGTAAATACATTAGCGACAATCAAATGTATGAGTCGCTATTATCTTAATTTTTTTAAAAAAATACTATTCACAACGCTCATTAAAGAGAGTCACAAATATTATTTTTTTACTTTTTCCCCTACCTCTCTTTCCTCCTCTCTCTCCTCAACTTCTCTCTCTACCCTCTCTTTCCCCTCTCTCTATCTCTACCCTCCCCTCCCTCTCTCTCTCTCTCCTCCCTCCCCCTCTCTCTCCCCTCTCCCTCCCCCTCTCTCTCCCCTTTCCCTCCCTCTCTCTCCTCTCCCTCTCTCATCCCTCTCTCTCTCCTCACTCTCCCTCTCTCTCTCACCTTACTATCTCACCTTCCGCTCTCTGCCCACCCCGCTCTCTCTCCCTTCTCTCTCCCCTCTCTCCTCCCTCTCCTCTCTCCTCCCCTCTCTCCTCCCTCTCTCCTCCCTTCTCTCTTCTCTCTCTCCACCTCTCTCTCCCTTCTCTCTCCTCCCTCCACCTTCTTCTCTCTCTCCTCCCTCTCTCTCTCCCTTCTCTCTCCCCACTCTCCTCCCTCTCTCTCCCTTCTCTCTCCCCTCTCTCTCTCTCTCCTCCCTCTCCCTCTCTCCCTCTCCCTCTCTCCCTCCCCCTCTCCTCTCTCTCTCTCTCCTCCCTCTCTCCCTCCTCTCCTCTCTCTCTCTCCCTCCTCCCTCTCTCTAGAGCTCCTTATCTCTCTCCTTTCTCTATCTCTCCCTTCTTTAAAAAATAAAAAAATAATCAAATAAAAATACTAATAGCGACATATAGATATATACGTCGCTATTAATATAGGTATTAGCGATGTATATCTATATACGTCGCTCATACATGTACGAATAGTGACGTATATAGCTATGCGTCCCTATTACTATTTTATTTTATTTTTATTTTTTATTTAAAAAATAAAAAAATTAATAAATTTTTTTTAAAAATAAAATAAATTTCATCTCTCGCACTCTCCCCTCTCTCTCCCTTCGCCCTCTCTCTCTCTCCCTCTCTCTTCCCTCCCCCCTCCCTCTCTCTTCCCTCCCTTCTATCTGTCTCTTCCCTCCCCGCTCTCTCATATCTACCTACACACTCTCTCCTCTAATTTCAATTTTTTAATATTTTTTATTCTTTAAAATTAATTTTTAAAATAAAAAAATAATTAAATAAAAATACTAATAGTGAGTATAAATATATACATCGCTATTAGTACACTTAAAAATTAATAATTTTTTTTAAAAATTAAAATAAAATTTCTTTCACCCTCCATCTCTCCCCTCCCCTCCCATCTCTCTCTCTCTCTCTTTGCTCTCCTGCCCTCTCTCTCTCTCTTCCCTCTCCTCTATATCTCTCTTCCCTCTCCTCTATCTCTCTCTTCCCTCTCCTCTATCTCTCTCTTCCCTCTCCTATCTACCTACACACTATCTCTCCTCTAATTTCAAAATTTTAATATTTTTTATTCTTTAAAATTAATTTTTAAAATAAAAAATAATTAAATAAAAATACTAATAGCGACGTATTAATATATATGTCGCTATTAGTACACTTATTAGCGACGTATATATCTATACGTCGCTACTACATGTACTAATAGCGACGTATACAGCTATACATTGCTATTAGTATTTTATTTTAATTATTTTTTTTTTAAAAATAAATAAATAATTTTTAAAAAAAATAATAATAATTTTAATAAAAATAGGTAGTAGTGACACATGTGACTATGCGTCGCTACTACCAAGGGTACTAGCGACGCATTTTACCATGCGTCGCTACTACTACTATTAGGTAGTAGTGATAGATAGCATATGCGTCTCTATTAGTTCTTATTTTTAATTTTTTTTTTAAATTGAGAATTATTAGCGACACTCATTTTTAAATGTTGCTATTGTTGAAACTAGTAGCGACGTTTGTAAAAATATGTTGTTAATAGTTTTAAATTTTTTTAAAAAAATTTAAAATATATATCTTTTAGTGACGTTTATAAAAGTGTCGCTAATAATGTAAGTATTAGTGACACATAAATTAAAGCGTCGCTAAAAGGTTATGTATTAGTGACGTTTGGAGTTATGCGTCGCTAATAGACTACCATTAGTAATACTTAGTATTATGCGTCGCTAATATTGGTATTTTTTGCGACGGTTTGCTATATGTCATTATTATTACTTTTTAGCAAAGCTTATATTAGCGTCGCTTATACCCAATTTTGTTGTAGTGGTTTCTTTTTGTTGCTAATATTATATTATTTACGATACTTTTCATTTATGTAGCCAATAGCTTATTAGCGACGTTTATTACACATCCCTAATAGCAGTACTAACGCTTTATGAAAAAATGTTGCTAATAACCAAGAATTCGGTAACTGTAGGTAAGCATTGTTAATAATTTAATATTAGCGATGTTATATAAAACCTCATTAATAAGAAAATATTTTTTTAATAAAAATTCATATTAGCAAAGCTTTTAAGTGTGTCACTAATAAGAAAATAATTTTAAAACAAAATAAAAACTACTTATTAGTGATGCTTTTAAGCATGTTGCTAATAAGAAAATAATGTTTTAAAAAATAAAAATAGCTTATTAGCAACATTTTTAAGTGAGGTGCTAATAAGAAAAAAAAGGAGGGGAGAGGGAGGGAAAAGGCTGGGAGGGGGGAAGAGGGGGAGGGGCTCCTGAATTTTGTGCCCTACCTCTCATGCACTAGTAGTAGCATGGGTGAGGGGGGAAGCAGGAGAGAAGAGGGGAGTGCCAAAATCCGGTGGGAGGAGCTGACACAAGATCCCATTTTTCGGTAGGCAGAAGAGAAAAAAGGGGACGGGGAGGAAGAGGGGGGAGCTGGAGAAAACCCCTCAAATCCTACTAATCATCCTCCAAAAACTAATAATTATTACTAACCCCTTAAATTAAACTTAATCGGAAAAAAATGAGGCATTACATTCTTTCCCCCGACCCCTTCTTAACAATCAGAGTTCTGGGTCTGAGTTGAACCCATACCGAGTAAAGACATAATTAAAAAACTGAGCCATTACAATCCACCCATCTTAACTGAACCCAGTCCTCAAAGTTTAGCTCGCACTCCGAAAGAGCTGAGGTTACTTCTTTTTTTACAGAATCTTCATGTACCCACATAGTGTCAGTCCAAGGGGTAAGTAGTCACGTGGCGCAACCAACTATAGTTGGATTGCATAAGACTTAACCCATCTTTGGGTAAAACACTATAGAGTTGCTTACATATACTTTTTACTAAAGAAAAATTAGAAATAGAAGGATTACTAATTTAAAATATTAGTCCACACATACCCGCAAACTTAGTCATAACAGCCCACACATGGCTAATGATAAGTCTAAGTCAACAAATGACTAAATAGAAGAGTGAAGAATAGTCAAATGTATAAAGATCTCAATATAATATAATATCAAAGCTAACATAAAACTCATCATTTCTATGAATCCACTCTCAATGATCAGCGCCAACCACATGCTCCACATAAAGCCCATCTGGACAACCTGGATGGCATGACATGCAACCTTAAAACAAAACACAACAATGAGGGGTGAGCCATAAGCTCCGCAAGGGTTTTAATACGAAAGGTAAATTTATAATGACAACACAAGTCATGAACACTCACAACATCCATTACACAATCAATCACTATACCCATTCATCGTGGTATAATCACATAAGCATGTGCCACTTGTGCATCATGTCATAATTTACATTCCATAAGCATACTCATGGCACCTGCATGTCATGTTATCTATAACATATCTCATCAACACATAGTCATGCATGCTATTTGCACATCATGCTATATATATGACATAATTCATCAATTCATGGCTATGTCACCTATATATCATGCTATAACCCACATTTCATAAGCACATATCATTCCACCTGTGCATCAGGGGTTCAACCATAGCTATCAACACATATATACCTTATATGTAAACATATAGAATTTATCATCATAATCACATCCTACATAAATCATTTCCTAATTTTCATGCCTATCCATTTCTCAATAAAACATTCATCCCACAACATCAAGTGTATAAACTACACATTATCTTGCATATCCTTGCAAATCATACTATAACCACATGTGTAGCATGAGATACATTATTCTTACACAACTTATGTCAATGAGCATTATTTCTCATGCACATGCAACAATAAATAGTAAATGTCTCATAATTGAAAAAATAAAATAAACCTACTCGTCAAGGTCAAAACCCCAAGCAACCCTGCTCCTCAAGACAAAAATCTAGAGTATCGCTAGCTGCATAATCAAGACCGAAATCCCGAGCAGCCCTGCTCGTCATGACCAAAGTCCTGAGCAACTATATGTGTCCTGGATTCTCAGGGTCCAAATAAACATATCAAATAACACAAAGTATTTCACTTTTCTCAACATGGGGAGGAAACCCGTCCTCAAATGGATGTAAAACTTATCCATTGGACGTAAAACCCTGTCCTATCGGATGTAACACCTAATCAATAAGCCTCCGATCGGTTAATCTGACATCCAATGTCATCCAATTTCATCTAATCAATCAAACACAACTAATCGCGATTAATCTCATTTGTAATTTTTTTTCATGATGCATGCTACATGCTACATGACACATACATGAGTAAATGCTAAACGAGTCCAAATATAAACAAACATGCTCAAATCAGTCCACATGTACATGAAACACAGTCCAATAATGTCCATTGACACCATATACATCCACGTAAGAGTGTACATAAGTAATAGTGTGCAAACATAAGCTAAGACAAGGGAAGCATAAACAAACTATGATCAATGTCATATATGCATGCCTCCATAATTTATCATGGTCCGTCGCTACTGGAATTCATGGAATAAATATGATGAAAACATTAAAATCCAAATTCAAGACAAGTAATACATTCTACTATAACTAGACAAGCATAGTCATAACCAAACTTAAGCTAGGACATAAGAAACATAATCCACCTAACATCAATAAGACATGTGCAAGCATATATACACAATCATGGCTAAGACCTACGGAATTATTAAGAAATTATGAAAGAGTCAACAAACATGGCTTTACAACAAGAAGATTATCATACTACAATTAAACAGGTGTAGCCTAAATCATGCTTGCTAAATCATAATTCAAAAATGATCCCCATGCAACTACAACAACATTATATAGCTAATCATAAGTCATTCTAATAATAAAGAGTTAGATCCATGAGAAGAGAATAAGAAATGGAAAAAAAAACTCAAAAATAGGCTAAATCATAGTTCTGCTGTATTGGCGTTCGATCGGTTTTGAACGTTAGGCTGTTCAAATGGTATATTGTTCGAAAACCTGTTAGGCCCGTTTGAACGCCCGGAACAGTTCACTTTTTTGCCCATTTCTTGATTTGTTTTCAACCTTCTGAAATTTAAACCGAAAATATCTAAAAATTCAAGATGAATTCTAAAATCATCATGGAACATCATAATATCAAAATATAACCCTAAAACATGATAAATTTAATTATTTTCACGCTTAATTATAAGAAAATAGTCATAAATCACATGGTTTTAACAATCCATCATTAAAGCCCAAAATGAAGCAAGAACCCATATAAATCAACAAGTAAGCAATCCAATGGATAAAACCACACGAAATGAAATCCACTTACCTCTAAGAAGTCATTGGATAGAAAATGAATCTCTACTCCTCAAGAAACCCTACCCAAAAGTAGGGTTTTGGTTAATACTTAATTAAAATCAACTATTATGCTTAAATAACCTTTAAAACAAGTAGATCTATGATTTCCTTTGATTAAAAACGAAAATCACCCATTTAGGGTTTAAAATTGAAATTAAAAATAGTATTTTTAATGGAAGAAATTAAAAATCAATTTGGGGAAAAGTGGATATGAGAGAGATTGATAGTAAAACCGGAAGATTAGGAATGATTAGTACTAAAAACTCACCTAAGTCAAAATTTTCTCTTTGGGCAATGGAGTTAGAAAACCACCATACCTCCTAGCACAACCCTTTCCGATTTGGAAAATGGGCTAGAGTTTTCCTTATATAGTAAGCTGTTGGATCATAAATATAAATTGTTGGACTATAAATATGAATTAAAATGCCCTAAGTGGCTAATTAGGCTCATTTTAAGGATAAAAATGAGTTTAATTAGTCCAAAACTCATTAATATAAAATGATTGAAGTTTAGGGTCATGTGGGACATATGTTGTCTAATCGTGGATGTGGGGCCCATGACAGGGTCCGCACCTTAAATTTATAAAAAAATTCCATAAAATCCCTAAAAATAAGATGAATTAAGTTTGATATTAAAACATATAAAAGTGAAATTAAACTTTGTTAAAATCATAATTACTAACTCTTAACCCCAAAATTAAGTCAAACCAAAAATTTTAGCAGAATTACACAACATCACATAATTAAATAGAAATTAAACTAGGTCAAAGTTAGAGATCTTACACATAGCTTCCTAAATTTTGTGATGTTTTCAAAGAACTTTGACTAAAAAGATTTTCTCTTTTTGCAGCTGGTGCTCCTTTCTATCCAAAATTTGAATTGGTTCTTCAATGTATGACATGTCTCCACTTGCGCTTCCAATGACGTGTTGTTTCTTCTTTACGTGGACTTTGTTCAGCTCCCAAACAACACGGGGAGTAACAATCATTCCCTTAGATGAGTCAGAACGAGACCACACTGCTAGCTAGCTAAAACATTCGTCTAAACGTAGACAAGATGCCAAAAGGAATTATCAACAACAGATAACTATGTGAATTGCACAACTGGCCGAAAGGTGAAAAAAGAGATTATGAATGCAAACCAGGAGTGCTTGGGAAGTTAACAGAACAGTAATAATGACTTGTAAAGAATTTACACAATTGAAGCAATGTAATCGAAGAATTCAGAATTACATTGCCAAGAGCAATGAATGAGTGATAGCTGTTGGAAATGACTAATCCTGCGCTAAAGAAATGCAAAGCACGGATTTATTAGAAATTTAGGTTCACGAGCTGGTCAACCAGCATGAAGAATAAGGATCAACAACTGGGAATAAACAATCTTCAGAGCAATCAAATATCTGAGAATCAATACGGATCCGGTCAGGAAAGGTAATGGAACAATTGCATTATAGCAAGCAATGTGGAGATGTCAAACAGAACCACATATGGAAGAAAAATGTTTGATATAAAAATCAAAGAGAAATCTATGAACAACTCAAACTCTGATGCAGTCCAACAAGAATAAGTATAGTACAATATAATTACTGAATAAATAAAAATGGCGAAGGTAGACCTCAATAGACATCAACTCTAACCGAGTAGCATACTAACTTCAAAACAAGATCCAAGAAGAAAATCAAGACTAACTTAATATGTAAGAGGCTTTAAAGTAGAATAAACGTGCCTTCCACGACGTCATTTGAATTTCCCGCTTCCTCGGCTCTTTGCATGGGCACGGCCTTTAGTGAAGTTTCTCTGACCTTGAGCTGGTTTTTGTGCTAAATCCCTACTTGATGCTTGATGTTGCCTTGGAGCTTCATTCGTATTCATAGGACATTCTCTCTGAAAATGGCTTGGCTTCCGACATCCAAAGCAAACCCTCTGATCTGCCAGACTTGGGCTATTACCAAGATTTCTGTGACATTTAGGACATATTTGTTGTGACTTTTGATTCACCCTGGAAAAGTTGTTGTTGCCACCTTTGCTGATTATTGTTCCCATCACTCCTCTGATTGTTGTTCCCATTGTTTGTCTTCTGCCACTGGTTTATGGTGTTTTGTTGATCATGGCCTCTGCCCCTCTTTGAATTATGCGCTTTCTTCTCATGGAAATCTATGTTTTTCTTCTCCACCATGGTAACGCTATCTACCACATCAGCTAAAGTTTGATGAAGAATGCCTGCTAATTTCCCCCTAATTTCTAGCTTCAAAGCCCATATGAAATCTCTTGCATGTTTTGCTAGTGTAGAATTTGAATTGGCAAATTGCTCCAGTTCAAGGAACTTCACTTGATACTCTACCACAGAAGTGTTTTCCTGAGTGAGGTTGAGAATTTGTTTCTTCAAATCATGTCACACTATTTCAAAGAAAAATTTCTCATCAAACTCAACAAGAAACTGTTCCCAACTGATATTGGCCCGATTTGCAGATTTAAGTTGCCTAGTGGAGTCCCACTAGACTTCGGCTTCCCCTTCCAGCATAAATGTTGGAAATTGCATCTTCTGCATTTTTGTGCATCGCATCACCCTGAAGAACTTCTCCATTTGACTTAGCCACAAGTCCGCTTCTAGAAGTTTTGGCTCTCCCTTGAAGCTAGGAAGACCGTACTTGAATATTTCCATAGTAGGTACCATATCATTCGCTCCTCGTCTTTCAGGTAGCACATTCAGTTGCCCTTGCTATTATTGCTGCTAGTTCTCCTGTTGTTAGACTTGAGCCTGGACTATATTGACTAATCCTTCCACCATAGCCCTCATCTGATCTAACTGTTGGATTAAAATAGTGTGCATAAGAGCATGTGGTCTCCCGTCCTCTGCCATCACTATTATACTAGTCTATAATACAATAGAGTAACCCTATCTAGATTTAGTAACAATAGACACATCACATAAAATCAAACATTCACATTCTAATTGTCCCACACGTACCTAATTTCTTTTGTCTAACATTTTAGTCATTAATTCTCTCACCCCAATTCAAAAATTTTAGGACTAAGTTATCTTTCATTCTTAATCCCTTAAGCTTTGGCTCTGCTACCATTTTTTCCCGTCCTGAGCCCTAGAGAGGGTCAAAGATGGGTCACACCATCGAAGTGTGCGAGGGCCGAGCTGCAACAAGTCAAACATGATATTTTGGGAAATGGATAGAATTATTGAAACAAGAAAACACTAAAGATCCTACAAACATCTTTATTTAAATAAAATGTTAAAAGATAAATTTCACCATCAAAAGTTGTTTTTGCTACTTCAACTATTGCCACATTACTTTCCCAAAAAGAAACCTAATGTACCCTAATGCTCAAGCTTTCCCCTTGAGTGTTGTCTCTCTCTTTCCACCTTGATGTCCCTACACATCCAACTCGTTCAATTACTTGCACCCAAAAATAGGCCTGGTGGAATGGACATTCCACCTGTGAGATATAAAGCCCTGTGATAATAACTGAAGGAGGAGAGCATATAGATAAATCAAATAAAGAGCATATGAAAAACCAAGCAAAACTTAGCATAGAAACATCTCATCATATAAAGAGAGCATGAAAAGACAATAATGAAGAAATACCCTTGCAAAACCTGGCATAGTGTAGTACTCACTAACCATCTAACAACTAACTTACACAAAAGGGCATCCTCTATTCTATGTAATTGTTCATCAAGGCCTTTGACACTGAATGCAAATGTCCAAATTAGGATTGTCCCATGCACACAAACAATCTATCTAGCACGTAAATTGGGGTTACTCTCAGCCCGGGTGCATCCTCTATCGTGTTGCAGACTCTAACCGCTCACATGAGTATCCCTCGCTTGTGTCACAAACTCTAACCGGTTACACAAGTATGGTCTTTCTTGTGTCATGGACTCTAACAGCTCACACAAGTATGATCTTTCTTATGTCAGGAACTCTATCCGCTCAAACAAGTAAGGTAATCAATGCATTAAAGTTCAATTGAGAGGTATAAGCAGGATGGGTAGCAAAGACACCATTTATCCACAAAATAAACTGCATCTATAACTATCAACCCGTCATCACACACGTCACAACAACTAGAAAAATCAGTTGCACTGCTCAGTAGAAACAACTATTACCCACATTACACATGAGCAAAGATATCCTATGCAAAAATAATTTGAATAATTAAATGCATTAATTAGTTCAATGAAATCAAAACACCCATTTGTCTGTGAGAGTCTCACCTGATTTTTCATGATTCACAAACCTAAACCAGTGTTATGATGATCTTCTCCTTGTCTGGGGTCAAATTAGACAAAGCCTCTCCTTAAATGATATTTTTTGGACTTTATATCTCCCTACCGTGATGTCCGCCACATTGAATTTAGGTAAGAATGCCTCTTGAACAACTCAAATTGGACTTAAAATTGCTTAGAAACAAAGAAATGAAGTTTGAGTAGTGTGAGAATGAAAAGCTGGAAATTTTTTGACCTACACGCCTATTGAAAGGCGATTGAGGTGGTTCTATATGCAAAAGTGTCACAAGTTAGCATGAGGCTGGTTCGAGGCCTGTAATGCATGCCCTGTGCATCGCTGCAGTTGTCGTCAACTTGACACAATACTCTTTTTTTCAAAATAATTTAAAATTATTAAATCTCCATGACTTCCTTTCCCAAAATTAGATTCACGTGCTCTTGGTGTTGTTAGACTTGGATCGACGAGCACTATGATATTACACCCCACATGGATAGGTTATCTTGCACTTTCAAGTGGGTCCCACCAATGTAGCTCTCTTCCCGAGGTTGTAACTTAAGACTTGGATATTTGATTTGCGTGGTTCAAGACCCATAGCACTCATTTTTTATAGGTCTATCCACATAGTGGAGTTCACCACTCAATCCTACTAATCTTCCTTCAAAAATCAATAATTATTACTAACCCCTCAAGTTAAACTTATTAAAAAAAATGAGGTATTACATTCTTCTACCTGACCCCCTCTTTAAAATCAGAGTTATGCGTCTTAGTTGGGCCTTGACCTAGTAAAGACATAAAAAAATTGAGTTGTTACAAAAACAATGAACTAATGATACCAATGTCGTTAGCATTGTCTAATTCTTTTATTATTTCACTTCCCATTAAGCCCAATTAATAGTGATGTTCTAACTTTATTATTTTTTATTTCTTTTAAACAATGCTAGGTGCACCAATACTATTAAATTTTCTTGCCCCCGACTCGAACCAACAAGAGGATGTGACAACTTTTAACCCAAGACTAGGTTAAATGGGAATACACATCTTAGTCACCGCTTCATTTAAAAATAATATGGAGAATATAAAAGAAATTGAACTATGTTCATTATAATTAAGACTAAACATTCTTGTAGAAGATCCTAGAGCAATGACATAAGCATATGCCTCAAACTACAAAAGTAATATATTATAACTAAAAAGAAAATGCTATCAATATAATATAAAGTTTCTCAAAGTTCCTTCAATTTATTCATTCCTAACTATCCTTGAGGAGAACCTATCCCCCACTTAGAATCTCTTTAGTTCTCCTCCTGCTCGCAATATAAATCATCCTGAGCACTTGTGTGACTCAATCACATAGGGGATCCCGAAGGATTCTCAAAAAAAAACAAGGCAAAGGGGTGAGTATATTTTGAAAACTTACATTAACACCATAAAGCACACTTCATATTCATAGTAATTCCTTACACAAACAGTGTAAATCCATCTCTGAAGTGCATCCAAAAGCCTTACACAACAATACTAGTGTAAATTATTTTAGTCAATTGCATCCCAAATGAATCCCACAATAATAAAAATCAAAGTAACAAAATATTCTTACATCTTACCTTATACATATGCATGGATGTGGCATTCTAAATTGGAGATGAAAAAAATAATCTCTAGTCAAGCCGGTGCTCATGGACATGGCAAGGGGGGTTTGCAGTTAAATGTGTCAACATTTGGAATTCTACATACTTAATTTTGAAAGTGGCAAAGGAAGTTCAAATAGCTTTTGTACATTACTATAATTGTGATAAAAACTACAAATGGTGGCCAAGTGAAGAGATTGGAATAATTATGGGCAAATAGATAGCTCATTGGAAGTCTTCTACAATGCAACAAAAATCTTTTTAGGAAGTCAGTATACTACTAGCAACATTTTCCTTTCAATGATCTACACGGTGAAAGAAAAATTAGATTCAACTTATATGAAGGATTATGGTCATTTGTTAGACATGGTAGAGGCTATGAAGCTTAAATTTGATCAATATTAGGAAAAAAATAATTTTGTCTTGGAAATTGTGAGACGGACCCTACTTTTATATAATTTTTAAAAGTTGAAATCCCAATAATTTATAATCAAAAGGAGGCCAAGATCAACCATGTACAAACAAGCAAACTTTAATTAATTTACATAAGTACAAATTTATAGAATAGGGAAAAACACATCACATGCATCTAGTCAACATAAATGTATAATTTATCAAAATGAGACTCGACAAAATCCTGCACGTAGACTATTAAATCTTTCACTGACATTTCTACTACAACCCCAAACTTTTGTCTACACCGACAACATCTAAGGGTGGGTGAGTATAATGTTTTTATACCTAGTAGATAGTATTAAATTTTACTAACTTGCCTAATAAAAGCTTTTATAAATAAGAAGTACAAAATAAATCATATTTCAAATTGTCGACTTGGAAATTAAAGTAAGATCATTTGTAGAGCTTAAAGTAAAAACATATCATTCACAAAATGTCGTTGATACTAAAATGACTTACGGCCTTGCTCAAAGGCAAACAAGATTAGAAAGAAATGGGTTTTTCCATAAAACCCCACATCTTGAGCGCACTATAATCCTCGTTAGGTAGTATCTAGGAGTAATAACTTCGATAGTTTTGGTTTGCATGCTGAACAACTACCCTATAAATTCAAAAATTCAAAACAATTGGTCGATATTCAAATATTCATACTATGACAAAATCTCATTATGGGAAATAACAAGACCCATTATTTTAGTGTTTGTATAACACTTAATGATACCCTTTTTCAAAATAAATATTTATTTACGACACAAAAGAATTATGGAAAAAAAGCCTAGTCGTAGCGTGGAATTAGAAGTTAAAACAACCCACCCTTAATCTTGGAATTTATTTGGGAGTAGATGGTGGACAGAGTCTCCTGGTCTTTAGGAACAATCTCTCCTTAAGGGCTAGATGCAACAAGCATACTCCCTTTGCCTTGGGGCTTTCTTTCCTTGAGGGCTCAAAGATGAGACATTACCCTCTCTAGGCTAGTTATCTCTCAAAATGGACCTTCTCACAATGTAGACTACACTCAACTTAGGAAGTTTTACCTTTTGAACTGGCAAAAATGTGTTAGAAAAATCTTCAAATAAAGAAAAGGTCTAAAAGTAGGGAAAATAACCTAGAGAAGTGGGTTTGGGATGGATAAAGGAGAAGTCTGACCCCCGTTGGATGTGTTCCATGTGGCATACATCCAGCCATCACCCAGCTTGAGACCACGCATCATGCAGTCTGCAATTTTTGGCACATTGCATGGTGAAATCTGGAATGCCATGCATGTATGTTGAGAACTGGTGCACCTGCTAATCGAGGCACTGTGTGTCATATACTGTGAAGTGCATGTGCATCCCGAGCAATGGCGTCAGCATTCTCATGCAACTCTAATGCCAATATTCCTTTTAACTATTTTTTTATTTTTTTAAAACAAAAATTGTTTTCAAATTTCAAACGGCCACAACTCCCTACCCTGAAATCCGATTTACACATTCTTGTTACTAATAGACTTGTATCGATGAACCCTATGAAACAAGGCCCTACATGAGCATATTATCTTTTTAAAGTACAACTTTTAAACACGGAACAACTCGGGGTACTTCATTTCACTTTTTCTTCCCGAGTTGCCTCTTTCGAGGAATGATGATGCCATGTACTTTCACCAACGAAATCCTTTTTATCCCAAGGATCTGTTTTTTTTGTCCAAAATATTTTTTGGCTTTTCCTAAGGATTAGTCTGGCCTCATATTAACAGAAGTTTGGTAAAAAATGTGAGAGTGATCTTGAGCATACTTTTGAAACAAGGATACATGGAAGATGTTATGGGCACCATCGAGTTGTGGGGGCAAGATTAATAAGCAAGCCACTGGGTCTATCCTCTCAAGGATCTCAAACAGTCCCATGAAACATGGGCTTAACTGGCCTTTGATGTCGAACCTCATGACCCCTTGAGTTGGTGAGATTTTCAGAAGCACATAGCCGCTTACACTGAATTTGAGATCTTATGTCTTTAGTCGGTAATAATTCTTTTGATGACTCTGAGCTATTTTTAGTCATTCCTCTATGAGTTTCACCTTATTTGCATACTACCGTATGAACTCTGGATTAAGCCACTTCTGCTCTCCAACCTCATCTAACAAGTTGAAGATCTACAAGGTCTCTCATACAATGCCTCATAGGAAGCAATGTCATCCTCGAGTGAAAGCTATTTTTGTAAGAAAACTTGACAAGTGGCATTTGATTGTCCCAATTTCCCTTCTAGTCTACAGTGCATAACGCAGCATGTCTTCTAAGCTTTGGGCAGTGCTCTCTAACTGAGCCTCAGTTTACGGGTAGAATGCAACATTGAACCTGATCCTGCTGGAGTCCTTGTCAAAATTGAGAAGTAAATTGACTATCCCTGTCTGAGATAATTGATAGCGGTATTTGCCGACTCACAATCTCATTTATGTACAACTTTGTTAGAGAATCTAAGGAGTGCTTCTTCTGTAACGAGAGGAAATGCACACACTTTGTTAGTTGGTCACCAATTACCTAGATAGTCTCATGCCCTTGCACCATCCGGGGTAAACTTGAGGCGAAATCAATCATGATATTCTCTCATTCCACTTGAATTTTAATCAATTGGAGGGTTTTCAAAGGCTTCTAGTGTTTGGCCTTAATCTACTAACATGTTGGCACTTAGAAATGTAATTGCCTATGTCTATTTTCATTCTGTTCCACTAAAAAGTTATTTTCAAATCATGGTACATTTTTGTCCCTCCAAGATGATGGCATACTGAGAATAGTGTGCTCCTTGCATAAGGTCTTTCCATAACTTTGGTATGGTTGGGCCCATCAATCTCCCTTGGAAACGCACACCACCATCTAAACTTCTGGTCAAATTGGGTTTTTTAGGCAATGCTTGTCCCTCTTCACTCTCCTTTTGGGCCTCCAGGATGCGCTTAATCATTGTTGACCGAAAGATTAAGTTTGAATGAAAGATTTCTTATTTCTAGGTTGCAAGTCGAGTTGAAAGCTTATTATTTCCTTCTATTGCCTCCATACCTTAACAAGCATATGCACAATCCCTCCTTTCACCTTGCAGCTTAGGGCATCAGCCACAATGTTGGCTTTCCCCGAATGGTAAAGAATGAAAATGTCATAGTCCTTTATGTACCCGATCGACCACCTTTGTCTAATTTTAAGGTTACTCTAAGAAAAGATGTACTTTAAGCTTTGGTGGTTAGCAAAAACTGGATAGTTGACTTCATGCCTCTTCAAATCTCATAAAGCGTATGCTGTCACTTTTTCATGTTGCATCAAAATACATCCAATACCCTTACTCGAAGCATAGCTATATACGAAAACCCCCCCCACTACTATATAGTAAAGCTAAAATTGGTGCAATTGTTAACTTTCCCTTTAGCTCTTGAAAATTCCTCTCACAAGTCACATTCCAAATAAACTTATCCCCTTTATGGTAAAGTTTGTCATGGGTGGGGAAATACAAGAGAATTCATTGATGAACATCTAATAACACCCTGCATAAACTAGAAAGCTTCAAATTTCTGTGACTGTCTTAGGCCCTTCCCATTTCAACATCGATTCTATTTTGGTTGGGTCGATCACCCAAAAAGATGACTTGTTCAAGCCAAAACTCACACTTACTCAGTTTAGCATATAATTTATAATTTCACAAAGTTTGCAAAACTATTTGTAAGTATTTCAAGTATTTATTAGGACAAGTGGAGTAAACTAAAATGTTATCAACAAACACGATTACGAACCTGTCCAAATCGGCCCAAAAGACTCAATTCATAAGGCCTATGAAAGCTACTGGGGCATTCGTCAACCCGAACAACATTACAAAGAATTCATATTATCTGTTGGGTGTGAAAATGTTGTCTTGGAAATATCCTCATTTTGTATTCTCAGTTGGTGGTAACAAGACTGCATATCTATTTTCGAGAAGACTTTCTCATTTTGAAGCTAATCAAACATACCATCAATATGAGGTAAGAAGTATTTATTTTTAATTGTGAGGGCATTCAACATCCTATAGTCCATACTAGCGCTCTCCAAGGTGAGACACTTGGTCAGATAAATTCTTTATCCAACAACTTCTTCAATTGATTCTTCAACTCCTTTAATTTTGCAGGAGTCATTTGATAGGGGGCCTTAGAAATAGGTTGTCTATGGCATTAGGTCAATATTAAAGTTTATCCCTCTTTTTGGTGGTAGCCCGACAAGATCATCACGAAAAATGTTAGAAGTCTAAGACAATATTAATTTCTTCTAACTTGGTCCCTGATATCTCTCCCATTAAAACATTGACAAGGTAAGCCTGACATCCTTTTGCCATCATTCGATGAGTTTTAATGACTGAGATGAAGTATGACCCTAAATGGTCCACAACACCCCTAATGTGAATCAACCTATCTTGGACAATTAAATTTTGGACATGGGCATAACATAGCACATAAAACATCTTCACCCTCACCTCTCCTCTTGAAGCAGATAGAATCCATTCCTTCAAAAGCTTCACCATAGCTCTGTTTGATGTGGCATGATTCTTTTATGAAGCTTCCAATCTTCATCCACATAATATGCAATTAGCGACATGGTACTTTTCCTTGATGTCCACATGTCACTCGTAATGCATATACTATATACCTTTGCCAGTTTCTTCATCAATTTTTCCTTTTCTCATTTTGTACAACCTTAGGCACATACTTCTAATAGTGTGCTTAGAGAACTTCTTGTGCCTTATTTGCAAGAACTTGCACAACAAGTTGAATAACTTTCTCTCCACTTATATGAATGGTTGCTCATCCATAATCACAAGCTTTGAAATTACTCTCTTCACCTTTCCTTTGTCATATTTGTAAGTTACCTCCATCACTTTCCTCCTCACCATCTTAATTAGCATCCTTTATAAATGATAATTCTTGTTGACCTTTGGGCTTCACGATTCTGAGACATGATGTTAAATGCCTATTTAATTATGTTGTACCTTCTGAGTTAGAGATCTTAAAGTAACTACCATAACGATAACATTTGTTCCAATCTTCAATACTTATCGTCACTTGTGAAAAATTATTCCACACTAGAGATTTTTTTACCTCCCTTTCTACTTGCATTTGCATCTTCATTCATCCTTTCTATATTGTGCCGTCAGAATTAAGTTCAAGCTCAAGATGAGTATGAATAGAGTTCGAGTTTCATTTAAGTCAAGCAAGGGTAGGCTTGAACTCAATTCGAGCCTATTTGGGCTTGAGTCAAGTTGAAGCTGATCCTAGTCTGAGCTGAGACATCGTGCTCAATGAGCTGACTTGTCTCGTTAAGACCCTAAATACTCCATTGTTTAGTAACAATAGTTAATTCCTTTATAATATTAGTGCTATTATTTTTAGTAACTAGAATGTGTAAGTTAGTAATTGATTTCATAACTTATGTGATATCATATTTTGCTCTTTTATAAAAGTGTTATAATAATATATATTAAATTTTATATATTTAAATATAAAAATTATTTTGCACCTATCTCAATGTGTACCAAATGTATCATCAAGCGTAGCCATATTATATATCATCAATACGGTATTGACCATCAATACCAGTATATCCTTCCATGCTTGCAAAGCATTAACATTGAATCTTCATTTAACAAACCACCTAATGAACGATTCCTTATTGAATGATGATTCTCACAACAATCATTCTAACCTTGGAAGGAAAAACTCCTACACCAGAGGGGAAGAACGGCTCTTGCACTAGAGGAAAAGAAAAGTGCATGAAGCTTGAACTCAATTGCATCATTTCCCAATCCTACTCCCTTTTTCTTTATGGGGATTGTGCTATCTTTGCGAAATTCTCAGGAGGCCAGTGGTGAGGTTATCTATGGTTGGGGCAGGTAGCCTGTTATTTTATGAACTTTTAGCTAAAGATTAAGCAGGATATTTTGTCAATTGTTAGTGCCTAGCTTCTTATTGTTTGCTCCACTCACTTTTATGTTGATCATTTGTGGCAAAGGATTAAATGATGCAATTAATGGCTTTATTGATGATGGTTGGTCTTCCTTGAGTTGTGATGATTTTGAATATGTTATTACTGCAATAAATTCATGCAAGAATGCGGGAACCCATGTGGGTGTTTCTACTTTCCTTGAAATCCAATGGTGTAATTTTATGTGCTAAGGCATTCATGTTATTTCATGTTAGTAGTACATGTGTTGTTAGTATCACCATAAATACTCTTCTCTCTTTATGAATCTTTCTTATCTCACAAATATTTAAGTAATTATGAAAAAGACCACTCTTAGTGGCTTTTGTTTATTTAAGTTGGTCATTGCCCACTAGAAAATACCACTCTTAGCTAGCTTTAGTTTTAAATAGTTTTTGTTTAAGATACAATTTAGAACTAATGAAAAGAAATATTTATTTTCATCCAAAGAATGTAAAGAAAAAATCAGGTATTGAAAATTTCATAATTAAATACCTAATATAAAATTCTAATAGATCTATCCTATACCCTAGATTTGTTAGGTTTGATTTAAAAGTTAAAGGTGAGCTTGAGGAGCTTTTGATGATAAAAAATGTTGAAGAATCAAGTTGTTTCATCAAAGTCAAACTACACATGGATGTGATAAAAAAGGCACATGTGATCCACATGAAATGCGAGTTTGAAAGTATGCTCTATCTTTGATGGCAAAAAGTGTCAGAGTTTTTTCAGGATTACAACTTAAAATATTTGTTATTGATCACTCAATCATCTACCTATCTAGTAAGTCAAGTCTAAATCAACCTACTTCTTCTTGCACCCTATTTGAGAATAGATTGCCAGATCAAACGGTTGAGGAACAACGATCAATCTACCTACTAAATAAAATCCAAAAAAGACTAAGAGAGAGACACCTACCCTACTTCATAAAAACCCTAGATTTTTTTTGGGTAAATTTTCTCATGTCAAACTCTTTAATTCAGATTTTCTAGAGTTATTCTAACCTAAATTGGGGATTGTTTCATAAATTTGATCCAAAACATAAAAAATTTAAAATTTTAATTCCTTAAAAAGTTTGATTGATCACTACAAAGTGATTATTGATTTTTTCTAGTGGATTTATAGAGATGGTCATGCCCTAAGGATTATTGAAGGCAACACAAAGGTTGTTAGTCATGGATTTGGCACTCAATATGAAGTCACTACAACAAAATATACTATTAGCGATGCAAAGCTAAGCGTCGCTAAAAACAACTACTTTCGACGAATAAAAAAGCGTCGCAAAAAATTAAACTATTAGCAATGCATTTTCTTATGTGTCGCTAATAGTCATATATTAGTGACGCTTAGTTTAAAGCGCCCTAATACTAATCATATTAGCGATGCTTTATTATAAGCATCGCTAATAGTTCCTCTATTTGCGACATTTTATGCAAACATCGCTAAAAGATATATATTTTAAATAAAAAAAGAAAAAAATATAACTATTAGCGACACTTGTTTATAAGCGTCGCTAATGGCTTTTGCAATAGCTATGTTGTTTCAAAAGCGTTGCTAATAGTGCTGCGTCACTAATAGTTATGAATTAATAATAAAAAAATAAAAATTTTAAAATTATTAGCGACGCTTTTAAATAAGCGTCGCAAATACCATTGCTAATAGCGAAGCTTATTGGCAAGCGTCGCTAATAGTTTTATTAATTAATTTTATTTAGTAAATAATAAATAAATATTAAAAATTTATAATAAACTTCCTAAATATAATATATTTTATTTAATATTTACTATTTGTATATATAATAAATAAATATTAAATTTTTAATAAAAAGTAGTGTTAATAATATATTTAACTTTCACTATTTATATATAATATATTTTATTTCTTAAAATTTCTTATTAATTTTAAAATTGTACACAATTGAAGCGAACGACCGAAAATGTATAAGTGCGGCGATTTCGTCCTTTAGAAGGAAGAAATCGCGTTAAGTTGATTTTGTCCTTCTAAAGGACGAAATCGGTTCAAGTCCGTTAAAACAGTAAACCGGTTACGTCATTTAGAAGGACGGAATCAACTTAAACCTAATTTCATCTCTAAACGACGAAATTAGCTAAAAAATAAAAAAAAAAGCCACGCAGGCGCCAGCTGCTTAGATGGCACCTACGTGGCAAAAAGGAACACCACTTTGGGAAATATTTCCCAAAGTGGTAATTTTTTTAATTATTATTTAAATAATTTTCCTTTTTTTATGTAATTACTTTGCGTGAAGAATTTCTAACTTTGTAAATAGTACCTCATATTTACTTTTAAAGGATTTTCATACTTTTTATTTGTTGGATTTTTTTTGGGTTGAATTTATTTCCATGCAAAATTTAATGAATATATTTTTTATTTTTTCAATGACTAAATTTCAAAAATAGTAACTTCTATTTAATTTTAGGAAAAAATTTATTTTTTTGCAAGCTATTAGTACCATTTAGCGAAAAAATTTGTCTTCACAAAATACTTTTTGGGATGATTCATTTACGACAACCCGAAGTTCATTGCAAAAGGTCAATTCTAACAACTTTTGTGGTAAAAGCCCAAATTTGTTATATGCATTTTTTTTACACGTATTGAGTGCAGGCCACACGATTGAAAGGGTGCCCCACCTGAGTTGTGTTGAGTGTGAATTGTGTAGATAGTTTGTTGCTACATCCACTACAATAAAAAAGACTATTAGCGACGCATTTATTCAACGCTAATAGTCCCATAAGCGTCGCTAATGACTATTACTGACACATAATAAATGTCACTATAAGCGTCGCAAAAAGTGTCGTCGCTATTACCCATTCATGACGTATAGCAAAAAGCGTCGCTAATAGGGCCTATTAGAGACGTATAAATATGCATCGCAATTAGTAAATCTATGTCGTTAATAATAAATTATTAGTGTCGCTTTTAAATTATTATCCACGCTTATTTTTTAGCGTCGTTAATGATAAGTTATTAGTGACGCTTTTCTATACATCGCTAATAAAAAAATTAAAAATAAATTATTAGCGATGTATACCTATAAGAGTCGCTAATAAGGACTTATTAGCGACTCTTGTGTATACGTTGCTAATAGAAAAAATATTTAAAAAAAAATTAAAAATAACTTATTAGCGACGTATAATTATAAGCTTTACTAATAAGTCCTAATTAGGAAAGCTTTCTATACGTCGCTAATAGAATATAGTTTTTTTTTAAATTTCAAATCGCCACTAATATCACAATATTAAAAAATTTAAATTAAATAGCGACGCTTTTATATGCGTCGCTAAAGATCAATTTTTTTAAAAAAAAATCCCCAGTGGGCCATTGGGCCTACCGGGGAAGGGAGAGGGGGTCCCCCCCCCCCCCCTTCTGAAAATCAGAGGAGGGGGAGGGGGGAGAGTGGGTGGGCGGAGCAGGGGGGTGTGGGTAGCATGGGGGAGAGGGGGAGCAGGGGGAGAGGGGGTCCGAACAAAGGGGGGAGTGGGAGGATGGCGGCGGTGGCGCCGTCCTCCGACCCCCCCACACCCATTCCCGGTACCCCCTCTCCCCCGCTCCACCCCCCCCTATGAAAATCAGAGTACGGGGGGCGGAGCAATGGGGAGAGGTGGAACTGGAGCAATGGGGAGGGGAGCGGGAAGACAGCGGCGGCAGTGCTGCCACCTCCCCGGCTCGACCCCTCCTTCCTCCCCCTTCTCTAAAAATCAGAGGAGGGGGGGCAGAGAAAGGGGAGGGGTACCGGAGCAGGGGGAGGGGCACCGAGAGGGGGGAGGACGGAGCCGCCCCGCCGGCCTAAGGTCCTATGGAGGGGTGCGAGAGAAAAGGGGAGAAGGGGGACCGGGAGGGAGGAGGGGGCATCGAGAGGGGGTGGGGGTGGAGGACGGCGCTGCCTAGCCAGCCTCGGGTCCCCTTGGAGGGGTGCAGAGCAGAGTGGAGAAGGGTGACCAGGAGAGAGGAGGCGGCACCAGAGGGGGTGGGGGGCCGGAGAACGGCGGGGCGTATGTGGAGGACCGCGGTGGTGTGGGGCGGCGGAGGGGTGGGGGGTGAAGGACTGCGCCACCCTGCCGGCCTCATATCGCCATGTAGGGGGTGCGGAGCAGAGGGGAGGAGGGGGACCGGGAGGGAGGAGGGGGCACTGGAGGGGGTGGGCGGCCGGATAACGGCGGGGTGTGGCGGTGGTGGCGGAGGCGGCAGGTCAAATGATTAAACTAGTAGATGGGCGGTCTAGGGGGCCCTTTATAAACAGCAGGTGAAATTTTGCCCGCATAAATAAATTTAAAAAAAAACAATTTATTAGCGATTAGTAATTTTATCAGCGACATATAGAATATACGTCACTAATAATACCATTTTTTAGCGACGTATACCACTATATGTTGCTAATAGGGTATGTATTAACGACGTATAATGTTGTACGTCGCTAATATGTATACTAGTAGCGACGTATATCACTATATGTCGCTAGTATCTCCCTCTCCTCTCTTCCTCTCTCTCTCTCTCCCTCTCCTCTGTCTCCTCTCCTCTCCTCTCCTCTCTCTCTCCCTCTCCTCCCTCTCCCTCTCCTCTCCTCTCCTCTCCTCTCTCTCCCCCTCTCCTCCCTCTCCTCTCCTCTCTCTCTCCCTCTCCTCTCTCCTCTCACTCTCTCTCTCCTCTCTCTCTACACACTATCTCTCCTCTAATTTTAATTTTTTTATTTTTTATTATTAAATATTAATTTTTAAAATAAATAAATAAAATAAATATAAATACTATCAACGACGTATAGAAATATACGTCGCTAATAGTGTATGCATTAGCGCAGAATAGAAATATACGTCGCTAATAAAATTTTTTTTTAAAATATAATAATATATAAAAAAAATTAAATTAACTAATCTCCCTATCCTGTCTCTCTCTCCTCTCCCTCTTCTGTCTCTCTCTCTCCCGATCCCCTTACTCTCTCTCTCCTCTCTACGCACTATCTCTTCTCTAATTTTAATTTTTTATGATTTTAAATTTTAAAAAAAATATAAATAAAATAAAATAAATACTATTAACGAGGTATAGAAATATACGTCGCTAAGAGTCTATGTATTAGCGACGTATAATATACGTCGCTGATAGTCTATATATTAGCGACGTATATATACGTCGCTAATACATAGACTATTAGCGACGTATATTTCTATATGTTGCTAACGATATTTCTTTTATTTGTTATTTCTATAATATAATAATATATAAAAAAGTAAAAATTAATTAATCTCCCTCTCCTCTCTCTCCTCTCTCCCCTCTCTCCTCTCCCTCTCCTTTCTCTCTCTCCCTCTCCTCTCTCTCTCTCTCTCACCCTCTCTCTCTCCTCTCTCTCTCTCTCCTCTCTCTCTCAGCCTCTCTCACCTCTCTCTCTCTCCTCACTCTCTCACCCTCTCTCTCTCCTCTCTCTCTCTCACTCTCCTCCCTCTCCTCTCTCTCCTCTCTCCATCTCCCTCTCTCTCCTCTCTCTCTACACACTATCTCTCCTCTAATTTCAATTTTTTATAATTTTTTTCTTTTTTTCTAAATTAATTTTAAAAATAAATAAATAAATAAAATATACTATTAGCTAAGTATAGAAATATATGTCGCTAATACATAGACTTTTTATTTTTAATTTTTTTTTAAAATATAATAATATATAAAAAATCATAAAAATTAAAAATTAATTAATCTCCCTCTCCTCTCTCTCCTCCCTCTCTCTTTTCTCTCTCCTCTCTCTGTCTCCTCTCCCTCTCCCTCTCCCTCTCTCTCTCTCTCCTCTCTCTACACACTATCTCTCCTCTAATTTTAATTTTTTATGATTTTTTATTTTTAAAAATAAATAAATACTATTAGCAACGTATAGAAATATACGTCGCTAAAAGTGTATATATTAGTGACGTATAACAATATACGTCGCTAATACCTATACTATTAGCGATGTATAGTTCTATACGTCGCTAATAGTATTTATTTTATTTTTTATTTATTTTTAAAATATATTAATATATAAAAAATATTTTAAAAATAAAAATTAATTAATCTCCCTCTCTATCCTCTCCCTCTACTCTCCTCTCTCCCTCTCCCTCTCCTCTCTCCCTCTCCTCCCTCTCGTCTATGTCCCTCTCTCTCTCTCTCTCTCCCTCTCTCCCTCTGCTCTATGCTCTCTCTCTCTTCCCCTCTCCCCTCTCTCCCTCTCCTCTCTCTCCCTCTTCTCTCTCTCCCTCTCCTCTCTCTCTCTCCCCCTCTCTCCCTCTCCCCTCTCTCTCTCTCTCTCTCTCCCCTCTCTCCCTCTCCCCTCTCCTCTCTCTCTCTCCTCTCTATCTCTCCTCTCTCTCCCTCTCCTCTCCCTCTCCTCTTTCTCTCTCTCCTCTCTCTATCTCCCTCTCTCTCTACACACTTTCTCTCCTCTAATTTTAAATTTTTTTATGATTTTTTATTTTTAAAAATTAATTTTAAAAATAAATAAATCATATTAGCGACGTATAGAAATATGTGTCGCTAATAAGGTAGGTATTAGCGACATATTTTTTCGTTATGTCGCTAATACATATACTATTAGTGGCGTATATTTTATACGTCGCTAATAGTATTTATTTTATTTTTAATTATTAATTAATAACTATTAGCGTCGCTAATAGTTATAATTTTTTATTTACTTATTTAAAATATATATCTTTTAGAGGCGTTCGTATAAAGCGTCGTAAATAGGTTAACTATTAGCGACACTCATAATAAAGCATTGCTAATATTATCAGTATTAGCGTTGCTTTAAATTAAGTGTCACTAATAGTTAATTTTATTGTGACACTTCTCTATGCGTCACTAATAGTTGTTTGTAGTGACTCTTGGTTTTGCATTGCTAATACTACATTTTGTTGTAGTGATCAAATAACAGCATTCACACAACAAAATGATTGAAAAAATCACACCTAATGATATATGCTATTTCTGTAAATTATGAGGTTTAGCAAGATGCTACTTTTAGCTACTATTTTGTACCTCCCCAAAAGGATATGGACACTTTTATTATCTATTTGATTAGAGAAAAATGATATAACATTCCTATTCTAGGTATTATATGGAGACATTGTGTTAGATGAACTTTCTTTTAATAAGTAATGATTAGAGAAAAATATTATAACATTGCTATTCTAGGTATTATATGGAGACATTGCGTTAGATGAATTTTCTTTTAATAAGTAAATATAGATCATGTGTTAGTTGTTATTCCCTAACTAAATCAAGCAATTAACTTGCAAACCCTATCTTTTGTATTAGTTTGCTCCTGTACTCAAGTGTGGTGGGGAGTGACTTTATGGTCGTCATAATGAAGTAGAGCCATATAGTAAACCACCCCATCAAGTTCTTTGAATATTTGAAAACTTTGTGATCTTCTATAGGCATTCAAATATTAGTACACAACTTTGTATAAATGATCACAATTTTTACACACCCTCTTATTTTTATAGCTACAATTAATAATTAACAATGACCAATCATCTGACATGGACACGATATATTTTTGAGACATTTAACAAGATAATTTAAAATACAAACTCACCATGAAATGCAAACTTGTTATCATAAGAGATCTTCTCCATAGCCTTGACTTCAATTTTTATTGATTCTGGTTGTTTGTCTCATGAAATACCCGCCTCACTTTCATCAATTCTCTACATATGTCTTTCATATCCATTCTCTCTTTTGGATACTCAGTTGAGCAAACAACTCCAATTTTGGCCACACAGACTAAGCAATTTACCAACCTATCCTCTTCTCTTGGATCTTCACGTAGGAGGAGCAGAGGATCTATAATTTCCATAACTCTTTCTGGAATAGCCATCCTCACATATTGTGGTAGATTTAGATTCTCACTAAACATTTCATTAGTGGGCTTCTTCCCGGTAATCATCTCTAATAAAATAATTCCATAGCTGTACACATCCCCATGAGTAGTCACAGTGCTTCCGACACCATATTCTAGCATTATAATTTACAAACAATAACATAATAAGACAAAGAAGCCCATTTAAAAAATTATGAGATATTTGTAATCAAAAGCCTACTTTATATTAAGATAAAGAAGAATAACTATTTATGTTATACAACAAAAAGAAAATGACAATTGATGTTTAAAATCATGCAAAATATAAGATCGGACTATGAATAAAACAATATTTTTTTCATGTATGATACCATAGACTAGAACTGGACAAATAACGACAAGGTTTGATATGAAAATATTTACTCTATTAGAGAGGTCATGTCATCACTTTTAAAATTTGCCGAAGTATATGTCTTTCTTATCTTTGCATATGATCCATACATTATGTCACATTCAAATGGTCAAAGGTAGAGAAATGTTTACCTGGGGCAATGTAGTCAATAGAACCCTTCAAAATTGAGGAACCCGTTTGATGGGAGGAGGAATGATCTTTTGATATTACAAGGCTCTTGGCTAAGCCAAAGTCTCCCAAATGTGCTACCATATCATCATCAAGAAGAATATTACTTGGTTTTAGATCACAATGAACAATTGGAGGTTCACACTGATTATGAAGATAATCTAAGGCATTAGCCACATCAATGACCACATCTAATCTTTTACTAAAGCCCAAATATTTAGGTGAGCCATTGTCATTCATTTGTTGATGCAACCAATCCTCAATACTTCCATTTGACATAAGCTCAAATACTAGAGCTTTAAAATCTCTACCTTTGAAATTTGAACTTGAGCATGAAGTTAAAATCTTAACAAGATTCCGATGACGAATATTTCGTAAAGCTTCACATTCATCCATAAAAGTTTTCACGACATGGTCTTGATCAAGATTGAGTACCTTAATGGCAACCATGGCTTGATAGTTCTCCAAATATCCTTTATATACAGTGCCAAAGCTCCCTACACCAATTAAATTTGAGGAAGAAAAACCATCTGTTGCTTTGAGGAGCTCTACATAGGAGACTTTAAAATGTAAATCGATTGAGGAAGAAGATGAGGAATGGTGCTTCCTATTTTGTGTTCTTTTGCATAATATGAGTAGGCAAGATATTACCAAAGCACCAACAATAGAAGCAACAATTAATAACTTCACTTTCATAGAAAGAGATTTTCCATCGTGGTTAATAAATTTTGATTGACAAGGGGCCAAGTGCAACTGTGGTATACCACCACATAACTTGGGATTTCCATCTAGAGAAATGGCACTTATATTACTAAAGATTCCTTTTGTGGGCACTTCTCCTTCAAAATTGTTAAAAGAGAGATTCAAATAACTCGTACTATTGAGCTTGGAGAGAAATTCTGGTACATTCCCTGACAAATTGTTGTGTGAAAGATCTAGCTGCTCTATACCTTTCAAAGATGCTAACGAAGGAGGAATACTTCCACTGAAGGAATTGTTCTGCATAAATAGTTGTTGCAGCATAGAGCAACCACCGATGTTTATGGGGATCTCGCCGGACAAACGATTGTTATAGACATTGATAGTAGTGAGTAATATCAAGTTACCCACTTTTGATGGTACGTTCCCAGTTAGAAAATTGTTGTCCATTCTGAGTTCAACCAAAGAAGTGAGATTGAACAAGGTCATTGGTATCCTACCGTTAAGCATGTTGCTGGAAAGGTCAAGATACACAATACCTCTATAATTCCCAAGGCTCGATGGGATGTGCCCTTGGAGTTCATTACCACCTATATCAAGTTTTGCCAACTGAGTTAAGTTGCCAATGTTGTCCGAAATTTTACCGGACAACTTGTTTCCATAAAGGTAAACCTGTACAAGCCGTAGAAGCTTTCCAATTGTTGCAGGAATTTCGCCAGTCAAATGGTTACGGTGAAAATATAATGCCTGCAACTGTACAAGGTTTTCAATTCCTGAAGGGATGGCTCCGTGGATTTGATTCCTTTCAAGTGATAAGTATTCAAGAAGGTTGGAGAGGTTTGATATGGATTGGGGGAGAGAACCTAGAAGGGTATTTCCTCCAGCTCCAAGCCAGACCAAGCGAGTACAGTTGGTCAAACATGCGAGAAACTGCAAATCATTGTTTCCGATACCTCCAAACTGGTTGCCCGCAATGTTAAATATAGTCAAATTCTTCAAATTTCCTAGATTGCAAGGTACAGACCCAGTGAAAAGATTATCCACAATGTCGAGCTCAGTGAGATGAGAAGCGTTGGCTAGAGTGGTTGGAAGTGGACCAGTGAATTTGTTTTCACCAACAGTAAGACTTTGGAGGTTTGACATTTCATGGCCAATGTTTGAGGGAAGTCTTCCTTGAAATTGGTTCTCTGTAAGAGACAGCTCAATCATGAATGAGAGATTGTAAAGAGAAGGAGGTAACGTACCAGATAGCTTGTTGGCACCACAATAAAAAAATTTTAACTTGAAAAGCTGGCCAAGTTCACTTGGGATGCGCCCATCAAAGCTATTAAATGCCAGGGACATAACTTCCAGTGCAGAGAGGTTCCCAAACGAAGGTGGAACCGTTCCAGTGAGTTCGTTGAGAGGCAAAATAAGGTGACCCAGCTTAGACAATGAACCAAGCTCAGCGGGGATATTTCCCACAAGTTCATTTCCACCCAAACAAAGATAAAAGAGGCGGGAGCAGTTGGAGAGACTGCCTGGAATTTCTCCTTGTAGCGAGTTGTTAGCCAAATTAAGAACTTTGAGGCGACTGCAAGTGATCCCTTTTAAACCAAGATTGGGCAGTTCCAAGTACGTGACTCGCCCATGCCGGCGACTGCAAGTGATCCCAGGCCAAAAGCAAAAGTGGAAGGAATGGTTCCAAGAATTAAAGAATTGGTGAGGGTCACCAGTGATCTCATCCTTGAAGGTCAGCAGTGCAAGTCGATCTGTCTCGTTGCCCACAGCAAAGCCTTGATGCTCATCAATAACAAGCTGAAGCAGATGAAGAGTGCAAGTACCTGCACCTCCATGTTGGAAAACCTGGGCAATTGAATGGCTGAGAAACTGGGCTCCGTCAAGCACGCTCTGGCTTCTTTACTCTATTCCTTCTGATGTATGAGAATGAATGATATATAGGCGATAGCTATGGTCCTAAATATAATATGTACCAAACTTGATAATGCAAGACAATTGGATGGTTGAGAGACGACCACCCATATTCTATTGATAGACAGTTCATGAGTTGCAAAGACTTTGGCTAGAATTGAGTTCTAGTCGTCGGTACCCAATTAATGTGCTATAACATGTAGGTGGAAGTTTGACCGTTACTGCACAAACGACAATCCAAATTTATTTCTTGAGGGGTTTAGTCGCGAAGGATTTTATTTCCACGCGTATAGTGGAAAAACATTCCCCAATCTTATGTATTTTTTTAAGATTATTGTCAGTTTTCAAGGAATATAAAATTTCTTTATGAAAAAAATATCTAACGAAACTACAGTGATAGTTTTTTAGTGTTAGTGTGTGACACCTTTTTTCACCTACAAAATAAATTTATATTGACCTAAGTTAGTCAAGTGTATTATGGAATAGTTTCTATGTACTAGTTTAATGACAGGCAACATTCAAAACTTAGACTTGACTAGGTCAAGATGGTTCGAGTCCAATCTCAAGTTGTGTCTAAGAAAACATATTTAAGTAATTTTTAGGTCGGGTTAGGTTTAGCATGTAAAACATCCAAGCACTAATCTGACCCAATTCTAGTTCTTTATTAATTAACATACAAAACCTTATTTAACCCAAATTGTTTATGAATTTTTATACTTTTTCATAAATTAAACCAACCAATATAGTATCGGTTCAGTTTGAATTATTGGAACTGATTATCTCATTCCCTACATGATGTACATGGACATGATTTGGCATGTGGTCAGCAAAAGGTTCCCACCGTATAACATGCGATGCCAGATCCTAGCATGACAATTTGGCCAAAAAATTAAGCCCTCTTAAAGGAACAAATCATACATCCACATGGTAATTGTCAGCTAATTGAGACACTAGTTGCCTTTTTTAAACCTGACACTATTTGAAAAAAATCGATTGGTATCACTTTTAGCTGCTCTAATAAGCATTGCAAATTTAATTTCTTTTCTTGTTGAAGTAAAATACCTAATATTTTTGGAGATTTATATAAGGGATAAGAAGTGACTACTTTTAAGAGAGAAAAACTAGAGATAATTGGAGAAGAAGGGTTTCTACCTATTGTATATTATTTTTCTTGAAAAATATATATGAAGTTTTGAGTTGAAAATCAATGATAAATTCATAAAGCTATTCCCCCAACTAAGAAGAGATTTCACACAGAAGTTTCAAAGAGGAATTGCTATTTATCTTCAATGTGAGATTAAGGATTTTAAGAGGCCAAAGTTAATACAACAAGAGGACCTTATTGAAAGCTAGAAGAAGATAAAGACAAAGCAAAAAGGAAGAAAAGTTTCAAGTGCTTAAGGGAGAAGACTTAAAGGCCAATAATGATAAGAATTTTTGGAGATCTAAACAAATGAGTTTGCGATAAGTCAAATCAAAGGTTGGCGGTTTCCTTATGTTGATGTAATTATCTTACTTACTAGTAATGCATTGATTTGGTTCCTTTGGAATTGCTTTAATTTTTTACCTATGTTTGGGTTTTCCGCTTTAAATTGTTATGTGTTCATATGTGGATTGAATGTTTATGGTTTAATAAATTGATTCATTAAGAGTGCGCATAGAGAAAAAGGTGAGTGTTTTTGCTATATAAAAAAATTATATGCAAAGAGGTTAGAACTCTTAATTCTTACTTTTTGAAGTAACAATTTTAAAAGTAATCTAATGATCCACTAGGTTGTGTAGAAGGATATTAAACTATAAAGTGATAATTGAGGATATTTGTTGAAAATTTTGACTTTGTTTCATAATATCAATATGATTCGGCATGTTGTAGATTTATTGTCTTTCTTAATCTTCCATACTTTGATTTCTTATGCTAGATAACTTGTTCTAGGGTTTAATTATGAATTTTGCTTAAGTTTACTTATTTTTTTCTTAGAATTACTTGCTTAAGCTTGTTAAATTTGTGTGCCCTCGATTTTTATTTGCTTCTCTTATAATTTTTCTTGATTTTAGTGGTTAAAGTGTGGTTGGTTCGATTATAATCAATGGTTGGTTTGAATGACTCAATGAAAGAATATGAGGACTTATGTAATCCAATTTATATACCTCTTTTTTTTTTATAGCCAAAATTTCTCATATTAAAAAAATAGGATGATAGCCTTTATACAAGCACTTGATGGGAATGCTTGGAAAGCGGTTGTTAAATACCGGAATCCTCCAATGACCAAAGACAAAGAAGAGAATTTAATTCTAAGAGATAAAACTAAATGGGATAATGAGTCTAAACTTGCAAATCAAAACAGTAAAGCCCATAGCTATAGGAAAATCACAACACAAGTTTACCTTTAATTGTATATTTGCTAAGGTTGTATTAGAAAAATTTGTAAAATATAATTAGGAAACTGAAATTGTAAAAGTGGCTTGGTAACATATGGTAACCCTAGAGTTTAAGAACATGATAATGAGTAAAGAAGAGACAATTTCTAAATATATGCTAAAATTTTAGACATGGTGAACCATGTGATCAGCTAGGAGAGTCAATACAAAATTACCTTGTTCTGAGGAAGTGTTAAGGTCTTTGTCCTCAAAATTCAAGATTAAGATGACTGTTATTAATAAATCTAAGAAGATTGACACCTTAGATATTGAGGAGTTGGTTAGGAACCTTAGAACTTTTGAGATACAAGAAGAGTCATTTGAGAACAAAATAAAGTTGTCTAAAAAATCTAAGGAAAAACAGATTACCCTAATGGTATCTAAAAGAACTTCCAAGAAAAATAAAGTGCTAAATACCTTAGAAGAATTTAAAGAGTTAGAAGATGATGTAAGAACTAATATTTTTTTTTTGGCTAAGAACTTCAAGAAATTCATAAAAACTTAGAACTTTAGATTTGACAATAAGGGAAAAAACTCTAGTAAGAGACAAGAAGATAAGTGAGATGAGAGAAAAATTAAACAAGACAAGAAGAATCGAAAATGTTTTAAATGTGGTAAGTTATGTCACTTTGATGTTGATTGTCCTAACATTAATTATATTTTTTTATGATAAGCCTAAGAAGTCAAAGGGGTTTGATTATAAGAGAAATAGTAAGGTACTTCAAACAACTTATTTTGATGAGAGCTCTTCTGAAGTAGAAGAACAGTGTAACTATGATGCATTTCATGTAATTGTAAGAGATGATAGTTTTGGAGAAGAATCTCATAAGTTCACTTATCTTAAAAGAACTCATAGTTTGAGGTTGATTTTGATGAGATTAAGGGATGCCTGTACAATTCTTAGTTTTGACTAAGAAAACTAAAAGCCTCGAGGGAGAGAATTGAAGAAGAAAGAAGATGAACTAGTTTTATTTTTTGAAGAGGCAAATAGGTTATTAGAGTTTAATAAAAAACTTGAGGGATAGAGCATGACCTTAAGAAAGACCTAGAAAGTAAAAAAAAGAAGTCTAGTTCTCTCAATAGAGAAGTCATGTCCTTTAAAGAGAAATTAAATGGATTCCAGAGTGGGAAGAAGATGTTGCAAACTATCATTTCCATTGATCAAACCAATAAAATGGGTTTAGGTTTTAGGAATGACTCATCTACCCTCATAGAAAAACCTAATATATTTGTGATGGTAAGAGAGAAAGACAAAAACCCGAAGATAATGCCTAACCCACCTAGGTCGATAGTGAAAGAAGGAATGATAGGTTTTAGTATTGTGAGCATGTGTGATATTTATCATAGTAAGACCCATACTAGAAGAGAATGTCTTAAGAATTAGCCTTTCAAACTTAGGTCAAAGAAAAATGAGAAGAAACACAATACCTCTACTACCCCTAAGTTGCCTACCAAGTGTATGAAAAGAAGATTAAAAGAGTGTGGGTGAAGAAAGTTGATGTTTAAGTTTTAAAGTATGAATTAGGAAAAAAAGGAAGTTTACTTTAGGTTGCCCTAGGATTGAATGATTAAGCACGGCTAAGGAGTCTCAAATCTCTAAGTAAGAGATTCTGATTTGTGTTTATGGTTTAATTCTTTCTATCTTTTGGATATTCATGTTTTTTTCTTTTCTCGCATTTTACTTTCTTTTTACATGTCTTTAATTCATAAGCCTGAATCAACACAAAACAAAACAATAGAATATGATAAAAAACATAAAGAAAATAATTAGTGTAGCTTTTGCTTGAGTATGCAATTGGCTTTGTTTTGCTGTTTGATTAGTTCAACTCTTGAGACATATTGAGATTGATTTTCTTTCAATTTGAGAAGCAATATGATTAGTGGTCAAATATACTTTAACAAAGAGAAAGATGTACTAAGGAGAGTGAAGATCAATTTAATTTTTTTTGTTAATGTTGCGATTCTCTAATTTTAAAACTTAAACACATGATTTTGAAACTCAAGTCAATTTTATGTATGAACACCATGATAGAATTTTTAAACATAAGTTGACTTAAGTGTTTAGATTGTAGTAGAGTCTAGGTGATCAAATTAAAAGATCTTTGGCTAGATTTTTATTTTAAATTCAAAATAAAAAAATATATATGTAATGTACTTCAATGTTTGAGTATTTTGTACTTTAATATATCTTTTGATTATGGTGAGAGTTAAATATCCATCTAATCAACTTAGTAGATCACTAAATTGTTCTTAAAACTAATACTTTCAACAAGCAAGATTTACGAGTTCTGGCTTCTTTATGCAGAATTTTTTTACTAAGCAGAATTAAAACCTAATTGTTCACCCAATGTCACTCTTGATTAATAAATTTATCAACCATCAATCATTCCACACACAGACACATCAATTTATGTGGAAAACCCTGAAGTAAGTGTAAAAAATGTTGTTCCAAATGAACCAAATCTAAGTACTTAAATACAAATTTTACAAGGACACAAGCAAACCACCAACTTTATTTTGACTCTAACACAAGTTCCACATGTTAAGATCATTGCTGCTACCATTTAAGTCTTCTCTATGTACTTGAAAGTTTCTCCTCCTTGCTTTGTCTCTATTTACTTCTAGTTTTCAACAATCTCCTATTGTTGTCTTGACTTTGGCCTTGTGGCAATCTTCAATCTCCTATTGAAGGCACACTCAACTTCTCTTTGAATACTTTGTGTAGAACCTTCTTCAGTTATTGATTATCTTCTTTAATTCAACATAGATCTTTAATTCAAAGCTCAAGTGAATTCTCTTTTGGAAAATAATTATCAAAGGTGTAAACCATTTTTTCTCTTTCCTTCTCTAGGTCTTCCTCTTTCCAATTTTGTGATTTCATAACCTTTATATAACATAATAGTTAGTTTAACACTTATACTTAAATAAGGAATGACATAAAAATTAGAATATATTAAATTAGGTAAAAAGTCCTTCAAACAACTAATCATTTAAAACAACGATCGATCAGTCACTATTTTCAATGTGCACAATTCTTCAAGCAATCGATCAATTATAAGAGTGATTGATCGATAACTCTTGGTTTTATTTTGTATAGGTCTATAACTTGAGCTGATCAATCATTTATCAGGGCGATTGAATGATTCATTAGTCTTGAAAAATTATGTTCCAGTGATCAATCGTTTTGTTCAATAGTTATGAGCAGCGATCGATAGTTCTACCTGGCAATTTATTATTTTTCCCTTTTTAGCTAAAAACCTTCTGAAACCTCTATAATCACTTCTTAACTTTTTCCAAGTGATTTATGCATGCTATTTTGATCTAGATATGCTTCAAAACCCTTCACATTCTTCAAACTTTCACCTTAATCAATAAGAATATGTCTGCTCTTATTTAGACAAAGAAAATAGGGAATAAATAAATCATATGACTCATATGTTCATACAAATAGAATTGTCCATGTAAAGATGATGGGAAGGGCCACACACGTCGGTCAGCCTATGCTAGTGTGTAGCTGTCATCCGCTTGACATTAAAAAAAAGAATGATAAAGGAAAAAATAAAAAAAAATAAAAAAAATGAATAATGCAAATAGAGAGGATTCAAAAAAAGCTAATACCTAGAAAAATGAATTGGGGAAAAATATCATAACTCAGAAAAATACATGGGTATATTGATTATGAGCTTTTGATTATTTTTATTTTTAGGAATATTATGTACATAGATTCTAGTTAAAGAGAGTTGAAAATATGTACTTATTCTTTACTAGGGTCTGAACAAATTTGTGTCAATTTGGTTAAGAGTGATTCGGCGAGATTCAAGATTAAAAGAGACAATAGTGACTACATTGGTTGTTTTTTTTCAAAAAATAATTAAAGTAAATTAATGTGTCAAATAGAAGATTGACAATCACGTACCAATAGGGTTGGATAATCTAAGGCAAGGTATTAATGAACATAATATGTAAATGCACTTAGATTAAAGGAAAAATAATTGAAAAATCATCCAAAAGAGCTCAATTTTGCTAATTTTTATTGGTTTTTTTTTAATTTGAGTTCTAAGTGTTAGAAATTTTTTATCTTGATGGGAAGTATCTTGAAATATTTTGAAGAATTTATTGGAATTTTTCCAGAATTTTTTTATTTTCACAATTTTTATTATTAAATAGCGCATTTATGTAAAGATTGATCAACCCAAGCAATTAATCATTGATCGGGTTTTTCATGTTGAAGCGTTGTTTGAAATTTGGCTGCACTTCATTTCAAACGTATGTCACTCCAAACTCTCTCAAAAACTTCCTAGGAGCAATTAGAGGCAATTTGAAGAGATTTTGCATGATCAAAGACCGGATTTTTGCATCAAATCTAATTTTTCTTCACAGAAAAGGTGAGTACCGAATCTAACTTTTTTATTTTTAGTGGATTTTTATTAGATTTCAACATGATTTGAACTGATAGGCTCTTTAGAAATAGTTAGATCTACCTTATTCTAAACTTTCATGCAATTTAGTTTGTTAAATTTCAAGATTTCATGAAAAATCACTTGCAGTATCAACTTTTTGTCCCAGTTTGGAAATTTTGAAAATTGCGTGTTTCTGAGCAAAATTGGTATTAGGTCTAGTTATAAAGTTTGTTCTAGTCAGTGAGAACTATCTTGGAATTTGGAGTCAATCTGACACAAAATATTTTAAGTATTTATTTAAATTTCAAAATTATGAATTTTGGCATGCATTTCAAGGATTTTTGAAATATTAGAACATTTATTACTATCAATTATTTGTTCCTAGTTTATGCTTAGCCCTAGGTTATTTGTTTGAGATTAATTTAAGAGATTGTTGGGCTCCTTAATGGCACTTTTGAGCCTAAACCCTTTTAATGATGTTTGTTGGATTATTATTGAATTGTTTAAGGTTTATTGATTTGATGTATGCACATAATTGCACCTTGTGAGTCAATATTTTAAGATTGAAGAAGATTAATTGATAAAGTGTTGTGCACGATTGCACACAATGCTCAGACTCTTTTTATTACTTTATTGCTTTGACTATTTAGTTGAGATTGTAGTCTTTTAATTATTGGTTCAGCTGGTCTTAGATTATATTGTATGAACCGGGCGAGCTGGGTTGGTTCAGCTGGTCCGGTTCCCTAGGGGGGGTTGCTCCCATAAGGGGCGGCCTATACTCTTGTTTTAGATTATGCAATTGGTGATTCTTAGACTTCTCCCCTTTCTTCAATAATTCTCCCCTTTCCCTGTGCAATTCTCCTAGATACCGATCGTGCCTGCATCGGGCACATCATTGGTATTGGAGCTTGTGCGATCCTCGACCATGGCACGTGGCAAACAGGCTATGGTGCAAGAGACGGCGTTCGAGAAGGAGGCACCAGCGCCAACTTCAACAGACAGTCTGTAGGCCAATTCCACTGTCAGCGATGCCAAGCTGTCAGAGATCCTCACAACGGTGCAAGCTCTTGCGGCCGACCTCACCAGAGTGAAGGTACAGCAGGACGCCCTGGCAGCGCGCGTCATGCCTGTTCTTCCTGCACCGACCGCTGTTAATCCAGAGAAGGGCAAGCCCTCGCAGGCCCCGGACCCGACCCTAACTACCACCCCAGTGCCTGCCGGCGTCAACTTGGAAGGACGACCCTATCCTGCAGGCTATGACGCTGGCCAGACAACGTTAGGAGGGAGGCACCGGGCTTGGGACATGCGAGGCACACCATGTGTTCGTGAAAATGCACCTATGATGCCGCCCCATCCTAACCACTTCCAGGACGCTGAAGAGGATTGGGACGAGTTCCCTCAGCATGGTGGGGGTCAAAGAGCGGGCGCTGAACCTCGTCTGGCTTGCTTGCAGTTCCCTCGCTACAACGGGGATGACGATCCGATTGAATGGTTGTATAAGGCTGAAAAAATTTTCGCCTACCAGGGCACTCATTCAGAGACAGAGTGCTTGCGCATCGCAGCCTTCCACCTTGATGGCGATGCATCTAGGTGGTTCCAAAGTTTTGAGAAAGAGGTGTGCTACCCTACATGGGCGGCCTTTTCCGATGAACTCTGTGTTCAATTTGGGCCTAACGAATTCCAGGATTTCAATGAGATGTTGTCCTCCATGTGCCAGACTACCACCGTCCGTGCATACTACACTGAATTTATGAAGGTGGCCAACCGGCTGCCCAATTGGGCGGTAGCCGCCCTGGTGGGTACCTTCAAGTGCGGCCTCAAGCCCGAAATTTCTGAAGAGATGCGTCACTTTCCGTGCACCAATATGCAGGACGTGGTGCGCCACACTCGCATCGAAGAGGAGAAATTGGCCAGACAGCGCAGAGGGGGGCGGCTTGGACCCTTGGGCCGCTCTGTTCCTAGCGCCACTCTTGCTCATCCGCCTCCCAGCAGTGCTATTCCTGGCCGACCCAATTAGCTACCTTCTCTTGCAGGTCCGATTGTCCGGCGTTTAACTTTGGCTCAAATGGAGGAACGCCATTCAAAGGGGTTATGCTTCCGCTGCGACGAGAAATTTGTGCATGGGCACCGCTGTTCCGTTAAGGGCAGTCTTCTAGTGGAAGAAGTGGACGATGGCGACGTAGCTTCTGATGGTTCGGCCTCGTCTGCTAGTGAGGAGCTATTGCCGAAGATATCGGTGCATGCATTTTCTGGGGCTTTTACACCCCGCACGATGCGTGTCCAGGGGCTCCTCAAGCGCCAACAGGTAGCTATCCTAATCGACAGTGGTTCTACTCACAATTTTATTAATGACAGGGTCGCCAACCGCCTTGGGTGTTTCGTATCGAACTCTAAACCCTTTGATGTACTGATCGGAGATGGCAAGCACCTCCGGAGCAATGGGGTGTGTGCGCAGGTTACTTTGTCTATACAGGGCCATGCCTTTGTCACTGATCTCTTTCTGTTGCCGACCAAAGGGGCGGACGTTGTATTGGGTGTGCAGTGGCTCCAGGAGCTCGGCGATGTCGTTTGGAACTTTAGAGAGATGTGGATGGACTTTGAGTTCCAGGGGCAGCGCGTCTGGTTGGAAGGTTCTAGGCCGGGCACTCTTCTCTCCACCCATTCGTCGAGCAGCTTGTACCGGTACGCCCCCCAAGGGCTCCTCTTACAGCAGCGTGCAGTTATTGCAGTTCCTCAAGATATCGTGCCAACCGACCTCCAAGAGCTTTTGATAGATTACCAAGGCCTGTTCGCTGAGCCACAGGGCCTCCCGCCTCGCCGCTCCCATGATCATCAGATTTTGATTACCCCTGGTACCGCCCCAACCAATGTGCGCCCATACTGCTACCCCCATATTCAGAAAGCTGAGATTGAGCGGCTGGTGGCCGATATGCTTCAGGCAGGGATTATCAGGCCCAGCACAAGTTCTTATTTGTCGCCGGTGTTGCTTGTGTGTAAGAAGGACGGTACATGGCGCTTCTGTGTTGACTACCGCACCCTCAATGTTGTGACTGTGAAAGATAAGTACCCGATTCCAGTGATTGAAGAGTTACTCGATGAGTTGACCGGCACTACGGTGTTTAGTAAGCTTGACCTGCGTTTGGGCTATCATCAGATTCGCATGAGTGCTGCCGATGTGCACAAGACAGCTTTCTGGACTCACAACGACCACTTCGAGTTCCTGGTGATGCCGTTTGGTTTGACTAATGCTCCATCCACCTTCTAGTGCCTCATGAACGACCTCTTCCGCCCCTTCCTGCGCCGTTATATCTTGGTTTTCTTTGATGATATTCTGGTATACAGCAGATCATGGACAGAGCATTTGTCACACCTCAGGTCGGTTTTCTCCATTCTGCGTGATAATTCTTTATGTCTTAAACGTTCGAAGTGCTCCTTTGGCAGTCGGCAGGTGGATTATTTGGGCCACATTATATCAAGGAATGGTGTCGCCACCGACCTAGCCAAGGTGACCGCCATGCTGTCTTGGCCTATTCCCACGGGTGTTCGAGCACTTCATGGTTTTCTAGGCCTCACTGGGTACTATTAGCGCTTCATTAGTCGCTATGGGGAACTGGCTAGACCTTTGATAGCACTGCTCAAACGGGGCGCTTTTGCTTGGACTTCGGATGCACAGGTGGCCTTTGATGGGCTGAAGCACACCATGGCTTCCACCCCAGTCTTGATCCTGCCTAATTTCAGCCGCCCGTTTGTGGTCGAGACGGATGCTTCAGACACTGGCTTAGGGGCGGTTTTGTTACAGGATGAGCGTCCCATAGCCTATTTCAGCAAGGCGCCGATCCTTGTCACTGTCCGTCTATGCGAAGGAAATGCTGGCCATCATCCATGCCATCACCAAATGGCGGCCGTACCTCTTGGGTCGGCGGTTCCTGATTCGTACTGACCATCAACCATTGAAGTATTTCCTCGAACAGCGGGTGTCCACTCCATCTCAGCAGCATTGGGTCAGTAAACTTTTGGGTTATGATTATGAAGTGGTTTATAAGGGGTCAAAGAACACAGTGGCCGACGCTCTTTCCCGTATACCTGCCCCAGGGTCGTGCTTCACACTCTCCATGCTCTCTTGTCCCTTTATTGATGAGTTAAAGCATACCTACTGTTCTGATGCTTCGACACAGACTTTGATAGCTGCCCTTCAGCAGGACCCGACAGCCTATCCGTTTTACACTTGGAGGGATGACTTGTTGTTCTGGAAGGATCGTTTGTGGGTTCCTGATGTCGCTGATCTTCGCCACCGCATTATATCTCATTTCCATGACTCTCCAGTTGCTGGTCACAAGGGGGTTTTCCGCACTTACAAGCGGGTCAGCCAGAGTTTCTTATGGTTGGGGGTTCATCGGGCTGTGCATGAGTATGTGATGGCTTGTGATATTTGTCAGTGCGCCAAGGCTGCTACCACTTCTCCTGCTGGGTTGCTCCAACCCCTACCCATTCCGGACAAAGTATAGGAGGATGTATCGATGGATTTTGTGGAGGCCTTGCCGCTGGTGCAAGGTAAATCAGTGATCATGGTGGTGGTTGACCGTCTGTCTAAGTATGCTCACTTCTGTGCGTTGGGTCACCCCTTTACTGCTAAAACGGTGGCCGAGTTGTATGTTCGGGAGGTGGTGAAGTTTCATGGTATGCCTCGTACCATTGTGTCTGATCGTGATCGTATCTTCCTTTCTCAGTTCTGGCAGGAGTTCTTTGCTTTATAGGGTATGTCCCTTCATATGAGCACTGCATATCACCCTCAGACGGATGGGCAGACAGAAGTCGTCAACCGTTGTTTGGAGCAGTACTTGCGGTGCTTCACGATGTCACAGCCCGCCGTTGGTTGCAGCTTCTTCCATGGGCAGAGTGGTCCTATAATACTGCTTATCACATGCATGCGGGCTTCACTCCATTCGAGGTGTTGTATGGCCGCCCTCCCCCTACTATTCTGTCATATGTGCTGCATCGATCTTCGGTGGCTGAGGTGGATTATATGCTACAAACCCGTGATGAGGTCTTGCGCCAGTTGAAGATGAATCTTGCTAAGGCTCAGAATCGGATGAAACAGCTCTATGATGGCCGCCGTACTAATCGGGAGTTCCAAGTTGGTGACTTGGTCTATGTCTCTATCTTACCATAGTGCCAGACTTCTTTATTTCAGCCCGAGCACTCCAAGCTCGCTCCCAGGTTTCATGGTCCATACCTGGTGGAGGCTTGCGTTGGTCCAGTTGCTTACCGCCTTTCCTTGCCGCCTACTTCCTTGGTTCATCCTGTGTTCCATGTGTCCCGCCTTCGCAGGTTTGTTGGTGATCGAAGCTTGGCCGTGGATGCGTCTCCTCCGCCACTGATGGGCCCTGATCCTGCCCCTGCGTTTGTGCTTGAGAAGAGGCGGGTTCGTCGCTCGGGTCGCATTGTTACTGAGATTTTGGTTTCTTGGCAGGGTCAGCCTTTGGAGGATGCGACGTGGATGCTTGAGGATGATTTCTTGGCTCGTTATCCAGCATGGTCGCCTTGAGGACAAGGCGATTAGTGGAAGCGTGGTGGAGTGTTGTGCACGATTGCACACGATGCTTAGACTCTTTTTATTACTTTATTGCTTTGACTATTTAGTTGAGATTGTAGTCTTTTAATTATTGGTTCAGCTGGTCTTAGATTATATTGTATGAACCGGGCGGGCTGGGTTGGTTCAGCTGGTCCGGTTCCCTAAGGGGGGTCTGATGCACTGAAATAATGTTCAATAAAATATTTTCAAATTTCAAATTGCAATCCTATTTTGTGTTAATTCATTGCTGATTTAGGCTATTTATGTTTTGAATAAGTTAGTTGGACCTTAATTGAGTTTACATGTCTAAACAGGCTTCAACAGGATATAATTGAAAGAGGAAATTAAGCCCAACTACCCAAAGTTATTTAAAAGTCAAGAATGGGCTCATAATGGTCTAAACATGTATGGAATGGTCGAATACAACCTTGTAAATCCGTTTGATTTGAGACTTGTATGAATAGAACTAAATTATGAAAGAAGCTGATTTGGACAGATTGGTACAGCCTTAGTATTTTGATCATATCTTTTAATGTATAATTCGGATTGATACGATTCTTGTGACAATGGAAAGAAGACTTCCGTGGTGACGAGTGTTATTGCAGGAAGAAATTCTGAAGATATATGGGTCTAATCAGACAATTAATCAGAATGTAATCTAGAGATATGATTTCATTTTCCTCTTTGAAGCAATCCCCTCTACTCCTATAAATAGAGGGGTGGACGTGATAGATGGATCACTCTCTCCTCTTTGGAGCTCTCTTCTCCTATTTTCTTCTCTCATTTTGTAATTTAGTTTTTTAGTTTTTGTGTAATGGCTTTCTAAAGCTCTCAAGCTAAGGCTAGGAATGAAGCTTGTACTTGATGTTTAATTGATACTTTGATTTAAGTAAGTTCGTTATCATTTTAAATTGATGTTTCATATTTAAGGAGTTTATAATCTATATAATTATCTGATTCAGCGTTGACAAAAGGCACGCTGAATGCTTATAATTCCCTATGATTATATACTTAATGCTTTCACGTAGTAAACAATCAATTACTATTGTTCTATTTCAAAATTTTTTAAAAGATAAATTTTCCGATTGAGACGAATTTTCATTTGATCTTAATTAAGTTATTATTTGAATCAAATATACATTAGAGATTTATTACAAGTGGATTTCCGATGCCTTAGCATTTTCTCTTTGATTGTCTCTTATTCACTATTTCACCTTCCTTCTCTATTTTATTTTCTTCGTAATAGTTTTCTTTGTCACACAAGGCTTTCCCTATGGATCGACCTTGTTTACTATAGTTGACAAGTAAAAAAAAGAAATCTAAACTAGACTAATTCATAGTCTTGGTTTGGACGTAACAACAAATTGGCGCTGTTGCCGGGGATTGCAACGCGTGACAAGAATCCGTTACGAAAAAAAATCACTCTTTAAATTCAAACATTTACTTTATGTCATTTACTTTTAACATTTAAATTCTGCAATTTTTCTTTTTTTTTTAAGACCGGAGACACTACCCACGTTGCTACCGAAAACTTTTCGGGATCAAACGTGTACCTTGATAGTGCCTTTAGCCTTATTTTGCAATTTTATTTTTTTCCATTAACTTCTAACTCTCTAACTTTTTATATTTTGTCATTTAATTTTTGCACTTTTACTTTAGTTTGTTAAAAAAAAAAATTTGTTGTTGCATGTTCACATGGGTACGTGATAATTCTGGATGATTGAGAAGAGTGAACAAATCTTTCGAAAATTATCTTTATTTTGATACAATGGAGAATCTAAGAACTAATGAGGAACTAAAAAATGATAATGGGGATAATAATGCACAAAATATTCAAGTTAAAACTTTGCGTGATTATTTACAACCAACTAGATCAAGTTCTCCTTCTTACATGATTTTTTCAACTAATATGGGTGGTTTTGAACTCAAGCTGGGTGTAATTCAATTACTACCAAAATTTCATTGCTTAGATTCTGAAAGCCCATATTTATATTTAAAAGAGTTTGAAGAGGTTTGTGCAACTTTGCCAAAGCAAATAGTTTCAAATGATGTTATTCAATTAAAACTCTTTCCATTTTCTTTAAAGGAAAAGGCAAAAAATTGGTTGAATTCTTTGAAGCTAAGATCCATTGGAACATGGGAAGAAATGCAAAGAGAATTTTTAAAAAAGTTTTTTCCCACCTATAGAACTAATACATTTAGAAAGAACATCATGAATTTTTCACAAAAAGAAAATGAGACTTTCTTTCAATGTTGGGAAAGATTTTAAGAACTTTTGTTATTGTGCCAACATCATGGATTTGAAACATGGCGTACAATTAGTTTCTTTTATAATGGCTTGACTTCTCAAATGAGGCAATTTGTTAAAATAATGTGTAATAGAGAATTTTTAAGTAAAGAACCTGAAGAAACATTAGACTATTTTCATGTGTTAGCTGAAAATGCTCAATCATGGGAAGATTCTAATGAATTTAAAAGTAGTAATAAGACTAAATCTAATGGGACAACTAAGGGAGGCATGTACCTTCTTAAAGAAGAAGATGATGTAAAAGCAAAAATTACAAGTTTAACTAGAAAAGTTGAGGCTATGGAAATTAATAGGGAAAACATGTCTAAAGCTTCTCAAAAAGCACAAGATATTTGTAGTATATGTGAGAGTGATGGACACCAAACACAGGATTGTCCAACAATCCCTGCTTTTCAAGAGGGGTTGCATACTCAAGCAAATGCTATGAATACCTACAAAAGGCCTTTTTCTTCTCCTTATTCTGAAACTTATACTCCTAATTCGAGAAATCATCCAAACTTTAGTTAGAGAAATGAGTCTAATGTGCAGGTACCCCCTTCTTTCTCATATTATGTTCCACCACATAAGAAGACTCTTGAAGACACATTGCAAACATTCATGCAAAATCAAGCAACAATCAACAACCAAACATCAGTGACTTGAAGACTTTTATCACTTAATTGACCACAGCTTTGAGCACTCAAGAAAAAGGGAAGTTTCCTTCTCAACCTCAACCAAATCCTAAAGGTCAATTTGTAATTTAAAATTTAAATTCTTCAAGTTCACAAGAAGAGCATGCTAAGTCCATCACCACTTTGAGAAGTGGAAAAGTCATTAATAAAGACATTCCAATGAAGGTTGTTTAACCTAAGGAGTCTTTGAATCGTAAACATGGTGATGAACTTGACAACTCCGATTGTATTTCTCCTATTCCTTCTTAATTTCCTCAAAGATTACAATCTTCTTCTAAATTAGTGCAAAATGGTGACATTCTTGAAATTTTCAAACAAGTGAAGATTAACATTCTTCTCTTAGATGCCATTAAACAAATCCCATCTTATGCTAAATTTTTGAAAGACCTTTGTACAATCAAGCGTAAGCTACATGTACAAAAGGTATTTTTGACAGAACAAGTAAGTGCAAATTTATAACAAAACACCCCACCAAAATATAAAGATCCTGGTTGTCCAACCATATCTTGTATAATTGGGAATTATAGAATTGAAAAGGCTTTGCTTGATCTTGGGGCAAGTGTTAATCTCTTACCTTATTCTGTTTATAAACAATTGGGACTTGGTGAATTGAAGCCCACAAGCATTACACTTCAACTTGCAAATCGCTTAGTTAAAACACCAAGAGGAATTGTTGAGGATGTGCTAGTACAAGTAGAAAAGTTTTACTCTCCGGTTGATTTTATTGTTTTGGACACACAACCAGTTTTGAATGCTTGTACTCAAATTCCTATCATATTAGGCCGTCCATTTTTTGCTACTTCTAATGCTCTTATTAATTGTAGAAATGGTGTTATGAAGCTTTCTTTTGGAAACATGACTTTGGAACTAAACATTTTTAATATTTGCAGGCAACCAAGAGATGATGATGAGGATATACATGAAGTGAATCTTTTAGAAAGTCTTGTTGATGACATGACTACTATTTCTTCATTTTCTGACCCTCTTAAAGCTTGTCTTTCTTATTTTAACTTTGATGATGATGTTATGATTAATGATGTAAATTCCTTGTTGGAGTCAACTCCATTATTGGATACTGATAGGTGGAAGGCCCGCTTTGAGGAGTTACCTCCTTCTAATAGCTCTCCTCTCCCCTCAAGTGTCTAACCACCCAAGCTAGACTTGAAACCCCTCCCTACTGAAGTTAAATATGCTTATCTTAGTGAGGGAGAGACATTTTCTGTGGTTGTCTCTTCAATGTTGGATAGGGAGCAAGAGCACAGGTTGCTCGAAGTCTTTAGAAATCACAAGAATGCCATTGGGTGGACCATTGCTGATATTAAGGGGATTAGTCCACTGATTTGCACACATAGAATCTTTATGGAAGAAAATGCAAAACCTGTGAGACAAATGCAACGGAGGTTAAACCCCTACATGAAAGAGGTAGTGAGAGCATAGGTCCTAAAATTATTAGATGTGGGTATTATTTACCCCATTTCTGACAGTCCATGGGTGAGTCCCACCCAGGTTGTCCCCAAAAAGTCTGGAGTGACAGTGGTAAAGAATGCCAATGATGAGTTAATTCCCACTAGAGTCACCACTGGTTGGCGGATGTGCATAGATTATAGGAAATTGAATTATGTCACTAGGAAAGACCACTTCCCTTTACCATTCATGGACCAAATCCTAGAGAGGGTAGCCGGTCATCAATTTTATTGTTTTCTAGATGGTTATTCAGGATACAACCAAATTGAGATTGCACTTAAAGATCAAGAAAAAACAATCTTTACATGTCCATTTGGTACTTTTGCATATCGAAGGATGTCGTTTGGATTATGTAATGCTCCTGCCACATTCCAAATGTGCATCTTTAGTGACATGGTGGAGCGGTTTTTGGAAGTTTTTATGGATGACTTTTTTGTTTTTGGTAATTCTTTTGATGATTGTCTTCATAACTTAGAAAAAGTTTTGGTGAGATGTGAAGAGAAAAATCTAGTTTTAAATTGGGAAAAGTGTCATTTTATGGTTACTACTGGAATAGTACTTGGTCACATTGTTTCTGTGCAGGGAATTCAAGTGGACAAGGCAAAAATTGAATTGATTGCTAATTTGCCTAGTCCAAAGTCCATAAAAGATGTTAGATCCTTTCTAGGGCTTGCCGGTTTTTATAGAAGATTTATCAAGAATTTTAGTGTGATATCTAGACTATTGTGTAATCTTCTATCTAAAGAACATTCTTTTGAGTGGTCGGATGCATGTGAAGAAGCTTTCACAAAGCTTAAGAACATGTTAGTGTCCGCACCCATCATGCAGCCCCCGGATTGGACCCTTCCTTTTAAAATTATGTGTGATGCAAGTGATTATGTCGTTGAAGCTGTTTTAGGGCAAAGGAAAGATAAGAAACCTTACGTAATTCATTATGCAAGTAGAACTTTAAATAATGCCCAAATGAACTACTCCACCACTGAAAAAGAACTTCTTGCTGTAGTATTTTCACTTTACAAATTTAGATCCTACTTGATTGGCTCTCAAATTATCATTTTTACTGACCATGCAGCTTTGAAGTACCTTTTGAGCAAACAAGATACAAAACCCAGATTACTCCGATGGATACTCCTACTCCAAGAGTTTGATCTCACAATCAAAGACAAGAAGGGAGTAGAGAATGTGGTGGCAGATCATCTTTCAAGATTGGAATTTTCTGATTCTTCGGACAACATTCCAATCCAAGACACATTCCCCGATGAACAACTTTTTGCCATCTCACATCCTCCATGGTATGCCGACATTGCTAACTACTTGGTGACAGGTAAAGTTCCCCACCATTGGTCTCCTCAAGATAAAAAGAGATTCTTCACCGAGGTAAAGCATTTCTTTTGGGACGACCCCTATCTCTTTAAGTATTGTCCGGATCAAATAATAAGGAGATGTGTGCCTGATTCTGAATAAGTAAGTATTATCTCTTTTTGTCATTCTTAAGCATGTGGTAGTCACTTCTCCTCTAAAAAGACCACCGCTAAAATTTTGCAATGTGGTTTTTACTGGCCGATGCTTTTCAAAGATGTTCATGAATTTTGCAAAACTTGTGAAAGGTGTCAAAAGTTAGGAGCCATTTCTCGTCGAAATATGATGCCCCTTAACCCCATATTGGTTATTGAGATTTTTGATTGTTGGGGCATTGATTTCATTAGACCTTTTCCTCCTTCTTTTGGCTATGTTTACATTTTAGTTGTCGTCGATTATGTTTCCAAGTGGATTGAGGTTGTTCCAAGCAAAACCAATGACCACAAAATCATTGTGCACTTTTTAAAAGAAAATATATTTTCAAGGTTTGGAACACCTCGAGCCATTATAAGTGACGGAGGGTCACATTTTTGCAATAAGCCTTTTGAGGCTTTGATGAGGAAGTATGGGATTACCCATAAAATAGCTACCCCCTATCACCCACAAAAAAGTGGACAAGTTGAGATTTCTAATAGGGAAATTAAATATATTTTGCAAAAAATGATAAATCCAAATGGTAAAGATTGGTCTTTACAGCTAACTGATGCTCTTTGGGCTTACTGTACTGCTTTTAAGACTCCAATTGGAATGTCTCCCTACCTTTTGATTTTTGGAAAAGCTTGTCACTTGCCTGTGGAGTTGGAACATAGGGCATATTGGGCAATTAAAGCTTTGAATTTTAACTTTGACAAAGCTGGCTTAAATAGAAAATTGCAAATCAATGAGTTAGAGGAAATTCGACGTGATGCTTATGAGAGTTCAAAACTTTACAAAGAGAGAATGAAGGTTTTTCATGATAAAAACATTTTACGAAAAACTTTTGAGTCATTTCCAAAAGTTTTATTGTACAACTCTCGACTTCATCTCTCTCCAGGAAAATTAAGATCACGTTGGACAGGTCCTTTCATTGTAAAAACTGTTTTTCCTTATGGAACTGTTGAAATTGAAAACCCAAAAAATGGTGATATTTTCAAAGTTAATGGCCAACGTTTGAAACTATTTTTAGACCATTTTGTCCCTAAAGTTGAGTCTACATCTCTTGAAAATCCAAAATATGAGGGTTGATTTACTTTTCATGATTTTTTCCAAAACCAAAAAAACCAAAAAATTTTACATTGAGGACAATGTTTAGTTTAGGTTTGGGGGTGTAGAAAGTTATTTTTTTTTAATTTTTTTAGTTTACTCAAAAAATGAAAAATTGAAAAAATTAATTAGATTTATTTTATTTTTTTGCTTATTTACATTGATTCTTATTCTAGACAAGTGACTTTATTTAATGACATCATATTACTTAGAATATGACTTGACGGAATTAATGATTTTGAGTTCTGATTACTTCATATTGGTTTCTTGTGCTCCTATTTTGAAAAAAACTAAGAAAGACATTTGCCTAAGTGAGAATTCGAGCCTTTGATTATGGTCTTACATCTTGGTGGATATCATTGAATCTAAGTAATTATTTTCTTATTAGAGTAAAACTTTGACATGATCTAGTAGTATTCATGTTATCATGATAGAGTTTTGAGCTTCACTATTCTTGGTTTGTAGAACAGTCGAGATCTCTTTGTCAACACAATTCAAGTTAATTATATAATGTGCTCAAGAAAAGAAAAAAAATGTGAAAAGAAAAAAATTAAAAAATTGTAAAGAATTAAAGTCACTCTATTGAGTAGACCGGGACTCGGCGTGCCTCACTAAGCATAGGGTGTTCGAGTCAAAAGATAGAGTTGACTAATTTATGACATGCATAGCCTTGAAGCCTATTTGGTTCAAGTTATTAAGCCTGAGGGGTGTTTTAACACCTAGTGCCCTGAGCCAACTAGATTGGGAGTCACTGGCCAAACACTTGTTACATGAATCTTATAGAAAGCTTAAAAAGGCTAAGCCTTACACATGTCATGTGAGATGAATATAAAATTCTAGTAGGACATTATGCAATTATATCTTGAATGAGTTGTCAGGTGATCTAGGGTGTTTTACTTTTCAAGGAAGGTTTTGCATGATTCTCTATTATGATCTATTGAAGATGAATAGATGTCAATGTCTATATTTAAGTGTTAAAATTGAAATTGCTAAGTGGACATGAGACACATTAAGTTGTTCGATTCATGAGAATGGGATTGTATAATTACTTGGCAATGTCTATTTTTCTAAAACTATTATGTATGTATGAGTACTTGCCACCAATATGAAGTTGTTAGAATGAATTATTATTTCAGAAGGCAAGTTTTATTATACATGATTGATTATACTAAATGAAGTCACATGTTTAGGAGGAGTTGATTTGTAAATCTGAAGTGGTTTTAATATTAATTTTCTTCTATCATTTAAAATTTGAATTTTGTGGGTAGATTCACTGCAAACCCTCACGAGACACAACTTGTCCACTAGTGTAAGCTAGGGGTTTAAAGGCTTGTTGCATATGCTAAATGCAATCGAGATTTCTTGCGAAAATGGAGTAGTTAGTTTTGTTTTCTATTGTTTTAATTTTTGTTTTGCTCGAGGACTAGCAAAAAGTAGGTTTGGGGGTATTTGATGCACTGAAATAATGTTCCATAAAATATTTTCAAATTTCAAATTGCAATCCTATTTTGTGTCAATTCATTGCTGATTTGGGCTATTTATGTTTTAAATAAGTTAGTTGGACCTTAATTGAGTTTACATGTCTAAACAGGCTTCAACAGGATACAATTGAAAGAGGAAGTTAAGCCCAACTACCCAAAGCTATTTAAAAGTTAAGAATGGGCTCCTAATGGTCTAAACATGCATGGAATGGTCGAACACAACCTTGTGGATCCGTTTGATTTGAGACTTGTATGAATAGAACTAAATTATAAAAGAAGCTGATTTGGACAGATTGATACAGCCTTAGTATATCGATCATATCGTTTTATGTATAATTCAGATTGATACGATTCTGGTGGCAATGGAAAGAAGACTTCCGTGGCGACAAGTTTTATTGCAGGAAGAAATTCCAAATTCCGAAGATATATGGGTCTAATCAGATAATTAATCAGAATGTAATCTAGAGATATGATTTCATTTTCCTCGTTGAAGCAACCCCCTCTACTCCTATAAATAGAGGGGTGGACGTGATAGATGGATCATTCTCTCCTCTTTGGAGCTCTCTTCTCCTATTTTCTTCTCTCATTTTGTAATTTAGTTTTTTAGTTTTTGTGTAATGGCTTTCTAAAGCTCTCAAGCTAAGGCTAGGAATGAAGCTTGTACTTGATGTTTAATTGATACTTTGATTCAAGTAAGTTTGTTATCATTTTAAATTGATGTTTCATATTTAAGGAGTTTATAATCTATATAATTATTTGATTCAGCGTTGACGAAAGGCACGCTGAATGCTTATTATTCCCTATGATTATATACTTAATGCTTTCACATAGTAAACAATCAATTACTATTGTTCTATTTCAAAGTTTTTTAGAAGATAAATTTTCCGATTGAGACGAATTTTCATTTGATCTTAATTGAGTTATCATTTGAATCAAATATACATTAGAGATTTATTACAAGTGGATTTCCAATGCCTTAGCATTTTCTCTTTGATTGTCTCTTATTCACTATTTTACCTTCCTTCTCTATTTTATTCTCTTCGTAATAATTTTCTTTGTCACACAAGGCTTTCCCTGTGGATCGACCTTGTTTACTATAGTTGATAAGTAAAAAAAAGAAATCTAAACTAAACTAATTCATAGTCTTGGTTTGGATATAACAACAGGGTTGTCTCCCATAAGGGGCGGCCTATACTCTTGTTTTGGATTATGCAATTGGTGATTCTCAGACTTCTCCCCTTTCTTCAATAATTCTCCCCTTTCCCAGTGCATTTCTCCTAGATACCGATCGTGCCTGCATCGGGCACATCATAAAGATAGAGGGTTTTGTATTGGGGATTTGATACCTAATCAAAATAATGACTAAAATACCCTTAATGGGGGGCCAGGGATTGGTTCATGAAGTAAACATGACTCTTGACCTAACAACTGACTTGGTTGATGAATCAAGTGTCGTTTTAGAGCCTTAACCTTGCTTGACGAGACTATTACGGTTGGGGTTGATTTATGAATGTTAGCTATATTGAAGAGTTCTTGATTTGGCCGTGTAATTACACCTCGCCATATAGGGTTAGGCTTACCACCGATGTATTCAAGATTGTTTAGTGTACACGTAGTCAAAGTCACTGACATCCTGCTCAGTTGGCATCTCTCACCACTTCTATTTAGGCGCAGATGTGGGTTATACCCTTCCACTCCAGTTAGGTCCTTATGGGCTAGGTTAAGAGATTGCACCTTCTAATGGATTCCAGAGTTTCATCATGGATAGTTCCTTTGCAGGTAGTCTATCGTGGGTTTTCATTTGTCACTTAGGATGAAAGTTGATGTGTTTATCTATTTATGAGATTATGCAGGTTTTTAGTTTCCCCAAAGGGGAAACTGATGGAAATTTATAATAACATTGTTCATGATAAATGGTACGAGTGAAAACCCAAATAGACTTGCATAAAATATAATGATATTTTGCATACTTGTTATTCTACTATCCTATTAGGTATTTGTATACTTAGTGAACTGGTTTTGCAGGTTCTTCTCGTGAGGACTAATAGGATCAAGACTAGGCTTCCAGATTGAGGACGACTTAGCTTTAATAGGATTTAGTTCTATTAGTTTAGTACATTTTATATAATTATAATAATGGCGTGAGACCAACTTTATTTAGTGGATTAATTCTAAACAAATGGAGATTTGTACTTAGATGGATGATTTGTTTATTTATAGATTTTGGATACCCTTATGTTATGGTATAACTTCTTATTTGTATTTATGAAACCCAACGACCATGACCTGGATATTTAGTCAATTAATTTGATTTAATTTAAAAAATATTCTTGTGAATTGTCACCTATTCTATACTAAAATGAGTTTTAAAAATCTAGGTTGTGTCACCCTTGGTGCTCATCAGTCAAAGTCAGACTTTAAGTTCTCTTCAAGAAAATGAGACTCACGAGAATCTTCATTAGAACCATCTCCATTCACACTTGTATAGACAGTAGTATAGTTACACATCTCATCTTCATCACAAGAACTCTCATCAGAGTAAATTGCTTAAATCACATTTCTCTTTTTCTTGTTACCAAACCCTTTTAATTTCTTAGGCTTTTCATTAGTAAAACCATCAAAATTATTGTTAGGACAATCAATAGCAAAATGACCTAACTTACTACATTCAAAGCACTTTATGTTCTTCTTGTCTTGCTTATTTTACCTCTCATCTTGCCTATCCCCTTGTCTCTTTCCTGAATTTTGACCCTTATTCTCAAACTTAAAGTTCTAAGATTTCTTGAATTTATTTTAGTTTTTGGCTAGCAAGAGTACTAATTCTTCATCATGCTTAGATTCTTCAAATTGTCCTCAAGTGTTTAAAGCATTATTTTTCTTGGAAGTTGTCTTAGATGTTCTAAGGGTAGTTTGTTTTCCGTTTGATTTCTCAAATAATTCTTTCTTATTCTCATAAGGCTCCTCTTGCATCTCAAAAGCTCTAAGGCTCCCTACAAGTTCGTCAATATATAAGGTGTATATCTTTTTCTATTTATTAATAGTCACCACCTTAATTTCAAATTTAGAAGACAAGATCCTCAAAAATTTTCTCACAACAAGGTAATTAGGAATAAGCTCCCCTAATTGATCACATGTATTGACTATATTTAATATCTTAACATAATACTCAGATATCGTATCATCTCACCCATTATCATCTTTTCAAATTCAAGGGTAAACATATAGACACTTTGACAACCTCTGTTCTCTCATTATATTTCATAAGTTTTTCCCATGCTACTTTGGCAGATATGCAATTTGAGATTAACCTATATTGTGACTTTCTTAAGGCATTAAATAATGCATTAAGGACCATACTTTTTTAATTTGCAACTTTTTTTCATTTTCATCCCATTCACTCTCGCCTTTTAAGATAGAATTCACATCTTCATCTTTGGTAACAGGAGGACTCCAACCTTTAATCTCAATTTTCTAGGCATTGTAGTCAAGTGCTTAATTAAAAACTCTAATCCCATTCTTTCAATATGAGAAATTTTGACCATCGAACAATGGTGGACGATTCATAGGATTGCCCAAATCTCCATGTTCACTCATTGAATTATTTAATGCTTCCATTTAGATTAAACAAACTTAAACCACCCAAGCAGCAATTTTTAAGCACACAAATCAAGGAGAAATCTATGAGCAAGAAAAATTACTAGTTAGGGCACACAAATTAACAAGTTTAGTAAGTAATTCTGATGAAAAATAAGTAATCTAAGCACATTTAAGATATCACACCTTAACATAAGGTATATAACTCTAGAGATCAAAACTAGGAAGATTAAGCAAACAACTTGAAGCTAAAGCAATTTTCAAATAAAAATCCTCAATTATCACTTAAGAGTTTAATATCTAACTAGACAACAATAGTGGATCACTAGATTGCCTCTAGTCCAATTATTTTAGAAAGATAAAGACTACAAGTTTTAGCCTCTACGTGCATAATTTTTTGATATAGCAGAAACAATAAAACCTAATGTCTATGTGCATCAACTATTAATCTAGAACATATTCAACCAATCAAAGCATTCAAATCACACACAAAGATAGAGATTAAATGTGGAAAACCCAACTTGGGTGAAAACCCACTATCGCCTCACAAGGGCAAATCAATGTGCTAGTAAGAGAAAACTTAGAAGATACTAGAATAACCAACCAACCACTATGACTCGACACAAGACAAAAACACATTTTCTTTATTCGATCATTTTCGTTGCTGACCTTTAATTCTTCCTCTTTTGAATATTTGAAGTTTTCCATCTTCGTGTTATGTCATCTCCTTCTTCTAGCAACTCAACAAAAGACTCATTCTTTAATTATTTATCCATATTTGAGAATCTTCAACTTCTTTGAAAAGTTTGTTGGGTCTCCTCTTTTGTTTGCTAATGTTCTCTTTCAGTTGTGCAATTTCATGAATCCAACTTGAACAATTGCTTGAAGTATTTTGATGAACTCTCTAGGAAACAATGATGTACCTTAGCCTTTTTTTAGGTCTTTAAGTCAGTTTGAAACTTTGACTAGGAATAAAATCTCTTTCGAAGAGGCTTTATCTAAGTAATTTAAACCATTTAACTATCGATCATTCCAAACAATGATGATTGTTCACTATTTCCTTAAGGCACGACTCCTCAATCGATTGATCTTTCTACCAACCGATCAATTGATAAGCTCTTGAGTTTGTTTTTACAAAGGGCTGATTGTGTAGGCAATCGATCGATTAAAGCAACATATTGTGTAGCAATAGATCGATTAGATTTACCTTTTTTACCATAATTTAGTATGAAACTTTCAAAATTACTTTTGAAAGTGACTTTTGTATGAGATTGTATGCTTAATGAACCACTTTTTTCATCAACACTCTTTAGTCTTGATCCTTAAAAATATGTTTGCTCATATTTTTCAAGTTTTTCAATTCCAAGCCTGACTACATCTTCTTAGTTGCCTATGATGAACTACATACTTGAAGTTATGACATGATTTTTATTAATGAAATTAGCTATTGCATAACATATGACAAATAAATTTCTTTCAATTTCAACATTTAGGCAATTGTTCAATATCAAACAACATAACTAACTCAATTCCTTCGTAACGGTAGAAAATATAGTCATAATATTGAGCACCAATTCCATTGGTAACACCAAAATAAAACAAATGCAACCTTCAAGCAAGCAAAAAATTTGTCATGAACCGAGCCCTAGAGAGAGTCCAAAGACTGGTCACACCATTGGAGCTTGCCAAGGCCGAGCCGCGACAAGTCAAACATGATATCTTGGGCAAGAGATATAATTATTGAAACAATAATTCAGTAAACATCCTAATAAACATCTTTATTTGAATAAAAACATAAAAATATAAGTTTCACCACCAAAGTTGTTTTTTCACCTTCAACTATTACCAAATTAGTTTCCCAACTATTGCCAAACTACCCTAACACTCAAGCTTACCCTGTGAGCATTATCTCTCTCTTTCCACCTTGATGTCCCTACACATCCAACTCATTTAGCATACCTGTGCGCAAAAATACGCCCAACGGAATGGACATTCCACTCGTGAGCTATAAAGTGTCATGATAAAAATTAAAGGAGAGCTTATTAATAAATCAAATAAACAGCATATGAAAAAACATGTCACCAAGCAAACCTTAGCATAAAAGCATCTCATCGTATAAAGAGAGCATGAAAAGACAATAATGAAGAAAAACCCTAGCCAAACCTGGCATAGTGTAGTATTCACTAACCATCCAACAACTAACTTATGCCAAAGGGCATCCTCTATGCAACCTAATTGTTCATCAAGGCCTTTGATGTTGAATCCAAATGTCAAAATTAGGATTTTCCCGTTCACATGAACAATCCATCTCAAGCGTGAACTGGGGGTTACTCTCAGCCTTTGTGCATACTCTACTGTTTCACGAAGTCTAAACGCTCACACAAGTATGGTCTTTCTTGTGTCAGAGACTCTAACTGCTCACATAATTAAGGTAATCAATACATTGAAGTTTAATTGAGAGCTATAAGCTGGATGGGTAGCAATGCCACCATTTATCCACAAAACAAATTGCATCTATAATTATCAACGCATCATCACACACATCACAACAACAAGAAAAATCAGTGCACTATTCAGTAAAAACAATTATCACCCACTTACTCATGAACAAAGATACCCTATGCTGAAAGAATTTTCATAACTAAATGCATAAATTAGTTCAATGAAATCAAAACACCCATTTGTCTATGAGACGGTTCTCCCCTGAATTTTCATATTCACAAACCTTAACCAGTGTTGTACTAATCCTCTCCTTGTGTAGGGTAGAATAAGGTAGAGCCTCTCCTCATTCTGGATTTTTTTTCATAGCTCTCTCCTTACTTAGACAACGATTTTCTAGACTTTATGGCTCTTTAATTGAAAAAAAACCCTCTACAACATCCAACACATTCGATTTAGGTAAGAACACCACTTAAATGACTTAAATTGGACTTAAGATGGCTTATAAATGAAGAAATGAAGTTTGAGGAGTGTAGGAGTACAAATTTGGAACAAATATGCCCCACACTTATTTATAGGTACTTGAGGTGGTTCTACAAGTGGAACCACCATGTTCATGTGCAGCACGCACCATACATGGGGCTGGCCTAGTGTGCTACATGCCTCACTCAACTCTCACACCATACATCACCGTTGGTGCCAACACATTGCCAGATTGATGCAATGATCACTTTTCTTATTCTTTTTCAAAGCAATTCAAAATCTTTAAATCTCCAAAACTTCTTTTCCTCATTCGCGCATTTTCGGTGTCAATAGACTTGTATCGATGAGCCCTATGAAATTAGACCAACATGGGTTAATTATCTAGTACTTTTTAAGTAGGTCCCACCTATGTGGCAACCTTCTCGAGGCCATAATTATGATCTCAATGTCTGATTTGTGCCATTCAAGACCTGTTATGCTCATTTTTCGTAACTCATACCTCAAATCCTACTAATTATTCTCTAAAAAATAATAATTATTACTAACCCCTTAGATTAAACTTAATAGGAAAAACTAAGGCACAACATTCTTTCCCCAACCCCTTCTTAAAAATCAGAGTTTTGGGTCTGGGTTGGACCCATACGCAATAAAGACATAAAAAAATTGAGTCATTACAATCCACCCACCTTAATTGAACTGTTTCCTCAGAATTTAGCTAGCACTCCAAATGAGCTGCGGTTACTTCTTCTTAATAGCATCTTCAGGAGCCCACGTAGCTTACTAGATTCCGTGATGCTTCAAAAGAACTTTGACTAAAAAGGTCTTCTCTCTATGCACCTGGTGCTCCTTCAATAGGTTCTTCAATGTATGACATGTCTGCTTGGGCTTCCAATGGTGTGTTGTTTCTTCTTCACGTGGATGTTTTTCAGCTCTCAAACAACATGGCGAATAACAATCATTCCCTTAGATGAGTCAGAACGAGACCACACTGATACCTAGCTAAAACATTCGTTTAAACGTAGACAAGATGCCAAAAGGAATTATCAACTACAGATAACTATGTGAATTGCACAACCGGCCAAAAGGTTAAACAAGAGACTATGAATGCAAACCAGGAGTGTTTGGAAAGTTAACAGAACAATAATAATGACTTGTAGAGAATTTACACAATTGAAGAAATGTATCGAAGAATTTCCAATTACATTACCAAGAGCAATGAATGGGTGATAGCTTGTGGAAATGACTAATCCTGTGCTAAAGAAAAGCGAAGCACATATTTATTACAAATTCAGGTTCATGAGCTGGTCAACCAACAAGAAGAATAAGGATCAACAACTGGGAATAAACAATCTTCAGAGCAATTAAATATCCGAGAATCATTATGGATCCGGTCAGGAAAGGTAATGGAACAAATGCTTTATAGAAAGCAATGTGGAGATGTCAAACAGAGCCACAAGTGGAAGAATAATGTTTGATATAAAAAGCAAAGAACAATCTATGAACAACTGAAACTCTGTGCAGTCCAACAATATATAATGAGTATAGCGGAAGATAATTACTGAATAAAGAAAAATGCGGAATGTAGACATCAACTCTATCTAAAGAGCATACTAACTTCAAAACAAGCTACACTACAACAAAAAAGAATCGATAATAGTCCTCTAGGCTTCGCTAATAACTTATTGCTTTGCTACAAATGGAGTCGCTATTGCTAATTAGCGATGCTTAAGTTAAAGCGTGGCTAATAATCATTCTATTAGCGACATTTACTTTTGCATCGCTAATTATATTCCTTTTTGCGATGCTTAATAAGCGTCGCTAATATTCTATTATTAGTGACGCTTAAATTTATGTGTCTTTAATAATTAAATATTAGCAACACTTTTTAAAGCGTCAGTAATATTTAAAAAAAATTTAAAAATAAAAATACCTTATTAGCGACGCTTAGTAACAATCGCTAATACTAAAGATAAAAAAATATTAACAAAATTATATAAGCATTTATTATAAGAAATTTTAAATAATAATAATCATTAGCGACGCTTTTAAAAACGTCGCTAATAAAAAAAATTTAAAAATAATAATAAAAACTATTAAAGCGTCGTTAGAAAATGAAAATTATTAATAAAAAATTTTGCGGCGCTTACTAAAGTGTCACTGAGATAAACAAAAAACAAATCCCGTCGTTTCCATGGGATTTCAGTTTGGAAAGGGGGTAGGGAGGGGTGAGGTCTTCCCCTCCTCGTCCGGTACCGGGAGGGAGGGAGGGAGCGGGATTATGTGAAAGAGGGAGAGGGATAGGTGGGGTGGGAAGGGGAAGAGAGGTGTGGCGCCGGATTTCTGGCACCGTCCTCTTCCCCCTACAACCGAGGAAGCCGGTGGGGAGAGAGCAAGGGAGGGGAAGAAGGGGGAATGAATCCGGGGCGGCGATGGCAAAAAAGATCAGGGGCGGCTGATAAGTATAATTTATGCGTTATTTTACCCTTAATTATTATATTTTCTAGTCTCATTTAAGTGTTAATATATGTTAAATTATTAGATATTAAATTTAATTAGGTTAGAAAAAGCTTCCATGGTGTTTTGAATTAAATTGGCTTATTTTGTAGATTCTTCATTGGCGATCGAACAGCCTCACTAACCGATCGATCGGGAACACGTAATTTTTAAGAAAATTCAGTTCAAGCGTTCGAACGGGAATGCAAGGCGATCGATCGGCATAACGCGCAGATTCCTTATTTCACCCAATTTTGAGTCCTTTTCATATACAACTCTTTCTTTCGGATCTAATGCCTATATAAAGACTTATTTGGCACGAAATTAAGAGAGAATAAGTAGATTTTCTGAAGAGAAGAAGGAAGAAGAAGATGGAGAAGAAGCCAAAGCTTTCAATGGAGATTGAAGTGTTTTCTTCTACCATGGAAGGCTAAACTATTCTTTTACTCAGGAGTTGATGAAGCTATAGATAAGTTTCAGTTTCTTTTTCTTTTTAATTTAGATCTCAGTTGTGAATTATGACAATTGTATGATAAGGATTTCCTTTTTAATGGAAGAGCTTTTTAATGTTTATTCAAATCTATGTTGATTTATTGTCTTGTAGATGATAGATTGATGTGGTTTTGATATTTGCATCAATTCTAATTTCTGTGATTTAGATGAGATGGTCATACAATAGTTTTAATGTTCAAATAATTAAGGACTTGGATGAGTTATACTAAGATTAGACGGGTCATGCCTATAGCTATTTAGTGTAGATGATTCGTGCTATTGTCGAAGATAGTTCATGCCATGGAAATTAATTAATGATTCTTTCTGAAGTAATTCTAGCTTGTAGCTGAGAATACTTGTTCATATTTACACTAGATTTAGATTAAAAGTTAAGGAATTGTTATGGTTCTATAGTGGATTCGATTTCCTAAGTAAATTCCATCACATTAATCTCTTGTTTTTAAACTAGTTGTTTTCTTTTCCTTTACTTAATTTAAGTTTAAGTTGTTTTAGTTTTCAATCAGCAAATTCCTTTTTATATTTAGTAATAATTCATCCGTCCCTGAGGTTCGACAACCCTTAAATACTCATCCTAGTACAATTACCTTGTACACTTGCAAAGGGTTTAATTATAAACGATCAGCGGCGATGGCGGAAAAGATCAAAGGCGGCAACAGTGGAAAAGATCCGGGCGCGGGGCAGACTTATCCTCTCCAGCAAGGGCGAACTGGATCCATGGCGGTGGGGCCAAAATGAATCTCTGCGTCTAAGGTGGCGGCGGTGGGAGGACTGAGTTCGGGGCCGCAAGAGCAAAAAGGATGTGCGGCAGGGGGCAGATTGGATCCTCTCCGTCGGGGGTCGGACAGGATCGGGGGCGGCGGGAATAGTTAGGGGGCGGGGGGCGCAAATGGGTGGTGGAGGAAGGTTGGGTCTGCACAGGAGGCGGGTATGGCGAGGGGCGGCGGTTGAAAGGTTGGCGGGGGACGACAATCGAAAGTCCGGCAGTGGAAAGGCCGACGGGGAGGCGATCGGGAGAGATGACCGCACGGGTGATGACGGGGAGTCGATCGGGAGAGAAGACCACGTGGGTAAATATATATCGCCCGAGGGGTCGAAAATGAGACCGCGTGGGTTATTTTACTCGTGCAATCGAAATACCATTTGCACGGGAGAAATTTTGCACCACGCAGAGACTTTGGCCCGATGTTTCTAACGACGTTCCGGAAGCGTCGCAAATAATAATAATTTGCGATGCTTTTGTTTAGCGTCGCAAAAATATTGATTTATATAGTACTAAGTGTAATAAGTATTTATATTTGTGACATTTTCTTAAACATCGCAACTAGTTCCTATTTGCGACCCTTATGTATTTACGTCGCCAAAAGTGCATTATTAGCGACATTTGCTCATAAGAGTCGCAAATACTATTATTTTAACCGATTTCTCTTCCCTTCTCCTTCTCTTCTTTCTCTCTCCCACCTCACTCTCTCCTCTTCTCTCTCTATCTCTCCCTCTCTCATTCTCTCTCTCTTCCTTCCCCCTCTCTCTCTCTCCTCTCCCTCTCTCCTTCCTCTCTCTCTCCTCTCTCTCTCCCTCTCTCTAACCTCACCCTCTCTCTACCCTCCCTCTCTCTCTCTACCCTCTCTCTCCTCACCCTCTATCTCTCCACCATCTCTCCTCACCCTCTCTCTTCCCACTCTCTCTCCTCACCTTATCTCTCTCCTCTTTTCTCTCTCATCTCTCTCTTGTCTCTCTCTCTCTTCTCACATTCTCTCTCTACGCTCTCTCTCCTCACCAAATCTCTCTCCCTCCTCTTTCTCTCTCCTCTCACTCTCTCTGCACCCTCACTTTCCCCTCTCCTCTATCCACTCTCTCTCCGTCTCCTCTCTACCTCTCCTTCTCCTCCCTCTCCTCTCTCCTCTCTCTCATCTCATTTCAATTTTTATAATTTTTTATTTTTAAAAATTAATTTTAAAAAAAGTAAAATAAAATAAATACTATTAGCGACATATAGGATTATACGTTGCTAATAGTATAGATAGTAGCGACGTATAATGCTATACGTCGCTAATACCTTAACTATTATCGACGTATATTCCTGTACGTCGCTAATATTATTTATTTTATTTTTTATTTTAAAAATATAATAATTTATAAAAAAATAAAAAAATAAATTTAACTAATCTCTCTCTCCCCTCTCTCTCCCTCTCCTCTCTCCTCTCTTTCCCTCTCCTCTCTCCTCTGTCTCCTCTCTCTCCCTCTCCTCTCTCTCTCTCCCTCCCTCTCCTCTCTCTCTCTCCCTCTCCTCTCTCTCTCCTCCCCTTTCCTCTAATTTCAATTTTTTATTATTTTTTCTTTTCAAAAATTAATTTTAAAAATAAAAAACTAAAATGAAATAAATACTATTAGCGACGTATAGGAATATACGTTGCTAATAGTACGGGTATTAGCGACGTATAATACTATACGTCGCTAATAATATTTTTTTTATTTTTTATTTTTCAAATTTAATAATTTATAAAAAAATTTAAAAAAATTTAAATTAATTAATCTCCCTCTCCTCTCTCCTCTCTTTCCCTCTCGTCTCTCCTCTATCTCCTCTCTCTCTCTTTCCCTCTCCTCTCTCTCCCTCTCCTCTCTCCTCTATCTCCTCTCTCTATCTCTATCTCCCTCACCTCTCCTCCCTCTCCTCTCTCTCCTCTAATTTAAATTTTTTATAAATTTTTTATTTTTAAAAATTAATTTTAAAAATAAAAAATAAAATGAAATAAATACTATTATCGACGTACGACGTATAATCCTATATGTCGCTAATAATATTTATTTTATTTTTTTATTTTTAAAATATAATAATTTATAAAAAAAAATTTTAAAAATTTAAATTTAATTAATCTCCCTCTCCCCTCTACCCTCTCTCCCTCTCCTCTCTTTCTCTCTCCTCCCTCCTCTCTCTCTCTCCACCCTCCTCTCTCTCTCCCTCTCTCCCCCCTCTCTCTCATCTCTCTCTCCCTCCCCTCTCTCTCTCCTCCCTCTCTCTCTCCTCTCTCTCTCTTCCATTCAATATTTTATTTAAAAAAAGGTAGTAGCGATGCATAACAACATGCGTCGCTACTACTCTTAGGTAGTATCCGCATACGACTATGTGTCGCTACTACCTATTTTTATAATTTTTAAAATAATTTTTAATATAAAATCTTTTCTCCCTCTCTCCTCCTTCCCCCTCTATCTCTCTTCTCCTCCCTCCCTCTCTCTCTACACCCTCCTCCCTCCCTCTCTCTCCCTCCTCTTTCTCTCCCTCTCTCCCCCTCTCTCTCCTCCCCCTCCTCTCTCTCTCCACCCTCCTCTCTCACTTCCCTCCCCTCCCCTCTCTCTCTCTTCCCTCCCCTCTCTCTTATCTCTCCTCTCTCCCTACACACTATCTCTCCTCTAATTTCAATTTTTTTAAGATTTTTTATTCTTTAAAATTAATTTTCTAAAATAAAAAAAGAATTAAAAAAAATTATATTAGTGACGTATAAAATTATATGTCGCTAATACATGTACTAATATCGACATATAAAACTATGTCGCTATTAGTATTTATTTAAATTTTATTTTTTTTTATTTTAAAAATATAAAAATTAATAAAAAAAATTTAAAATCAAAATAAAAATATTCTCTCTCTTCCTTCCCCTCTCTCTCTCTCTCCTCTCTTTCCCCTCTCTCTCCTCCCTCTCTCTCTCCTCTCTCTTTCCACCCTCTCTCTCTCCTCTATCTCTCCTCCCTCTCTCTATCTTCTCTCTCCTCCCTCTCTCTCTCTTCTCTCTCCTATCTCTCTCTTCAATCCCTCTCTCTCCTCACCTTCTCTCTCTCCTCACTCTCTCCATGCACTCTCTCTTTTATTATAAATTATATTTTAAAATTAATAATAAAATTTAAAAAATAAAATATATTATATATAAATAGTGAAAGTTTAATCTAATATTAACACTAGTTTTTATTGAAAATTTAATATTTATTTACTGTATATACAAATAGTAAATATTGAATAAAATATATTATATTTAGGAAGTTTATTATAATTTTTTAAAATATTTATTTATTAAACAAAATTAATTAATAAATCTATTAGCGATGACTGCCAAAAAATGTCACTATTAGAAATGGTATTTGCGACGCTTATTTAAAAGAGTCGCTAATAATTTAATTTTTATTTTATTTTATATTTATAACTATTAGTGACGCTTTTGTAAGCGTCGCTAATAGCAGTACTATTAGCGACGCTTTTGTATAAGCGTCGCTAGTGTGATTGCTTTTAGCGACGTTTTTGTATAAGCGTCGCTATTGTGAAAGCTATTAGCGTTAATAGTTATATTTTTTATTTATTTAAAATTTATATCTTTTAGTGACGGTTGTATAATGCGTCGCAAATAGAGGAACTATTAGTGATGCTTATAATACAACAGTTCTAATATGATTAGTATTAGCGACGCATTAAACTAAGCGTCGCTAATATATGACTATTAGCGACGCATATGAAAATGTGTCACTAATAGTTCATTTTTTTTGCGAGGCTTTTTCATACGTAGCAAATAGTTATTTTTAACGACGCTTAGCTAAGCGTTGCTAATAAATGTGCCGTTAATACTACATTTTGTTGTAGTGAAGATCCAACAAGAAAATGAAGATTGACTTAATATGTCAGAGATTTTAAAGTAGAATAAATGTGCCTTCTATGACGTCATTTGAATTTCCTGCTTCCTTGGCTCTGATTGCATGGGCATGAGTGAATTTCTCTGACCTTGAGCTGGTCTTTGTGCTGAATCCCTACCTGATGCTTGATGTTGTCTTGGAGCTTCATTTTTATTCATGGGACATTCTCTCTGAAAATGGCTTGGATTCGGACATCCAAAGGAAACCCTCTGATCTGCAGACATGGGCTATTACCATGATTTCTATGAAATTTAGGACATATTTGTTGGGATTTTTTATTCACCCTAGAAAAGTTGTAGCCACCTCTGCTGCTTATTGTTCCCACCGCTCTTCTAATTTTTGTTCCCGTTGTTTGTCTTCTACCACTGGTTTAGGGTGTTTTGTTGATCACGCTCTCGTCCCTCTTGTAGATGCTTTTCTTCTTGTGGAAATCTATGTTTTCCTTCTTCACCATGGTAACACTATCCACCACATCAGCTAAAGTTTGATGAACTTTTGCTAATTTTCCCCTTATTTCTGGCTTCAAACCCCACAAGAAATCTCTTGCATGTTTTGCTAGTGTAGAATTCTAATTGACAAATTGCTGCAGTTCAAGGAACTTCACTTGATACTCTGCCACCAACGTATTTTCCTAGGTGAGGTTGAGAAATTGTTTCTTCAAATCATGTCACACTATTTTAGAGAAAATGTCTTCATCGAACTCAACAAGAAACTCTTCCCAGCTGATATTGGCCCAATTTGAAAATTAAGTTACCTAGTGGAGTCCCAGTAGACATCGGTGTCCCCTTCTAGCATAAAGGTTGTATACTGCATCTTCTACTCTTCTTTGTATCCCATCACCCTGAAGATCTTCTCCATTTGACATTGCCACATGTTCGCTTCTAAAAGCTTTGGCTCTCCCTTGAAGCTAGGAGGACCATGCTTCTTGAATATCTCCATACTAGGTACCGTATCATTTGCTCCTTGTCTTTCAGGTTGCATGTTCGGTCGCACTTGCTATTATTGCTACTAGTTGACCTGTTGCTGGATTTGAGCTTGGACTATATTGACTAATTCCTCTACCGTAGCCCTCATATGATCCAATTGTTGGGTTAAAGTAGTGTGCATAGTAGCATGCGGTCTCCAGTCCTCGGCCATCACTAGTCTATAATACAATAGAGTAACCCTATCTGGATTTAGTAATAGACACATCACATAAGATCAAACATTGACATTCTATTTGTCCCACATGTACCTAATTTCTTCTGTCTAACATTTTAGTCATTAATTCTCTCACCCCAATTCTAAAATTTTAGGAGTAAGTTAACTTTCATCCTTAATCACTTAAGCTTTGAGCTTTGATACTATTTTTTCCCGACCCGAGTCCTCTAGAGAGTCAAAAGACTGGTCACACAATCGGAATATGCTAGGGCCGATCCGCGACAAGTCAAGCATGATATTTTGGGTAAGAGATATAATTATTAAACAAGAATACATTATAGATCCTACAAACATCTTTATTTTAATAAAATGCCAAAAGATAAATTTCACCATTAAAAGTTGTTTTTGCTCCAACTATTGCCACATTAGTTTCCCAAAAAAGAAATCTAAACTACCCTAATGCTCAAGCTTTCCCCATGAGTGTTGTCTCTCTTTTACAGTGAGTGTTGTCTCTCTTTTACACCTTGATGTTCCTACACATCCAACTCGTTCAATATACCAGCACACAAAAATAGGCCCGATGGAATGGACATTCCACCTATGAGATATAAAGCCTCATGATAATAACTGAAGGAGAGCATATAGATAAATCAAATAAAGGGCATATGAAAAATACAAGTCACCAAGCAAACCTTAGCATAAAAACATCTCATCATATAAGGAAAGCACGAAAAGACAATGATGAAGAATTATTCTCGCCAAACCTGGCATAGTGTACAACTAACTAATCATCTAACAACTAACTTACGCAAAAGGGCATGCTCTATTCTACCTAATTGTTCATCAAGGTTGTTGATGCCAAATGCAAATGTCTAAATTAGGATTGTTGCATGCACACGAACAATCTATCTAGCGTGTGAATTGGGGGTTACTCTAAACATGCATCCTCTATCGTATCATGGACTCTAACAGGTCACATGAGTATGCCTCCCTCATGTCACATATTCTAGCCACTACATAAGTATGGTCTTTCTTGCATCCTGGACTCTAAGAGCTCACACAAGTATGGTCTTTCTTATGTCACGAACTCTAACCACTCACACAAGTAAGGTAATCAATTCATTGAAGTCTAATGGAGAGCTATAAGCAGGATGGGTAGCAATGGCATCATTTATCCACAAAATAAACTGCATCTATAACTATCAACCCATCATCACACATGTCACAACAAGAAGAAAAATCAGTTGCAATGTTCAGTATAAATAAATGTAACCCACTTTACACATGAGCGAAGATATAATATGCAGAAAGAATTTTCACAATCAAATGCATAAATTAGTTTAATGAAATCAAAACACCCATATGTTTGTGAGAGGGTTATCACCTGATTTTTCATGATTCACAAACCTAAACCAGTGTTATGATGATCCTCTCCTTGTTTGGGATTGAATTAGGTAGAGCCTCTCCTTACTTAGATGATGATTTTTTGGACTTTATATCTCTTTAACGAAGAATAAAACCCTGCCACAATGTCCGCCACATTTAATTTAGGTAAGAGTGCCTCTCGAATGATTCAAATTGGACTTAAAATGGCTAAGAAAAAAAGAAATCAAGTTTGAGGAATGTGAGAATGAAAAACTAGAAAAAAAAATGCCCTACACACATATTTAAAGGCAGTTGAGGCTGTTCTACATGCGGAACTGCGACAGGTTGGCACTGGGCTAGCTTGAGGCCTGGAATGCACGCCCTGTGCATCGCAACAGTTATCGTCAATATGAAACAATATTTTTTTCAAAATAATTCAAAATTATTAACATAGCATCCATACCAAGTGCGAAAAGTTGTCTTGGAAATATCATCATCATGTATTCTCAGTTGATGGTTCAAGATTGCATATCTATTTTTTAGAAGACTTTTGCATCTTAAAGATAATCAAACATACCACCAATATGAGGTAAGTGGTATTTGTTTCTAATGGTAAGTGTATTGAACATCATATAGTCTATACAAAATCTTAAAAATTTGTCTTTTTTCACGAAGAGGACTGGTGCTCGCCAAGATGAGACATTGATCAGGTGAATCCTTTATCCAACAACTTCTACAATGGATTCTTCAACTTCTTTAATTCTACAGGAGTCATTTGATAGGGGGCCATAGAAATAGGATATGTCTCTGGCATTAGGTCGACATTAAAGTCTATCTCTCTTTCTTGTGGTAGACCAATAAGAACATCAGGAAAAACATCAGAAAAGTCTTAGACAATATCAATTTCATCTAACTTGGTCCTTGAGGTTTCTCCATTAAAACAAAGGCAAGGTAAGCTTGACATCCCACTACGACAAAATGTATCATTAGCGATGCAAATAAAAGCATCACTAATAACAACTACTTGCGATGCATACATACGCGTTGCAACAAAATTACATATTAGCGGCGCTTTTTATTACACATTGCTAATAGACATATATTAGTGATTCTTAGTATAAAGCATCACTAATAATAGCAACATTTTACAATAAGCGTCGCCAATATATGACTATTAGCGACGCTTAAAACAAGTGTCACTCAAATATATTTTTGAAAATTAAATTAAATAAAAAAACTATTACTATTAGCAACGACTCTTCAAAAGCATCGCTAATAGTTTGAACAATAGTGACACTTGTTAGAAATTGTCGCTAATAGATATGCTATTAGCGACGCTTAATAAAAGCGTACTAATAGTATTGAATTTAAAATAAAAAATTAGAACTATTAGCGATGCTTTTTAACAAGCGTTGCAAATAGAATTGATAATAGCAACGCTTGTTTATAAGCGTTGCTATTAGCTTTATTAATTAAATTTATTTAATAAATAATTATATAATAAATAAATTTGAAAAAATTTAAAATAAACTTCTTAAATATAATATATTTTATTCAATATTTACTATTTATATATATAATAAATAAATATTAAATTTTCAATAAAAGGTAGTGTCAATAATAGATTAAACTTTCACTATTTATATATAATATATTTTATTTTTGAAGTTTTCTTATAAATTTTAAAATATAATTTATAATAAAAGAGAGAGAGTGAAGAGAGCAAGAGAGAGAGAAAAGAGAAGAAGTTGAGACAATGTAGAGAGAGAGGAGAGAGAAGAGAGAGAGGGTGAGGAGAGAGAGATAAGAGAGAGAAAGAGGGGAGAGGGAAAGAAGGGAGGAAAAAATTTAATTATAAATTATTTTTTGAAAATTTTTGAAAATAAAAAAAATGTATAGTAGCAACGCATAAGCATATGCGTTGCACTACATTAGGGTAGTAGCAACGCATAACCATATGTTTTGCTACTTCCCTAGGGCCTGTATGCATCGCTACTACCTTGTGTAGTAGCGTCCCATACTAGTATGCGTCGCTACTACCTTGTGTAGTAGTGACACATATATTTATGCGTTGTTCCTGCAAATTTTTTTTAAAATAAAATAAAAGAGAGAAAATGGAGAGAGAGGAGGCAGAGAGAGGAAGAGAGAGAGAAGAGATAAAGAGGAGAGGAGGAGATTGGAAGAGAGAAAAGAAAAAGAGGGGGAGAGAGAGGGGAGAGAGAGAGAGGAAGAGAGAGAGAGTGAGGGACGGGGGAGGAGAGAGGAGAGAGAGGAAGAGTGAGAAGAGAGAGGAGAGGGAGAAAGTGAGAGAGACAGGCGTGAGAGTGGGGAGAGAGAGGGAGAGGAAGGGAGAGAGAGGAGAGAGAGAATTAAAATTTTATTATAAGTTATTTTTACAATTTTATAAAAATAAAAAAATCGTTAGTAGCAACGTATAAGGTATGGATCCTAGTGTAGTAGTGACGCGTACCTTATGGATCACTACTAACTAGTGTATTAGCGACGCATATATTATGTGTCCCTAATACATTTTTTTTTCACTTACGTGGGCGAAAATTTCACCCGCGTGGTTATTTAACCACCCCCTCCCCCCGCCCTCTACCCTGCGGCGTCGCTGGCCTCCGCCAATTGTCGGTCGCCTCTCTCCCCGTGTCCCCCCCCCCCCCTGTCCACTCTCTTGCTGGGTCCGCCCCCCTCTCTCCCCCGGATCCTCCCCCTCCTCTGAAACAGAGAAGGGGAGAGGGGGGTGGACCTGGCGAGAGACGGGAGGCACCCCACCACCCCCTTCCTCTTGCTCCACCATCCTTCCTCCCTCCCTCCCGCTACTCCCCCTCCCACTCCTCCACCCCATTTCCTGGAGAAGGTTGGAAATGAAGACCAGAGGGGAGTTCACCATCTACAACAATGCTCATGGCCACTGCACTCCTCTCTATGTCCCCACCCACCCCCATGACAACTCCTCTAGAGCCTTAGTTGCGACTTCTCCTCCCCCGTGCGCCCAGCCCCTAGCCTTAACCCTCAAGGAGAAGTTCGGGAGGAAAGGCATCAAGTTCACCTAGTTTGTGGACAGCCTCCCGGTGGTGGAGCTCACCGTCCGTAATGGAAGCTCGCTCTCCCTCCGACTCTCTGACGCGCTCATCACCTCCTACAAGCCCAAGGTCCATTGGAAGGACAACATGGTATCTTCATGATTCATTTATGCATGGGTTCGGGTGGGAATGTCACATGTGGTGATTTCGTCGTTTGAAATGACGAAACAACCTTTAAGGTGATTTCGTCTTTTCAAATGACGAAATCAGGTTAAGGTGTTATAAACATAAACCGATTTCGTCCTTTGAAAGGACGAATTCAACTAAAACTTGATTTTGTCAAAGGATGAAACCATATAAAAAAAAAAGCCACGCAGGCACAACTGCTTAGCTGGTGCCTGTGTGGGAAAAAGCAACACTACTTTGGGAAAAATTTTCCCAAAGAGGTCCGAATTGGTAATTTTTTTTAATTATTATTTAAATAATTTTACCTAAATATAAAATCAAAATTTTAAAACTATAAGCGATGTTTCTAAAAAACATCGTAAATAATATTAATAATAGCGATTCTTTATTAAAAAGGTCGCTAATAGTTTTATTAATAACGCCATTTTTAACAAAGTGTTGCAAATGAAATAAATTTATTCTTTTAAGAAAATTACTAAGCTTATTAGTGACGCTTTGGTATAAGTATCGCTAATTATACAACTATTATCATCTGTTTTAATAGCATCGCTAATAGCTTTATTAATTAATTTTATTTAATAATAAATATATAATAAAGAAATATTTTAAAATTTTTAAAATAAACTTCTCAAATATAACATATTTTATTTAATATTTACTATTTATATATAATAAATAATTTTTAAAAAACTTCTCAAATATAATATATTTTATTTAATATTTTTTATATATAATAAATCAATAGTAAAACAATAAATAATTTTTTTTACTTTATCCCCACTTCTGCTCAGAGCTAGAGCTCACGCTTATGCGCATGTGTGAGAAATAGATAGAGAGAGGAGTGAAAAGAGAAGAGAAAGAGACGAGAGAGGGGAGAGAGAATATTGAAGAGAGATATCTAGAGAAGAAAGAGTGGAGAGAAGAGTGAGAGTAGATAAAGAGAGAGTGCATAGAGAGAGAGGAGAGAAAAGAGAGGAGAGAGGGTAGAGAGATTGTGGATGATAGAGAGGGAGAAGAGAGAGCATAGAGAGGAGAGAGAATGAAGAGAGAGAAAAGGAGCTAAAGAGAGAGGAAAGAGGTGAGAGGAGAGAGGAGAGAGGAAAGAGGAGAGGGTAGAGAGAAGAGTGTGAGAGAAAAGAGAGGAGAGAGGAGAGAGGAGAGAGAAGAGAAGGGGTAGAGAGAAGAGTGTGAGAGAAAAGAGAGGAGAGAAGAGAAAGAGGTGAGAGCTGAGAGAGAGGAGAGAGGGGGAAGAAATTAATTTATATTTTTTAGAATTTTTATCTTATTACTATATTTTTAAAATAACAAAAACATTAAAATAAAAAATATTATCTCTGGTGAAATTGCACCATTAATATATTTTATTTATTTTGAATTTGATTTATAATAAAAGAGAGAGAGAGAGAGAGTGAAGAGAGAGAAGAGAGGGAGAGAGAAGAGAGGGAGAGAGAGGAGAGAGAGTGTGTGTAGAGAGAGAGGAGAGAGAACATAGAATTTTGAAAGAGCGAAGAGAGTGTAGAGAGAGGAGAGATAGAAGAGAGAGGGTAGAGAGTGAGGGTAAGGAGAGAGAAAAGAGAGAGGGATGAGAGAGGAGAGAGAGGTATAAGTGTAATTTTTAACTATAACTTATGTTTTAAAAATAAATAAAGTAAATTTAGTAGTGACACTTAGGGTAAAGCGTTGCTACTACAAGCATTGCTACTGCCATAGGTAGTAGCAACACTATGTCCTAAGCGTCACTAATAAATTTATTTTATTTGATATATTATTATTTATAATATATAATTAAAAATCCCAAAAATTAAAATTAAAGTCCCCTATTATATCCCCTCTTGTCCTCGGAGCCGGGACTCATGTTGGCGTGCGTAGGAGAGAGGAGAGAGATGGTAAAGAGGGAGTGAAGAGAGAGTGTAGAGAGAGAGAGAGAGTGAGGAGAGAAAGAGAGGAGCGGATGAGAGAGTGGGTACATAGAGAGAAGAGAGGGTAGAGAGAGAGTCGAGAGAGAGGGTAGAGAGAGAGAGTGAACAGAGAGAAAGTAGAGAGGGAGGGTAGAGAGAGATGGTATAGAGAGTGAAGAAAGAGAGGGTAGAGAGAGGAGATTTGAGAGAAGAAAGATAGAGGGTAGAGTAAGAGGGTAAAGAGAGGGGGTAAAGAGAGAGGGTAGAGAGAGGGAGGAAAGATGAGAGAGAGTGAATAGAGAGAGGGAAGAGAGTGAAAGTGAAAAGAGGTAGAGAGGGGAAAATGTATAAAAAAATGTCGCCACTAACAATATTATTAACGATGCTCATTGCCGATTGTCGCTGACTGCCTTTTAAAAAAAATAAATTGTTATTAGCGACACTCGGTAGCGAGTGTCACTAATAGCATTAGTATTAGCAACATTGAAGATTTAGCATTGCAAATACTATACTATTTATGATGCTTCACTAATAGAATCAGTATCAGCGACATTGAAGATTCAACATCGTAAATACTTATATTGTTATTGACACTCGGTCGATCGCTAATACTGATGTTATTAGCGACACTCGCTACCAAATATCACTAATAGCTCAAATTTTTTTTAAAAAAATATGTCTATTAGAACTGCTCGATAGTAAGCGTTGCTCCAATAATAATACTATTAGTAACGCTGACTGTTGAGCATTGCTAATAGACATATTTTTTTAAACATTTTCCCCTCAAGCTCACTCCTCTTTCTTCACTCCTCTTTCTTCATTCACTCTCTTTCTTTCTCTCCTGTTTCCACCCTCTCTCTCTCTCTCTCTCTTTCTTCCCTCTCTCTCTACCCTCTCTTTCTTTACGCCCTGTCTTTCTACACCCTCTCTCTTTACCCTTTCTTTCTGCCCTCTCTCTCCTCTCTCTACCCTCTCTCTCTCATTCTCTCCTCTTTCTAGCTCTCTCTACCATGGTTCACCATCTCGCCGAGATCTCTCTCTCGGAATGTTTACCAAGCCGCGAGATCATGTAAAATAGTATTTACATAATTTCGAAGAGATCTCACTGAGATGATCGAGAACCGACGAGAGCCAGTACCGGTGGCGCTGGGGCGAGGCTATGACCTGCGATGCGAGAGTGGAGGGGAATTGGTTTTTCTGTGCCATAGAAATGTAGCATCTTGGGGAGATCAAAAGAAGAAAAAAAATACCCTCTTTTTATATTAATATGGAGGAATGATTCCCGAAATTTCACCATAAACGATGGCCTAGCGACTAAGAAACAGAATTTTTCCTTTCAAAGTTTCTGTAAGTCGTCCCATGAGGAAGACGACTGTCGAGTTCAAGACTAAGTAAACAAATGAGTTTAATATATGATGACATCAGAAACAAACTTTAATGTGCAGTTTGACTGAGATACAACTTTAATGTGCCACAGCTTATGAAAAGTTAACAATAAAAAAAATGTATGCTGGGTTTGTGAAATGGGTTACTGTACCCATTGAAATGGGTCATCGTACTATTTTTTTATTAGCCTCATATACATGCGACCCATCTATTTGTATAATTATTTTATTATTATAAATTTTGACCCTAATATTTATTCAAGGTGTATTTGGACTAATGTCCCTATTAATGCCTCTGCATTATAGAGATTTATGGGTTATATTAACAAGTTTAATTTACAGTATCTCATAGACTTGTCATTGAAATAAATTTTGACACACATGCCCATATGTTTAGTTCAATTATGTGGGACTAATAATTTTACGCACTCTTGTCTATTTAAATAAATAAATGAAAGGGGTTATTTTATATGTTTGATTTATTTATTATTATTATTTGTATCAAGATTTGTCAATGATAATATATACCCACATTGAGAAATGTGTTAGACCATTTTTTTTATTATCATATGAATGCTTACTATTGGTTTACACAATCTCTCCAAGATCTCTTCGAGATCTCTCCGAGATCTCATCTCTTCCGCTTACTGAGACGAGACAGAGATCCGAGACGGCGAACCATGCTCTCCACACTCTACCTCTAGCCTCTCTCTCTCTTCACTCACTCTTTCACCCATGCTAAGTCTCCCCTCCCCCATCCAGGCGCCGCAACCGGATTCTCTGGCTAGTGCCAAAAATCCTCCCCCTCTTCCTTACCCTTCCCGGAGGAGGGGCGTTGGATTCCGGTGTCCCTCCCAATAAAGGCGGGAAATTTTTAAAATTTTTTACGGTGAATGTTCAGAGTTGATGGAGGTAGGGGAAAAATTGTGCTAAAATGCAAAGGCATGCCTTTAGCTGTCCAAACTTAAATGCAAAGACAATGAAAGAATGGGTAGATGTCCTTGACACTGATATATAGGACTTACCTATATCTAAAATAGGCATTCTACCTGCTTTATTATTGAGCTATTATTATCATTTGACCCCGAACATAAATAATGCTTTCGCTACTCTGCAATATTTCCAAAAGATCATTTACTCGAGAAGAGAGAATTAATATGGATGTGGGTGGCTCAAGGCTATATTCCACATAAAGGAACAAGGGAAATGGAGGATACAACTGAGGAGTATTCTGATGAACTACTAGGGTGTTCGCTCTTACAGGAGCCAGTGAGAGAACACTTAGCAAATATTATTAACTGAAAGATGCATGATCTGGTCTATGATCTTGCACCATTTGTCACAAAAGGATATTTCACTGTCATTGACGTCTCAGAAGATAACTCAGTGTTCAATGCTAGAAAAGCTCATCACTGCAAAGTGATGAATGTCAAACCCCATGTCAGTACTTTGAGTGATGTAAAAAATTTTGCGTGCACTTGTGGCTTATGAAGATGTTGATGGTTCTTCAACTACCATGCGTTAGAGTGTTGAGATTGGCTTCATTGAAAATTGACAAGTTGCTTAAATCAATTGGTAAATTAGTTCATTTAAAATATCTTGATTTTTCTGATGCACAAATCAAGGAATTAGTAGTCAATTGGGAAACTATGGAATCTGCAATATCTCAAGTTGCATGACCAAAAAATCAAGGCAGTGCTAAAGTCAATTATGAAGTTATGGAATAATAGAGATCTGGACTTGTATTTGTTCGAGATTAGAGGCAATTCCTGAATCAATTGTTAAATTAAGGAATATGAGATATCTCAACGTGAGTGGGACAAGAATAACAGAATTACCAGAATCCATAACTGGCCTATGTCATCTCGAGGACTTGGATATAGAAGATTGTGAACATCTCTGTAAATTACCAAATGGAATGAACAAAATGACAGGCTTGATGCAATTAGAATTGAGTTTTCTTCACCTATTTTGAAGACTTTTCCCATTGGAATAGGGAGATTAGAACAATTTACAAAAATAGATCTAACAATAAGCTGACATACAAATATAGGTAGGGAATCCAAGAATTGCAAAAAAGAACTCGCTCATGTGAGAGATTACTTAAACGACAACTATGCCCTTAAAGACTTTCCAATTAAAAGTAGCACTATAACAAAAAGAATTATTAGCGACAATTTTATTAGTGTCGCTAGTAACTACTATTTGTGACGCTCAATTGGGCATAAAAGAAACAACTATTTGCAATGGTTTTTTGAAAGCGTCGTAAATAAAATTAATTTTATAAAATTTTTTTTACTGTTTGCAACATTTATAAATAAACATCGCAAATAGTTTATTGTATTTGTGACGCTAATCTCTAAGCGTCTCAAATACTACATAAAATTTTATTTTAAGAAACTTCTTTTATTTGCGACATGTTTTTAAAGTGTCGTCAGTAGTACTATATATTTGTGACACATAGGTATATCCGTAACAAATAAGATATACTTATTTTAATAGAGAGAGAGAAGAGAGAGGGAGGGATAGAGGGAGAGAGGGGGAGAGAGAGAGATTGAGAAGAGACAGAGAGGGAGAGGGAGAGGGAGAGGGAGACAGAGATTGAGAAGAGAGGGAGAGGGAGAGAGAGAAGAGGGGGAGAGAGAAAGAGAAGAGAGAGAAGGGAAAGGGAGAGAGATGAGAGACTGATGCACTGAAATAATATTTAATTAAATGTTCTCATATTTCGAATTGCAATCTTATTTTGTGTTAATTCATTGCTGATTTGGGCTATTTATGTTTTGAATAAGTTAATTGGACCTTAATTGAGTTTATATGTCTAAACAGGCTTTAACAGGATCCAAGTGGAAGAGGAAGTAAAGCCCATCTACTCAAAGCTATTTGAAAGTCAAGAATAGGCCCCTAATGGTCTAAACATGCATGAAATGGTCGAACATAACCTTGTGGACCCGTTTGATTTGAGATTTGTATGAAGAGGACTAAATTAGGAAAGAAGCTGATTCGGACAGATTGATAGAGCTTTAGTATTTCGATCATATCTTTTTGTGTATAATTCGGATTGATATGATTCTGGTGGCATTGGAAAGAAGACTTCCGTGGCTACAAGTGTTATTTCAGGAAGAAATTCCAAATTCCAAAGAGTAATGGGTCGAATTCGGCATGCAATCAGACAGCTAGTAAACTAACCCGAGGCCAGCACATGAAGAATATTTTCATTGATTATGATTGACACACATAAGGAAAGACAAGGAGGCTGATTGGTTAACTAAAGGAAGATTCAAAGATACTTATTTGCTAAATAAATCATAAATCATTGATTTATTTAGTTTCTAATCATTGCCAAAGAAGCAACCAATCAGGCAATAAATCAGGATGCAATCTAGAGATATGATTTCACTTTCCTCTTTGAAGCAACCCCTTCTATTCCTATAAATAGAGGGGTGAACGTGATAGATGACTTACTCTCTCCTCTTTAGAGCTCTTCTCTCCTATTTTCTTCTCTCATTTTGTAATTTTGTTTTTAGTTTTATTGTAATGGCTTTCTAAGCTCTCAAGCTAAGGCTAGAGGTGATTTATAACAATCTAATGGAGTTCAATTCATGTTTCATCAATAGTTTCAAGTAAGTCTTGTTTATTTGAAGTGATGTTTATTTAATATTGTTCTTCTTCTTGTTTCTTTGTGATTTGGATACATAAGATGCTTAAAGGCTCTCCTTTTTGATCTTTTGTGATTTGGATACATAGAAATCTTTAAGAGACAATTATTTTTATCCTTCATCTATCCAAAGCATTTCTATTTTTTATTTTCAATTTTAATGTTCATATCTTCCGGTTAGATAGAATTTTCATTCGATTCTAACTGAGATAACATGATACATGAAGAACATCATTAGATGTTACAATGATCCTTAATGCCTTAGTATTTTCTCATCTTGATTTCTTGACTTTTTATTACCTCAATACTCTTCTACTCTTTCTTTCTTCTATTTCTTCGTAACTATTTTCTTTGTTGCACAAGGCTTTCCCTGTGGATCGACCTTGTCTACTACAATTGACAAGTAAAATAAATCTGAATTTGACTTCTTCATAGTCTTGTTTCAGACGTAACAACAAATTTGCACCGTTGCCGGGGATTGCAACGTGTGACAAGAATCCGTTACGAAAAAAAAAACTCACTCTAACTTTACTAATTCTCTAACTTTTATTTATGCACACTAACTCTTTAAATTCAGTCATTTACTTTATGTCATTTACTTTTAGTACTTAAATTCTATAATTTTTCTTTCTTTTAAGACCGGAGGCACTACCCACGTTACTACCGAAAATTTTTCGGGATCAAACGTGTACCTTGATAGTGCCTTTGGCCTTATTTTGCAATTTTAATTTTTGTCCATTAACTTCTAACTCTCTAATTTTTTATATTTTGTCATTTAATTTCTGCACTTTTACTTTTGTTGTTATAAAAAAAAATAAAAATTGTTGTTGCATGCTCACATGGGTACGTGATAATTCTGGACGATTGAGAAGAGTGAACAAATCTTTTGAAAATTCTCTTTATTTTGATACAATGGAGGATCTAAGAACTAACGAGGAACTAAGAAGTGATAATGGAGATAATAATGCACAAAATGTTCAAGTTAAAACCTTACGTGATTATTTACAACCAACTAGATCAAGTTCTCCTTCTTACATGATTTTTCCAACTAATATAGGTGGTTTTGAACTCAAGCCGGGTGTAATTCAATTACTACCCAAATTTCATGGCTTAGATTCGGAAAGCCCATATTTGCATTTAAAAGAGTTTGAAGAGGTTTGTGCAACTTTGCCAAACCAAAATGTTTCAAATGATGTTATTATATTAAAACTCTTTCCATTTTCTTTAAAGGAAAAAGCAAAAACTTAGTTGAATTTTTTGAAGCCAAGATCCATTGGAACATGGCAAGAAATGCAAAGAGAATTTTTGAAAAAGTTTTTCCCTACTCATAGAACTAATACACTTAGAAAAAACATCATGAATTTTTCACAAAAAGAAATTGAGACTTTCTTTCAATGTTGGGAAAGATTTAAAGAACTTTTGTTGTTGTGCCCACATCATGGATATGAAACATGGCGCACAATTAGTTTCTTCTATAATGGTTTAACTTCTCAAATGAGGCAATTTGTTGAAATGATGTGTAATGGAGAGTTTTTGAGTAAAGAACCTGAGGAAGCATGAGACTATTTTGACGTGTTTGCTGAAAATACTCAATCATGGGAAAATTATAATGAATTTGAAAGTAGTAATAAGACCAAATCTAGTGGGACAACTAAGGGGGGCATGTACCTTCTTAAAGAAGAGGATGATGTAAAAGCAAAAATTACAAGTTTAACTAGAAAAGTTGATGCTATGGAAATTAATAGAGAAAATATGTCTAAAACTTCTCCAAAAGCACAAGATATTTGTAGTATATGTGAGAGTGATGGACACCAAACACAAGATTGTCCAACAATCCCTGCTTTTCAAGAGGTGTTGCATACTCAAGCAAATACTATGAATACCTACAAAAGGCCTTTTTCTGCTCCTTATTCTGAAACTTATACTCCTAATTAGAGAAATCATCCCAACTTTAGTTGGATAAATGAGTCTAATGTGCAGGTACCCCCTTCTTCCTCAAATTATGTTCCACCACATAAGAAGACTCTTGAAGACACATTGCAAACATTCATGCAAAGTCAAGCAACAATCAACAGCCAAACAATGCAAGCCATCAATGACTTGAAGACTTCTATTACTCAATTGACCACAGCTTTAAGCACTCAAGAAAAAGGGAAGTTTCCTTCTCAACCTCAACCAAATCCTAAAAGTCAATTTGTAATTTAAAATTTAAATTCTTCAAGTTCACAAGAAGAACATGCTAAGTCCATCACCACTTTAAGAAGTGAAAAAGTTATTAACAAAGACATTCCAATGAAGGTTGTTGAACCTAAGGAGTCTTTGAATTCAAAACATGGTGATGAACTTAACAACTCTGATTGTGTTGCTCCAATTCCTCCTCCTTTTCCTCAAAGATTACAATCTTCTTCTAAATTGGTACCAAATGGTGACATTCTTGAAATTTTCAAAAAAGTGAAGATTAACATTCCTCTCTTAGATGCTATTAAACAAATTCCATCTTATGCTAAATTTTTGAAAGACTTTTATATAATCAAGCGTAAGCTACATGTACAAAAGAAGGCATTTTTGACAGAACAAGTAAGTGCAATTTTGCAACAAAACACCCCACCCAAATATAAAGATCCTGGTTGTCCAACCATATCTTGTATAATTGGGAATTATAGAATTGAAAAAGCTTTGCTTGATCTTGTGGCAAGTGTTAATCTCTTACCTTATTCTGTTTATGAACAACTGGGACTTGGTGAATTGAAGCCTACAAGCATTACACTTCAACTTACAGATCACTCAGTTAAAACACCAAGAGGAATAGTTGAGGATGTACTAGTACAAGTAGAAAAGTTTTACTTTCCTGTTGATTTTATTGTTTTGGACACACAACCAGTTTTGAATGCTTGTACTCAAATTCCTGTCATATTAGGCCGCCCATTTCTTGCTACTTCTAATGCTCTTATTAATTGTAGAAATGGTGTTATGAAGCTTTCTTTTGGAAATATGACTTTGGAACTGAACATTTTTAATATCTGCGGGCAACCAGGAGATGATGATGAGGATGTACATGAAGTGAATCTTTTAGAAAGTCTTGTTAATGACATGGCTACTATTTCTTCATTTTCTGACCCTCTTGAAGCCTGTCTTTCTTATTTTAACTTTGATGATGATGTTATGATTAATGATGTAAATTCCTTGTTGGAGTCAACTCCATTATTGGATACTGATAGGTGGAAAGCCCGCTTTGAGGAGTTACCTCCTTCTAATAGCGCTCCTTTCCCCTCAAGTGTCCAACCACCCAAGCTAGACTTGAAACCCCTCCCTACTGAACTTAAATATGCTTATCTTAGTGAGGGAGAGACATTTCCTGTGGTTGTCTCTTCAATGTTGAATAGGGAGCAAGAGCATAAGTTGCTCAAAGTCCTTCGAAATCACAAAAATGCCATTGGGTGGACCATTGCTGATATTAAGGGGATTAGTCCCCTGATTTGCACACATAGAATCTTCATGGAAGAAAATGCAAAACCTGTGAGACAAATGCAAAGGAGGTTAAACCCCAATATGAAAGAGGTAGTGAGAGCAGAGGTCCTAAAATTATTAGATGTGGGTATCATTTACCCCATTTCTGACAGTCCATGGGTGAGTCCCACCTAGGTTGTCCCTAACAAGTCTGGAGTGACAGTTGTAAAGAATGTTAATGATGAGTTAATTCCCACTAGAGTCACCGCTGGTTGGCGGATGTGCATAGATTATAGGAAATTGAATTCTGTCACTAGGAAAGACCACTTCCCTTTACCATTCATGGACCAAATCCTAGAGAGGGTGGCTGGTCATAAATTTTATTGTTTTCTAGATGGTTATTCAGGATATAATCAAATTGAGATTGCCCTTGAAGATCAAGAAAAAACAACATTTACATGTCCATTTGGTACCTTTGCATATCGAAGGATGCCGTTTGGATTATGTAATGCTCCTGCCACATTCTAAAGGTGCATGATGAGCATCTTTAGTGACATGGTGGAGCGGTTTTTGGAAGTTTTTATGGATGATTTTTCTATTTTTGGTGATTCTTTTGGTGATTCTTTTGATGATTGTCTTGATAACTTAGAAAAAGTTTTGGTGAGATGTGAAGAGAAAAATCTAGTTTTAAATTGGGAAAAGTGTTATTTTATGGTTACTACTGGAATAGTACTTAGTCACATTGTTTCTGTGCAGGGAATTCAAGTAGACAAGGTAAAAATTGAATTGATTGCTAATTTGCCTAGTCCAAAGTCCATAAAAGATGTTAGATCCTTTTTAGGGCATGCCGGTTTTTATAAAAGATTTATCAAGAATTTTAGTGTGATATCTAGACCATTATGTAATCTTCTATTTAAAGAACATTCTTTTGAGTGGTCGGATGCATGTGAAGAAGCTTTCACAAAGCTTAAAAACATGTTAGTGTCTGCACCTATCATGCAACCCCCAGATTGGACCCTTCCTTTTGAAATTATGTGTGATGTAAATGATTATGCTGTTGGGGCTGTTTTAGGGCAAAGAAAAGATAAGAAACCTTGCATAATTCATTATGCAAGTAGAACTTTAAATAGTGCCCAAATGAACTACTCCACCACTGAAAAAGAACTTCTTGCTGTAGTATTTGCACTTGACAAATTTAGATCCTACTTGATTGGCTCTCAAATTATCATTTTTACTGACCATGCAGCTTTGAAGTACCTTTTGAGCAAACAAGATACAAAGCCTAGATTACTCCGATGGATACTCATACTCTAAGAGTTTAATCTCACAATCAAAGACAAGAAGGGAGTAGAGAATGTGGTGGCGGATCATCTTTCTAGATTGAAAATTTTTGATTCTTCGAACAACATTCCAATCAAAGACACATTCCCCGATGAACAACTTTTTGCCATCTCACATTCTCCATGGTATGCTGACATTGCCAACTACTTGGTGACAGGTAAAGTTCCCCACCATTGGTCTCCTCAAGATAAAAAGAGATTCTTCACCGAGGTGAAGCATTTCTTTTGGGACGACCCTTATCTCTTTAAGTACTGTCCGGATCAAATAATAAGGAGATGTGTGCCTGATTCTGAACAAGTAAGTATCATCTCTTTTTGTCATTCTGAAGCATGCGGTGGTCACTTCTCCTCTAAAAAGACCACCGCTAAAATTTTGCAATGTGGTTTTTACTGGCCGACGCTTTTCAAAGATGTTCATGAATTTTGCAAAACTTGTGAAAGGTATCAAAAGTTAGGAGCCATTACTCGTCGAAATATGATGCCCCTTAACCCCATATTGGTAATTGAGATTTTTGATTGTTGGGGCATTGATTTCATGGGACCTTTTCCTCCATCTTTTGGGTATGTTTACATTTTAGTTACCGTCGATTATGTTTCCAAGTGGATTGAGGCTATTCTAAGCAAAACCAATGACCACAAAGTCGTTGTGCGCTTTTTAAAGGAAAATATATTTTCAAGGTTTGGAACACCTCGAGCCATTATAAGTGACGGGGGGTCACATTTTTGCAATAAACCTTTTGAGGCTTTGATGAAGAAGTATGGGATTACCCATAAAGTAGCTACCCCCTATCACCCACAAACGAGTGGACAAGTTGAGATTTCTAATAGGGAAATTAAATATATTTTGCAAAAAACGGTAAATCTAAATGGTAAAGATTGGTCTTTACGGCTAAACGATGCTCTTTGGGCTTACCGTACCGCTTTTAAGACTCCAATTGGAATGTCTCCCTACCGTTTGATTTTTGGAAAAACTTGTCACTTGCCTGTGGAATTGGAACATAGGGCATATTGGGCAATCAAAGCTTTGAATTTTAACTTTGACAAAGCTGGCTTAAATAGAAAATTGCAAATCAATGAATTAGAGGAAATTCGACGTGATGCTTATGAGAGTTCAAAACTAAACAAAGAGAGAATGAAGGCTTTTCATGATAAAAACATTTTACGAAAAACTTTTTAGCCATTTCAAAAAGTTTTATTGTACAACTCTCGATTTCATCTCTTTCTAGGAAAATTAAGATCACGTTGGACAGGTCCTTTCATTGTAAAAACTGTTTTTCCTTATGGAACTATTGAAATTGAAAACCCAAAAAATGGTGATGTTTTCAAAGTTAATGGCAAATGTTTAAAACCATTTTTAGACCATTTTGTCCCTGAAGTTGAGTCTACATCTCTTGAAAATCCAAATTATGAGGGTTGATTTACTTTTCATAATTTTTTCCAAGTAAACAAAAAAAACAAAAAAAATTTTTTTACATTGAGGACAATGTTTAGTTTAGGTTTGGGGGTATAGAAAACGATTTTTCTTTCATGTTTTTTTTAGTCTTATTTAAAAAATGAAAAAATAAAAAAATTAATTAGATTTATGTTTTTGCTTATTACATTGATGCTTATTTTAGACATGTGACTATATTTAATGACATCATATTGCTTAGAATATGACTTGACATATTTAATGATTTTGAGTTCTAATTACATCATATTGGTTTCTTGTGCTCCTATTTTGAAAAAAAAAAAGAAACTAAGAAAGACATTTGCCTAAGTGAGAAGTCGAGCCTTTGATTATGGTCTTACATCTTGGTGGATATCATTGAATCTAAATAATTATTTTCTTATGAGAGTAAAACTTTGGCATGATCTAGTAGTATTCATGTTATCATAATAGAGTTTTGAGTTTCACTATTCTTGGTTCGTAGAACAGTCGAGGATTTTTGTCAACACAAATCAAGTTGATTGTATAATGTGCTTAAGAAAAAAAAAATGTGAAAAATAAAAAAAAATATTGAAAAATTGTAAAGAATTAGAGTCACTCTATTGAGTAGACCGGGACTCGGCGTGCCTCACTAAGCATAGGGTGTTCGAGTCAAAAGGTAGAGTTGACTAATTTATGACATGCATAGCCTTGAAGCCTATTTGGTTAAAGTTATTAAGCCTAAGGGGTGCTTTAACACCTAGTGCCCTGAGCCAACTGGATTGGGAGTCACTGGCCTAACACTTGTTACATGGATCTTATAGAAAGCTTAAAATGTTAAGCCTTACACATGTCATGTGAGATGAGCATAAAATTCTAGTAGGACATTATGCAATTATATCTTGAATGAGTTGTCAAGTGATCTAGGGTGTTTTACTTTTCAAGGAAGGTTTTTGCATGATTCTCTATTATGATCTCTTGAAGATGAATGGATGCTAATGTCTATTTTTGAGTGTTAAAATTGAAATTGCTGAGTGGACATGAGACACATTAAGTTGTTCGATTCATGAGAATGGGATTGTATAATTACTTGGCAATGTCTGTTTTTCTAAAACTATTATGTATGAATGAGTACTTGCCACCAATATGAAGTTGTTAGAATGAATTATTGTTTCAGAAGACAAGTTATATTATGCATGATTGATTTTACTAAATGAAGTCACATGTTTAGGAGGAGTTGATTTGTAAATTTGATGTGGTTTTAATTTTAATTTTCTTTTATCATTTTAAATTTTAAATTTTGTGGGTAGATTCACTGCAAACCCTCACGAGACACAACTCGTCCACTAGTGTAAGCTAGGGGTTTAAAGGCTTGTTGCATATGCTAAATGCAATCGAGATTTCCTGCGGAAGTGGAGTAGTTAGTTTTGTTTTCTATTGTTTTAATTTTTGTTTTGCTCGAGGACTAGCAAAAAGTAGGTTTGGGGGTATTTGATGCACTGAAATAATGTTTAATTAAATGTTCTCATATTTCGAATTGCAATCTTATTTTGTGTTAATTAATTGCTGATTTGGGCTATTTATGTTTTGAATAAGTTAATTGGACCTTAATTGAGTTTATATGTCTAAACAGGCTTTAACAGGATCCAAGTGGAAGAGGAAGTAAAGCCCATCTACCCAAAGCTATTTGAAAGTCAAGAATAGGCCCCTAATGGTCTAAACATGCATGAAATGGTCGAACATAACCTTGTGGACCCGTTTGATTTGAGATTTGTATGAAGAGGACTAAATTAGGAAAGAAGCTGATTCGGACAGATTGATAGAGCTTTAGTATTTCGATCATATCTTTTTGTGTATAATTCGGATTGATATGATTCTGGTGGCATTGGAAAGAAGACTTCCGTGGCTACAAGTGTTATTTCAGGAAGAAATTCCAAATTCCAAAGAGTAATGGGTCGAATTCGGCATGCAATCAGACAGCTAGTAAACTAACCCGAGGCCAGCACATGAAGAATATTTTCATTGATTATGATTGACACACATAAGGAAAGACAAGGAGGCTGATTGGTTAACTAAAGGAAGATTCAAAAATACTTATTTGCTAAATAAATCATAAATCATTGATTTATTTAGTTTCTAATCATTGCCAAAGAAGCAACCAATCAGGCAATAAATCAGGATGCAATCTAGAGATATGATTTCACTTTCCTCTTTGAAGCAACCCCTTCTATTCCTATAAATAGAGGGGTGGACATGATAGATGACTTACTCTCTCCTCTTTGGAGCTCTCCTCTCCTATTTTCTTCTCTCATTTTGTAATTTTGTTTTTAGTTTTATTGTAATGGCTTTCTAAGCTCTTAAGCTAAGGCTAGAGGTGATTTGTAACAATCTAATGGAGTTCAATTCATGTTTTATCAATAGTTTCTAGTAAGTCTTGTTTATTTGAAGTGATGTTTATTTAATATTGTTCTTCTTCTTGTTTCTTTGTGATTTGGATACATAAGATGCTTAAAGGCTCTTCTTTTTGATCTTTTGTGATTTGGATACATAGAAATCTTTAAGAGACAATTATTTTTATCCTTCATCTATCCAAAGCATTTCTATTTTTTATTTTCAATTTTAATGTTCATATCTTCCGGTTAGATAGAATTTTCATTCGATTCTAACTGAGATAACATGATACATGAAGAACATCATTAGATGTTACAATGATCCTTAATGCCTTAGTATTTTCTCATCTTGATTTCTTGACTTTTTATTGCCTCAATACTCTTCTACTCTTTCTTTCTTCTATTTCTTCGTAACTATTTTCTTTGTTGCACAAGGCTTTCCCTGTGGATCGACCTTGTCTACTACAATTGGCAAGTAAAATAAATCTGAATTTGACTTCTTCATAGTCTTGTTTCAGACGTAACAACAGAGACGTGATGAGGAGAGAGAGGTGAGAGAGAGGGAACGAGAAAGAGTCATAGAGAGAGAAGATATAGAAGAGAGAGAGAGAGAGGAGAGGGCATTTGCGATGCATTGAAATATGCATCGCAAATACTAAAGTCACAATGCTTAGATGTATGCGTTGCAAATGTCATTGAGTATTTATGATGCATAGATCTATGCATCGTAAATGCCCTATTTTTATTTAATTATAATATATATAATAAAGCGTCGTGAAAGAGGGGAGAGAGAAAGAGAGAGGGGGAGAGAAAGATAGACTGAGAGAGGGAGGGGGAAGAGAGAGAGAAGACGTAGAGAGAGAAGGTATTTACAATGCATAGTTCTATACATTGCAAATAGTAAAGGGTATTTGCAAAACTTATAAATGTGTAAGTATTTGCAACAGGTAGATCTATGCATCACAAATACCCTATTTTCATTTAATATTAGTTATTTAATAATATAATATAATAAATATAGTGCCATGAGCAAGAAGAGAGGGGAGAGAGCAGAGAGGGAGGAAGAGAAAGCGAGAGAGAGTGGGGGGAGGGATGAGAGAGGGTAGAGAGAGAGGAAAGAGGGCAGAGAGACAGAGAGGGTAGAAAGAGAGAGGAGAGAGAGGAAGAGTGAGAGAGAGAGAAGAGAAGAGAGAGAGAGAGTGGGTATTTGTGATGCATAAATGTATTCGTCACAAATATCCTTGAGTAGCATTGTTTTATATGTCACTAATACCCTATTTTTATTTAATATTGAATATTTAAATTCTCAAGAAGGCAATGTGAGAGAGAATAGAGGAAGAGGGAGAGAGAGGGGAGAGACTTAGATAGAGAGGGAGTGGGGAGAGAGATAGAGAGAGGAGAGAGAGAGAGATTGGGGGAAGAGAGAGGGAGAGGGAGAGGGAAGAGAGAGGGGAGGGAGAGGAGAGAGAGAAGGGAGAGAGGACAAAGGGCATTTGCTACACATAGAACTATGCATTGCAAATACCCAATTTGCGACGAATAATTTTATGCATCTCAAATACTAAAGGGTATTTGCAATTCTTATATATATGCATCACAAATACCTTAGTTTTATTTAATATTGATTATTTAAATATATAAAATAAAGTTCCGCGAGAGAAAGAAGAGAGGGAGGGAGAGAGAAGGGAGAGAAAGAGGGGAGAGAGATAGAGATCTTGAAGAGAGAGGGGGAGGGAAGAGAGAGAGGGTAGAGAGAGAAGAGAGAGGGAGAGGGAGGGAGAGAAGAGAGATAGAGAGAGAGAGAGAGAGTGGGGAGGGAAGAGAGAGGGGAGAGAGAGGGAGAAGACAGAGCGTATTTGAGATGCTTAGAACTATGTGTGGCAAATTATTGCGATGCATAGTTCTATGTGTTGCAAATACTAAAGGATATTTGCGAAAGTTAGATGTATGCATGTCAAATACCTTATTTTTATTTACTATTGATTGTTTTAATATATATTATGTAATAAATATGCACCTTGAGAGAGAGAAGAGTGGGAGAGAAGGAGAGAGGGAAGAGAGAGAGAGAGACGAGAAAGAGAGAGAAGTGAAAAGAGAGAGATGGTATTTGTGACACATAGAACTCCACTTCCCAAATACCCAATGTATTTGTGATGCAAAGTTTTATGCGCCACAAATAATAAAGGGTATTTGTGAGCTTATATATATGCGTCACAAATGCCATTTAGTATTTGTGACGTATTTCTTTATACGTCACAAAAATATTGGGTATTTGTGATGCATAGTTCCATATATCACAAATACCCAAATTTTATTTAATGTTGGTTATTTAAATATATAATATATAATAAATAAAGCTCCGCAAGAGAGAGATGAGAGGGAGAGAGGGGAGAGGGGAGAGGGAGGGAGGGAGGGAAGGAGAGGGGGAGGGATAGAGAGGGGATGTGGAAGAGAGAGGGGAGAGGGAGAGAGAGGGGGAGAGGAAGAGATAGTGGAGGGAGAGAGGGGAGAAAGAAGATAGAGAGAGAGAGTGGAGAGAGCAGATAGAAGAGGGAGACTGAAAAAGAAGAGAGAAGAGAGAGTGGATAGGAGAGGGACACAGAGGGAATAGAGGGAGAGTGGAAGAGAAGAGAGAGGGGGAGAGAGAGGAGAGAGAGAATAGATAGAAGAGGAGAGAGAGAGAAGAGAGCAGATTGAACAGAGAAAAAAGAGGGAGAGAGGGGGAGGAGAGATAGAGAGTGAGAGAGGGTAGAGAGCAGAGAGAGGCTAAAGAGAGGAGAGGATGGAGCAGTGAGAGTGGAGAGAGAGAGGGGAGAGAAGGTAGAGAGGAGAGGAAAGAGAAGAGAGGGAAGAGAAGGTAGAAAGGAGAGAGAAGAGAGAGGAGAGGGGTAAGAAGAGAGAGGGAGAGGAGAGAAAGCTAATATAATATCAATTAATTTTAAAAAAAATTGTACTGCAATGCTTAGTGAGAAGCATTTCAAATAGGAGTAAAAAAGTGAAGCTTTTTTTGCGATGCTTTGTTAGAAGCGTAGCAAATATTTACCCTTTTGTGACTCTTCTAATGATGTGTCGCAAAAGGCTTGAAATTTCGCCGCTTGCAAAATTTTGCACATTCACTCTTTTATAACCCCCCCTCTGGCATTTGTCCGCTCCGCTCTTCCCCTTCTTCCCCCTGTTCGACCTCTTTTGGCCACCCTCTGCTGCTATCATAAGCTTCCCGTCCATCCCCTTGCGTGTGACCCCTCTTCCATTTCTAGCTCTCCCCTTCCCCGCCGCTCCCCACCCCCTATCATCTGATTCCCTCCCCATTGTGCATTCCAATGCCAATGGTGGAGGTGCGCCAGATCCTGCTCTAGCATCTACTTCCGAAACCCCTCCCCACCCCTCTTCCCCTGACGCTGGATCTGGTTCTGTCGCTGGATTCAGGCGTTGCCCCCTCTACTTCCCCCTTCCCCTATTTCCCACCCCCTTTTCCTTTGTCCTCCCCTCCGAACGCCGAAACTGGTTGTGCCGCTAGATTCTGGCTCTGCCCCCTCTGCTTCCCTCTCACCCTCCTCCATTTCCTCCATTTAGAGGAGGGGCTCTCGCTCCTTCAACCGAAGTCCCTTACCCCCCCTCCCCTGCCCCTGTAGAAGAAGGGGCTTTGCATTCCTATTGGATTTAAAAAAAAAATTATTTGTTATTTGTGATGTTTTTTAAAGTGTCACTAATAATAGTTTTATAATTATTTTTAAGTTTTTCCTTACTAGTATATATTTTTTTTAATTTTATTACTTATTAGTAAAGCAAACAAAGCGTCGCTTTTGAATTATTTTTAAAAAAATATGTATTAGTGACGATGTTTAAAACACCACTAATGTTATATTATTAGTGACTCTTGTAAACAAGCATAGCTAATAATATATTATTAGTGGCGGTAAGTTATGAAAAACTATTTTTATTTTATTAGTAACATTTTTTCTAAAGCTTCTCTAAGAAAAACATTTTGCGACATTTAAAAACTGTCACTGATAATATTTATAATTTTTTTTAAAAATGTTTTCACATTAGCGACACTTAATAAAGAGTCGTTAATAGGTGTTCGGATGCTTTTTCTATTTGTACCTGCTAAATAGTATTGATGGTACTTTTTTCAAGTATCACTAATATTCATTAGTGACATTTTTATGGCTACTAGTGACGTTTAAAAGCGTCACTAACCGCCTTTTTTTTGTAGTGTGTAAACTACATAACGGTAAGTTTTCTATAGTGTAGTCGATTACACGATAGTATTTCTTATCATGTAGTTGATTAAGTATACTTTTCAACTAAAAGTGGGTTATTGCCAACTATATGTTTTTATCTTGTAGTCAATTACACGATAGTATCTTCTTCAGTATTTAGTATTTCAAATCATGTCGTCGATTATATGATAGGAAATACTATCATGTAATCAACCAAACAATAGGAAACTTACAGTTAGAAATTACTAAATTTTAGTTGGAAAGTATGTTTCACACATACTATCGTGTGATCAACTACATGATATCGTGTAATCAACTACACAATAGGAAACTTAGAGTTATGTGATTGCCCACTTTCAGTTGAAAAGTCTTTATGGGCATAGTCATCTTTTTAGTGCCCTCTTGCATACACTACAACAAAAAGGACTATCAGCGACGCAATAGAGAGTATCACTAAAAGCTACTATTTGTGACGCATATAAAATTGTCGCAAATTTTGTGACTATTCGCGATGCTTTTTAAAAAGCGTCGATAATAGTACCACTAATAGCGACACTCTTAAAAAGCATTGCTAATATTATCATAAGATGTTTTTAAGAAAGCGTCTCTAATAGTTATATATTAAAAAATAAAACATTTAGAACTATTTGCGATGCTTTTATAAAAGCATTGCAAATAGTATTAATAATAGCGATGTTTTTATCAAATCATCCCTAATAGTTCTACTATTAGACACACTTAAAGAAAATGCATTGCCAATAAAATAAAGTAATTTTTAAAAAAAGATTAAGAATATTAGCAACGCTTTTTTCAACGGCGTCACTAATATTACTACTATTAGAGATGCTTAATTCTCTCTCTCTCTCTCCTCCCTCTTCTATTTCTCTCTTCAACTTCTCTCTTTCTCTCTTTTTTCTTTTGTCTTTTTTTATTTTTAGCAATGCTTACATACAAACATCACAAATGATATGTTTATTGTGACGTTACATACAAATGTTGCAAAAAGGTGAATTTGAGACACTTTCAAAGCACCATAAATAAAAAAATACGGGCAAAAATTGCCTGCCACTACCACTTCCTCCTTACAACACCCCCGCTCCCATTCTGCCGTGTGATTGATTCTAGCTCCTCCTCCTCTCCCCTCACCTTCTCTCATATGTGAATTTTACCGGTAAAAACTACTATTTTCAAGTGTAGCTATTAATTTGGGGCAGAGGGAGTATTTTGACTTTATTTGATAAAGTTTAGTAGATATAATTATGTGTAATTAGCAAATATATCTATTGTCCCAATAAACTTCAACAAGTCATCTTAAACTCCTTTTTATATTTCTAAAATGATTTAGAAAATAAAAAATCTTAAAGTATATGTGGGGTCAATAACTCTTTCTTATAATAATCTTGTTGCTTGGCATATTTTTTTCACAGTCCTAACAAGTGTTTGATTTACAAATAAATTATCACTACAATAAAAAGGACTATTAGCGACTCTTTTACTAGCGACACAATACAAAGTGTCGCTAAAAACTACTATTTAGGACGCATATAAAAGTATGGCAAAATTTGTGACTATTCACGACACTTTTTAAAAAACATCACTAATAGTATTTCTAGCAGTCGCTAATAGTTATAAATTTTTTAAAAAATAAAAAATTAGAACTATTTGCGACGCTTTTATAAAAATATCGCAAATAGTAATAATAATAGCGATGCTTGTATCAAAGCGCCCCTCATAGTTGTACTATTAGTGACGCTTAAGAAAATGTGTCGCCAATATAATAAAGTAATTTTTTTAAAAAAAGTAAGACTATTAGCAATGTTGTTTTCAACGACATCGTTAATATTACTACTATTAGCTATGTTTAACTCTTTCTCTCTCTTTCCTCTCTCTCTCTCTTCCTCCTCACTTTCTCCTTTTTTTCTTTTGTATTTTTTATTTTTTGCGATGTTTACATACAAATGTCGTTAATGTTACGATTATTATGACTTTACGTACAATGTCGCAAAAAGGTTAATTTGCGATGCTTGAAAAAATGCAAGCGAAAATCACATGCGTATCTTCCCGTGCGCCGCGTTTAAATCCCCCTACTACCTCTTTTAGCCAACTCCCCTCCCCCTCCCATTCCTCTATGTGATAGATAACGGCTCCCCCTCCTCCCCTTTGTCCCCCCCCCCCCCCCAAAATTTGCCACCCTCCTCCCCTCTATCTGACCAGAGGAGGGAGTGTTGGGGGCCGGAATCTGGTTCCCCCCCTCCCTAGTCCCCCACCCCGTCCCCTCTCGTCCAACTGGAGCGCCCTCTAGGGTAGGAATCCGGCTCCCCCTCTCCCCGGTCACACAACCCTCTGTTTTCCTCCCTCCTCCCCTCTGTCCCATCGGAGGAGGGGGCTTTGACGGACAAAATCCGGCTCCACCTCCTCCCCTCTAGAGAGGTGGAGGCTCATGGGGCTATAGCCAGATTCCGTCTCTCCCTTCTTTCCCCGTTCCCTGGTTACCCCCATCCCTCTGTCCCCCCCCCTTATGTTTTTCGCACCGCCCACAATTTTCCATCCCTCTCCTCCCCTCCGTCCTATTGGAGGAGGGGGCTATGGGGGCCGGAATCTGGCTCCCCCTCCCCCCTCCCCTCTGTCCAATTGGAAAAGGGGGCTCGAGGGCCGGAATCTGGCTCCCCCTCCTCCCCCTTCTCTTCGGTCACCCTCCCCCCGGTCCCCTCAGACCAACTAGAGGAAGGGGCTCTAAGGGCCGGAATCTGGCTTCCCCCACCTCCTCCCCTCTGTCCAACTGTAACGCTTGGGGTTTTTCACACATTTTCCTCAAAATTCACAAAAATTTTTTGCAATATAACGTCTGTAAATCGGAGGAAAAATGACGAAATCAAAACCTGATAAAACAGTTTATAATTTAAAACACTAAACATCCATTTTCCATCTAAATATTTTCATCACACGGTCAAACATCGTACAGCCAAAGCAAATATCCTCAGGCGCTACTCGAAAACAACCGTACGAATAAATTGCTATGATCATAGACTTTTAAATACAAATCACTCCCCAGGCATCCCTGAGTGCAAGTCCCATAACAGTCCACAGACTAATCCAAATGAAAGTCCAAAATATAAACATCTTAACGTCTCGTCTCACCCAATACATCGGATCGTGGCACAAATAAACTTGCAGTGAGTCAAACATATACCTGTGTTAACGGGAATCAATCCTCCGCTGAAATGAGCATCCATCTCCAGGAGCTCTCCAACATACACCTGCAAAACCCTCCCGAACCACGGGGCTAAAAAATGGTAGGGTGAGTATTTTCATACTCAGTAGGAAAATACCCAGTAGGAGAAATCCCAAACGGTGAACGCAAAAGTTCATAAATACATGCGTTCATGCAACTCAAACATGAAGCAGATAGGCATATCAATATCATGCTTATGCACATACAAACATACCAAATGCACCATCGTGCCAAAGTCATACCAAATGCACCATCGTGCTAAAATCATACTAAAGGCACCATTGTGCCAAAATCGTACCATCAAACAAAACTTACACAAACACCCTTATCCAGGGTCTTACAAACTTACTCGTACCATCATACGCATACTCATACAACATACACATACTTGTACAACCTTACTCGTACAATCATATGCTCACTCATACAGCTTACACATACCTGTACGACCTTACTCGTACAGCTTACTCTTACTCGTGCGACCTTACTCACACATCTTACACTTACTGTCTTGCTCGGATTCATACGCTTACAGTCTTACTCTTACAATCGTACTCATACTCTTACAGTCGTGCTCATACTCGTACTCATACAGTCGTACTCATACTCATAATCGTACAGACATACGCATACTATCGACCGCTGCAGCTCATTACAACTAATTAGCTCTAGCATCGAGATGGAAAAGAATGCCACAGGGGCATCACCTTAACCTCCGGGGAGTGACTAGACGCCATGGACTTTTCCGAAGGTAAGGCACACCAGTGCTCATGGGGCACAGGATCAAACAGGTAAGAGTAGGTCCATGATACTACTTACCTGAGCGCGCAAACATACACCCACACATAAGGGGTCATACAATTGCCCACACATAAGGGTCTTATAGTGCCATACAATTGCCCACCATAATGGGTCTTATAGTGCCAGTGTCACTCTTGGGCAGAAACATACAGTGCCACTCTTGGGCGGAAACATACGTTGCTCTCAACAGAGCAAAAGACGTCTGGTGCTTTACACAGCACACAGACAACATCCTGCAGGATAAACGCCATGGCAAGACATGATAAATGCTCAGCCGACTCATTATCGACTAGTTCAAACACGGAACTTAATCCGTCGAACCCTCAGGTCTCAAACTCACAACGCTATCATTAGCTATGCTTATAATTCAAGTTTGAATTAAGTAAATTATGTGGTACAATTATGCCAAACAAACTCATAGTCCTCGACTGATCAAATCGAAGCTGAGCCCGATCCGAAACCCTAGTTCGTCAGGGCAGCAGACTTCCTTACCTCGTCCATATCAGGATCAAAACTTGCCGTACACCAAAATCTTACAGTCTTACATACTTCACCATCCCTCTTATGGCCAAAACATCTTACACTGACATCATCAAATGAAGCTCCTCAGAGTCAATCCATTTGTCACCCTTTTACTTATACCTCACATATTGAGCTTACTTTTCACTTCATAATTTGTACGTTATGCTTGTACAATTATGCACACTCTTACTGTCTGACAGTCCCCCAACATATGCCCTGATCCAAACTGATCCACTCCAAACCTCGCCCATCATACTCATATCCTCTGCCGTTCGTCATACGCTTACACATCCAAATCCAGATGAAACCTCTGTCACCTCTTATTGTCCATCGCCCATACCTCTGCCCGCATACACTTACACATATCCATAGCATCGGCCAATAGCCATCATACATACGTATGTGTATCACACATATGTATAACACATACATACTGTCATACATACGTAACTTACAACCATGCTCACTAGCCATCACTAGTGCACACATACACATTTATACATACGTCAAACATACACGCTAGCCATCACTAGCACATGCATACATACATTAGACATACACGCTAGTCATCACTAGCACATGCATAATCCATACATACTCTAAACATGCACGCTAGCCATCACTAGCACATGCATAATCCAAACATACTTCAAACATGCACGCTAGCCATTACTAGCACATGCATACATACGTTAACATACACGCTAGCCATCACTAGCACATGCTCAATCAACATACAAAACTTACCAACAAACACGCTAGTCATCACTAGCACATACTCAATCAACATACGAAACTTACCAACAACCACGCTAGTCGTCACTAGCACATACTTACAGCCAACATGCATATCGTATGCATTTCAACATACCATATAATCATGCTTTCATGCATATCGTGCAATCCTAGCATGCTACTACTCATTCAAAGCATGCTACCATGAATTTACGAGTTCAAAGCTCCCCTACCTCGTAATCATGACGTTTGATGGTGAGCACACGACGGTGGCAGCGTCGACGATGGAGCTGGCTGTCAAAACCGTTGCCTAGCTGAGAGAGCTGCTGTCCCGAGGATTTAGGAAGTGCCGAAAACAATCACGGCCAAACAAGGTGTCAGAAGTCGATGCGGCATAATCCGCAATCCACGGCGGCACACTAGGGGCGGCCGGGAGAAATGTTGTGCCAACATAAGTGGCAATGCGACTAGAAATCGAAGGTGAACTCACTGACGGTCGGCCGGCGGCTGAGAAGTACTCGGCCGGCCACAAGACATCGAAATCAGCCGTGGACAGCACCCAACGGCGGCGATTTCGCGTCAACAAGGGCCCACATAAGGGCGGAGGGCATGGGGCGACTCTCAAGGACAGAGGAGAGGTGGAGGAGGGCTATGTGTCAACTCCACTCGATGGCACAGCCATCCGATGGTCAGGCGACACAAATACGACGCCTAAACCCAAAAATGCACGTGTGGCCACATGCACATGCGGCCAAACAGTGCCACTATAGGGGGAGATGGGTCAAACGGTGGCGACCCAAGGCCCACGAAGGGGCAACGGAGCTAGGGCCAGGAAGTGGTGGCCAATCGAAATGGCGACATCGCCGATCGCCACCCACAACCAACACCATGGTGCGGGTGGCTGTGCATCTCGCACAATATAGGGCAATGACAAGCGGCCCATTCCGAGCGGAGTGTAAAATTGGGCCAATCAGGGCTGGCCCTCACTGTCGCCGACCCGGGGCAGAGCCCACGATGGCCAAATGGCCCACAGCTCGCCGATGCCAACGACCCGAGACGCACCCAAAGCGTCTAATCAGGCGGAACAAGGCAATAGAGGCGGGGCGGGGTTGGGAATAGCAACCCCCTACCAACACTGGGTCGAGGTAGGCTGGACGGAGTCTATTCGGTGGCCGGACAATGACCGGAAACACACCGGTGTCCAAAACAATCTCACGGACAATGAGATGCAAAATGAGAACAAAACCCGACCAAAAGATCGGTAGCTCACAGTGGAGCGCAGAAAGCATGGCGGCGGCTCTAGACAGGGCCTATGGGTTCCTAGCGGCCAACTAAACATAAGTCTAGTTGAGAGCGGCCGCAAACGACGTCAAAATTGTACACCCACAGCTCAAAAACGGGATTAAAGGAGAGAAAAAACCCGAAAAAGGTTCGGTACCTTGTGGAGGAGCGAAGAGGCCGTGGCGGCGGTCATAGCCGGTACCTACGGACTCGTGGCGATGAGGCAAGGCAGATCCTAACAAGAATCGGCGGAATCCGACGACGGAGGAGGGAGAACGGGGCAACCGGAATCAAGCTCGGGTTTCTCCAAAATGTTACTAGACGTGAAATTTTATCTGGACAACGAAAGTTTCTGGAATCCGACTTCGGTTCCATATACTTATATAACTTCTTTTTAATTTTTCCATCCACGTCCCTAATACGCGTTAACCTCCCGGTTACGCGTTGTAGCTCCAAAATTTGCACCGTAAGCGCGCAGTGAGGCCCATGGCCTGCGACTAAGCCCCATACCCGACTCTATGGGTATAAATACGGGGGAAAGTACACAAATATGAATATGCCGAAGCATCGTATTTTCCCGCCGAAAATGACCAGAAAAATAGCAGGAAAATCACATAAAATCGTAGAAAATTCAGGGACATTACACCAACTGGAGGAGGGGGCTAGAATCCCACTCCCCCTTCTCCCGGGTCACCCCCTCCCTCTATATCCACCTGGACCCCCTGTTTTCCACCCCCCCTCCCCCCCTTTTCTATCCTACTAGAGGCAGGGGCTCGGGGGGCCGGAGCCGGATTCCGGCTCCCCCTCCTCCTTGTCACCCCCCATCCCTCTATTTTTCACCCCCACCCCTCCCTCTATTTTTCATCCCCCCCCCCCCCTGGTTGGATCCTACTCCTTAGCCAAATTTTGGCACCGCCGCCATCCTCCACCACATTCCCCGGTCCCCCTACCCTGGTCTCCCTCCCCCTCTGCTTTCCCACCTCCCCTGCCCTTGCCATAGGAGCCCGTCTCCCCTCTAGTCATCCCGCTTATGGCAGGAACTTTTTTTAAATTCTTTTTTCAAGTCATTAGTGACGCATTCAAAGGCGTCACTAATTACTTTTATATTATTTTATTTACATATTAGAGATGCTTTATACATGGTTGCTTATACAAATTATTACTATTTTTTTTTATTAGCAACGCTTTCTTAAATATTCACTAATTATTATTTTTTCCTTATTAGTGATGATTTTATAAGCGTCACTAATATTTTCTTTATTATTTTTATTATTAGGTTGTAGTATGTGCTAAAGGGACCATCGGTGGAAAGAGAGGCAGTGGGTAAAATAATGCTTATTGAATGGCTTTGAGAAGTCCACCACACTTGTGGGAGGGAGAAATGGAGAGGGAAAAAGAAGCCTGTGAGCTGTCCGAATGAAGATCGGATGCCAACACCTCTTGAGTGCAAACTGCCTAGCAACTATACAATAATTATACTATTATATATAACAAATTGAGAGACAATAGATTTTTATTGAACTTCTTATATTACCCTCATATATTTCTATAATGCCATTTAATACAAGTTTAAATTCATATATAATATAATGGCATTTTAGTGAAACTATTTAATTGAATTTTTTTAGATAATGACCACATGTTAACCTACTACTAGTTGTTCATATGATATGGGCCTCATTTATTATGTTATTTTGGTTTTAACTTTTTAATGTTTATATAATTTGCACACCTGAATTGAGATTCATGTATTTTTAATATTGGTGGAAACTCTCGACACACTCTATCAAATGAGATCAGACGAGTATTTCCAAAATTTGTTTGTAGGTCCCACTCATTAACATTCTTTACTAAGATAAATTTTTATATCTTTACCTATATATATTATATGTGTTCAGATTAACGTATTTTTAATGTCATTGAAAAAATCCCAACAAGTTCTATCAAATGAGACCCGTCGCCAAACTAATCTTGAATATGAATAATGTGTCTCAAAGTTTAAAGACTATCAATTCTATTGTATTTTCTGACCTATAGCCTAATATTAAGCAGATAAAATTTAAACTCGCTATTGCCTACTATAAGTTTACATTGGCTAATATAATATTTACAATTATATGTGTATATAATTTTTCAAGGAGCCCTTTGTTTAATATATACTTTAACTTTATTTTTTATTTAATATAAATTTACATACATAATGCAAGTACATTCTTGTTATATAAAAGTCTAATGGAGCTAAGAGTAGCCGCATCATCAAATTACAACTTATGATCAAAACAAACATTGGCACTGGAAGAATTCTAATTCACCGTCCGATTTTTTTTATTATCAGAGTACACTAATTTGCTTTAACCAGCCCCAGTTTCACAAATGCCTCAATCTGAAAGCCAGAATCAGTGAATTGTTGTCCATTGGGGGCCCAACATGACACCAAAACGGCAAACCGCTTCATTGGCAAATGCAGTGGACCAAAACACTAGAAGGACATATGCTATCACCAATTCCAAAGAAACCTTATAGGCAAATAAATAAATTAGGGTTGCATAGTCGGACATGCATAAAATCTAAACACTAAGAATAGTACATCACCATGCTTATCACGGTTGACGAAAGACTATTATACAATTAACCCTCCTTGGATGCATAGATTATTAAATAAATTGAAATGCTTAGTCATATTATCTTTCATGGCTACGACCCATGACAAGAGTAAATTATACAAGCCAAGCATATACTGTCGTGATTCGTGAAGGTATTTATGAATGGACATGTCTAGCCTGACTAGTCTTTATGACCGAAACTCTACATCACCTATATTCGAAGCCCGCTTCAAGGAAGTTGATATTTTTTATTTTATTTATATTAAAAAAAATCAAATAGAAAAAATAAGTCACAATTGAAATTTTAATAAGCTTTTGATATAAAAAAAGTAAAGTATGAACATTATTTTCAACTATGAAGTGTTTTTCATGTTCCGCATGCACTGACAATGAGTCGAGCATAAGCCACACATGGGAGCTTTACACTTAGCTCATTGTTTGTGCAGAGCATGAAAAATGCTTCCCTCTAACCATACTTGTGCCGTGTATCTCCCACTGGGAGAGAATGGTGCCGATGCATATATGTGACCCAACTAATATGAATTAATATTAGTAGCGCCATAGTAGGGTTTTACTTATTGCTAATTTTAACTTTGTAAAATTATACCTTACACTCTTGAATTTGAATGTGCTCATTCTTGGTGTCTTTAGAAACATACTGACAATCTCTATCAAATCAGATCTCACATGACTAAGTTTTCTTGAAACTTTTTTTTAGGTCCCTTGCATACATATTTCTCAATAATATTTTTTTTACATTTTTGCCTATGCTATACATGTTCACATTCATCTATTTTTTAAGCCATTAAAAAGCTTCTAACGAGCTCAATCAAATAAAATTCATCACCAAACTTATCCTAAATATAAATGGTGTGCTCCAAGGCATGAAGTCCTTCAACACCATTACCTTCACTAATGTATAATCTAATATTTAGCTTATGAGATTTGAACTCTCAACGCTCACAATTCTATGTGAGTATAATATATGATCATTGTAATCTTAGAAGGATGTATTGTAACTATCATATAAGGGGGACTTTTGTTTAATACATAATTTATTTTGAATATAAATTTATTTTTTTTATCTAAGTGATATTTATAGGTGAAATACGTGTGCATTGTTGCTAATTAATTTAAACAAGAGTTATAATAATATATCTTCTATGAGTTTATCTAGCGACTCATACTCAATAGTGAGCTATTTGACAATAAACGGGTAGTTCCCCGCCCAATAGTGTGCATACATAGACATTGAAAAACCAGTGTTTAGTGAATGGTAGATATTGACCTCTGTGCAAAGGGAGTGGACTGGCTAAAGAAACGGTGATGAACAGGCAGATACGTACGTTTAGGTTGTTATCTAATTATCAATCTCTGGGACTAAACACCTTAATTAGTACACGTGAATCTGCAATCCATCTGTAAAAACATTAAGGAGCCACTCTTATATGTTGTACAAATAGCTTATTTAATTTCATCATCACTATCGGACTAAAATTAAATGTGTTTTTAGTATTATTTGTACCAACACATGATTACAACCTTTCAACTATAAAAAAGAAAAGAAGAAATCTTTAAATAACACCATACCTGATATGCTCTCATATAGTATGGTGTTTTGCTCATTCGTGGCAATTAATTTTTGAAGTAGCTAAACATTGCCAGTATCTGTTTTTTATACAACATGGCCTGCCAGGATCTGGGAATACGTGGAACACGTTCTTTTGGCTTGAAGAAGTTTCCATGATTGCAAACTTAAAAATTCTCCACATGAATGCTGTAATGTTATATATTGAGCACACATATGTATATATATATATATATATATATATATATATATATATATATAGATGTTAGTAATATCAAATACAAGCACAAGGAATCACATGGGAGGTAAAGGTGAAGAAGCTGTCGACTCCGAGCTTCAAATATGGAAGCTTGCGTTGGGGTTCACCGGCCCAGAGGTTGTAAACTGTGCAATTGAGCTCGGCATCGCCGATGTCCTCGATGGCCATCGGCAGGCAATGACACTGGCGGAGCTCGCCGATGCACTGGACTGTGCCCCTTCTTTCCTTTACCGTATCATGCGCTTCCTTGTCCACAAAGGAGTCTTCATGGAGGAGATTGCCACTCGAGAAGGGAAGGATGTCGCCGCCTATGCCCTCACTGCTGTCTCCCGCCGGCTAATTGGCAGTGGTGACCAGAGCCTGGCGGCATTGGTTCAGCTAGAGACGAGCCCTATAATGGTGAATCCATGGCATTTCTTGAGTACTAGGGTCAGGTCCAATGGTGCACCCGCCTTCAGTGGGGCACATGGGGAGGATGTGTGGAGCCTTGCTAGCCATAGTCCAGTGCAAAGCAAGCTGATCAATGATGCAATGGCATGTGATGCAAGGATAGCAATGAAAGCCCTAATTGATGAGTGCGTTGAGGTCTTTGATGGAGTGAAGACTGTAGTTGATGTTGGAGGCTGCAATGGGGACCTTAGTGAAGGCATGCCCTTGGATAAAAGCTGTTAATTTTGATCTTGCTCATGTTGTGAATTTCGCCCCTGAGATTGACGGTGTGGATCACGTTGCAGGAGATATGTTTGTTAATGTGCCCCATGCAGATGCAATTTTACTGAAGGTATTGTATGGTTCTAATTAAGCATCAATAGGTTCACTTAGTTTCCTAGTATTATCTTATAGCATAGGCAAAAAAGTATCAAATATTTGGCTATAATTAATATTATTGGGATAAAATTCGTAAATTTTGAGAATTGAGACAATATTGCACAACTATATGTTTGGCCTACGATTTGGAGGATTTAATGAATATTTGAGAAAAGTTCATAAACACAACTATTTTATGATAGTAAATCCTAAATAATTATAATAATGATAGCTCTCACTCATGTATGTGGCCACTAAATTGTATATATTGCATATAACCGATTTCTATGACTGGAGCTCCATGATCAGTCCATATGGGTCTCTGGACATGGCACATAAGGGGGCACGTCGACGACGATGGGAGAGCCTGTAATGGTGGCAATGTTTGCCAGGACTCAGGTACCCCACCCACATGCTACGTTTTGACCAGTAGGCCAAGCCAAGTCAAGCGAGCAGGGACGGAGCTAAGGGGGGACTAGAAGGGGCCATGCCTGCCCGCCTTGAGCTATTTTCCTAGCTCCACCTTTGCAAGTGAGGCCAATCCATGACTGGCTGGCTAGGCTGTGGCCAACCTTACTTCCCAGAAATAATACAATTTTTCATGAAAATGCCATGATTGTGTTGTTTCTTATGTGCTTTCCTTAATTGTATTTTTTTATCGAAAAAATGTGTTTGTGATGGCATGATTCGTCTTCAGTGATGGTAAACGTTGGTTTGGCCATGCAAGTAGCGGGATGGGATAGAGTTCCCACAAGGTAAAAAAAGAAAGAGATAAGACAATTGTGCCATTTTAGAGTGAACATTTGTATGTTGTTTCTGGTGATGGTGCTCTGGGTAGTTGGTGGCCAACTCATGTGGGAGTAGCCATAGCGGTAGATTCCAATCAATGGTGGCTGTCGTAGAACATGGCATAAGTCAGGTGGCAACAATGTCCAAACCTTCGGCCAAGAGGTGTACGGAAAGTTCCTGGAGAGGCTGGTGGAGCGGAGCTCTCGTGAAAGCGGCTGCAGAGCCTATGTGGGCAACTGATTAGGAAATTTTTATGGACTTGGATAGTTTAGTCTATCTTTTAAATATATATTCACTCCGTTTTAAAATAATAGTTTTAGTTAGTAAAAAAACTTTATTCAATATTAATAGTTTTATTTTAGTAAATTTAAGTGATTGGATGCTTAAAAAATAGCATCATAAGTTTATTTTTCCTTTTCTTAGATGTGAATTTCACCATTTAATAAAGATTTCTCTTTTTCCAACTATAGTTATTAATTTGGGGCAGAGGGAGTATAATTATTGATTTTATTTGATAAAAGTTTAAAGAGTAGTGATATTTTGATGTGAAGATTCTCACGTTAAAATGTTACCTCATCTTTCCCACACCATTGATGAGTGGAGCCCACCATCAATGGTGTGGGAAAGATGAAGTAGTGTTTGACGTGAGAATCTTCACGTCAATGAAGCATTTTTCAAGTTTAAAAAATATGATTATGTGTTATTAGCAAATTATAGTTTTTGCCCTGATACACTTCAACCAATCATCTTAGACACCATTTATTTTCTTAATTAAAGTGATTTAGGAAAAAAACTTAAAGTGCATATGGGGTCCATAACTCTTTCTAATAATAATCTTGTTGCTTTGGCATACTTTTTTTCACCATCTTAACAAGTGCCTGATTTACCAATGAATGATATTTCATATTTCTTTTAATATGAAACTTTACTCAAAATTTTATTTTGTTGAAGTCTATTCTACATGACTGGGGTGATGAGGAGTGCATCCAAATTCTCAAAAACTGCAAGGAAGCTCTTACCAAGGACAATTCAATTGGCAGTGATAATTGTGGAGGCAGTCATCAATGGTGATTGCCAAAACAAAGGATACGAAGAAATGAGGTTAGTATTGGATATGGTGATGATGGCCCATACCAACAATGGCAAGGAGAGAACTGAAGACGAATGGAAGAAAGTCCTCTCCCAGGCAAGCTTTGGTGCGTGTACTATCAAGCCTATGCAGGCTATACAACATGTCATTGTAGCTTATCCTTAATCACTATTATTGATGCGAAACCCTCAGTTTTGCAAAAATACTTATTTGTGATAATATCATATTTGCCAAGTGGCAACTCTATTATGTCCATTATTCTTGAAGAATGCATAAAATTAAATTCAAATTAACCAAGAATTATCACTAATATATTTGATTTTGGATCATTACTACGTATTAAAAGTACTAATTAATGATAGCTTCCACTCAAGTATGTGGCCTCTATATTGTATATAGTGCATATAAATGGAGAAATTAGGTTGCACTATGTGCTAAAGGGACCGTCGGTGGAAAGAGAGGCAGTGGGCGGCGGCAATGCCTGTTGAATGGTTTTGAGAAGTCCACCACACTTGTGGGAGGGATAAATGGAGAGGGAAAAAGAAGCCTGCGAGTTGTCCCAATGAAGATATGATGCCCAACACCTCTTAAGTGCAAAATGCCTTGTAACTATACAATAATTATAGTATTATGTAAAACAAATTGAGAGACAATAGATTTTGACTGAAATTCTTATATTACCCTCATATTTATCTATAATGCCATTTAATACAAGTTTAAATTTGTATATAATATAAAGGTATTTTAATGAAACTATTTACTTAAATTTTTTTTGGTAACGACCACATGTTAACCTAATACTGGTTGTTGATACAATATGAGCCACACTTTTTATGTTATGTAGGTTTTATCTTTTTAAGGTTTATATATTTTGCACCCTAGCTCAAATTGAGATTTGTGTATTTTTAATATTGTTGGAAACTCTTGACAAACTCTATCAATTGAGATTTGACGAGAATGTTTTCCGAAATTTGTTTGTAGTTACTTATCTTTAACATGCAATACTAAATTTTTATATATTTACATATATATTATGTGTTTGGATTCATGTATTTTTAATGTCATTGAAAAAGTCCCGACAAGTTCTATCAAATGAGACCCGTCACCAAACTAATCTTGAATATGAATAATAAATTTCATAGTTTGATGTCTATCAATTCCATTGTATTTTCTGACCTATAGCCTAATATTAAGCATATAAAATTTATACTCGCTATTGCCTACTATAAGTGTACATTGGCTAATATATTATTTATATTTATATGTGCATATAATTTATGCAAGAAACCTTTGTTTAATATATACTTTAACTTTATTTTTTTTATTTAATATAAATTTATATACATAATGCAAGTACATTCTTGTTACTTATGTAAAAGTCTATAATGGGGCTAAGAGTAGCCACATCATCAAATTACAACTTATGATCAAAACAAACATTGGCACCGGAAGAATTCAAATTCACCGTCAGATTCTTTATGTGAGTACACTGATTTTCCCTAACCAGCCTCAGTTTCACAAATGTTTCAATCTGATAGCTTGCATCAGTGAATTGCTGCCCATTGGCGGCCCAAGATGACACCAAAATGGCCAACCACTTCATTGGCAAATGTAGCGGACCAAAACACTAGAAGGACATATGCCATCACCAATCCCAAAGAAACTTGATAGGCAACTAAATAAATTAGGGTTGCATAACCAAACATGCATAAAATCTGAACACTAAGAATAGAACATCACCATGCTTATCACGATGACGAAAGACTATATTACAATTAATCCTCCTTGGATGCATATATTATGAAATAAACTGACATGTCTAGTCATAATTATCTTTCGTGGCTAAGGGGCTGTTTGGGTACTGAATCTGTGACAAATTCAGTCCATTCAGTCTCAATTCAATAATAAATTATTAGAATCATGTTTGTGTACTAAAGTTGCACTGAATTAAAAATTCAGCACTGAAGTTAGATTTAGGCCTGAATCGGCCTGAATCACCTCATGAGGTGATTCAGTTGATTCAGTCTCCTAATCACCATTTTAAAAATTACATATTTAATTATTTTTTAATGGTTATCGTTTATATTGATTTGAGCCTCGAAAAATGTGCCATATAGGTAGGTTCCACTTTGAAAGTTCAAAATTACCTACCCTTGTGGGATCTTGTTTGATAGACCTTGAATTTAGAAATATAATGGTACTAAGAACGTGCATATCCGAGTTCGAGAGAGAGAGAGTTATATTAATTTAAAGTTTTAAAACTGGGTTTGACGTGACATCTGAATTTATTCTAACAAATTCTCTACCCAAACGTAATTCATATTCAGCGGTGAATTTTTTGAATTAATTTACTACTGAATTAATTCGCTACTGAATTAATTCAGTACCCAAACAACCCCTAAGACCCGTGACAAGAGTAAGGGGCTGTTTGGGTACTGAATCTGTGAAAGATTCAGTCGATTCAGTCTCAATTTAGTATTGAATTATTAGAATCCTATTTTTGTACTGAAGCTGCACTGAATTAAAAATTCAGCACTGAAGTTAGATTTAGACCATTTCAGTCCTGAATCGGCATGAATCACTGAATCACCTCAGCCGATTTAGTCTCTTAATCACTGTTTTAAAAATTACAGATTCTATTATTTTTCAATGGTTATTGTTCATAACAATTTGAGCCTAAAAAATGTGCCATATAGGTAGGGCCCACTTTGAAAGTTCAAAATTACCTACCCTTATGGGATCTTGTTTGATAGAGCTTGAATTTAGAAATGTAATAGTATTAAGAACGTGCATATCCAAGTTCGAGAGAGAGAGAGTTATATTAGTTTAAAGTTTTAAAACTGGGTTTGATGTGACATTTGAATTTATTCAAACAAATTCTCTACCCAAACGTAATTCATATTCAGCGGTGAATTTTTTAAATTAATTCACTACTGAATTAATTCGCTACTGAATTAATTCAGTACCCAAACGACCCGTAAATTAGAAAAGCCAAGCATATACTTTGTCATGATTCGTGAAGGTATTTATGAACGGACACATCTAGCTTGACTAGATAAAAGTCCGCTTGAGGAAGTTGATATTTTTTTATTTTATTTATATTAAAAAATTTTAATCCAATAGAAAAAATAAGTTACACTTGAAAATTTAATAAGTTTTTTATATAAAAAAGTAAAGTATGGATATTATTTTCAACTAGGAACTGTTTTTTATGTTCCGCTTTCACTAATAATGAGTCGAGCATAAGCCACACATGGGAGCTTTACACTTAGCTCATTGTCCACGCGAAGTAGGAAAAATGTTTCCCTCTAACTATACTTGTGTCGAGTATCTCTCACCACGAGCAAATGGTGCCGATGCATATATGGGACCCAACTAATATGAATTAATATTAGTAGTGTCATAGTAGGGTTTTACTTGTTCCTAATTTTAGCTTTGTAAGATTATACCTTACACACTCAAATTTGAATGCGCTGGTTTTTGGTGTCATTAGAAACATTTTGACAAACTCTCTCAAATGAGATATCATATTACTATGTTTTTTATAGGTCCCATGCATATATATTTTTGAATAATAATTTTTTTACATTTTTGCCTATGCTACACATGTTCACATTCATGTATTTTTTAAGCCAAATGAAAAACTTCTAACGAGCTCAATCAAATAAGATTCATTACCAAACTTGTCCTAAATATAAATGGTGTGTGCCAGGCATGAAGTCCTTTGACACCATTACTTTCACTGACGTATAATCTAATATTTAGCCTATGAGATTTGAACTCGAAACGCTTACAATTATATGTGTGTATAATATATGATCATTAGAATCTTTAAAGCATGCATTGTAACTATCATATAAGGGGGCTTTTGTTTAATACATAATTTATTAATAATATATTATTATTTTTTATCTAAGTCATATTTATATGTAAATATGTGTGCATTCTTGCTAATTAATTTAAACAAGAGTTACATTAATATATCTTCTATCAGTTTATCTAGCGACTCATACTCAATAGTGAGCTATTTGATAATAAACTGGTAGTTCCCCACCCTTTGTTTTAGCTAGGCCACCCTGCGCATACATAGAGGTTGAAAAACCAGTGTTTAGATATACGTGGATGGTAGATATCGACCACTGTGCTAAAGGAGTGGACTGGCTAAAGAAATGGTGATGAACACTCGCATGTATACGTTGAGGTACGTTGTTATCTAATTATCATTTCTCTTAGACTAAACACCTTATTATAATTGAATCTGCAATTGACCAGGGAAAACATTGATGAGCTACCCTATTATGTCATTGACGTATATATCTTATATGTTGAACAATTAGCGTATTTAATTTCATCATCACTATCAGACTAAAATTAAATGTGTTTTCAGTATTATATGTACCAACACTTGATTACAACTTTTCAATTAATAAAAAAAGAAAAGAAGAAATCTTTAAATAACGCCATACCTGATATGCTCTCATATAGTGTGGTGTTTTGCTCATTCGTGGCAATTAATTTTTGAAGTAGCTAAACATGGCCAGTATCTGTTTTTCCATACAAACATGGCCGGACAGGATCTGGGAATACGTGGAACACGTTCTTTTCACTTGAAGAAGTTTCCATGATTGCAAACTTAAGCAATCTTCACATGAATGCTGTGTAACAGTGCATGTTATATATTGAAGTTAGAACACTTGAAGGAGGTAAGAAGAGTAGAGGATGCTTGTAATGCTAAACTTTAAGATAAAAGTCGTTGCATAGATTGTGTCTGGACTGGTTGCAAAGAGAAGAGTTTTGGCTATTAGACATGGAGTCAACATGCGGAGAAGAGTTTAGGAGTGCAGACGATATCTTGCAAGCTCTCCGACCCAATACTACTCTCCAAGATTTACGAATTATTAGTGTAATAACCCATATTTTAATACGGGTCTAGGTAGTGGGTCGGGCCTGGGGCAAGTTAGACCCTATCCCAAATCTCTTCCCTTCCTTCTTCCGTTGATTCCCTTGGTGGCAGTGGTCTTCTTCCTCGGCGCCGTCCGGGCTACCGTTTGCTGTGTATTTCGTGTGGTGGGCCGACCAATTTGCTGGTGCAATTAGGTGAGAAAGGGGAGATGGGACGGGGGAGAGATATATTTTTCCAGAAGCATGTAGAAGGGGAGAACAATCGAGACGAGAGAGCGAGGAAGAGGACGGAAGGCTTTGGCCATGGGAGGGTTGTTGTCGTTCACTACCCTCCAATCAAGGCCCTCGATATCTTATGAAAAAAAACAGGCATATGAGGATGAGATCAGCGTTCATGGTGGAAAACGGAAGGAGCACCCTTTCCTCAAGTTGGGACCCTTCTGCTTCTTCTGCTCGTCCACGGTGAAAATGTTTCTCTTCTCAATTTAATAATTTTTCAAATTCTTGTCTTCAGCAAAGCTTTATCTAATCTCAACTCAACGAACAGCATTGTATGAAGTTATACCTGATTTTGTCATTGATGCAAATCTGTTATGCATTTAGTGTTTGCCCGGAATGTGTTTGTTTTATATGCAATATGCAGTAGGAATGTCTTTATCACAGAGTCATCATCTTGCTGTGTAATATTTGTAGGGGTGGGTATAGGGTAATGTTGTTTGGAAGAAAAGTTTCGAACAGAGCATTCATCGCTCTGTCTTGCGCAGATATGGGTGGAAGAGTATGCTCCGGTTGGAGATTTAATTTCCGGGGTCTAATAAAGATATAAAATAATGAAATTACATATCTAGACCTGGTTCACTAAGATAAAAACTGTATAAAAATTGAAGAAAATTATGGAAGAACCTTAGAGTCCTAATGAACGACCTCACAAGTTTTTAGATCAACCAAAAATCTACAAAATAGTAAAAAATTACGAATTTGCCCTTAATAGTGAATTTTATCTTTCCTAAATGGTCACGGTTCAAGGGAAATATTGATTGGTAAAATTTAATAATTTTATTATAGTATTATGAATCTCTTAGGAAAGTATATGTAAATTTTCAGATCCATTGGAGTTATCAATAAATTATAAAAATTCTGAGAGTACTCTTATAAGTAATTAGGGTTTTTGGCTACCTAAGAATATGCTTAGAAATCATTGATTCTAATAGATGAGTATTGAGAGGCTTTAAAGAATGTGAATTGACTAAAATGCCTTTAAAACAAATTAAGGCTAAAGTGTAAACTTTTAATGAGCGTAAAAGAAAAAAAACTAAGCAAACGAAGAAGATTTTGAGAAATCATAAATAAGGGTTAAGGGCTCAAGGGCACTAGATCTTTAGGAACTAATGTTAGTCTTTGTTAATTGTTATAATGAAGTTATGTTTATGATTTGGATCATATATACGTATTGAATTAAGAGGTTTAGTTATACATGTCTATTTGAGGAATGCATCCATTTAGCCATACGCGTTGGATCATTTGATGAATGAATTGTGTATATATTATGCTTGTAGTATGAATGGTTCAATATGTTATAAATTATGATCATTGTTAATCTTCACTTGGGGGCAGCGAGTTATTCATTTGTATCACTTTTTATGGACATGTGAGAGGAATGTCTTGCATAAAAGGTAAATTCAGGTATTAAGAACCAACCTAAGAATGAGAGGTTGACAAAAGTAGTTAAGGTCGGTTGAGTACCTTAACTTAAGAATCAAGATAATAAGTTTACCCAGGTGCCACGTAGGGATGAGGGTGGACCTCAGCCTTTGGCAGTTCCTTCCCGGTTTATGGGTCATACCGAGTACACGCAGATGACCACCCACGGCGCTATCGCATTAGCACAACTCACGTATCACATAGCTAATTCTTTGGGTGATAAAGGGAATGGGTTGTGTGAATATTATGTTATATGATGCATATGATGATTATGTGAATGTTATGACATAATGGGTATCGAATAATCATGTGAATGTTATGTTAAGCTATGATATATATACGATGATCATGTTTGGATAGATCATGTTTGGATATGATGACCATGTTCTTTTGCATAATGTATGAATGCTATGTAAGTAAATATGTTGAGTGATGCATTTCACATAGTATTATGTTAGAGCATTCAGAACTATGTATGGATTTGATCCTCTTCTACCTTGAAGTTGTACGTAGGCAGTTGACATCAGACGATGTTGATTCGATCCAAATATTAGGTTACTAATCTTTTCTTGTAAGATGCAGGTTTTTAGTTATTTTCATAATTCAGTTCGTTGGCATAATAATCATCCTAGCCAAAGATCATGGAAAATGAACGACCGGATTTTCTTGAGGAATTCTATGTAGTGAGAATATTTTTGTATGAATTGTATTTTATGTCAATGTGGTATTGTTATTATTTGAAAAAAATAAAATTTCTCCTAAAAATCAGGTTGTAACAATTAGCTATCCAGGCTTAAGAATTCCAAGTCTAGTTGATATCACCATTGCTCTTACCCCAAACTGTATGCAATTACCAGCTCTAGGAAACCTGCCACATCTTCGAGAACTTCAGGTAGTAAATTTGCCATAGCTGAAACATGCAGTTAGCTTCCCCAAATTGGAATGACTTTGGTAAATTAGCACATATATATTATACATATATCAAACATACTTACAGCTCATATTCGTGTCATATGCATTTTAATATGACATAATTTAATCCTCTTACATCATGCATTGAATCATATAATCCTAATATGCTGATACACATTCAAAACATGCTATCATGAAATTACGAGTTCAAAGCTCCCCTACCTCGCAATCTATGATGTTTGATAATGAACACACGATGATGGCGGCACTGGTGCTAGAGTTGGTGGTCAAAAGCATTGCCTAGTTGAGAGAGATTCTATCCCAAGGGTTTAGGAAGCACCATACTCAAGGCCAAACGGGGTGACACAAATCAACACGGAAAAATTCGTGATTCACGGCGGCACACTAGGGCGGTTGGGATAAGGGTCTGGCCAAAGAATTGGCAAGTGCGATCGGAAGTTGAGGTGTACTCACTGAAGGTTGGCTAGCAGCTGAGAAGTACTTGGTCGGCTGTAAGATGTAGAAATTGGCCATGGATAGCACCCAACGATAGAGAATTTACATTGTTGATAGCCCACAAAAGGGCAAAGGGCATGGGGTGACGCTCAAGGACAGAGGAGAGGTGGAGGGCTCTAGTGGTCAACTCAATGGTGTTGGAGCCATCCGATGGTCAGGTTGCGCAAAAGTGGTGCCTAAGCCCTAAACAGCACGCTTGGCTACATGCACATGCGGCCACTTGCACATGTGGCAAAGAGGGCCACTTGAGGGGAAGAGTGCTAGACAATGGTGGCCCACGGCCCAAAAAGACTAGTAGGGCTAAGGCCCTAGTGCTGGCCAACGGAGACAACAACACTGTCAATCGCCACCCACAACCAAACCCAATGGTGTAGGCAGCTTTGCATCTAGCACGGTATAGGGAAAGGGGCAAGTGGCCCATGATGGGCGGAGGTGTAATTGGGCCAAGTGGGGTTGGCCCTCGCTGTCATCTAGCCAGGCCAGAGCCCACGATGGGCGTATGGCTGACGACTCGTCGATGACAATAATGAGATGCACCAAAAGCGTTTGACTGGGCAGAAAAATAGAGAACTAGTGAGGTGAAGGTGGAAGTGGGTAGAGGATAGGAGCAAAGGGGGGCATAGGAGGTCGATCTAGCCAGACATGGGGTGGAGGGTAGGTGGCCGATCGGAAATGGCGCACAGAGAAGAAAACAGTCGTCTGAAGGCCAAACACGACTAATACAATTAAAAACATTGGAGGGCATCACTTTGTCGTCTAAATATGGGGTGACAGACTGGTGGTCATTCCTTGTTCAACCCAAACAGGACTGAAAGGAGGTGATCGGGAGGCCGAACGACGATCGGAAACACACCGGCGTCTAAAAAATGTGCCGGACATTGAGAAGAAAAAAAAAGAAAAAAGTACTGACAACTCACGGCGGAGCAGGCAGAGCATGGCAACGGCCCTGGCAAGCGCCTATGGGATCTTGGAGGCCAGATGAAGATAAGTCTAGTGGAGGGTGGCACCAAACGGTGGCAAAATCACTATCTGGTGGCCCAAAAATGAATTTAGAAGGTTAGAAAAATGGAGGAAATAATTGTTACCTTGTCGAGATGCGAGGAGATGGTGGTGGCAATCCTAGCTAGTACCAACAGACTCGTGTCGGTAAGGCGAAGTGGATCCTAGCAAGAATTGGTAGAATTCGATGACAGAGGAGGTACGACAGAGCGACCAGAAACTCTTTCGGGTTTCTCTCAAAACATATTGCACATTCCATGCTTCTGGACATCTCAAAGGTTTATGTAACTTGATCGTTGGGTTCCAGGTGTTTATACATTTTTTTATTTATGTCCCCATTACATGTTAACCTTATGTTTACGCATTGTATATCCAAAGTTTGAGCCGAAAATGAGTGTCGAGGCCCGTGGCCTGCGATTAATCCCCACACCCAACTCTATGGGTATTATACTAAGGTGAAATATGTAAATACAAATACGTCGAAATGTCATATTTTCCTATCGAAAATGATAAGAAAAATAGTATAGAAATATAAAAAATCATAGAAAAATCATAGAAAAATCAGAGACATTAGAAAAATCAATAAAAATAAAAAATGGAGGTTCAAAACATACCATAGTCGTGGGTAAAATATTCAAGTCAACGACAAAATCCACTATATTTTCACGCAAAACTGAGCCTGATCACCTTATCTCCCACTTTTATAAATCTCTGAAGACTTTGGAATGAAATGAGGAGGTTTAACGACTTTGACCATTTTTCAAAACAATGCTTTGGCAAGGAAATACAATCAACAGATATTGAAATAATCCTATTTTTTTTCAAGAAATTAAGAAATATAAAAAAATTCTAGAAAAATTCCAATAAGTTACTCAAATTATATGAAGACATTATCCATCCAAATAAGTTTTTAATGACAGTGAGAACACAAAATATTTTAGCTATTATTTTGTATCTCCCCAAAAACATGTGAACACTTTTTGGGATCTATTTGATTAGAGAAAAATGATATAACATTGATATTCTAGGTATTATATGTAAGCATTGCACTAGATGAACTTTATTTTTGATAAGTAAATATAGATTGTGTGCTAGTTGTTATTCAATGACTAACTCACGTAATTAATATGCAAACCCTTTCTCTTCTCTTAGTTAGCACTTGTACTCTAGTGTAGTGGGGAATTATTTTATGGTCTTCATAATGAACTAGAGTCATGTAGTAAACCACTGCATCAAGTTCTTTGCATAATTGAATACTTTGTGATCTTCAATAGGCATTCATATGTTACTACATAACTTCCTATAAATGATCACAAATTTTACACACACCCTTATTTTTTTAGCTAGAATTAACAATTGACAATGACTAACCTTCCCAAATGGACACGTTTTGTTTTTGAGACATTTACCGGGACAATTTAAAATACAAACTCATCATGAAAAATCATCATGAAATACAAACTCATTATCATAAGATACTCTTCTCTATTGCCTTGACTTCAGTTATTAGTGATTTTGATGTTGTAGCCTCATGATATACTTGCCTCACTTTCATCAATTTTCTGCACGTGTCTTTCATACCCATTCTCTCTTTTGGGTACTTGGCTGAGCACACAACTCCAATTTTGGCCACACAAACGAAACAATTTATCAATCTATCCTTTTCAACTAGATATTTATGTAGGAGGAGCATAGGGTCTATAATTTCCATCACTCTTTCTGGAATAGCCATCTTCATATATTTTTGTACATTTAGATTCTCACTAAACATTTCATTAGTTGGCTTCTTCCCTGTAATTATCTCCAACAAAATAATTCCATAGCTATACACATCCCCCTAAGTAGTCACCGTGCTTTCGACACCATATTCTAGCATTATGATTTACAAACAATAACAAAATAAGATAAAAAAGCTCATTTAAAAAAATGTAAGATATTTGTAGTTGGAAGTCTACTTGTATAAAAATAAAGAAGAAAAATTATTTATGTTATCAAGAAAACAACAAATAACTATTGAAGTCTAAGATCATACAAAATATAAGATCAATTTGGCTAAGAATAAGGCAATGTCTTTTTCATGTATGATACATTAGACTAGAACTAGCTCAAAAAGACCAAGTTTGAAATGAAAATATTTGCTACATTAGAGAGGTCATGTCATCACTTTTAAAAATTTTCAAAGCACGTCTTTCCCATCTTTGCATGCAATCCTTACATTATGTCACGACATTCAAAAGGTAAAATGTAGAGAAACGTTTACCTGAGGCAATGTAGCCAATAGAACCCTTCAAAACTGAGGAACTTGTCTTATGAGAGGAGGAATGATCTCTTAATGTTACAAGGCTCTTGGCTAGGCCAAAGTCACCCAAATGTGCCACCATATCATCATCAAGAAGAATATTACTTGGTTTTAGATCACAATGAACAATTCAAGGTTCACACTAATTATGAAGATAATCTAAGGCATTAGCTACATCAATAGCCACATCTAATCTTTTGCTAAAGCCCAAATATTTTGGTGAGTCATTGCGAGTCATTTGTGAGTGCAACCACTACTCAATACTTTTATTAGACATACACTCAAATACTAGAGCTTTAAAATCACTACCTTTGAAATCTAAACTTGAGCATGAAGTTAAAATCTTAACAAGATTCTGGTGACGAATATTTTTTAAAACTCCACATTCATCCATAAAAGTTTTCACGGCATAGTCTTGATCAAGATTAAGTACCTTATTGGCAACCATAGCTTGATAGTTCTGCAAATATCCTTCATATACAGTGCCAAAGCTCCCTACGCCAATTAAATTTGAAGAAGAAAAACCATTTGTTGCTTTGTGGAGCTCTATGTAGGAGACTTTAAAATGTAAATTGATTGAGGAAGAAGGGGAGGAATGGTGCTTCCTATTTTGTGTTCTACATATTATGAATAGGCAAGATATTACCAAAGTGCCAACAATAGAAGCTACAATTGATAATTTCACTTTCATAGAATGAGTTTTTCTGCCTTAGTTGATAGATTTTGGTTGGCAAGGGGCCAAGTGCAACTGTAGTATACCACCACATAACTTGGGATTTCCATCTACAGAAATGGCACTAACATTACTAAAGATTCCTGTTGTGGGTACTTCTCCCTCAAAGTTGTTAAAAGAGAGATTCAAATAATTCGTACCATTGAGCTTGGAGAGAAATTCTGGTATAGTCCCTGACAAATTGTTCCATGAAAGATCTAGCTGCTCTATACTTTTCACATAAGCTAACGAAGGAGGGATACTTCCACTGAGGGAGTTGTTCTGTATAAATAGTTGTTGGAGCATAGAGCAACCCCCGATGTTTATCGGGATCTTGCCTATCAAACGATTGTTATAGACGTAGAAATTAACGAGGAATATCAAGTCACCCACTTTTGATGGTACTGGCCCAGTTAGCAAATTGTTGTCCATTCTAAGTTCAAACAAAGAAGAGAGATTGAACAAGGTCATTGGTATCTTACCGCTAAGCATGTCCTTGGAGTTGATTACCACTTATATCAAGGACAGCCAACTGAGTTAAGTTGCCAATGTTGTCTGGAATTTTACCGGACAACTTCTTTGTATCAAGCAAAAGCTTTACAAGCCGTTGAAGCTTTCCAATTGCTGCAGGAATTTCGCCAGTCAGTTGGTTATACTCCAAAGCTAATACCTGCAACTGTACAAGGTTTTCAATTCTTGAAGGGATGGCTCCGTGGATTTGATTCTCTCCAATTTCTAAGTATTCAAGATGATTGGAGAGGTTTGATGTGGATTTGGGGAGAGAACCGACGAGGCTATTTCCCTGAGCTGCAAGCAAGACCAAGCGAGTACAGTTGGTCAAAGATGTGATAAACTGCAAGTCGTTGTTTCCGACACCTCCAAGCCTGTTGTAACCAATGTTAAACCAAGACAAATTCTTCAAATTTCCTAGATCGACAGGGACAGACCCAGTGAAAGGATTACCCGCAAAATCAAGCTGAGTGAGATGAGAAGCGTTGGCTAGAGTGGTTGGAAGTGGACCAAAGAATTTGTTCATACCAACAGTAAGACTTTTGAGGTTTGACATTGTAAGGTCAATGTTTGAGGAAAGTCTTCCCCGAAATTGGTTTTCTGTCAGAGACAACTCTATCATGGATGAGAGATTGTACAGAGGTAGAGGTATCGTACCAGATAGCTTGTTGACACCACAATGAAATATATTCAACCTGAAAAGCTGGCCAAGTTCAATCGGGATGCGCCCGTCAAAGTTATTAAAGGACACGGACATAGCCTCCAGTGAATAGAGGTTCCCAAACGAAGGCGGAATCCTTCCAGTGAGTTTGTTGTGCCTCAATTTTAGGTAAACCAGCAGAGACAATGAACCAAGCTCTGCTGGGATGTTTCCTGCAAGTCCATTTCCACCCAAATGAAGATAAAAGAGGCGAGAGCAGTTGGAGAGACTCCCTGGAATTTCTCCTTGTAGTGAGTTGTTAGCCATGTGAAGAACTTTGAGGCGACGTAAACGAGCCAACTCCAATGGTATGCTGCCATAAAAGCCATTCTCACTAATGTCTAAGCTTTTGAGGAAGGAAAGATTGCCAAGCTGAGGAGACACTGTCCCTTTTAAACCAAGATTGGGCAGTTCCAAAGTGTGTGACTTGCCCATGCCGGCGACTGCAAATGATCCCAGGCCAAAAGCAAAAGTGGGCGGAATGGTTCCAAGAAGTTAAGATTTGGTGAGGGTCACCAGTGATCTCATCCTTGAAGGCCAGCAACGCAAGCCGATCCGTCTCGTTGCCCACATGGAGAGCCTTGATGCTCATCAATATCAAGTTGAAGCAGATGAAGAGTGCAAGCACCTGCACCTCCATGTTGGAAAGCCTGGGCATTTGAATGGCGGAGAAACTGGGCTTCCTCACTCTTTTCCTTGTGATATATGAGAATGCCTGATATGTGGGTGGTAACTGTGGGATTGAATATATAATCTTTAGGAAGTTGAGTAAAAACGACTTCATATCCGGACTTCATTAGTGACTCCTTTACGACTTTGTTGGAAGTAACTGCATTAGTGCTTCACTTTCTCGTGTTCAGTTGCCACTCACGTTAAAGAACATCATTACCTAAATAACATCTAAAATATCCTCGTCCTTGTCCTAAAGCCTTTTATTACCCATTTGTTTGTGGCGTTCTTGAGAAGGCAAGACAATTAGATGGTCAGTAAGGGTGCTAACGAGCTAAGTTGAACCGAGTTTTGAGGTTTTTTGACTCTGAACTCGATATATGAAAAATTGACTCAAGCTCGGCTCGAGCTCGATTGAATAATTAGATGCCTAGCTTGAGCTTGATTTGGTAAAGGAACTTGAAACTCGACTTAAGCTCGAGCTCGAAAATAGACTATAGCAGTTCGAACTTATGTTCGAATTGAGCTTGAATCCCATTTACAACCCAAACTATTTTCCATATAAAATATCATATTAATTTAGAGAAACACATCAACATTACAAAAATAAGAAGATTATAACAAACACAATTCTATTATATTAAAGTTGTAAATATTACTTCAAAAACTATGGTTAAAATAAGAGTCGATAAATTACCCTACAAAAAACTTTCACTAGTCATTAAAAATTTAACCAATGTTATTCAAATCTCTCGTATAATAAGCCACTAAAAATTGAACAAGTCACCAATTCATAGATTTCATATTTGATTAATCTAGTGAATGCAAAAAAGCTCATGATGAAAGAACTATCTGGACCTTAACAGTAACATATTTCAAGGTATGTGGATTACCTGCAAAAATAAAAATTAATATAATTGGGCCTCAGCTGTAAAATCTAGACTTAGTTCACTGGATATATTTGTAGGCAAAATATAGATATAGTTCACTAGATCTCTAATTCTAAACTAATGTGATTCATTCATTTAAAAATATTTATTATGCAAGTAAAATTATATATTTATATTTGTTAAGATTAGAATGATTAAAGGTAGTATTTAAAAATTAAATAATATTATGCAGATGAATAAGTGTAGTATAGGAATAAAATAATTTATCATACCTACATTCCCAATTTTATTAGTAGTAGGATTTATATTTGCTTGAAATATAATAACATAATATGGCACTACAACAAAATGTACTATTAGTGACGCTTTTATTAGCGACGCACACACAAGTGTTGCTAAAAACCACTAATTGTGACATATAAAAAAGTGTCGAAAAAAAATCACCATTAGCGACGCTTTTTATTAAGCATTGCTAATAGTCACATATTAGCGACAAATAGTATAAAACGTTGCTAATACTAAACATATTAGCGATACTTTATATTATGAGTCTCCAATAGTTATGTTATTAGCGACACTTTGAACAAGCGTCGCTAATGTATATATGTATTAATTTTTTTTAAAGTCATAACTATTAGCGACGCTATTTTGTAAGTGTCGCTAATAAGTTTCATAATAGCGACGCTTGTGCAACATTGTCGCTAAAAATTAGACTATTAGCGATTCTTACAAAAATTTAACAAGCGTCGCTAATATCTTTGTTAATTAATAAATAATTATATAATAGAAAGAGGAAGAGAGAGAGGGAGAGAGGAGAGATAGAGTGGAAGAGAGAGAGAAGGAGGAAGAGAGAGAGGAGAGGAGAGAGAGAGGAGGAAGAGAGAGAGAGAGGAGAGGAGAGAGGGGAGAGAGAGGGGAGAGGGAGAGCGGAAGAGAGAGAGAGAGGAGAGGGGAGAGAGGAGAGAGAGAGGGAGGAGAGGAGAGACAGAGAGGGAGGAAGAGAGAGAGAGGAAGGAAGGGAGAGAGAGAGAAAGGAGAGAAGAGTGAGAAAGAGGGGGGAGAGGGTAGAGAGAGATGAGGGGGGGGGAGAGAAAGAGTGGTGGAATTTTTTTTAATTATACATTATTTTTTATAATTTTTAAAAATAAAAAATGTATAGTATATTAACGACGCATACTGTATGCATCACTAATAACTTCGTATTAGCGACACATACAATATGTGCTGCTAATTACTTTTTTTAATCCTGCACGGTTCCGTTATTTAACCCCCCGCCTCTCTCTCCTCCGGCTCCGCTGCCCACCGCTAGTCACTTCCCTCCTCTGCCAGCTCCGCCGCGGCTGTTTGCCATCCCCGGGCCACCGCCTCCACCCGGTCCTTCCGCTGCCGCCCCCCCCTCACCCGGTCCCCCTCTCCCCGCCCTCTCCCTTGGTCCCCACCCCACCCCCCTCCTTCCCCTCTCCGTAAACAGAGAGGGGAAGGGGGGGGGGGGGGGGGACGACAGTTTTATCGACGTATGTGACAACATTTTTTATGCGTCGCTAATAGTCAATTTTGTTATAGTATGGGTATTATATACCATGTATTAATGCATATATAGTATATATATTTTTATAAAATAACATATAATATTATGGGTATACGAAGGGTGAAAGTTAAAAAATTTATATAATATATGAGTATAATATGTAAGAAATGATATATAACAAATTAAGTCGAGTTCGAACCAAGCTTCGAGTCGATCAGGTTTCGAGTTGAGTTGATTCAAGTTGGCCCCTATTTGATATATGCTTGTTTGCTTTTGAGTTCGAATTGAGCTCTAGTCAAGCTCCCTTCAAGCCGAGTTAAATTTGACTCGAACCAAGTCGAGCCTATTTAGCTCGATGAGCTGACTCGACTCATTAGTAGCCTTAATGGTCAATGTAAGAGACGATGACAGCTAGCCGGTAAATTATGGATAGAATGTTGATTGACTTGCAAAGACTCAAATTAGGTCCTCGCCTTCCCACTAGTTAATAGAAATGGAGCATTCACCCACATATGTTGTCGTTCTTCCTGATATCTATGTGCATGACATCTCTGGAGCATTCACTCCCCGGACCATGAGGGTTTAGGGCCATCTCAAGCGCAAGCATGCTATACTCATTAATAGTAGCTCCACCCATTATTTCATTAATGATAAGGTGATGCAACGATTGAGATGCTTTGTATCGGATTCTAAGACTCTTTGATGTTTTGATTAGAGATGCACTACAACAAAAAAGACTATTAGAGATGCTTTTAAGCGTCACTAATAGTCATAATAGCATCACTAATAACTATTAGCTACATTTACAAAGCGTCAAAGAAATCCTATCGCAACTGCTAATTAACGACACATGAAAAACCATCGCTAACATTATAGCTATTAATGACTCCTTTTTAGCATCATTTATTAAATGTCGCTAAAAGCTTATTTGTAGTGACATTTTCTGTCACTAATAAATTGTGAAATGTTACTGTAGGTAAGCATCGTTAATAATATATTATTAGCAACACTTGTTAATAAGCGTCCCTAGTAATACATTATTAACCACACTTTATAAAGCGTTGTTAATACAAAAAATAATTTTAAAAAATTAAAAATTCTTATTAGCAATGCTTTGTTGTGAGTTGCAAATAAGAATTTTTTTAAAAGAAATTAAAACCTGCCTCCCATGGGAGAGGAAGGGACCAGCTGGGGGGCGGGGGGGGGGGCGGCTCCAGTAGTCAGATCCGGATTTGGTGCCTCTCCTCTCTGGTGGGAGGAGTCGGTGGGACGGAATGCAAGGGAGAGGGGGAAGGGGGGTGAACTCTGTGGGATTCAGCAAGGGAGGAGTAGGGAGAGGGGGGCAACGACAAAAGGGGTTGCGTCGGTGGAGAGGAACAAGGGGGAAGCAAAAATAACATTAGAGCAAAATTTTGCCTGCCCACCACAATTTTTGACGCTTAACTTTAAGAATTGCAAATAGAATAACTATTTGCGACATTTATACAAAACCCTCACATTCTTTTTTAGAAGAAATATAATTTGAATTTAATTTTGGTAATATTTGCGACACTTTTTTTATAAGCATCACAAATAGTGGGTACTATTTGAGATGCTTATGTAAAAATGTTGCAAATAATATTTATTTTTAAAAAATATATTGAAAATTTTATTTTGGTACTATTGCAAGGTTTGTACAATATATAAATGTATGATATATAATTAAGGAAAATAATTTTAAATTAATTTCTTATGTCTCATTTCTATGAGACTGAGCAAATGCGCATAAGCATGAGCCCCAACTCTATGGGTTATTGGACAAATAGAACTCAGAGGGTAGGTTTGCATGCCCCCTTACACCATCCGATCTTAAAAAAATGATTTAATTTTGTTAGTCCCAATTTTGTGAGTTATGTGCATTGTCATATGAAAATCTGATGTCCTCCTTGGTTGAGGCTCAAGCTTATGCACGTGACCCCATCTCACACAAATAGGACTCGAAATACTAATTTAATTTTCTGCAAAGATGCAACTTTTACCTTTGGAGTTATGATATCACCATCAAATATTTTTGTTTAAAAAAGTAACATCAATTTTGATTGAAGTAATTAACAATTGTCCACAGCTCGTGCTTGCATTTTCTCACTAACCTTTGTCTATTAGTTAACCTTTGACTAGAAGAAATTTGGCGTAAACCAAAATAAGCTTATATATGAATCTCATTGAGACAATGATAATTAGCCAGTTAGAATAGGAGTAAGTATTTCCAGTGGCTAGTTAGGATTCCTCCCCATTAGGCACAACATAATTATGAGTTTGTTATGAGTTAAGGAGGGGATGGGAGATGGAAAGGAGAAAGGATGGCAAAGGCAATAAGTAGTGATAGGGGTATGGGGGCGAGGTGGAGGCATTTTGGCCGACAAAGATAACATTTTTTTTTCGTACTTTGGTGGGACGGGGGGGGATAGGGGGAGAGGAAGCAGTGTCAGACTCCTACGAGAGGAGGAGGAGAGGTAAAAAGAAGGGGAATTTAATTTATTTTTTGTATTTATTTATTATATATTATATAATTAAATAATAAATATTAAATAAAAATAATATTACCCTATATTATTTGCCACATATAGATCTATACGTCACAAATACACTTGGTAATGGAGATGCATAAGGATATGCATCGCAAATAACCTAAGTTATTTGCGAGGATATTAGTAAGCATCACAAATACCAAGTGTATTTTAGTTAATTTATATTTTTATTCTAAAATATATTATTTAATATATAAATTCATACCATATTATTACGTAAATAAATTAAAATAATTTAATTATTCCTGGTTGTATGAGCTCGGGCTTTGAAAACTATCAGATCGAGATTCGATGGCGAATGGGGTCATGCTTCATGCCTATCCAATAAGTTATGTGCATTGTCTAATTTCTATCCGATGTCCTATAGAGTCGTGGCTCACACTAATATGCATAAGCCCAATGTCACACATACTTGAATTAAGATATTAAGTAAAAATTTTGTAACCGATGGTGCAAAGAAGTATGCGACCTGTTTCCGCACTTAGTTATATGCATCGTCAGATCAAAATATGACGTTTCACATAGCCAGGGCTCACCGTGATGTGTGTGAGCCTAGTCCCAAACATACAGGAATGAACATATTAATTTTAATTTTTCAATAATAATGTAGTATGTATTTATATATTAGATAACATAATTTGGAATAAAAAATGTATATCAACTAAAATATAGGGTATTAGCAATGCAAAAGGGTATGCGTCGCAAACACCCTATGTATTTGCGACGCATAAGGATATGTGTCACAAATACACTAGTAGTTACGACACATACCCTTTTGCGTTGCTAATACTCTATAGTTTTGTTAAAATAAGTTTTCTAATTCCAAAATATATTATTTAATATATAAATACATACAATATTATTACATAAAAATTAAAATATTCATGACACATACGGATATGTGTCACAAATACCCTAGTATTTATGATGCATGCCCTTTTGCGTCACCAATACCCTATATTTTAGTTTCTATAAGTTTTTTATTCTAAAATATATTATTTAATATATGGATTTAGTTGAGGTGAGCCTGGGCTCACGCGCGGCTGCATGAGCCCAGGCCCACCTAGTCGTCAGATTTATATCCGATGGCCCATGTAACTCAGAGGCAAAATGGGCTTACCTCAACGGGACTCTTAATATATATAAATATATACATAAAATATTATCACATAAAAAATTAAAATAATTTATTTATTCTGGGTTTTGTGAGCTCAAACTTTGAAAACTGTTGGATTGAAATTCGATTGTGCATGGGGGCATGCATCATGCATGTCTAGTTAGTAATATGTGTTGTCTAATTTCTATCCGACGTCCCACAAAGTTGAAGCTAACAACGATATACTTGAGCCCACTCTCACACATTCTGGAATTAAGATATTAAGTAAATTTTTTTTAGAACCGACAGTGCAAAGGTGCAAGCAACCTGACTACGCTCTTGGTTATACGCATCGTTAGATCGAAATCCGATGTTTTGTAGAGCCAAGACTCACCCTTGAGGCGCGTGAGCCTAGTCCCACATATACGGGAATGAAAACATTTAAATTTTTATATAATTATATATATATATATATATCATGTTTTTATATATTTAATAATATATTTTAGAATAAAAAAATTAATTAAAATAAAGGTATTTCCTATGCATAAGTTTATGTGTTGCAAATACCAAATAGTGTTTGTGACTTATATGATTTAATGTCGTAAAAACTGTTTGGTATTTGCAATGATTAATTGATTACATCGCAAACAAGATGGTTATTTGCGACGCTTATATTAAAGGGCCGCAAATAACAAAAGTAATGATATATTGAAGAATAGATTAAGTATATTTATTATATTATTTACAAAGCTTTTAGTAAAATGCCATAAATATAATATATTGTTTGCAATGGTTGTTCGAAAATGTCACAAATAAGCATAAATATTTGAGACGTTTACTAAAAATGTCGCAAATATGTTTTTTGGCAGGGGCATGAATTGTATTTGTGACACTTTATTGATAAGCATTGCAAATACTAGTATTAATAGTGATGCTTGGTAAAAAGTGTTGCTAAAAATATAATTATTAACGACACTTTTTTAAGCGTCACTAATATATGCGTCGAAAAAGCCCTAATTTGTTGTCGTGATGACAAACATCTTTGGTGTGCTAACATGTGTGCACAAGTGTCCCTTTCCATCTAGGGTCATACTTTTGTCAATGGACTTATTCTTGTTGCCCACGAAGGGGTTTGGTGTGGTGCCATGGTTCTAGTGGATACAAGAACTTGGAGATGTCATCTAGAATTTTGGGACATGATCATGAATTTCTAGGTGCATGGACAATGGATACGCATCCAGGGCTTTCAGCCGGGGACACTACACTCTGCCTAGTCTGTGAGTTCTCTTTTCTGCTTCACCCCTCAAGGCCTCTTTCTACAGTAGTATCTTACTCTAGAGGTGAGTCAAGCTACATTACCGGATGATCTTCTTACCCTCTTGGCCGAACATGAAGATATATTTGTTGAGCCCAAAGAACTCCTTCCCATGCACCACCATGATCATAAAATTCCCATTGTTCTAGGAACTTATTGCTAATGTCCGACCCTATCTCTATCTGCTTGTTCAGACGGCCGAGATCAAGTAGTTGGTCTCTGAGATGCTACATACATGTATTATTCAGATGACCACTAGCTCCTATTCCTCCCTTGTACTCCTTGTTCAGAATAAAGATGGTTCATGGCATTTCTGCGTGGACTACAGACTGCTCAATGCCAATACCTTCAAAGATAAGTATCACATCCCTATTATTGAGGAGTTACTTGATGAATTAACAAGCACTATAGTTTTTAGCAAGTTTGATCTTCGTTCGGGTTACCATCAGATCTGAATACACCCAACAGATGTCCATAAGATGACATTTCATACTTGTGATGTTTATTTTGAGTTCTTGGACATGGCATTTGCCCTGATGAATGCTCCGACCACATTCCAAAGCCTTATAAACGAGTTGTTTTGTGCTCTTCTTCATGTGGTTATCTTAGTTTTCTTTGATAATATCTTGATCTATAGCACACATGGGAGGACCATTTCAAGCACCTCATGTATGTTTTCTCTATTTTGTAAGCTCATTCCTTGTTTCTTATGTGCATGAGGTGTTGGTTTGGTAGTAAACAGGTGGAGTACGTTCGGCATATTATTTCTAATGAAGGGGTCACTATAGACTTGCGAAGCTAGATGTCATGCTATCTCGGCTGATGCCCTCTTGTGTACAGGCGCTACAAGATTTTCTTGGGCTCACAGGGTATTATTTGTGCTTCACCAGTTAGTATCAGACCATTGTTGTCCCCCTCACTTCACTACTCAAGGGGGAATTTGCATGGACAGAGGTGGCTCATATAGCCTTTGACAGGCTGAAACAAACCATGACTACCTCTCCATTGTTGGTTCTGCAAAAATTTTCTTATTCCTTTGTAGTGGAGACAAATGCTTCTGATGGAGTGTAGATCAGTAATCTTGGTGGTTATTGATCAGGTTTCCAAGTATGCTCATTTATGTACTTTTGGTCACCCATTCCCTACAAAGGTAGTGTCGTAACTCTATGTTTGGGAGGTGGCCAAATTGCATGGGATGCCCCACACCATTGTTTCTGATAGAGACAAATCTTCTTATCTCAGTTCTAGTAGGAGTTCTTTAGACTCCAAGGGGCTGACCTCCATATAAGCACGACCTATCATCCTTAGATGGACGGTCAAACCATGGTGGTTAACCATTGCTTGGAGAAATACTTACAATGTTTTATGGGTGACCAGCAAGCTCGTGGCTTTAGCTTCTTCCTTGGGTGGAATGTTTGTATGATACAACCTATCATACCCATGCTAGCTTCACTCCATTTGAGGTAGTCTGTGGCCACCCCCTCCTATTGCTCTCTCCTATGTGCCTCATGTTCTTTAGTGGCTGAGATTAATTAACTGCTTCAAACACAGGAAGAGGTGCTTCGCTACCCCAAAAGCAACTTGACTACTGCTCATAACCACATGAAATAGGTGTATGATAAGAAACATTATGATTGAGAGTTTCAGGTGAGCGATCTTGCCTATGTATTTGTCCTTCCTTAGCACAAGACTAATTTGCTCCAGTCAGAGCATTCTATGTGGGCCCCACGTTATCATGGCCCCTACCCTGTTTTGGAGTGAATTGGACTAGTAGCCTACTATCTTGCCTTGCCGAAGGGTTCGTTGGTGCATCAGGTGTTTCATGTCTCTCACCTTTGGGGCTTCATTGGCGATCGAGGCCAGGTTTTGCAGGTGCCCCAACCACCACTCATGGCACCTCTGAGCCTGATGCCTCGACACTACCTCCACTTTTGATAAGAGGTGGGTGTGTCTCTTGGGCTGTATCTTTACTGAGGTGCTTGTTGCCTGGCTGGGTCAAGCCCTAGAGGATGCAATGTGGATGCTCAAGGAAGATTTTATAGATTGCTTTTCCACTTGGTTGCCTTGAGGACAAGGTGAATATAGAGCGTGGTGGAGTGTTGTGTATGCATTACGAAGACATCTCAGAGACATCTCTACCCACCCTTGATTCCTTACATTCCATTTATAAGACTTACTATGATTAAGGTTTCACTTTTTAGTATTTTCCTTTTCTGATTTGATAAGTTGTAATGTAGGAGAATATTCACGATATTCGATTTGGATTGTAATAGACTAGTTGTGGGCCCACCAAGCTCTTGGCGCCAAACATTCTGGCGCACCACCCCTTATAATGGGCTGCTTTCTTTTGATTAGTTCATCAATTGAAATAAAGACAAATTCCCTCTTCTTCTTCTTCTTCTTCTTCTTCTTCTTCTTCTTCTTCTTCTTCTTCTTCTTCTTCTTCTTCTTCTTCTTCTTCTTCTTCTTCTGTCTTCCCTTTCCCTTTCTTTCAGCCAATTGTGTTCCTCATCGGAATACATCACTTATCGATCAAGGTTGAATATTGATCTATGTCAAATGTAAAATGTTTATTTGTACAAATTCACATACACAATTCACTTAGATTGGATTTAGAAGAGTGAATTAAGTAAATCTAGAAGTTTAGATTGAATTAGGGTAAATTGAGAAAGTTTACTATGCATCAATCGATAGTTGTAAATTGTGCTATGTCGATCGATCAATCAGCACATGAAATTAACTGTGTAAAATTTGGCCGAGTTTATGGTCAATTATTCTCGTGAAAGATTGATTGCTTGGAGAGACATACCCTAATTAGAACAATAAAAGATCATTTGTTGTGTCACTTATCGATTGCTGTTTGTGGTACCTAGATTAAGCCATTCTGAGAGAGAATCCATTCTTAATTAATGTCAAACTCATAAACTGAAGATTGAGAGAGAAAAGAGGAGAAATCATTTGTCAATTGTTTTCCACAAGTGATCATCAATGTGATTCAAAGTTCATGTAAATGGTGATTCCTTTAATGACACAATATTGAAAAGTGAGTATTCTACTTTTGAGGAGTTGCATCAAAGTTCAATGGAGAATTGAAGACTCAAGGTTAAAGTCATAAATAAGAGAAGCATGTTTGAAGAGGCTCATAGGAGAAAAAGACAAAATAAGGAGGAGAAAAGTTTCAAGGCTTGAGGAGACGACTTGAAGGTTAATAATAAAAAGAGTTGAGGGAGATCTAAACAAAGGGAGTTTAGGTTAGAGTCTTCAAGTCGTCTCGTATCAAGTAACTGAGGAGACCGGGTTAACCGGCAACCCGGGTGATGGTGGGTTTCGGATTTGGTTCGGGCTAGTCGGGCGAAGCTCTTTTATCAGAGCCGATCGGGAGGAGTGGTCACGCAACCCGACCCCAAACTCCCGCTCCCACCCGGTGACCACAGAGGAGGTGATTGACACCGGATAAATTTTCTTAGGCAACAACTTTCTCAGGGCACATAAGAAATGAAATATCTGCTCGCTCCTACAAGTCTTTCTGATTCCTGTTCGACAGTCGGAAATTCATATCGTTGAGGTACAACAAACGAACTTCAGTGACTTCTGTTCTTTCATAGACAATTTCTGTTCCATTTTCCTGCAAGTCTTTCTTTTCCATTTTCTTTCACAGACAATTTTTGGGTTTTGATTGCTCTGCATTGTGTTTACTACGAGCTTTAGTGACTGCTCCATCCCATATTCTTTAAAGAATAGAAAAATGGATTTTATGCTTTTTACCACATTTCTCTCCACCTGCATTTCGTGTGTTCGCATTTTTTATCGCCTTTCTTTCAGCTTACCACGCTTCTATATGTCGAAAGAAGAAACTGCATATGCTCTGTGTTTATTTTTATGTTTGAAGCTGAAGTCCTAGATCGCCAAAGTGAGGCCTTTTCATCTCCTGCAAATCAAAATTATGTTGTTCGCAGCCTCTTCTCCGTTTTGCTTTTCCCGGGAAAAATAGTTTATTTTCGGGGAGCAATATTGCTCCACCAACCTTGGAGCAATATTGCATCAACATTGGATCAATATTGCTCCAACCTGAAATGTTTGATGATTTTGATGCCTTTAATTTGTATGTCTTGGAGCAATATTGCTGCAGGGTTCAAGCAATATTGCTCCAACCTTGGAGCATTTCAGAGTGTCCCCTTTGTCCTCTCTTTGTATCAACTAAATGCTTACCGTATAATATCATTTCAACCTGAAATGTTTGATGATTTTGATGCCTTTAAATGTTCGATGATTTTGATGTCTTTAATTTATATAAGTCTTGGAGCAATAATGCATCAACATTGGAGCAATATTGCTGTTGGAGCAATATTGTTCCAACCTTGGAGCAATATTGCATCAACATTGGGGCAATATTGCTCCATCGTTGGAGCAATATTGCTCCAACGTACATTAACATTGGAGCAATATTGATCCAACCTTGGAGCAATATTGTTGCACTGTTGGAGCAATATTGCTCCAACCTTGGAGCAAGCAATATTTAAAATATAGTCTATCGATTCAATGTGCACCCTTGTAGGTAAAGGTGGCTGGCCTGATAGAAATATGAGGAGGAGCTTAGTTTTAGACGAGATTTTGGAAATATAGTCTACTGATTCAATGTTCCAATTTTGGATCAAATTTTAGCGAGGTAATTTTTGTAATTCTTTAAGCAATTTAGAAAGTAGAAATTTTTGTGCATGTTTTGTTGAGCTTCAAAAGTTGTTTGCACTCTCATTTTCTTGAATCAAATCATTTACAAGGTATCCTTCACATTTTGTTCAAAATTTTGTCAATTTAATGTTATGGAGTCACGTGCTAACTAAATAAATACCATGGTATCTTAAACTAGCCTCATCTATTTATATGCATATTTTTTTTTCTCTTGTATGCTATTGGTTGAGGATCATGTGCTTTCTTGTGTTCTATCTGCTTGTATTATAAACATTCTTTTGGTTGAACAATGAGCTTGGTTTAATAATTGCCTATAAAATTGAAATCCATTTTGCCACTTGAACAAATATGATTGCACAATCGTAATTTTTTTATATCCTTTCACCTATTAAGTTGTACGTCCTATTCTTTTGCATTTGATTTGTCATATGAGTGAGATTTAGTATATTCCTCCAATGTTGATGCAATATTGCTCCAAAGGTGTTCCCCAAATGCTCCAATAGTTTAACAATATTGCTGCAAAACATTGTAGCAATATTGCTACACTATTGGAGCATTATTGCTACAATATTGCCCTATAGTATTTTGTTATACACTAATAAAATGTCTTAGTTTCATAATTTTTAAAATATTCCCTTCTTTTGTTCATAATATTTTTATGGACTTGTGTAGGGAAATGGCAAGTGAGGGGTCAAGTGTTCGATGTGATGGGCATAATGAAGGTGATGAACAAAATGGCATTCAAATAGGGACCCAAGTAAACTCTGCTTGTCGAAAATTAGATTTTCATGAAGTAGAAGAAAGAGTACCAAATATTGGAATGGATTTTGCAGTAGAGGAGATGGCTTACAAATTCTACAATGATTATAGTGCAACAATTGGATTTAGCATTCGAAGAGGATGAAAATAGAAAAAAGATGGCATAATTAGGAGGAGAAGATTTTGTTGTTCAAAAGAAGGCGAAAGAGTTGAAGATAAAAAAAATAGAGTGGTGAAGAATCCTCGTCCAGAAACAAGAACGGGTTGTTTAGCTCTGATAGTTATCAAGCTTGTAGGTGACATGTATAAAATCGTACAATTTGAGCCAAGTCATAATCACATGGTTGTGACCCCAAAAAAGGTTCCATTCTGGAATTCACATAGATGCATGAGTATGTCTCAATCTGTGTAGGCATTCCACCTAAAGATTCTATAGCTTTGCAAGCAAGCCAAGCTGGTGGTCAACAAAATGTAGGGTTTCTTGCATTGGATCAGAAAAATTATTTACGTACTAAGCGTCAAAAGGTGATGGAAAAAGGAGAAGCAGCGGCTTTGTTAGAATACTTCAAAAGAAAACTAAAGGATAATTCATCTTTCTTCTACTCAATGCAGTTGGATGAAGATAGTCTGATAACTAATATCTTTTGGGTAGATGCGAGGATGATAGTAGACTATGAAAATTTAGGGGATGTGATCAGCTTTGATACCACATATAGAACTAATAACATAAATTGGCTGTGTGCATTGTTCACTGGTGTAAATCATCATCGACAAAATACCATGTTTGGGGCTGCCTTGCTATATGATGAGACTGTTAATTCTTTTATTTAGTTACTTGAGACTTTTCTTGTGGCAATGTCTGGTAAGAAACTAGTTACTATCATTACAGACCAATGTGCAACAATGGCTAAAGCTATTCGAGTTGTTATGCTGGAAACCCATCATCGCTTATGTATATGGATGGCATATATATCAGAATGCAGCAAACATCTCAGCCATGTTTTTGAAAAGTTTCAGTCATTTGCAAGAGATCTAAAACAATGCATATTTGAGTTTGAAACAGATGAGGAGTTCTTAGAGGGATGGAATATGATGATTGAAAAATATACACATCAAGATCATCCTTGGTTGCTTTAGTTGTTTCGTGAGAAGGATAAATGGGCTATGGCATATGGTCGACATCATTTTTGTGCGGGAATGAAGTCCACACAGCGCAGTGAATCTGTGAACAGTATTTTGAGGAGGTATATAATTTCTAAAATAAACCCCATGGAGTTTCTTCATCATTTTGATAGATTAGTAGATGATCGACAATTTCAAGAGTTACAAAGTGATTTTAAAATGTTGGATAGAACTCCAAGATTACTCATGATTTCTAAAATGTTAGCACAATCGACAAAAATTTATACCCCAACAACTTTTGAAATATTTTTAATTGAGTATCAAGATCACTTGGATTGTGAAATTCATGAATATATAGAGAAAAGAACAACAACGGAGTTCAAAGTTGTAGGAAAACATGGTCAACACAATGTCACATTTGATTTACAAGATCACACAGTTGTTTGCAGTTGCAAGAAGTTTGAATTTTCAGGAATATTATGCAACCATTCATTGAAAGTGTTTGATAATAGATGCGTGAAGATGCTTCCTCCTCAATACATAATCAGACGGTGGTCAAGAGATGCAAAAGTTCAGGTCATAACGAATTCAACTTCAACAACTAGTGACACTGAACCACATAAGGCTATGGAAACACGCTTCATGGAGTTGTCACATATATTGATTGCCATAGCAGCATGGGGTGCTGAATCTGAAGTGGCATATAAAGCAACAATGATTCAAGCTAAAATTATGTCCCAAGTAATAGATGAGGAATTGAAGCAGACTCATCAAAATGAGCTTCAAGATAGTGCTGTAAATATGCATGAGACCCAAGTAGAAAAGGATATCAATGAAAAAAATATTGAGGTAGCTACATTAGGGATAAAAATACGGGAGAAACGTGCTCGTGGTAGTAAAGCAGCTGCGAGGAAGAGGGGTTGCCTTGAGCGCCATCGAAAGCAAAAAAAAGCAATCAAGTCCAATCACTCAGCAGTCTCCTGCCTCATGTACTCAATTGCAGCTTGGACCTCATATCCCAATGTTTCAGCCACCTCAAGTAAATATATTTATTCACTGAGTTATAGATACTATCACATGTCTTTTTGTATTCTATATAATTCTAAATTATTGGCATGTATTATAGGATTCATTTTTTTGCGAAGATAATCCTAGAGGTATCAAAAGTTTTTCCAACTTACTTGAGGTAAGTTCGAACATTTGCTTTAACTCTAGCATTTTCTTTGATAGTTTTAGTAAAATATGATGTTGTAAATTTATTTACATTGTGCATCAGCAAGTCAGTATGTCTCCCATATAATCAAGCTGCTTGAAGATTCCTGAACCTCAATTGAGGTTCATATGAAGCTAACATAGGTAAAAGTAGATATTAATTTAATATTATTAATTGAACATGAAGTTTTATTTAAGTTTTTATAAGCTTTGACTAATTAAAATTTCAAGTGATGTTTTATGCTGGAGGTTGAAAATATTTTTTGTCATTTTGCTAAGTGATGCTATATGCAATCACAAAATGTTGATAACATTTTGTACCATTTTGTTAAGTCATGTTATATGTAATCTCGGAAGGTTGAAGATAATTTGTACAATTTGCTACATATATGAGGTATTTTTTTCCTGGATGATGCTACTATGTTGTTAGTTTAATTCCTTTTATATGTGTAGTTTGACTACACTTTGCATATATGAATTTTGAATGTTGGATAGTTATTTTCAAAGGGGTTGTGGAGAATTGAATAAAATATGTGCTTGATGTTTTGGTGGCAAACAAAGGTAATATGTTTCATGTTTGTAGAGCCATATGTTATTGTTTATTTGTGTTTAAGTACTTCACTTGAATCTTGTTAGTCTTACATTTTGTACATTTTGTACTCCAATGTTGGAGCAATATTGCTCCAACATTGGAACGATATTGCTGCCTCCAATGTTGGAGCAATATTGCTCTAACCTTGTAGCAATATTGCTGCAATGTTAGAGCTCCAATTGTGACAATGTTAGAGTAATATTGCTCATCATTGGAGTGATATCGCTCCAATGTTCAAGCAAGCGATATCGCTCCAACAGTAGCAATGTTGGAGCGATATTGCTCCAACATTGGAACGATATTGCTCCAATAGTAGCAATTGTTGCGTCTCTATGCAATAGGGGGATCGTTTTGGGCTCATTGCAAAGTGGCGCATTTAAAAATCTTCTCAGCATGAGGGACTAGCTCTGGTTGAAATGAGCAAATCAGAAAATGATCATCCCTCAAGATGGGGCTGAAAGCATTTTTTGTCATACCAAGTAGGAGCTATGAATCATGAGGATCGATGTTGCACACATGCGCTAGCGCATCAGTTATGCTAACGCGGGCTAACACATACATTGTCGATTTCTTATGATTAACAATTCCCATTGATGGAGGATATCCTGGATAACACCCCCCAGAGGACCATAAGTATTTCAGAACGGAACATTCCTTGAGTCCTTTGTAACCATAAAGCACAAAATATTCATGAAATCAATGAATAAAAAAGAGAATCATCCTAGACACAAATATGATACAAAGTTATATCCCTAATCACAGATAAATATATCAACAATTCATGATAATAGCACACAATGTGGCAATGAATACAAATAGATCTAAAAGACTCAAACAGAACAATTGCTGGTCCTTGCCTCAACAGTCATTGGCCTTGTGCCCTTATACATCAATAATTACAATCCAATATAAATAAAAATAATATTATCTCATTTCATCACTATAACAAACCAAAACCACCTTAATTTCCTAAACAAACAAATTTAGAACTTTAGCTTCCAAGACCAAGCTCAAAGATTGGGATCAGCGTACTTGGCAGCTACATAGATGGAGTAAAAGCCATGACCAAAATTGAATGTCACCCCAATATTGCATGATTGAGTTCAGAGCACCCTCTCCATCAAATGTTAGATTGGGCGTTCTATCTGGTGGTGCTCAAGGTTTCTAAGTACTATCCTTGTAAATATGTCGGCTTCAATAGGAGCTGTTGTTGCTGTAGCAGTAGCTTGTAGGATATGCGCAACTCCTGCTTTTTGCAGGAGGTCTACATGGTGCATAGCATGCCTCCCACTGGGAATGGTGAACTGCATAAGTTAGAAATATTAACAACGTTCTTTAAAGACTAAAGAGTGAAACTCGTTGCCAAGTTACATCAGTAGGTTCAATACATAAAGGCATATCTGTAATCCATACATAAATAAAATGCCCAATTAGGAAGAGAACTACAAGACAATCTTTATGTAAGTAATAACCCCCAGCTAAAAAAAATACATAATATCTACCTGAAGAAGAGCAAATGCAACACAAGCTCGCATGACAGAAGAAGGATATCGAAGCATGGTGACAAATCTCCCAATCTCAGCTCCACTGAATATTTTGTAAAAACAACCCATAAGAAGAGAGAAGACACAAATAGTGATGTACGTGCATGTGTACAAGCACATGGTATTCCTTTGTATAAATATGCAACAACACAAATCTTTTATTAAAAGACAAGAGATGACAAACTAGTAATCACCTGCATCTCTGTTGGTAGACATATCTGTGTTAAATATTTGGGATGAAGTTAGGATTGAAAATTCATGACTCCATTGACTTGCATACTAAGCACGGCTATTCCAACAACTAAGAACTAAATTCCAAATATAGGACATGTTCAGACTTAGAAAGAAAATTATAAAATACAATTTTCAAATAGTACCATCATTTTGCTAGACATATAAAAATGAACCGAATATCACTACAATGATCGGAAGTCAATACAACAGAACACTCACCTCCAATTGTTGGAAACATCTTCCCATTTGGAACAAGGTACCTATCCCTAGCAAGCACATACGACTTCAGCATTCTTTCATTAACCAATAGAGTGCCTGGAATTGTCAAATAAAGGATCCATCTCATGAAATTACATACCAATAAGAAAGTTAATGTTGTTGAGGCATGAATGTAATTTACTGTTGGAGATGGAAGCACTCATCTCTAGTTAATGTTTACCATTTACCCAACCCGAGTGGCATCCCTATAAGTAGCTATCCTATGAGCTTCTTATTCATCAAATAGTGGGCTTCTATAGGCTTAAATTGGTTTTAGTAGTCTAAAGAATCTTGTAGAGCAAAGTTGGCAAACTTGCAACAACTATAATGCATTTTTTTTAGTATATGTGTTGGATTGAAGGCAAATAAAATTCACATAGGAACCCAAAACTTGAGTACACAAAGTAGAACATAGTTAGCATATATACTGCAATGGCTTTCTAAAACACAAAAAAAAAAGTATAATCAAGCATTTTCTACCATAGACAAACTTTGCGCAACTCTTTGATAGACCTATTTCTTTCACAGGCATGAGAATGCTAAAAAAGAACCTCCTATATCAAAAGAAAGTTTAGAGGTGTAACATGATCTTTGGCCACAGGCTCCTCCTTGCCCTGAAGACTCACAAGTTGTTCAAAATATGTATCACTATGCAATGCCGTTTTAACTGGGGAAGATATTGCATGGCTCATACTTAAGTTACAGGTAACTCGTATTCTTTCTTCCCTGCAATTTTGTTTAAAGCCTTTTGAGTGGGGGGAGAGAGAGAGAGGCAAGTAATCCAACTTACACATTGGCTCAGAAATGAGAATATCTGCTTTCTCAGGCAACTCAACTTCCTCAACTCTACCTTTAATCACCTGTATATTCTTAATATTTGAACATGTAATGGAATGGAACACAAGGACAGAATAAACAGGGGAAAAAACAGGCACCAACAAAGAAATACAAAGAGATTGTTCCAATAGGACAGAATCGGTTCAGACAGCTGGCTACAATAGGGGTCACCATGACTAGAAGGTGCTTCACTCTATAATTTAACTAGTTGACTGTTTCAGCTATATAATCATCTTCCACTAAAGAATCACTATTGTCTATCATTTAACTACACTTTTCAAATGTCATAATGAAAATGGCCTATGTGAATATAAAAGGTTCAAACTTTGAAATTCAACAAATCAAAACTAAAAGGTGCATGTGTTAACAGTGAATCGAGTCAGCAGGATGGTAAATTCCCATGCATAAATATTTCTATTTATAGAGGATGCAATCCAATAGATAGGGCTAGTTAGAAGTTATAACACAAAACAGACTACAACCCAAGGGCACATATATCACAAAGAATCATCATCCCACGTACAAACCTATCATCATGCTAAAAAATTTATACTCAGTGTAATATCTTTCAAAAACCAAAGAGTAACAAGAAATGAAAAAACTTTTTTTTTTTTACCTCCCATCAAACATATAAGCAAGAGCCAAAGCAAACATGAAGCGTGCCATTTTTTGATCAAGAAGTAGAGCAAAGATTTGCAAGGGTAGGAACTCCCCCCTCCTCTACAATACGAAGAGCATTGCCCGGATTAAAAGCAAGATTCCAAAGTTCCCCAGCCACAGTCTCATGAACATCCTGTAAAGAAAGAAATCCCTTAACAATGCTGCATTGGATAACCTAAAATTATAAACATTAGGAAGTACAACTCTTGTCCAGCAGTTACATAAGTACCCCTCATAATAATGTAAACTTGCAAAACGACAATATCAGCTTTTCAAAAGGACAAATGCTGGGCAGCATATCAATTTTGAATGGGCCATGAGAACACAACCTTAAATAGACAGCCAATGATTTCAACACAGCTTGTTATACAGTTTAAGCATTGATACAATGAATACAAAACTTCAATACATTTTTGAGATATCAATTGTCATCTATATATGATAATTCCACACATTGATTATGCCTAAGGCTCTAAGACATTCACCTCGATTTTCTTTTGTGGTACACCCAGCATGCCTGATGAATAAAAAGAAAAGCCCAAGCAAGTGTTAGATTCACCCCTTTCATATATACAGACCTGTGGATCTAGGAAACATTTGAATCAATAATACATACCATTTAAGGTTCTCACCATCACCATACTCAATCAATAGAGCCTCTTAGGATCGCCGCAACCATTCCAAGTCTCAAACGTTGAGAGATATCTTCCTAAAAAAGTTGAAATAAATAAATTTGTTAGTATCCCATTTTGACTGAAGGAATAAAGAATAAATAAAAAAAAATCTGCAATTGGCCCATATATCTTATTAACCCAATTATACCTGAGTATAATCAATTGACAAACCAGAACTAATGCAATATATAGTACACATGAGGAAAAACCCACAATCAACCCTGTTGGATTGGTATGGTCCCTTCTTACTAACGATCTTACACTTTTTAGTATGAGGTACCTTAAGGTTCTCCTCAAGAAATATTCCAATGCTATCCATCTATCATTCACATATTTGCCGAATTAGTTTCAAAGCAATTGTTTTAAAAAAAATTGTTTTCACTGAATCATACATTTACTCACCAATTTTCTCACATTAGGCTGTCGTTTCTTATGGCCATACCCAGGCATGGAATCAAACCATTTCACTTCAGTCTTGTCAACATCTACGACCAACAAGTGAAAATGTGCATTGTCACACATTGTTATAAAGATGAAGTCAGGACATTCTTTATCCGCTCCAAAACAAGTGGTTGCGAGGTCCTCCATTGCGTCCTCTGCCATAACCTTCAATTGCAATTGGCATGAATTTGACTTAGTCCATATCTTAACTTAATCCAATATATAAAAATATTAGACTTTGGACCATACCTTGGCGAAATAAAATTGCAATGCAAAGCTCCCAAAGTGGCATTTGGGGAAGGCATTTCTAGTAGATCTAGAGGCCCTTTGTTGTAGCATATACATGTAAGCATCTATTACCTACATACATCGAAGCATACACTTAATATAAAATCAATATTGAATACTTAAGATTAAAATAGATAGAAATTGTAGTCTTACATTAGAAGAGATGTACTCCGCCTTCAACATATCCACTAAGCATTGTGAGCGACACCGACACCCACCACAGAATGGCTCCTATCTATAATGAATTTTCTAATAGTTTCTTGATCTCGCTTACACAAATTAGATAGAGGACTACATAAGTTAATCTTCATTGGCCGGCGAGGGATGGTAGGGGATGCTTGCTTGGCTGAGGCTTGGGAAGAAAATAAAATGGTTGCGGCCTCCTTGTCCGCAGTCATTTCCTTCTTCTCCCTCCTCGTCCTCTTTGTCTCTTGAGTAAAAGGGGTCCCATACTTCTTACTTTTCTATTTTAAGCGTAGAGGTCTTTTCGAAGTGAGACCCTCTTTATCTCCCTCCCCCTCTCCCTCCTCGTCATTCATTCTCTCCTCCCCATCTGGTCCCTCCTCTCTCTTATCCTCCCCTTGCTCCTCTCCCCCTCCTCTTCATCCGCCTCTCCCCCCTCTCCCTCATCCTCTCTCCCCTCCTCTCCTGCCTCTCCCACCTCCTCTCCCCCCTCTTCCTCCTCTCCCACCTCCTCTCCTCCTTCTCCCCCCTCTTCCTCCACCTCTTTCCCCTCTTCCCCTCCCTCCTCCTCACCCTCACCTCCATTATCGTCATTATTATCTCCATTATCTTCCTCGTCAGCTTCGCCACCTTCCTCCTCGTCTGCTGCTACAGGAGAGGTATGCCTCATCTTCTTTGCTGGCCTCTTAACCAAATGATTGGCCATGATTTAAAATGTCAAAATTTTTTCTTAAATGGTGTCCATGACACCATGTAGATGGTTAGTAGGGTAGCCCTCCTCCTCCAATATATGCATGACAGTATGCACAACTCCAAGTGCAGAGGCCATATTATCTAGTGCTGACTTCAAGACCAACATTCCTCCCCCACTTGCCTTCACCAGCGCCCCAAATTCTATTCCTACCTTCCTTTTTTTCAAGGCCTTTCCTGCCCCTTTAATGAGATATGCCTCATTCGTAGCAGGAACCAACACAGATAGAACCTGTGGTCAACATATGCACAATTATTTAATATGCAAAGTTCAATAAACTAAAAAGTTGAACAGATTTTAAAAACTCAAACATTTCAATATAAAAAATAGTGTCCCAATTACTTCTTGTGGTCTCAGAATTTAAACATTTGTGCATATTTGCCCACCGACCTGTGGTGCTTAGCCTCTTTTCCCCCCTTTACCATGCCACAATTTGGCCACTTGGCAAATCAGGGCAGCTTCTGCGGCATAGGGGATATGAACATCTTAAAATGCTCAAACACCCAAACCTATAACATATAAAAGATAAAAATTAGCATTTTCTAACTCCTATATAATCATGTAAATACAATTATGTACCAAGTATAAAATACATGTAGAACAAATACTACTTTAATCAATGATCCATGGCCCTCAGACTTGCCTGCCTCCTTTGACATAATCTTCCTATGGAGGGTTGAGGCCGAGACTACTAAAAATTCATAAACAGCCTTAGGCCAATCATATCGATGGAGGTTGTCCATGTCTTCCACCAGGTCAATTAACGCGTTCTTGACCACAATGTGGGTCTAAGGAAATAAGAGGCATGAGAAAATGTGCAAGATGATCGTTCTTGCACAATCCTCTACCGATTTAGGGTCGGTCGTGGCAGTTAACACATCCATGGTATTCTCAATTTCGGACCTTGTAACCTGCTTCTTCCCAAAACGATGCTTACAAAAAGCACCCCTCTCCTCCCGTTCTTGGGCGAAGACCACCCGATAGCCCCCCATCTTTAGGCCAGTAATGAGGGCCACTTCCTCCACGGTGAAGTCCACTCTGCATCCTTTGAATGTGACCCTAGGTTGGGCCTCAGTCCAATAACCCAAAATGACTTCGAAGAGTGACGCCTGACAAATGATGTTATTGGCGTCTAACAATTTGATGAAGGGGGTTTGGCTAACAAGAGTCTTCACCTCTGGGAAGGTAGACAATATGTTCACCGACTTTGCTAGTCCCGAGGGGAAACAAGGGACTTTCAGTGACTCTCGCCTATTTCTTCCTAATCCTCCTCCAAGGTCTGAGCCCCTCTTCTTCAATTAAAGAACTTCTGCATCAATACATATCTAAGTATTAGTAAGAAGGTACATAGATGTATAATAAAAGTGTTGAATATAACCCCGTAAATAACATAGCAATATTTAAAATATACATTGGCATCAAATTCAAGATGGTATGAGTATAGCTGAAATAATGCTACAACATTTTTAGCTAGTGTGCTATAAAATTACCAATAATGCAGAAATGTTGTGGCAATAATGTTTTTAAAATGTCGCATATAATTCAATTATTGATAATAGGATTAACATTTAAAATATTGCTATAACAAGAGCAATAATCCTAATGCATAAGCATTAATATTAGTACATCAACATCCACAAACATTTTAAACTTAGGGATTAAAAAAAGCCTACTTGATTTATTTGCCATGATAGGTATTCAACGAAAGGAAGCCCAACTATAGTGAAGTCACTGTTCCTGAAACCTCAAAAAGTACATTAAAAAAAGTTATAATGTTGTCAAGAATTATTAGCATTTATAATTTACAATAGGGAATCACAACAGTGTAGCAATATTGCTCGAACCCTGCAACAATATTGCTACAAGGTTGGAGCACTATTGCTCCAACGGTGTAGCAATATTGCTCAAAGGTTGGAGCAATATTGCTCCAACCCTATAACAATATTGCTCCAAGACTAATATAAATTAAAGACATCAAAATCATTGAACATTTCAGGTTGGAGCAATATTGCTCCAAGACTTATATAAATTAAAGGCATTAACATCATCAAACATATCAAGTTGGAGCAATATTGCTCCAACAGTGTAGCAATATTGCTCCAACCCTACAGCAATATTGCTCCAAGACTTATATAAATTAAAGACATCAAAATCATCGAACATTTCAGGTTGGAGCAATATTGCTCCAACGCTACAGCAATATTACTCTAAGGCTTATATAAATTAAAGGCATCAAAATCATCGAACATTTAAAGGCATTAAAATCATCGGTAAGCATTTAGTTGATACAAAGAGAAGACAAAGGGGACGCTCTGAAATGCTTTTATGCGTGGCAGGTTTTGTGAACATGAGAAAATAAACTGCTTTTCCAGGAAAAACACAACGGAGAAGAGGCTGTGTTCTATCTGATTTGCAGGAGATGAAAAGGCCTCACTTTGGCGATCTAGGACTTCAGCTTCAAAAATAAAAATAAACACATAGTATATTCAGTTTCTTCTCTCCGATATATAGAAGCATGGTAAGCTGAAAGAAAGGCGATAAAAAAATGCGAACAAACGAAATGCGGGTGGAGAGAAATGTGGTAAAAAGCATAAAATCCAGTTTTCTATTCTTTAAAGAATCTGGGATGGAGCGGTCACTGAAGCTTGCAGTAAACACAATGCGGAACAATCAAAACCCAGAAATTGTCCATGAAAGAAAATGGAACAGAAAAACAATCAAAGTTCTTTTCCCCCCTCGAATTACGGATAGAGACAAAATAAACAATAAATAAGCACCTCTGCATCTCAAGTTTGTTTGTTGTACCTCAACGATATGAATTTCTGACTATCGAATGGGACTCGATGGGACTTGCACTAGCGAGCACCAACAGAGGGCTTTGGTCAGAGGGAGCTTTAAGTCGGAGCTTCTTCTAGTCCAATGGGGACACTACAACAAAATGTAGCATTAGCGATGCATTTATTAGCGACCCAAAGCGTCGCTAAAAACACGTATTTGCGACGCATACATAAGCGTCGCAATAAAATCCATTATTAGCAACATATAAATATATACGTCACTAATAGTCAGCTATTAGCGACGCTTAATTCCTAGTGTCGCTATTAGTTGACCTATTTGCGAAGCTTAATACAAACGCCACTAAAATATCTATTTTTTAAATAAAAATAAAAAAATGATAACTATTAGCGACGCTTGTTGTAAGCGTCACTAATAGCTCTAGTATTAGCGACGCTTGTTGTAAGCATCACTAATAGCTCTAGTATTAGCGACACTTACAAATAAGCGTCGCTAATAGTTATTACTTATAATAAAAAATAATTATTTTTTAAATTTTTTTATTAATTTTTTATTTTTTTTAAAAAAAATAAAAATAAATACTAATAGCGACGTATAAATTTATGCGTCGCTATTAGTACATGTATTAGCGACGTATATAAGTATACGTCGCTAATACATATAATATTAGCGGCATATACTTATATAAGTCGCTAATATAATTTCTTTTTATTGTTTAAAATTATTTTTAAGGAATAACAAATTTTAAAAAATTGAAATTAGAAGAGAGAGAGAGGAGAGGGAGAGGGAGAGGGAGAGGGAGAGGGAGAGGGAGAGAGAGGAGAGAGAGTAATTTTTTTAATTTTTTTTAATAATTTATATGTATTAGTGACGTATATAATTATACGTTGCTAATACATATAATATTAGCGACATATATTTATATAAGTCCCGTTTATATGAGCTTGGGCTCATATACGCCTACATGAGCCCGGGCTCAATGGGCCGTTGGACTTAGATCCGGCGACCCATAATACTTATGGGTTTAAATGCCCATGAGTATTATGGGCCACTCGATGTAAATCCAACAGCCCATAGAGCTCGGGCTCACGTAGGCGTATATGAGCCCGGGCTCATATAAACTTTTTCCTATTTATATAAGTCGCTAATATAATTTCTTTTTATTTTTTAAAATTAATTTTAAGGAATAAAAAATTTAAAAAAATTAAAATTAGAGGAGAGAGAGGAGAGGGAGAGAGAGAGGGTGGAGAGAGAGGGAGAGGAGAGAGAGTGAGAGAGAAAGGGTGGAGAGAGAGAGGATAGGGAAGAGAGAGAGAGAGAGGAGAGGATAGGATAGGGAAGAGAGAGAGAGAGAGAGAGTGAGAGGAGAGGATAGGGAAGCAAGAGAGAGTGAGAGGAGAGGGGAGGGAAGATAGAGGGGATAGGGGAGGGAAGAGAGGAATTCTATTTTGATTTTAAAAATTTTTATTTTATTTTTTAAAATAAAAATAAAATACTAATAGCGACATATAGAAATATACGTCGCTATTAGCGGCATGTATTAGCAATGTATATAAATATACGCCGCTAATAAATGTACTAATAGCAACGTATATGGTTATACGTCGCTATTAGTATTTTTATTTAATTATTTTTTTATTTTTCAAATTAATTTTAAAGAATAAAAAATATTAAAAAAAGAGGGAGGGAGGAGAGAGAGAGAGGAGAGAGAAGGAGAGGAGAGGGAGGGAGGGAGGAGAGAGAGAGAGAGAGAGAGAGAGAGGAGAGAGAGGGAGGAGAGAGAGAGAGGAGAGAGAGAGGGAGAGGACAAAGAGAGGAGAGAGAGAGAGGGTGGAGAAGAGAGAGAGGAGGGAGGAGAGAGAGAGAGGGGAGGGAAAGAGAGGAGAGAGGGAAGAGAGGAGAGAGGGAGAGGGTAGAGAGAGAGAGAGAAGAAGGTGGAGAGAGGGAGGGAGAAAAAAATTAATTAAAAATTATTTTTAAAAAAATTAAAATTTTTTTTTAAAAAAAGCAGTAGCGATGCATGTTCATATGCGTCGCTACTACCCTTGATAGTAGCGACGGATTTGAATATGCGTCGCTACTACCTATTTTTTAAAAAAATTTAATTTAAATGAAAGAGAGAGGGGAAGGGGAGAGAGAGGGTGGAGGGAAGAGAGAGGGGTGAGAGAGAGAGATGATAGAGGGAGAGGAGAGAAAGTAGAGGGAGGAGAGAGAGAGAGGGAGGAGAGAGAGAGAGAGGGGAGAGAGAGTGGGAGGAGAGAGAGAGAGGGAAGAGAGGAGAGAGGGAGAGGGAAGAGAAGAGAGAGAGGGGGAGAGTGAGAGAGAGAGGGGAGGGAAGAGAGAGAGAGGAGTGGGGTGAGGTAGCGAGAGAGAGAGGAGAGGGGAGGGAAGAGAGAGGGGATAGGGGAGGGAAGAGAGGGAGGGTGAGTGGAATTTTATTTTGATTTTTATTTATTTTTTATTTTTCTAAAATAAAAAAAAATTAAAACAAAATACTAATAGCGACGTATAGCTATATACGTTTCTATTAGTACATGTATTAGTGACGTATATAATTATACGTTGCTAATAAGTTTACTAATAGTGACGTATATAGGTATACGTCGCTATTAGTATTTTTATTTAATTATTTTTTTATTTTAAAAAATAAAAAATATTAAAAATTTGAAATTAGAGGAGAGATAGTGTGTAGGTAGATAGGAGAGAGAGGGGAGGGAAGAGAGAGGGAGAGAGAGAGGAGAGAGGGGAGAGAGAGGAGAGGAGAGAGGGGAGAGAGAGGAGAGGAGAGAGGAGAGAGAGAGGAGAGGAGGGAGGGGAGAGGAGAGGAGGGAGGGGAGAGAGAGGAGAGGAGAGAGGGGAGAGAGAGAGAGAGAGAGAGGAGAGAGGGGAGAGGGGAGAGAGAGGACAGTGAAGAGAGAGGGAGAGAGAGAGGGAGGAGAGAGAGAAGGGAGAGAGAGAGGACATGGAAGATAGAGAGAGGGAGAGGTAAGAGAGAGAGAAGGGAGAGAGAGAGAGAGGAGAGGGGGAGAGAGGAGAGAGAGAGGAGAGAGGGAGAGAGGGAGGGAGGAGAGAGAGAGGCCAGAGGAGGGGAGAGAGAGAGAGCTAGGGGAGGGAGGAGAGAGAGAGGAGGGGAGAAAAAAATAATTTAAAAAATAAAAAAAATAAGTACTAGCAACGCATAGGGATATGCATCGCTACTAAACCTATGTAGTAGCGACGCATAGAGATATGAGTTGCTACTAAGTAAGGGTACTAGCGATGCTTCAGCCTATGCGTCGCTATTACCGATTGTAGTAGCGAAGCATAGAGATACGTTGCTACTAACTATGTTTTAAATAAAAAATTAAATGAAAACGAGAGGGGGGGGGTGGAAGGAGAAGGAGGAGAGAGAGAGAGAGAGAGAGGAGGGTGGAGAGAGAAAGGGGAAAAATATAAAAAAATTTATTTATTGCGTCGCTTAATCTTAAACGTCGCTAAAGACACATATATTAGCGACGCTTATACATAAGCGTCGCTAGAGAGAAGTTAATAGCGACGCTCGTAAAGAATGTCACAAAAACAATTTTTTTAAAAAAAATAAAATTCGCTACGGGTGAAATTCTGCCTGGGCGGGGAAATTTCGCCCGCGCTTTATATCTCCCCCCCTGTATTTTCCCCCAACGCCCGGCTTCCGACCACCGAGCCGCCCCTCCTCTCCTCCCTCCTCCATTGACCACCTGTCGTCTGCCGCCCTTCCCCTCCCCTGTCCGCCGCTCTACATCGCCGCCCTTCCCCTCCCCTCCCCTCCCCCTTCTCCTCTACCTCCTTCCCACACCGACTCCCCCTTTCCCTCCCGCACCCCCCCTCCCGCCCTTTCGAGCCAGATTCCGGCTGCCCCCCTCCCTCCTAGTGCCCCCTCCGGCTCCCCACTCCCTCTCCCTCCGGCTCCCCCGGCTCACCCCTCCCTCCCGGTCCCCCTCCGGCTCCCTTCTCCCTCCCCGGTTCCCCTCCCTCCCAGTCCCCCCTCTCCCCAGTTCCCGCTCCCCCAGCTCCACCTCCCTCTCCCCAGCTCCCCCTCCCTCTCCCCGGCCGGCCCCTCCCCCAAAGCATCCCCCCTCTCCCCAGCCACCCCCTCTCCGCGGTCGCCTCCCTCTCCCCCAACCGAACCCCCTCCCCCAGCCGCCCCCTCTCCCCCAGCACCCCTCCCCCACAGCGCACCCCCCCCCCCAGCCCCCTCTCCACAGCCGCCTCCCCAATCCCCCAAAGAGCCCCCTCTCGGTGGGCCACTAGGCCCACCGGGGATTTTTTTAAATCAATTAAAGTATTAGCAACGCTTACAAAGCGTCGCTAATAATAAATAGCGATGCTTTGTAAGCGTTGTGAATAATAATTATTATAAATTTGATTTAATTTTAATTTTTTTTAATTTTATTAGCGACATATAGATAGCGTCGCTAATAAGTAATTATTAGCGACTGTTTCTCTATACATCACTAATAAATTTATTTTTTATTTTTTAATTTTTTTTTATATTAGCGACGTATACATAAATGTCACTAATAATTACTTATTAGCGACGTATACATAAACATCACTAATAATTACTTATTAGCGACACTTATGTATATACGTCGCTAATAACTTATTTTTTTAATTTTTTTTAAAAATTAATTTTCGTTTAGCAACGTAAGGAAAGCGTCGTTAGTAGATTATCATTAGTGACACTAGATAATATACGTCGCTAATAAGTTATTATTAGCGACGTATAATAAACGTCGCTAATACTGTTATTAACGACGTTTGTTTATATACGTCGCTAATAGGTAATAGCGATGACACTTTTTTCGATGCTTTTAGCAACGTTTATTATATGTCGCTAATAGTCAGTAGCGACGCTTAGGAGACTATTAGCGACGCATAATTGCATCGCTAATAGTCCTTTTTGTTGTAGTGGGAGGACCTTGAGTCGGGACATCGCTCCTGTCTCTGGTTACCGATCGACAGAAGAGTTGTGCTTCAAAATTTTTGGATTCCGCTGGTGACGCCCTAAGAAAGTTGCTGCCTGAGAAATTTTCTCCGGCATCAATTACCTCCTCTTTGGTCACCGGGTGGAAGCGGGAGTTTAGGGCTGGGTTCCGTGCAGAGCACTACTCCCGATCGGGCTATGATAAAAGTGCTTTGCCCGGTTGCCCGACTACCCCAAACCAAATCCGAAACCCACCTTTCACCCGGGTTGCCAGTTAACCCAGTCTCCTCAGTTACTCGCTAGCATGTCTTGTTTTCTTTGGGCACTCCCACCCAATTCGGTGGGAGTGCATCACAGCCGATCCGAAGCATTTTCTTAGCGATGGCTTCATTTTCTGTGTTTGAATCTAGCGCGATGAACTTCTTTGACTCCACATAGCAGCACATGTCTGCCCAATTTTCTTTTTGTTTCTTTTTCTTCAATGATTGATTATTTCTCAGTGGCCTCACCTCATACAGAGAAGTTTCACTTTATTTTTTTCATTTTTGGCAATTAATTGCATTTCTTTCTCTCGTCATATTTATGAAATAAGGTGGTAGGAGGATCACATCAGTGGTTAGCATTTGGAACTCTGAAGATATTTATATACACTAATCCACAATAAGCTTAAAATGAGCCCCCTATTATAAATGAACGCGTGGCAAGAAAAACACTATGCACCTGGTCACCTCCATAGGCTAACTAGCTACAACGGTTCTTTATGGCCATGTGCCTACATATAGTAGGGGGTTATTGCAAGTTCTATAGAACTAACGCAACAATTCATTGCTTCAACTCAAAAACCTTGATCATTGTAAGTGTAATTTTCTTTTCTTATTTGAAGTACTTGTGTCATTAATTATGTTTAGTTTCAACTCAATGGCTTCATTTAGATTTTTGAAAGAATTTAAAATTAATTTATTTTAAAAAACCAAATTGGGCAATTAATGTAGAACAGAGGAAGTACTGGGAAAGTACAACTAAGGGCAGCAACATCCAACAATAGATGCTACAACTACGTGTCCCATTTAGTAAGTTCATAGCAGGTCATGGGTTCAATGATTCATAGACGTACATGTCGTCCATGAGGGGAAAATTCCACCACTAGAATCTTGTTTCAAACATAACTTGCATCACCACAATTCCAAGCTATCTGCACAGATCATGAGACACTAGTTTCTCATTAATTGTTATCATGAACCCAACTGCATCAGATGAGAAACATAGTGTATAATGGCCATCTCTTATAGATAAAGATTACAACTAGCTGGCAATGTTCCCAATAAGTATTAAAGAAACTTCATAAACAAAAGAAATGTTGCACTGACGTCAAGGTTCATTCACGATGAAACTACTTTACCATTCAAACACCGTTGATGGGTAAGGCTTGATAAATAACCAACCAATCAGCAGTGTTTACCCAATGAAGTAGCTTAATTAATCATGTGTGAAGTTTGACGTCACTGAAGCATCTTTTTTTTTTTAAAAAAAAAGGCGTGATCCATCTTCAATTCCGATAAATGATCATGGTCCTATTACTATAATTAAAGACAACTAGATGGCTCTAAGAAATGGGGGCTAATTTGGATTACTAGCAATTATTGTACTGGTCCAAGCTGATCCATATTCTTTCTGACGTTTTAAGAAAATGTAACTTATAGAATAACAGTTTTTTTGTAATCAGTAAAAATTACCAACCATAAAAGCTGACAAGAATCACAAGACGAAATCAAACTAGCTAGTGGAGATTAATGGATGTGGTGCCAAGCAATTAAAGCAAGGAAGCAATGCCCATTATGTTTTGATAAAATTGGGTGGACGTTTCCTAAGCACACTATCCGTACCCAGCACATACTGAGCAAGACCTTTGTATCATATCTGTGTGTTAATGCTATCAACTGGTGTAACTTGGATTATGGTCAACGAGCTTTTCAATGTTCATGCACTGTTGTAAAAGTATTTGTATATCTAATGAACATGGATATTTTCCCCAATATTGTCTCAGTACCCTCTAATATTATTTATTATTTGCTATTTTTTGCTCCCTTCCCCCATGTGACCCCCTTTTGTTTTTTCCCTATTACCCCATCCCCTTCTCTCTACCTTCTTTCTCTTCTCCCTTTCGCAGCTGTGGTGGTGGCGGTGCATACCACCGGCAACTGAGAAAGTGAAGGAGAAAACGGAGGAGGAAATGAGGAAGGGTCTGCGCCGCTAGCTGAAAGGGGGTGGCTGCGTCAATGGTGGCCCCATGGCTAGGCTAGAATAGATGCCGGTGTCACGCCATGTCAGCAACAACTCATGTGACAGTGCCAACAATGGGGGAAGATGGAGTAAAGATGAGATGTATTTGTTTAATAGGGAGGGGAAGCGGGGTGAGTGTGAGAGATTTTAAATTATTTGATGAGGCGAAATACGTGATGGGGGGAAATAGCAGCGTTCATATTTTACTCTCCGCCCATATTATTAGCTATATTTGGGGGAAATTGGTCTAATAGTTATAGCTCCATTTTGATCAATTTATGTTGCGTGGTACTTAAAAAAGCATCTCAAAAACTTATTTTCCATTCTCTTAATTGTGAGTCCCACCGTTCAATCAAAATCCCTATTTTTCCAAAAATAGTTATTTATTAATATAGAATAGAGGGAGTATCCTTATCTTATCTCATGCATCTTATGTTAGTATTTCTGATAAAAGATGAATATGCCCCAATTGATACTATCATTCCAAGGGTTTTTGTTCCCCTTGAAATGGACGACACTCCAACCAAATGCTGATATCTTATATATTTTAATTCAAAATTCTATTGGTTGAGTGATAAACATCGTGACAATTCATGCACCATCCTTTCACTCTTACAAAGAAGGGATGCACTCTCTTGTGGCACAAGCTTCACTTGCATAGTAAAAGCTTGAATTTGTTCCTCAAATCTTCTCGTTAGTAATATGCATCTTCAGTTTTTCATTACTTTAAAGATCATATTTGAAATAAAAAGAAAAAATCATATTCAGATTTGCTTTACTTTTAAGGATCATTAACGTTCTCAAACTAACAGAGTCAACCAATGGTAAGTGTTCATCAGAGGAAGGTTTAGGAGGAGCCCATGTCCAAGAGCTACTAAGGCACAAGGCGGCCAAATGGAGGAAAAGACCAGATCGCCTCTCTATCAAGCTACGATTGGGCTTTCTTTCTTCTGGGATTGCTTAGTTTCCCCCTTCTCTCTGGCCTCTAGCACTGTGAATTGCCAACACCCTTCACTGAACTTGGGTCTGCCTAGCTGGCATGACAGTCGTGGTGCTGGCCAAGGCCGCCACCGCCTCTTTGGCTCCCCTCGAATCTTCTACCACCTCAACCCCATCATTGGTCCAGACATTCCTCCTCATGACCTCCTTTCCCCTTTCTGGTACTATTTCACCCTCCCCTTCCTTCTCTCCCTTTTTGGCAGTACCACTTGGCAGCCAAAGGGCTATTTCGGAGCCGCTGTGGACTACTTCCGGTCGACCCTGTCCCTCCACTCTGTCTCTAGCCTGAGCCTCCCACCTCCCACCTTCCTTTCCCTTCCCCGACCACTTTTACCGCCTCCCCCTCCACTTTTTCACCTGGAATCGGTAGGGACAAAACGTTTTTGTACTGTCTGGCAGCCGTTCAGCCTCACGATGCCCTTGTCCCCCTCTTCCTCACATCCTAAGCCTATATGCACGCCCGTAACCCGAATAAGTCAGTTTTTCATTGGTGATAGGCACGGCTACGTTGGTACCTTATCCATACCTAATATTTTCTCCTATAACCCCTCATTCGTAGGCGTTAGCCCCGTAACTGCCACCCTCGACTTCCATCGGGGGTAGTTTCGGCTTCTTATAGTCTGGTGCAACCTCCTGGTAGCTAGCTCACGAGCACTTGTCGCCACAACCTTTGACACCCAACAACTTCTTTTGGGCCCATTCCCACTCCCACTCCCAGCTTCCCTTTTGTGCATCTTTAGAAGCTTTTGGATAGTTGAGTGCATCGTTGGGACCAGACCACACTCCCCTGATTCCCGACAAGCACTTCTAATGTTTTTGGATAGTTGAGTGTATAGTTGGGACTCATAATTTCATATTAGCATACCTTATATATTAGATGCATGCTAGGGCTAATGTATTGATATGCTTAAATGAATATAATGCTAATGATGTCACAAACAGTATTTGACTCTAGATTATATGAATGCTATTTAAATTATGTGTCTAATAATTTGATGATTGATGAATTATATGCATGTTAGTTTGATAGGGATTGTCCATATGCTTATCGAATGAAACTCATGTTAGTCAGATGGATTGTCTATATGCTTATGTGATGAATTGTTTGTATGCTAGTTAGATGGATTACATGTATGCTTATGTGATGAATTATATGCATGCTAGTTAGATGGATTGTCCATATGCTTATGCAATGACATGCAGGCTAGTTAGATGGATTGTCTCTATGCTTATGTGATAAACTATGGGTATTCTCGATGTATGTTTGACAAATTGTAAATTATGTCGGATTTGTTATATTTGAATTTTGGTGTGGAATTGTGAGTATTTGTGTTTATGATGTTGATGGACGTATGTTTGACAAGCTAGGGTTGGTTTGGACTAGCTCAAACATTGGAGCAATGTGCATAAGACTTCAAGGCAAGGTGAGTTGGCAGACTGTAAGATAGTAAGATTTCAGAACATAATTGTACCAACATGATGTACATATTATAAACTTGAACATAGTAAAAACAAGTTAATAGTAAGAGTTTGAGGCTTTAGTCAGTTCTGATGGATTGAGTTTCATGTCTTGTTGCCGGTCGATGAATAGTTGATTGTGTAGTTGTTTGCTCGTTGTGGCACTTACCCTTTAGGGTGTTGTCTTGGTGTTATAAGATTTCAGCCTAAAAGTGGCACCATGTAATTTTTTCCTCAATATATATGGCCACATTGTATGGCCCTAGAGAATTTACATTTACGTGTTTAGATAAGTAATATCATGGAACTTTTCATACATGTTTGATCTTGTGCTCCATGAGTGCATTGCCTTAAAAAAAATCTATACTGTATAAATTCCTCCGCAAAGGTTAAGGTGACACTCTAGTGACATTCTTTCCTTACAGCATTAGAGCTGATTACACTTTGATTGTCGTTTATAAGTGTAAGACTGTAAGTGCGAGACCTCAAAGGTTCGATGGTTTAAGTTATGTGTTTGAGATAGCCGGTAATTAGTCGGCTAAGTGTTTCTCATGTCTAGTTATAGTGTTTATCCTGAAAAATGTTGTCTTGTTGCTATTTTTAAACCTAGATGTTTGATGTTCTATTTAGAGCAGTGTATGTTTTTGCCCATAGATGACATTGTATGATTCTGCCATATGTGGTACTATACGATTTCGACCCAAAAGTGGCACTCTATGAGTTTCGCCCTTAGTTGGCACTATAAGGCCCCAAAGAATAGGTATTTGCACGCTATGGTAAGTAGTATCATAAATCCTACCTATCTGTTAATGTACCCTGTGTATGCCTTGCCTTAGGAAAAATGTATAATATTTAGTTATTCCCCGGAGGTTATGGTGATGCCTTAGAGACATTCCTTCCCAACAACATTAGAGCTGATTAAATTGATAATGGGCTCTAGTCGTTGATAGTCGTAAGACTAAGAGTAAGATTGTAAAAGGGTAAGACTATATGAGTAAGAGTAACATTATTTGTGTATGAGTAAGGATGTATAAGTATGAGTTCAACTATGAGTTATATAATACGAGCAAGATTATAAACGTATGAGTATGTGTACAACTGTATGATGAGAGAAGGGGGGAGCGCCAAAATCCAGTGGGAGGATTTATTAGTGATGCTTAAAAAGCGTATAAAAAGTATTGTCGAAGCTTCTAATTCATGATGCATACAAAAAAGCATCAATAATAATACCACTATTAGCAATGTTCACTACAAAAAAATTAACTATTAGTGAAGGCCTGTAAGCATTGCTAATGGTTATTAGCGACGTATACAAAGCGTTGCTACATACGTCGATTAAACTGTCGTCGCTACTGCATATTAGCGATGCATAACTAAAGCGTTGCTGAAAGTATAGTATTAGCGACGTTTACTGAACGTCACTATTAATATATTATTAGCGATGTTTGTTACTAAACATCGCTAATAATATAGTATTAACAACGTTTACAAATCGTCGCAAATAAAAAAATATTTTAATTTTTAAAAAAAATATAATTATTTTAAAAAATAATAATTAATAACGACGTTTGCATAAACGTCTCTAATGTGTATAATTATTTAAAAAAATATTAAATTTTTTTCAAAATTTTTAAAAAATAATTAAATACTAATAGCGACGTTTAAGAGTGCGTCACTAATAGTATAAATAAATAAATAAAATATATTAACAACGCTCTTTATGAGTATCATTAAAAAATTTTAAATAATAAAAAAAGGTTACCAAATTGGGTCTGTGACCCGGTTTGGAACGGGCCTGACCCACAACGCCAGTCAGGCACCGGCGTGGGTCAGTCCTGACCCGCGCTGGTCAGGCACCCGCGCGGGGCCAGTTCGCACTGAGCGAGGAGGCTGGCGGGTCTAGGCGACCCACAGAAGTAGGTTGAGGCGACCCGTTTCTGCAGGTCGTCTTCAACCTCTTGACAGAGAGGTTGAAGCGACTCCGTCAGCAGTCCATTTCAGCCTTCTGTCGTCCTACGACGCCGGCTGGCTCCAAGCTTTCAAAGAAATTTCCACCAGATGGTGAGGATCCATTAACCGGCGGCTGGAGGACAGGCAAAAAATAAGACAGCGGTGGACTACAGCAGACCGCGACGTAGCCAATCATCATCTGTCCCATCTTTCGAACGGAGCTCCTCATCTCTCTGCTCAAACATATCTCCGTTCAAGCCCACCTCCTCCGACGAGGTAGCGTCCGACATGGGCGACTAGTCCAGCTCGTCGTAGATGCTAGACAAATCTTCAACCTCGGACCCAAAGTTGCTGTTTTTCCTAACCCCACCGCTGACGGAGAAGGGACGAAGTGAGGTGAAGGTGGAAGCTGGAAGAGGAGAGGAGAGAAGACGCTCGGGTTGGGACGGAGGCCGGAGGTGGTGGCATATAAAGGATCGGGTGAAAATTTGCCGAGGCCGGAAGCTTCGCGCCTAGAGCGAAACTTCGCGCTCAGGCGAATTTCAGCCCGCGGGATTTATTTAGCGATGCTACTAAAGCTTCGCAAATAGTCTATATTTGCGGTGCTCGGTTACAAGTGTCGCAAAACATTCCTATTTGCGACACTCAATTGGGAGCGTCGCAAAACATTCATATTTGCGATGCCTAACTCGAGCGTCGCAAAAAGTAAATACATTAGCGACAGTCAAATGTATGCGTCGCTATTGTCTTAATTTTTTTTAAAAAATACTATTCACAACACTCATTAAAGTGCGTCGCAAATATTATTTTTTTACTTTTTCCCCTCCCTCTCTTTCCTCCTCTCTCTCCTCAACTTCTCTCTCTACCCTCTCTCACTCCCCTCTCTTTCTCCTCTCCTATCTCTACCCTCCCCTCCCTCTCTCTCTCCTCCCTCCCTCCCTCCCTCTCTCTCTCTCTCTCTCTCCCCCTCTCTCTCTTCTCCCTCTCTCCTCTCGCTCTCTCTCTCCTCACTCTCGCTCTCTCTCTCACCTCACTATCTCACCTCCCGCTCTCTGCCCTCCCCCTCTCTCTCCTTTCTCTCTTCTCTTTCTCTCTCTCCTCCCTCTCTCTCTCCTCCCTTCTCTCTCCTCTCTCTCATCCCTCTCTCTCTCCCTTCTCTCTCCTCTCTCTCCTCCCTCTCTCTCTCTCCTCCGTCTCTCTATTTTATATTTTTTATTTAAAAATTAATAAAAAAATATATTAGTGAAGTATAAGCATACATGTCGCTAATACTAAGAGTATTAGAGACGTATACGCTTGTATATCGCTAATACTCAAGGGTATTAGCGACGTATAAGTATATATGTTGCTAATACGTAAAGTTATTAGCGACGTATATGCCTATACATCGCTAATACTCTCTTATTTTTGCATTTTTTAATTAATTTTATAAAAATAAATAAATGATATTCTATCTCTCTCTCTCTCTCTCTCTCTCTCTCCTCCCTCTCTCTCCTCTATCTCCCCCCTCTCTCTCTCCTCCCTCTCCCTCTCCCTCTCCCTCTCTCTCTCCCCCTCTCCTCTCTCCCTCCTCCCTCTCTCTAGATCTCCCTATCTCTCTCCTCTCTCTATCTCTCCCTTCTTTAAAAAATAATCAAATAAAAATACTAATAGCAACGTATAGATATATACGTCGCTATTAATATAGGTATTAGGGACATATATCTATATACGTCGCTCATACATGTACGAATAGCGATATATAGCTATGCGTCCCTATTACTATTTATTTTATTTTTATTGTTTTATTTAAAAAATAAAAAAATTAATAAAAATTTTAAAAAAATCAAAATAAATTCCCTGTCTCTTCTCTCACCTCTCCCCTCTTTCTCTACCCTCTCTCTCCCTTCTCTCTCCCTCTCTCCCTTCGCCCTCTCTCTCTCCCCTCTCTCCTCTCTCTCTCTCTCTCTCTCTCTCTCTCTCTCTCTCTTCCCTCCCCCTCTCTCTTCCCTCCCGTCTATCTCTCTCTTCCCTCTCCTCTATCTCTCTCTTCCCTCTCCTCTCTCTCCTATCTACCTACACACTACCTCTCCTCTAATTTCAAATTTTTAATATTTTTTATTCTTTAAAATTAATTTTTAAAATAAAAAGTAATTAAATAAAAATACTAATAGCGACGTATAAATATATACGTCGCTATTAGTACACTTACTAGCGTTGTATATATCTATACGTCGCTACTACATGTACTAATAGCGACGTATACAGCTATACGTCGCTATTAGTATTTTATTTTAATTATTTTTTTTAAAAATAAAAAATTAATAAAATTTTAAAAAAATTAAAATAAATTTTTAATAAAAATAAGTAGTAGCGACGCATGTGACTATGCGTCGCTACTACCAAGGGTACTAGCAAAGCATTTTACCATGCGTCGCTACTATTATTATGTAGTAGTGATGGATAGCATATGCGTCTTTATTAGTTCTTATTTTAAAATTTTTTTTTTAAAATTAAGAATTTTTAGTGACGCTCATTTTTAAATGTCACTATTGTTGAAACTAGTAGCGACGTTTGTAAAAATACGTCGTTAATAGTTTTGAATTTTTTTTTAAAAATTTAATATATATATCTTTTAGTGACGCTTATAAAAGCGTCGCTAATAATGTAAGTATTAGCGATGCATAAATTATAGTGTCGCTAAAAGGTTACGTATTAGCGACGTTTTGTTGTAGTGGTTTCTTTTTGTCGTCAATATTATATTATTTACGATACTTTTCATTTATGTCGTCAATAGCATATTAGCGACATTTATTATACGTCCCTTATAGCGGTACTAACGCTTTATAAAAAAATGTTGCTAATAACCAAGAATTCGGTAATTGTAGGTAAGCATTGTTAATAATTTAATATTAGCGATGTTATATAAAACCTCATTAATAAGAAAATATTTTTTTAACAAAAATTCTTATTAGCAAAGCTTTTAAGTGTGTCACTAATAAGAAAATAATTTTAAAACAAAATAAAAACTACTTATTAGTGATGCTTTTAAGCATGTTGCTAATAAGAAAATAATGTTTTAAAAAATAAAAATAGCTTATTAGCAACATTTTTAAGTGAGGTGCTAATAAGAAAAAAAAGGAGGGGAGAGGGAGGGAAAAGGCTGGGAGGGGGGGAAGAGGGGGAGGGGCTTCTGAATTTTGCGCCCTACCTCTCATGCACTAGTAGTAGCATGGGTGAGGGGGGAAGCAGGAGAGAAGAGGGGAGTGCCAAAATCCAATGGGAGGAGCTGACACAAGAACCCATTTTTTGGTAGGCAGTAGAGAAAAAAAGGGGGCGGGGAGGAAGAGGGGGGAGCAGGAGAAAACCCCTCAAATCCTACTAATCATCCTCCAAAATTAATTAATAATTATTACTAACCCCTTATATTAAACTTAATCGGAAAAAAATGAGGCATTACATTCTTTCCCCCGACCCCTTCTTAAAAATCAGAGTTCTGGGTCTGAGTTGAACCCATACCGAGTAAAGACATAATTAAAAAACTGAGCCATTACAATCCAACCATCTTAACTGAACTCAGTCCTTAAAGTTTAGCTCGCACTCTGAAAGAGCTGAGGTTACTTCTTTTTTGATAGAATCTTCATGTACCCACGTAGTATCAGTCCAAGGGGTAAGTAGTGATGTGGCGCAACCAACTATAGTTGGATTGCATAAGACTTAACCCATCTTTGGGCAAAACACTACAGAGTTGCTTACATATATTTTTTACTAAAGACAAATTAGAAATAGAAGGACTACTAATTTAAAATATTAGTCCACACATACCCAAAAACTTAGTCATAACAGCCTACACATGGCTAATGATAAGTCTAAGTCAACAAATGGCTAAATAGAAGAGTGAAGAATAGTCAAATGTATACAGATCTCAATATAATATGATATCAAAGCTAACATAAAACTCATCATTTCTATGAATCCACTCTCAATGATCAGCGCCAACCACATGCTCCACATAAAGCCCATCTAGACAACCTGCATGACATGACATGCAGCCTTAAAACAAAACACAACAATGAGGGGTGAGCCACAAGCTCCGCAAGGGTTTTAATACGAAAGGTAAATTTATAATGACAACACAGTCATGAACAATCACAACATCCATTACATAATCAATCACTATACCCATTCATCATGGTATAATCACATAAGCATGTGCCACTTGTGCATCATGTCATGATTTACATTCCATAAACATCTACTCGCACCTGCATGTCATGTTATCTATAACATATCTCATCAACACATAGTCATGCATGCTGTTTGCACATCATGCTATATATATGACATAATTCATCAACTCATGACCATGTCACCTATATATCATGCTATAACCTACATTTCATAAGCACATATCATTCCACTTGTGCATCAGGGGTTCAACCATAGCTATCAACACATATATACCTCATATGTAAACATATAGAACTTATCATCATAATCACATCCTACATAAATCATTTCTCAATTTTCATGCCTATCCATTTCTCAATAAAACATTCATCCCACAACATCAAGTGTATAAACCACACATTATCTTGCATATCCATGCAAATCATACCGTAACCACATGTGTAACATGAGATACATTATTCTTACACAACTTATGTCAATGAACATTATCTCTCATGCACATGCAACAATAAATGGTAAATGTCACACAATTGAAAAAATAAAATAAACCTACTCGTCAAGGTCAAAACCCCAAGCAACCCTGCTCCTTAAGACAAAAATCCAGAGCAGCGCTAGCTGCATAATCAAGACCAAAATCCCGAGCATCCCTGCTTGTCATGACCAAAGTCTTGAGCAACTATACATGTCCTGGATTCTCAGGGTCCAGATAAACATATCAAATAACACATAAAGTATTCCGCTTTTCTCAACATGGGGAGGAAACCGTTCCTCAAATGGGTGTAAAACTTGTCCATTGGACATAAAACCCTATCCTATCGAATGTAACAAATAATCAATCAGCCTCCGATCGGTTAATTTGACATCCAATGTCATCCAATTTCATCTAAGCAATCAAACACGACTAATCACGATTAATCTCATTTGTAATTTTTTTTCATGATGCATGCTACATGACACATACGTGAGCAAATGCTAAACGAGTTCAAGTATAAACAAACATACTCAAATCAGTCCACATGTACATGAAACATGGTCCAATTCTGTCCATTGACACCATATACATCCACGTAAGAGTGTACATAAGTAATTGTGTGCAAACATAAGCTAAGACAAGGGAAGCATAAACAAACTATGATCAATGTCATATATGCATGCCTCCATAATTTATCATGGTCCGTCGCTACTGGAATTCATGGAATAAATATGATGAAAACATTAAAATCAGAATTCAAGACAAGTAATACATTCTACTATAACTAGACAAGCATAGTCATAACCAAACTTAAGCTAGGACATGAGAAACATAATCCACCTAACATCAATAAGACATGTGCAAGCATATATACACAATCATGGCTAAGACCTACGGAATCATTAAGAAATTATGAAAGAATCAACAAACATGGCTTTACAACAAGAAGATTATCATACTACAATTAAACAGGTGTAGCCTAAATCATGCTTGCTAAATCATAATTCAAAAATGATTCCCATGCAACTACAACAACATTATATAGCTAATCATAAGTCATTCTAATAATAAAGAGTTAGATCCATGAGAAGAGAATAAGAAATGGAAAAATACTCATAAATAGGCTAAATCATAGTTCTGCTGTGTTGGTGTTCGATCGGCTTCGAATGCTAGGCTGTTCAAATGGTATATCGTTCAAACACTTGTTGGGCCCGTTCGAACGCCCTGGACAATTCACTTTTTTGCCCATTTCCTGATTTGTCTTGAACCTTTTGAAATTTAAACTGAAAATATCTAAATATTTAAGATGAATTCTAAAATCATCATGGAACATCATAATATCAAAATATAACCCTAAAACATGATAAATTTAATTATTTTCATGCTTAATCATAAGAAAATAGTCATAAATCACATGGTTTTAACAATCCATCATTAAAGCCCAAAATGAAGCAAGAACCCATATAAATCAACAAGTAAGCAATCCAATGGATAAAACCACATGAGATGAAATCCTCTTACCTCTAATAAGTCATTGGATAGAAAATGAATCTGTACTCCTCAAGAACCCCTACCCAAAAGTAGGGTTTTGGTTAATACTTAATTAAAATCGACTATTATGCTTAAATAACCTTTAAAACAAGTAGATCTATGATTTCCTTTGATTAAAAACAAAAATCACCCATTTAGGGTTTAAAATTAAAATTAAAAATAGTATTTTTAATGGAAGAAATTAAAAATACATTTGGGGAAAAGTAGATATGAATGAGATTGATAGTAAAACCGGAAGATTGGGGACGATTAGTACTAAAAACTCACCTAAGTCAAAATTTTCTCTTTGGGCAATGGAGTTAGAGCACCACCTTACCTCCTAGCATAGCCCTTTCCGATTTGGAAAATGGGCTAGAGTTTTCCTTATATAGTAAGTTGTTGGATCATAAATACAAATTGTTGCACTATAAATATGAATTAAAATGCCCTAAGTGGCTAATTAGGGTCATTTTAGGGCTAAAAATGAGTTTAATTAGTCCAAAACTCATTAATATAAAATGATTGAAGTTTAGGGTCATGTGAGACGCATGCTGTCTAATCGTGTACGTGGGGTGGGGCCCACGACAAGGTCCACGCCTTAAATTTATGAAAAATTTCATAAAATCCCTAAAAATAAGATGAATTAAGTTTGATATTAAAACTTATAAAAGTGAAATTAAACTTTGTGAAAATCATAATTACTAACTCAACCCCAAAATTAAGTCAAACCAAAAATTTTAGCAGAATTACACAACATCACATAATTAAATAGAAATTAAAATAGGTCAAAGTTAGAGATCTTACACATAGCTTCCTAAATTTTGTGATGTTTTCAAAGAACTTTGACTAAAAAGATCTTCTCTTTATGCAGCTGGTGCTCCTTTCTATCCAAAATTTGAATAGGTTCTTCAATGTATGTCATGTCTCCACTTGCGCTTCCAATGACGTGTTGTTTCTTCTTTACGTGGACTTTGTTCAGCTCCCAAACAACACGGGGAGTAACAATCATTCCCTTAGATGAGTCAGAACGAGACCACACTACTAGCTAGCTAAAACATTCGTCTAAATGTAGACAAGATGCCAAAAGGAATTATCAACAACAGATAACTATGTGAATTGCACAACCGGCCGAAAGGTGAAAAAAAAGATTATGAATGCAAACCAGGAGTGCTTGGGAAGTTAACAGAATAGTAATAATGACTTGTAAAGAATTTACACAATTGAAGCAATGTAATCGAAGAATTCAGAATTACATTGCCAAGAGCAATGAATGAGTGATAGCTGTTGGAAATGACTAATCCTGCGCTAAAGAAATGCAAAGCACGGATTTATTAGAAATTCAGGTTCACGAGCTGGTCAACCAGCATGAAGAATAAGGATCAACAACTGGGAATAAACAATCTTCAGAGCAATCAAATATCTGAGAATCAATACGGATCTGGTCAGGAAAGGTAATGGAACAAATGCATTATAGCAAGCAATGTGGAGATGTCAAACAGAACCACAAGTGGAAGAATAATGTTTGATATAAAAATCAAAGAGCAATCTATGAACATCTCAAACTCTGATGCAGTCCAACAAGAATAAGTATAGTGCAAGATAATTACTGAATAAATAAAAATGGCGAAGGTAGACCTCAATAGACATCAACTCTAACCGAGTAGCATACTAAGTTCAAAACAAGATCCAAGAAGAAAATTAAGACTAACTTAATATGTAAGAGGCTTTAAAGTAGAATAAACGTGCCTTCCACGATGTCATTTGAATTTCCCGCTTCCTCGGCTCTTTGCATGGGCACGGCCTTTAGTGAAGTTTCTCTGACCTTGAGCTGTTTTTTGTGCTAAATCCCTACTTGATGCTTGATGTTGCCTTGGAGCGTCATTCGTATTCATGGGACATTCTCTCTGAAAATGGCTTGGCTTCCGACATCCAAAGCAAACCCTCTGATCTGCCAGACTTGGGCTATTACCAAAATTTCTGTGACATTTAGGACATATTTGTTGTGACTTTTGATTCACCCCGGAAAAGTTGTTGCCACCTTTGCTGATTATTGTTCCCATCACTCCTCTGATTGTTGTACCCATTGTTTGTCTTATGCCACTGGTTTATGGTGTTTTGTTGATCATGGCCTCTGCCCCTCTTTGAATTATGCGCTTTCTTCTCATGGAAATCTATGTTTTCCTTCTCCACCATGGTAACTGTCACGGGCGCGAAGCTTTGCCTAGCGTCCGCACTCGTGATGGCCTGGCTACACTGTGCAACCAGCAGCCACTCTCTTCCCTTCCCACTCGTATGCGCAAGGGAAAACAAGCAAAACAACCACAAAGCTACACAACCAACCTGGTGCAAGGGTCTCCGCCCAAGCTATGTAAATCAGTCCGTCGAAATACACAAGTAAGGAGAGGGCAGGGCTGAACCACCAAGGTTGAGAGCTCTCCTCTCTTTCTCCCTGGTTTGCTGTGCAGGAAAAATCACGAACCAATCAGCCATGGCCGCCCCATCCTTCTCCCTTAAATAGACTCAACCATAGGCTGGCTGTCCTAGAGCAACTAGAAGTACAGAACCCTCCCAATACAAGTGTCCTCACCCTGTCCAACTCTCACCCCAAAGCCATTCCGGGCCAGCATAGATAAGGAAGCCTTCGCGAGTCCGTTTTCCGCTAGAAGTCCTTCTCCATGCTGCCACCAAGAGTCAGCCTATCCGAGGGAATCAGCCAACCAACTCCCATCCGTCCTAGGAGTGTAGCTAGCATGCATGTACGAGTCCTGTCCGTCCTAGGAGTCTGCTGCCCAGTCTCCTACTCCAACTAGAAGTGCAGCCAACCAGCGTCGCTGAATCCTATCCGCCTTAGGAATCCTCCCCTTAGTCCAAGCAGTGCCCAACTTCGCCGCTAGAGTCCCGCCCGCGCAAGGACTCCTACCCAGCCTGCTCCGCAAGGCGAGTAGCTCGTCCGGAACATCTCCCACGCTGTCCCAGCATCCGTCCATGCCCAAGGGGCTGTCTAGGCTGCCCGCTGCCTAGCAAAACTCAGCTGTCCGCTGCCAAGTATGGGGGTAGCCGCCCCCTTTCCGCATCCGTCAAGTTAAGGGGGTAACAGGCCTCTTGCACTTGATTCTTCGACGCCCTCGTCGAAGCCCCAACTTCCCAGGTGCCCCAATTGAAGCTCTTCAGCCATCCGCCTCGCTGAACCAGCCAGCAAGAAGCCAACACTTCCCATCACACCACGGCCAAGTCAAGTTCCGCCCAGCCTAAGTCATCCTTCAGCCAGGTTTGAGCAACACCCGCTGCCCACCATCCTGCGAACCTCTGCATCAGTCCGCCCCTTGGCTGCTTCGATCAGCCCAGGCATGGGGAGTCCGCTCCCCTCCATCCTCTAAATCATCAAAGACCCGAAGCTACCCCTTCAGTCGGGGACTCCATCAGCCGAACACATCCTATTCGCTGCAAGGGACTCATCCAGGCTACCTCCTCATGCTCAGATTCGTCCTTCTCCTCCTCAGCGACCAAGGCATTCATCCTTTCCCATTTTGAACACTCATTGGCATGGTGCGGCCCATCGCATATGAAACAACCACCACCCTTGTTAGGCCGGCCAGGCTGCTCACTGCCCTTTGCTTTGCCACTGTTTCCCCCTTTGTTGCCTTCCCTATTGGATGACTTCGCCTCCCCAATCTTCTTCGCTGGCTTAGCGGGAGTTTGCTTGAAATCCGCCAAGCTATCAACCGCTGCTATTGCTACGGGAAGGTCCTCCACTTCCCTCCGTCTCAGTTCGTTCTGAGCCCAAGTCTGCAAGCCCGCCATGAAGTAGAACAACTTATCATCCTCAGTCATGTTCGTCACACCCAAGATTAGGGACTGGAACTCCTTAACGTAGTCCCGGACTGCCCCCGTATGCCTCAGGTTCCTCAGCGCCTCTCAAGCCATCCAAGACACTTTTTTAGGAAGGAACTGCGCCTGCAACTCCCTCTTAAACATATCCCACGTCCCTATCTTTGGCCGACCCGCAGCAGCATCATCCTGCAACCGCGTCCGCCACCACAGCTTTGCATCCCCCTCTAGGTACATCGTTGCCACTGCAACCTTCTCCTCCCCTTGAGTATGGACCAGCGTGAAGTAGCTTTCTATATCCCAAAGAAAGTTCCCTATCTCCTTGGCACCTCGCGTCCCAGCATAGGCCTTCGGTTCAGGGACCTTTGTCTTCTTTGCAACCTGCTGAGATGAAGACTCGCCCCCATCTCGTGATGAAGTGTTGAGGACTGCCTGCTTCAGCAACAACACCTCATCCCCCAATTCACTAACCTTTGCTGCTGCTGCCTCCTCTACCTCTTACACACGCTGCCTGAGATTGTCCGTCATCGCAGCCACATCAGCCGCTAATGTGGTGTGATGGGCTGCCCCTTCAGCCATGCTGCCTTCGTCCTGAGACTCATCAAGGTGTGGTGCGACCTCAAGTAGGGACACTCGCTGATCGAAGAGGGCCAAATGCTCGTTGATGTTGTGCAACGAGTTCTGGATCTCAGCAAATGCCCCATTACCTGTGGTCATCGCATCAACCTTCGCCTTGAGCTCGGCCATGCGAATCAGCATCGAACCTACCATCAAGCTCCCTGTGTTTCTGGCAACTCGTCAATGCAGGGTCTGCATGCAGCAAGGTTTTCTGATCCATCTAGCAACAACCCGCAAGGAATCCGCCTCTCCCGGGTATCCCAGCGATCCAGCCACCTTCAGCCAACTCCTTCGTAGAGACAGTACAGAGCTTTCACCTCCTTCAGTATCCTGGCAATGGAACCAACTGTCACGGGCGGGAAGCTTTGCCTAGCGTCCGTACTCGTGATGGCCTGGCTGCACCTTGCAACCAGCAGCCACTCTCTTCCCTTCCTACTCGTATGCGCAAGGGAAAACAAGCAAGACAACCACAAAGCAACACAACCAACCTGGTGCAAGGGTCTCCGCCCAAGCTATGTAAATCAGTCCGTCGAAATACACAAGTAGGGAGAGGGCAGGGCTGAACCACCAAGGCTGAGAACTCTCCTCTCTTTCTCCCTGGTTCGCTGTGCAGGAAAAATCACGAACCAATTAGCCATGGCCGCCCCATCCTTCTCCCTTAAATAGACTCAACCATAGGCTGGCCGTCCTAGAGCAACTAGAAGTACAGAACCCTCCCAATACAAGTGTTCTCACCCTATCCAACTCTGACCCCAAAGCCATTCCGGGCCAGCATAGATAAGGAAGCCTTCGCGAGTCCGTTTTCCGCTAGAAGTCCTTCTCCATGCTGCCACCAAGAGTCAGCCTATCCGAGGGAATCAGCCAACCAACTCCCATCCGTCCTAGGAGTGTAGTTAGCATGCATGTCCAGTCTCCTACTCCAACTAGAAGTGCAGCCAACCAGCGTCGTTGAATCCTATCCGCCTTAGGAATCCTCCCCTTAGTCCAAGCAGTGCCCAGCTTCGCCGCTAGAGTCCCGCCCGCGCAAGGACTCCTACCCAGCCTGCTCTGCAAGGTGAGTAGCTCGTCCGGAACATCTCCCGCGTTGTCCCAGCATCCGTCCATGCCCAAGGGGCTGTCTAGGTTGTCCGCTGCCTAGCAAAACTCGGCTATCCGCTGCCAAGTATGGGGGTAGCCGCCCTCTTTCCGCATCCGTCAAGTTAAGGGGGTAACAGTAATGCTATCCACCACATCAGCTAAAGTTTGATGAAGAATGCTTGCTAATTTTCCCCTAATTTCTAGCTTCAAAGCCCATATGAAATCTCTTGCATGTTTTGCTAGTGTAGAATTTGAATTGGCAAATTGCTCCAGTTCAAGGAACTTCACTTGATACTCTACCACCGAAGTGTTTTCCTGAGTGAGGTGGAGAATTTGTTTCTTCAAATCATGTCACACTATTTCTAAGAAAAATTTCTCATCAAACTCAACAAGAAACTGTTCCCAACTGATATTGGCCCGATTTGCAAATTTATGTTGCCTAGTGGAGTCCCACTAGACTTCGGCTTCCCCTTCCAGCATAAATGTTGGAAATTGCATCTTCTGCTTTTTTGTGCATCCCATCACCCTGAAGAACTTCTCCATTTGACGTAGCCACAAGTCCGCTTCTAGAAGCTTTGGCTCTCCCTTGAAGCTAGGAAGACTGTACTTCTTGAATATTTCCATAGTAGGTACCATATCATTCACTCCTCATCTTTCAGGTAGCACATTCAGTTGCCCTTGCTATTATTGTTGCTAGTTCTCCTGTTGTTAGACTTGAGCGTGGACTATATTGACTAATCCTTCCACCATAGCCCTCATCTGATCTAACTGTTGGATTAAAATAGTGTGCATAAGAGCATGTGGTCTCCCGTCCTCTGCCATCACTATTATACTAGTCTATAATACAATAGAGTAACCCTATCTAGATTTAGTAACAATAGACACATCACATAAAATCAAACATTCACATTCTAATTGTCCCACATGTACCTAATTTCTTTTGTCTAACATTTTAGTCATTAATTCTCTCACCCCAATTCTAAAATTTTAGGAGTAAGTTATCTTTCATTCTTAATCCCTTAAGCTTTGGCTACGATACCATTTTTTCCCGTCCTGAGCCCTAGAGAGGGTCAAAGCTGGGTCACACCATCGAAGTGTGCGAGGGCCGAGCCGCTACAAGTCAAACATGATATTTTGGGAAAGGGATAGAATTATTGAAACAAGAAAACACTAAAGATACTACAAACATCTTTATTTGAATAAAATGTTAAAAGATAAATTTCACCATCAAAAGTTGTTTTTGCTACTTCAACTATTGCCACATTACTTTCCCAAAAAGAAACCTAATGTACCCTAATGCTCAAGCTTTCCCCTTGAGTGTTGTCTCTCTCTTTCCACCTTGATGTCCCTACACATCCAACTCGTTCAATTACTTGCACCCAAAAATAGGCCTGTTGGAATGCTGTGAGATATAAAGCCCTGTGATAATAACTGAAGGAGAGCATATAGATAAATCACATAAAGAGCATATGAAAAACCAAGCAAAACTTAGCATAGAAGCATCTCATCATATAAAGAGAGCATGAAAAGACAATAATGAAGAAATACCCTTGCAAAACCTGGCATAGTGTAGTACTCACTAACCATCTAACAATTAACTTACACAAAAGGGCATCCTCTATTCTATGTAATTGTTCATCAAGGCCATTGACACTGAATGCAAATGTCCAAATTAGGATTGTCCCGTGCACACAAACAATCTATCTAGCACGTGAATTGGGAGTTACTCTCAGCCCGGGTGCATCCTCTATCGTGTCATAGACTAACCGCTCACATGAGTATCCCTCGCTTGTGTCACAAACTCTAACCAGTTACACAAGTATGGTCTTTCTTGTGTCATGGACTCCAACAGCTCACACAAGTATGATCTTTCTTATGTCAGGAACTCTATCCACTCAAACAAGTAAGGTAATCAATGCATTAAAGTTTAATTGAGAGGTATAAGTAGGATGGGTAGCAAAGACACCATTTATCCACAAAATAAACTGCATCTATAACTATCAACCCATCATCACACACGTCACAACAACTAGAAAAATCAGTTGCACTGTTCAGTAGAAACAACTATTACCCACATTACACATGAGCAAAGATATCCTATGCAAAAAGAATTTTCATAATTAAATGCATTAATTAGTTCAATGAAATCAAAACACCCATTTGTCTGTGAGAGGGTTCTCACCTGATTTTTCATGATTCACAAACCTAAACCAGTGTTATGATGATCTTCTCCTTGTCTGGGGTCAAATTAGACAAAGCCTCTCCTTAAAAGATATTTTCTGGACTTTATATCTCCCTACCGCGATGTCCGCCACATTTAATTTAGGTAAGAATGCCTCTTGAACAACTCAAATTGGACTTAAAATCGCTTAGAAACAAAGAAATGAAGTTTGAGTAGTGTGAGAATGAAAAGCTGGAAAATTTTTGACCTACATGCCTATTGAAAGGCGGTTGAGGTGGTTCTACATGCAGAAGTGCCACAAGTTAGCACGAGGCTGGTTCGAGGCCTGTAATGCATGCCCTGCGCATCGCCGTAGTTGTCGTCAACTTGACACAATACTCTTTTTTTCAAAATAATTTAAAATTATTAAATCTCCATGACTTCCTTTCCTGAAATTGGATTCATGCATTCTTGGTGTTGTTAGACTTGGATCGACGAACCCTATGATATTACACCCCACATGGATAGGTTATCTTGCACTTTCAAGTGGGTCCCACCAATGTAGCTCTCTTCCCGAGGTCATAACTTAAGACTTGGATATTTGATTTGTGTGGTTCAAGACCCATAACACTCATTTTTTAGAGGTCTATCCACATAGTGGAGTTTCACCACTCAATCCTACTAATCTTCCTTCAAAAATCAATAATTATTACTAACCCCTCAAGTTAAACTTATTAAAAAAAATGAGGTATTACATTCTTCTACCTGACCCCCTCTTTAAAATCAGAGTTATGCGTCTTAGTTGGGCCTGGACCTAGTAAAGACATAAAAAAAATTGAGTTGTTACAAAAACAATGAACTAATGGTACCAATGTCGCTAACATTGTCTAATTCTTTTATTATTTCACTTCCCACTAACCCCAATTAATGGTGATGTTCTAACTTTATTATTTTCCCTTTCTTTTAAACAATGCCTGGTGCACCGATACTATTAAATTTTCATGCCCCCGACCCGAACCAATTAGAGGACGTGACAACTTTTAACCCAAGACTAGGTTAAATGGGAATACACATCCTAGTCACCGCTTCATTTAAAAATAATATGGAGAATATAAAAGAAATAGAACTACATTCATTATAATTAAGACTAAACATTCTTGTAGAAGATCCTAGAGCAATGACATAAGCATATGCCTCAAACTACAAAAGCAATCTATTATAACTAAAAAGAAAATGCTATCAATATAATATAAAGTTTCTCAAAGTTCCTTCACTTTATTCATTCCTAACTATCCTTGAGGCGAACCTGTCCCCCACTTAGAATCTCTTTAGTTCTCCTCCTTCTCGCAATATAAATCATCCTGAGTACTTGTGTGACACAATCACATAGGGGATCCTGAAGGATTCTCAAAACAAAACAAGGCAAAGGGGTAAGTATATTTTGAAAACTTACATTAACACCATAAAGCACACTTCATATTCATAGTAATTCCTTACACAAACATAGTGTAAATCCATCTCTGAAGTGCATCCAAAAGCCTTACACAACAATACCAATGTAAATTATCTTAGTCAATTGCATCCCAAATGAATCCCACAATAAAAAAAATCAAAGTAACAAAATATTCTTACATGTTACCTCATACATATGCATGGATGTGGCATTCTAAATCGGAGATGACAAAAATAATCTCTAGTCAAGCCAGTGCTCATGGACATGGCAAGGGGGGTTTGCAGTTAAATGTGTCAACATTTGGAATTCTACATACTTAATGTTGAAAGTGGCAAAGGAAGTTCAAATAGCTTTTGTACATTACTATAATTGTGATAAAAACTACAAATGGTGGCCAAGTGAAGAGATTGGAATAATTATGGGCAAATAGATAGCTCATTGGAAGTATTCTAGAATGCAACAAAAATCTTTTAGGAAGTCAGTATACTATTGGCAACATTTTCGTTCCAGTGATCTACACGGTGAAAGAAAAATTAGATTCAACTTATACGAAGGATTATGGTCATTTGTTAGACATGGTGGAGGCTATGAAGCTTAAGTTTGATAAATCTTAGGAAAAAAAATAATTTTCTCTTGGTAATTGTGAGATGGACCCTACTTTTATATCATTTTTAAAAGTTGAAATCCCAATAATTTATAATCAAAAGGAGGCCAAGATCAACCATGTACAAACAAGCAAACTTTAATTAATTTACATAAGTACATATTTATAGAATAGGGAAAAACACATCACATGCATCTAGTCAACATAAATGTACAATTTATCAAAATGAGACTCTACAAAATCCTGCACGTAGACTATTAAATCTTTCACTAACATTTCTACTACAACCCCAAACTTTTGTCTACACCCACAACATCTAAGGGTGGGTGAGTATAATGTTTTTATACCTAGTAGATAGTATTAAATTTTACTAACTTGCCTATTAAAAGCTTTTATAAATAAGAAGTACAAAATAAATCATATTTCAAGTTGTCGACTTGGAAATTAAAGTAAGATCATTTGTAGAGTTCAAAGTAAAAATATATCATTCACAAAATGTCGTCGATACTAAAATGACTTACGGCCTTGCTCATAGGCAGACGAGATTAGAAAGAAATGGGTTTTCCCATAATACCCCACATCTTGAGCGCACTATAAGCCTCATTAGGTAGTATCTAGGAGTAATAACTTCGATAGTTTTGGTTTGCATGCTGAACAACTACCCTATAAATTCAAAAATTCAAAACAATTGGTCGATATTCAAATATTCATACTATGACAAAATCTCATTATGGGAAATAACAAGACCCATTATTTTAGTGTTTGTATAACACTTAATGATACCCTTTTTCAAAATAAATATTTATTTATGACACAAAAGAATTACGAAAAAAGGCTTAGTCGTAGCATGGAATTAGAAGTTAAAATAACCCACCCTTAATCTTGGAATTTATTTGGAAGTAGATGGTGAACAGAGTCTCCTAGTCTTTAGGAACAATCTCTCCTTAAGGGCTAGATGCAACAAGCAGACTCCCTTTGCCTTGGGGCTTTCTTTCCTTGAGGGCTCAAAGATGAGACATTACCCTCTTTAGGCTGGTTATCTCTCAAAATGGACCCTCTCACAATGTAGAGTACACTCAATTTAGCAAGTTTTACCTTTTGAACTGGCAAAAATGGGTTAGAAATATCTTCGAATAAGGAAAAGGTGTAAAAATAGGGAAAATAACCTAGAGAAGTGGGTTTGGGATGGATAAAGGAGAAGTCCGACCCCCGTTGGATGTGTTCCATGTGGCATACATCCAGCCATCACCCAGGTTGAGACCACGCATCATGCAGCCTGCAATTTTTGGCACATTGCATGGTGAAATCTGGAATGCCATGCATTTATGTTGAGAACTGGTGCACCTGCTAATCGAGACATTGTGTGTCATATACTGTGAAGTGCATGTGCATCCCAAGCAATGGCATCAGCATTCTCATGCAACTCTAAATGCAAATATTCCTTTTAACTATTTTTTTCTATTTTTAAAACAAAAATTGTTTTTGAATTTCAAATGGCTACAACTCCCTACCCTGAAATCCGATTTGCATATTCTTGTTACTAATAGAGTTGTATCGATGAGCCCTACGAAACAAGGCCCTACATGAGCATATTCTCTTTTTAAAGTACAACTTTTAAACACAGAACAACTCAGGGTACTTCATTTCACTTTTTCTTCCCGAGTTGCCTCTTTTGAGGAATGATGCTGCCATGTACTTTCATCAACAAAATCCTTTTTATCCCGAGGATCTGTTTTTTTTGTCCAAAATATTTGTTGGCTTTTCCTAAGGATTAGTCTGGCCTCATATTAACAGAAGTTTGGTAAAAACTGTGAGAGTGATCTCGAGCATACTTTTGAAGCAGGGATACATGGAAGATGTTATGGGCACCATCGAGTTGTGGGGCAAGATTAATAAGCAAGTCACTGGGTCTATCCTCTCAAGGATCTCAAACGGTCCCATGAAACGTGGGCTTAACTGGCCTTTGATGTCGAACCTCATGACCCCTCGAGTTGGTGAGATTTTCATAAACACATAGCCGCTTACAGTGAATTTGAGATCTTATGTCTTTAGTCGGTAATAATTTTTTTGATGACGCTGAGCTATTTTTAGTCATTCCTCTATGAGCTTCACCTTATTTGCACACTACCGTAAGAACTCTAGATTAAGCCGCTTCTACTCTCCAACCTCATCTAACAAGTTGAAGATCTGCAAGGTCTCTCATACAATGCCTCGTAGGAAGCAATGTCATCCTCGAGTGAAAGCTATTTTTGTAAGAAAACTTGACAAGTGGCATTTGATTGTCCCAATTTCCCTTCTAGTCTACAGTGCATACCCGCAACATGTCTTCTAAGCTTTGGGCAGTTCTCTCTAACTGAGCTTTAGTTTACGGGTAGAATGTAGCATTGAACCTAATCCTGCTGGAGTCCTTGTCAAAATTGAGAAGTAAATTGACTATCCCCGTCTGAGATAATTGATAGCGGTATTTGCCGACTCACAATCTCCTTTATGTACAACTTTGTTAGAGAATCTAAGGAGTGCTTCTTTTGTAACGAGAGGAAATGCACACACTTTGTTAGTTGGTCACCAATTACCTAGATAGTCTCATGCCTTTGCACCATCCGGGGTAAACTTGAGGCAAAATCCATCATGATATTCTCTCATTGCACTTGAATTTTAATCAATTGGAGGGTTTTCAAAGGCTTCTAGTGTTTGGCCTTAATCTACTAACATGTTGGCACTTAGAAACGTAATCGCCTATGTCTATTTTCATTCCGTTCCACTAAAAAGTTATTTTCAAATCATGGTACATTTTTGTCCCTCCAAGATGATGGCATACTGAGAATAGTGTGCTTCTTGCAGAAGGTCTTTCCATAACTTTGGTATGGTTGGGCCCATCAATCTCCATTGGAAACGCACACCACCATCTAAACTTCTGGTTAAATTGGGTTTTTTAGGCAATGCTTGTCCCTCTTCACTCTCCTTTTGGGCCTCCAGGATGCGCTTAATCATTGTTGACCGAAAGATTAAGTTTGAATGAAAGATTTCTTATTTCTAGGTTGCAAGTCGAGTTGAAAGCTTATTGTTTCCTCCTATTGCCTCCATACCTTAACAAGCATATGCACAATCCCTCCTTTCACCTTGCGGCTTAGGGCATCAGCCACAATGTTGGCTTTCCCCAAATGGTAAAGGATGAAAATGTCATAGTCCTTGATGTACCCGATCCACCACCTTTGTCTAATTTTAAGGTCACTCTAAGAAAAGATGTACTTTAAGCTTTGGTGGTTAGCAAAAACTTGAAATTTCTCCCTATACAGGAAATGTCTCCAGATTTTTTGCACAAAGACTATGGTTGCCAACTCCAAATCATAAGTGGGATAGTTGACTTCATGCCTCTTCAATTCTCATAAAGCGTATGCTATCACTTTTTCATGTTGCATCAAAATACATCCAATACCCTTACTCGAAGCATAGCTATATACGAAACCCCCCCCCCCCCCCCCCCCCACTACTATATAGTAAGGCTAAAATTGGTGCAATTGTTAACTTTCCCTTTAGCTCTTGAAAACTCCTCTCACAAGCCACATTCCAAATAAACTTATCCCCTTTCTGGTAAAGTTTGTCATGGGTGGGGAAATACGAGAGAATTCATTGATGAACATCTAATAACACTCTGCATAAACTAGAAAGCTTCAAATTTATGTGACTGTCTTAGGCCCTTCCCATTTCAGCATCGATTCTATTTTGGTTGGGTCGATCCAAATGACATGACCCAAAAAGATGACTTGTTCAAGCCAAAACTCGCACTTACTCAGTTTAGCATATAATTTATAATTTCACAAAGTTTGCAAAACTATTTGTAAGTATTTCAAGTATTTATCAGGACAAGTGGAGTAAACTAAAATGTTATCAACAAACACGATTACGAACTTGTCCAAATCGGCCCAAAACACTCAATTCATAAGGCCTATGAAAGCTACTAGGGCATTCGTCAACCCGAACAACATTACAAAGAATTCATATTATCTGTTGGGTGTGAAAATGTTGTCTTGGAAATATCCTCATTCTGTATTCTCAGTTGGAGGTAACAAGACTGCATATCTATTTTCGAGAAGACTTTCTCATTTTGAAGCTGATCAAACATACCATCAATACGAGGTAAGAACTATTTATTTTTAATTGTGAGGGTATTCAACATCCTATAGTCCATACAAAGTCTTAAAAATTTGTCCTTTTTCATGAAGAAGACTAGCGCTCTCCAAGGTGAGACACTTAGTCAGTTAAATTCTTTATCCAACAACTTCTTCAATTAATTCTTCAACTTTTTTAATTCTGCAGGACTCATTTGATAGGGGGCCGTAGAAATAGGATGTCTTTGGCATTAGGTCAATATTAAAGTTTATCTCTCTTTTTGGTGGTAGCCCGATAAGAACATCACGAAAAATGTTAGAAGTCTAAGACAATATCAATTTCTTCTAACTTGGTCCCTGATATCTCTCCCATTAAAACATTGACAAGGTAAGCCTGATATCCTTTTGCCATCATTCGATGAGCTTTAATGACTGAGATGAAGTATGACCCTAAATAGTCCACAACACCCTTAATGTGAATCAACCTATCTTGGACAATTAAATTTTGGACATGGGCACAACATAGCACATAAAACATCTTCACCCTCACCTCTCCTCTTGAAGCAAATGGAATCCATTCCTTCAAAAGCTTCATCATAGCTCTGTTTGATGTGGCATGATTCTTTTATGAAGCTTCCAATCTTCATCCACATAATATGCAATTAGCGACAAGGTACTTTTCCTTGATGTCCACATGTCACTTGTAATGCATAGACTATATACCTTTGTCAATTTCTTCATCAATTTTTCCTTTTCTCATTTTGTACAACCTTAGGCACATACTTCAAATAGTGTGCTTAGAGAACTTCTTGTGCCTTATTTGCAAGAACTTGCACAACAAGTTGAATAACTTTCTCTCCACTTATATGAATGGCTGCTCATCCATAATCACAAGCTTTGAAATTACTCTCTTCATCTTTTCTTTGTCATATTTGTAAGTTACCACCATCACTTTCCTCCTCGCCATCTTAATTAGCATCATTTATAATTGATAATTCTTGTTGACCTTTGGGCTTCACGATTCTGAGACATGATGTTAAATGCCTATTTAATTATGTTGTAGCTTCTGAGTTAGAGATCTTAAAGTAACTACCATAACGATTACATTTGTTCCAATCTTCAATACTTATCTTCACTTGTGAAAAATTATTCCACACTAGAGATTTTTTTACCTCCCTTTCTACTTGCATTTGCATCTTCATTCATCCTTTCTATATTGTGCCGTCAGAATTAAGTTCAAGCTCAAGCTGAGTATGAATAGAGTTCAGAGTTTCATTTAAGTCAAGTAAGGGTAGGCTTGAACTCAATTCGAGCCTATTTGAGCTTGAGTCAAGTTCTAGTTTGAGCTGAGACATGCCAAGCTGGGCGTGATTGATAAGTATGAAATATATATCTATTTTATATGCCTTTTTACCTTATTTGCTAGCATAGATTAGGTTAATTTAGAGTTTGTTATAGTTTATTTAGATTAAGATAGATATTAATATTTTAGTTTAATTATTAATAATTTTATAGTTATTAGTAGTTTAGATATGTAATTGAATTAAGTTGGAATCTTAATTATATTCTACATGTCTAAAATGTGATGTTTTAATGCTTTGTAGGTAAAATGCACTTATCGAAGTACTTTGACGATGTTTGGAATAATTTAAAAGAATCTTGACATGCTTTAAAGTGATTTGGACAACTTTTCGGAGTTATAAACATGTTGGAAATTAATATGGACATGAAAGAAAGAGCTTAATGAACAGAAATTGGACTGTCCAGAAAAACTGTTCAGATTGCAGAAACAGTGTAGCTGTCCGAACGGGCATGCAGGGCGTTCGAACGGGATAACATGATTTTGATGAAAAATACAGTATAGGCGTTCGAACGGGCATGCAGGGCGTTCGAACGGTATAACGTGCAATTTCCTTATTTCAGCCAATTTTGAGTCATTTTCATATACAACTTCTTCCTACGGTTCTTATGTCTATATAAAGACATATTTGGCTTGAAATTGGGGTTAACAAGTAGATTTTCTGAAGAGAAGAAGGAAGAAGAAGATGGAGAAAAACTCAAAGCTTTTAATGGAGATTCAAGTGCTTTCTTCTACAATGGAAGGCTAGATTTTTCTTTTACTTAGGAGTTAATGAAGTTATAGATAAGTTTCAGTTTCTTTTCTTTTTAATTTAGATCTCAGTTGTGAATTATGACAATTGTATGATAAGGATTTCCTTTTTAATGGAAAATTTTTTCATATTTATTCAAATCTATATTGATTTATTGTCTTGTAGATGATAAATTGATGTGGTTTTAATATTTGCATCAATTCTAATTTCTGTGATTTAGATGAGATGGTCATACAATAGTTTTAATATTCAGATAATTAATGACTTGGATGTGTTATACTAAGATTAGACGGGTCATACCTATAGCTATTTAGTGTAGATGATTCGTGCTATTGTCGAAGATAGTTCATGCCATGGAAGTTAATTAATGATTCTTTCTGAAGTAATTCTAGCTTGTAGCTAAGAATACTTGTTCATATTCACACTAGATTTAGATTAAAAGTTAAGAAATTGTTATGGTTCTATAGTGGATTCGATTTCCTAAGTAAATTCCATCATATTAATCTCTTACCTTTAAACTAGTTGATTTCTTTTCTTTTTCTTAATTAAAGTTTATGTTTTAGTTTTCAACTAGCAAATTCCTCTTTAGATTTAGTAATAATTCATCCGTCCCTGAGGTTTGACAACCCTTAAATACTCATCCTAGTACAATTACCTTGTACACTTGCAAAGGGTTTAATTATAAACGATCAGTGATCAATGAGCTGACTTGTCTCGTTAAGACCCTAAATACTCCATTGTTTAGTAACAATAGTTAATTCCTTTATAATATTAGTGCTATTATTTTTAGTAACTAGAATGTGTAAGTTAGTCATTGATGTCATAATTATGTGATATCATATTTTGCTCTTTTATAAAAGTGTTATAATAATATATATTAAATTTTATATATTTAAATATAAAAATTATTTTGCACCTATCTCAATGTGTACCCAGTGTATCATCAAGCATAGCCATATCATATATCATCGATACTGTAGTGACCATCAATACCAGTATGTCCTTCCATGCTTGCAAAGCATTAACATTGAATCTTCATTTAACAAACCACCTAATGAATGATTCCTTATTGAATGATGATTCTCACAACAATCATTCTAACCTCGAAAGTAAAAACTCCTACACTAGAGGGGAAGAACGGCTCTTGCACTAGAGGAAAAGAAAAGTGCATGAAGCTTGTACTCAATTGCATCATTTCCCAATCCTACTCCCTTTTTCTTTATGGGGATTGTGCTATCTTTGCCAAATTCTTAGGAGGCCAGTGGTGAGGTTATCTATGGTTGGGGCAGGTAGCCTGTTATTTTATGAACTTTTAGCTAAAGATTAAGAAGGATATTTTGTCAATTGTTAGTGCCTAGCTTCTTATTGTTTGCTCCACTCACTTTTATGTTGCTCATTTGTGGCAAAGGATTAAATGATGCAATTAATGGCTTTATTGATGATGGTTGGTCTGCCTTGAGTTGTGATGGTTTTGAATATGTTGTCACTGCAATAAATTCATGCAAGAATGTGGGAACCCATGTGGGTGTTTCTACTTTCCTTGAAATCCAATGGTGGAATTTTATGTGCTAAGGCATTCATGTTATTTCATGTTAGTAGTACATGTGTCGTTAGTATCGCCATAAATAATCTTCTCTCTTTATCAATCTTTCTTATCAATTCACAAATATTTAAGTAATTATGAAAAAGACCACTCTTAGTGGCTTTTGTTTATTTAAGTTGGCCATTGCCCACTAGAAAATACCACTCTTAGTTAGCTTTAGTTTTAAATAGTTTTCGTTTAAGATACAATTTAGAACTAATGAAAATAAAATTTTATTTTCATCCAAAGAATGTAAAGAAAAAATCAGGTATTGAAAATTTCATAATTAAATACCTAATATAAAATTCTAATAGATCTATCATATACCTTAGATTTGTTAGGTTTGATTTAATAGTTAAAGGTGAGCTTGAGGAGCTTTTGATGATAAAAAATGTTGAAATATCAAGTTGTTTCATCAAAGTCAAACTACACATGGATGTGATAAAAAAGGCACATGTGAGTTTGAAAGTATGCTCTATCTTTCTACATCATGCTCTAACTATCCATGATGGCAAAAAGTGTCAGAGTTTTTTCAGGATTACAACTTAAAATATTTGTTATTGATCGCTCAATCATCTACCTATCATAGTAAGTCAAGTCTAGATCAACCTACTTCTTCTTGCACCCTATTTGAGTAAATAGATTGACAGATCGAACGGTTGAGGAACAACGATCAATCTACCTACTAAATAAAATCCAAAAAAGACTAAGAGAGAGACACCTACCCTACTTCATAAAAACCCTAGATTTTTTTTGGGTAAATTTTCTCATGTCAAACTCATTAATTCAGATTTCCTAGAGTTATTCTAACCAAAATTGGGGATTGTTTCATAAATTTGATCCAAAACATAAAAAATTTAAATTTTTAATTCCTTAAAAAGTTTGATTGATCACTAGAAAGTGATTATTGATTTTTTCTAGTGGATTTATAGAGATGGTCATGCCCTAAGGATTATTGAAGGCAACACAAAGGTTGTTAGTCATGGATTTGGCACTCAATATGAAGTCACTACAACAAAATATACTATTAGCGACACAAAGCTAAGCGTCTCTAAAAACAACTACTTTCGACGAATAAAAAAGCGTCGCAAAACAATGAACTATTAGCAACGCATTTTCTTATGCGTCGCTAATAGTCATATATTAGCGATGCTTAGTGTAAAGCGTCGCTAATACTAATCATATTAGTAATGCTTTATTATAAGCATCGCTAATAGTTCCTCTATTTGCGACGTTTTACACAAATGTCGCTAAAAGATATATATATTTTAAATGAAAAAAGAAAAAAATATAACTATTAGGGACACTTATTTATAAGCATCGTTAATGGCTTTATTAGCGATGCTGTTTCAAAAGCATCGTTAATAGTGCTGCTATTAGCAACGCTTAAAATATGCATCACTAATAGTTATGAATTAAAAATAAAAAAATAAAAAATTTAAAATTATTAGTGATGCTTTTAAATAAGCGTCACAAATACCATTGCTAATAGCGATGCTTATTGTCAAGCGTCGCTAATAGTTTTATTAATTAATTTTATTTAGTAAATAATAAATAAATATTAAAAATTTATAATAAACTTCCTAAATATAATATATTTTATTCAATATTTAATATTTTTATATATAATAAATAAATATTAAATTTTCAATAAAAAGTAGTGTTAATAATAGATTTAACTTTCACTATTTATATATAATATATTTTATTTATTAAAATTTCTTATTAAATTTAAAATTGTACACAATTGAAGCGAACAACCGAAAATGTATAAAGGACGAAATTGCATTAAGTTGATTTCGTTCTTCTAAAGGACGAAATCGGGTCAAGTCCATTAAAATGGTAAACCGGTTACGTCATTTAGAAGGATGGAATCAACTTAAACCTAATTTCGTCCTTCCAAACGACGAAATCAGCTAAAATTTTTAAAAAAAATCCACGCAGGCGCCAACTACTTGGATGGCGCCTACTTGGCAAAAAAGAACACCACTTTGGGAAATATTTCCCAAAGTGGTAATTTTTTTAATTATTATTTAAATAATTTTCCCTTTTTTTTATGTAATTACTATGCGTGAAGAATTTCTAACTTTGTAAATAGTACCTCATATTTACTTTTAAAGGATTTTCATACTTTTTGTTTGTTGGATTTTTTTTTTGGGTTGAATTTATTTCCATGCAAAATTCAATGAATATATTTTTTATTTTTTCAATTACTAAATTTCAAAAATAGTAACTTCTATTTAATTTTAGAAAAGATTTATTTTTTTGTAAGGTATTAGTACCCTTTAGCAAAAAAATTTGTCTTCACAAAATACTTTTTGGGATGATTCATTTACGACAACCCGAAGTTCATTGCAAAAGGTCAATTCTAACAACTTTTGTGGTAAAAGCCCAAATTTGTTGCATGCATTTTTTTTATGCGCATTGAGTGCAGGACACACGATTGAAAGGGTGACCCACTTGAGTTGTGTTGAGTGTGAATTGTGTAGATAGTTTGTTGCCACATCCACTACAACAAAAAAGACTGTTAGCGACGCATTTATACGTCGCTAATAGTCCCATAAGCGTCGCTATTGACTATTAGTGACACATAATAAACGTCACTATAAGCGTCGCAAAAAGTGTCGTCGCTATTACCCATTCAAGATGTATAGCAAAAAGCGTCGCTAATAGGCCCTATTAGCGACGTATAAATATGCATCGCAATTAGTAAATCTATGTCCCTAATAATAAATTATTAGTGTCGCTTTTAAATTATTATCCATGCTTATTTTTTAGCATCGTTAATGATAAGTTATTAGCAACGCTTTTCTATACATCGCTAATATAAAAACCATTTTTTAAAAAAATTAAAAAAAATTTATTAGCGATGTATACCTATAAGAGTCGCTAATAAGGACTTATTAGCGACGCTTGCGTATACGTCGCTAATAGAAAAAGTATTTTAAAAAAAATTAAAAATAACTTATTAGCGACGTATAATTATAAGCCTCGCTAATAAGTCCTAATTAGCGACGCTTTCTATACATCGCTAATAGAATATAGTTTTTTTAAAAATTTCAAAGCGCCACTAATATCTTAATATTAAAAAATTTAAATTAAATAGCGACGCTTTTATATATGTCGCTAAAGATCAATTTTAAAAAAAAAAATCCCCAGTGGGCCATCGGGCCCACCAGGGAAGGGAGAGTGGGTCGGAGGACGGCGGGGCGCCGTAATCCGGACCCCCGGCTCTGCCCCCCTCCTCTGAAAATCAGAGGAGGGGGAGGGGGGAGAGTGGGTGGGCGGAGCAAGGGGGGAAGAAAAGGGGACGGGGGGGGGGGAGTGGGAGGATGGCGGAGGTGGCGCTGTCCTCCGACCCCCACACTCATTCCCGGTCCCCCCTCTCTGATAAGTACGAAATATATATCTATTTTATATGTCTTTTTACCTTATTTGCTAGTATAGATTAGGTTAATTTAGAGTTAGTTATGGTTTATTTAGATTAAGATAGATATTAGTATTTTAGTTTGATTATTAATTAATCTTGAGAGTTATTAGTAGTTTTAGAATATATTTGAATCAAGTTGAAATTTTAGTTATATTCTACATATCTAAAATGTGATATTTTATGCTTTGTAGGTAAAATGCGCTTATTGAATAATGTAGACGATGTTTGGAATAATTCAAAATATTATTCACATGTTTTAAAGTGATTTGGACAACTTTTCGGAGTTATAAACATGTTGAAAATTAATATGGACATGAAAGAAAGAGCTTAATGAACAGAAATTGGACTGTCCAGAAAAATTGTCCAGGTTGCAGAAACAGTGTAGCCGTTCGATCGGGCATGTAGGGAGTTCGAACGGGATAACGTGATTTTGATGAAAAATACAGTGTAAGCGTTCGAACGGGCATGCAGGGAGTTCGAACGGCATAACGCGCAGTTTCCTTATTTCACCCAATTTTGAGTCCTTTTCATATACAACTCTTTCCTACGGTTCTTATGTCTATATAAAGACATATTTGGCTTGAAATTGGGAGTTAGTAAGTAGATTTTCTGAAGAGAAGAAGGAAGAAGAAGATGGAGAAAAACTCAAAGCTTTTAATGGAGATTCAAGTGCTTTCTTCTACAATGGAAGGCTAGATTTTTCTTTTACTTAGGAGTTAATGAAGCTATAGATAAGTTTCAGTTTCTTTTCTTTTTAATTTAGATCTCAGTTGTGAATTATGACAATTGTATGATAAGGATTTCCTTTTTAATGGAAGAGTTTTTCATGTTTATTTAATTCTATGTTAATTTATTGTCTTGTAGATGATAGATTGATGTGGTTTTGATATTTGCATCAATTCTAATTTCTGTGATTTAGATGAGATGGTCATACAATAGTTTTAATGTTCAGATAATTAAGGACTTGGATGAGTTATACTAAATTAGACGGGTCATGCCTATAGCTATTTAGTGTAGATGATTCATGCTATTGTCGAAGATAGTTTATGCCATGGAAGTTAATTAATAATTTTTTCTGAAGTAATTCTAGCGTGTAGCTGATAATACTTGTTCATATTCACACTAGATTTAGATTAAAAGTAAAGGAATTGTTATGGTTCTATAGTGGATTCAATTTCCTAAGTAAATTCCATCATATTAATCTCTACCTTTTAAACTAGTTGATTCTTTTGTTTTGCTTAAGTTAAGTTTAAGTTGTTTTTAGTTTTTAATCAACATATTCCTCTTTAGATTTAGTAATAATTTATCCGTCCCTGAGGTTCGACAACCCTTAAATACTCATCCTAGTACAATTACCTTGTACACTTACAAAGGGTTTAATTATAAACGATCACTCTCCCCGGCTCCGCCCCTTCCTCTGGAAATCAGAGTAGGGGTGTGAAGCAATGGGGAGGGGGAGTTGTCCTCCGGCCGCCATCTCCCCGGCTCTGCTCCCTCCTTCCTCCCCCTCCTCTAAAAATCAGAGGAGGGGGGGTAGGACTAGAGTAGGTGGAGGGGGACTTGTGTAATAACCCTAATTTCTACACGATCTTCTTATAAAATTTTGTTATTTATACATTTTCTAAGTGATGGTTAGAGCTCGTGGTGACGAGTGTAACAAGTCGTAAAACACGTAAATCAGAGGTCGGGAACAAAAGTTACGACCTCGGGAAACGTGTTCAACCAGCGGGACCCACTTTTAAAATTCGGGTAAAATGGATCTTAAATAGTCTAGTCTCGTAGGGCTCATCAATACGAGCTCAACGGTACCTAGAACGCGCAAAACCGAGTTCGGGATAGGAAGTTACGATTTTTAGAATTTTTTTGGAAATTAAAATAAATAATAAGAAATTAATTTCGGCGGCTCCGGCTTGGCACGGCGCGGCTCGGCGCAGCGCGCGGTGTATGCCGCGCGGCGTGCGATGAACGTGCGCATCGCGCGTGCCAAACGCGCGACAGGCGCGCATTCGACGTGACAAACGCGCGTTCGTCAGCGCGCGCGCGACGAACGCGCGTTCGTCACGCACGCCCACCGACTCCGGCGGCGCCAGTGGGCGCCGGCCGATTTCTGTGGCAGCGCTGGTGGTCGCCCACCGGTTTTGGCGGCGGCGCCCACCAGAAAACGCCCCCTCCGCCCCTATTTATACCCATTCCGGCCAGTTCTTCCACCACATCTGATTTTTCACCCCTTTCACTGTTTTCACCATTCCTGACCCATTTTAAGCCCGATTTTCACGTTCCAAGACCCGTTTCCCACTAATTCAAGGGTGCTCTACACACCGGAAGGGTTATTTTCTCGAGACAACCTCTCTAAGACCTTGAAAAACGTGCCCCTTTCCTAATCTTCCACTTTCGTCTTTTTACTGTTTTCGGACCATTCCCAACTCTTTTTAGCCCGTTCCAAAGCCCTACCCTACTAAATCAAGGGCATTCTACGTGTTGGCGTGGTTATTCTGCCGAAATTCTCACTCGAAGGCTAATATCTTAAGGCAGGACTTTCTTTACTCCACGAAGAAATTTCGTTATATTTCGCACGTGTCATAGGTAGGTAGCTTTAAATTCTAATCGTATGCCGAGGTTTTTACTCGCCTAAGTTTTTTTTTAGTTTTCCGCTACTTTTCTGAAAACAAAAACTCTGACTTTAAAATCATCTCCTCTTTTCGAAAAATTCCTCCGAGTTTTGGGCAATCATGCCGTCTGGATAGTTCTTGGTTCCTCGGAGCTAAGAATTATTATGATTTTGGATACTGCCAAATTTGGCATCTAGCGTGCACAGGATTGGGATGTCATGGGTAAATCCCTTCCTTTCTGTCTCGCGTCACCCCATGAGCGCGGGTGTAAGTCGTCTGGTATCGCGACATTCTATGATCGTATTTTCAGATTTTCCGAATGATTTTAAGAAGGAAAATGGTACTATATTTCTTATGAGCACGGAGCATATTCTTAGAACTTAATCCGACCTACTGAGTATGAATTTACTCACCCCCCCCCTCAGATTCTGCAGGTGAATTACTCGAATCTGAAGGAGTCGACGAAGAATTTTCTTAAATTACAGTCTTGTACCGTTGTTTTTGTACTTCATGTAAATTATTGTACAGACTGATGTATAAAGGCTTGTGATGCCTAATTTTGGGAATCTTTGTAATATATAAAGTGTGTTGTAATTACTTGTTTTAGTACACGGTGATCCTTGGCAATTGTAATTAAATTTTGTTACGAAAATTTATTTTCTTTTATTTGAAAATTTGAGGGACGTTACAACTTGGGGGGGGGGGGGGGAGGAAGGAGCCTCAAGTCCCATGGAGGGTGCGAGAGAAAAGGGGGACCGGGATAGAGGAGGGGAGGATGGCGCCGCCTCGCCAGCCTCAGGTCCCCATGGAGGGGGTGCAGAGCAGAGTGGAGAAGGGTGATCGGGAGGGAGGAGGGCCGCGGTGGCGGAGGGGGTAGGGGGGCCAGAGTGTGGCGGGGCATGTGGGGAGGACCGCGGTGGCATGGGGCGGCCGAGGGGGTGGGGGGTGGAGGACTGCGCCGCCCTGCCGGCCTCAGATCGCCATGTAGGGGGTGCGGAGCAGAGGGGAGAAGGGGGACCGGGAGGGAGGAGGGGGCACTGGAGGGGGTGGGCGGCCGGAGAACGGCGGGGTGTGGCTGTGGCAGCAGAGGCGGCAAGTCGAATGATTAAACTAGTAGACGGGCGGTCTGTGGGGCCCTTTATAAATAGCTGGCGAAATTTTGCCAGCATAAATAAATTTAAAAAAAAAACAATTTATTAGCTACGTTCCTCATGAGCGTCGCTATTAGTAATTTTATCAGCGACATATAGAATATATGTCACTATTAATACCATTTTTTAGCGACGTATACCACTATACGTTGCTAATAGGGTATGCATTAACAACGTATAATGATATATGTCGCTAATATGTATACTAGTAGCGACGTATATCACTATACGTCGCTAGTATCTCCCTCTCCTCTCACTCTCTCTCTCCTCTCACTCTCTCCCTCTCCTCTCTTTCTACACACTATCTCTCTCTAATTTCAATTTTTTTTATTTTTTATTATTAAATATTAATTTTTAAAATAAATAAATAAAAATACTATCAACGACGTATAGAAATATACATCGCTAATAGTGTATGCATTAGCGCAAAATTGAAATATACGTCGCTAATAGTATTTTTAAAAAAATATATAATAATATATAAAAAAATTCAAATTAATTAATCTCCCTCCTCTTATTCTTTCTCTCTCTCCTCTCTATACACACTATCTCTCCTCTAATTTCAATTTTTTATGATTTTAAATTTTTTTAAAAATATAAATAAAATAAAATAAATACTATTAACGAGGTATAGAAATATAAGTCGCTAATACTTAGAATATTAGCAACGTATATTTCTATACATCACTAATACCTAGAATATTAGCGATGTATATTTCTATACGTTGCTAATAGTATTTCTTTTATTTTTTATTTTTATAATATAATAATATATAAAAAATAAAAATTAATTAATCTCCCTCTCCTTTCTCTCTCTACCTCTTTCTCTCCTCTCTCTCTCACCCTCTCTCTCTCATCTCTCTCCTCTCTCTCTCACCCTCTCTCTCTCATCTCTCTCTCCTCTCTCTCTCACCCTCTCTCTGTCCTCTCTCTCTCTCTCTCTCACACTCTCCTCCCTCTCATCTCTCTCCTCTCTCCATCTCCCTCTCTCTCCTCTCTCTCTACACACTATCTCTCCTTTAATTTCAATTTTTTACAATTTTTTTCTTTTGTCAAAATTAATTTTAAAAATAACTAAATAAAATGTAATATTAGCTACGTATAGAAATATACGTCACTAATAGAGTATGTATTAGCAACATATAAACATATCCTATTAGTGATGTATATTTCTTTACATCACTAATATTAATTATTTTTTTTAGATTTTTTATTTTTAAAATATAATAATATATAAAAAAATCATAAAAATTAAAAATTACTTAATCTCCCTCTCCTCTCTCTCCTCCCTCTCCTCTCTCTCCCTCTCCTCTCTCTCCTCCCTCTCCTCTCTCCTCTCCCTCTCTCTCCTCTCCCTCTCCCTCTCCCTCTCTCTCTCCTCTCTCTACACATATCTCTCCTCTAATTTTAATTTTTTATGATTTTTTTATTTTTAAAATAAATAAATAAAATAAAACAAATATATGTCGCTAATAGTGTATATATTAGATATGTATAACAACATATGTCGCTAATACCTATACTATTAGCGATGTATAGTTCTATATGTCGCTAATAGTATTTATTTTATTTTTTATTTATTTTTAAAATATATTAATATATAAAAAAATCTTAAAAAATAAAAATTAATTAACCTCCTTCTCAATCTCTCCTCTCTCTCTGCCTCTCCTCCCTCTCCTCTCTCCGTCTCCCTCTCCTCCCTCTCCTCTCTCCCTCTCCTCCCTCTCCTCCCTCTCCCTCTCGTCTATGTCCCTCTCCTCCCTCTCCCTCTCGTCTATGTCCCTCTCCTCCCTCTCCCTCTCCCTCTCCTCCCTCTCCTCTCCCTCTTTCTTCCCTCTCTCCCTCCCCTCTCTCCTCTCTCTCCCTCTCCCTCCTCTCTCTCCTCTCTCTCTCCTCTCTATCTCTCCTCTCTCTCCCTCTCCTCTTTCTCTCTCTCTCCTCTCTCTCTACACAATTTCTCTCCTCTAATTTTAAATTTTTTATAATTTTTTTATTTTTAAAAATAAATAAATAAAAGAAATAAATCATATTAGCGATGTATAGAAATATGCGTCACTAATAAGGTAGATAATACCTATGCTATTAGCGACGTATATTTCTATACGTCGTTAATAGTATTTGTTTTATTTTTAATTAATAACTATTAGCATTGCTAATAGTTATAATTTCTTTTTTTTATTTAAAATATATATCTTTTAGAGACGTTTGTATAAAGCGTCGCAAATAGGTTAACTATTAGCGACGCTCATAATAAAGCGTCGCTAATATGATCAGTATTAGCGACGCTTTAAATTAAGCATCACTAATAGTTAATTTTATTGTGACGCTTCTCTATGCGTCACAAATAGTTGTTTGTAGAGAGTCTTGGTTTTGCATTGCTAATACTACATTTTGTTGTAGTGATCAAATAACAGCATTCACACAACAAAATGATTGGAAAAATCACACCTAATGATATATGCAATTTCTGTAAATTATGAGGTTTAGCAGGAGGCTACTTTTAGCCACTATTTTGTACCTCCCCAAAAGGATATGGACACTTTTTTTTTTATCTATTTGATTAGAGAAAAATGATATAACATTCCTATTCTAGGTATTATATGGAGACATTGTGTTAGATGAACTTTCTTTTAATAAGTAATGATTAGAGAAAAATATTATAACATTGCTATTCTAGGTATTATATGGAGACATTGTGTTAGATGAACTTTCTTTTAATAAGTAAATATAGATCATGTGTTAGTTGTTATTCCCTAACTAAATCAAGCAATTAACTTGCAAACCCTATCTCTTGTATTAGTTTGCACCTATACTCAAGTGTGGTGGGGAGTGACTTTATGGTCTTCATAATGAAGTAGAGTCATATAGTAAACCACCCCATCAAGTTCTTTGCATATTTGAAAACTTTGTGATCTTCTATAGGCATTCAAATATTAGTACACAACTTTGTATAAATGATCACAATTTTTACACACCCCCTTATTTTTATAACTAGAATTAATAATTAACAATGACCAATCATCTGACATGGACATGATATATTTTTGACATATTTAACAAGATAATTTAAAATACAAACTCACCATGAAATGCAAACTTGTTATCATAAGAGATCTTCTCCATAGCATTGACTTCAATTTTTATTGATTCTGGTTGTTTGTCTCATGAAATACGCGCCTCACTTTCATCAATTCTCCACATATGTCTTTCATATCCATTCTCTCTTTTGGGTACTTGGTTGAGCAAACAACTCCAATTTTGGCCACACAAACTAAGCAATTTATCAACCTATCCTCTTCTCTTGGATCTTCACGTAGGAGAAACAGAGGATCTATAATTTCCATAACTCTTTCTGGAATAGCCATCCTCACATATTGTGGTAGATTTAGATTCTCACTAAACATTTTATTAGTGGGCTTCTTCCCAGTAATCATCTCTAATAAAATAATTCCATAGCTGTACACATCCCCATGAGTAGTCACAGTGCTTCCGACTCCATATTCTAGCATTATAATTTACAAAGAATAACATAATAAGACAAAGAAGCCCATTTAAAAAATTATGAGATGTTTGTAATCAAAAGCCTACTTTATATTAAGATAAAGAAGAATAACTATTTATGTTATACAACTAAAAGAAAATGACAATTGATGTTTAAGATCATGCAAAATATAAGATCGATCTGGCTATGAATAAAGCAATATTTTTTTCATGTATGATACCATAGACTAGAACTGGACAAATAAAGACAAGGTTTGATATGAAAATATTACTCTATTAGAGAGGTCATGTCATCACTTTTAAAATTTGCCGAAGTATATGTCTTTCTTATCTTTGCATATGATCCATACATTATGTCACATTCAAATGGTCAAAGGTAGAGAAATGTTTACCTGGGGCAATGTAGCCAATAGAACCCTTCAAAATTGAGGAACCCGTTTGATGGGAGGAGGAATGATCTTTTGATGTTACAAGGCTCTTGGCCAAGCCAAAATCTCCCAAATGTGCCACCATATCATCATCAAGAAGAATATTACTTGGTTTTCTATCACAATGAACAATTGGAGGTTCACACTGATTATGAAGATAATCTAAGGCATTAGCCACATCAATGACCACATCTAATCTTTTACTAAAGCCCAAATATTTAGGTGAGCCATTGTCATTCATTTGTTGATGCAACCAATCCTCAATACTTCCATTTGACATAAGCTCAAATACTAGAGCTTTAAAATCTCTACCTTTGAAATCTGAACTTGAGCATGAAGTTAAAATCTTAACAAGATTCCGATGACGAATATTTCGTAAAGCTTCACATTCATCCATAAAAGTTTTCACGGCATGGTCTTGATCAAGATTAAGTACCTTAATGGCAACCACGGCTTGATAGTTCTCCAAATATCCTTTATATACAGTGCCAAAGCTCCCTACACCAATTAAATTTGAGGAAGAAAAACTATCTGTTGCTTTGAGGAGCTCTATGTAGGAGACTTTAAAATGTAAATCGATTGAGGAAGAAGATGAGGAATGGTGCTTCCTATTTTGTGTTCTTTTGCATAATATGAGTAGGCAAGATATTACCAAAGCACCAACAATTGACGCAACAATTAATAACTTCACTTTCATAGAAATAGATTTTCCATCTTGGTTAATAAATTTTGATTGACAAGGGGCCAAGTGCAACTGTGGTATACCACCACATAACTTGGGATTTCCATCTAGAGAAATGACACTTATATTGCTAAAGATTCCTTTTATGGGTACTTCTCCCTCAAAATTGTTAAAAGAGAGATTCAAATAATTCGTACGATTGAGCTTGGAGAGAAATTCTGGTACATTCCCTGACAAATTGTTGTGTGAAAGATCTAGCTGCTCTATACCTTTCAAAGATGCTAACGAAGGAGGAATACTTCCACTGAAGGAATTGTTCTGCATAAATAGTTGTTGCAGCATAGAGCAACCCCCGATGTTTATTGGGATCTCACCTGACAAACGATTGTTATAGACATAGAGATTCATGAGGAATATCAAGTTACCCACTGTTGATGGTACGGGCCCAGTTAGCAAATTGTTGTCCATACTGAGTTCAAACAAAGAAGAGAGATTGAACAAGGTCATTGGTATCTTACCGCTAAGCATGTTGCGGGAAAGGCCAAGATATTCAATACCTCTATAATTCCCAAGGCTTGATGGGATGTGCCCTTGGAGTTGATTACCTCTTATATCAAGTCTAGCCAACTGAGTTAAGTTGCCAATGTTGTCTAGAATCTTACCGGACAACTTGTTTCCATAAAGGTAAACCTGCACAAGCCGTAGAAGTTTTCCAATTGTTGCAGGAATTTCGCCAGTCAAATGGTTACGGTGAAAATATAATGCCTGCAACTGTACAAGGTTTTCAATTCCTGAAGGGATGGCTCCGTGGATTTGATTCCTTCCAAGTGATAAGTGTTCAAGATGGTTGGAGAGGTTTGATATGGATTGGGGGAGAGAACCGAGAAGGGCATTTCTTTCAGCTCCAAGCCAGAACAAGCGAGTACAGTTGGTCAAAGATGCGAGAAACTGCAAATCATTGTTTCCGATGCCTCCAAATTGGTTGCCCGCAATGTTAAATATAGTCAAATTCTTCAAATTTCCAAGATTGCCAGGTACAGACCCAGTGAAAAGATTATCCACAACGTCGAGCTCAGTGAGATGAGAAGCGTTGGTTAGAGTGGTTGGAAGTGGACCAATGAATTTGTTTTCACCAACAGTAAGACTTTGGAGGTTTGACATTGCAAGGCCAATGTTTGAGGGAAGTCTTCCTTGAAATTGGTTCCCTGTAAGAGACAGCTCAATCATGGATGAGAGATTGTAAAGAGAAGGAGGTAACGTACCAGATAGCTTGTTGCCACCACAATAAAAAAATTTTAACTTGAAAAGCTGGCCAAGTTCACTTGGGATGCGCCCATCAAAGCTATTAACTGCCAGGGACATAACCTCCAGTGCAGAGAGGTTCCCAAACGAAGGTGGAACCGTTCCAGTGAGTTTGTTGAGAGGCAAAATAAGATGACCCAGCTGAGACAATGAACTGAGCTCAGCGGGGACATTTCCCACAAGTCCATTTCCACCCAAACAAAGATAAAAGAGGCGGGAGCAGTTGGAGAGACTGCGTGGAATTTCTCCTTGTAGCGAGTTGTTAGCCAAATTAAGAACTTTGAGGCGACGCAAACGAGCCAACTCCAACGGTATGCTGCCATGAAAGCCATTATTATGAATGTCTAATCTTTTGAGGAAGGAAAGATTGCCAAGCTGAGGTGACACTGTCCCTTTTAAACCAAGATTGGGCAGTTCCAAGTACGTGACTCGCCCATGCCGGCGACTGCAAGTGATCCCAGGCCAAAAGCAAAAGTGGAAGGAATGGTTCCAAGAATTAAAGAATTGGTGAGGGTCACCAGTGATCTCATCCTTGAAGGTCAGCAGTGCAAGTCGATCTGTCTCGTTGCCCACATGCAAAGCCTTGATGCTCATCAATAACAAGCTGAAGCAGATGAAGAGTGCAAGTACCTGCACCTCCATGTTGGAAAACCTGGGTAATTGAATGGCTGAGAAACTGGGCTCCGTCAAGCACGCTCTGGCTTCTTCACTCTATTCGTTCTGATGTACGAGAATGAATGATATATGGGCCATAGCTATGGTCCTAAATATAATATGTAACAAACTTGATAATGCAAGACAATTGGATGGTTGAGAGACGACCACCCATATTCTATTGATAGACAGTTCATGAGTTGCAAAGACTTTGGCTAGAATTGAGTCCTAGTCGTCGGTACCCAATTAATGTGCTACATGTAGGTGGAAGTTTGACCGTTACTGCACAAACGACAATCCAAATTTATTTCTTAAGGGGTTTAGTCGCGAAGGATTTTATTTCCACGCGTTTAGTGGAAAAAAATTTCCTAATCTTATATATTTTTTTAAGATTATTGTAAGTTTTCAAGGAATATAAAATTTCTTTATGAAAAAAATATCTAACGAAACTACAGTGATAGCTTTTTAGTGTTAGTGTGTGACACCTTTTTTCACCTACAAAATAAATTTATATTGACCAACGTTAGTCAAGTGTATTATGGAATATTTTCTATGTACTAGTTTAATGACAGATAACATTCAAAACTTAGACTTGACCAAGTCAAGATAGTTCGAGTCCAATCTCAAGTCGGATCTAAGAAAAAATATTTAAGTAATTTTTAGGTCGGATTAGGTTTAGCATGTAAAAAATCCAAGGACTAATCCAACCCAATTCTAGTTCTTTATTAATTAACATACAAAACCTTATTTAACCTAATTTTTTTATGAATTTTTATACTTTTTCATAAATTAAACCAACCTAATATAGCATTAGTTCAGTTTGAATTATTGGAACTGATTATCTCATTCCCTACGTGATTCACATGGACATGATTTGGCATGTGGTCAGCAAAAGGTTCCCACAGTATAACATGCGATGCAAGATCCTAGCATGACAATTTGGCCAATAAATTAAGCCCTCTTAAAGGAACAAATCATGCATCCACATGGTAATTGTCAGCTAATTGAGACACTAGCTGGCATTTTTAAACCTGACACTATTTGAAAAAAAATGATTGGTATCACTTTTAGTTGCTCTAATAAGCATTGCAAATTTAATTTCTTTTCTTGTTGAAGTAAAAGACTTAAATTTGTTTGAAGATTTATATAAGGGATAAGAAGTGACTACTTTTGAGAGAGAAAAACTAGAGATAATTGGAGAAGAAGGATTTCTACCTGTTGTATATTATTTTCCTGGAAAAATATATATGAAGTTTTGAGTTGAAAATCAATGATGAATTTATAAAGCTATTCCCCCAACTAAGAAGAGATTTCACACAAAAGTTTCAAATAAGAGTTATTATTTATCTTCAATATGAGATTAAAGATTCTAAGAGGCCAAAGTTAATACAACAAGAGGACCTTATTGAAAGCTATAAGAAGATAAAGACAAAACAAAGAGGAAGAAAAGTTTCAAGTGCTTAAGGGAGAAGACTTAAAGGCCAATAATGATAAGAATTTCTGGATATCTAAATAAATGAGTTTGTGTTAAGTCTAAACAAAGGTTGGCGGTTTACTTATGTTGATGTAATTATCTTACTTGCTAGTAATGTATTGATTTGGTTCATTTATAATTGCTTTAATATTTTACCTATGTTTGGGTTTTCCACTTTAAATTGTTATGTGTTCATATGTAGATTGAATGTTTATGGTTTAATAAATTGATTCATTAAGAGTACGTATAGAGAAAAAAGTTGAGTGTTTTTACTATATAAAAAAATTATATGCAAAGAGGTTAGAACTCTTAATTCTTACTTTTTGAAGTAACAGTTTTAAAAGTAATCTAGTGATCTACTAGGTTGAGTAGAAGAATATTAAACTATAAAGTGATAATTGAGGTTATTTGTTGAAAATTTTGACTTTGTTTCATAATATCAATATGATTCGACATGTTGTAGCTTTATTGTCTTTCTTAATCTTCCATAGTTTGATTTCTTGTGCTAGATAACTTGTTCTAGGGTTTAATTATAAATGTTGTTTAAGTTTACTTATTTTTCTCTTAGAATTACTTGTTTAAGCTTTCTAAATGTGCGCCCTAGATTTTTATTTGCTTCGTTTATAATTTTCCTTGATTTTAGTGGTTAAAGTGTGGTGCTTAGAATTGTTTGGTTGGATTATAATCAATGGTTGGTTTGAATGACTCAATGAATGAATATGAGGACTTATGTAATCCAATGAATAGACCTCTCTTTTTTTATAGCCAAAATTTCTCATATTAAAAAAATAGGATGATAGCCTTTATGCAAGCACTTGATGAGAATGCATAGAAAGCAGTTATTAAATACCGGAATCCTCCAATGACCAAAGACAAAGAAAAGAATTTAATTCTAAGAGATAAAACTAAATAGGATAATAATGAGTCTAAGCTTGCAAGTCAAAACAGTAAAGCTCATTGTGCATTATTTAATGCTATAGGAAAACCACAACACAAGTTTACCTTTAATTGTATATTTGCTAAGGTTGTATTAGAAAAATTTGTAAAATATAATTAGGAAACTGAGATTGTAAAAGTGGCTTGGTAACATATGATAACCCTAGAGTTTAAGAACATGATAATGAGTGAAGAAGAGACAATTTCTTAATATATGCTAAAATTTTAGACACGGTGAACCATGTGATCAGCTAGGAGAGTCAGTACAAAATTACATTGTTCTGAGGAAGCTGTTAAGGTCTTTGTCCTCAAAATTCAAGATTAAGATGACTGCCATTAATAAATCTAAGAAGATTGATACATTAGATATTGAGTAGTTGGTTAGGAACCTTAGAACTTTTGAGATGCAATAAGAGTCATTTGAGAACAAAATAAAGTTGTCTAAAAAATCTAAGGAAAAATAGATTACCCTAAAGTCATCTAAAAGAACTTCCAAGAAAAATAAAGTGCTAAATACCTTAGAAGAATGTAAAGAGTTAGAAGATGATGTAAAAACTAATATTGTTTTTGCTGACTAAGAACTTCTAGAAATTCATAAAAACTTAGAACTTTAGATTTGGCAATAAGGGAAAAATCTTTAGTAAGAGACAAGGCGATAAGTGAGATGAGATAAAAATTAAACAAGACAAGAAGAATCAGAAATGTTTTAAATATGGTAATTTAGGTTACTTTGATGTTGATTGTCCTGACATTAATTATATTTTTTTATGATAAGCCTAAGAAATCAAAGGGGTTTGATTATAAGAGAAAGAGTAAGGTAGTTTTAAACAACTTATTTTGATGAGAGCTCTTCTGAAGTAGAAGAACAGTGTAACTATGATGCATTTCATGTAATTGTAAGAGATGATAGTTTTGGAGAAGAACCTCATAAGTCCACTTTTCTTGAAAGAACTCATAGATTGAGGTTGATTTTGATGAGATTAAGGGATGCCTCTAACAATTCTTAGATTTGACTAAGAAAACCAAAAGCCTTGAGGGAGAGAGTTGAAAAAGAAAGAAGATGAACTAGTTTTGTTTGTTTAAGAGGCAAATACGTTATTGGAGTTTAATAAAAAACTTGAGGGATAAAACATGACCTTAAGAAAGACCTAGAAAATAAAAAAAAGAAGTCTAGTTCTCTCAATAGAGAAGTCATGTCCTTTAAAGAGAAATTAAATAGATTCCAGAGTAGGAAGAAGATGTTGCAAACTATTCTTTCCATTGATCAAACCAATAAAATGGGTTTAGGTTTTAGGAATTGCTTATCTACCCTCATAGCAAAACCTACTATATTTGTGATATAAAATAGAAAGACAAAAACCCAAAGATAATGCCTAACCCACCTAGGCCGATAGTGAAAGAAGGAATGATAGGTTTTAGTATTGTGAGCATATGTGATATTTATCATAGTAAGACCCATACTAGAAGAAAATGTCTTAAGAATTAGCCTTTCAAACTTAGGTCAAAGAAAAATGAGAAGAAACATAATACCTCTACTGCCCCTAAGTTGCATACCAAGTATATGAAAAGAAGATTAAAAAGTGTGGGTGAAGAAAGTTGATCTTTAAGTTTTAAAATATGAATTAGGGAAAAAAATGAAGTTTACTTTAGGTTGCCCTAGGATTGAATGATTAGGCATGGCTAAGGAGTCTCAAATCTCTAAGTAAGAGATTCTGATTTGTGTTTATGGTTTAATTAATTCTATCTTTTGGATATTCATGTTTTTTTCTATTCTCGCATTTTACTTTATTTTTACATGTCTTTAATTCATAAGTTTTGAATCAACACAAAACAAAACAATAGAATATGATAAAAAAACGTAAAGAAAATAATTAGTGTAGCTTTTGCTTGAGTTTGCAATTGGCTTTGTTTTGTTATTTGATTAGTTCAACTCTTGAGACATATTGAGATTGATTTTCTTTGAATTTGAGAAGCAATATGATTAGTAGTCAAATATAATTTAACAAAGAGAAAGATGTACTAAGGAGAGTGAAGATCAATTTCGATTTTTTTGTTGATGTTGCGATTCTCTAATTTTAAACTTAAACACATGATTTTGAAACTCAAGTCAATTTTATGTATGAACACCATGATAGAATTTTTAAACATAAGTTGACTTAAGTATTTAGATTGTAGTAGAGTCTAGGTGATCAAATTAGAAGATCTTTGGCTAGATTTTAATTTAAAATTTAAAATAAAAAAAATATATGTAATGTACTTCAATGTTTGAGTATTATGTACTTTAATATATCTTTTGATTACGGTGAGAGTTAAATATTCATCTAATCAACTTAGTGGATCATTAAATTATTCTTAAAACTAATACTTTCAACGAGCAAGAATTACAAGTTCTAGCTTCTTTATACAAATTTTTTTTTACTAAGCAGAATTAAAACCTAATTGTAAACCCAATGTCACTCTTGAATAATAAATTAATCAACAATCAATCAATCTACACATAGACACATCAATTTACGTAAAAAACCCTAAACTAAGTGTAAAAAATATTGTTCCAAATGAACCAAATCAAAGTACTAAAATACAAATTTTACAAGGACACAAGCAAACCACCAACTTTATTTTGACTCTAACACAAGTTCCTCATGTTAAGATCATTGCTGCTACCATTTAAGTCTTCTCTATGTACTTGAAACATTCTCCTCCTTTCTTTGTCTCTATTTACTTCTAGTTTTCAACAATCTTCTATTGAAGGCACACTCAACTTCTCTTTGAATACTTTGTGTAGCAACTTCTTCAGTTATTGATTATCTTCTTTAATTCAACATAGATCTTTAATTCAAATCTCAAGTGAACTCACTTTTCGGAAAATAATTATCAAAGGTACAAACCATTTTTTCTCTTTCCTTCTCTAGGTTTTCCTCGTTCCAATTTTGTGATTTCATAACCCTTATATAACATAATAGTTGGTTTAAGACTTATACTTGAATAAGGAATGACATAAAAATTAGAATATATTAAATTAGGTAAAAAGTCTTTGAAACAACTAATCATTTGAAACAACGATCGGTCAGTCACAATTTTCAATATGCACAATTCTTCAAGCAATTGATCGATTATAAGAGTGATTAATCGATAACTCTTGGTTTTATTTTGTATAGGTCTATAACATGTGGTGATGAATCATTTATCAGGGCGATTGAACAATTCATTAGTCTTGAAAAATTATGTTCTAGTGATCAATCGTTTTGTTCAACAGTTATGCGCAACGATCGATCGTTCTACCTGACAATTTATAATTTTTCCCTTTTTACCTAAAAACCTTCTAAAACCTCTATAATCACTTCTTAACTTTTTCGAAGTGATTTATGCATGCTATTGTGATTTAGATATGCTTCAAAACCATTCATATTCTATAATCTTTCACCTTGATCAATAAGAATATGTCTGCTCTTATTTAGACAAAGAAAATAAGGAATAAACAAATCATATGACTCATATGTTCATACAAATAGAATTGTCCATGTAAAGATGATGGGAAGGGCCACACACATTAGTCAGCCTAGGCTAGTGTGTAGTTGTCATCTGCTTGACATTAAAAAAAATGATAAAGAAAAAAAATAAAAAAAATTGAATAATGTAAGTAGAGAGGATTCAGAAAAAGCCAATACCTAGAAAAATGAATTGGGGAAAAATTTCATAACTCAGAAAAAGACATGGGTATATTGATTAAGAGCTTTTGATTATTTTTATTTGTAGGAATATTATGTATATAGATTCTAGTTAAAGAGAGTTGAAAATATGTACTTATTATTTACTAGGGTCTGAACAAATTTGTCTCAATTTGGTTAAGAGTGATTCAGCGAGATTCAAGATTAAAAGAGACAAGAGTGACTACATTGGTTATTTTTTTCAAAAAATAATAAAAGTAAATTAAAGCATCAAAATGAAGAAAATAAAATTGACAATCAAGTAGCAATAGGGTTGGATAATCTAAGGAAAGGTATTAACGAACATAATATTTTGATGCACTTGGATTAAAGGAAAAATGATTAAAAAATCGTCCAAAAGAGCTAAATTTTGCTAATTTTTGTTGTTTTTTTTTTAATTTAAGTTCTAAATGTTAGAAATTTTTTATCTTGATGGGAAGTGTCTTGAAATATTTTTAAGAATTTATTGGAATTTTTCTAGAATTTTTTATTTTCACAATTTTTATTATTAAATAGCGCATTTATGTACAGATTGATCAACCCAAGCAATTAATCATTGGTCGGGTTTTTCATGTTGAATCACTGTTTGAAATTTGGCAGCACTTCATTTCAAACGTATGTCACTCCAAACTCTCTCAGAAACTTCCTAGGAGTGATTGGAGGCAATTTGAAAAAAAATTCCATGATCAAAAACCAAATTTTTGCATCAAATCTAATTTTTCTTCACGGAAAAGGTGAGTACTGAATCTAACTTTTTTGTTTTTAGAGGATTTTTATTATATTTAAACATGATTTGAACTGATATGCTCATTAGAAATAGTTAGATCTACCTTATTCTAAACTTTCATGCAATTTAGTTTGTTAAATTTTGAGATTTCTTGAAAAATCACTTGCAGTATCAACTTTTTGTCTCAATTTGGAAATTTTTAAAATTGTGTGTTTCTGAGCAAAATTGGTATTAGGTCTAGTTATAAAGTTTGTTCTAGTCAGTGAGAACTATCTTGGGTTACAATGTGGAGTCAATGTAACACAAAATGTTTTTAGTATTTATTTAAACTTCAAATTTTTGAATTTTGGCATGCATTTCAAGGATTTTTGAAATATTAGAACATTTATTACTATCAATTATTTGTTCCTAGTTTATGCTTAGCCCTAGGTTATTTGTTTGAGATTAATTAAAGAGATTATTTTGTTCCTTAATGGCACTTTTGAGCCTAAACCCTTTTAATGATGTTTGTTGGATTATTATTGAATTGTTTAGGCTTTATTGATTTGATGTATGCACATAATTGCACCTTGTGAGTCAATATTTTAAGATTGAAGAAGATTAATTGATAAAGATAGAGGGTTTTGGATTGGGGATTTGACACCTAATCTAAATAATGTCAAAAATACACTTAATGGGGGACCATGGATTGGTTAATGAAGTAAACATGACTCTTGACCTAACAACTGACTTGGTTGATGAATCAAGGGTGGTTTTAGAGCCTTAACCTCGCCTGACGAGACTATTACGGTTGTGGTTGATTTATGAGTCTTAGCTATATTGATGAGTTGTTGATTTGGTTGTGTAATTACACCTCGCCATATAGGGTTGGGCTTACCACCGATGTATTCAAGATTGTTTAGTGTACACATAGTCAAAGTCACTGACATCCTGCTTAGTTGGCATCTCTCACTACTTCTGTTTAGGCGCAGATGTGGGTTATGCCCTTCCACTCCAGTTAGGTCCTTAGGGGCTAGGTTAAGAAATTGCACCTCCTAATGGATTCCAGGGTTTCATCATGGATAGTTCTTTTGTAGGTAGCTTATTGTGGGTTTTCATTTGTCACTTAGGATGACAGTTGATGTGTCCATCTGTTTATGATATTAGGTAGGTTTTTTGTTTCCCCGAAGGGGAAACTGATGGAAGTTTATAATAACATTGTTCATGATAATTGGTAAGAGTGAAAACCCAAATAGACTTGCATAAAATATAATGATATTTTGCATACTTGTTATTCTACTATCCTATTAGGTATTTGTATACTTAGTGAACTGGTTTTGCAGGTTCTTCTCGTGAGGACTAATAGGATCAGGACTAGGCTTCCAGATTGAAGATGACTTAGCTTTAATAGGATTTAATTCTATTATTTTAGTACATTTATATAATTATAATAATGGCATGAGACCAACTTTATTTAGTTGATTAATTCTAGACAAATGAAGATTTGCACTTAGATGGATGATTTGTTTATTTATAGATTTTGGATGCCCTTATGTTATGGTATAACTTGTTATTTGTATTTATGAAACCCAACGACCATGACCTATATATTTTGTCAATTAATTTGATTTAATTTAAAAAATATTCTTGTGAACTGTCACCTATTCTTTACTAAAATGAGTTTTAAAAATCTAGGTCGTGTCACTCTTGGTGCTCATCAGTTAAAGTCAGACTTTAAGTTCTCTTCAAGAGAATGAGACTCACGAGAATCTTCATTAGAACCATCTCCCTTCACACTTGTATAAATAGTAGTATAGTTACAAATCTCATCTTCATTAGAAGAACTCTCATCATAGTAAGTTGCTTAAATCACATTTCTCTTTTTCTTTTTATTAAACCCTTTTAATTCTTAGGCTTTTCATTAGTAAAACTTTCAGAATTATTGTTAGGACAATCAATAGCAAAATAACCTAACTTACTACATTCAAAGCACTTTATGTTCTTCTTGTCTTGCTTATTTTACCTCTCATCTTGCCTATCCCCTTGTCTCTTTCCTGAATTTTGACCCTTATTCTCAAACTTAAAATTCTAAGATTTCTTGAATTTATTTTAGTTTTTGGCTAGCAAGAGTACTAATTCTTCATCATGCTTAGATTCTTCAAATTCTCCTCAACTATTTAAAACATTATTTTTCTTGGAAGTTGTCTTAGATGTTCCAAGGGTAGTTTGTTTTCCTTTTGATTTCTCAAATAATTCTTTCTTATTCTCATAAGGCTCCTCTTGCATCTCAAAAGCTCTAAGGTTCCCTACAAGTTCGTCAATATCTAAGGTATATATCTTGTTAGATTTATTAATAGCCACCACCTTAATTTCAAGTTTAGATGACAAGATCCTCAAAAATTTTCTCACAACAAGGTAATCAGGAATAAGCTCCCCTAATTGATCACATGTATTGACTATATCTAATATTTTAACATAATACTCAGATATCGTATCATCTCACCCATTATCATGCTTTCAAATTCAAGGGTAAACATATACACACTTTGACAACCTCTGTTCTCTCATTATATTTCACAAGTTTTTCCCATGCCACTTTGACAAATATGCAATTTGAGATTAACCTATATTGTGACTTTCTTAAGGCATTAAGTAATGCATTAAGGGCCTTACTATTTTAATTTGCAAGTTTTTTTGCATTTTCATCTCATTCACTCTCGCCTTTTAAGATAGAATTCACATCTTCATCTTTGGTAACAGGAGGACTCCAACCTTTAATCTCAGTTTTATAGGCATTGTAGTCAAGTGCTTGAATAAAAACTCTAATCCCATTCTTTCAATATGAGAAATTTTGACCATCGAACAATGGTGGACGATTCATAGGATTACCCAAATCTCCATGTTCACTCATTAAATTATTTAATGCTTCCATTTAGATTAAACAAATTTAAACCACCCAAGCAGCAATTTTTAAGCACACAAATCAAGGAGAAATCTATGAGCAAGCAAAATTACTAGTTAGGGCAAACAAATTAACAAGTTTAGTAAGTAATTCTAATGAAAAATAAGTAAACTAAGCACATTTAAGATATCACACCTTAACATAAAGTATATAACTTTAGAGATCAAAACTAGGAAGATTAAGCAAACAACTTGAAGCTAAAGCAATTTTCAAATAAAAATCCTCAATTATCACTTGAGAGTTTAATATCTAACTAGACAACAATAGTGGATCAACTATTTTAGAAAGATAAAGACTACAAGTTTTAGCCTCTACGTGCAGAATTTTTTGATATAGCAGAAACAAGAAAACCTAATGTCTATGTGCATCAACTATTAATCTAGAACATATTCAACAAATCAAAGCATTCAAATCACACACAAAGATAGAGATTAAATGTGGAAAACCCAACTTGGGTGAAAAACCACGATCGCCTCACAAGGGCAAATCAATGTGCTAGTAAGAGAAAACTTAGAAGATACTAGAATAACCAACCAACCACTATGACTCGACACAAGTCAAAAATACATTTTCTTTATTCAATCCTTTTCATTGCTGACCTTTAATTCTTCCTCTTTTGAATATTTGAAAATTTCCCTCTTTGTGTTATGTCATCTCCTTCTTCTAGCATCTCAACAAAAGACTCATTCTTTAATTATTTATCCATATTTGAGAATCTTCAACTTCTTTGAAGAATTTGTTGGGTCTCCTCTTTTGTTTGCTAATGTTCTCTTTCAGTTGTGCAATTTCATGAATCCAACTTGAACAATTGCTTGAAGTATTTTGATGAACTCTCTAGGAAACAATGATGGACCTCTCATTCATTCTCTATTCTTTTCTAAGTTTTTCCTCTGCTCAAATTTAAGATACCTTAGCCTTTTTTTAGGTCTTTAAGTCAGTTTAAAACTTAGACTTTGACTAGGAATAAAATCTCTCTTGAAGAGGCTTTATGTAGGTAATTTAAACCATTTAACTATCGATCGTTCCAAACAATGATGATTGTTCACTATTTCCTTGACGCATGACTCCTCGATCGATTGATCTTTCTACCAACTAATCAATTGATAAGCTCTTGAGTTTTTTTTTACAAAGGGTTGATTGTGTAGGCAATTGATCGATTAAAGCAACATATTGTGTAGCAATCGATCGATTAGATTTACCTTTTTTACCATAATTTATTATGAAACTTTCAAAATTACTTCTGAAACTTTTTCAAGTGACTTTTGTATGAGAATGTATACTTAATAAACCACTTTTTTCATCAACACTCTTTAGTCTTGATCCTTAAAAATATGTTTGCTCCTATTTTTCAAGTTTATCAATTCCAAGCATGACTACATCTTCTTAGTTGCCTAAGACGAACTACATACTTGAAGTTATGACATGATTTTTATTAATGAAATTAGCTAATTACATAACATATGACAAATAAATTTCTTTCGGTGTCAACATTTAGGCAATTGTGCAATATCAAACAGCATAGCTAACTCAATTCCTTTGTAACGGCAGAAAATATAGTCATAATATTGAGCACCAATTCCATTGGTAATACCAAAATAAAACAAATGCAACCTTCAAGCAAGCAAAAAAACTGTCATGAACTGAGCCCTAGAGAGTCCAAAGACTGGTCACACCATCGGAGCTTGCCAAGGCCGAGCCACGACAAGTCAAACATTATATCTTGGGCAAGAGATATAATTATTGAAACAATAATTCAGTAAACATCCTAATAAACATTTTTATTTGAATAAAAACATAAAAATATAAGTTTGACCACCAAAGTTGCTTTTGCACCTTCAACTATTGCTAAATTAGTTTCTCAACTATTGCCAAACTACCCTAACACTCAAGCTTACCCCGTGAGCATTATCTTTCTCTTTCCACCTTGATGTCCATACACATCCAACTCATTTAGCATACCTGTGCGCAAAAATACGCCGAACGGAAAGGACATTCCACTAGTGAGCTATAAAGTGTCGTGATAAAAATTAAAGCGAGGCTTATTAATAAATCAAATAAACAGCATATGAAAAAACATGTCACCATGCAAACCTTAGCATAAAAACATCTCATCATATAAAGACAGCATGAAAAGGCAATAATGAAGAAATACCCTAGCCAAACTTGGCATAGTGTAGTATTCACTAACCATCCAACAACTAACTTACGCCAAAGGGCATCCTCTATGCAACGTAATTGTTCATCAAGGCCTTTGATGTTGAATCCAAATGTCAAAATTAGGATTTTCCCGTGCACACAAACAATCCATCTCAAGCGTGAACTGGGGGTTACTCTCAGCCTTTGTGCATACTCTATTGTGTCACGGAGTCTAAACGCTCACACAAGTATTGTCTTTCTTGTGTTAGAGACTCTAACTGCTCACATAATTAAGGTAATCAATGCATTGAAGTTTAATTGAGAGCTATAAGCAGGATGGGTAGCAATGCCACCATTTATCCACAAAACAAATTGCATCTATAATTATCAACCCATCATCACACACATCACAACAACAAGAAACATCAGTTGCACTATTCAGTAGAAACAATTATCACCCACTTACTCATGAACAAAGATACCCTATGCAGAAAGAATTTTCATAACTAAATGCATAAATTAGTTCAATGAAATCAAAACACTCATTTGTCTATGAGAGGGTTCTCCTCTGAATTTTCATATTCACAAACCTTAACCAGTGTTGTGCCAATCCTCTCCTTGTGTAGGGTAGAATAAGGTAGAGCCTCTCCTCATTCTGGATTTTTTTTTCATAGCTCTCTCCTTACTTAAACAACGATTTTCTAGACTTTATGGCTCTTTAATTAAAAAAAAAACCCTCTACAATATCCAACATATTCGATCGATGTAGGTAAGAACACCTTAAATGACTTAAATTGGATTTAAGATGGCTTATAAATGATAAAATGAAGTTTGAGGAGTGTAGGAGTAAAAAATTGGAACAAATATGCCCCACACACTTATTTATAGGTACATGAGGTGGTTCTACAAGTGGAACCACCATGTTCATGTGTAGCACACACCATACATGGGGCTAGCCTAGTGTGCTACATGCCTCACTCAACTCTCACACCATACGTCACTGTTGGTGCCAACACATTGCCAGATTGATGCAGTGGTCGCTTTTCTTATTCTTTTTCAAAGCAATCCAAAATCGAGGCCATAATTATGATCTCAATGTCCGATTTGTGCAATTCAAGACCTGTTACGCTCATTTTTCGTAACTCATACCCCAAGTCCTACTAATTATTGTCTAAATAATAACAATTATTACTAACCCCTTAGATTAAACTTAATTGGAAAAAATAAGGCACAACATTCTTTCCCCAACCCCTTCTTAAAAATCAGAGTTTTGGGTCTGGGTTGGACCCATACGCATTAAAGACAAAAAAATTGAGTCATTACAATCCACCCACCTTAATTCATGAACTGTGTCCTCAGAGTTTAGCTAGCACTCCAAATGAGCTGCGGTTACTTCTTCTTAATAGCATCTTCAGGAGCCCACGTAGCTTCCTAGATTCCGTGATGCTTCCAAAGAACTTTGACTAAAAAGGTCTTCTGTCTATGCACCTGGTGCTCCTTCAATAGGTTCTTCAATGTATGACATGTCTGGGCTTCCAATGATGTGTTGTTTCTTCTTCAAACAACATGGGGAATAACAATCATTCCCTTAGATGAGTCAGAACGAGACCATACTGCTACCTAGCTAAAACATTCATTTAAACGTAGACAAGATGCCAAAAGGAATTATCAACAACAGATAACTATGTGAATTGCACAACCGGCCAAACGGTGAAACAAGAGACTATGAATGCAAACCAGGAGTATTTGGAAAGTTAACAGAACAGTAAAAATGACTTATACAGAATTTACACAATTGAAACAATGTATCGAAGAATTTCCAATAACATTGCCAAGAGCAATGAATGGGTGATAGCTTGTGGAAATGACTAATCCTGCGCTAAAGAAAAGCGAAGCACAGATTTATTACAAATTCAGGTTCATGAGCTGGTCAACCAACAAGAAGAATAAGGATCAACAACTGGGAATAAACAATCTTCAGAGCAATTTAATATCCGAGAATCAATATGGATCCGGTCAGGAAAGGTAATGGAACAAATGCATTATAGAAAGCAATGTGGAGATGTCAAACAGAACCACAAGTGGAAGAATAATGTTTGATATAAAAAGCAAAGAACAATCTATGAACAACTGAAACTCTGATGCAGTCCAACAAAATATAATGAGTATAGCGGAAGATAATTACTGAATAAATAATAATGCTGAAGGTAGACCTCAATAGACATCAACTCTATCTGAGTAGCATACTAACTTCAAAACAAGATCCAAGAAGCAAATGAAGACTGGCTTAATATGTCAGAGATTTTAAAGTAGAATAAATGTGCCTTCTATGACGTCATTTGAATTTCCTGCTTCCTCGGCTCTGATTGCATGGGCATGGCCTTGAGTGAATTTCTCTGACCATGAGCTGGTCTTTGTGCTGAATCCCTACTTGATGCTTGATGTTGTCTTGGAGTTTCATTTGTATTCATGGGACATTCTCTCTGAAAATGGCTTGGATTCGGACATCCAAAGCAAACCCTCTGATCTGCCAGACATGGGCTATTACCATGATTTCTATGAAATTTAGGACATATTTGTTGAGATTTTTTATTCACCCTAGAAAAGTTGGTGCCACCTCTGCTGCTTATTGTTCCCACCGCTCCTCTAATTGTTGTTCCCGTTGTTTGTCTTCTACCAATGGTTTAGGGTGTTTTGTTGATCACGCTCTCCCCTCTTGGAGATGTTTTTTCTTCTTGTGGAAATCTATGTTTTTCTTCTCCACCATGGTAACTGTCACAGGCGCAGAGCTTTGCCTAGCGTCCACACCCGTAATGGCCTGGCTGCAACGCACAGCCAGCAGCCTACTATCGCGACCTTTCCTCTCATATGCGCAAGGGGAACAAGCAATCAGCCAACACAGCCGTCTCTGGTGCAAAGGGCTCTGCCCTATGCTATGTAAACTCAGTCTGTCGGTTACCATGGCAGGGAGAGGGTCGGGCTTGACAAGCCAAGTCGCTGCTCAATCTCTATGAGCTCTCTCTGGTTCATCCTCACCAAGTTTTCTATCCGCCATGGCCACCCCATCCTCTCCCATTATATAGACTCAGCCTTGGCTGGTCTGTATCGCGCTAGGAATGCAACAGCCCAGCCCATGTATACAAGAGTCCCTCCTTGTCCTAACTCTCCCAGCCTAATAGGGGCGTCCCAACACAAATCAGGAAACTAAGTAAGAGTCCGTCTTCGGCTAAAAGTCTAGCGCCCTCTTGCCTCTAGAATCCATCCATCTAGGGAAACCTGTGCATCACCTCCTATCCGCGCTAGGAGTCTGGTTGTATTGCATGACTGCATCGTAGCGAAGAAGGGGCTTTGCACTCTACTTGGATTTTTTAAAAAAAAATTATTTGTTATTTGTGATGCTTTTTAAAGTGTCACTAATAACAGTTTTTATATTTATTTTTAAGTTTTTCCTTATTAGTATCTAATTTTTAAATTTATACTTATTAGTAAAGAAAACAAAGCGTCGCTTCTGAATTATTTCAAAAAAAGGTGAATTTAAGACACTCTTCATACAAACATCGCTAATGATATGTTTATTGTGACGTTACATACAAATGTCGCAAAAAGGTGAATTTGAGACACTTTCAAAGCATTGCAAATAAAAAAAAGCAGGCAAAAATTGCCCACCACTTCCTCTTTCTGCCACCCCCCCTCCCATTCCTCCGTGTGAATGATTCTAGCTCCCCCTCCTCTCCCCTCACCTTCTCTCATATGTGAATTTTACCAGTAAAAACTTCTATTTTCAAGTGTAGCTATTGATTTGGGGCGGAGGGAGTATTTTGACTTTATTTGATAAAGTTTAGTAGATATAATTATGTGTAATTAGCAAATATATATGTTGTCCCAATAAACTTCAACAAGTCATCTTAAACTCCTTTTTATATTTCTAAAATGAATTAGAAAATAAAAAATCTTAAAGTGCATGTGGGGTCAATAACTCTTTCTTATAATAATCTTGTTGCTTGGCATATTTGTTTCACTATCCTAACAAGTGTTTGATTTACAAATGAATTATAACTACAACAAAAAGGACTATTGGCGACTCTTTTATTAGCGACTCAATAGAGAGTGTCACTTAAAACTACTATTTGGGACGCATATAAAAGTGTGGCAAAATTTGTGACTATTCACAACACTTTTTAAAAAATATCACTAATAGTACTTCTAGCAGCGACACTTTTAAGAAACATCGCTAATAGTTATAAATTTTCAAAACAATAAAAAATTAGAACTATTTGTGACCCTTATAAAAATATCACAAATAGTAATAATAATAGCGATGCTTGAATCAAAGCACCCCTCAGAGTTGTACTATTAGTAACGCTTAAGAAAATGCGTCGCCAATAAAATAAAGTAATTTTTTTAAAAAAAAGTAAGACTATTAGCAATGCTTTTTTCAACGACATCGCTAATATTACTACTATTAGCTATGCTTAAAACTCTCTCTCTCTCTCCTCCTCCCTCTCCTCTCTCTCTTCCTCCTCACTTTCTCTCTTTTTTCTTTTCTATCTTTTTTATTTTTAGCGATGTTTACATACAAATGTTCTTAATGTTATAATTATTATGACTTTACATACAATGTCGCAAAAAGGTTAATTTGCGACGCTTGAAAAAATGCAAGTGAAAATCGGCTGCGTATCTTCCCATGCCCCGCATTTAAATCCCCCCTACTCCCTCCTTCAGCCAACTCCCCTCCCCCTCCCATTCCTCTATGTGACGGATTCCGGCTCCCCCTCCAACCCTTTGTCACTCCCCCCCCCCCCCCCAGCCTCCTCTCTTCTATTCGACCAAAGGAGGGAGTGCTGGGGGCCGGAATCAGGTTCCCCCTCCTCCCCCCTCTCCCTGGTCCCCCACCCCATCCCCTCCATCCAACCGGAGAACCCTCTAGGGTAGGAATCCAGCTCGCCCTCTCCCCGGTCACACCCCCTTGAAACCCTATGTTTCCTCCCTCCTGCCCTCTATCCCATCGGAGGAGGGGGCTCTGAGGGCCAAAATCTGGCTCCCTCTCCTCCCCTCTACCATACCAGAGGCGGAGGCACATGGGGCTATAGACGGATTCCGTCTCTCCCTTCTCCCCCCGCTCCATGGTCTCCCTTCTATCCTACTTGAGGAGGGGACTCCAGGGGCTAAAATCTGTCTCCCCCTCCTCCCCCTTTTTTTCAGTCACCCTCCCCTCCCCCCCGGCCTCCTCCTCTCTGTCCCACTGGAGGAGGGGCCTTTGGGAGCTAGAATCTCGCTCCCCTTTCTCCCTGGTCACTCCCTCCCTTTGTATCCACCAACGCCCCCTGTGTTCCACCCCGCTCCTTTCTGTCCTACCAGAGGCGGGGGCTCGGGGGGCCGAAGCAGGATTCTGGCTCCCCATCCTCCCCACGCATCCTTGTCACCCCCCATCCCTCTATTTTTAACCCCCACCCCTCCCTTTGTTTTCTGCACACCCCCCATCCCTATGTCGGATCCTGCTCCTTCGCCGGATTTTGGCATCGCCGCCATCCTCCACCACATTCCCCGGTCTCCCTCCCCCCTCTGCTTTCCCACCTCCCCTGCCCTTGCCATAGGAGCCCGACTCCCCTCTAGTCATCCCGCTTATGGTAGGAACTTTTTTTAAAAAAAATTTCAAGTCAATAGTGACGCATTCAAAGGTGTCACTAATTACTTTTATATTATTTTTTTACATATTCAAGACACTTTATATGGGGTCTCTTATACAAATTATTACTATTTTTTTATTAGTTACGCTTCACTAATTATTATTTTTTCCTAATTAGTAACAATTTTATAAGCGTCACTAATATTTTTTTTATTATTATGTTGCAGTATGTGCTAAAGGGACCGTCGGTGGAAAGAGAGGCAGTGGGTGACGAAAATGCTTATCGAATGGCTTTGAGAAGTCTGCCACACTTGTGGTAGGGAGAAATGGAGAGGGAAGAAGAATAAAAAGAAGCCTGTGAGCTGTCCGAGTGAAAATCAGATGCCAACACCTCTTGAGTGCAAACTGCCTAGCAACTATACAATAATTATACTATTATATATAACAAATTGAGAGATAATAGATTTTTATTGAACTTCTTATATTACCCTTATATTTTTCTGTAATGCCATTTAATACAAGTTTAAATTCGTATATAATATAAAGGTATTTTAGTGAAACTATTTAATTAATTTTTTTTAGATAATGACCACATGTTAACCTACTACTGGTTGTTGATACGATATGGGCCACACTTTTTATGTTATTTTGGTTTTAACTTTTTAATGTTTATATAATTTGCACACCTGAATTGAGATTCATGTATTTTTAATATTGGTGGAAACTCTTGACAAGCTCTATCAAATGAGATGAGACGAGTATTTCCTAAATTTGTTTGTAGGTCCCACTCATTAACATACTTTACTAAAATAAATTTTTATATCTTTACCTATATATATTATATATGTTCAAATTCATGTATTTTTAATATCATTGAAAAAATCCTGACAAGTTCTATCAAATGAGACCCATTGCCAAACTAATCTTGAATATAAATAATGTGTTTCAGGATTTAAAGACTATCAATTCTATTGTATTTTTTGACCTATAGCCTAATATTAAACAGATAAAATTTAAACTCGCTATTGCCTACTATTAGTTCACATTTGCTAATATAATATTTACAATTATATGTGTATATAATTATACAAGGAGCCCTTTGTTTAATATATACTTTTAACCTTATTTTTTAATTAATATAAATTTATATACATAATGTAAGTACATTCTTGTTATATAAAAGTCTAATGGAGCTAAGAGTATCCGCAACATCAAATTACAACTTATGATCAAAACAAACATTGGCACCGGAAGAATTCAAATTCACAGTCAGATTTTTATCAGAGTACACTGATTTGCGTTAACCAGCACTAGTTTCACAAATGCCAAAATCTGAAAGCCAGCATCAGTGAATTGCTGTCCATTGGGGGCCCAACATGACACCAAAACGGCCAACCGCTTCATTGGCAAATGCAATGGACCAAAACACTAGAAAGCCATATGCCATCACCAATCCCAAAGAAACCTTACAGGCAAATAAATAAATTAGGGTTGCATTGTCGGACATGCAAAAAATCTGAACACTAAAAATAGAGCATCACCATGCTTATCACGATTGACGAAAGAATATTATACAATTAACCCTCCTTGGACGCATATATTATTAAATAAACTGACATGTCTTGTCATATTTATCTTGGCTTTTGTCGTGATTCGTGAAGGCATTTATAAACGGACACTTCTAGCCTGACTAGTCTTTATTACCATTTACCCAAACTCTACTTCATCTGTATTAAAAGTCCGCTTGATGAAGTTTATATTTTTTTATTTTATTTATATTTAAATTTTTTAATCTAATAAAAAAATAAGTTACACTTTGAAATTTTAATAAGCTTTTGATATAAAAAAAGTAAGGTATGAATATTATTTTCAACTACGAATTATTTTTTATGTTCCGCATGCACGGACAATGAGTCGAGCATAAGCTACGCATGGGAGCTTTACACTTGGCTCATTGTTAATGCGAAGAAGGAAAAATGTTTCCCTCTAACTATACTTGTGTCGAGTATCTTCCACAAGGAGCAAATGGTGCCCATGCATATATGGGACCTAACTAATATAAATCAATATTAGTAGTGCTATAGTATGGTTTTACTTGTTGCTAATTTTAATTCTATAAGATTATACCTTACACACTCGAATTCGAATGCGCTCGTTCTTTGTGTCATTAGAAACATCTTGACAAACTCTATCAAATGAGATCTCACATGACTATATTTTCTTGAACTTGTTTTATAGGTCCCATGCATACATATTTTTTAATAATATATTTTTTTGCATTTTTGCTAATGCTACACATGTTCCCATTCGTGTATTTTTTAATCCATTGAAAAACATCTAACGAGCTCAATCAAATAAGATTCATCGCCAAACTTGTCCTAAATATAAATGGTGTGCTCCACGACATGAAGTCCATCGATACCATTACCTTCACTAACATATAATCTAATATTTAGCCTATGAGATTTGAACTCTCAATGCTTACAATTCTATGTGAGTATAATATGTGATCATTGTAATCTTAAAAGTAGGTATTGTAACTATCATATAAGGGGGACTTTTGTTTAATACATAATTTATTTTGAATATATAAATATAAATATATATATATATATATATATTTATATAAGTCATAATTATACGTAAAATACGTTTCCATTCTTGCTAATTAATTTAAATAAGAGTTAAATTAATATATCTTCTATCAGTTTATCTAGCAACTCCTACTCAATAGTGAGCTATTTGATAATTAACGGATAGTTACCCACCCTTCCTTTTAGCTAGCCCACCCCGCGCATGAAAAACCAGCGTTTAGATATACGTGGATGGTAGATATCGACCTCTGTGCAAAGGGAGTGGGCTGGCTATAGAAATGGTGATGAACACTCACAGATGTACGTTGAGGTTGTCCCTTAGTACAGTGAATCTGCAATCCATCTGTAAAAACATTAATGAGCTACCCTATTATGTTATTGACGTATTCTTATATGTTGTACAAATAACTTATTTAATTTCATCATCACTATCTGACTAAAATTAATTCTGTTTTTAGTATTATTTGTACCAACACATGATTACAACCTTTCAACTATAAAAAAGAAAAGAAGAAATCTTTAAATAACACCATACCTGATATGCTCTCATATAGTATGGTGTTTTGCTCATTCGTGGCAATTAATTTTTGAAGTAGCTAAACATTGCCAGTATCTGTTTTTTATACAACATGGCCTGCCAGGATCTGGGAATACGTGGAACACGTTCTTTTGGCTTGAAGAAGTTTCCATGATTGCAAACTTAAAAATTCTCCACATGAATGCTGTATAACTTTGCATGTTATATATTGAGCACACATATGTACATATATATATAGATGTTAGTAATATCAAATACAAGCACAAGGAATCACATGGGAGATAAAGGTGAAGAAGCTGTCGACTCCGAGCTTCAAATATGGAAGCTTGCGTTGGGGTTCACCGGCCCAGCGGTTTTAAACTGTGCAATTGAGCTGGGCATCGCTGATGTCCTCGATGGCCATCGGCAGGCAATGACGCTGGTGGAGCTCGCCGATGCACTGGACTGTGCCCCTTCTTTCCTTCACCGCATCATGCGCTTCCTTGTCCACAAAGGAGTGTTCAAGGAGGAGATTGCCACTCAAGAAGGGAAGGATGTCGCCACCTATGCCCTCACTGCTGTCTCCCACCGCCTAATTGGCAGTGGTGACCAGAGCCTGGCCGCATTGGTTCAGCTAGAGACGAACCCTATGATGGTGAATCCATGGCATTTCTTGAGTACTAGGGTCAGGTCCAATGGTGCACCTGCCTTCAGTGGGGCACATGGGGAGGATGTGTGGAGCCTTACTAGCCATAGTCCGGTGCAAAGCAAGCTGATCAATGATGCAATGGCATGTGATGCAAGGATAACAATGAAAACCCTAATTGATGAGTGTGTTGAAGTCTTCGATGGAGTGAAGACAGTACTTGATGTTGGAGGGGGTAATGGGACTGCCATGGGGACCTTAGTGAAGGCATGCCCTTGGATAAAAGCTGTTAATTTTGATCTTCCTCATGTTGTGAATGTCGCCCCTAAGATAGACGGTGTGGATCACGTTGAAGGAGATATGTTTGTTAATGTGCCCCATGCAGATGCAATTTTTCTGAAGGTATTGTATGGTTCTAAGCTTCAATAGGGTCACTTAGTTTCCTATTATTATCTTATCGCATAGGCAAAAAAGTATCAAATATTTGGCTATAATTAATATTATTGGGATAAAATTCGTAAATTTTGAGAATTGAGACAATATTGCACAACTATATGTTTGACCTACGATTTGGAGGATTTAATGAATATTTGAGAAAAGTTCATAGACACAACTATTTTATGGTAGTAAATCCTAAATAATTATAATAATGATAGCTCTCACTCATGTATGTGGCCACTAAATTGTATATATTGCATATAACCGATTTCTATGACTGGAGCTCCATGACCAGCTAGCCCATATGGGTCTCTGGACATGGCACATAAGGGGGCACGTCGACGACGATGGGAGAGCCGGTAATGGTGGCAATGTTTGCCAGGACTCAGAAGGGGGACTAGAAGGGGCCATGCCTGCCCGCCTTGAGCTATTTTCCTAGCTCCACCTTTGCAAGTGAGGCCAATCCATGACTGGCTGGCTAGGCTGTGGCCAACCTTACTTCCCAGAAATAATACAATTTTTCATGAAAATGCCATGATTGTGTTGTTTCTTATGTGCTTTCCTTAATTGTATTTTTTTATCGAAAAAATGTGTTTGTGATGGCATGATTCGTCTTCAGTGATGGTAAACGTTGGTTTGGCCATGCAAGTAGCGGGATGGGATAGAGTTCCCACAAGGTAAAAAAAAAAAGAGATAAGACAATTGTGCCATTTTAGAGTGAACATTTGTATGTTGTTTCTGGTGGGTAGGGGCAACGACACTCCTGATAGGTGGTGATGGTGCTCCGGGTTGGTGGCAGAAGTGCTCTGGGTAGTTGGTGGCCAACTCATGTGGGAGTAGCCATAGCGGTAGATTCCAATCAATGGTGGCTGTCGTAGAACATGGCAGAAGTCAGGTGGCAACAATGTCCAAACCTTCGGCCAAGAGGTGTACGGAAAGTTCCTGGAGAGGCTGTGGAGCGGAGCTCTCGTGAAAGCGGCTGCAGAGCCTATGTGGGCAACTGATTAGGAAATTTTTATGGACTTGGATAGTTTAGTCTATCTTTTAAATATATATTCACTCCGTTTTAAAATAATAGTTTTAGTTAGTAAAAAAACTTTATTCAATATTAATAGTTTTATTTTAGTAAATTTAAGTGATTGGATGCTTAAAAAATAGCATCATAAGTTTATTTTTTCTTTTCTTAGATGTGAATTTCACCATTTAATAAAAATTTCTCTTTTTCCAACTATAGTTATTAATTTGGGGCAGAGGGAGTATAATTATTGATTTTATTTGATAAAAGTTTAAAGAGTAGTGATATTTTGATGTGAAGATTCTCACGTTAAAATGTTACCTCATCTTTCCCACACCTTTGATGAGTGGAGCCCACCATCAATAGTGTGGGAAAGATGAAGTAGTGTTTGACGTGAGAATCTTCACGTCAATGAAGCATTTTTCAAGTTTAAAAAATATGATTATGTGTTATTAGCAAATTATAGTTTTTGCCCCGATACACTTCAACCAATCATCTTAGACACCATTTATTTTCTTAATTAAAGTGATTTAGGAAAAAAACTTAAAGTGCATATGGGGTCCATAACTCTTTCTAATAATAATCTTGTTGCTTTGGCATACTTTTTTTCACCATCTTAACAAGTGCCTGATTTACCAATGAATGATATTTCATATTTCTTTTAATATGAAACTTTACTCAAAATTTTATTTTGTTGAAGTCTGTTCTACATGACTGGGGTGATGAGGAGTGCATCCAAATTCTCAAAAACTGCAAGGAAGCTCTTACCAAGGACAATTCAATTGGCAGAGTGATAATTGTGGAGGCAGTCATCAATGGTGATTGCCAAAACAAAGGATACGAAGAAATGAGGTTAGTATTGGATATGGTGATGATGGCCCATACCAACAATGGCAAGGAGAGAACTGAAGACGAATGGAAGAAAGTCCTCTCCCAGGCAGGCTTTGGTGCGTGTACTATCAAGCCTATGCAGGCTGTACAACATGTCATTGTAGCTTATCCTTAATCACTATTATTGATGCAAAACCCTCAGTTTTGCAAAAATACTTATTTGTGATAATATCATAATTGCCAAGTGGCAACTCTATTATGTCCATTATTCTTGAAGAATGCATAAAATTAAATTCAAATTAACCAAGAATTATCACTAATATATTTGATTTTGGATCATTACTACGTATTAAAAGTACTGATTAATGATAGCTTCCACTCAAGTATGTGGCCACTATATTGTATGTAGTGCATATAAATGGAGAAATTAGGTTGCAGTATGTGCTAAAGGGACCGTCGGTGGAAAGAGAGGTAGTGGGCGGCTACAATGCTTGTTGAATGGCTTTGAGAAGTCCACCACACTTGTGGGAGGGAGAAATGGAGAGAGAGAAAGAAGAAAAAGAAGCCAGAGAGTTGTCCGAATGAAGATAGCTTCAATTTGATAGCTTGCATTAGTGAATTGCTTAATAAGGGGGCTTTTGTTTAATACATAATTTATTTATAATATATTATTATTTTTTATCTAAGTCATATTTATATGTAAATATGTGTGCATTTTTGCTAATTAATTTAAACAAGAGTTAGATTAATATATCTTCTATCAGTTTATCTAGCGACTCATACTCAATAATGAGCTATTTGACAAAAAACTGGTAGTTCCCCACCCTTTGTTTTAGCTAGCCCACCTCATAGAGGTTGAAAAACCAGTGTTTAGATATACGTGGATAGTATATATAGACCACTGTGCTAAAGGAGTGGACTGGCTAAAGAAACGGTGATGAACACTCGCATATATACGTTGAGGTTGTTATCTAATTATCATTTCTCATGAACTAAACACCTTATTACACGTGAATCTGTAATTGATCTAGAAAAACATTGATGAGCTACCTTATTATGTCATTGACGTATATATCTTATATGTTGAACAATTAGCGTATTTAATTTCATCATCACTATCAGACTAAATGTGTTTTCAGTATTATTTGTACCAACACATGATTACAACTTTTCAACTAAAAAAGAAAAGAAAAGAAGAAATCTTTAAATAACACCATACCTGATATGCTCTCATATAGTATGGTGTTTCGCTCATTCGTGGCAATTAAATTTTGAAGTAGCTAAACATGGCCAGTATCTGTTTTTTCATACAACATGGCCTGCCAAGATCTCGGAATACGTGGAACACGATCTTTTCGCTTGAAAAAGTTTCCATGATTGCAAATTTAAGCAATCTTCACATGAATGCTGTGTAACAGTGAATGTTATATATTGACCACATATGTTTTTGTAAATATGTGTTGGGGTTCACCGGCCCAACGGTTAAGCGTGTAAGTCTGTTTTTGTAAATATGGATTTCCCTGCCTATTTTTGTATTTTTGCACTTTTGTGAGATCTATCTTTTTATAAAAATTGGGAGATTATTAACTTTCAACCGCGAATATCAGCAATGAATGGTGACAGTAGCTTTCGATGAATCATGTAACCGTAGTGTGTTGAGAGACCTCAACAGCCTTCTTGGGTTTTTAGACTTAGAACACTTGAAGAAGGTAAGAAGAGTATAGGATGCTTGTAATGTTAAACTTTAAGATAAAAGTCGTTGCATAGATTGTGTCTGGACTGGGGAAGCGTTTTTTATGCTCCATCTTCAATGTGAGCTGGGCGTAAGGATCGCTTGGGAAACGTTTAATTTCAAGATCGACGGTTCACACGCTAGCGCACGTTAGCGTAAGTATTACACACGCTAACGTTCACTAGTGTGTGCGCCGTAGATCTTGAAATCGGATGCTTCCCATGCATTCCTTACGCTCGGCTCACTATCAGAGCAGAGCATAGAAAACGCTTCCCTGGACTGGTTGCAAAGAGAAGCGTTTTGGCCATTAGACATGGAGTCAACACGGGAGAAGAGTTTAAGAGGAGTGCAGATGCTTTCTTGCAAGCTCTCTGACCCAATACTACTTTCCAAGATTTACGAATTATTAGCCATCTAGGCTTAATAATTCCAAGATTTACGAATTATTAGCTATCCAGGCTTAAGATCTTCTCTAGTCTAGTTGATATCACCATTGCTCTTACCCCAAACTGTATGCAATTACCGGCTCTAGGAAACCTGCCACATCTTCAATGTGGGTAGTGAGTTCTTTGGCTCTAAACATGGCTTCCCCAAACTGGAGTGGCTTTGGTAAATTAGCACAAACATATTCTACATATATCAAACATGCTTACAGCTCATATGCATGTCATATGCATTTCAATATGGCATAATTTATCCTCTTACATCATGCATTGAATTATGTAATCTTAGCATGCTGATATGCATTCAAAGCATGCTATCATGAAATTACAAGTTCAAAGATCCCCTACCTCGTAATCCATGATGTTTGATGGCGAGCACACGATGGTGACGACATCGGTGGTAGAGCTGGTGGTCAAAAACATTGCCTAGTTGAGAGAGCTTCTATCCCAACGGTTTAGGAAGCAACAGAAGTACTCAAGGCCAAACGGGGTGACACAAATCATCGCGGAAAAATCCGTGATCCATGGCAGCACACTATGGCGGTCGGGATAAGGGTCATGCCAAAGAATTGGCAAGTGCAATCGGAAGTTGAGGTGTACTCATTGAAGGTTGGCTGGCGGCTGAGAAGTACTTTGTTGGCTGCAAGATGTAGAAATTGGCAGCGGACAACACCCAACGATGGAGAATTTGCATCATCGATGGCCACGAAAGGTCAAAGGGCATGGGATGACGCTCAAGGATAGAGGAGAGGTGGAGGGCTTTAGTGGTCAACTTAATGGTGGTGGAGCCATCCGATGGTTAGGTGGCGCAAAAGTGGTGCCTAAGCCCTAAGCAGCACACTTGGCTACATGCACATGAGGCTACTTGCACATGTGGCAAAGAGGGCCACTCGAGGGGAAGAGTTCTAGACAATGGTGGCCAAAGGCCTAAAAAGGCTGGTAGGGCTAAAGCCCTAGTGCTGGCCAATAGAGACAACAACACTTCCAATTGCGACCCAAAACCAAACACAATGGTGTAGGTGGTTTTGCATCTAGCATGGTATAGGGAAAGGGGCAAGCGGCCCATTATGGGCGGAGGTGTAATCGGGCTAAGTGGGGTTGGCCGTCACTGCCATCTAGCCAGGGCAGAGCCCACGATGGCCAAATGGCCCACAACTAGCCATGGCAATAACGAGACGCACCAAAAGCTTTTGACAGGGCAGAAAAATAGAGGAATAGTGAGGCGGAGGTGGAACCGGACAGAGGATAGGAGCGGAGGGGTGCATAGGAGGTCGATCCAGCCACATGGGATGGAGGAGTGGTGGCCGATCAGAAACGACGCACGGAGAAGAAAACAGTCGTCTGAAGGCCAAACACGACTAACACAATTAAAAACATTGGAGGGCATCACTCTGACGTCTAAATATGGGGTGACGGACTGATGGTCATTCCTTCACCAACCCAAGGACGACTGAAAGGAGGTGATCGGGAGGTCGAATGACGACTGGAAACACACCAGCATCTAAAAAATGTACCAACAACTCATGGAGGAGCAAGTCGAGCATGGCGAGGGCCCTGGCCAGCGCCTATGGGATCCTAGAGGCTGAAGATAAGTCTAGTGGAGGGTAGCAGTAAACAGTGGCAAAATCACTATCTGGTGGCCCAAAAATGAATTTAGAAGGTGAGAAAAACTGAGGAAATAACCATTACCTCGTGGAGGAGTGAGGAGATGGTGGCGGCAATCCTAGCTAGTACTAATAGACTCGTGTCGATAAGGCAAAATGGATCCCGACAATAACTGGTAGAATTTGATGAAAGAGGAGGTACGACAGAGCGACCGGAAACTCTCTCGGGTTTCTCTCAAAACATACTGTACATTCCATGCTTCTAGACGTCTCAAAAGTTTACGGAACTCGATCGTTGGGTTCCAGGTGTTTATACACTTTTTTATTTATATCCCCATTACACGGTAACCTCTTGTTTACGCATTGTATATCCAAAATTTGAGCCGAAAGTGAGTGTCGAGGCCCACGGCCTATACGACTAAGCCCCACACCCAACTCTACGGGTATTTTACTAAGGTCATATATACAAATATGCTGAAACGTCATATTTTCTCGCCAAAAATAATTGGAAAAATAGTATAAAAATATATAAAAATCATAAAAAAATCAAGGACATTACAAAAATCACTAAAAATCAAAAATGGAGGTTCAAAACATACCATAGTCATGGGTAAAATATTCAAGTCAACGACAAAATCCACTGTATTATCACGCAAAACTGAGCCTAATCACCTTATCCCCCTCTTTTACAAATCTCCGAAGACTTTGGAATGAAATGAGGAGGTTTAACGGCTTCGACCATTTTTTAAAACAATGCTTTGGCAAGGAAATACAATCAACAGTCAATTGAAATAATCCTATTTTTATTTCAAAAAATTAAGAAATATAAAAAAATCGAGAAAAATTCCAATAAATTACTCAAATTATTTGAAGACATTATCCATGCAAATAAGTTTTTAATGACAGTCAGAACCCAAAATATTTTAGCCATTATTTTGTATCTCCCTAAAAACATGTGAACACTTTTTTGTATCTAATTGATTAGAGAAAAATGATATAACATTGATATTCTAGGTATTATATGTAAGCATTACACTAGATGAACTTTATATTTGATAATTAAATATAGAATGAGTGTTAGTCGTTAATCCATAACTAGCTCAAGTAATTAACAGGCAAACCCTTTCTCTTCTCTTAGTTAGCACTTGTACTCTAGTATAGTGGGGAATTACTTTATGGCCTTCATAATGAACTAGAGTCATGTAGTAAACCACTCCATCAAGTTCTTTGCATAATTGAATACTATGTGATCTTCAATAGGCATTCATATGTTAGTACATAACTTCCCATAAATGATCACAAATTTTACACACACCCTTTTTTTTAGCTAGAATTAATAATTGACAATGACTAACCATCCCAAATGGACACGTTTTGTTTTTGAGACATTTACTAGGAAAATTTAAAATACAAACTCATCATGAAAAACCATCGTAAAATACAAACTCATTATCATAAGATGATCTTCTCCATGGCCTTGACTTCAGTTATTAGTGATTCTAATTTTTTAGTATCATGATATACTTGCAGGTATCTTTCATATCCATTCTCTCTTTTGGGTACTCGGCTGAGCAGACAACTCCAATTTCGGCCACACAAACCAAACAATTTATCAATCTATCCTTTTCTCTTGGATCTTTATATAGGAGGAGCATAGGGTCTACAATTTCCATCATTTTTTCTGGAATAGCCATCTTCACATATTTTTGTAGATTTAGATTCTCACTGAACATTTCATTAGTTGGTTTCTTCCCTGTAATCATCTCCAACAAAATAATTCCATAGCTATACACATCCCCATGAGTAGTCACCATGCTTTCGACACCATATTCTAGCATTATGATTTACAAACAATAATGGAATAAGATAAAGAAGCTCATGTAAAAAATGTAAGATATTTGTAGTTGGAAGCCTGCTTGTATAAAAATAAAGAAGAAAAACTATTTATGTTATCAAGCAAACAATAAATAACTATTGAAGTCTAAGATCATACAAAATTTAAGATCGATTTGGCTATGAATAAGGCAATGTCTTTTTCACGTATGATACGTTAGAATAGAACTAGCACAAAAAGACCAAGTTTGAAATGAAAATATTTGCTACATTAGAGAGGTCATGTCATCACTTTTAAATTTGTTCAACGTACATGTCTTTCCCATCTTTGCATGCAATCTATACATTATGTCACATTCAGAAGGTAAAATGTAGAGAAACGTTTACCTGGGGCAATGTAGCCAATAGAACCCTTCAAAACTAAGGAACTCATTTGATGGGAGGAGGAATGATCTCTTGATGTTACAAGGCTCTTGGCCAGGCCAAAGTCTCCCAAATGTGCTACCATATCATCATCAAGAAGAATATTGCTTGGTTTTAGATCACAATGTACAATTCGAGGTTCACACTGATTATGAAGATAATCTAAGGCATTAGCCACATCAATAGCCACATCTAATCTTTTGCTAAAGCCCAAATATTTTGGTGAGTCATTGCCAGTCATTTGTGGGTGCAACCACTGCTCAATACTTCCATTAGACATAAGCTCAAATACAAGAGCTTTAAAATCACTACCTTTGAAATCTAAACTTGAGCATGAAGTTAAAATCTTAACAAGATTTCAATGACGAATATTTCTTAAAACTCCACATTCATCCATAAAAATTTTCATGGCATGGTCTTGATCAAGATTAAGTACCTTAATGGCAACCATGGCTTGATAGTTCTTCAAAAATCCTTTATATATAGTACCAAAGCTCCCCATGCCAATTAAATTTGAGGAAGAAAAACCATTTGTTGCTTTGAGGAGCTCTATGTAGGAGACTTTAAAATGTAAATCGTTTGAGGAAGAAGAGGAGGACTGGTGCTTCCGGTTTTTTGTTCTTCTATATATTATGAGTAGGCAAGATATTACCAAAGCGCAAACAATAGAAGCAACAATTGATAATTTCACTTTCATAGAAAGATATTTTCTGCCTTAGTTGATAAATTTTGGTTGACAAGGGGCCAAGTGTAACTGTGGTATACCACCACATAACTTGGGATTTCCATCTAGAGAAATGGCACTGATATTGCTAAAGATTCCTGTTGTAGGTACTTCTCCCTCAAAATTGTTAAAAGAGAGATTCAAATAATTCGTATCATTGAGCTTGGAGAGAAATTCTGGTATATTCCCTGACAAATTGTTCTGTGAAAGATCTAGCTGCTCTATACCTTTCACATAAGCTAACGAAGGAGAAATACTTCCACTGAGGGAGTTGTTCTGCATAAATAGTTGTCGCAGCATAGAGCAACCCCCGATGTTTATGGGGATCTTGCCTGTCAAACGATTGTTATAGACATAGAAATTAACAAGGAATATCAAGTTACCCACTTTTGATGGTACTGGAATACTTCCACTGAGGGAGTTGTTCTGCATAAATAGTTGTCGCAGCATAGAGCAACCCCCGATGTTTATGGGGATCTTGCCTGTCAAACGATTGTTATAGACATAGAAATTAACGAGGAATATCAAGTCACCCACTTTTGATGGTACTGGCCCTGTTAGCAAATTGTTGTCCATTCTGAGTTCAAACAAAGAAGAGAGATTGAACAAGGTCATTGGTATCTTACCGCTAAACATGTTGCTGGAAAGGTCAAGATGTCCAACACCTTTATAATTCCCAAGGCTCGATGGGATGAGCCCTTGGAGTTTATTACCACTTATATCAAGTTTAGCCAGCTGAGTTAAGTTGCCAATGTTGTCCGGAATTTTACCGGACAACTTGTTTGCACCAAGGTAAAGCACTACAACCCGTTGAAGCTTTCCAATTGTTGCTGGAATTTCGCCAGTCAGATGGTTATTTGGCAAAGTTAAAGCCTGCAACTGGACGAGATTTTCAACTCCTGAAGGGATGGCTCCGTGGATTTGATTACTTCCAAGTAATCAAGGATGTGAGGTTTGATGTAGCTTTGGGGAGAGAACCGACAAGGCTATTTCGATGAGCTCCAAGCTCGACCAAGCGAGTACAGTTAGTCAAGGATGCGATAAACTGCAAGTCATTTTTTCCGACACCTCCAAGCCGGTTTTCCCCAATGTTGAAGAAAAACAAATTCTTCAAATTTCCTATATCGACAGGTACAGACCCAGTGAAAAGATTACCCCCAAAATCGAGCTGAGTGAGATGAGAAGCGTTGGCTAGAGTGGTTGGAAGTGGACCAATGAATTCGTTTCCACCAACTGTAAGACTTTGGAGGTTTGGCATTTTAAGGCCAATGTTTGAGGAAAGTCTTCCCCAAAATTGGTTTTCTGCCAGAGACAAATGTATCATGGATGAGAGATTGTAAAGAGATGGAGGTATCGTACCAGATAGCTTGTTGGCACCACAATAAAATGTATACAACCTGAAAAGCCGGCCAAGTTCACTTGGGATGCGCCCCTCAAAGCTATTAAATGACACGACCAAAGCCTCCAGTGCAGTGAGATTCCCAAACGAAGGCGGAATCGTTCCAGTGAGTTTGTTGTCGTTCAATCCAAGGAGACCCAGCCGAGACAATGAACCAAGCTTGGCGGGTACATTTCCTACAAGTTCATTTCTCCTTAAATCAAGATAAAAGAGGCGGGAGCAGTTGGGGAGACTGCCTGGAATTTGTCCTTGTAGGGAGTTGTCAGCCATCATAAGAACTTCGAGGCGACGCAAACGAGCCAACTCCAATGGTATGATGCCAAGAAAGCCATTTGTATGGATGTCCAAGCTTTTGAGGAAGGAAAGATTGCCAAGCTGAGGTGACACTGTCCCTTGTAAACCAAGATTGGGCAGTTCCAAGTGCGTGACTCGCCCATGCCGGCGACTGCAAGTAATGCCAGGCCAAAAGCAAAAGTGGGCGGAATGGTTCCAAGAAGCGAAGATTTGGTGGGGGTCACCAGTGATCTCCTTTTTGAAGGAAAGCAATGCAAGCCGATCCGTCTCGTTGCCCACATGCACTGCCTTGGTGCTCATCAATATCAAGCTGAAGCAGATGAAGAGTGCTAGTACCTGCACCTCCATGTTGGAAACTGGGCTCCGTCAAGCACGCTCTGGCTTCTTCACCTTATTCCTTAATGATATGTGAGAATGCATGATATATGGGACTGAATATATATCCTCTCCTTGTCCTAAAGCCTGTTTCTCACCCATTTGCTTCTGCCGGTCTTGAGAAGGCAAGAAAATTGGATGGTTAGTGTGAGAGATGACGACAGCCATCCCATATTGTATGGATAGAGTGTTCAGCGAGTTGCCAAGACTTGGCTAGAATTCACTCAGAAGTCATCCGGTACTTAATTTGCATTAAGGTGCAGTTGGAAGTTGGGTACTGAATTAACTTTCTTGAATGTGAAGTTGGAAGACTTAGGCTAGAATTGAGTCTAAGTCGATAGGTACCCCATTAATGTGCTTTAAGGTGCAGTTGGAAGTCTGATAGTTAATGCATAAACAACGATCTAAATTTTGATGTTAAGGGAGTTTAGTCGCGATGGATTTTATTTCCACTTATCTAGTGGGAAAAATTTCCCCAATGATATGTATTTTTCAAAGAATGTACTTTTTTATTGAAAATATTTCTTTGTGGATAAAAATATCTCACAACACCACAGGGACTCTTTTTTTGCAGTGTTAGTCACGTGCCCATTTTTTTCACGTATAAAATAAATTTAGGGTGCCCTATGTTAGTCAAGTATATTATGAAATTTTTTCTATGTACTAGTTTAATATAGAACAGTGCTCAAAACATGGACCCGACACGATTTTAAAAGAACTGACCCGAGATGACCTGAGTTATGACCGTTCGGGGCCTATCTTGCATTGGGTCCATAAAAAAGATACAGGTAATTTTTGGTTTGGGTCAAGTAGCATATAAAAAATCAAATAATAAACCAGACCCAACCCGAGTTCTCAACTAGAATGACCCCTGAATTGGAAGACCAACATCTTCAAAAGATATCTTTAAATCCTAATTAGTTTTGTACTTATCTTATAACTCTAAGGACTTAAATTAGAAAATATAATCTCAACCGTTGATTTAGTGACGAGATTAAAGTACCATGGTGAGAGGTAGGGCTGCACAAAAAGACTTGAACCGGATCGAACCAGGTAAAACTGAACCGAAAATTTTTAGTTCGGTTCCAAGAAAAAAAACTGAGTAAGTTTTGGTTTAGTTCCATTTTACAAAAAAATCGAAAACCAGAACCAAACCGAAGCGAACTATATACCTTTGTATGGAAGCCCGAGTTTCACTATTCCCCAACCCTAATCCGAACCCTCTCCCATTCGGCCATTCCCATGAGCGGTGCGGCAGTGGCTCCCAGTCCCCTTTCCGGCCACTCTACCTCCTCTCTGGCTGCTCTACCTCCTCTCTGCTCTACCTTCTCTTCGGTCGTTCCTCTCTCATTTGTCCTAGCTAGTGAAGAGACTTTTCTCACTGTCAACCCCTCCTCTTGTCCATTCCCTTCCATCCCCATTTTTTTGTGCAATTGGAGTGTAAACGGGTTGTCCTCATCAATTTTTACCTTGATCATTGGTGGATCTTTGCTGCAAATCTCTTCCCCTTTCTGACCAGATTCATCTTTTCAGAGGTGGGCTTTCCTTTTTGTGGACTTTCCTTTTTGTTTTTCTGCTGAACTCAGTTCTTTCCTAGATTGAACATTTATATCGATTATATTATTTAGGCCTTTGCATTTTTTTCACATTTGAAGTCTTTTGAATTTGGTCAGAAATGTTCTTATTTTTTTGTCCTGATATTTTTGTTGGGTAAACTGTAGAGACTTTTCTCTTTAGTTTTGATCTGATTTTGATTAATTAAAGAAATTTAATTAAAATTTTTGATTTTTATTCAGTTTTCGGTTTGGTTTCAGTTCTTATATCGGTTTGGTTCGGTTCCTGCATCTCAGTTCAATAATTCTATTTGGATCAGTTCCTACATCTCAGTTCTATAATTCGGTTCAGTTCGGTTTCCACTACTAGAACCGCCTAAAGCTGAACCATAATGCAGCCCTAGTTAAAAGACTATGTCCAAATGAACCTAAAATTTATGGCCTCTTATTTTTTACAATACTCTTTATTTCCCTTGGTCCTACCCTTACAAAGTTTACCATAAAGTTAACCTCACACAAGCTTCCATAAGGTTGATTTTTATCGGGTATTTCTCATAGAACCACCATTAAAGGCGTATATGGGACCAAAAAAATGAGCAGGACAAGCTCCATGTAATTTTTTGGTCGATTTTGATATATAGGACTCACTCATCAAGGTTAGTAAAATTTTCAACCCTAAATTAATGGCTCAAAATTGATGATATTAAATGAATTAATCATACATATTAAAATGACACCAAATTTAGTTGACCTACATTATCAAAGTGGATCTAGGGTAGATCTAAGGTAAACAAAAAACACTTCTAAAATATTCTTGTCCTTGTCCTAAAGCGTCTCACCCATGTCATCTGTCTTCTTATGTTCAGCATCTTTTAGTTTTAGTAGAGCTTAACATCTACCAAATGATTACTATTTCTTCATTTGTGTGAAATGGCAATGAGACCTTAGTAAAGCATAAGTTTAACTACAGTGGGAAGGATATTCTTTACACATGCAGGTATTTAAGGATTCTTCTGCTTAGTAGATTGATGTAAATATAATTAAAAATGTATGAAATTTTTTTATGATAAGAACTGTAGATAAGATATAAAAGGATATTTAAAGCTAGAAGTTAGTGGTAGTTTACAAGAACTAAATAAGTGAAGTATATAATAGTTCTTAATCCACAATAATCCACAGAACCGGGTTTTAACATCCCCCACCCGATTTCCCCTGTTCTGGTCCGGTTTTCAGATCACCTCCCAAGTCCACTTTCCCTCAACAAAAGACGACCGCCTTTCTTCTTCTTGCCCTCTTCTCACTTAGAAGTATGAACCTCCATTGTTGGGGACTTCCGGCTGGAAAACCCCTGAGTGCTCAGCCCCCTTCTCCTCCGCTGAAGAGGCAGCGATCCAGCCCCCGAATGGAGAACCCCTGTGTCCACTCTCCATTCAAGTCTACTCGCTGAAGTTCAAAATTGGTTGCAGGGGGAAGCATCTTATTGATTGTCGGTTCCGAATTCACCTGGATGAACGTCCTTTCCCAGATGATGATGAATCGGGGCTAATGGAGGATGGAAGATGGGCTAGGTGGCTGCCGCTGGCGGGTACCATCCACCTAATAATTATTTCCATTGATCACAATGTCATACTTAGTGATAAAGAATGAAGAACAGAGTATGTTGTTCAATGAGATCAATAGGAAATCCACCAGATACTCAGGTGGGCAAACATTGAAAAACAAAGTATCCAAGAAAGAGAAAGGACTGGAGGAGGAAGTGTACCCGACGAAGGAGAAAGGATTGGAGGTAATGTATATGGAGGGAAGCCGAAATGAAGAATGCGTCTTGCAGAGGGTTGCCATGGTCTTTGGACATGACATCGAGGACTGACGGTGGCATTGGTTGGGGCTCCCAAGGAGTTAGTGCATGATGACCGTCAACGATTAACGGAGATTAGAATTTAATATCTAAATAGATGATGATAATGGTTTATTAAATTATTTTTAACCCTAATATTATTATAAATAAGAAATAAAAAAATTTAGTTTTTATGCATAGAAATTTGTTTTAAAGTGGAATAAATAAACCTTACTATCTAATTATTATTTATGATCAATAAATCATCAAATTAAGTTTGTACATCATATAATCACATAATGATTTAACGTAAAAAAACTTCAACTATGTTAAAAAATTATAATACATTAAAACGATATAGATCTTATAAGACCCAAAATAATCAACTAACCTGAAAATTTGACTCGAATTCCTTATATTTAATCTTCATCATTAATAATAATGTTAGATTTCAATTCTTCTTCCTTAAATCTTTAAAGCTTTCTTTCACGCCCTAGCACATGTTACCTCTGAGCCAAACCCTATCCAAGGGAAAGATGACACGTAGCGCGATGAAGTATCGTTGGTTTGTAAAAGACTTAACCCTACTTGGGTGAATTACTACGGAGTTGCATACATCAACTTTGTACGAGAACAAAATGAGAAAATAAAGGACTAATAAATTAAACATTAGTCCACATACCAACCTACATACTTAATCAGAAATATCCTACACATGTTTCAAGTATAAGAATCTAAGCCCACAGTGACTAATTAAAATCTAAACCGACGTTGGCTAATAGTGTGAAGTATAATCAAATATATAAGAGTCTCAATATAGCGTGCTATATAAGCAATCATACAACTCAAGATCTCCAAGCAACCCCTCCTAAGCAACATCGTTACCTATACGCTCCACAAAAAGTCTATTTGGACCACATACATGGCACAATATAAAGCCCAAAAATAAAACACAACAAAGAGATGTGAATCACAAGCTCAGCAAGGGTTTTTAAATATCACAAGTAAATCCAAATATGACAACACAGGAAAATCACATAATACTTGTAATGTCCCTGAATTTTCTACGATTTTCTGTGATTTTCCAACTATTTTTCTGGTCATTTTCGGCGGGAAAATGTTACGCTTTGGCGTATTCATATTTATATTTTTCCCCTCATATTTATACCCGTAGAGTTAGGTGTGGGGCTTAGTCGCGGGCCGTTGGCCTCGCTGCACGGTTACGGCGCAAATTTTGGAGGTTCGATGTGTACACAGTGAGTTACGCGTGTTGGGGATATGATTGGAAAAAATAAAATAAAATAAAATCAGAAAAGCGGCTCGGGTTCGGCCGAGCCCGTTCCAGAAAACTCTGGACAGTGCTATTCCCCCCCCTTTTGCTCTCTTCTCCGGCGACCGGCGGCCGCCAGCGGGACGCCGGGTCACCACCGCCGGTTCCGCCCCAGCGGTGCGACGCCAAGGGGCCACTGCCCCGGCCACCCACGGCCGCGCCGCCTCCTCCCCGGTTTGCCCTCTCTCCTCTCTATTTTGTGTGTACCGCCGCCGCCGTGGGCCGGCAAGGGCCGGCCGGCCGCCCATGGTTCCGCCCTGGGCCGGCGACGGCGGGAGGCCACCCCTCCCGGCCCAGTGGGCCTCCGCTCCGCCGCCCCGTCCCATTTCCCCCTCTCTGCCCTGTTTCGCCGGATTTCTGTTTTGGGACGAATTGGTGGCCGCCGGCGGTGAGCCACGGCCGACGGACCTCCGTCCAGCCCCACCTTGGTCCGGTACGATGTTGGGCCACTCTTCCCGGTCCCAGGGGCCTCCGCACCTACGCCCCAGCCGTTTCCCCCCTCTGCCCTGTTTTATGCCGACGATCTGTTTCGTTGAAATGGAAGCCACCGGCGGCGATCCGTGGATGTTTTGACCTCCCTCTAGCCTTGCCTTGCTCCGGCGAAGGCAGTGGACCACACCTCCATGCCCGGTTCCACCTCCGCCCTCCCTCTTTGCTCCGGCCAGTACGTTTTACCGTACAATTTTCCGGTAGGTTGCCGCTACCGCCTTTGGCTTGTGCAGGCAGCCCGGCCACTGTGGGCTCTGCCCCGACCTGGAGATGGCCCGGGGACGGCCCCACCTGGACCGGTTTAGCCTCCGTCTCTCCCTTGCTCAGTCCAGGCGTCCCCTATTTTTGGTATACGTCCGTTTTGGATGTGGTGACTGCCGCCATCAGTCGGATGCCGGACTTGACCTAGCGGACCTTCGTCCGGCTCCGCCTTGGCCCGGTGATGCCAGTGGGCCACCCCTTTGGGCCTTGTTCAGCCTTGCGGCCTGTAGCCGCAGCTAGTTCTGCCTCACCGGCATATTTGTCGTTGACCCTTCTTGCCTTTTTTGCCGTCGGTACCGGACGGCCTTCAGCAAGAATTAGTATGACTTATGGTGACCGAAGGTGGATGAGTTCACCTGCTCAGGCCTTGGCCAGTGACGGCCTCGTGGCCTTTGCTCGACCCTGAAGCCTCCCCTTGCTCTCTGTCGTGCGAGATGCATAGCTACCCACACCATTAATTTTGGTTGTGGGTAGTGATCGGCGATGTCGCCGTTTTGATTGGCCACCACTGGGGCCTTAGCCCTATCGGCCTCTTATGAGCCTTGGACCGCCTCTGTCCCTCCCCTTTGGCCGCGTGTGCGGTTTAGGGTTTGGGCGCCGCAGTCGCGCCGCCTAACCATCGGATGGCTTTGCCACCGAGTGGAGTTGACACCTAGCCCTCCACTATCTCTCTTCTGTCCTCGAGAGTCGCCCCATGCCCTCCGCCCTTATGTGGGCCTTTGTTGACCGAAATCGTTGCCGTTGGGTGCTGTCCATGGCCGATTTTGATGTCTTGCAGCTGGCCGTGTACTTCTCAGCCATCGGCCGACCTTCAGTGAGTCACCATCGACATTTGGTCACACCGCCACATATGTTGGCACGATATTTCTCCCGGCCGCCCTAGTGTGCCGTCGTGGATCGCGGGTTTTGCCGCATTGATTTCTGACATCCCGTTTGGCCGTGACTAGTTCTGGCGCTTCCTAAAACCCTCGGGACGGCAGCTCTCTCAGCCAAACAACGGTTTTGACCGCCAACTCCGCTACCGACACTGCCACCGTCGTGTGCTCGCCATCGAACGTCATGATTACGAGGTAGGGGAGCTTTGAACTTGTAAATTCATGATAGCATGCTTTGAATGAGTAGTAATGCTAGGATTGTATGATTCCATGCTTTGGATGTTAAGTAATGATCTGATTGCATGATGTACGTGTAAGCACGATTGTATGGTATGTTGAAATGCATATGACATGCATGTTGGCTGTAAGTACGTTGGATGTATGCATGTGCTAGTGATGGCTAGCGTGTTTGTTGGTAAGTTTCGTACGTTGATTGAGTATGTGCTAGTGATGGCTAGCGTGTATGTTTGACGTGTGTTATGCATGTGCTAGTGATGGCTAGCGTGCATGTTTGAAGTATGTATGAATGTGTGTGCATGTGCTAGTGATGGCTAGCGTGCATGTTTGAAGTATGTATGAATGTGTGTGCATGTGCTAGTGATGACTAGCGTGTATGTTTGATGTATGCATGTGCTAGTGATGACTAGCGTGCATGTTTGTAAGTTACGTATGTATGACCGTATGTGTATGTTATACGTATGTGTGAGACATACGTATGTATGATGGCTTTTTGCCTATGGTATGGATATGTGTAAGTGTATGTGGGCAGAGGTATGGGCGATGGACAGTAAGAGGTGACAGAGGTTTTGTCTGGATTTGGTTATGGATGTGTAAGCGTATGACGGAGGATAGAGGATATGAGTATGACGGGCGAGGCTTGGAGTGGATCGATTTGGATCAGGGCATATGTTGGGGGACTGTGAGACAGTAAGAGTGTGCATAATTGTACCAGCATAACGTACAAATTATGAAGTGAAAAGTAAGCTCAATATGTGAGGTATAAGTAAAGAGGGCGACAACTGGGTTGACTCTAAGGAGCTTCATTTGATGATATCAGTGTAAGATGATTTGGCCATAAGAGGGATGGCGAAGGATGTAAGACTATAAGATTTTGGTGTACGATGTGTTGTGATCATGATGTGGACGGGTTAAGGAAGTCTGCTGCCTTGACGAACTAGGGTTTCGATCAGGCTTAGCATTGGTTTGATCAGTTGAGGACTGTGAGTTTGTGTGGCATAATTGTACCGCATAATGTACTTAATTCAAACTTGAATTGTAAGCACAGCTAATGATAGTGTTGTGAGTTTGAGACCTGAGGGTTCGACGGATTAAGTTCCGTGTTTGAGCTAGCCGATAATGAGTCGGCTAAGCATTTATCATGTCTTGCCATGGTGGTTATCCTGCGGGATGTTGTCTGTGTGCTGTGTAGAGCACCGAACGTCTTTTGCTCTGTTGAGAGTGACGTATGTTTCCGATTTGGTCTGTGTGCTGTGTAAGCCCAGATATTTGATGCTTTGTTGAGAGCGTTGTATGTTTCTACCCAAGAGTGGCACTGTATATTTTCTGCCCAAGAGTGGCATGACACTATAAGACCCATTATGGTGGGCGATTCTATGGCACTATAAGACCCCTTATGTGTGGGCAATTGTATGACCCCTTATGTGTGGGTGTATGTTTATGCGCTCAGGTAAGTAGTATCATGAACCTACTCTTACCTGTTTGATCATGTGCCCGATGAGCACTGGTGTGCCTTACCTTCGGAAAAGTCCATGGCGTCTAGTCACTCCCCGGAGGTTAAGGTGTTGCCCTAGTGGCATTCTTTTCCATTTCGACGCTGAAGCTTATTAGTTGTAATGAGCTTCAGTGGTTGTTGATATGTGTACGATTATGAGTGTGAGTATGACTGTAAGTGTATGAGTATGAGTATGACTGTATGAGTATGAGTATGAGTATGAGCACGACTGTAAGCGTATATGTATGAGTACGATTGTAAGAGTAAGACTGTAAGCATATGAATCCGAGCAAGATTGTAAGTGTAAGTTTATGAGCAAGACTGTAAATGTAAGATGTGCGAGTAAGGTTGCACGAGTAAGTGTAAGATGTGCGAGTAAGGTCGCACGAGTAAGTGTAAGATGTGCGAGTAAAGTCGCACGAGTAAGTGTAAGTTGTATGAGTAAGGTCGTACAGGTATGTGTAAGTTGTATGAGTGAGCATATGATTGTACGAGTAAGGTCGTACAAGTATGCGTATGTTGTATGAGTATGCGTGCGATGGTACGAGTAAGTTTGTAAGACCCTGGATAAGGGTGTTTGTGTAAGTTTTGTTTGATGGTATGTTTTTGGCACAATGGTGCATTTGGTATGATTTTGGCACGATAGTGCATTTGGTATGCTTGCATGCGTATGAGCATGATATTGATATGCCTATCTGCTTCATGTTTGAGTTGCATGAACGCATGTATTTATGAACTTATTGAGTTTACCGTTTGGGATTTCCCCTACTGGGTATTTTCCTACTGAGTATGAAAATACTCACCCTACCATTTTTAGCCCCGTTGTACGGGAGGTTTTGCAGGTTGTGCGGAGAGCTCCTGGAGATGGATGCTCATTTCAGCGGTGGATTGATTCCTGTTGACTCAGGTATATGCTTGACTCACTGCGAGTTTATTTGTGCCACGATCTGATGTATTTGGTGAGATGAGATTTAAGTTGTTGTGTATTCTGGACTTTAGTTTGGATTAGACTGTGGACTGTTATGGGACTTGCACTCAGGGATGCTTGGGAGTGTTTTGTATTTAAAGTCTATGATCATAGCAATTTAGTCGTACGTGTGTTTTCGAGTAGCGCCTGAGGATATTTGCTTTGGCCGTACGATGGTTAATCGAATGAGTAAAACTTTGGATGAGAAAAACGGATGTGTTATGTTTTGAATTATAAAAACTGTTTTATCAGGTTTCGTATTCGTCATTTTTCTCCGATTTATAGCAGTTATATTGCAAAAAAATTTCCATGAATTTTGAGGAAAATGTGTGAAAAACCCCGGGCGTTACAATACTCATCACATAATCAATCATCATACCTATTCATCATGGGATCTCAACATAAACCTGTGTATTCATATTATAAACTACCATCCATAAGCATCTACTCATGTTACATACATGTCATACTATCTCTAACATATCTCAGGAACACATTCTCATGTCACATGCATATCATACTATATGACATATCACATCATCACATATTCAAGTCTTTTGCATATCATGTTAGAACCCATGTTATCTCATCATCACATTTACATGCCTCTTGTACATCTTGGGTTCAATATAACTCATATCAATCATATATCTCATGTATATACATAATCACATCCTACATGAATGACTTTTCAATACAAACATAACATATATATTTATTTCTCAATGATAATATTCACCCTCCATATCAAGTATCTCAAACATAATGTCCTGCATATCATACAAATTAAGTCATAACCACATGTGCAACATAGCTCTCTTATCCCTACATAACTTATGTAAATGAGCAGAATAATCCATACGCATGTAATCATCGATAGTAAATGTCTCATAATTAAGAAAAATAATCATTCCACCCGCCAAGGATAATCCCTTGCTAAGAAGGTCCAATTTCCACAAAGGAAACATTAGGCGCTGGGGAAGTTACCATCTCTGCTCACTAAAGACAATCTTAAAAGGAAGGAATAATTCCCACAAAGGAAACCTAGAATAGTCTGCTCGCCAAGGACAAACCTGGCAGGGAATATCTGATTTTCACAAAAGAAACCTAGAAGAGTGTGCTCACTAAGGACAATCTCCTGCGGAGAAGAAACTGATTTTCAAAAAGGAAACATAGAGCACATGGTAGTCAGTGCACATGGATATACCGTATTGGATACAATAACTCAACAAATAAACTCATACCGCAATTAACTCATCTCAACCCGGGGAGGTACCACGTCTCGAGCACTATTGCTCATTGAGACTAACACAAAACGAAATCATGTCCTTTCGAGCCCAAACTGATTTTGATAAGCTTTCGATTGATTAATCTGACAACCAATGTCATCCAATCGATCAAACACAGCTAATCACGAACAATCCCATTCATAAATCATTTTTATGATGCATATAACATGGTACATACGTGTGTAATGCTACATACATAAGCAACGCTATATGAGCCCAAATATTAGAGACATGCTCAAATTAGTCCACATGTACATCAATCATGGTCCATTTGTGTCAAATAATTATCACAAATATCTATATGTATGTACATAAATGGTAGTATTCGAGTCTATGCAAATACATTTAAAACATGAACAAACAATAATCAAATTTATATACATACATTCATGATTTTATCATAGTTCCTCCTTATTGAAATCATTAGGAAAATATGGTAAAAACATCGAAATACAAGTCCAAGACGATTATAACATTATGTTAGACTTAGACAAGGATAAACATCGTTATACTTAAGCTAGAACATAGAAATATGATTTACTAATAATTAATATAATATATACAAGCATATATGCACATCTTCATGGTTAAACCTACTGAAATCATCAATAAATTATGAAGTAGTCTTCAACCATAAATTTAAGACAAATAAAATATCATGTTACAAATAACCAAGCATAGCCTAAATCATGTTTGACCTAAATCATAAATTTCAAGATGATATCCATACAATTCCAGCAGCCTTTATAGGTAACTAAAACTTATTTTAATTATAAGAAATTAGATTTATGGAAAAAGAATAAGAAATGACCAAAATATACAAAAATAGTTAAATTGTCATTTGGTCATTCGAACAACCCTGTTGGTCATCGAACGCGAGGCCATTCGATCGGCCAGATAGGCCATTCGAATAGTAGGCCATTCAAATGCTTGTTGGGCTGTTCGAACGCCCTTAATAATTCACTTTATGCCCAAATTTGGTTCGTCTTCAACCTCACAAAATCAAATCGAAAATACTCATAAATGTTAAGAAAATTCTAAAATCACTTTAAAACTTCGTGATATCAAAATACAAACCTAAGACATGGTAGATCTAGTTGCTCTTAAGCTTAATCACAAGAAAATTAACATAAATGACATGCTTTTATTAATCCATCATTAAAGTACATACATAAGCAAGAACCCACTCAAACCATTTCAAACATGAAATCCAAAGCATTAAACCACTTGCAATGAAAACTCCTTACCTTCAAGAAGTTCTTGGGTCGAAATTGAAGCTCTACTCTTCAAGAATCCCTACTCAAAATTAGGGTTTTGATTAATACTTAATCAAAATAAAATATTAAACGTAAATAACCTTGAAAACAGAAGATCTATGTTTTCCATAAGTAAAAACGAAATCCATCTTTTTTTAGGGTTTGAAAACAAAATTAAAAATAGTATTCTTAATGTGATAAACCAAGAATTTATTTGGGAGAAAGTGGGAATAGGAGAGATTAAGAGAAAATCCTGAATATTAGGGAAGATTAAGACTAAAAACATACCTAAATCGAATTTTCTTTTTTGGGCAGTGGGGTTAGGGCAACACCTTGCTTCCTAGCACAACCCTTTCTTAATTGAGAAATGGGCTAGGCTTTCACTTATATAGTAAGCTGTTAAAAATACAAAATGTTGGGCTGTAAATATAATTATAACTCCCTAAGTGGCTAATTTAGCTCATTTTAAGGCTAAAAATGAATTTACCAATTCTACAACTCATTAAAATTAGGGTCATGTGGGACACTCGTCGTCCAAACGTGGACGTGGGGCCCATAGTAGGGTCCACAACCTTAATTTATGAAAAAATCCTATAAAATACCTAAAAATAAAATAAATTAAGTTTGATATTAAAACCCATAGAAATGAAATTAAACCTTTCACCTTCACACCTCCAACGTTGCCACTACTACCATGGTCGCATGGCTAGATCTAACCATGACTGTCATGATCGTAGCCTGGCCAAATCTGGCCATAGCGACCAACACTATATCTTCCTTGATGCAGGGAGACATTGATGGGAAGCACTTCACTCGATGAATCTGGTTACAAGTATGTACAACCTTCCTCTCTCACAAATTACAAAAAGTAAACTCACAGAATAAAGGGAAAAAGTAGAGAAATAACCTTTCTTTTTCTTGAATGAAATTTCAGATAAAATTACAGACTAATGGCTGTCAATAAGGCACCAAACATTTATATATCCTAGTGGCATGAATTATGAATAGAAGAATCCAATCTAAGACTAAATAATAAGTAACCAATCAAAATTAGAGAAAACAAGCCCAATAAAGCCTAAAAAATTAAGAACACATGAAATTAAATCTTCTACTAAAGAAAAAGACCCTAAAGAAGGAATCCTGGCATAATAGCCCAAATCCAAAATGGAATTCTAACTCATCCCGGAACTGTGCAATCGATTACTGCAAGGGTAAATTGATCATTCTACTTACTTGATGAATGACTAAACCGTTTGATCGATTTCTCCAAGACCCAGATCTATCATTCAAGGGACTGGAACATTCTTCAAAGGCTTGCTAGCTAATGATCAATCGCACATAGGACCAAATTGATTGTTGGAAGTGTTTTTCTTTTTTTTTTGTGAAATCCCTATTTCCGATCCTAGTTTTCAATATACTTCAATGTCAACTGACTTGCATCATTCGCCCTTACACATTGAAGCCATCACCATTGCGTGTTGGAAGTTGTCGTACTTGTTGACAGCACCACCATCCTTTTCTCCCACTTTACTCTCCCAATACCACTGCCCTCCTTGCTGCCATGGATAATTGGTTGGTTGGCCAGCCAGCCATGGCTATGCCAGTACCTCGCCAACCTGCCATGGCCAAATATGCTCAAGCTACATCCGTCAACCCATGGCTACACTAGGCCACATTCGGACAACCATGACCATGCTAGGTTGTTGTTGGCCAGTATGGCTGCCGGCTAGCCATGGTCATACTAGGTTGTGGTCTGGCGAGCTCTCTAGTTTTTACCGAGGCCAGATCTTACCGAAACGAGAACCGGTTGATGGCAGACTACATCTCTGACCTCGGCTAAGTCAAAGTATGAGAAGAGAGTTCAAGGTTGAAGTAGTAAATGTTTATAGTTTTAAATAAACATGAAAATCTGCCTTTACGATTCAAAAAATTTCCTCTTCTTGGTTCTTCTATGACCATAATTGTTGTTGCTCACCATCTTCTCCTAACTCAGTACTTCTTTCTGTCGAATGTCTCCACAAGATATTTTTTTGTGCTTTTCTAAATAATAAATTTTTATTTGTTTGGAATGAAATTGTAAATTTACTAGTGTTTGGAATGAAACAATAAAAATTACTATTTTGTAAAATTTACTATTTCATAAGAGTTTACTTTCTTCCTTCATCCCTAACTATGGTGGCGGCACCCATGGAGCCGCAACATAGTGTTTTTGCTACAGTAGAGTGATATTTGGCAGTTGTTCAACACACTATGGCAAACTCTAGTGGTGGTTCGACAAACACGAATTAGCTCCGGCAATGGTCTGGCAAATGCATGGGCCACGGGAGTACAAGAACCACTACGGCAGTCCGGCGACTTCCAACAGCTCAAGTGACCTCTGGTGGCCTTTGATATTCTTTAACAATGGTCCTCTAATATCTAGATGCCGTCCAACTTCATTGGATGGCTTTTATTTTAGATTTTTTTACAGAAATAGACTTGAACTCTATAGGAATAGCAAATTTGTGATCAGGTTCGCTGTATGTTCCAAAGTAGACCTGTGCACATGTGAGGCTAGCAACTTGTGTGGGAAATGACCCTATCTACCCCCAGTGATTTTCCTCCTCTTGCCAGGTAGACCAGTCTTGCGAAAATATGAAGATCCACCGCCCGTGCCACCCTTGCCCACCACCAAAGCTCTGAAGAGAGAAACATGTCAGCCTCATCATCCTCTCCTTGGTGTTCCCCTCTCCATTGCTCCACACAACCTCCTCACTCCACAAGAGATTGTCGCGCCACTTGTCCTCCTGGTCATCTGTGCCTTGCAGGCTCTCCTCTCTCCACACGACATCTCCCTCTTCCTACATCTGATTACATAAGCCTCTCAGGATCTTCCATGTATAACGAACCTCCAAATATAAACCCTAATTTGAAAGCCTAGATGTATCTCTTCTTGTTTGGAAGAATTGTTGTAGCTTGGAAGTTTTGTTGTATATCCATTTCCAAATGGGTAAGGTGAGACTCTAGTGAAGTGTTTTTGTGGCTTGGGAGAAGTACATAACATAAGAGTATGAAGTAAAAGATGACCAAATACCATATGGAAGACATGTAAACCAAATACGAGATTACCAAACTGAAACCAACCAAAATAATAAATGTAAAGAGCAGAATACCAAATGTGTTACTCAAGCACCACAATACCAACCTTAGACTGTAATGTCTAGGAAATTTCTAAATTTTCGAAGGTGACCAAGTGGAAATTAGGGTGTTGGACCCCTTGATCTTCTCTTGCGAGTAACTCAACCAATGGTTGGAATTGGTAGCGACTTAAATTGATAGAAAATAGACAGAAAGAGCTTTGAAACACCACCAAGAATGCGCAAATGAGAGTTTGGATGAAAGAGATATGACTATACCCGTTTACCCGAATAAGACAAGCGAAGTGTCCGCTTAAGTTACTATACGGGCCCGATTAATTAAAGTGATGAAATTTAATTTTTGGGGCCGAATTAAGTTGCCAGCCGTCGGAGTTTTTAAGAGTATGGCCGGTGACGGATTTGGGGAAGAGAGAGCTCGAATCTCCGGAGGTGGTGGATTGACAGCAACCCGGCAAGTAAAGTAGAATCGCTCAATATCCTTAAATTAGAAACACATATAAACCAATTTAATTAACAAAGGAGCCAGCCATAAAATGTCTGGACGCTGGCTAGACCAACTATTCCGGCCAGAAGAGGGGCAAACCTTGAAGCTTTGCCTCCTCTATTAGTTAGGCAATAGGAGGTGGAAATATTCTGGTAGTTTGAACTGTCGTCGTGCCCCTGCTCGTTCCTTGGTGATCTATGAAATCATAGAAGAAAGGAGATGGTGCAAGCCATACTACCGGCGGCAGGCTGACGTCGGGACCAGGGGGATTGGAATCTCCGCTGGATGATGGATTGAACATCTACAACCCCATGGCTGGACGAGGCGGCGGCGCTGGTGCAAATCGACGGCGGAAGATCTGGTTGTGTTGCAGACCGCTCAACAGTCACTGTGCACCGACGGGATTAGGCTTAATGGAATCGCCTCCCAGTGACGATCCTACTGACCCAGCCATTGGCTAGCTGTGGATGCCGGAGGCCAGCGGGTGTTCCTGCTGGCCAGAACTGAGGAAGACGATTCCCTCCGTTTGGCCCGGACCCAATTAGCCTGGGCCTGGGCCTGGCCCGGATCTAGTCTAGGTAAGTAAAAAAAGAAAGCTAAGTTAAGTGTGTTCAGTGGGGTCTAATAATGGAAAAAATTGGAAAACATTACTAATGTATCTAGAGAGGGGTGGGGGTGTCTTGACCAAGTTTTCAAATCTGGAAAAAATATCAAAGTACGTGAAATAACCCTTTTACCCTTTGTAGTTAAATTGTCGTATAATATTTACTTACCTAACTTAGGGGCTCCGGTTTAGGGGCCTATGAGTGGATGTAAAAATTGAGAAAATTTCCAACAATATTATAATGTATATCCTAAATATAGACCAAACTACATAGTGAGGGAAAATCTCACTGAATAGATAGTTGACCATTTTACCCCTAGGGTTAAGGTTAAACTGTTAAGTCAACCAAGGTCAGTTCAAGGGGCACACGACCCCGGTAAACCACAAGAAAATTACCCCAAGTCCAAGACGATAAGTAGTAACCTAGAGCCTAATTTAGACCCATTGGATGTCGAGAGGGCTTACAATATAATAACAGAAATTTCCTTATGAGCGGGCCGCCCACATTCTTGTGAATGGAAGCACAAGTCGATTTGAGAGTGCAGCGTTGGGAGAGTGCAAAGACTAAAAATTAATAGATGGGAAGTGAGAAGACTAGAATAACCTAAGGGAGGGTACCATACCTCATGTGTTAAAGTTACCATAATGCCCTTTGGGCATTATATTCCGTTTCCGCTGAAATGGACAACCTAGCTAACCAAGAGTTAGAGTGCCCTACAAGGGTGTTAAATGGCTTCAAATGGAGGAGGTGTGACCAGTAGATGACACAAAGACCTCTATAGGTCACAGTGTCACAGGAAACAAGAGGAAGAACCCTAATTCTCACGGTTGAAGGCAACGTATTATATGTGTCTGTAATGTAGTACACCAATCCACTAGGGTATTATATACGTAACTTGTATGACACATTAGTTATTTACATTCTCGGGCTTGAATTCACTAAGCCCTAACCACGCAAATGAGTGCAATGGGCCTCCGTTTATTATTTATGCACTCGTGCGATTGCATGTTATTTATGTTTCTTAATCTAATTCATGCTTTTATTATTGATGCATATAATAATAATGATAACTTAAGATTAATGAATTTTAATCAAGAGATATTGGTTTTCATTAGATTAGGGGGAGAACACCTAATCAAGATAAAGACTAAAATACCCTCAATCAGGTTTCAGACCGGTTCATGGAGTGAATCGGGCCTTGACATATAATGTTATCTTGGTTAATGAATCGATGGTAGTTATGGGAGTTTACCCTAATCTTGTAGAGACTATTAGGGTTTGTAGATGTTCTCTGAGTCATAGCTCAGTGGATGAGCTATTTATTGGGATGATTCACAAGGTGAAGAGGACCCAAACGGTTAGGCAATTACTTGACTGGATGAAAAGAATCTAGTCTAAGTTTCGAACGTTTGGTGAAGTCAATGGTCGTAAAGACCTTAGGCTAATATAGTTACATTAGTAATGTCTTAGAAGACATTTTCTCCATGAGTTGGGAGTGTATAGATTGTGATACTTGTACACTTTCTTTACTGCCACAACGGTTTGGGTATTAGCCAGCGAGGTCTCTACCGCGGGTTTTCAGCAGGTCTTTATAGGACCATATTGTGCGTATGAAAAGCAGAGTTGTATGAGCATCATGGAAGGCTTGTACTTCTTGCTAATCTATGTCCATGAGCACAGTTAGGATCCTCTTCTCTAGATTCGTGGTAGGCTATTGAGAGCCTTGGGGATTTGGCTCAAGCTGCTATTAAGCAGTCTACTACAAAATTAGAGTCCTATATTTGGGGATTTCTTTAATAGTCGAGCTATCTCTAATTGTATACAAATTTGATAGTATTAATTCTTGAAAAAGGGTTGTGAGATAATTAATAACATTGTTTGATATTGCTTGTTTAATTAGAAAAGTGAAACGATTAAAGGACTTGCATAAAATGTAGGTTGGTTGAAAATACTTAAGCATTGCATTTGTGATGCTATGTTTTTTAGGATAATGTAGTTTTAGGCATAACTACATCTAGATCCAATCTTGTTGGAAACATTGGAAATGTTGTCTGATGACTATGTAGGCAACTAACATCAGGTGATGTTAGCCTGATCCGAAAAATATTAATAAAACTTTTTGTTCTTTTGGTAGCTCTTCTCCTAAGGGATGAGAGATTCTGTTGTTGTTTTGGTTTGTTGTAGGTTCTCCAGGCGACGACAAGTGAGAGTAGGATTGACGAGCACGAGATGTAGTTACTCATTTCTATAACTTCGGTATGTAAGTATATCTTTAGCATGAGAGTCAACTTAGTTATTTATTTTCAGATGGATGATGGACTTGTACTTAGATGGATAGGTTATTCTTTATTAATTTTTGAGACATGTAATAATATCATATGATTTGATATTTGTATTTATGAACCCCAGTTATCATGACCTAGATTTTAATCGAACGGTTTATTTTGTACTTAATTAAAAAAATTCACGTGACTTACCGTTATGTTATTTAAAAAGGCTTTTAAAAATCCGGATCATGACATAAACACACAAATAACAAAATTGAACACCGTAAAACCTAACTTCAACGGTATAATACCAATAAACCAAACTTGAACACTAAACCAACACTACACCAAAAAGGACTATTAGCGACACATTTATGCGTCGCTAATAGTCCCATAAACGTCGCTAATGACTATTAGCGACATATAATAAACATCGCTATAAGCATCAAAAAAAGTGTCGTCGCTATTACCCATTAGCGACGTATGTAAAAAGCGTCTCTAATAAGTTATACGTCGCTAATAATAACTTATTAGAGATGTATATTCTATAGTGTCGCCAATGATAAGCTATTAGCGACACATTATTTACGTTGCTAATAGAAAAATAATTTAAAAATAAATTATTAGCGACGTATATATGTAAATGTCACTAATAATAAATTATTAAAACGTCGCTAATAATAAATTATTAGTGACACTTGTTATATGTCACTAATAAAATAAAATTTAAAAATTAAAATTATATCAAAATTAAATAGCGAAGCTTAAAAAGTGTCGCTAATAATAATAATAATAAAAAAAACCCGATGGGCCCGATGGCCTGCAGGGGAAGGGGGTGAGGGGCGTCTAGGGGAGGGGAGGGAGGCCAGCCGGGGCGGGGGGGTGGGAGGGCGGCGAGCCGTGTGCGGATGGTGGCCAAGGTGAGAGGCGGAGGTGGCCGGCAGGAGGAGGGGGATACTAGGGTCCGGAGAAGCGGGGAGGGGGAGCAAGGAGACTGGGGCAGGGAGTAGGGGGAGAGGGGGACTGGGAGGGGGTGGGGGCAGAGGACAGCAGGGGATGGGAGGTTGTGACGGGGCGGCACAGCTGAGCGGTGGCGGGCAGCAGGTGACGGGCGAAGGACAATAGGAGACTTGGGGGGTGGTTTATAAGGCGCGGGCGAAATTTTGCCAGCGTATTTTTTTTTTACAAATGTTAATTATTAGCGACGTATCTTACATATTAGCGACGTATAAACCTATACGTCCCTAAATACAGTACTTTTAGCGACATATACATTATATGTCGCTAAATACAGTATTTTTAGCAACATATCGATTTGAATGTCGCTATAAACATAACATTTAGCGACGTTTACTCAAATACGTCGCTAAAACAAATTTTTTATTATTTAAAAATTTCTTTCCCTCTCCTCTCTCCCCTCTTTCCCTCTCCTCTCTCCCCTCTCCCCTCTATCTCTCTCTCCCTCTCCCTCTCCCTCTCCTCTCTCTCCCTCTCCCTCTCCTCTCTCCTCTCTCTCTCTCTCTCTCTCCTCTCTCTCTCTCTATTTGCGACGCTTCTTTAAAAGTGTCGCTACTAATTTAAAATTTTTATTTTTATTTTATTTTTAATTGATAACTATTCGTGACGCTTAATAGCAGTACTATTAGCGACACTTTGGTATAAGCGTTGCTATTGATAAAGCTATTAGCGACGTTTACCAAAAGCGTCGCTAATAGTTATATTTTTTTCTTTTTTTATTTAAAATATATATCTTTTAGCGACGGTTTTATTAAGCGTCGCAAATAGATAAACTATTAGCGACACTTGTAATAAAGCGTCGCAAATAGGGTTAGTATTAGCGACGCATATGAAAATGCGTCGCTAATAGTTCATTTTTTTGCAACACTTTTATATATGTCGCTAATAAATGCGTCGCTAATATTACATTTTGTTGTAGTGGAAACTTAAATACCATATGCAATTATTAAAATACGATCATCAACATGTCATGTCATTGAATACATGATGTGACCAAAAATACGTACACGCTATGAAGAATGTCGTGTTTTCGACAACACGATGAGATCATTACCGTATAACCAATGACATACTAAACCAAAAATGAATATTCTCATTGTAACATGATATCATACCACATCATATGTGTGACGACATGACTATGTTAATTATTGTATATTTGAAAACACAATGTTGTACGACATTGTGTTAGCAATGGGAATATCGATTTTGGTTTAGCATGTCATTGGACATACATAATGTTCTCATCGTGTTGTTAATAACATGACATTCTTCATAGCATGTCCTTAGTTTTCTGCTCTTCCTGTGATCGATGACATGACATGTTGATGATCGTATTTTAATAATTGCATAGGTATTTAGATTTGGTTTGGTGTTCAATTTTGTTTTATTGGTATTATGCTATTGAAGTTAGGTTTTTTCGTGTGCACTTTTGCTATTTGTGTGTCTAAGGTTGATATTGTGGTGCTTAAGTATCACATTTGGTATTTCATATATAGTTCATTTTTGTTATTTTGGCTGGTTTAAGTTTGGTTATATGGTATTTGGTATTCTACTTGTCTGCCATCTAGTATTTGGACCCCTTTTACTTCATACTCTTTTGCTTTGCAGTTTTCCCAAGTCATCGAAATACTTCACCGGAGCTTACCCATTTGGAGATGGATATCCATCAAAACTTTGAGGCTACAACAACATTTCCAGGCAAGAAGAGATGCATATGGGCTTTCAAACTAAGGTTCATTATTGCTACGGGAAGGGTCCTAAGGGGCTTCTAGCTTCTGTAATGAGATGTGGCAAGAGGGAGACATCGTGTGGTGGAGCGAGGAGAGCCTACAGAGCACGAACAGCCAGGAGGACATGTGGGGTCGATGATACCGTGTGGAGCGAGGAGGTCGTCTGAAGTGATGGAGATCAGTGCAGCAATACGAGGACAATGAAGCTGAAATGTTCCTCTCTTCGTAGTACCGGTGGCAGGTGAGGGCAGCATAGACAGTAAATCAAGTTTATTTTGGGATTTTTTTTATAAAAATAGACTTTTCTACACGAGCTGTAAGTCTAACATGTGCGCAAGTTTACTTTGGGAATTACAGTAAACCTGAGCACATATTTAATATTCCTCAAGAGTTAAGGTGTATTTTGGTAAAAAAAACTTATTTTATGTGGAAGACACAGTCCGGACTTATATCGCTTCTGCCTTTAATATGCGATCCATCCTCAACGATTTTTCCGTTTTTAATGTCAAGATGAAATTGTAATTCTTAAGAGGTCTTCCCTCGTTTTGCTTCCCCTTTTGGGGTTTTGTGCTTAATAATATTCACTTATCCAAAAATAATAATCTCCCATTTGTCCACTATACTATCAGAAGTCAATATTGAATCTGTGAACGACTTCCATCAGTTGAAAACCTAAACCCTCCTTACAAATATTCATTCGGATAAGCATCTGAACAAGCCGACAAGCAACCCATTTTTTAAATCCATGTGTACCGAATCACGCATAAAAACCCACCCGGTGGCCATACATTTGACCAAACTAACTTCTTGGATCAACAAACAGCAAGTGCTGAGCCCAATTCAGCTTCGGATATGCACTCGACATTGAGCAAGATACCTGCCCTATTCCCTTCCAAAACCCCATTCTTATATTCTATCTCACATCTAGCTATTATCCCATACCTATATATTTTTTCTCTTTTTTTTTTGGATTGAGGTACAATTGTATTGATGAGCCCATTATGCTGTTAGCTTTGACCCCTTTTTTATATACATGAGGAGCTAAAAAGAGCACATGATTCCGATAGCTTTGACTATTTTGTTTTTTTTGTTGTGGGGAGCTGAAAGCCTCCAAAATTAATCGTTATGGGAGATTTTTATTTTTAATCAACGAGTAGAAGTGCACGTGCATGCAGAGTATGGGTGCTGCACTCATAGATATTTAGACTCTTATTACGATATGCAAGTTCAGCTTCATGTTTATCAATTTTAATAGTTTCATAAATAAGAGTTTAAAAACAATAATTTAGACATATTAAGGGTAATTTCAGACTTCTATTGCAATAACATTCTGCTTCTCTTCTTCGTGGATAATATTTTAGGTATATTAAGGGTAATTTAGGATTTGTATGACAAAATGTTCTGCCACCCTGCTCACTTTAATGATAATATTGTTTAACCAATTGTAAGCATGGTCATCAGCTTCCTTTGCACTACTTAAAACTTGACAACTTATGTCGGATTGAGATTAACAACACACACTAGCACACATTAGAGTCAGTACCATTGATGATAATGTGTGCCAATGTGTGCACAATTAATCTTAAATATTAAGGACTCCGATGGGTAGCTTACGCTTAGCTCATTGGATGTGGAAGCATGGAAAATGGTTCCACTTATGTCATACAAGCACTAGGTAAAAGAAAGTGTATTGCAATGCAGTTCCAATTTTCTTAGAGATATTATTAATATATTAAGAATTTCTTAGATGTATATGTTGTAACATGAAGTAAATATATTAATAATATGTTTCCTAACAACAATTTTAGAAAATAATAATTATTTAATATAATATTGAAATCTATGCTATGGATTGTAGTCTCGCTTGACGCGGGCTGGGTGGGGGAGTGTTCGAATTAGGGTTGCATCTCGGGTCAGGTGGGGTTGAGCATTGCACTACCCTACCCAAGCCAAGATAGTAAGTCCCATGATTCGTGAATTTGATCCAAGATAGGATCCGCTGACAAAAATACAAGACAGTAGCAGTGATTTCTAAACGCAAACCAACCTGAGATGTAGGAACCCGGCCCAACCTGAGATAAAACTTGTCTCAACTCTTACCCGAGAACCAGAGATAGAACCTGAGATTTATCTTCGGTTGGGTTAGTTACAAAACCCAGACAAAAACATAAAATGAAATATTAAAAGCGTAGGTTTTTTGGCTTCGGGTTAAGTTTTTTTATGGGTAAAATCTTAGGTAAGCTCAAGTTTCCTTATACTTAAATTGTTACATCCGGTGATCATGCCGATTCCTAGATATTTTATAGGTTAAACCCAACCCGAGAATTAATACTACCACGAGATAGGACCCGACCTGACTAAAACCCGAGTAATCTTAGGTCGATTCCAACGGGGTTGGCTCAGGTCAGGTTTTTTGGTGCAGCCTGAGTTAGAATGCGAAGTATATATATTGATAATCCGCAGTGGTAGTGATTAAATGGATCAACACTTGCACATATAGTGGTGACAACTAGGGCTAACCTTTCTCACTTCGAGATATTAAATATTGGATCCAGTTTTGCACAAATTCAGTGTAACCTCTCTCATGAAAAAATGATAATAAATTTGGTGGTATAATTCTCTATTGAATAGTGGTATTCACACATCGAAACTCACAATTGGCTTTTAATTAGACAAAACGTGGGCCTTCTATATGTTTTGTCAAATTAAAAGCCAAGTGTGAGGTTTTTATGCAAGTTCTTAATATGTAAATGTCGTTTTCTTTCTTTGTTATAACAAGCTTATTTATGCCGCTGGGGCCGAGTTGCAGATTATCTCAAATTCCCATTCAGATTATCTCCAGGTTCCAACAAAGCTAGTGCTTCGTGTATTTAACTTCAGCTTCCCGTATGAGTCATAATTTCCTGATTCCCACATTTGTCACCAAGCCAGTAATTTTTGTTGGCTGAAAGGTACAAATTGGCCATTGGACTACATCATCAGCATGGCCACGCGAAAATTAAATAATTTGATTTGGGTTGTTTGTACAAGCAGCAAACTAGCTAACAGGGATGCAGGTATCTTTTCAACGCCTACATAAACAAAGAGGCATGATGTTGGCTAGCAGCCTTTGCATCAATCGTCCATTGCTACAGATCAAGTACATACACAACTGCGAATGGCTGAAGAGGCTGCTGCCTATCTTGGTTCTTCTGCTCAGCCGCCAAATGGCTCAAAGCCGGAGCTTGGTCGTCGATCAGTTGCTTTTCATCCAGATGTTTGGGGTGATTGCTTCATTAAACTCTCCCAGGATGAAGAGGTGACATGGTGTCAAGACTGAAAGACTGTAATATCTCGCTGAGTGCTAATTAATCTTTTTGCTTATGTTATATTCTTCAATCATGCATGCAGGAGCTGGATCAATGGAGTATAAGGGCTGCTGAGCTTAGAGACAAAGTGCTTGAGATGTTAAGCAGCACAGAGGGGACCCTGAAGCTTGATTTGATTGATAAGTTTTACCACCTTGGAATATCTTACCACTTTGAGGATAAAATAGAGGAAGAGCTGCAGAAAATATACACTACTTACACTAATGATGCCTCTGAAGACAATCTTTACACCCTTGCTCTCCGCTTTCGTCTACTAAGACAAAATGGATTTAGTGCATCTTCAAGTAATTAATCACTTTTGCATTACTCGATGACTTTTTTGTTCATTCATGATCATAAGTTTCTGAATGCTATTTTACGTGCAGTTATCAGCTACTATACAAAAATGTGGCAATTTGTATGATTATACACAAATGATGAGTTTTTATGCTAGGAGAACAAGAATATATATGTAGCGGCATTATATTAAATTTCATTAATATATGACGAAGTTCAATTTTTCTACACTTTCTTTCAAAGAAACTATATGCGTAACTGCATCAGACGTCGGCTGTTAATACAGATGTGTTTAACAAGTTCAAGGAAGCTAACGGCAGCTTCAAAGATAAACTAGCTTCAGATGTCATGGGTCTCCTCAGTTTGTACGAAGCATCTTTTGTTGGAACAAGGGAGGAGCAAATACTGGACGAAGCCATTGCCTTCACTACAAAACATTTGAGAGCTGTTGTACCTCACATAGATTCACTTCTTGCAGAAAGAGTTGCACACTCCTTAGAATTGCCTCTGCACAGGAGGATGCAAAGGCTGGAAGCCAGGTACTTCATCTCATTATATGAACAGGACTTTGCCCATAATGATGTGTTGCTGGAATTTGCAAAGCTGGATTACAACATTTTGCAGGCATTGCACCAAAGAGAGTTAAGGGAGCTGGGCAAGTTAGTACCACAATTCAAGCCCTTTTTGTACCTTCAACATTTTAATTAGGAACTTGGCCTCCTCACCATTACAATTGTGCAGGTGGTGGAAGGATCTGAACCTTGTGGGAAAGATGGGTTTTGCTAGGAACCGACTGACAGAGTGTTACTTTTGGATTTTGGGTGCTTACTTTGAGCCCCAGCACAGCCGGGGCCGAATATATGCCTCAAAGATAACAATCCTTATGTCAGTACTTGATGACCTATACGATGTCTATGGAACTATCGAGGAGCTCCAGTTATTCACTGATGCTGCTTACAGGTATTCAAGAAATCTATAGTTAAGCCCCCCCTATTCTATTGGTTAAATTTATAAAAATGGTGATTTAAACCCCTTCTCCATTAGCCATCCACCCGGTGCGTACGATGGGTGGGCTTTGTAGTTACACGAGGGGATTGGTAGTGGACGGTTTCCATGCCTCTTCTAGTCAGGTACCCCTCGTTATAATAAGAAATTAATAAAAATATGAAAGTTTTAAATCACAACTAAGTTTTCAAGAAGCCCAAAGAGGTATTGTACATCTAATTTACCTAAGGTATGGGTGTTATTGTAAGCTTGAAAGCTTGACATGGCTCGTGTTCAAGTTCAAACTCAAAGGTAGTCAAGTCAAACTTAAAAATATCTTCGCAGTTTGAAGCTTAAGAAAAGCCTAAACTCACATTATATATATTATTTTTTTAAATATATACATGTACATATTACACACTACATAAAATAATATATAATGTGAATTTTATGTCTCCTTAGTCATAAAATAAATAACATGTCGTATGAGAACTAGAATCATTTTATTATAGAACTTTGCTCCCTTCGTTTTATATTTATAGTCTAGATTAGGAAATCAAAATTAACTAAAATTAGTTTATTTGGTTTTTTAGTCTTAATATATATAGTGGACTATTTTCTCACCATGCTCATATTAGTGATTGTTTTCCTTAATACCATTGGGCCATCAATTACCAAACCAAGTAATAATTAGAAGCTAAAACAACTCAATCCGACTTGAACTCAAGTCGATCTTGACTCGAACTGAACTTGAAACTTGACTTGAGCTTGAAATTGAAATTTTATACTCAAGCCGAAATAGTCTAAAGCTCGATGTGGCTTGGCTCGTGATAACCTTCTCAAATTGTTTCTTTTGAAGAACCAAAAGGATTTGCTAATTAATAGTTAATATTTAAAAGGCTCACTTCGTCTTTTGGGCAAACCAGGGGAATTGAACCCACCCCTAGTTACATGTGCTTCTTTCCTTTTTTTTCTTTTCTTTGTAGCTTAGGGAAAACTGGACTATATTAGCAATTCCGCCTAACATTTGTAATAGGGATCTTTTAGTTGGCTTAATTGCAATTGGGAACTTGCCACACTTAACATTCTAGCTAAAATATGCATTTTATTTATTTATTGCATTCAACATACATGGGTATCCTTTTTCATTGTTCCTTCGCACTTACCCATTCAGATGGGACATTGCGGCCATGGAAAGTCTTCCAGATGGTGTAAAACCTCTGTATGCGGCATATATTGACTGTTCAAAAGAATTTGAAGAGGAACTGAGTGTTGAAGGAAATGCATATCGTGTACACTACTGGAAAGAAGCCGTAAGATAAAATTAACCATCTTCGTCAATATCATCATTTCATTTGATTTTATATTCCCAAAAAATTCTTATAATAAATTCCTGTTGCTAATAATCCCAAAACTAATATTGCTGCTTCCATCATAGTTCCTGATATAGTTATTTGTGACGAGTACAACAGATGCAAGATTTGTGCAAAGAATTTTTGGTAGAAGCAAAATGGTACAGGGAAGGATGCATACCAACAGTAGAGGAGTACTTGCGTTGTGCTGAAATCACTGGCGGCCACCCAATGGCATTCCCTGCTTGCTTGCTTGGAGCCATTGAAGATGCACCAAAGGAAGTTTTTGAATGGATCAAGACATACCCCAAGTGCATCGAAGCTGCATCTCGTATTCTCCGAGTTGCAGACGATATCCAGAGTACTAAGGTTTATTTATGATCTTGTACTCCTTTTCTTTATTAGTTCAGGTTCATTTGATCAAAAATTGCTTAAACTCAGGCAAATTTCATTTCGTTTGTATAATTTACTGAAAATGTGCGTGGTTTCAAATGCCTAGTTTGAGCAATTGAGAGGGCACGTTGTTTCCGTTGTTCAGTCTTATGTGAACGAGTAAAAGTGCTCTGAGAAGGTGGCCGTGGAGAAGCTCCGTGAGGTTCTCAAGCTCGCATGGAAAGACATAAACCAAGCATGCCTGAGGTCCAATTCATTTCCAATGGCCGTCACGAAGCTTGCCTTAAATCTTTCACGGGTGGTAGAAATTATTTACCAGTTTGGAGATGGGTACACTTTCGCTGATGGAAAGACAAAGGAACGCATCGCTGCCGTGTTGGTGGACCAAATTCCCATTTGAAGATTACTCGAATAAACTTATGAAAATCTATAATAAGATGCGAAGGGTTCATGTGTGTTGGTGGACCTAAATTTATAATTTAGACCTTATATCTGACAATATCTGTAAAATGGAAAAATAGCCTCTTTCTAAAGTTTCACATGTCAGTCATTTTGAAACGAGGCCCCCGTCTTGTTGTTCTTCAATTCATTAGTCCATGGTTATCATAATCAAGATCACTTCATGATAAGAGTACAATCATTCGATTCCCGGTATAGCTAAGTAAATGATTTCTCTATCACAAGCATAATCAACTACAAGGTTGCCAATCTTCTCTCCCATCCCAAGCATACCCCAAATTTTAAGCTTTTTGGATTTTTTTTTATAATTAGAGGTGTCTGCATCATATGGCCAAGGTAAATCTAGATGTAATTCCGAGTGGGTAGAAAATAGAGTGGAGCTTCAAACTTAAGCCCTCCACTTCATGAAGCGTGTCATGGCCATCCCACACTTTTTGGATTTTTAATTAATTAATTTATTTATTATCTCCTTTTTCTATCAAGTACATGTTTTTAGTACTAGTTGTGGTTCTAAAGTCGTACTAGTAAGTGAAGAAGTCATTGCTACAATCTATAAAGACTGAAATCAAATTATCCTTAGTAACCACTTAACAGTGTTTCGTTGGCAACCAAGGAGTTTTTCTTTTTAAAATTGATTTTACCCTCATGATTTATTGTAAAAATTACACTCTTTCTATATTATATTAATAGATCTATTTTTTTTTAAATAAATTAAGTTTCTAAAAAAAATAAAAAAAGCTATAGGACGGAAATAGTATATAACTATATTATCTATTGAAAACAAGTAATTTTCATGGAAGCACATGACTCTTATCTCTCAACATAAGATTAAATTTAAATTATTTTAAAATAATTTTACCTTTTTATCGGTTGATTGCATATACTCTTATAAACACTTTTATAAAAATTTGTTATTATAGGAATATTTATTAAAATATAAAGTGGCGATATCATCCAATTTAATGGTTTTAAAATAATTTTACCCTTGTAACTTTAAATTGATATTTTTTTCTTCTAAATTTTATACATTATTATTAAAACAATACAAAAAAAAGGGCAACAGCGATGCACAATAACAACAGTCTGTAGCTAATAGTTGGCATCTGCGACGCTAAAGCCTCTAGTCATCGCTATTATCCATGATCAGCCGTCGCTGATGTTCTAGGCACAAACAGCGCGGGTGAAGAGTTCAGCCGTCGGTAGTAAACTACTCCCCTCCCATCCGCTTTTCGTCCCTCCCTCCCCTCACTGCACGAGGACCGCTCCTCCCTCCTTGTTATCCTCTCGCAGGGCCCGTCACCACTGTCATCGCCTTCCACATCGGGAAGCAATTTAACCCTAGCATCCCCGGGTTCCCAGATGGCATCGAAGGGTGACCTGGACTTCACTGACCGCTGAAAGGTGGATACCCTGGCGGCGGGGCCGTGGACGACAAGGCGCTGGAGGCACTTGCCACCGTCGGGGTCGCCGAAGAGGCCGTTGCAGGGGCAGGGAAGTGGAGGAACTTGGCTGCTAAGAATAAAAAGGTGGAGGCGCAGAGGTGATGGCAAGGTCAAGGTATGTCCCCACTAGGGCCGAGAAGGTCCATGACTGAATCTCCTCGCACACCATTTCTCCCCGATCGCTCCTAGGAAAATCCCACCTTTATGCAGCCCTTCTATTCCATTAAGCTTTTCTTTGATGTTGCAAATCTTTATGTTTTTTTTGGGCCAGTAGTAGAACATTCCTCCGCCAGGTCTCGCATAGATCCCCATGGCTGTGGATCTCCCCCCTCGTCAGCTCAGATTCTGATACCCCTAATCTGTGGAGCTCGAATTGATCGATTATTGGAATCGGAATAGGAAGGGGGAAGAAACCCTAATTGGCTATTGAGGTGTTTGAATTATTCTGCTCAATCCAATGGCGAATGCAGAAATTCAGAGGCGAGAAAAGAAAATTTTCCCATCTTCTATTTTTAGCCCACAGAAAGGTATGCTGCCTTACAATATATTCTGATGGCGAATGTATTTGTTCACATTTGATTTTAATTTGCGTTTATATGCCCGAATATATGTTTGCATTAGAGAATTTAGTTTTCTGTAATTTGACAGAGGGTGTGTGTTGTTTGCTGAAGAAATTAGAGGCCTTTTTGCACCACCTCCATGGGGTAAACATATGCTTCATTGTACTTATTATTTCATCCCTGTATTAGAATTAACTTTTGCATGTATTGGCATAGACTAAGTTTTCACGGCACTTTTCTGCATAGAGTAATTTTTTAGAGTACCTCTTAATTGCTAGTCAGCTGTTATCTCTGGGGTGAAATGTGATAGGTACACTCTGCGTGGATGTGATCTTGGTATCTTATATTATTAGTAAGCCATTCCAATCAAACAAATGAAAAAGAAAAAAAGATTAGTATGCCATTGAGGTGTCTTTAGTTCAACTGCTTTATATAATGTTTGAGCCCTGGCATCCTTTAGCACTAACAGAGGATATAACAAAATACTTGTGGCATAAAATGCTGAAGTACTTGTATTGAATTATTTTGCTGCGTTCCCTGTCCCATTTGTAGAGAAGCATTCATCCTCTATTTTGTGATAGTGCACTTACAACCTGGTGCAGCTGATTTGCTAAAATTATGTTTGCTCCTCTGGCCATGGATCGTGAGAGTTCATGTCTTCTTTTTGGGCTTTGTTATCCTACCTGTTAGAATATGTTGCATTTGGTCTATTAGCAAATTGAACATATTCTTGACTAATAAACAAAGAGTTTCACTAAAAATTTATGACAAAGAAATGACATTTATTTTGGTCCTGTGTTGTATTATTTTGGTCCATAAATTTTCATGTAGTCTTTATCACATGTGTTAGTAGTAGAAGCTTTCTCCTTTTTGATAGGACCACCAATTGATAGATAGTAGAAGCCATGTAGGCTATTTACCCTTTTTATTTACTCTCCACTTACTAATATTTTGCATTATGTTACTGTATATACTTCTTTTGCACAGGTGACAATGCACCGTTGTCAGCATTTTTCCTGACAAATGTGGAAGAGTGGGATGCATTTAGAAACATTGACATGGATGCCGAGGTTTGTTGTACTATTTAGTTCTGTATATGTAAAAAATACAACCTGTGTATTTATTGCTTTCAGTCTGAAATGGTAGTACAGTGATCAGGGTTAGTTGTGGGGACTCCAGATAAATTGTATTTGACTTTCTCCGCCAGGTCTCGCAGATGTCATCTATTTTTAGTTACTACTCTGTTTGTGGCCTTTTGCAATTTATTTTCATGTTCACTTTATTTAGGAAGCTCAGTTCACTTGACTGTGTGATGTTTATGGATTGTAGGTAGGACTTTTATAAAGGTGGAACTGAATGAATCAATTAGATATGCTGCTGGTGATCCAATAGAGTCCTGGCTTCATGGTTTGCTATGTTTAGATGCTACAAGTTTGGTTCCAAATATTAATTGGTTAGCATCACTGAAATAAAAGGTTGAATTAGTGTGTTACAACTGCCATTACTTTTGCTGATAATTGTCCATTCTATAGGTTTCCTCTTCCAAGTGAGTGTGGCCTTCATTATGTTAACTGAGACACAGTTTTCTCTTATCATAAAGACAGTGAGACTTTTTTGCAGGTACTGGAGTATCCCAGGCATATGTACAGAGACATTTCTTTCTTTCTTATCTGTTTCAGGAGATTTTCCCAAAAAAAGTGGATATTGTAATGATTCTTCATAGTGCAAACTCTATTATTTGTCACATTGTGCTTGCAAGTATGCTGTTGGCACTTATCTTCCCACCATCTTTCACATGGTTCACAAACAGGTTATCAACTTTCTGATAAAGAATAATTGGAAATTTCCTCACTTGTTTTATTTCACTTTCATTAGGCTGTTTTAGTAGAATGTTAATGTGTTAGCATCTGTATAGCTCGATTTGAACTTCTATAATTACCTTTTAAACATTTTTTCAGGTATTATGCTCCAGCACTAGGATTCCTACTGTTTGCTATTGGTATTAATTCAAATTCAAAAGATTTTTTTGAAGCAATCAAACAACCAGGTGCTATTGCAGCTAGATACATGGGCCAATTTATTATTAAACCCCTCTTTGGATACTTATTTGGTACTATTGCAATGACAGCTTTGGATCTACCAGGTTCTATAGGTGGGCTTCTAACTTCGATGTCGTTTCTTCTTTCTACTTTTTCTAATTTCTTGACTTACATTGAAGCTGACCCAAGTATATGAATCAGTTGGGGAAGTTGTTCTATTTCTATTTTTTCCACGCTTACTTGTTAGCAATTTTGGTTGATGGGTATCTGCGATTTACCCATTGTCTGGATTGTTTTTTTGTTGAACGTGATGTCCTGAAAAGTTTGATTACTTTCTTGTGTTGTTCGGTCCTTAGGCTTTTTGCTTGATTATGTATTTGTTAGGGCATAGGCACTTGAAGATATAAAATCTGGTTCTTATCATTTGAACTTGCAGCATTAAGAAGCCTATACCAATCCTGTGTTTGGATGATCAGATAATCCTTCCAGTGGTGACTTTATATATGAGTGACACGTTCTTTGGTTTTTCAATGTCCAATGTTGACCCATGTCATTTTGTATATTGCAGACATCAATGTTCTTTTGCCTATCGTTCTCTACACTGAAAAGCTGGGGATTTTCTCCGCTTCTACTAGTCACTTTTCAGAAAATGAATTGGAAAGTTGAATTTTTTTTCTCTGTTGACTTCTTACAAATGTTGGAATACATTTCTTTGTTGATGAACTTGCAGGTCAGAGAAGATTCTACAACGCTGGTGAGTCATTTCATTTCTCTTGTTTAGCAATTTTCTTTTCAAAGTTAGTGTGTGGTGTCCTGCCTTCGAGAGTTTGATATAAATGGTTTATGAATTGTGTAACATGTAGACTTTTGGTGGCTATGTTAGCAAACGAATGAGCTGACTCAGGTAAGGGAGTAATGAGTTTTTCATGAGAATTCTTGCCAAATAATACTAGTTTTTAAATTTGGAAATGTTTTAGTAAGAGAGGAGATTGCATATTTGTTCTTATGTTATAGATAGACAAAATGACTCATTTTTTAAATGGAACTGATGAGGTTAAGCCTAATTGCAAGTGAATAATGAGATAAAAATATTGCCTCTTGTCAATGAGTCAATTTGGAACTGCTGAAACCAAGCCTAATTGTGTCTTTGTATCCCAAGGGTCTTCATTGTCTTCCCTTGCGCCTTTCTGTTGAATATTATTCACTTAGTGCAGCACAAAAGCTGTTTCCAAACCAAGAGAAGTTTGAAGATCCCACTTTGTATCGTTATGAAATGTTTTCAGATAACATAGTGGCCAACAGTGGTGGCTGTGAATTCTACTGTATTTTATGCCAAAGTAAGTAGAGCTTCTTTACCAATCAAACTAAGGCTTTTCCAGTGGATAGAAGGAATAAATGCTCAGGTTGGTACACATATTGTACTGTTTTTCAGGAACCTAGGAAGCATGTTTTTCACATTGTCACGGGTAGGCTTAATTATGCAGCAATGATGATGTGGTTTCTGGTGAACCCACCTGGCAAGGCTACCATCCAAATTCAGAACATTGAGGAGTTTACATAGTTGAACTCAAGTTACTGTCCAATTCTCAAGGAACTTGAGTCTCCTTCCATGATAGACTATAATTTCTGAACAAGCCGGGCAAATTCGGATTCAATTTTGAAGTACCGGAACCCAAAGTACCTGTCTATATTAAATTATTTACTTTTTTATTTACTAGAGATCTGTTCTTATCTTCTTGATTTAAGATGTTATTTTAAATACACACAAGTGATTTACTGTTTTTGTTTGATGTAGCCTTCGAACAACATATTACTTAGGCTTTTTTAAGAAAATTACCTTTAGCGGCGGTCATGACCGTCGCCTGTGTTTTTTTTTAAAATTTTGAAATCGTTTAGCAGCAGTCATGACTGTCGTGGTAAGTTACAAAGTCGTCACTAAAACTTACTTTCAGTGACGACTCAATTGACTATCGCTATATACTATTTTGTGATGGTTTAAGTTGTCCTTGAAAACTTACTTTCAGCGATGGTCAACTAAGTTGTCGTTGAAAGTAAGTTTTCAGCGACAGCTTGAACTGTTGTAGAAAATAGTATATGACGGTCAACTGAGTCATTGTTGAAAGTAAGTTTGACCAATTGGTCAGTTGTCACTAAATCTCCTATGGCCGTCGCTGAAGGTCCAAAGACAATGGGGTGCTCTTTTTTTAGCAATGGCTATAGCCATCGTTGTAGGCCATCCTGGCCATTGCTAAAACTATCAGCGACGGCCGACTAGCTGTTGCTATTAGCTTTAGGGACGGCTAGTTTGAGCTACAATGACGGCTTACGTTCATCGCTATTTCCCAATTTTTTTGTAGTGTAGGCTATGGTGTTGGACTTAGACATAGGTTCGGCCCATATTTTTCAACACGTTCAAATTTGGTTTGGGTGAACTGGTGCATGTTCATTAGGGTATAGGAATGTGGGGGTGGTCCCCCAACATTTTACCCGTTCTTGCATATGTATTGTGGGCCCGAGTTACATGTATACCCTCACTTATACTTATGTATTAGATATATGTTAGGTGCACATACATGTATACACTTCGTGACAAGTGCACGATGTAGGTGGGACCCGCATAATATTCTAGGGGTTGCCCCCTCCCCCCAAATGGGCATGGCCATGAGGCTCATAGGCTTGAATCCACACCCATTAGTAAGACATTACTAGACAAAGCCCATCTTGGAGAGTTTGAGTGGGCCTAGAGTCCTAGCCCAGGTTGTCACACCCCAAGGTTTTTGAATTTTTTTTACAAATAAAATAACAGAAACAAATTTTTGAAATTTTGTCATGACTTCTGATAAGAAATCTTGGGCTACTAGAAACTCCTTTTTTGAACATAATAGTGTCAAATCATAGTATAATAATATTAAAGGTTAAATTAAATTATAAACCAAATAGGGTCTTACTTGAGTACATGTATATAACACCCACAATATACAAACTAATGTTAACAAATTGACACTCATGTGCCTATAGTTATACGGACCAACCAAAAGTTCAACTAAGAAAAACATTATGTCCTACACTTTCTATGCAGTCTGATCATCAGCCTTTCCTCGTACACTGGGTCTCCTACCCCTCACTCTTTAGGTAAGCCTATATCACATGGATGTTGAGTTAACAAATATACCAAGTAGGATGGCTAAGAAAGAACCACATGTAATGGCAATATAAAAACAATTCAAATATCACAAACAAACATCAAATATATGCAAGTCATAATAAATAATCACTTTATCACTATGATAACACACCTAGGAGTCTAACACCCTAGCTGAAGTGCAAGCCATACAAGGTCTCTCCTATTCGGTAGCTACATCTAAGAGTCCAACCACCCTCATTAGATAATGAACTACCACAACTTGACTTCAAACTTTTCCTAAAGCCAATATTCAGATTCTTCCTAGTCATGAAGCGAAGGCCCACAAGGACTTATGGACCCAAGTGGTTAAGATCTCGACTTTCATAATCATTGAAACCTTGTGTATTGTATTGTGCTAGACCATTCATATTTTAATGCTATGATCTGTTTGAATCTAACTCGCAGGCTAGAGGAGATGCTTTACATACAAACTCTTACTTTTGGAGAGCCAAAATACTAAAATCCTATTTCATACCGTGCCTTTATGTCTATGTAGCTAAAACAACTCACTTTTGGAGTTGACTAGTCATAATATCCTTTGTCTTTTAGTGTCAAATGCAATGGTCTAGGGGTGACTATGTCAAAACCCGAATTTTTAAAATTATTTTTTAATAGCATGAACGGTAAGTAGCGAATTTTTTTTTAAATACAAAACAAACCCTTTGATTAAATATCCAGGTCATGATAACTGGGGTTCACAAATACGAATATCAAATCATATGATATTATTTAACGTCTAAAAATTTATAAAGACTAGCTCATCCATCTAAGTACAAGTCCATTGTCCGTCTGAAAATAAATAACAAGTTAACACTCACGCTAAAGGTACACATACATACCAGAGTTGCAGACACGAAGAAACTTCATCCTATACGCGCCAAACTTGATCTTACTCGTTGTCGCCTGAAAAACCTATCACAAAGCAAACCAAACAATAACCACAACCACAATAGAGCATCTCTGCCTTTAGGAGAAGAGCTTCCAAAGGACAAAAAGTTTTATTAATATTTTTCAGATCGGGCTAACATCACCCGATGTTAGTTGCCTACGTACTCATTAGACAACATTTCCAATGTTTCCAACAAGATCGGATCCAGACGTAGTTATGCCTAAAAACTACTATATCCTAATAAGTATAGCACCACACATGCAATGCTTAAGTATATTTAACCTACATTTTAGTAAGTCATTTAATCGTTCCACTTGTCTAATTAACAAGCAATATCAAACAATGTTATTAATTATCTCATATTCTTTATTCGATAATTAATACTATTAAATCTGTAACTCAGAGATAACTCGCCCCTCAAGAAATCCCGAAACAAAGTACTCTAACCTTGGAGTAGACTGTTTAACAGCAGCTTGACCCAAATTCCCAGGGCTCTCAATAGCCTTTCACGAATCTGAGGAAGAGGATCCCAACTGTGCTCATGGACACAGATTGATAAGAAACACAAACCTTTCATGATGCTCATGTAACTCTGTTTTTCGTACGTACTAAATAGTCCTGGGAAGACCTGCGGGAGACCCGCGGTAAAGACCCTCTGGTCAATACCCAAACCATCGTGGCGATGAAGAAGCATATCGCAATCTCCAGCATTATCCATAGAAGCCTAAGGTCTTTATGACCATTGACTCAGCTAAACATCTAAACTTAGACTAGATTATTTTTCATCCAGTCAAGTATCCACTCAACCATTTGGGTCCTTTTCACCTTGTGAACCAACCCAATAAATAGCTCATCCACTGAGCTATGACTCAAATAACATCTCGTAACCATCCTCGGTTCATTAACCAAGGTAAAATTCTATGCTAAGGCCCCGTTCAATCCATGAATCGGTCCCAAACCCTATTGAGGGTATTTTAGTCTTTATCTTGATTAGATGTTCTCCCTCCAAACCAACAGCAACCCATGTCTCTTGATTAATCTTCATTAATCTTAAGTTACTGATATAAATTAAAACATCAATAATAAAAGCATGCATCAACATAATCAACATAAAGACTACTTGCAGCAGTCCACTAGCACTCTGACAACCGGCCATTCTGGCCAATAGGCCGCACTGCCCAACCAAATTGTCCGACGCCTTACACCAGCCCAGATGGAAGAGTGCCGGTCAAACGGGCTTTGCTTTCGCTATGACAAGAAATTTGTTCCGGGGCACCGTTGTTCTGTTAAGGGTAGCCTGCTCGTGGAGGAGGTCGAAGAGGACAGTGAGGGAGGGGCCGAAGTTGATTCTTGTTCCCAGGAGGACGTGCTACCCGAAATTTCAGTCCATGCCTTTTCGGGGGCATTCACTCCACGCACGATGCGAGTTCAGGGATTCCTTAAGCAGGAACAGGTGGTTATCTTGATCAACAACGGGTCTACTCATAACTTTATTAACGACAAGGTTGCCCATTGGCTGGGTTGTTTTTGTCTCGGACTCAAAGCCATTTGATGTGCTGATTGGCGACAGTAAGCATCTTCAGATCTCAGGGGTGTGTGCTCCGGTTACGCTCTCTGTACAAAGACACACATTTGTTACCGATCTATTCTTGCTGCCCACAAAGGGGGCGGATGTGGTGTTGGGCGTACAGTGGCTGTAGGAGCTTGGTGATGTGGTTTGGAACTTCAGGGACATGGTGATGGATTTCGAGCTGAACGGGCAGCAAGTTCGGATCAAAGGCTTGTGACCGAGCACCCTTCTCTCAGCCCAAGCCGTGAGCTCCTACTTCCTGTTCGCACCACAAGGACTTCTCTTGCAGCAGCGTGCCACTATTGGGGTGCCTCAGGACGAGCTGCCTTCTGATCTCCAGGAGTTATTGACCTCCCACCAGGACCTCTTCACAGAGCCAGAGGGTCTTCCTCCGGTCCGGCCTCATGACCATTATATTCCTATCATTCCAGGCGCAGCCCCTACCAATGTCTGCCCTTACCGCTATCCCCACATCCATAAATCTGAAATTGAGAAGCTTGTGGCCGACATGCTCCAGTCTGGGATCATCCGCCCTAGTACGAGTTCATATTCGTCTCCAGTGTTGCTGGTTTGCAAGAAGGATGGGTCGTGTCAGTTCTGTGTTGACTATCATGCCTTGAATGCAATCACCATCAAAGACAAGTACTCCATACTGGTGATTGAGGAGCTGTTGGATGAGCTAACAGGTGCCACGGTCTTTAGTAAGCTTGACCTACGTTCGGGCTATCATCAGATTCAGGTGCAGCCAACGGATGTGCACAAGACGGAGTTCCGGACTCATGATGGCCATTTCGAGTTCCTAGTGATGCCATTTGGGCTGACCAACACCCCCTCCACCTTTTACTGCCTCATGAATGATATTTTCCGGCCATTCCTGCATCGCTATATATTGGTCTTCTTTGATGATATCTTGGTATACAGCCGCTCGTGGTCGGAGCACTTGACGCATCTCACGTCGGTCTTCTCTATCTTGCGCGCTCACTCTCTATTCTTGAAGCGTTCAAAGTGTTCCTTTGGCAGTCCACAGGTTGATTATTTGGGCCATATTATTTTGAGGAGCGGTGTTGCTACTGACCCGGCCAAGGTGGCCGCCATGCTCTCTTGGCCACCACCCACATGCGTTCGGGCACTCCATGGTTTTCTGGGCCTTACAGGTTATTATCGGCGTTTTATCAATCGGTATTGCGAGTTGGCTAGACCCCTTACAGAGCTGGTTAAGAAGGGGGGCTTTTGTGTGGTCCGCGGAGGCCGAAACGGCATTTGAGGGTCTTAAGCAAGCTATGGCCTCTACCTCGGTTCTGCTATTACCTGACTTTAGCCAACCATTTGTGGTGGAGACTGACGCGTCAGAGTCGGGCTTGGTGGCGGTTCTTTTGCAGGACGAGCGCCCCATTGCTTATTTCAGCAAAGCATTGGCTGGCCGTTCCCTATCCCTGTCTATGTATGAGAAGGAGATGTTGGCCATTGTCCTCGTTGTTGACAAGTGGCGCCCTTACTTACTCGGTTGTCGGTTCCTTATTCATACTGATCACCAGCCACTAAAATACTTCTTGGAACAACGAGTGTCTACTCCCTCTCAGTAGTGGTGGGTAAGCAAGTTGCTGGGCTATGACTATGAGGTTGTGTACAAGAAGGGGTCTGAGAACATCGTGGCCGATGCGCTCTCTCGCCGTCTAGCGCCGGGCTCTTGTTTGGCCTTCTCCACTATCTTTTGCCCCTTTATTGATGAGATACGGCAGGCCTATGGTGAGGATTTTTGGGAACAGGATGTGATTGCCGGCCTACAAACCGACCCTGCTGCCTGTCCTTTCTTTGTGTGGCGGAATGACCTTCTCTTTTGGAAGGACCACTTGTGGGTTCCTGATGTTGCTGACCTCCGCCGCCGCATCCTGTCGCACTTCCATGACTCTCCTATGGCTGGTCACGAGGGCGCCTTCCGTACCTACAAACGGGTCAGCTAGAGCTTTCTATGGCATGCCATACGTCGGGCAGTCCATGACTACGTGGCCGCTTGTGATGTTTGTCGGCGGGCTAAGGCGACCACGACCTCGACCGCTAGTTTGTTGCAGCCCTTGGCTATTCCAAATCAGGTTTGGGAAGATGTTTCAATGGACTTTGTGGAGGCTTTACCCGTGGTGCAGGGCAAGTCTATCATTATGGTGGTGGTGGACTAGCTATCCAAGTATGCTCATTTCTGTGCGCTGGGCCATCCCTTCACCGCCAAGATTGTAGCTGAGCTCTATGTTCGCGAGGTGGCCCGACTTCACGGTATGCCACACATGATTGTTTCTGATTGTGATCAGATTTTCCTTTCGCAGTTTTGGCAGGAGTTTTTCACTTTATAGGGGACCTCTCTCCACATGAGCACTGCTTATCACCCCTAGACGGATGGGCAGACTGAGGTAGTCAATCGTTGTTTGGAACAGTATCTTCGATGCTTTACTATGACGCAACCTCGCCGGTGGCTTCAGCTTCTTCCATGGGCCGAGTGGTCTTATAAATACGGCCTATCATACGCACGTCGAGTTCACTCCTTTTGAGGTGCTCTATGGCAGGCCGCCGCCGCCAGTCTTATCCTATGTACCCCACCATTCTTCTATGGTAGAGGTGGACTATATGTTGCAGACTAACGATGAGGTCTTATGCCAGCTCAAGGGGAATTTGTCGTCTGCCCAGAACAGGATGAAGCATATTTATGATCGTCGCCATACTGATCGTGAGTATGCGAAGGGTGATTCGGTTTATGTGTCGGTCCTTCCTCATCGCTAGACCTCCTTGTTTCAGCCTGAGAACTCCAAGCTTGCTCCCAGTTTCCATGGTCTGTATGTTATTGAGGAGCGTGTTGGCTCTGTGGCCTACTGCCTAACTTTGCCCCCTGACTCCTTGGTTCACCCTATCTTTTATGTGTCCCATCTGTAGCAATTTGTGGGTGACAAGTCATTGGCTATGGGTGCTCCTCCTCCTCCCTTGATGGGACCTGTTCTGCCATCAGACCCTATCCCTGCTTCAGTGCTTGAGAAGAGTCGGGTTCGTCGCTCCGGTCGCATTATTACTGAGGTCTTGATTTCTTGGCAGAGGCAGCCTCTCGAGGACTCTACGTGAATGCATGAAGATTAGTTTATGTCTCGCTTTCCAGCTTGGTCGCCTTGAGGACAAGGCAAATAGCGGAAGCATGGTGGAGTGTTGTGCACGATGACCAGATTCCCAGAGGACTCACCCAGACTATACTTTATTGCTTTTACTTAGCTGCATTGAACTATTTATTATTGTAATAGTTTAGTATTTACTTTGGTTTGATATTTAGGTATAAAACTGTGTTGGTTTAGCTAGTGGCCCGGGCTAGCCGACCCACTAACTGGCATGTTCATCTAGGGAACCGGGCCAGCTTGGGTTGGGTTGGCACGACTCCCTAGGGGACTGGTCATTCCCTATATGGGGCGGCCCTCTCTTGTTTGACTTTATGCAATTGGAATTACTTGTACTTTCTTCCCTTTCTTCCTTACTTCTTCCCTTTCCCTATGTAGATTTCCTAGGTACCGATTGTGCCTACGCCAGGCACATCACTAGCAAATGACCATAAGCCGTCATATAAGTTGAATCTAATTTTTCTTTAACCTTCTAGATCACTAGAAGGAAAGTGTTGGCTGTAGTATACTTACTTCCTGAAAAGATTTATGTTGCTTTGTAGATGACTTCCAATAGGCTATCTATTTTCCCATAATTATTCCACTCTTCTTCACTTGGGCACCATTTGTAATTTTCATCACAATTACAATAACATACAAAAGCTATTCGAACTTCCTATGCCACCTTCAACATCAAGTAAGTAGAATTCCAACAAGTTGACACATCTAAATGCAAACCCCCCTTCCAGACAAATTTTCTTGTTCAAGATATGTTTCAAAATCCTTTCTCTATTCCTCTGAGCTCCGAATATACTTCACAGACTCACACAAATTATCCACAACACCCCTAATGTGGATAAGCCATTCATGGACATTTAAATTTAGGACATGGGCACAACATAGCACATAAAACATCTTCACCCTCACCTCACAACTTGAAGCAGATGGAATCCATTATTTCAGAAGATTCACCATAGCACCATTTAATGTGGCATGATTCTTTTATGAAGCTTTCAATCTTCATCGAGATAATGTGCAATTAGCGACATCGCACATCTTATTGTTGTCCACATGTCACTCGTGACACATTGAATATATACCTTTGCCAATTTCTTCATCAACTTTTCTTTCTCCTCTTTGATAACCTTAGGCACACACTTCCAATAGTGTAACTAGAGAACTTCTCGTGCCTTAGTTGCAAGTACTTGCACAACAAGTTGAATAACTTACTCTCCATTGATTTGAATGGTTTCTCATCTATAATCACAAGCTTTGAAACCACTCTCTTCA